>OZ018415.1:2074844-3522951 GCA_963969595.1 Neckera pumila | reverse complement strand
ACAGAGGTAAGCCGTGCCTCGTACTCCTCAACGGTAAGTCCGTCTTCGGTGCCTGACAGACGGCCAATCTCTGCCTCAACAGGCACACCTTTTGCATGAGCTTCTTTGACAACTCTACTTGTTAAAGCCATATTCTCCTCAAAGGGGAGTTGGGAGCCGTCAACCATTACGGAGTCAAAACCCTGCAGGTCAGAAGTATACAAAATCAGACATGATGCAACCTTCTCTCGTATCCCCTCTTTAATATCAAATCCTCGGTCTCTCAACAAGCCTTAGTAAACGGATGTACTTCACTTTGTACAAATTTCACACTGTACTCTCACTATCACACATTGTTATATCACAAGATGTTGCATAAGAATGTGACATGAAAAGAAAAAGAGGACCAGTGCTTTAGGAGACAACATTCAAAATGAACCCTCTAAAAGAATCACACATTTCGAAAACTTTGCGGTCAGAAATGTGAGGGACGTACTAATTCGAGAGCTTCCATTATCACGTGTTCCTCACTTCCATGATCGAGGTGCACAGCTACGGGAACCTGTGGAGAACATATCAGGGTAAAGCTCATTATGTCCATATGTTATACTTGGAACACCATTTTGCAGCATATATCCTTAACTGCAAGACTGAATAGATGACTTCTGGGTCCTGAAAAGCCCTGACAATGAATGGCAATTCGAAGTACAGATATTAAACTAATTGAGCATGATCCAGCACTGATTGATTACAATCAATCAATCGCATCGCTGCAGACGCAGAATAACGCATGTTCAGAAATTCATATCAAGTTCCAGGCTGAGTCTTTCAATTTTTCTTACTTGAGCGGTCTTAGCAGCAGCCACGCAGCAAGCCACTAGAGGTTTGCCCCCATGACTCAGTGATCCAGGGTGAATCTGCGATTAAAAGAGCTCTTGTTAGAAGGGTACGATTCCTAACTTAGAAAAAGACTCGAGCTTGGAACAAAACGAGTAAATGTCACGACCATATAACAAAACGTGCCTTGTCCTGTTCGTGCTAAGATATTAAACAAAAACACGCACACGTGTGTAATAAAATTTCAATTACAAACCTTCGCGATTGCAACTCTTGTGGTATGATCTTGCAAAACAAAGTGCGCCTTCATTGTTACAATCGCAAAAAGGAAGAAGAAATAGGGAGGAATCCATTTTGAGATGGTTTATCAGTGACCTGGAGGATTGCAGGGCTCTTCTCTGCCTCAGCCGCAGCTACCACAGCCATAACTCCTTCCAAATTGTACACGTTGAATGCGCCAATTGCGTAGCTTCCTTTCTCAGCTGCCTAAAAAGTGTCCACCGTGCTCTTTAAGTAAGTCGCATTGCAAATTCAACTTTCAATATTAAATCCGTAATGCTCCTATCACGGTAATTAAAGCTATAGGGGGTAGATAGTCTTCCACTTCTTTTTCCAATATCTTTGATGATACTTCTGTGCAAAACTACTTGATAAGAATGCACACTTTTCAGAGGTCACGGGCATATTTAACCAATACTAATTCAGCTTGCGGTTATCATGGCAGACATGAGAAAAGGGGGTTCAACACTTCCACTAATTACCATAAGTATATCTTTCGTTGAAGATCTAGCAGGTCGTGACCACAACTTCACAACTTGAGCAAGAGCATCCGGACCTCCCACATTGCCTGCAGTCATGAGTTTTCCGGCAAACTCGCATCAAAAGATCAGCACTCTAGGCAGCCAGGTTGTCCAAATCGCAGGCGGATCCAGAAAGTAGCACCCAATAGTCATTAAATAGTAGGTTCTATTTGCTTACCAGGAAAAACAATGTAGGGAATATTTGGGTGGCGGCTACCAGGTCCCAGTTTCCACAAAGGAACTCCAGGAAGTGCTTGACCTGCCACTTCTGCTCGCCGTGCTCCCATGGCCTTCGTTGCCAAGTCTGATGACGTTATCCCGCCCTACACCCAACCAACGCGTATAAGTATCATCAAAGTGCACGAACTCGCGTCAATATCAGGATGATACGGTACATTCTAAGTTGCGAAAGATGAACATAATGAATATGACAAGACACTCTTGGAAGGAAATGCAAAAACCTTGGGCAAAAATGGTAATTCAATGAAATTCAGGATATTCAAGATGCTCCAATTCTCTAACATCTTTCTTAGGCACATCTTCAGTTCCAGAATGAAAGTGTTCGTAATCAGCAAACTATCAGTATCCTAGGCAGGTGCAGTTACTTGAAAAGGTGGGTGGTCAACACTGCTCTAGAATGTTGGAGAGGAAATGTACGAGTACCTTGGCAAGAAGGTAACGTGGCCTTTTCTTGATCCGTGATACAATCTCGACCAGAGCAGAGCTTACTTTGCTTCCAATGTCAAGGTTCTCCTTTGCACCTGAAAGTAGATGATTGCGTTTGTAAATTCAACGATTTATAAAGATGTTGTGTTACAGAGAATAAATGAGAGAGAATACGCTAGACTTACTGGACCCTGTCACGAGTTCTCGGCTGGTCATGATGAGTGTGTCTCTTCCTGCTGATAGCAAATGGTCAGCAATCCTTGCAGTTTGGGTGATCTCCATTTCCCTCTCCTTGACCGATCCTTTTGCCAAGGTAGTCACGCTTACCTGCAATTGTAAGCATGTGTTAGCCTCCAAGGCATAAAACTTCAAACAATTGTCAGAAGCATGACAATCAAAAAGTCTCACAAGTTTGCAGATTTGACCCCTGAATTCCATTTGTTGACCATCCATGTGTCAAAAAGATCTCTATTAAGCTATTTGCCCTCGTGTGGACTAGTTAGTTGAAGTTTGACCAGACTCTTAGAACCAGAGTTATTCGTCTTCGTCTTCTCATACACTATCAAGATTATGGTCTGTGCAGTCAAGGTATTTCTTGCTGAGTAATACATCTGTCATCAAACAACATCAAAACTGTGCATTCAAGAATACAAGAGATTAAAAGTCCTTGGGGCCAAATGATTAGGGAATTTCTTCAAATGTAAGAAACGTGTTGCTGCTTTGACAAACAAAACGAGGATGAAAAATGAGAGAACCCACGGTGATGCATTCGAGGAAGTCTCCACACTGTGCTCTCAGCTCCTCCACCTGTACAGGGCGAAAGACCTGAAGGAATTAGAAGCAATAGAGCAATAATCATTAAATTGGCACTTTTCCAATTGCCAAAAATCAGATATTCAAACAGTTCTTCCCTTAAAAACTAGGAATTTTTCTATTATAGCTCTGTACACCTGCAAATAACCTTGACCAAAAGCACTGAATAAATATTTCCATTAATGCCTTCGACAACACAAACGAGGTATTAATGGCGTCACATGCATAAATTGCAAATGGCGGAGGAGTGACCTGGGTAGTGGTCTTGGGCACATAGGAGCCAACTACTACAAGACCGCCGTTATGCCCACTTGGATGAGAGTCCACACCCAAATCCTGTGGATTGACAAGTAATGGACGATGTCCAATCCTTGCCGACACAAAGGCTGCTGCAGTGCGACAGAGAAACTTCTTGCCCTTTTCTTCAGCCTGTATCATCCAAAACACCAATAAATTACAGAAATTATTTATAACAGGGTTTGTGACAGGACTCAAGATTTAAAGATTGGATATTGATATCTGAAAATGTCATACCTGCACAAGGCTTCTAAATTCAGTACAAAATGCAAACCAGAAAGCAGGACAAAAAGTCATATTTCTCTAGCATGTATATCATTTTCCTTCCTCAAACCTCCTGTAACATCTCAATAAGGTAAGAAATATTTTTTGCAGGGATTCTAGGGAAAGGATATTAACTGACATCCCACCAGCAGAGTCCTTATTATTGTGGGAGGCCAAGGGGTCCCGCTAGAGATAGTTAATATTACAATTTATTTCAATAATTTGGAGTAGGTAGGACTTTACCTGTATCATGCCAGCCGCAAAAACCTCAATGTCACGATTGCTGGCAGCATTGACAACACAAACTGAACCCTGAAACACAATTATAAAACAGAACAGTAGTACCAGTACCTCTTAGTCAAGACCTTCCCTTCAATGCATGTCTTAGTAAGACCATCCTTTCAATAGGGGGAGTCATAGTTGTGGAATCCCCGACAACCCAATCCCGCTCTCCCAATTATGTTGAAGTTTAGAATTTAACGAGGTTACTAAAAATTACTTAATTGATATTGTAGAGCTAAAAGAGTGACATACCTGAGGCAATCCACAAAGCTGTTCACGCACAGCTGATGGACCGCCGTTCCGAAGGGTTTCAATCGAGACGGAAGCAACGTCCTTGGTCGCCCACCGACCTCCAGTCTTTTCCTCTACCCACTGAAATGTGATAAAAAAAACAAAAATTGGTTAGTACAAACTGTGCAATGACAGCATTGCCAAATCTTCAAACGAGAAAAATTGTGCAGAGTAAAACTCGAAAAATAAACACATCGTGCATTGCAAACTTGATAAATTGACGAATTGAATACTGTAAATCTTTCCCATGAAGAAATCAACGCCCGGCTCGCCAAATCCTAGTATACCTCACGAAGATCTGAAGCCTTGTAGCCAAAAACAGCGTCTTTCGCAAATTCGGTGTCCCCAGCTGGAATGAGCCTGAAATTAAAAAAGGAGTAAGCCAAATAAATCCAAGTATTGAGTTCCATGGGGATTTTTTTTTCCGCTTTGATGCACGGAAAGTTCTTCAACGTATTAATTGGAATATGGTACCGAGAAATATATAAAATCCAATACGTTTTCATGGAGAAAAGTATGGAGTCTTTGCCAATACAATGGTTGTCAAGTCACGTTGTAGGTGCCGCACATAATAGCCAGGATAGCAAAGCAACAAGACTACAAAAATCAGGAAAAACTCACGTGTTTCCGTCAGCAACATAGTGAACATCATTGATAGTGTACCGGCCCCCTTGCAGAAAGAACGGACAGATGAGCCATGCATCAACTTCTCCAATTACAGACGCTGCGGCATCTGCTTCCTGTCAAAAACCGGCATGTTACTTCTAAATCGCTTAAAAATGAGACATGGCACTACCAGTAAATACTAGACTCTCCATCAGAAGAAATTATATTGTCGCTTGGCCCCCAAGACCCTAACTCTGAGTTTCGTGTATTCACTATTGCTCTATTCCTAGAGTAATTTGGTTTTACATGATGACATATGTACTACGTGACAAAGTTACCTTGCCGAATGACATTCTGACACATGGATGGTCACCTACTGGACACAAGGGAATTCAGGGACCGAATCTGCTAGGTATTCTTCAAAAGTATTGGTGACTTCATGAAAGAAGGTGCAGTACCTGAGGGAAATGTCCACGAAGGGTAGAATCACCCCGAAGAACAATCGTGTAACCAGCATTACCAGCGGCTTTAGCTCCCTCATCAACATTCTTGCAGATTTCTTTCGTCAGCGCAGCTGCCTACAGAGACCCAAGTGCCAACATCAGGGAGAATATGAGAAATTTTGGACCCTAAGTAGTTCTCCTTATTATAACAAAATAGCATTGCTTAGGTGAAACGACATTACTAGTGATAATACTAATGACATTCTTGAGAAGAAAAGTAGTTGAAAAGAATAGTACCACTCTTCGTAAAACAATGGGAACTTGTTGTTGTTAGGGGGGGCTTTTCAAGCACATTTCAAGCACATAGTCTTCTAATTCTGGATAACAGTGATAAAAGGAGCAAAATACGTCAAGAGAGGATCTTAATGAACATGGATTGAAACCTCGTCCGTGTTGAGGGCCCGTGAATTTGTAAGGATGAAGAAACAGTCAGGGGAGCTTTCAAACTCCTTTCTTAATGTGTCCACAGTCCTGCAGCCAACGTTCCATAGTCAATGGTTATAAATATCAACTTAAAGATCGAAATGCCCAAGAAGTGGACGGTCAGAAGTGGTTGCTTCCATATCTAAAGAAGTTGAAATAAACCATTTACGAAGGGAAGAAAATATACCATTAGAAAGAAGAAATCATACCCTACAGTTTTAACAATACATATATGTTTTGAAAATTCCTGTACTTGATGATTAACTTCCAAAGTGGACGTTCTATTTTCAGTTTGAGCACTTAAGGGTTGAACCCTTCTACGAAAGCGATACCCTTGTACTCATATTTCTTCTTGAATAAAGCGCACCCACCATTCCGTAAGGACCGTCACTCCATGAACAGTCTGAGTACCAGTAGGATCGTCATCTAGTACGACCAGCACCTTGGCACGTCCCTCCTTCTCAATCTTCACAACTTCTTCCACGGCATCCTCGGGCCATTCCTTCGGAAGTCCCTGCAAGGTGCTGTCTTTCTCAAGTTTTTCAAATTTTGTCACTTTGCAGGTATCATTGGAAGCACCGCCTTGAATCGGCAGAGGGACCTTGGGGGCCGCAACAGTCACTCCAGTTAACTTCTCAAACACCTGAATAAAACCAGAACACACAAATGTAAATATTCTTCATCAACTTAAGCACTCAACATCCTCACTAAGAGCGTCTCCACCGCACTCCAAAAAAAGATGCTGATAAAATTGAACTTTTTATTCACACAAAATTAGAACTCAAGAATACGGTACTATGATTGGAAGGGAATGAAGATATCACATGAAATAGACATAAAAAAATCCGGACATTGGACGATCAAAATACACCTTCCATGTTTAATATACATAGCCTTGGGTCCATTCCAATTCTACATTAGCATGATGTTTAGGATTACATTCCAGCAGTGGAGAGGTGCATCAAATCCACTGCTAAAATGTGTTATAATATTAGATTGCTATAATGTACATTACAAAGTGACACCGAGAAAGACGTACCTTGACAACCGCAGCATCATCCTGCCTGCCCAAACCAGCCGCAGATGCTGCAAAAATTACCATTCGTCCATCAATATACGGGTTTTGAGTCATCAAATTGGGGAACATGTTCGTGACAATCACAATCGATGAGAGAAGCTGGACATTTTTGCAAGGCAATAGTCTATATCATTTGATGTTTAAACCTCCTCAAAAACTTCCAGTTGTGAAACAAACTTTGCAAGACTTGAAATCAAATACAGAGGGTCAAATGGTGAGGCACTTGGCTAAAACATTTCGGTTGTACCATGTGATCTGTAAACGTACACCTTCAGAGCTTCTTACCCGAAATAAATTGTTGCAATGCTGAACAAGCCATAGGTGCAGGCACATTCAAGCGCTTGGTCTCTCCTGCAACTATCCCCTGCGAGCCGAATCTGTGTCAGGAGTCCATGCATGATTAAGTTTTAAGCCAAACTTTGGGTCAGTTCCAACTTCTCTTTAGCAGCGATTTGTGGGAATGGTTAAGTGTAACAAGCAAGTTGTGGCAACATGAAAACAAATATATTTCAGGTACTGACGCTTAAAAGCATCAAAATGAGCATCCGAGCAGAGTTCTAATTATTAGACTAGCTCAACTATTGTTTCAAAACATAAAATCATGTTTTGGGGGACACTATGAATAAATCACAAATTCCAATGCGCTGATTTCAGGTGTATCTAAAATCAGCCCTTACTAGACTCTTATATTCTAAACATGTACATTGTAGGCAAGAATTTTTAGGGATATCTTTTGGGTAAGGTTGCCTTTAGGTGTTGTTACCTTAAACTAAACACATGATTCTTACAATAAATCAACCAAGAACACTCTCCATAACAACACCATGCAGCTACAAATACTCAATGCCACTCTACTCTTTGCCATGCAGAGCAAGGGACACTTACCAGATCTTTAACAAAAATTTCGATTGCAGAGTATGGAGTATAATCTTCATCAAGCATGTGCGGCACCCGATTTATAAACATCCTGATTCGCCATCACCAAAAACAAACTTTCAATATCTTCTCTAAATGCCAACACTTGACCCAGCTCAATGACTGCACTGTAGATGAGACCTAAAGCGATGAATGGTGTCAACAGCAGTATTCCAAGGGCCCACACTGCTAAGGGATTGAATCAAACCAGGAGGATCCGGAAGAATTCGAGACAATGTCATAAACGAGGCGCGTATTCAAGCCCAGTCGAGCTCCAAAAGCAATGCCCTCAGCAGCAGATGCTATGTGCACACCAGCAAGCAGCTGGTTGACCATCTTCACTGTGCTGCATGATCCACAAATCCAAAGAAATCCACAAATGAATACTAGAAGAAATTCTGCAGCCCAAGGCTCTAGTTTCCTATATTCACAACTTCCTATAACCTACAGATTACCTCCTTGGGTCTTTACGACACCTCACTAGAGAATGAAATAACCCTCCCCTGGATTCTTGAGGGATTATAATTAAATTATTCATCGATACCTCAATTAGTGCATGAGTTTGGGGTCCCAATAATCGTGGGAGGCAAATGGACACCTACAACTACTTGATGATGTCGTGAATCCCTCGAAATCCTTGGCTTTGACAAATATACTACACGACCAATACATTGCTGGCATAGACCTTGAATCTTGATAAATATATACATTTTTGACACATGGATGGTCAACTCTCCGGGAACTAAATGGCACTCAAGGACCAAATCTGCAAAGAGCTCTTCTAATGGAGGGAACAATCAAAGTAAAGTACTGATGAAAAATAGATGGACATCGATGAAGCATGAGAAAGGAGCATTGCAAAATACCTGCCAGCCCCAATTCCTCCTTGAATAATGTACAAATTCTCACTCATAGCTGTGCAAATCCGATCAAGAAATTCAGTCCTATTTCCACATTCTAATTTTTCACTTCCGGATGTCAGAAAAAGGTGTAGACAATGGAACTAAACAACAGCAGATGCATAATGCCACCGATGAACTCAAGGTGACTTGGTTCATGCGAGCACCATGTGCCATCAATCAGTATATAAGGTTTACGAGACAAAACTCTCTACAAAAGAATGCCACCGATGGTCGTAATCGCGTTCTTGATACAGATTAGACTACCTTAGATAGTAATGCATTGCACTCAATTTCCCTCGACCACTTAACAACTTCGAATAGTTGACCCTAAACCTATTGCTCAGCTGGGAGCAGATCAACTGCGGAGTTGAATGAAAAAGAATTGCACCTTTAAGTACCGAACCAGCTTTCTGCAAGGCTCCATCTGAGCCAGCTGCCATAATCTGTAAGTATGCAACAATTGTTATCAGCTCAGCCATGATCTATAGATAGTAACAAGGGGTTTTCAACAAACTTTAGGAAAGACGAAAGAAGTTGGTAACACCCAGACGTCTTTAATGTCACCACCTAGGCGCCCAAAATGCGCGTTATTAATTCTGTAACATTGTGGCAATCAATAGTGGTGCACATACAAGAACATCACCGAAGCACTTGGGATCGCAAGAGTCAAAGAGGTGGGTCTAGAACCCTTTTTTCACTCATCAAACACTCCTTTTTATCACATTTGTATGCAGCTTCTTGTGACATGACAGAGTGTAATAGCAAAAGAAAAGATTGAGTTTTGAACTGGGGCACATCTATTAATTCGGTTTGGTGAGAGAACAGAGGATGGCATTCAACAATATCATATTAAATAGGTCTATATGCACTAAACTAAAATATCCTGTTAAAAACATCTGCTGAGAACGAATCTTACAGTCAGAGTTCCGTCGGCGGCTCTTGCAACACCACCAGAGACAGGAGCATCCACTAGCACTAAATCTCGTCCCTCTCCTGTCAGGGTCAAACATTGACGAATTAAACGTAGTCATTTACTTGCATGAAGCACAAGAATCAGCCTGCGCGAAAGAAGGAGACACAAGTCATCATACGACAGCAGTGGCTTGGAAAAAGGTCACGAACCTTTCAATTGAGCGTCAAGTTGGCGCACGTAGTCAGGCGATACAGTTGAGCATAGTACCACAACTGCACCGTTTGCTAATGCTGGAACAAGCAACCATAAATCCTCAGCCATCACAGCTCAGATGAATGTTTTGTCATTTTGAAAAGTAATTAAATGCTTATCAAATGCATCACGCTTAGTCTTTATATATGCTAAAATGACGGTTCTGCTGGATGAGACAAGGTCCGTTAGAATTTGTGGCTCGGTCGAGGAATAGAAAGTCGGTCAGATCGGAGGACTGATGATCATGCAAGGATGTTTCTAGAGAGGAGTGACGTGCCTGAGACAGCCCCATTGGGACCGTAAAGGACACTTTGGGCTTGGTCTTGATTAGTTACCATAATGACAACCACTTGCGCACCTGCAGGACAAGGCAAAAGAATAGACAGTAATCAACATAAATGAATTAAAGGGAGTTTCCTGAAGGAAAAATAGAAAACACTGGACCCTGAGGTTTGCGATAAGTCCCCCCAAAGACTCCCAAGATAGAGTTAGAAAATAAGCTGAATCTTGCCACCAATACGTAAAGCATGAATCACAAAAACTCATCCTCTCTGCCCTGTAGATAATTTTGTCTTCTAGAACACCAGTGTTGCATGCTTAGACTAAAATTTACGATGAAATGCAGTTTAGGGAATGAAGCTCCACAGGAACCAGTGATGATCAATTATCTTCTAAGACGTGTAACACAATAGAACTTGACTCAGAGCGCGAAATGAATTACCTTGAACTGCTTCTTTAGGACTAGAGCTGTTTTTTCCTCCAACTTTTACAAACCGCTCTAGACTTGGTGGGTACACCTGTGACACTCAAAAAACATCTTCCTGCTAAGTGAAAATCTCAGGAATGCTCCTAAGAAATGGATTGCTATGGAGATTAAAAGAATACTCCATCATACAGATTAAATCATAGATCAATAATCAAAGATCATAGATCAATATACCCACAAAGCTGAATGCTAATATACTTACATCAAAGCCGCAGACAGTGAACCTCTCGTGCACGAGCCAGGAAGCCATGCCAAAGCCCATAGCTCCTAAACCGATGAAAGCAACACGGTCCGCAACAACGGAGCCGTCCAAAATCTGCTGCTGTCCCTTCGCGGAGACTTCTACTGGAGTGGCAACACTTAAACCCATCGTTTTCTCATAAATCTGGTCACACGGTTAAGCTTATTATACATCGAATCAATATGAAAACATCGAAAATTAGCTGAGTTGCATACTTAGCATTAGACTCTGTTCCATAGTGTTCTTCTGAAAACGCCTAAATCGTTAGGCTACTTACTTTCATGCTATTTTCTGACCACCAGAACCAGGAAAAGTAAACAGCTCGACCTCTTCAATATCACACTCTAATATCACATCCTCAATTCTCTCACCAGACCCCCTCAGGAACGGACATACCCAGTCAAAAACTCACTCAGTGCTGTCACAATCACACTTTGTTATGTCAAAATGTGAGAAAGGAGTTCGATAAGAGTAAAGAGACTAACTTCATGATTCCTGTGACCCAAAGTACTTCTTTAATGCACCTTTACATGCAAAACTGTGGTTTGTCACAATGTTTTTAGAACTCCATTGATAATTGCTATTGAAGCGCAATTTGGGTGACATTAAAGAGACCTGGGTGCAGTTGTACCTTGACAACCGCGGCATCGTCATCTCGACCAAAGCCACATGCAGTGCCTGAATTGAAACATGTAGACGAGTGGATGGGAAACATGAATTGAAACATTTTCATAATACTTCAAAGAGTGCGGTAAACACGAGGAGCTCAAAGCTATTGAAAAGCTTACCCAGGAGAACCTGCTGATTGGCTGCGGTGCCCAGCGGCAAGGGGAATCGCAACCCTTTAGCTTCTTCCAGTATTATACCCTGTTGACAACGTAGGTGTCAATATGGAGTTCACCGCTTGCGTTACTGACCCAAATCTCAAATGAAAGAAGAAGGGTAGAAGTTCTTACAAGGTCTTTAGCAAGTAAATCAAGAGCAGACTTGGGTGAATAGTCGTTATCAAGCATGTGAGGAACTCGATTGGTAAATGCCCTAACCAAGAAAAGTAAATGATTAAAAAAAAAATCTTATGCGAAAATACAAAACTGCAAAATCTAATGGTGCAGGAGTTACATTTCAGATGTTGTTTTGCAAGTGCGATGTTGTGTTATCTGGGGGGTCAATGGTGGTACATAAAATTCTTGAACAGTAGTAGGCATTGCATCTCTAAAGAACGGTGCCAACAAAGAAATTTTTATGCTAATCAAAGAAGATTCAGCAAAAGTAATGCTCTGACATTCTCAAATATGAAGACCATGGCTCATTGACTTGAGCACCTCACTTGTTCAAATTGAGCTCAACCTTGTAAAACAAGGTGTTAGAGATTCCATTTGATCTGTCAGGGGTTCCTTTATATGCTAATTTACAGGTTGGTCAATAACAGAATGTTATTCACCAGGAGCTGCCTGCAGCAGTTGAAATAATATCAAAAAGGTTGCGTGCGTTGAGGCCAGCCCGTGCGCCTAATGCCATAGCCTCTGCTGCCGTAGCAAGATGAATTCCGAACATTAAGTTGTTGACGAGCTTCACTTTACTGGAAATGACAAACACTTCATGTTAAGAATGATCCGACCTGTCCAGGACCTCCCAACAATAATACATAAAATCAAGTGAAATAGCATGAATGGCTAACATCTTTGAGGGAATTCTAAAATATGAGTGACAGCGTTGACGAATGCTAGAAACGATGTATCAACAAATTTATAAGAGAAAATCCAGTTGCGGATTGTACCTGCCCGATCCTACGCCACCTTCAACAACATAGAGCTTTTCGCTCATGCCTGCAATTCGAAGAGCAGTGTAAGGTCACAAAGCACCAGCTAGCCCACCGTCGCAAACAAACAGTAGGAATGAACCAACAAAAGATCACATTACAAGCTGCCTACTAAAATAACAAACTTTCTGATCGATACAAAGAAAGTAGAAAAATATAAAATGGGGCACAAATCATCTGATTCACATCACTTGGGAATTATATAAAAGAGGTTACAGCAAAAGAAAGAGAAAACTGAGACAGGTCCAATACCAGAAAGTACAGGCCGCGCTATTTCTAATGCATGGGCAGACCCAGCTGCCATAATCTGCAACGAGTCCAGAATTATGGATCAATTAATTCTTTGATAAAATGACGGGAAATAATTTTTCACACACAAAACAAGAACTGTAAACAGATTTCATTGTCACTCTAAATGCAACAGAATCAAAGTCAAAACCAAGAGTTTATAAACTGATTGAATTTCAGAATAGAAATCCACCGTCAGTGTGCCAGCTGCTGCTTTCACCGCTCCTCCAGATATAGGTGCATCAACCAATAAAATACCTGACTCTACAAAAGCACAAAAACTCCTCATCAAATCAGCATATCATACCAACTTCGTCGTGGTATAGAAGCAAACAGCAGTCAGGGATCATTACAACGAAGCAGAACGTCACTTGTATCTCTGAAAATCAATTCCCAAAAAGCATATCAAGTCTCCTACCTGTGAGGCGCTTTTCCAAGTTTTGGATGTACGCCGGTGCCACCGTAGAGCACACTATGACCAAAGTTCCCTTCGCTGCCGCTGTATCACAAACCAAGGCTGGACCATTAATTGACTTTTGTCCGTATGCACAGGTATATATATATATATATGGTGAAGGATGCCTTGCACATGTAACAGGTTCAATTCAGAGCTATGCCAAGGAAGGGAGATGAAGGAGAAAAGTCACCTGAAACAGCTCCTTTAGGTCCAAAAAGAGCTTCATCAACTTGAGCAGAGTTCACCACCGCCAAAACTATGATTGCCGCGCCTGCTCTTCCATTCACAGAAAGCACGTCACATGAGGAATCTCATGATGTGATGAAGCAACTAGTAGAATTTCTTTTTACACGCAGACCTCTCACAAAACTGTCGGGAATGGAATTAAAAAATCCAAAACTCACTCGTTAGTCTCATTATCACACTATTATGTTACAAGAAGTTGCATACAAGTGAGAAAAGCTTTCCATGCCACCTTCTTGGGATCTCAAGTACTCCAATCCCACTTTTGATTGTCAAAATGCTACAATATATGAAGTTATTATGATGCGATACAGTGAAAAGATTTATACCTTCAGCTGATTCAGCTGGGCTATTGCTTGCAATTCCACCAGCCTCTAGGAATTTCGATAACTGGACATTAGAAACCTGAATTTCCACATAAAGCAAGATACCCATGTTGGTCTCTGACTTGAGCATTGTTACCATTAAACAGAAAAACTAGGTCCCTTCCCTTTAAACATGTACACGCCATACACATATTGACGTCCTTTAAGAGTTATTTAGAGCAAAGTCATGCCAAATCAGAGCAATTTAAGCAAAATTAAAGCTTTAACATTTGAAGACAATGGCTAATTTGCTTGAAAAACTTTTCTTGCTCAAATTGAGCTCAACTCTGCAAAACAAAGTGTCATGGATCCCTTTCATCTGTCCAAGAATCCTTTTCCATGACAAATTCAAAGTATGCTCAAAACGCACAAAAGGCAAGCAAGCAAAGAACTACTCACATCATAGCCTTGAACGGTAAAACCGGCACGGAGAAGACTTGTGGCCATGCCAAGGCCCATGGCACCTAGTCCTAGAAACGCCACCTTGGCATGGCCTCCCATGGTGTCTCCTTTGCTAACCATCAATTCAATCCTGCGGTTGCACACAATCCACAAATCAATGTGCAAACAAGTTCCTATAAAAATAAGGAGAGCTCTAATTCAACTTGTGAATTGACATGTCCATCATCTCCTTTGAAGCTCCAATTCTTCTATAAATAGACTCCAAATCTAGATTAAAGTAGATGTTCCCAAAGACTCAAAATCTGAATTTAAAGGTTGAAGCACCCAAATAAGTTGGTACTCTCAAATGTGACCACCTACTTTCAACCTAAAACAGCTTAGAAAAAGCTCAAAAACCATCTCTTCCACACTATATCAAACGTGCAAAGATTTTCATTACTATTTTTGATATCAATTCAAATTAAGGCTATCTCTAATTAATACTTCAATAATTCAAAACTAGCTCCAAAATTCTCAAAACCTCTCCAATTAATTCCAATTTTGAAATGCTAACATATAAAATACAAGTCTCCATTTACATTACAAAATTTCCATAATCCAACCACAATAGGGATTGTCACACCTTCTCCGAGAATGAAATTTCTATGAAGAAATGAGAAGTGGAGAGAAAAGAGGAGTCAATTAGGAGCCTTTCTCCATGAAGAAGGTGTGACACCCCTTTCAAGTTGTGTGAACAATGGAGATCGAGATTTACCTGCGCAAATTA
Organism: Neckera pumila; assembly: GCA_963969595.1. NCBI lineage: Eukaryota > Viridiplantae > Streptophyta > Bryopsida > Hypnales > Neckeraceae > Neckera > Neckera pumila. The sequence continues at coordinate 3,507,783 of OZ018415.1, read as the reverse complement.
CGAAGATCTCGAACTCAAATCCACTTGTGTCAGTAGCTGGACCACTTTTCAATCCTGCATGCTCGATCTCTACAAAACTCCAAACCCTATGTAAGCCCCCAGTCTTCTGGATTTAAGAAAATGAGCAGGAATTCCAATGCTTTCGATGAAGGAGCTAAAGAAAAAGGCTGTACAGAGGAACGACACGAGCAACAATTCAGCAAGTCATCCAACACGAGAGATTCTATTCAGCAAGACAACGGCAAGAAGAGTAGTGCAGCGCGGCGAGGATCACCTGAGAAAAAACGTGAAATGGATTCTCGTGATGCAGAAAAACCCAAATGCGGCAGCTTCAATTACAAGGTGCACGCATTCCTGCACTACTCTCTGACGCGAATGGAAGGTGAAAACGGCAGGGCAGGGTGAAAGTGAGAAGCGGAGCAGTGAAAACTTCGCACGTGATTGATAACTCATTTACTTATAAATCAAATCAAAGATACCAAACTCCAAGAATCTCAACTCTAACTCTGCCTGTGTGTAGGAACAGACGCAAAGTTCCCAAAACTCCACTCTCATCTCTACAGAGTGTGAAATCCGAAGCAAAGTGAACCCCATTGCAAACGAGTGTGAACATTATTGCCATCACGCCATTAGATTCAAACTAAGTAAATGCAAACCAATTCGTGCAGCAAACTAACCAAAATCTCTCCAATCTAAATTCTCCTACACTAAATATCCTTAAAACTCCAACAACCATGGTTACCACAAATTCGCCTGATCACGATACTTCAAAGTAGATGAGCGTTTAGAATGTAACCCAAATTCCACTTGGCACCAATGCCACGCCCTCACCTCAAATCAAAAGCACGAAACTCCATAACCACACACTGAGCTCTCAATCAAATCAAATCCCACCCGATAAAGGAAATTCTCACCTCGTCCAATCAAATCAAAATCTCCGAGAGAATCAATCCGTAGCTAGCTGCTTCGATGTCGAACGGATTTCGAAGAGAAAGAACTCAAATAAAGAGAAGAGCAATTGGGTACGTCACTGCTTGGAATGGAGCTTTGAGAGACGATTCTTCGACGGTAGAGCTGCGAGAATGTGGATGCTGCTGATGGGGAAATCAGTGAAGAAATGGGGAACCTGGGAAGCAATTTTGGGAGAGTTTGAATTGGGTCGGCAAGCACGTGGGGCTTGATGCGAGAGAGAGTGAGAGCAAGAGACGGAAGGTTTCAACGTCGCCAGGGGCGGGCATCTGCGGGTGCAGGCTTTCATCATCCGGGGAGAATTTTCTGTTCATACAGATTAATGTTCAGACGGATGAATGCTCTATGGATGAATGTGCGGACGGGGAAGGGTGCACTTGGATGGATGGACAGCCATTGCTTTTGGGTTTACTCTGTGAGTACATTTTCAGTGAATAGACGATTGCCCCTTATTGCCCCATCCAAGGGTACTGTACAGTCGGGTACAACAATCTTACGATTTTTGCAGCCTGTTGAGATTTGGTGAACTTTGGGAGGCTGGTGTATGTTCAAAAATGAATGGAATTTTGAAACGTAAATTGCGTTGGAATCACATCTCACGTCTACTTTATCATCATTGCAAATACACATATGTAATTGAAAATTATACAAGAAGTTTGATGTTTTCTACGTACACTATCTACCATCTAGTGTTGCCACCATTTGTGAAAATTACAACTAGTATTTAATGGTTCATATTAGAAATGAGCCTTCACAATTGCTTTAAAGATACTTGATCTCATACCACTTGGTTGCTTGTATGATTACTTTCACTTTCTTCACCTAAATGCAAAAAAACTATGACTATCTTCCAAAGAATCTCTATGAAATGGTAGATAGTGTATAAAAGGAATCCAATTGTTGTATGGTATTCAATTATTCATTTTTCACTTGTTATGACATTGAAGTGCACTTCATTGCAGTTCCAATGCAATTTGCGATTTCAAAATCGGATCATTTTTGAGCATGCTAGAGCTTCTTGAAGTTGATGAACTTTCTAGTGAAAACTAACTTGAAAAAATCGTAAGATTGTTGTACCCGATTGTAAATGTAAAACTTGTCCCCTATTGCATCTCTATTCACTGAAAATGTACTCACATTTAGCTAATGTTGGTCCTCAATTGCAAATATGAATTCAGAATTTGCAATTTTATCATGGGTGGCAAATACTAAATATTAGTGTTTTTTCTAGTCCTCCCTAGGCAATTACAATCTCCCTCGTTGTGGGCCAGGAAGGATTGACCCCCTTATTGCCGCATCCAAGAATAAATGTAAAAATTGTCCCCTATTTTGTATTGTGTAAATTTTGTGTTTCTTCTTTTACTGTAGCTAATTTGGGGCCTTTGATCACAAATATAAAATCAAAATTTGCAAACTTTATCACATGTCACATGTGGCAAATAAAAGATTCCAATGTTTTTTCCAAGGGTAAAACATGGGGCAATAAGTTGGGCAATCCTCCCTAGCCTTCATTATGGTATGATTGACTTTTCTAAAGAAAAAGATGCTTGATCCATGGAGCATCTTTGTAGTGTTAGTATTTTTGGTTATTTCTTGTTATTTACTCTTGATATAAATTGTAGCCATAAAAATGATATTTTTTGAATTTGAGTCCAATTATTGAAATGAAGTTTATCAAGTGTAGTTTGTTATCTTTATTAGAAGTTTTTAAAAACTTGTTAATTTCAACATTTTATTACAACACAAACTTTGAATCTATAACCATGGTTTGTTGATTGTCTAATTTTAAAGCAATACAGTAAATTTGGTTTATATCATGATGTTATACATTATAGTATACACCTATGGAAAAAAATTCAAACTTTTTGAATACATTTTGTATTGATTAAATAATTCTTCATTTTTGTCTTAAAAAATTTAAAACAATTTCAAAAAATTCAAAAAATTTAAAACTTTCATGACTTTTAATAGAAATATGACTTCATTTCTGAAAAACAAACATACAATTTTGAACACATATCTAATTGCAAAATGGAACCAAACAAAGTGATAGACTGTAAAGCTTGAAATGATATAGGACAAAAATCAGAATTTTGTATTATTACATGTCTTCTATGAGTAAAAAAAAATTCAGAAAGTACTGTAAAAAAAAACATTATTAAAAAATGTATTGTAAAAAAAAGTGAAAAAATTCTTATAAAATACAAAACATACTCAAAAAAAATCTAAAATCATTAGAAGAGATTTAGGGGGACTAAAGGGCCGTTTTGAGGCCTGCTCCCTTGACGCTATTCCCCAGGCAAATCGGAAATGTTCGCTGTCAGAATTTTTTTTGAATTTTTTGAATTTAACCCCTAAAGTTTCATGACTATGTTCTCACCAAAAACGCTCCAAAACTGTCATTTCTAATACAACTACCAAATTTTTGGAAAAAAACAATTTTTGACACATGTAACCGTAGGATCTTGTAGTATGATATTTTGAAAACATGTGGTAAAAATTTCAGAAAATTCCACCGTGTGGATCATAAAATATAAGCATTCAAAGTCTTAAAAACCATTGTTTCAATCCTGCGAAAAAACGGGCAGCTGCACTTTGCAAGCTCACTTTTCAATGAAAAAATGCCGAAAAAGGTGGTGCTTCTTTGAATTCAGTTTCCTAAACAAGTTGTATATATGCTTGAAAAATTTCACATCATTTTGAATTGTACAACATATAGGAAAAAAATAGTAAGTAGAAAGAAGTAGAAAATGATTCAAAATACTAAATTGTTAAAATTTTAATCATGGAATTTAAAAATACCAATCCCAATGGTTGTAATGTTGTAATAATCAATTTACATCCTAGGATTTTTTTTTTTCCAAAAATATTGAAAATTGAGTTAAATAAACGACTTTAAAGATTTTTTTAGAGAAGACAATCCATAACTGCCTGCAAACCAAAAACTCTCATAACTTTTGACTCATTGATTGAAATGGAATGACTCAAAGCTTTTTAAGTATATATAAATGTAGAGAACCAATTTCAAAAAAAAAATTCCGGAAAAAATGATTTTTTCTGATCTGCCCAAACTGCCCAGTTACGAAAAAAAGCAACATATTAGGTCACAACTTTTGACTCGTATTTCAAAATGTTATGAAACTTGGTACACATGAAGATATTCCTCGCCCCCACCTTCTAAAAAAATTTCAGCCTCAATTATGGATATCTCTAATCACACGTACCTGCCCAAAATTTCTATACGGCCAAAAAATGCATGTTGGTCCTTTAGGGGTTAAAAAAAAAAATCTAAAATGAAGAAAAAGCAAATTATTTTTTTTTTTTTTTGTTGTTGGTGACGTGGTAGTCGTTCTGCCATGTCACGCAGCAGTTGCGGACTACTGCGAGGCTGTTCCCCAACCCTGGCAGCCTAGGGAACTCAAGGCCATTCAAAGGAGCTGAAAAACATCTAATGTTTTTTCATAAATATTTATAATATTTTAGAACATCATGGTGCAAAATTATTTTCCAATTCATTCTAAAATTAGAAATTGGCACTCCATTGTAATAGGCGCAATGCTCAAATTGCAATAAAATAATGAATTATAGGAATTCTTTCAGTTTTTCAAATTAGAATAGGAGCAAGACTTGATAAGCTTCATTTCATTAAGAGGCTCAAATTCAAAAAGGATCATTTCTTGCATACAATTAGCAATGGACACATTTCAAGATATAGTTGGCCCAAAGGGATGCTTGAATAATTATTATCATTCTTACATTATGTATCGAACAATATTTAGAACTTGGAATTTAACCTAATGGAGGCTCTATTTTTACTAGCTCTAACTTATTTCCAAGTCCCACTACTATGATGCCCAAATCTCCCAAAGTGATGCCAGTTAGTCTTTTTCTAATGCACCTTCCCTTGGAATTTAATGAGAAAATCCCAAATTCCTATTTTTGACTTTTTACCAATCAACTTCTAAGAATTTGGTAAAATATAGGACTTAAGACATATTGTGAACTAAAACAATATAACAACTTTCATGAATGTAAGGTGTATCTTCTTTTGATCAAACACCAATACAAAGGCGCATCATCCCTCACATCAAGTAAAATATCTACACCTAATTGCGTCCAAATGTTCTTTAATTATTTAATCATTTAATTTATTTTGTTGGATTTTCTTGGAAATCTAAAGAATATTCTAAATATTTTTCTTATGCATTTTTTAGACATCATACAAATAAACTGTAAATTTTCATAGTGTTGAAAATAAATAGATCTCAAATCACATTGGCCCAATTGCAAAGTTCTCATAAATAGATGTAAAACATTTTGATATTTTAACATTTTAACATTTTAGGACCAAAATTAAGTGTAGTTTTTTATGAGCACTCAACCATCTGGTACCTTGCACATTACTATTGTTGCAAAAAATCAAATTTCATCCAATTATTATTCATTGAGAAAAGCTTCAAGAAAAATTATGTAATATATCAAATGGAAAGATGAAAAGCCAATGCTTTGAGGTAACATACATCTTTTTTTGATAAAAATTTATTGAAAAATATTCTAAAGAATTTAGAATCCCCCAAAACACGTTTAGTTCTTAAATGGGCACTTTTTGGACATGTTACCTTAAACAAAAATCACCATTCTACTAGTACCGTTGTACATGAAGGTTTGATTTGCTACTTAGGTGTCCAAATTGAATTTCTAAATCAAACTCTCAAGGATCAATGTCACCTCACACCATTCACAAGATGATATGTGAAGCTTTTCTAAAAAAATGATTAAATTTATGTCAAATCTAACCTAGCTTCAAAGGATATTATATTGGAGAACTTAGGCAGGAAATGGATAATTTGATTGTTTGACCTATTTTGGGATATATGCTCACCATCTATGAAAAAACTTGGACCTAGAGTTGGATCCCTTATCTCTAAGGTAATTATAAGAGTTTCTAAAATCATCTACTACAAATCCGTGTTTAAAATATTTTTGCCTCTATTTGATGTGAATTGGACGTCAAGTTTGGTATATATATTTCCAACACTTTGAAAATTTCTAGTTTATTGATATAGTGTCAATGTTCAAATACTATAAATATCTTTTTTGGGTATACTTATAGTATTTTTGAAAACGTATAACTAATTCATTGTACCTCCAAAATTTATTCAACCATATACAATGGGGGGACAAAAGTATTGTCCCTTCCTGTTGTTCCCACCAAAACACCCCCAAAATGGAAAGTATGCATGATTGAAAGTACATAGGACGCAAGAATTGCATAAAAATTGTGAAAAATAGTGTTTGAAAAAGAGGGAGACAATACTTTTGTCTCCCCATTGTACATTGTATTGAGCTCCATAAGCTTCTATTAATGTATCAAATAAACACCTTGTTTTGTCTAGTAATGTGAAGCTTATTGGAATGGTTTTAGGTGTGGCTACCGGTCCCCACTCAAACGCTGACCCCTCACAAAAAGAATGAAAGGGACGACTCTCGTTCATTTCTCGTTCATTTCTCGTTCATTTCTCGTTTCATTCTCGTCGGACCTGCTTCAACAAGATCGAAGATTCATCACGGGAACGTGATAACTCTCCTGGGAACGCGATCCCAAACCTCGCTTAAAACCCTCAGGAGCTCAGGGCCTAGTAAGTGCCTAACCGAGAATTGACGGATGAAAATCAATAAAACTCTGTCCACCACTCTACCGTAGATTGGGACCCATCTAGACGGCTACAATTGACTCTAAGAGATTGGAAGTATAGGCACGGCGTCCCCTCTACGGTCCAATACTTGATCCGACGGCTGAGAGACGTCGAGAGTTCCAGAGAACTACTTCTCGACAATGCCCTCTGTTTTTCCACCATTTTCTAGTTTATTTTGATGCAATCGGAGAAGGAACCGGTTGCAGCTGGTGTCTAGATCTTTAGCTTTCAAGCAGCATGGCGTCGGCCTGCATCCGCCAGGTAAATTTTCGGTGATGGCAACAATCAATCGCCTAGTGGAGAATTTTTCAAATTTTTTTCGCGAAATTTGCAACCCTATGAGGAGAATTTGCAACCAACAAGTGTTAGGGTTGATAATGCGTAGAATTTTAGTGCATTCGCAGCCATTTTGGGAAGGGTATGGAGATTGACGGTCTGTGGCCTTCGTTTAGGTTTTCTAGGGATCGATATCAAATTTTTGGTTGAGGTTTGAGCTCTGTGCTTCTGACGTTGCGCGTGATTTGCAGATGGCCTCTTTATCTCTTAGAAGTAGATTGTTTTCAGCGCCAAGGAATTTGAAGGTTATTGGTCTGGCATCTCCTTCTTGCACTCCTGCTGTCAAGCCCTGGTTGCGACAGGCATGTGAGCCACTTCGCGCAAGTTTCCAGGTGAGAGGTTGCTGACATTTAGGGTAGAATCTCAGTGAGTGCTAGAGATCGTCTATGCATGGAAAGGTAGTGTCTGATTCTTTGAGGTGGCTGTGAATATGTATCTGGAACTTTTACAGTGGTGAGTGTTTTGTTGTATGGGACGCAAGGGTGATACATTCAGACCTATTTAAGATGATCTTTTCGAAATCGGCATTGTAGAGTAACCTGCGCACTTGTGACACTGTCAATGATTTTCATATGATTTGAACTTTGTTGTAGTCATTTTGGGGAGACTCCAGGCAATCAGGATGAAGAGTTTAGGGTTTTCTGGTGTCTCAATAAAATTAGGGTTCCCTGGTGTGGTGTAGCTTGCAGCTGTACCCAGGCCTATGTTAGCCGGTGGCAGGGGAAGATTCAGCGTTTTCTCCCAGACTGTGACAACCACACCGAACGCCGAAGCTGAAGCTGAAACCAGTGAGGAAACGACAAGCATTCCCGAAACCCCGGAGGATGCCCCTCCCGCTACATTGAAGACGAAGAAGCTGACGAAGCGTGTGAAGCACATCATGGAGGTAAGTCAAGCAACAGGATTCTGGGATATGGACAGGCACGACGCCAATTTATAAGACATTTTGCACTTCTTGAAAATTTGGAATGTGGTTTGAAACGATAGCTAGTGTTACTTAGCATGAATATAATTTAAGCTGTTTAAATTGTTCACGTCCAGATTCTCGACAAGGAAGCCGTGGAGTCTGCAAACAAGGAGAAAGTTATTCCTGATATTCGACCAGGAGATGTGATTCAGCTTAGAGTTGTAAGTGGCTTCCTCTGGGATTGTGCTTGTCTTGGTTGTTGCATGAATATTTACCTCGTTACGTAGTCTTCCCATTCGGCAGATTTGTCATCGAGGAGTTTTTAGCCTCTAGAGAACCAAAGGGCCCAATTGAATTTGCATCACATGTTTTTTCTGCGGTTTTGAGTAGGTTATATAGAGACTTTGGGGTGGTCTGTGGGGTCTATTTTGTTTTTCTTTTGATTACATGTGTGAATTCCAGTGATAGAAATTTTGGCCTCATCCTAATTTCATTTTTCACTACTTGATCAATCAAAGTGGTCATTTTTTAAAACCATGAATCCGTGATACTTTTGAGTTTACAGTTTTTGACTAAACTTGCCGGCTTCTAGGTCAGCTTCTAGGTTTCTGCTTTGTTGATCCGCCGCTGCCATAGCGTCTTATTTCGTTCGCAGTTCCACCATACTCTTACCTCCCCATATTCGCTCACTTGCAGGAAGTGCCAGAGAACAAGCGCAGGGTATCCTTGTTAAGAGGTATCGTCATCTCTCGTCGCAATGCAGGCATCAACACCACCTTCAGAATTCGGAGGGTTATTGCTGGAGTTGGAGTGGAAATGGTTTTCCCCTTGTAAGTTTTCATGATCTTAAGTGCATCGTTACTCAGATGTCCATCAGTTTCTTAACGAGTTAATACTCCTGGACGATGTAGACAAATTTCTTGCAAAAATGATTCCGAGTTTAACTCGATGTATTGCTTTTCAGGTATTCACCTAATATTAAGGAAATCAAGGTTGTAGACAAGAGGAAGGTGCGTAGGGCGAAGCTCTTCTACTTGCGTGACAAGATTGCCCGGATGTCATCCTGCTGATAACACTGTTTTTAGTTTTCTTCATGTTTACGGAATGCAATTGGTTCCTCCTTAGTTGTTTAGGTAGAGCGAATGAAACTGGCGGCGAACACCTTGTCTCCCCAAATATTTCCCATCTTTTTCTGATATTGCAATGAGAGGAGAAAGAGAGCATCCACATACTTCTGTGAGCTCACAAATCTTTTTGATCTACGAAAGCCAAATCGATTTAATAGAAGTCTCGTGGTGACCATGTCTATTGGAATCTCCTTGGGAAATGTAATTCTGCACGAGTCTTAAAAGTGATCATGTGCTAGCTTCACAGATTTTGAGAGCATGCCGTTTTCCAATTTGTTGTTTGATGTGGTTGTATTGAGCAGCGTCGTTGTGTAATTTCGGTGTGTGATCTGACAATTGCTTCAGTCGACTTGTGGTGGCCTATGGCTGCCGAGGGTATTTCATTTAAAGAGATTGAGGCAGTCATTTGAGGTCGGTTTGTTGGGCCAGGGAGAACTGAATCGAGCATGGCCACAGCCAGGGATATGTGTAAACATCTGCCCCGTATTTGTTGCGGTTAATTCTGTAGTTCTCTACCTCTTCTAGCTAATTCAGCGTCTCAGATTCCAATATAAATTTAAATACTTCATTTTTTTTTATTGGTGGTAAATAATAAGCTACAAAAGTTTCCCAAGAATGAAGCATGAAAAAAGGGCCAAACAGCGGTCAGTTCTCCCTGGCCCTCTACACTGGTCATAATGTTATGGGACTCGACAAATTCAATTGATGCAATCCAAATTCACAACGTGGTTTCTGTGAAGCAACCAGAGTGACAAGGAAGTCCTTCATCACAGCTCAAATTGGCAATATAGGCGCATCGCATGGCACCCTCAGTTTCTGCAACCCAGTTTTTACGATTAGGGTCTCCTGATGCAACTACGATTCGACAGAAAAATCCCGGCTCCAGAGCTCAAATTGGCAATGCAAGTCATGCATCATCATAGGCTACCCAATTCCAATTGCACTAAATTACTTACGCCCCCTCCTCGTCCGAATCGAAAGCTTGTTGAGCCTCGCCACTGACTTCCATCGCCAGAAATCTTCGAAAAGCTATTCTACAAGCTCACAGGGGACTCATCCGATTATTCAGGGAAGGGACCCTTTGCTTCCCATGAATCGAGGTTCCTTGCATTGTATAAAATCAACAATGCAAGCTTGCCCATGAGTTGTGGGCCACTCTAAACACAAAATGATTATTGTTATAGTATCATTGAAGAAACCCTAAACCCTAAAACCCCGCAGTTTCGTATTCAAGAATGTTACGGCAATTCAAAAGGCCGAGTTGGTCAAGGCGAACCTGATGACACCGCAAAGGTACAGCAGGCAACTGGGCCGGCCGGTCCCATGACAACCGCCGATGTGTCCAGTATGCGTCACCTATGACCGTGCCTCCGCATTTCAGACTCAGCAAGGAGGAGCCCAAGTGAGCGCAGGGGCTCGATTCTCATTGCTTAGTAAGCTTCTTGAATTCTTTGTCATTCTAAAATCCTTATTGAGGTGCGAGCGATTTCATTCCCTCGCTCTGTTGTTTTGGGGTTGTTTTCGTGAGTCTGGAAGCAGGGTTTATAGCTACTGACGACGTTGATTCTCCTCTCTCTCTCTGCAGTTACGTTTTTCCAATCCTAATTTTGTATAGATTATTCTTGAACGCACAAAAAGACACTGTCTGTCTTGCTCTTGGAACCGGATTTGCATTCCAGTGCGGTTCTTTCTGTTGTTCTTGTAGTTTTGGAGTAGCGATGAGGCTCGTCAAATTGCTTGGTTGGACTACCCCTTTCAGTTCTCGCTTATTCTATGAATTTGATGGTTCTTTGCTGCGTGTTTTGTCACAGGTTTGTTGTTTGTTTCTGCAAAGAAAAAGCGAATATGGCATCCAGTGAGGTTTCGACTATGGTGGCAGAGCATCATCACAAGGTGAGATCAATTGGCGTTTTCGTTTCTTTCTGTTGCTTATTCTAGATTTAGGTTAAACCATTCATTCATCAGCCATGAAACACCTTAAGGAGAGAGGCTTTTCTTAATATTAATTGATGTCTATTATTGCACTTCTACGGGTACCTCTTTAATCCCTAAAGTATCAAGAATTCCAATTTGAGCCTCATTTTTTTAACAATTTTGAGTATTTAATGTATGTACTCTACACCCATAATCAACATTGCCCAAAATGCAACACCTAGAGACAATACTTTGAAAATTCATAACTCACTCATATGGTGTCCAATTAATGCATCCTAAAGCGTGTTGGAATCCTCTTTCACTTGCCAATGAGATCTACTAAAAAAATTTATGTTTACCAATTGTAACTATGCTCAGTTGTAATTAGTGTCGCTTATTGGTGTGCATACCTTATAAGTGTTGTACTCTTGTACTCTTTTGCAGACAGAAGAAGAGAAACGGAGGGAGCATTTGGATTCACTGACAGCAGACAGTGATGTGCGAGCTCCGGGGTTGGGCAAGCGCATCAAAGAAGAGGTGCAGGCCATTGTTCACAGCATTTACGACAAGCTCTGCGTTTCTAAAAAGGGAAAGACCAACACATGAAACAGAAGCTCATGTTTGCCCAGAGTCCTTCCTTCCTTTGGCTTAGGTCAAGGTGATTTATGATTGCCGTTAAACCCTTAGTGCCTGATGTAAACCAAGTCCGCTTTGGAAGCCCATACTCAATTATCCTAGCTTTCCAAACATGGTTCTGCTCTTCAAGAAAACGGTAGGCATGGTTTCTTCTTTTTATTGGTAAATTTTGGTACAACTCTTGAAGCTTCCTACATGAATCATTCCCATACTATTACTGTAGATCCGCTTGGGTCATTTAGCGAGGGGTTAATACGAATTGCTTCCCAGAATATGTTCAGGGGAGTGTTGTAACTGTACAGCAGAAGACAGGGATTTGAGCTCTCCTGTGGAAGCAAGTAGAGTTTGCTCTACGTGCTGCCATTACGTGTCCATTGATGTAACTGGTACAGATGTGCATATATAGACTTCCAAGAACCCAAGTCGGTTTGTGCTAAACTGTTGTTTAGTCAGTGTGGATTTTCAGATTTTGCAATTTCAAGAGTAGGATTCTGTTGTTTGTTCCCAGATCCAACCAGGTGCAAGAAATTCTAAGCCTTAGAAACTTGAAATATTAGCCAACGGTCCATCACCTCCAGAGGTTCCGGGAGAGTCGACGTTGGTGCACCATTTGTTGCTCGATTTTATGAACGTCCGTGCGGATTTGCTCCAACTCTAGTTGCAGTTTCTTGCACACCCGTGTGCAGATCAGAGCGGACTTCGCGTAGCGGACCACGGATTCGATGATGGGGGTTACCACCGCACCCGCGACAAGACCGTCTGCCATTTCGGGAATAGTATCGTAACTTCACAACAAACTGGCAATGAAGCTAATCTGCAAAACATCTAATCAGCAGCTAATTTGCACAATGTTCATCGGCAAATCTGCAAAACTTCTAATCAGCAGCTAATCTGCACAATGTTCATCGACATAGTAACTGCAGTGTGCAATGTGAATGTGGTTGTAGATAGGATTTGGACACTCAGATTCAGAAACCAGAGAGTCGATACCATAGTCTTTGTCGCAAGGACAGAGCCATTATAGAAGGAGATCCATAAAGCGACCACAGACATTCAATGTACCAAAAACAAACATATCTGGAGGTGAACGCTTTTAGAGCCCTTATGAGCCCTTATGTGATTCCAACTTCAAAATTCATAACTAATCCCAAAAAGATTCAAAAAAACAATTGGGGTTAAGATACCAATTTCATTTCTCTTTCAGGGAAAATAAAAATTACTGAAATATTTCAAGTAGTCAAACTCCCCAAACTTGCAAAGCAGCTGCTAAAAATGGTCCCTTTATGAACCTCCAACTTTAGTATGGTCATGTTTTGGGTAACTTGACAACTCGTCAAAGCTACATGGAATGTCATAAGGCAAGGGTCTAATATTTTTCATAGGGGACCCTAAAACCCTAAACCCTAAAAAAACACTATTCATTGCGGACAAAACTGCCCAGCCTCAAAAGACTGCATTCTCAGAGATTTTCTACAGAGCTTCAGCCTCAATCTAAATTGAAAGTCGAACGTGACGAAAGAATGGGTGGCCAGTCTAAAGCCTACAGAGAGCGTGATTGCTACAACGTTTGGGGAGGCATGGATTCAAAACGAAGTTAGATCAGCCCCATAATTGTTTTCTCTACAACAATCCGTGGTATGGTACTATTGAATGAAAAAAGAATTCAAGAGGTTAGTGCGCTCCATTAGCACGAGGGGAAGAATCTTCTTCTCTGGCTTTCTGGGCGAGCATGGCTGCTGCCATTCGTTTCGATGCCTCAGTCCTACACACACAAGAAAAGTAAAATCAGTCACAAAAGCATTGCAACTTAAGAATTTTCCAGACTTTGCTTGCCAAATGAACACGTTCAAGAAACGAGGGGACCCAGTGCATAACGCTATGTACAGTCGCATTTTTAACCCTTTGCGGAAGTTGGAAGGTTGGAAAATTCCATTACAAGTTAAGCAACAAAGTGCAACCTTGTAACTGAATTTAGTATTGAAAATATTGCAAAGTCAATTACTGATAGCAAGTGTATTGGTAAGAGTGGTCTATGTAATAACCTAATAAGACAAACAAGTCCTACCATTGAACTAACGTAACATCCTGTAGATGATAAATCTCAGCATCCTTGAACAATATAATGGACGCTTTAGGTAAAATCTGCATACCAGTATATGTAAGATTATTTGGAAGGTTGAATTTAGATTTAATATGCCACACTAAAATTCTCATATCTTATTGGTGGTATCATAAGCGTCATAACTTTATATACCAACTTAAAACATGAGAATTTTGATTATAAAACTGGATGAACTATTTGAACTATTTGTTCAGGTAGAAGACTCTGTTGTGGTTTATTGTTTAATAGGAATTTGAAGTAAAAAACACAAAAGATTCCAGAGCTTCCAGTCCACATGCTGGAGCATTTTCTGAAATAATAGATGAGAGCTTACTTGATACACTGAGGAATCGCTTCACGATGCAGCACTCCAACCACCTTATGGCCACGGTCTTGCCATTGCCTGCCAACGCGAGTGACTACAGGCAGTTGATGGAGACCACGAGGTTGCATCAGATTTTCAGCAGCCTGCAGGGTTGTATCTGGATAACACACCACAATGTTGTGGCCGTCGGCCACATTCTCAATACTGGTAGTACAGATTGCAGCAACCAACATCGTGTCTACCTGCACATACAAAGCAACATCCACCTGTTAGTATAGGAGTCGTAGAGAGGGCCCGCTGTGCAGACCTGGCGTTTTATAGGTACGGAAGGTGATAAGGTCCCCTATAAAGTATACAGGACACTTCTGAATTTACAAATATTGACGGCCAATGAGTTCAATCCTTAGGGAGCCCGTTTTCTGTAGATTTTTATGACCCTAAGCAGGAAGACCAGCTCGACCTAGCAGCAGTCGCAGCCTTATCACAAGCCCCACTCGCTCTGCTGTTTACGGGTTGCAATTCATGAAGGTCTTTGAAAAGCACCCTAAAGCCAGCATGGAGGGTCTTCAAATGGAGGGTTTTTTCAAAGGATGGGGCCAGGAGTAACAAATCCAATAGTATGCTAGGTTTCCTTCACTGGATCCTCTATAGTGCAAACTAGCCAACAAACCAACATTCTCCAGTTATAGTTGTGGCACTTGATAGTTGAACACTTGTAGTAGGATTGCGACTAAGTACGAGAAGAAAGCATACCTCTACAATAGTTGGGGCTTCAGAAAATGAGGATTCCTCGGTGGCCCGGAGTACTTCTCGTAGCAAGTCGCTAGAAGACATGATCCCCTCCAGAAGGTCATTCTCATCAACTACCAGAACACAGCGTTGTCCACCTGCCAGCATTGCACTCAGACTCTCTTTTACCGTGGCCATAGCATTCACCTTCACGAAGTCGTTTGACATAGCTTGAAGTGCCTGTAGAACCACCAGAACCACGACGTTAGTACACGGTCTTCCGTACCAACTATACATAGTGGCTTCACCTTCACTAACTCAGGAACTCTCTTTCACACGAGAACATATACATAAAAATACGAGACAACGACTCGATGCCTGGAATTTCTGTCAAGGACACCTCACAGAACAAGCAACACCTCTTTCGCTAATGCAGAATAAATGGAATTGGATTACTATGTTTATAGACTTGCACTTGCTTAGCCATGAAGGTGTGACTATCCTAAACCAGTAATGGATGGATACAACTGTGGATAACAAGCGGCTAGTTGCAAGTACCTCAAACTGCCACATTATTTCACTGCTTGAACATTATAAAACCCTAATCAACAATCTTAGAATGTCATATTCCTATAACCATACGTCAAAATTCTAATAATGGGATAATTAAATATTTGGAATGATGAGCCCCAACATGCTATTATAGTTTTTCATTGAGCACATGAGCTTTCTAAATTTTAAAACTATTTGCTTAGTCTCTCCCCTTGGGGTGGAGACAATAAACATCAATGCTAGGTGAGAGATTTCGTTCATACCTGACACTCGTTCATCAGAACCTCGTCTGATACGTATATTAAATTGGGATCGTCGTCACTACTCAGAGTGATAAGCTCAATCTCAGCCTCACGTCCGGGAGCTCGGCGCCACACACGCCCAGTCGGTATCTCACCAGAGCCTCCACCTACAAGACCATTTAGGACTGCAGATTCTTTGGAAGAAGGCTTCTGATTTCCCACAGCTGCCACCCAGATTGCAAGTCCAACTGCACCCTGTAGAACGCAAAAAAATGCCAATCGTTCAGAAAAGTTGTGTTGGAAGCAAAAAATCAAACAATGACAATCAGAAACCAGGATTAATCTCAGCAAGTCATCTTCTACTTGTAAACTGTGATAAAGTCGGTAGAATCTAACTAAGAAAGCATTTAGGGTACGCATTCTAGAGAATACGGAGAAGAAAACAAAGAGGATTCGGAATCTGAACAGTCTCAAGTCCACATGACAGATACTCTTGTAAGTGATGGAGGGCAGTCAATTATAAGCAAGAACTGAGAAGACTTTGGGAAAAGAAAACGGAAAAAAGTGATCTTACCATGAGAGGGAGCAAGATGTGGTAATCCTTGGTGAGCTCGAAAAGCAAGAGGACAGATGTAAGAGGAACTGAACATACTGAAGCAAGCAACGCTGCCATCCCAACCTGTTGCACACCCAGAAAATGTTCAACATATTCCTCAGAAGGATGGTTGTTGAATGTTACCAACATAATGAAGCATATGGGAGGAGGCCGGTAGAATTTACAGCTCGAAGTATTCATCACTCGAAGAAATCAAGGATGCGTAAAAAGAACAACCAAAAAAAATCAACGACCAAGTCACACTAAAGAACATTGGACAATGCATAATCCAAAGCACCTTGACTGAGAAAGTATGAAGCAAACAACCAATCTGTGTTAACACGTGTTTGGCCTTACTTACCAATGCATAGGCCTGAGGATGAGCAACAGCATTATGACCAGGCAATACAGTATTGATGGCCTGCCCAATAATGCTGCCATACAAAGCACCAGCCGCAGATCCAATGAACAAACTCGGAGCATACAGACCTCCCACCAAACCCGAGCCTTTACACATTGCAGTAGCAACGATCTTTGCAACAGTAAGTTGAGCCAAAAGGCCTTGCCCAGGCGCAGTTGCAGTAAAACCGGTCTTGAGAATTTCATCCACATTTGTAAAACCCCAATAAAGAACACCAGGGTATCTTAAGGCAATCACCCCAGTAAACAAGGCTCCTATAGCTGGAGTGACTGAAGTAGGAATACCAAGCTTGTGATTCATGAACCCAAACGTACGAGTGAACCACGCGACAAGACGAGTGAAAACAACGCTCATGATGCCGCAGATGCCTCCAAGTAGAATGTACAGTGGCAGCTCTGCACATGCAGAAATGACACGGCATCATACACCTCTTAACTCAAAAACAGTTTTTTGTGGTTTTCACAATGCGGAAGTGTATTTCTAACAGCAAAATTGAAAAGGTCTCTTGTCTTGGTGAAGGATTGTACCAGCTGCAGATCGTAACTCATAAGGTGGGACAGTAAATGCAGGCCTTTCACCAAGTAGAATTTGGGACACAGTAGACGAGATCACTGCTGCCAGGATAATCATTGCAGTCGTAAGCGGAGGGGAGTTTTCAGCATGCTGGGGTCTCAACACAGTTTCAATAGCGAAAAATGTGCCAGCAACAGGTGCATTGAAACCTACAGAACAAGAAAAATCTCGTAAGATCCAGAAACCAGGATACTCACACACCACAACCAAAAATTCACAAAAACACAGAAGGACTGCGCAGAAACTTTTCAAATCCGTAAATAATGAAAAAATATGGATGGACAAGCACAAAACACAAAATCTACAGCTCACTTTAAACAAAAAATGATATGGTGACATCATACATACAAAATTACAGAGTTGGCATGACACACAAATGAAGTTTGATAGTCGAGGAAATGAGTTTAGAGGCTTAAGCCTTTTGCAACTAACCTGAAGCAATGCCAGCAGCAGCACCAGCTGCCACAAGCGCAATTCGCCTCTCTTTACTATGTTTCATGATGCTTGAAAAACCATGAGCCCACGCTGTGCCGATGTCCACGCTTGGACCTTCAGGTCCCAGGGATAACCCAGTCCCCAGAGTCAAGGCCGCTTGCAGAGCCTTGATGAAAGGTTTAATCCCCGCTAGCCAATCTATTCTGCTCAGTCTCGCCCGTGTTGGTGATGGATTCGCTCCTCGAATCATATCCACAATTTCAATGACAGTGTGAAACATGCCCACCACAACTCCACCAACCACTGGAATCAACAAAATTCGGTGCCAAATGTCAACCAGCTTCTGAGCGCGTAACCAGGCAGCCCCCTCGTGGGGGGTTCCTGCCCAGGCCAACTCATGTATTACATGTACCTGCACAAGAAAAAAAGCATCCTATTATGCCCATCCGACTCATCAACTACAGTCACAACAACCAAGTTCACAAATAAGGAGAGAGTTGTAGTATATAGGACTATCGTGCAGACCCGGGGTTGTCGAGGGTATGGAAAGCAACAAAGTCATATCCACAGTATAGAGGACCCTGACCATTAATAAATCCAGAGGTCAATGAGATCAAACCCTAGGGGACCGTTTGGCATCAAAAAAAACATTAGACCCACAGGGAGACAGCCTGCAAGGCCTCATCACTGTTCCGGTTCGTCAGATACCTTCCTCACTCCACTCTGTACGGTTTATAATTGATGAGGTACTTAGAAGAGCACCCTAAGCAAAGATCAAGGGTCTTCATCTATTTTCCAAGCATCGGGTCTGAACGAAGAAACTCAATTGAATGCTGAATTTCGTCCTCCAGATCCTATATAGCCCATACAGCTAAACCGATGTGTAGATTACCAGATTAGAGAATTCAGGAAGAGGTTACTAAACCGTTAAGAACCTGATCCCATCTCCTATACTGACACCTGTTACCAACAAAAACTCATCTATTCAGTCACTCGATTGGCCACCAATGAGCAAGCTGGGTGTAAGAATCTATTGGATGGCCACTGAACTTGAATGGAAATGAGGTTACCTATTGTCCCTTCAACACTGATCTACAACCTCCTCACTTTGAATGATTGCAAAAGAAATCATCATACATTGAGTACGAAAAATTTGAATTCAAGATGGGTTGGCTCTTGTACCCAAAGTGAAACCTATATTGAGTGATCTCCCAATGAAAGCACACTCCTACAAACTGCGTTGACATCCCATTCACCAAGCACTGACCCTTCCCCGTGCACTAACTGTTAAATTTCGAGAATTTGCAACTGAATCGAACTATGCTCGGTGCACGGTCCAGAAATGAGAAGTCCAGAAATAAAAAGAGTTCGGTCATTGTCATCCTTTCTATATGCAATAGTATACCTTAATATGTAACCTATAACGAGTGACCTCTCCAGTAAGCAATAATGGATGATCTCGCAACGAAAGCACACTCCTGCATATAACTGAAAGCGATTACCCAATGAAGGTAGACTCCAACATATAACTGAAAATATGCAATAGTCTACCTTAACAAGCAAAGTACAAGCTTAGCAAAGCAGCATCAGCACACATACCCCTTTGTTAAACAGCACCACACTGATCCCACTGGACAGTCCCAGTAAACACCCCAACAGCAACAAAACCCACTCAGGCGGCACTCTCTCCGACACTTGCATCGCCAACGAGTTTCTTCGCTGTAACGACGGTCTCGTCAACTGCGACACGCGCTTCTCCAGAGAATTCCTTCCTCCAGAGTCTGAGCCTCTTCGTCTCTCCCGAGCAGCAGTAACATCCCCTTCTGCATCCCCAACATCATCTCTCGGCCTCAGAAGCTCCGACAGTCGCTGGGCCATACTACTTCGATCCGCTCTCCGCACCCATTCCTTGATCTCCCCTCGACCAGACTGCTCTTCATCTTCAATTGTGTGGATTCCATTCACCGAGGCGCCATCGCCATCCCTGTGAAGAAGAAGCGCTCGTGATTCCACATCAGAGTCTGATTCCACATCCACAGCTTCAATTTCTGCTACTTGTTGCTTCCCTGCTCTGGTTTCTTCACGAGTTGTGGTTCCATTGGCTGGGACGCCAGTGGCAGAGTCCCAGAGACTGGAGCGGCGGAGACGGTCCTCGGGGACTAGAGGGGAGGAATCGGGAGTCCAGAGACTGGAAAGGCCGCCGTCCTTTGTTAGGGGGTTGGGATCTGAACTGATAGAAATGCGGACATCGGGGTATTTTTGGTGTTTGCCTTTGCTGTTGTTGTTATTGTTGGCGGTGGTGGTGCTCTCCGAGTCGGAGTCGGAGTGAATCTCAGCTGGCGACCAGAGGAGAGATCGCCTGTCACCGTCGTCTCCCATTGTGATGCAAACCCTAAAATCCGCTCTGGAATTTTCACTCTGAAACGGGGTGGAAGCAACAACACCGGTGGCGTACGTCGTTTTGGAACCAGGGATTACTACTACAGTCGGGAATAGCGAAAATCGAAGTCAACAAGGACGCCATGCTTTTGTTGCGACCGCTAGAAGAAGCACGAACTCTGTTCGGAAGGAAATTCACGGAGTCCTGCTAGAGAGATGAAGCGATGAACGGAAATCAACAGCAATGGTGACGTTCAAAAGAAGCGACAGAAACCCTAACCCGCTGTCAAACCCTTAATTGGACCCGTGCAGTGAAAACTGCAATTCGGACTGGAGCTTCGTTTACGACTACCTCGAGAACTAAAGGTCACTAAGATCGTGCCCATCCTCAAACGACCTAAAGCCTCTGGCTCAACTAGCAAGACACATGAGAGAGACCACACACAAGCTTTTTCCTCCCAGATTCAGGGGAGAAGCTTGTGCTGCTGATGTCAAACACTCTCACCAGCTCATCGTTCCCGAATTCCTTTCCACAAGTCGATAAGAAAGCTGCTGATCAGCTTCCAAAAATTGCTCCCAAACACCGCACACATCCAAATTTCACACGAAAAAATCCTGGTGATCGAGGTCAATAGCAGTGCTTGACCTAGTTCGCACACCCGCCAAGTACAAAACTCCGAGCCATTGCAATTCTTCAAAGGGCAATCCTTCTCAATCCGCTTCGTTGCAACTCTTTGTTGGCTAGATCTACACCAGAAATGGAGTGTAAGCCATTGATTTCGCAAAAGCCCATAATCAAATGGACGCCTCTCACCACACGAGCGACATTACAGAGAGCCAGATCTAAACCCTAAACTCGTTACCGAGCTCTTGTAATGCGATCGAAGCTCCAGCGATTGGGGAGCAAATGAAAATGCAAAAGAGTCTCGATCTAAACAACGACCACGTGACTGTAGTGACGTCTGAATTGTGAATTCGGCCTATTTGGGAGAGGAGACGGTCACCCAGTCACTCGGAAAGCGCGTTGACCGGGTATAACCGGTCATATGAAGCGTGGTCCACTTTTACCGACGGAGTTTGGGTGTCGTTGTTCTCGTCCTGGCAACAATCTTTGCTTACCAGGAAATTGCTAAACATTTGCAAAGTATTGGTCGATGTTTACTAATTTTGCAACGTGGAACTGAGGAAGTGTGTTTCGAGATCTAAATAGTATACTACTGTAGATCAGCACAGCCAATGACCAGGCATACTTCTTTTCATAATATGAATGACTTAAGAGCGGTAGCTCAACACATTGTGCAACTGGACAAAGTGAAGAGTGTTCGATTTGGACCCAAAGAATAAACATAAAAATTTCAACAAATGGTTCAAAACATTTGCTTGCTGAACCTCTAAAACGATTAAACGCTGCTCTGTGATAATGTAGAAGAAAAACTCCAGACCTTAGGTTGGTGCGACTGAAGAGTTTGTTAGGAATTCAAGGGTAGAGACGAGTTTTCTATGGATGTACTTTCTGCAAGCATTAATGCAAGGGACTAACACAACAAATAGGAGGGAAAGCTACAGCAGAGCAGATGTAAGAAATAACAAACGTAGAAGTTAAACCACAATTAGACTCGTTATACACCTTGGTCTCAAAGAGAATAATTCCTCTTCTGTTGGGAATGGTTCTACTATCTAGGGTACATGGACCCAAATGTGAGATATAAGAGCTTCCGTGAAGTGAGATATAAGAAAAGCTTTGAATTCGGTCAAGTATAAAATAGGATCCGGCTTCACCCCTCCAGCAGCTATCGCATTGAAGGAGAACATGTAGGTACAAAGAAGAAATCATCTTGGTCATGAATCGGCTGTGGAGCTTTCAACCTGTGCGAATTGGAGCTCTTGCAATTATAAACTAATTATACCTGTAAACATTCTAGAAAAATCCTGAATGTAAACTTCAGGCCCATTCAATAATAGTAAGTTCCGTCCATGGCTGATTTTGCTCAACCACTGCCCCACTTCTCTAAATGTACCTTGGCTGAATTTTGGCAGCAAGACACAGCAAACTACTGCTGCTGAAAGTTCAAATGGATCGTGCTAATGGGGGTGGAATACCACACTAGGTTTTCTCATAGCAAGATGGACTTGCGAGGTGATGCTCACCCTGACTCTCCTTTCTGCTGATTTTCAAACTCAGCAATGATTTCATCTGCAATGTTCTCAACCGGTTCCCACGTATCCTGTGCCGAGTCTGCCCATTGCACGAGGTATTCAGGTTTCCCGTCCACTTCTCGCTTCTCTACGATTCTCTCAGCAATGCCATACTCTAGTCCTTCTTCGTAATCTTTGATCAAGTCTTCGCCAATGTTCACGGCAGGCTCCCAACTCTCTTCGGAGTCGTCGCTCCATTTCACCTGGTACTCGGTCACGCCCTTCGCATCTATCCGCTTGTCAAGGATTTTCTCCACCTCCACGTCGTCGTAGGTTGCCTCATCCAGTAGCTTCACAATCTGCGTTTCAAGAGACAACCAAAGCATGCATTTCTCATTTTTAGAGAATCGTAGAATGTTCACAACTGCATTCAAGATTTCGCTACGGAAAAGAAAAAACCGCTCACTTGCTGATCATTTCCTTAGGCAAGATCAAGTGATTTTGGTTCCATCGTGCTAAGGAAACGCCCGCAATGATGAGTCTAGAGGCAAATGGAAAATCATAAAGCAAGATGAAATCATTCCTCAGAGGCAAGATGCTGATCCAGTCGATCTTGCAGAGGAAACAATCACAATGATGAATCCACAGATCAGTGGCAAACATCATGAAGGGATTTGAAAGGATGGAATCGTTCTTCAGAGGCAAGTTCATGTTTTCATTTTGCTAGAAAACGCTCAAGCAAATGGTAAATCTAGAGGCAAATGGCTAAAACATCATGCAAGGGTTGGAGCGCACCTGATCCAACGCCATCCTCCGTGCAAATTGCATGGGGTTGGCGCGAGGTGTTCTCTGCAAAAGATCTTGGGCGAGGAGTAAGGACGACCGCCCCTTGTTGTCTTCTTGTTCAGGGTCTGCCCCAAACTCTAACAAAGCTTTCACAACACTGGTATGGACATAGCCAGCGGCTATGTGCAATGAAGTGTAACCATCCTGGTCTTTCCAGTGCACATCCGCCCCTTCTTCCAACAGCATTTTCACACATTTCTCAGAGCCCAATCCTGCGGCGAAAAACAACGCCGTCCGGCTGTTCTCGTCGATGCAGTTCACGTCCCGACCCTCGTACTCCAGAAGTTCCTTCAACTTCTGGTCCTCGGCTTTCTTCGCGGCTTGCCACCATGGCGTCTCGAACTCTCCTACCAAATCTCTGCAACATACTCAAAAAAAAAGTATGCGCTTCTCAGAGGTGGACAAGCTCCCTCACAAATTTGAAGCAGGTTCAAATTGATAGTATTCAAGCTCAGCGTTCTGTCTCTTGTGAAATTAATGCAAAACCCGTTCTCAATCTTCCCAGACAGAAGTACGCCATCCCAAACGAGACGTCGCTGCATGCAGCTAATCAACAGATGTTGCGACCATCATCTCTCACAACGCCTTACGTTCCCCATGCAGAGCTTCAAACCCTAATAAACTCAAACCTCTTTATTAAAACAACTCGTGTTTCCCACACTTCCCACGCTGGCCACACATTCAAACTACGTCACAGTTATCAGTTCCAAACCCCCAGGAAACCAGAACCAAGACTCCAAAACGTCCTCCGTTACAACCCAGAAGATCACAAAACCCTCAGTACCATACTCTCTTCCAAAACAAAAAGCTCCCAACAAGGAAAGTGCAACAACAACAACAACAACAACAACAACAACAACAACAACAACAACCCCAAACAACAAACCTGGCAATGTTGGCCTGCGGCTCCCAGCTCTCCAAATGCTCATCCTTCCACTCAATCAAGTACTGCGTCTCCCCTTCCACCACCCGACTCGCCAGAATCTTGTTCACTTCGCCGTAATTCTCCTCCCCCCCACCCGCACCATTAAACGCCGCATCGTCACCCGCATCCGCACCATAATCCTCCTCCGTTTCCTCCTCCTCGGTTTCCTCCTTGGTTTCCTCCTCGACACTCTGGTCCTGGAACCCTAGCTGCGACGCCACCAAATCCCGGTCCTTCTCGTCCACGCTTCGCTCCTGCACTGAGCTTTTCTCCACTTGTGCGCGCACCGCCACCAGGGGCGCAATTCTCGAGCTCGAGCTCGGCGGGACCCAAGTCTGCGCTTTTAGATTGAAATTGTTGAAGGAGCGCAATTTGGGAATGGCGAACAGAGAAGTGGAATTTGAAGACGATGACGAAGACGAAGAAGGCAGTGATGGTGGAGCTTCCTTCGGGATTGTTGCGATTGTGGGGGCTTGGAGGGCGGCCATTGCAGCCATGGCGGCCTCCGGGGAGAAGGTGGGTGTTGTCAAGGAGATGGAGAGATTTGCGAGCAAAGCGCAGATTTTGATGAGAGCTTGGAAATCTGTGACTTTTGTGAGGAATCTGAAAGCTGGGGTGCGAGACGATGGAATCGGGAGAAGCTCGGGCAAGGGGTGGATGGGGCGAAAACTGGATAAGCTGGCGGTGCAGGTGGCGGGGGTTAATTGGGTGGTTTGGTTCTTACCCAGACATTGGGGGACGGAGGTCTTAACCCTTAAACGTCTTGATCCATTGTTAAATGGTCAAACTTCCTCTTTGAGCTAAATTTAGCATTTCAAATTGTGTTTAAAAAAAAGTCTTATATTTTTATCACTTGAGATTCTAAATTATAAATCATTGTGAGAAATTTCAATTTGTTTCGTGAGAGGATGTAATTATTATCATTTTTGTTGCAAAAATGACCATAAACAGGTCAAAATAGCAAAAAAAATCCAAATGATTTGAAATTTTCTCAAGAGTTACAAGTAGCAATAGAGAATAGTGTAAAAAATTTTCAATTGGTAATTTTAGTTCTTACACCCAAAACAACCACAACAAAGACCTTGAAGTCAAATTCAACTACAATACCAAACTTATCCTTTTATTTAATAGATGTGTAAAATTTTGATATTTTTGGCTAGTGGAACAATGCATTTTCTATTTATTTTCCCTTTTCCAATAACTTTGATGGGAAAATCAAATTATTGTGATTTTTAAAGCTAAAGGTGGAAATCAAATTATATAAACTATAACATATATTAGAATAATCTGTAATTTTAACCATAAATGAAGCATGGAATGAGAAATACAATTCTATATTTTAATTATAAACTAATTTTTTTAAAGAATTATAAATGAAAAACACACCATACTATGTTATTTGGATTCTAACACATGGAGCTTTCAATTGCAATAATTCTTTCATTTTTTGACGTTTTTCAAAATTTTGAAATGAATTAGAAACAAAACTTGTCAAGCTCCATTTCTTAGTTTAAATCAAATTTCAAAAATAACTATTTTGAAAGTTACAATTGAGGTTGACCAAGGCGCATTCATTTTTTGGATGTGTAGACCTTTAAAGATTAAAGGATTAACACTGGAGTCTTTTGGGGAATTTTTGCCCATTTTTGCTTATATGTTTGTTAGATTATATTGTTTACCTTATTTTCATCAATTGGGTGGTACATGAAGGTTTGTTGTTAATCTATAAAGAGTCCATGAAAAGGAAGGGCATGTATTGTACATATGGACATTTTTGCACATTTTTACTTATAAATTTTGTCTAAATATATTGGTTACCTCATTTTCACTAATTGGGTTATATAAGTAAGTTGATTGTTAATCTGTAATGAATCTATAGAAAGGAGGGGCATGCAGATGTGGACATTTTTGCACATTTTTAATTATATATCTTTGTCGAAATATATTATTTACCTCATTTTCACCAATTGGGTCACATAAGAAGGTTGGATCACTACAAGAAAAAGGGGTGTTTTAAGTGAGTTTTTAAGTATAGTCTTAGAGACATGATTTTAAATAATGACCTTAAAGGTCATTACTTAAAATTATGTGTTTAGGACACTTAAAACACCCCTTGCTCTTGTAGTGAATGCTAATCTATGAAGAGTCTATGAAAAGGAAGGGCATATAGATGTCGACATTTTTGCACATTTTTGATTATATAGTTTGTATAAATATATTGTTTACCTCAATTTCACCAATTAGGTTGTACAAGAAAGTTGAGTGTTAATTTATGAAGAGTCTATGAAAAGGAAGGGCATATAGATGTGGACACTTTTGTACATTTTTACTTATATATTTTGTCCAAACATGTTGTTTATCTCATTTTCATCAATTGGGTTGTACAAATTTGTTGTTAATCTATAAAGAATCTATGAAAACGAAGGGCATATAGAAGAGGACATTTTTTTGTGTATTTTTGCTTAAATGTTTTGTCTAAATATATTATTTACTTCAGTCCCATCAAAATTGGTCATATTGAAAGGTTGTTTTTTACCCTCCTAGTCTTTGGGAAGATGGGAATTATAAATTTGGAATTTTCATTTAAACAAAATAAATTTTGGACATTACAGATCTAAACATATGAATTTTCTTTTTGCAAGTTTTATGTATCCTCCCATTCCTTGATGAATTGATTAAAATCCTTACACAAAAATCAAGAAACAACAAAAGTTCTTCCATTTCTTGGAATTTCTACAAATAGCCCTTGAAATTATTCATAATCCACCCATTTTATGCTATTTCTCTTAGGGGTTAAAGATTAAAGAATTGCTTCACATGAATGAGAGCAAATTTGAAATTTGACAAAATGGAGGCCTAAAGCATTTTGTCATCCATTTGAGAGTTTTCCACCAATTCTTTGACAACTAGAGTATGGAAGAAGTAACTTACAAATGGATAGGTTTGAGCAAAATGAGAAAGGTTGTATAGGTTCTTATAATTGTTTGTTTACTTACATCAAGGATTATTGCATCAATGAATAAATTTGAATAGGTTCTTATTTTGTATATTGCATACAAAAGTTAGAAGCTTTCAAAGTTTCGTAACCCTTAAAAGATAGGCTAGTGATCATGGAACTCATCCTTTTTGATATCATGTGAATCATTGGCTTAAAAAATATGCAAAAGCACTCATTGGAAGTCAAACTAATGTACAAGATCCCTTTCCACACAAAATTTTGAGGATGAATAGTTGCACTTCTGTCCTATATAGAAGAATTCTCTATCATTCATCGGACAAAAAACAACCACGAACTAAAACAGCTATGAAGAGTTCACAATGCTAATGTTGTGTAAATTCCCATTTTTAATATGTATTTATCATCGAAGAATCATTTTGGTATCCATTTAAGATACCTACTGTAGGTTATATTTACCCAACTTAAAACATGAGCTGATAGCTACTACATGAATAAAGCCACGCGTTAGAAATTCAGGAACAGGAAAATGTTAGGCTCTTGGTTATGTAAACAAAGTCTTATAAAAAAAGAAGAGTTCCTGCTACAACACTACGAGCTGCTGATGGTACAAGACTTACAAAGGCCTTGCCCTTCCTCCCAATTCTTGGTTCAGGAAAGACAAAGGGCCTGAGAATGAGAGAGGGGGCAGTGTGAAAGGTTGCAAAACTGGTAAATTAAGATGCAAGTGGAGATGATTGTTGACGTGGATTGTTTGCGGTTGCGAGCTAGATGGTTGAGAGGAGATGGTTGCTGCGAAGGCAGGCCGCGTTTGATTCATGTATTCCAAAATGAAGGAAAATGCTCCAAAACTAAGACAGCTCTGCGCCAATGCTTGTGGTGATCCTGAAACGACATGGCAACAGAATAAAGATGTCGGTATCATTCAGCCTAAAAAGATGTATAAACATTCTAAGCATAAATTCACACTCAAATGTGTCACGTGCTGTGTACTGGAGAAAGACTTACCAGGGGTGCTTAGTGCCAAACCAGTTGCGCAACCAGCAATTCCAGCGTTCCAAGCTGTAGCAAGCACCCAAATAATACAAACTACTGTGAGAAACTAGCTTGAGAAAATCATTCTCAACAAATGCATTGTTAACCTCTAAGTGCCCAAGCTAGAAATAGAGAGTCCACTTGGAAGCTAATAGTTGATCGCAGTAACTTTCATAACATAATTTCCATCATTAAAAAATGAAGGGTATTAGTTCTTCTTTCTATTCCTACATTTAGTTACCTTCATTGAAACTCCCTAAAGGACTCGTTTCAACTCTACAAGCATGGAGACAGGCACTTTTGGCCATTTAAGCAAAATTGAGCTTCACCTAGATAATAGATACTTACCGTCTTCTTTGCCTCGAACTCTTTTCAAGTAGCATGAGACAATACTGTGTACCCCCGATAAAATTGTAAAAGTCTGCAAAACCCACACAAACCAGAGGTCACTCAGACACAACAAGAATGAGGAAATACTACGTGCGCATCAGTATAAAACATGTCGCTCCTTCAGCATATGATACAAAAACGTCTCTGCAAGAATGTCACAAATCCAGAAATAATTGGCATGAACATAAAAATGCCATTTGCTGACAGCCAGAGACTACACAACAATAACATTGCGATGATACGAGGTACGACCTTGGCAGATGAGCCACCCTCCCCCAAAGCTCCCTTAAATCCTTGCTTCTTAAACAGCCCCGACCCTGCATCATTGACAACAAATTCCAAACTTGTTAACTTCACATATTACATACACCATCGCCTGTAGTTGAATGCCTGAAATAATGTCATATCCATACAGAACACGAACCACTAACTTCTAACATCATTGTCTGCAATTCAAAGACCTAAAGGAAATTCAAAGCTAGACTCTGCTCAAAGATATTTAAAACAACCTTCTCAAAACAAGCATTGACAGCAGATTGACTCTCAATCTGCTGCCATCTGGCAGCTGACAACCATGAATTGCAAAAAGAACATCAATTCTTGCAAATATCAGCATCCAACTGCTCCATTTCTTGACTCAGACACAGAGCTACACTAATACACCACATATTATGGGTGGTCCATTGCGGAGGGTGAAAACTTGATACCACTCACAAAAATACGCTTGAAAGCTACTTCGCAGCTTCCAAGGCGATCAAATTCACCAAACTAAATTTGATAAATACAATTTACAGTGGCCTCTCACAGATACTGTGGTTCACAGTATGTGGTATAATAAGCATAGCTCTTCCAATGACCAAGATTTCAGGCTCTCGTCATAGCCCATTCCATCACACCTCAACTACATCCACCGTAACCCTCTCGCATCAACTAATATTCGCACCCAAATACAGCACTCCAAAATCTTGCACATTAAGCATATATTGAGAATGTGCACCACCTCAACATCAGAACTCAAAACTCAAATCAGTTTTAAGATCATCTCCCATTCAAACTTTGAACCATTATAATTTTTGCATATGTTGTCCAAATAATGCATTCTTTGAGGCACTGAAACCCTCTTGGAGTCGTTAATAAGAGCATCTCAAAATCTGACTACTCTAATAACAAAAACTACGCAAATGTCGTAATTAGGTGACATACATCAATGCAATACATCGCAGAGACATTGACATTGACATTGAAAACTTCCAGAATGACGCCAAACCCTCCAAACATAAAACCCGAACTCACAATTACAAGCACGACGACGACAATGCACGGCCAAACCTCCCCCCCCAAAAAAACCAATTGTGAGAGAATTCGTTACCGAATCCGAAGACGGAGCCCATGAGTCCTCCTGCAAGTCCATCCGCGACGCCCTTGAAGAAGCAGAAGGTGGGGTGATTGCGTCCGCCGATTCTCCACGGGTTGTCCTGGGGGAAGGAAGGAGAGGAGGAAGAGTCGGGGAACATTTCGTTGGATTCGTCGCCTCCTTCGTTCGGTGACAACGCCATCGCTGCCTACCACCACGTTTCTGTGCAACTCAAAGAACTTGGGCAAGTTGGGCAAAACTTGTGCAGGTTGCCTGAGCAAAATTTGGGAAGGATGATGAGTTCTCTGTTGTGCTATGGCAGTGCCTGCGCCTGTTTTTGAGCGTTGAGTGAGTTTGGGAGAGAGACGCAGCGATGGATGAGTAAGTATCCGTGCGTGAAGTTCATCCAAATGGATCATTCTGTACATCTTGACAGAAGTGTCCTCTAAAACCTGAGAGGATGGATTGGATCAGTGAGTTTTTTTAGGCAAATTAATGGCCAATTGCCTCAAAAAAAAAAAATGGGCAGCTTCAAGTCTATAAAAGGAAAAAAAAAAGGTAAATATGTATAAAAATGCCAAACTGTAATCAAGGGCCTCCACATTGCTACCACAATGTCTCCAAAGTCTCATTTCATTTGTCTCAGAGAGCCTATAATTATGCATAAAAATTGTGTATTCGAAATTACACACTCAAAATTGGTCTCTTTTTAT
Organism: Neckera pumila; assembly: GCA_963969595.1. Taxonomy (NCBI): domain Eukaryota; kingdom Viridiplantae; phylum Streptophyta; class Bryopsida; order Hypnales; family Neckeraceae; genus Neckera; species Neckera pumila. Next base: position 3,477,491 of record OZ018415.1, on the reverse strand, counting down.
TCAAGCCCCCAAAATGAAGAAGCTAAGAAACTCAAAACCTTTGTGAAAGAAAGGCCACATAACCATTGGTCCGAAAATCGTAAAAAAAAAAATAGATTAGATTCTTCAATAGAGGTTGTCACACCTTCTTCTTCTTCTCCCCATTCTCAATCTTCAGAGAATTGGGACGTGGCACTCTCTCCTTCAATTGCGGAGGGCATTCTTTAGAATTTTTTTTCTTGGTCGTGAAGAAGCTTAACGCGCGAAGTTATCATCTCTGCTTGCCTTTGAAGTTCTCACCATGGTTGTCGTTGTAGAGCCCGGTCGCTGGAGCGCTTCGTCGTTTGCGCTGGTAGCTGCCCTTCGACTGCAGGTATTCGGGTCCGTGTTTTTTATTATGATGAGTTAGGGTTTGGGTTGTGATTTAGGGTCTGAGATAGAGGAAAAGTGAAGCAGCACTAGCTCTAATTAAGAAGGCAAGCAAAGCAAGGATCGCGCACAATTTGTGTTAGAGGAGTGCGAGTTGGAGAGGGAGAGGGTTTTTTGCCTATCGGGAGCCCAAGGTATGTGGCAGAGTCAGTAATTTTGCTGTTATCGCAAGCTGTGCTCAGCGAACACCTATGAAAACACTCTACTTCTACATTCCTTGTCTCGCGAAGTTGTGGGTTGTGATGATTTTGGGGTTACCAATATCGATTGATTCGTAGGTTTTAGTGTAATCCAAAACATTGAACTACAGAAGTTGACCTGGTTATATGAACAATACGAACCAGAAAACGTGAATTCGAAGAAATTAAAGTCTGGAAGCACTTCTTCGATAGTTGTTGTAAGACTGCCAAATGACATGGTTTAGGGTAGTTTCAAATGGGCGAAATGTAGATGTTAAGGGGTTTATATGTATTCTGCGAATTTTGCACAAGTAATCATCGTTCACATTTCAGATGTCATTGATGTTGGATGAGGGCAGTGAAAGAGGCAAAGGTTGTTAATTCGAGCTGCTTGCCAAATCACATTTGCTCTATTCGAATATGGAAGCGTTTGTGGCCGATTGAATCTTTCATATTGATTTGGGATCGAATGGTTAATAGTATAGTGTTGTTAACGGTTGACTTGAATTTCTGAGTTGTTTGTGGATCAGACAATTGGAAATTTTAGAGTGACAGAAGCTCTTATTCCAATTGGAGTTTTCAAAAGATTCGCTAGTGAATTAGTGGTCTTATGTTTATGAATACAGCATCCAGATCCAATTGGTTATGGTCTTGGCTCGTGAGGCTTATGTGGAGCTAGCTGGGCCTGATTGCATTGTTCCTGGTTTACAAAAGCCTGTTACGGTTCTTGGACTTCAAGTGCGATCCTCCTCCTGAAATGAGAGTTGCTTGTTTCTGGTCCCTGTCAATTGTTTATGTGAAACTGTACCAGATGAACCAAGTTCTAATGGTAGTCATGAATATGCGTATTGCTACTCAACAATTGATATTAATCTTGATGACGTTGTTTTGTAGGTCTGGCCGGTCCCTTTAAATGTCGGGTCAACTTGAAAGCTCTAGATCCAATTGGTCGTGAGTTGAAAACTGTGGAGAAGGTAATTTCTCTATCTCTTCGCATTTGCAGCATTTCTGTTTGCGAAGGACCGATTTCAAGTAAATTTTTGTCCGTCAGAATGGTTGATTTTGCAAGCAGTTTTTGGAAATATATTGAGCGTGTATGTGGTCTATAACCTCCCATAGTGTTAGTCTTTTATGTGAAATAACTGAGTGTTTGAGACATGTTGCACAATTCACATGTCTCACTTGATCCGTAATTGCACGTTTGAATGACGTTAGTTTGTTCCATTTCTGTATAGCAGCAGTGATTGTAGAGATTTCTTCCGTGATTTTTGAAAATGTTAGTAAGAATATGATTGCGGAAGTTTTCTTCCTAGGCTGTTAAGACATTGCTGGGTTTTTCCCTTACAGTGACGTTAATTTGCAATGTGTCGAGGATCATGTAATTTGATGTGAAGTGATTAATGCGGTTAGTTTTGTACACTTACTCAGATGGATTCCACAAAGTCTCCCGTAGCGCAGCCCCAATCCCCGCAAGGCAGAAAGCGGCCACGTAACGCAACACAGAGTCCTTCGATGGCGTCCCAAGAATCTGACATGGCCAACTCCTCCCGTCACATGGAAGTTGCCAATGCATCACAAGAAGCATCTCCAAAATCTGTGTACGAGGCGTGGACTGCTGCCAATGAAGCGAAGTTGTTTGAGTGGTTGGAGGTACCCGGAAACTATGAAAGATGGAAGTTTGCAGGGATCAAAAGCTCCAATGGATCCACAAGCACCTCCAGATTCACCAAGAAAGCGGTAACATGTCTTATTTCAAAGTACCTGGACACATTGCAGACGAAGAAAACCCCAGAACAAGTAATGAGCAAGATGAGGTACGTGGAAAAGAAATTCAAAGAAGCGGAGGACTACTTGCGGAATACAGGTGGTGCAGGGTTAACCTCTGTTGATGAAAAATTGGGGATTCCTGCAATCCAAGAGAAGGTTGTCTCAATTTGTCCGTTTTTCCTCCAAGTCAAACCATTCATGTCTGAGGGTGTTGCTGTTAATCCACCACACACTCATGAGAACAGTATGAATGAGAACATACAGGAGATGTTACTTGGTACCCCTACTGGGCAAGGAGTCTATGAATCGATGGCTCAGCAGGGGGGTGACGGTAATTCCGAAGAAGAGGAATCTAGTGCTGATGAAGAGCCAAATTTCGAGGAAGAAATTTGTGCAGAACAGGAGCCAATTCCCCAGGTTCCTTCTCAAGGTATCCCTTCTCACAATGATCAGTCAAATTGGATTTTTCTAAACTTGGTCCTTCTGGGGTTAATTTGCTGTGGCTAATCAATGCAAGCAGGTCCTATTTGTGTAAGAAAATGTTTGATAACCATTAATGTGTTGGATTCTGTGTTGGATTCTAGACTGTGCAGGTACACCTCCTGTACTTGAGATAACGCAATGTAGACCTAATCCCAATCAGCAGCCAAAAGAGAAGAAAAAGAAACCAAAATCATTCCAAGAATTTGTACAAGTCATGCAAGAGCAAAACCGCGTGATGATGGAGAAGAGATTGGACACACAGTTGGCGCATCAAGCTGAGTTTCTACAATTTCTGAGAGAGCAATCGCAGAAGCAGTTTGCTCTTGAATCCCGCCGATTGGATTTGGAACTCATGAGGATGGAGCAGCAACGGGAGGATTCACGTATCCGTGAACTAGCTTTGCAGGTTGAGCTCCAAAAGCTGCGTGGTAACTCCTAATGTTTTGCACAAAAACACCAAGAATTAACATATGCAGTTCTGTCTTGAAGGATTCTCTGTCATCCATTGGACCACTCTGCTCCGCAACGTTTTGATGCAGACTTAAAGTAGACTTCATTCCGAAGTTGGCCTTGAAAGCAGGGAAACTTACGATCAAGGTTGAAATTGAGTTTCGGATCAATGAGCATGGATGTTTATAGTGTAAGGATTAAAGCATAGTAGATTGCCTCTCATTACTATTCGGTCATCTGTCACTCTCTGCAGTGTCACAAATTTTGGAAGTTCGGATTCAGAAGAAATCCATTGATTCCAAACAAGTTCAGAAATTGAAGAAAAAACTCCACATACTTTTGTATTACGTCCCAGCCTTGGGATTTCCGCCCTGATCACGTGAAACTCCTTCAGCACAAGTTCTTTTGGATAACCATTTACTTTCAAGTGACAAATACGCTATCAGCTAAAAAGGAATGGAACGAAGAAACCCAAGATGCGGCTCGGCAACGTAAAAATTCAAAACGAAACCGTATAACAGAACGTGCAACTGTTCAGATAAGGTAAAAGACCCCATTGCGGTCAGAATTAGGAGTATGCCCTTATGCCATTGCTGAAATTTTTCAAATTTTTTCCCACACGAAGATAAGGTGGACACCCCCACAATCGCGCAGTGCCTTAAATCGCCAGCTAAAAGAAGCACCTAAATAGTATAAATATGTATAGGAACTTGTCAGTGAATGAGAAATGATGGCTTTTGAATATATCACTTTTATTACAGACGCGTACAAATCGTAATAAAGTACTTGAATACGAGTGGTTAGGTGACGGCTAAAGGATTATGCAATGAGGAAAAAAAAATTAGATACATAATTGGGGCCTATTTGCAACTCCTTAAGTATGATTTCAGAGATTGGTAGGGCATTTACAAATGCTCATTGATTCTACTTTGGAGCAAAACTGGCACTCTCCATTTACTACAAGAGAACCATTGAATATTAAGAAGGTGGCAATTTTAATTTCTACCATTAAATGCAAAGTTCCCAAAAGACAATTCAATGTTGTAGTGGAGCTCCATTTCAAGTGAAGTGATACATAGGAAAGTATCCTGCTATTGTTAGAAGACCTTGTGCTAGTATATGTGTTACTTCCATGTCTTTCTTTGATTTTACAGCACCTCTAAGCTTGTACAGATGATGTCCACAGACAAAGAAGAACAACAGGGTAGAATGAATACTGGAGAGCATGGTCTCTTGGTGAAAAGAAAGAGTAGTAGTGAGGATGAGCAGGTTCAATTTCTTGGGCGTGGATGCATCTCACGTCCAAAAGCTACAATTGGAGGAATAGATTTAGTAGAAGCCATGAAAGCAAGGGATGCAATTGATAAAATATAGGACATGCGAGTGTTGTGGTCAAAGTCTGGCGAACTTGGAGAAGCACAATCTTTTAGTACATTCCAAGTAGGTCAAAGAAGTTCACAGCTTCTCTCAAAAATCGAAGAACCAGAGACAACCTGCCGCCAAATACTACAACCGAGGAGCAGCATGGAGGGAATGATAGATGATCACACTAATGGTGACTTACACATGGCCAAAGCTCCAGAAGAACGTATGCAATTGAGACCAAACGAGAAGAAGATGCAACCTCTCAATTTATGGGAGCTTCAAGACAGCCAAGTCATGGATCGGCCAAGAAGAAATACAAGAGGAACTCCAAACAAAGAAGCAAGGAACATTCCAGCAAAGGAAGACTGTGGACAAGAGGCAGAGTTCAAAGGTATGACTCCTCTTTCTAAAGCTCAGAAGAAGAAGTTGAAGAAAAATGGCAAGTGGATTGATTCTCAATTACAGAAAGCTTTAAGAGCAGTAGACAAAGGAGCTCAAGTGTGTTCTACGGCTGACTATTACGGAATTCCTAGAACTAGCTTCAGAGGTCATCTTCATGGTAGAACCCTATCTAGAAAACGAGGGAGCAATATTGTATTCACAACGGCTGAAGAGCAGGAACTAGTGAAGTACTTACTGGACATGGCCAATAGAGGTTTCCCTTTAACTTGGGTGAAACTAAGGATAAAGGTGGCCATGATGACACAACAACGTCCTACCCCATTCAAAGATGGCATCCCTGGTAATGGATGGGTTAGATGGTTCAAGAAAAGACATCCTAATATATCATTGCGAAAAGCACAACCACTAGAGGTGGCTAGAGCAAAGGCCTTGAATCCTAGCAATGTAGCCACTTTCTACAACAACTTACAACTACTCTATGAAGAGAACAAGTATGAAGACAGCCACATATGGAATGTTGATGAAAGCGGAGCACAGGCAGGAAGGAGCGGCGGACCAAGAGTTTTAGCAGAAACTGGTGTGCGAAATGTTCATATAATCATTCCAAACAGCCGCGAACATTTGACAGCACTTTCATGCATCAATGCAGCAGGTGACAATATTCCTAACTATTATGTTTTCAAAGGGAAACAATATCAAAACGCACACATAGCTAAGTGTGAAGAAGGAGCAAGGATGGGAATGCAAGAAAACGCCTGGATGTCAGGTTTTTTATTCGATAAATGGATGGACCACTTTGTAGAAAATTTAAAGAAGAGAGGGGGGGTATCATCCACTAATCGCCATCTACTGATAGTCGATGGCCACAATTCCCATGTCACAATGCAAGTGATACAGAAATGTCGCTCAATGGGTATAGATCTCCTAACCTTACCCTCTCACAGTTCTCATGAGCTACAACCTTTGGATGTGAGTTGCTTTAAGACCTTCAAATTGGCTTTCCGCATCTATAGAGACATCTGGATTGAGCACAATAGAGGAACAACAGTGACTAAAGCTATCCTAGCAGAATAGGTTTGCTACTCTCTTAGAAGAGCATTAAGCAGTAGCAACATCAAGAGCGGATTTTGAACCACAGGGATTTTTCCTTTCAATTCTCATGCTATGGATAGTAAGTTTGGTCCATCAAAATTGCTTGTTGATGAAGTAGATGACTGTGAAGAAGATGAGGCCTATGAAGAACTCATGGACGAGGTGTTACTTGAAGATAAGCCTACTATGACGGAACCTCTATCTATTGACTATGAGGAGGATAATACAGGTCCTGTCCATGCCATCAAGGGAGGCCAAAGCGACCAACAGTCAAGCCACAAGCCCAACCCCAACGAAATGGACAAGAGCTTAGAAGTCCCAGTGCCTTCATCACGGCCATCAAAGAGACAAAGACTTTAACCATTCATAGATTACTCTATGTCACTTTTACTAACTGACAACAACCATGTGCAAATGCTTAAGGACTTACAAGACAAACGAGAGGCTGCTGCCAAGGAAACTGAGATTAAAAGGCTAGAGTTACAGGCAAAGAAGAAGGACAAGGAAGCATCAAAGAGGAAGAAGGCAGCTAAGCAAAAAGAAAAGAATGAGGAGAGGGCCAATGAGAAACGCCTTAAAGCTTACTATGAAGACCAAAAAAAACAGGGTTGGGGAGATAATTTGCACAAGCTGCTGAAAAGTGGAAGAGCTTTTCCAAGTGATATGTACCGCGCTCCTTTCTGCGGTATCGTTCCTCACCCTTGTATCTGGAATCAACAAGTAGCAGCATTAAGATTAAAATTCAAACGAGAAGGGAAGAATCCAAGAGCCGTCACTCCATGTCATCCTATTCCATGGGCCAAGCATATCTACTCCTCCAAGTCACCTATAGAATAGAGACAACAATATTGCTTTTCAGTCTTCCTGCTTTGTTTTGAAAAGCAACAGTAGCCTCTGCTCCAATTTGCACTGGCTATACTATGAATAGTTATCAAATAATTAAGGAGTTATAGAATTTTGTACTTACCAGCTAGAGCTGCTGCTAAAAGATAGTATCAAATTTTGTACAACTAGCACAGATGCTCTAGAAGACACCTTACAGGAGTGAAAAAATTTTGAAGTTCAAATATTATGTACAAAACTAACATACAAACATATATGAATGCAATAGAAGTTTAGGACAAATACCTACTGAATAGGATGTCTGAAATTCGAGGGTGCTTCTGAACTGGCTATCTATTCTAGCTTTTCTTCAGCTTCTAACTTTGGTGGTCGACCCTTTTGGCTTCATATCAGTTTGTCCACTTTGCAGTCTGGTTCATGATCTTCCCTTCCAATATCACTTCAACTTCTCACCTTCTTGGTCCTGTACTACTCCTCCGGAGGTGCTACTTGTTGCAATGACTGTGTACAGAAGTAAACGTGGGCGAAATAATGAACCACTGTTCAAAATCTGAAGAAAGGAAATTTCATAATATCAATGAACTATGTACAAGAAGATGTTATGAAATTTCCTACCTTTCTAAGCTAGAAATGTCATCTAAACGTAAGTCCTAAGGAAACAACATTGAGACAATTTGTTCATTGACTGAGAACACCACATACCACAAATCAAACTGAAATAAACTGGACAACAACGTGCATGAGCAACTGGTTTTGGCCACTTCAGATGAATACATAGCTTATAGTAGCAGTATGACGATACTCCATAGAACCTTGTAATTTAAGTAGGGGTCGAGAACTGGGTAATCCAGCATTATGATTTCCTTGATTAGTATGACGGATCCAATCATGAAGCCGACGGCCCACCTTTTGTGACAGGCGACCTTGTGGAATTCTAACAGGACAAACGGTGCTATAAAAAGTGCCAAGCCGCTGCCACTCAAGGCCAGGAGGGAGCTCTTGCTAGCAATAGTGAAGGACTGCCTCAGTGCCTGCCCCTGAGAGTATCAAATCTCTCCAAGATGGTGAGTGAGAATCAAAGGTGAAACAACAATGGATGGATTCGTAAGAAGTCCAGCCCTCAAACCGGAAGTGGCCAAATCGTAATTCAAATGGCAGGTTTTGTTCTGTGCATGATTCCTTCGATCACATGCCACTGATTGTTGGTTACATTGTTTGGTAGTTTGTTTGATTCTAAAAGTAGACACTAAGAGCTTCTCGACTTCTGGCAGGACCCCAGTCAAAATCATTTAAATCTAACAGGAGCGCAGGTAGGAGGAAGTAAGTGGAAACTTACATTTTCAATGGATTTCGCACTGCTCCTCCGCGCTATCAATCTGCACGCACGAAAGCAGTTAGGTCAGCAGTCAGCAGTCAATTCCAAAAAAATGCAACGCACGAAGCAGTGGGCAGTCTATCACGAAAGAGTCAGTTGTAAATAATGAACGAAAGCAACATCATCACGAAGCAGCATCCGACACCACAGTGCTTTGGATAGGTGAATATAGTTTCTGGGCTGAATGTGCTCAAGCACCTGGAGACCATCCTCAAGTCATAGAAAGATGTAGAGAAGCCAGGTTTGTTACTCGTTATTGGGCCTTTCATTTTTGGGTCTTCTGTATTGTTAATTTAGTTTTGAAGGCACTATGCGTATACCTGCCCTTGCATTGTGTACGACCTCATGGTAATGCCGTTCAGTGGAACTTGAGCCCGTTCAGTGCAACTTCAGCCTGCAAACCTCAACCAATACTCCAGAGACCATCACATGAGGAAATCAGGATGACATGTGCCTAAAACCCTGCGGCGGATACGCACCATGTCTATAAGGGTCACTGCCACCTGCATGATACTCAGTCGGCTTGTTCATCGACTGGATTTTGCCATAAGGATCGGCTGAAGGATGTGGGAAAGCAGGAGCACCTGCATGTGTTGTAGAGCTCGATTGCGTACCGCAGGGACCAGGGGCTCCAGTTGGCATGTAAGGAGCAGAGGGCGGATAACCATATGCACCTGGCGGGCCACGGGCATCCAAGCCAGATCCATATGGACCATCAGTTGGAGCACTTGGATAGGGGTGCGGTGATTCTCACATTTTCTGCAAATTTCCAATGAGCACGGTGCTAATCTTCTGCTCTCTCAAAAAAGGAACAGAAGATGAGAGTGACATACGTCCATGAGAATGATGAATTTCTTGGGGGTAGATAAAGCCTCTGAAATCGGAAAGACAACTACGGCCAAACTTCTGGCATCCTAAAATTATAAGAGTGAGAAAACGAGTTGTTTGAGCGGGACATGTACCTGCAGTCCAGAACTTGAGAAGGCCTGTGCATTACAAAAGTGTTGTTGCCAACCATACCATCCTAAATAGTATCTCCAACTTCATCTTCACCACACTGCAAAAACACGGCAGCAGCAAACATGAGGAGTGCGCAACCACCTAGCAAAGTACACGGTGCTTAACAACATTGGAAGACGGAGAGGAAGGACAAGCCTTGAAGCCGGGAGGACACAACCTTCAGGCCGCACGCAATGCGGAGAACTGGAACTGCAAACCTTCCTCGCTGATGGAAGGCCTCCGACAAAGAGGCAATGAAACCCTAGGTTCAGTACTTCAAGAAACAACATAAACAAGCAAAGGAGCAATTGCACAGTCTAAGCACACACTTGCAAACGTAACGATGCCCTCAAGAGATTGCAAGCAGAACTCGGCGCCACGACGGGAACGACAATCTTCCATGACTGAGAATGCCGCTCTGAAAATGAGTTCAAATTAGCCGAGCGGAGGGTTTATAGTTCACCGTGTCGAATTCCTTCTGTGTCACCCTTAATGGGCGGCAAGTTGAAATGAGCAAGCACCAGTTCAAATTTTTGACCTTGGATCCCTCTACTGGCTTCAAATTGCTCGTTTCTTTAACGGCTCTTCTGCTGCTGCCTGAACTTACAGGTTGCGTTAGGGACATTCAATGGATTTGAAGGAAGATTTGCAGGGAATTTTCTTCGCTGGTTTTCAAATTATCAAATGGCGGTTTTGGCGCTCTTCACACGCTACTCAACTCACATGACGCGCCACTTTATGTCTCTAACAAACTTTGCAACTGCTTCTCTTCTATATCTTTCTCATTAAAATAAAACGATTACAGATGCTTCTCGTTTCCTTCCCACAGCTTGGCAGGGCGCTCTTCTGCATCTTATCGATTCTTTCAATGCAGCCTATGAGCTCTTCTAAGCACTCTACTGCCAGAACTTCATATCCCTATTGTAGTCTTATAATTGCCGGAATCAGAGAATTTATTGTGCATTTCTTCCTTTTCGATAGTCTTCTTCACTTTCCTATATCAACATTTCACTACTCAACCTTTAAATTACCCACAGTCCAATTTGTGGTGCTTTTGGGTGTGCACATCTTAAGTGTGAGAGACAGTGAGGACATTTGAAATTATATTTTTTGGACCAAGTATGAATTAGTTTTGAATTTTTGAAGTGATCTGCCCATAGGTGTCTGTAGGCTACCTCATGACCAACAAAATTTGAATCCAATATGTAGTCACAACATTTTCAAACATGGAAGACCTAAAAAACTAGTTCTTACAAAGAATTTTATACTAAAAAGATGGAAGTACTTATTGAGGTCACTAATTACTCCTTAACTACCATGTAAGGCATTGATTGTGGTATGAAAAACCACAATAGGATCATTAGGTATCCATCATAGGCCATTTGACTGCAATAGGGTCTTTTACCTTAGATACCTCCTAGATAGGCAAAAATTTTAGACTTCACAACAGTTTATCCAATCAACTCTGAAATACAGTACGAGTAGTCACATCTTTTCTAAATATCAAACTTCTATGAGGAATGAGAAGGGTGAGTGAAAAGAAGAGCCAATCGAAAACCCTTCTACATGAAGAAGGTACAACAACCCTTCAAGGTTGTGTAGAGAATGAGAATGAGAAAATTTCATTTGTTGTTGATTCAGAATTGATGCACTCTCCTATGTCTAGTGTCAATGGTGATTCAGCTGTGGATTGTGAACGTCAATGCTACAAGCCAATAAAAGACAATAGCGCATTGAGGGAAAGAAAGATGAAAAATCCTTTAGCAAAATCTCTTCACACCTATTCTTTATTTCTAGAGAAGAATGGCCATTTTCAATCTTCAGAGAATGGAACTTCCACAAGTCACGGAGAGCCAACGAGAGGAGGCTACTTCCCTATTATTTGAAGATTGAGAATGGGATGAAGGTGTGACTACCCACTTATGCAAATTCCTATTGACAAATATTGAAAGATCATGAAGATATGTTGTTCTATTTTATTACAACATTTATGGGTTTACTAGAGAAGAGACAGTGTACTAGCACTTTTGCTATTTTCATATGCCAAACAAGTCTAAAAAAGAAAAAATATAATACAAAAATTGATAGAACACATGATAGTAAACATTAGTGCTACAAATGTTAGGGAATGAAAGGAGATAAGAAAGGCTTAGCCACCACTTTCGTGACAATTAGAAACTCCATTCTAAATGAATGGTTGTGGCAATGGCAAAGGGCATTCCAATCAAGTACAAAGATGTCATACGATATCACCATAAACACTTGCTTCTTAAGTATAATTTGAAGTCCAAACCCTCTTCAAGTTAAGATGATTTCATGCCTCACACTTGTTAATGAACATAACCAAAATTCTTTACTTTTGCAAATCACCTCAATTTCCATCAGATTTCACAACATTGATGTTCTGTGTTGAAAACCTAGATGTGAAGTCTTGCGAATGATTTACTTGAATCTTTGTCAAATCAAGCTAAATGAAGCCCCACGACCATGAGACTACCTCTGATATAGTCTTCGGTGGAATCCGGTACGTCTACCATACTAGTTTGTCAGCAGTTTCAAATAGACATTTTTATTTTATTAAATAATGTCTAGCTGCCCACGTTCAAGGTAATCTAGAGCGAGTTCCATGGCAGGCTAGGGCCCCCTTCGTCCAACATCCATTGTGTTTTGTTTCAAAAAATCGCGACATACAAATGTACATCCAAAAGTTCCAAAGGCGAGGTATAGGACCAGCACCCTATTTGTGCAAATCCTCGCAGGAGGACAAAACTACCACTACTCCAATTTCACATTGGCTTCAAATGAAGAAGTGGATGATCAATGTCAGAAACCTTGCCTACCAGCCTACATGAACTCGTTCCCTAGCGTATGGTCATTTCGAACAAGCAAACTGGTATCCCGAAAGGCGCCAGTTCTGCCAGCGGCCAGTACACTTAAACGTAAACAGCAAATGGCTGTATGTGTTTCAACAATGCGGGAACCGTAGAGAATTTCTCCTGTATGTTATCTCAAGCTGACTCTGATAATAATAGCAACCAGAGAAACAGAGAAGAGGAAAACAGCAATACGATGTTTGAAAATACTAGTCGAGTCTGCAGTTTGAGTTCTTTCCTGTACAATCTGAGCTTTTCCACTCTTCCGATGTTTCCTCCTTCGGGTTTTCGATTTGGGGTATTGAGCAGGCATAAAATCAGACTGTTGCTCAGATTCTGGTGATTGCTCCAAAACAATCTGGAATAGACCAATGCCAAAGGCGTAAGCTCAAATGTGAAGTAGTTCAAGGAAGGGGTGTGTGTAGATAGCTCTGAAATTAGTGATATTCGTGGCATTGAAGAAGGGAGATCACAAACTCCGCATTCTAGACAATCGAAGCAACTTACCTCATCAGTAGCCTTATCAGTAACTTCTACTTCAAGGTCGCTCTTTGACTTCATATAGACATGAAGATCTTCTTTGAGGGACGCATTATTTGTCTCTGATTTTATCAGATTCTGTTCCAGAAGATAGACTTGCTCCCTGAGTTCACTTAAAAGTGTCTGCAAGGCCACCGTTTACTTTGACTCAGATGCTTTGGCAAGACACTTGGATTAAGGGACCACCCACATAATCCTTTCACAAATTAGATAGTGTACAGGATAATCTCAAAAGATTTGCTGAACAAGAACCTAAGGAAAGCAGATATCTTAAGCACCTGGTTAAGAAGAGTGCTCTTCAGTGAGCATACTTCCTCGTCTGCTGCAGATACTTTGCGCTGCACCTTGACTAACTCTAAGTTCTGCAGAATATTGCAACAATGATTAAAAGAAGAAGAAACCTAGTATTATTCGAAGTGCTCATCATTCTAAAAATGTACCAGGTTCAAGGAATGAAGAATAACGATTAAATGGACCGAACAGTTGACGGGTACAATAAGAGCACCTTCAGGAAGTAAAGATGATGCATCTCCCTACCTGCTCAAGTTCTCTTGTTTCTGCTGCCCGCAAGCTCAGCTGCAGTTGTGCGAGTTGCACTTGTAAAGAGGGTATTTCTGCTACTCGTGCTCTTAAACTCTGCAGTTCAACCAATTGCGCTCTCAGAGACTGCACTTCTCCATCAAGGGTGACCTCCCGAAACGATTTCTTCACCTCCTTGGCCGGTGATTCTGAACGGTTTTGGAGATTTTCAATTTGCGACTTCAAAACTTCAGATTCCGTCTCTAAGTTAGAGTTTCTGCAAGCCATATCCAACATCTGTTGCAGGGATAAAAAGGACATTAGAACCGCAAGATCGTGATCGTGCTAAATAAGCACAGCAAGTGATCATGGATACTCTTGTCAGATCTGGTTCACGTTCCATAAAAAATAAATTAAAATGGTAAAGTAGTACTTGGCTGAGGAACTGACATGCGCTTGGCTTAAAGCCGAATTGACTTTCAAAAAAGAAGAATTATCCCTTAATCGGTCATTGCGAAGTCAAATGTAAATAAACAAAACTTGGGAATTACGACATCGGGAAATTCACCTGGAAATTCAAACAATCCCTTTCGAGGAACAAAAGCTCTTCACACAGCTGAAGAGCTTCCGGTCCATCACAGAGCTGCAGGTTCCTACACTTGAGGCGCAATCCCTGAACTTTCGCTTGCAGTACTTCTTTTTCTTCTTTGCCGGGACTGTTGCCTGTGGTTGACCGATCTGGAAATTCTCCTCCCAACTCGTGAAGAGACTCCGCGTGTTCTCTCAGCAAAGATGCAGCTTTATCGGCCCACAGGCGGTTCGCATTAACACTCGTCTGAGTTCGCAAATTCTCCTCGTGCAATTCTTTTATCTGAGCCTCAAGTGCTTGCACTCGACCATTGTGGTCTACGACTTGTGACGCAGCCTTTTCCATAGCAAGCTGTTCATGAGCAGCGCTTTTCTCCTCCATAGAATTCACCTCTTGTTGAACATCATGTTCCCTTTTTCTTGAAATTTCCAATTCCAAACTAAGTTCACCCAACATTACCTCCAAATCTTGGATCTGTGACTTCAACTGAGAGCACGTTTCACACTCTCTTGGAGCGTCCAGTTTGGTTTGGAGGTCAACAATGCGGGCTTCCAAAGATTCACTTCTACTCTCTGCATTCCTATTCCTGTCACAATCTAGGGTCGCCTTTTGTAGCTCGATTACATTATCTGCAAGCTTCTTCCTCAAAGAGATCAACTCTTCCTCCATTTTGGATATTTTCCTCTCAAGATCAGAAGTGTAGTCAGCATAAGACATCTTCAATCCTTCAAGAAGGGAACACTCTTCCATAGCCTTCGCTTCCAAAACCTTCGCTTCGTGCTTCGTCCTCTCCTCAGTTTCTCTTGAGATCTTTACCTCCTGCTCAAGCTCGCTCACCTTCAATTCCAGATCCTTCACATGATCTTTCAGCTGGGTCTTGCTCGACTCACCCTCACAAGCGAATAACATTTGGGCAGATTGAAGTTCTGCAAACTCCGACATTGACAGCTTTGAATTCGTGACATGCGCCTCACCCAGATACTTCATGTCATCATCAAGACTGTTGCTAATTCCGCGGGCCATGTCCAATTCCAGATCTGAACTTGCGGCGTGACCATCCATGGACTCGTCCATTAAGTCTTCCTGTGAGGAATCAACAAGATGCGAAGAGGTGGCCTCGTGAACAACATTCTTCTCATCAACAGACCTGACATCATCATCCATGACTTTCTTCTCCCTGTCTCTGTACATTTGCAACTCCTGTTCCACAGTATCCGCTTTATCTTGAAAAGTGGCCAGAGCCTTATGAAGCTCCAAAAGCTCGGAGTCAGACTTCATTTTGTTGATCTCGTAGGCTGATTTCTGCTCTTTGCTGGTACGTTGGATTTGAAAATTCAAGTCTGCAACTTCCGACTCCAACTCTTGATTCCTTTGAGAAGCAGATTCCAGAAACATTTCAGCATGAGCAACCTTCTCTTCCGCAATTTTGACGGTCGTTTCCAGCTGGAATATCATGGTCCGGTAATGCTCAGCTTCATCATGTGCCTTTTCGAAGTGTTTCACAAGTTGATCTTCTGTCTCCAGGAAGAGGACTTTCTCGTACTCCACTTTCTTCTGCGACTCCTCGCACACCTTTGATTTTTCTTCGAGAGCAGCAATCTGCTAACCACCCAGGTGAGACAAACCCCAGATTAGAGACTAAATAAAGAAGGGACCTAATATAACCATGTCAAACACCTTAATATTGATTAAACTCGATCTAAGTGAATGCAGGGATAGAGTGAAGGGAATTATTACTTTCTGCAGAAAGTCTCTATGATGTCTTAGAAACAATCCAGATGTCCTACACAGACAGCATGTAATATATTCCTGAACGAAGGTAGAGTAGATCTGCACCCACGATCGGCAGAAGAAAAAAAATGATTATTGCAGGATGCTAAACCCTAGCGAGGAAGAAGGGAATCAAAGAAAGGAGTGCAGGAAAATACCCTACAATACGACGTCCGGCACTTGAGAAAACAAAACTGAACAAACCCAAGAAAAAACAAATTAGCATGACTAGTCAATCTATACCTGGATTTGTCCAGCCGTGAGCAATTCCTCCAGTTCTTTCACCTTCTCTAGCAACGCATTAGCATCATCAAATTTCTCAAATATATTTGCTTCAAGCACTTGCACCTGCAATTTCGTGTTTCAAAGGAAAAATGAGCCTAGAAGAATGCAAAAAACAAGGGTCTGCAAGTGAATACCGCATCACAGTCCATCTCCAGAGTTCATATTAAGCGAACCTATGACGGAGATAGGTCGATACCCTAAGTCACATGCTTCAGAGTTGAGTTTGCATCAAATTACCAGTTTTTCAAAAGTCAGCGTCCTCTCTTCAGCAGTATTGTACATCTGCTCCAATTTCTTAGCGTGGGCTATGGCTTTTCTGATTTCTGCCTCTCTCTGCTCCAATTTTTTCTCCAGAGTGTCAGACGACCCCGGCTCAACGACTATGTACTCATCATCTGACTGGGTTTTAGGGCTCCCAAGCTCGGGAGACGAAGGAGCTGTCAAGGCCTCCTCGGCTTTCTTCAACTTGTCCGTTAAAACTTCAATTTGATCCTCCAATGCGCGAATTTGCTGCAACAGAACCAGGGACCGGAACAGATTTAATCTCTGAAAAGATTGGGCTCTAGGACGATGGTCTACCAGGCACAAAAGCGGGCACCTACCTCGTCCGTAGCAATTTTACGTTTTGCACACTCCGATACCAACACAGCAGCACGCTTGGCGCTCTGTTCGAAATGGGTCGTGGCTTGAAGCGCGTCATCCTGAGCTTTCGACAGTTCCTCCCTCAGAGCTTCGGAAGACGATTCTGTCATCGTCAAAAATCAACTTGTGAAATTCCGCATAAAATCTCTTACCCGCAATCCTGCACGTATAACATTTCCAAGCCAAAACCTATCAGTCAAGCTTTTCATAATAACGTCTGTTGAGTGCGCTCACGAGCTCCATGTGAATTATAACAAACAACGATGATCGGGGCCCACAGTTATCTTGTCAGGACGCCAGGCCGACTCCTCAGTCCTGACGCCTTGCCCTAAAGGCAGACCTTCCTCAGGATCAACAAGCAGTACAAAGTGGATCCGATCCAGCTCAGTTATGCCGCATCTTCGTTTACTCATCGACGGAAAAAAAGACAGAGATAACGTACGTCAAAGAAAAAGGCATCAAAACGCTCACAACGTCAAACCAATCCGGATTCCAGAATTGGTCAAGAGTGTAGAATAAGCATATTCTACACCGGCAGGCGACCAGCACGCAATCAGTGACGTCTGGTGACTTCAACACGCCGCAAATTATTGCTGCTCCGTGATTTATAAAAGCCTTGCAGATTACTACCTTGTGACTTATACCTACCACTCCTACACGCTCGTCTCCTTTTCTAACAATCAAACTTCATAATTTCCTTCGAGCTGCAGGAGAAATCCAGATCAATCTCAACTGATTGGAAAATTAAGCAATCAACAAGAGCGATTAATTAATAATCACCATTCGAAACGCACCGACATCCTTGGATAACAACACCGAAATCCATAATTGAAATTACATCAGCAAGTGTGCGATCGTTCCTCTTCGCATCAAACGCTAGAGAGACAGACATTCAAAACCAATAGGAGAAAGTAACAACACAAACGACCGGCCGGGGAGTTCAACCCGAACCACTATTTAACGAGCCTTCAACCAAAACTAAAGACTAATCCCGAAACCAAAACTACAAATTAAAGAAATACCTTCACAGAAACCGAAATGAAAACAAAACGTTCGATTGCACGTGATCGGCGCGTTGGTCCGGAGGAAAATCAAAATCGAATCGGCAAATCGAACATGCGTTCAATGCAAGCGTTACTGCATATGTTCTCCAGATCGAAAAAACCTCGTCTCTACACCGATTTGGACGGTGTAAAAAATGAAAGAGACCTTCAGCTATTCTCTCAGTGATCGCAATATCTGACGATGAAGTGAGATTCACAAGACCGCAGCGGCAATTGTGTAAAACGGCAGAAAACAGAATGGCATTGGCGTTGCAACTCCAAACACGTTCCTGCACAAACGACGGAGGCGAGACGGCAGTTCCCTGTTCTGTTCCCTTACTGTTCGCAGTACGTTAGTACCATGTTCCCACGATATCTGTTTCCTCGTCGCATTTTCGACGAATCGTTCTCTCTGTCGACGATAATTTTCAGAACGTTTGTGGCGCGTGAAAGCGACGGCGGGCGCGTGATGTCTCCGTCAGCTGACGTGGAATCTGGTGCGGCAGCTATTGGTTCCCACGACTGCCAACTAGGATTGGTGACCCCGGTGGTGGGGCCCAGCATCTGCATTTTGAATTCGAATCTTCCGTTTGTGCTCTTGATGGATGATATTGTGATGAATTCTGTTAGAAATTTGAACCTTAGGGTGGATGAATGTTCGACACAGCGGTCGTGGTATTTCTGGTATGAGGGAATAATTCGTCACTGTTTGGAGGCCGTGTTCCAGAGTATTGTGGATATATTTGCTTGATTGGGTTTGGAAGTATTAGGTGGAGATTTTTTGAGCTAGTGTGTAAAATTGCCTATACAACGTTTGTGCTATCCATTTTGAAATAAACTTAGATTTGTACGAAGAGATATTATATTGCTGTTGTGATGAATAAGGGATTTAACCCCTAAATGCCCAAGACCTGTTTTGGGCTTCCTGGAATTTGCTCTAAATTGAACAAAATGTCAACATTTTGATAAGTTGTATCAATTTTTTTTGAATTGTAACCATACAAATTCAAACAAGACATGTTAGAGATCTCATAGGAAAAGAAAACACAACAATATCACTTATGGAGTGAAAGATTATAATGTTTGACCATGAGGGTGCTAAAACTGCAAAATCTTTCAATCTTCTTTAAACAAATCAAATTTAAAAAGTTGGTGACAAAAAAATATGAGGTTAAAGGGCCTAACTTGTACAACCCCGGTCAATATATGGCTTCTTAAAATCTACTCTACAATTTTTTTAAATGAATTTTGAATGTGATTTTTTCTCCAAGATCTAGTGTATTTGAGGCTCATTTCCAAGAGCTCTCAACACTATGGGAAGTCAAGATTGCACTAGGTATCCTTGTACAAAATCATGAATAGAAAAACCACTATCATTTATTTTCAAGATTGGATTTTTGTAGCTAAAACTAGACTTCAAGAAGAACTTTCTAAAAATCTAAACTACTAAAAATAGCAACTTGGTTAGATTTTATTTAACTTCAAAGTTTTGCAAACACCACATTTGGATGCCTCGGGCATTTAGGGGTTAAGCCCTTGGATTTTGTGATGGATTAGGGTTTTAAACGCTTCCAAATTTGAGATGAATTAGGTATCTGTAATCTCTGGTTTTTGTAATGGATTGGATTTATAAACGCTTCTAATTTTGAGATGAATAAGGTGTTTGTAAGCCCTTGGTTTTGTGATGGATTAGGTTTACAAATGCTTTTATTTTGAGGTGAATAACGTATTTGTAGGGTTTTGGAGCACTCAGACAACCACCAAATACATGTAAATTTTGTTTTATAGTCACAACGTCATGTGTGATACTTTATTTTAGAGTATCATATAATCAAAGTAATGCAAACAAGATTCCTATATTTTTCACAACATTAAAATGGTTATTTTGTACGGATGGATAATTAGCCGGCATGAATCCAAAGGTCCTTAAAGGTAGCTTGGTGCCTATATGGGCCTTTAGAACAATGCTCTCATAATGTAGCTTTGTACTCCAAGACCTTGCCTTTTTGCTAATATTTATTACCACATGTACAAATTGTGGTGTATTTTTCTATTTATAATGATGCAAGACTCCTTTCTATGGTACTCACAATATTGACCCTATAAGTTTCATATATAGCCATCCATAACCAAAAAATATATATTTAGAGAAAATGGTTCATATATTTTTTTCTTCAAACAAGCAAAGCAATCAAAGGACTTGAGATGATTTCAATTGCACACAACTTTGTAAAGTGTCAACAAGATCCCATGTTGCAGTTTGAAATTATAATTATTGAAGTTCATCAAAATTGTCAAATGAATAATTATCAAAAGGGGGTATTGTCTTGGAATCCACTTTCTAAGCAACATGACCAAAATTTCAATCTGGGGGAGAACCAAGGAATATTACCTCAAAACAAACTCAGATATATGTGAAAGAATTTAGAGCTATGACAAAGTAGATATTGTCTCCTAAGTGAAAAGGAGGCTAGACCAAAGTAGTTTGAAAGACAAGAAATAAGAGCTTCTAAGCTAGTCATGCTAGTTATGCTCAAACTTTCTATACACAATTTTAGGTAGCTCGTGCCACATGACAATCTTTAATTATATTTGGGGCAATAATTTCTTAAAACTGCAATTTTCTTTATTAGTAGCTAAAAATGCTAAGCATCCTTTTAAAGCAATTAATTGGACCTATCATGATGTAGAAAGATGGTTTTCTACTTTTCAAATAACATTCATATCAATCCTAAATAGCCTTCAAAACTTATTTCCAGTTGGTTAACAAGATATGAAAAATGAACACTTTAGTCAACAACGGTAAATATAGACTTGTCATCCATCTATATTGTCACTGATATTATTATATAAAAGTATCTTGTACAATTGCAATTATAATAAATTCATTAACCAATTCAAGCAAAATGTATTTGATGAGAAATAGAAAAAAATAAGGGGATGTTTAGTGGAAAATATTATAAAAATAGATTCCAAAATTGTTGAAATATGTATATTTGTAAAATATATCAATAAAAATATTTCTTTGTTTAGTATCTTATAATCCTTATATTTCAAAAATTATTAAATATTTGACAAAGATGATCATACCCTTTGCTTACGGTCCTTTAATGTCCTTTAGGGCTTAACCTCTAAAAGCCCATTGTCCCTTTGGGGGACAAATGCGTTTTTGGGCAAATACTTATGGGCTGAAATTTTCTTTTGATTTTTTGAAACTTTTTTTGGAGGTAGAAAAGCTGAGTAGCTTCATAAGAATATAATTTTTCTTACAATCGATGACCAAGAACAAAAGTTATGACCAAATAAGCTCAAAATGGGGGACGGCAAGCAGCATGGTTGGCAAAAAAAATTACACTTTTTTTCTTTTTTTTAGTATTTTTTTTCTCATAGATTATATTTTTGTCTATCTTAAAATCTTTGATTCATTTCATTTGGATTTGTTATGAGAAAGTTATGGACATTCTTGTTTTTCGGGCAGTTAGAGCATCTTTTTGAAAAAAAATAATTTGTAGGACTCATTTCTGAATGCAATTTTTCAAATTTTTCAAATTTTTTTTTCTGGCATGGTTTAGTTTACTTGCTAAAACAATCTCACCATCGGAATTAGTGCATTTTAATTCCATCTAAAATATATGAATATTTTAGATTATCCTTCTATCTTGTACCTAATTCTACGTAACAATTTCTTTAATAATGAAAATTAAGTTCTGAATTTTTTTTGGTAGATTGTCAATTCAATTCTCCAATATAAAAATTTAAAGCTCAAAACTCTGTAGTGCAAAAATTTTTAAGTTAAAAATGTTCAAAGTCAAAAAATCCAATCCCACAATGTGCTGAAAAACTTGTTTTTTTCACTTTAAACGTAGATATCTTGCAATTTGTGCAGTCAAAAATTCTGAAATTTTTTCCATACATTCTTATACTAGTTAGGTGTAAGATACTACAGTTGGATGTGCAAAAAAAACATTTTTAATTTTTTTCACTCTTTGCTAAAACAATGGCAATTTTGGGTGTTTTTTGGTAGAAAAAAGGCCTTGGGCCTTTAGGGGTTAGGATCAAAGGAATCAAAAATTCATAATATTCTTTCTCTCTAGTGTTTTATTAAGGAGATTCATTTTGCTTTCTAAATAATTTTATACTCAACAACTTGCAATTAATTTTGTAGAACATAATTTGAACCATATTTTTCTTGCAATTGATAAAATGTTCATTTTTGTAATTTTCTTAGTAAATTCTTGAGCTCAGTATGGCATAAAATTTGCTTATGGATACTGATTAGAATAAAAATTATGATTCCTCCAAATAATATGTTTTTCTATCTAATTTTTTATTATATAAATACCATGCCAAATATTAAATTATGATGCAAACCAACCTAGTGTTTCATTTGTCTTTTGAAGATATACTTTGTGCTTTATCAGATTTATAATTGTAAAATAATTTTTCAATATTCAAATTTATATGTATTTTCATTGCTCAATGAAAATTATGCTTGTAACCCCATATCTAAATTGTTAAGTATACATTGTGAAGATTGACAATCATAGTTTCATTGATTTAGAAGATCAAGTGTTCCTTGCTATCAATAGTAGAAATATGGTCTATGTAGACTATAAAAATGATTTACAAGAACATTTGTCAAGGACACAAAAATTGAGGACAAATATAGCAAGTAGACAAAACAAGGAATTGGTAGAGTATTCAAAAAATGGTGAATAAAGAAAACATAAAAAGTAAGGAAAACATGGTATTGGCAAAGTTTGCCCCCCCAATAGTTGGGTGATATATCATATTACTAAAATCATAACTCCCTTTGTAATATCACAAATGCTACCACTAATAATAGGGGTTCATGCTTGCTATGCTACGCATTCATTGTATCACATATTAGTAAAGTTTTGATATATTTGAATAGAATGCATAATAATGATTTCAATAAGTCTTTGAAATAATTCATTTTAATATTTTGTAAAAAAAATTTCAATCATGCATACATAAAAATGATATTTTCATACAATGCTATATTACAAAAATAGAGTAGTAGTTTGCAATCACCTCTGTAATATCACTTTTACAACTTTTATGATTTCAAAATTCTATTGCTACTACCAAATGATTTGAAAAATTTATTCAATTGAAGAGATTTTGGATTTCAGAACAATTAAGTTGTTCATGAAGTTTTTGAAATTTACAATTTTTTCTTTTCAACGCACCAATTTTTGGGTTGCCATTGTTCGTAACAATTGAATCAACTTTTGAATGCATTACAATAAATGTGTATCTTTTATAGTATTCACCATTGCATATATTTCATTCATCATTCAATAAATTTCTATTGTACATTTCAATATATGCTTACTTATAAACAAAATTATACAAAGATTTTAGTAATTTTTATTTGAAGAATTATTGAAATTTTTGTTTTGCATTTTATCTAGTACATAAAAATTCTATTAAAATTCAAAAAATGAATGCACAGCATAGCAAGCGCCAACCGTTGGTATTAACAAGGAAGTGGTATAAGAGAGTGCTCAAGAAGCTTGAAAGAGTTGCACAAGATAATGTATTTTATAATAAAAGTACAAGAAACAAACTTAGCTAAAAGACTTTAAGACTTGTGTTGATAAGATTGTGGTTTCCCTCATCTTGCCTTTGATATATACAATCACTATGACTTGAAGTTTCTACAAAAAAAAAATAGTAGCCTCTAAAAGGCACTAAGAAACCATAGAGAGCACTAGATGACTTCAAGAAGTCACATATCTAGTTTGGAAGAGCCACTTGAAAGTTTCAAGGAGATACACAAAAATTATAGGAATCCTCTACAAGACTCTCTTATATCACTTCCTTGCACTTTGATTCTTGTACGAGGAAGTGATACAAGAAGGATATGCCTTGTCTTTGATAGAAGGTTTGACTTCAATAATTTTCTATAGCAGTGGGAAAAGTTATCCAATATAATGGAGGGTATATATCTATGACAATATCCACAATCATGATAAATTTGGCTATTGATAGGCCTTCTCAAAGTCATTTCCTTGGTCATGTTTTTATTATTGCATCCTTGCACATCTTCATCCAAATGTTGGAAGCACTCCCAAGTTTAAAATTTAATTAGTCCCTTTTGTGGTTGTTTTTACTTAGATTGATTAGATTCAAGAGTTTTTCTTGCATTAGAATGGCAATTCAAAGTGTATTTTTCACATTTATCAACTCAATTTTCACTAAAAAAAAAAGGCACATTATAGGGGTCAAAACAAAAAATAACATATATCTTCCCACTAATGTCCTAGGGGAACTATCCTCATCCATTTTGATAATATTGTGATTTTTTGAACTCTTGACACTGGTGCAGTGGTAATTAATTGAAAAGAGCCCCTTCAAATTGCGGAATAATGAATGAATCTTTTGTCATATATCTGAACTTCTTGGTATTATTCCTTGAAATTTGAAACCATGACTTTTCAACCCTATTCCAACCCTTTCAAACCAAACTCTAGAAGTGTAAAAGTCATTATATATACCTTATTATAAAAATACTATTGAGTGTATGTTTTGTATGTAGGAGCTTCATTTGGCCTCTACAAACTCATCTCCACAATCGAAAGTCCTAAGCTTTGATTTTCACATATAAATTGGCATTCTAATATTCACCACTTCAACATATATAATCACATACAATGACAAATATATATTTTAATATTCACCACTTCAACATACATAATCACATATAATGACAAACAAATTTGAAACAACCATACTATAAGCATCAATGGGCAAAATCCAAAAGTAGATATACAAAAGTTGTAGTATGTGACACATAACACATTACTATGGAAGTTTGAAGAAAAAATTAGTTGTGATTTAACCCCTAAAAGCCCGTTGTCCCTTTGAGGGACAAATGCGTTTTTGGGCAGGTACCTACGGGCTGAAATTTTCTCCTGATTTTTTGAAAACTTTTTTGGAGGTAGAAAAGCTGATTAGCTTTGTGGGAATACAATTTTTTCACAATTGGTGCCCGGAAACAAAAGTTATGACCAAATAAGCTCAAAACAAGGGACGGCGGGTAGCATAAAAAATTTGCACTTTTTTTTTTTTTCCTTAGTATTTTTTTTCTCATAGATTATATTTTTGTCTGCCTTAAGAGCTTTGAATCATTTCATTTGGATTTGTTATGAGAAAGTTATGGACATTCTTGTTTTTCGGTCAGTTAGAGCATCTTTTTGAAAAAAATAACTTGTAGGACTCATTTTTGAATGCAATTTTTCAAAATTTTCAAAATTTTTTTTTGGCATGGTTTAGTTTACTTACTAAAACAATCTCACCATTGGAATTAGTGCATTTTAATTCCATCTAAAATATATGAATATTTTAGATTTTCCTTCTATCTCGTATCTAATTCTACTTAACAATTTTTTTAATAATGAAAATTAAGTTTTTCTGAACTTTTTTTTTATTGGTAGATTGTCAACTCAATTCTCTACTATAAACATTTAAAGCTCAAAACTTTGTAGTGCAAAAGTTTTAAGTTTTAAGTGTTCAAAGTCAATTAATCCAGTCCCATAATGTACTGAAAAACTTGTTTTTTTCATTTTGAACGTAGATATCTTGCAATCTGTGCGGTCAAAAATTCTGAAATTTTTTCCACACATTCTTGTACTGATTAGGTGCAAGATCCTATGGTTAGATGTGCAAAAAAAACATTTTAAAATTTTTTTCACTCTTTGCTAAAAAATTGGCAGTTTTGGATGTATTTTGGCAGAATAAAAGGCCTTGGGCCTTTAGGGGTTAAAAGAAAAATTAATTTCAACGTTAGCCATGTCTAAAACTTGTTTTTGTGCACCATGATCTAGAATTACTTTATATTTTGTCAAATTGGAACTAATTTTTTCTTCAAACTTCGATAATAATGTGTTATATGTTGCATACTACAACTTTTGTGTATCTACTTTGAGCTTTGTCCATATATATTTATGATATAGTTGTTTCAACAAAATGTTTCAAATTTATACCTAATTTTGTTTGTAATTTTTTTGTATAGTGCTTGAAGATTTATTTTTTTATTGTAGATTATCTAAGGTAAAACAATCCATTGCAGTTTTAAGACCCTATAGTGGACACCTAGGGAATGATCCCATTACTAGAGCTTCCGATAAATGAAATTTGGGCCACGATCAATGTCTTACCCAACAATAATGGAGTGACTACTAACCTCATTAGGAACTTCTAGCTTTTCAATGTAAATTCATTGTAGGAAGTAACTTTTCTAGGTCTTTCATGTTAAAAAATATTGTGACTAATGTAGATGAGTAAGATGAGTAAGATGCAAAAAAGAAAAAAAAGATGAATAAGATGAACATTATGGATATTATTTTTGTTGGTTTGTGGGTATCTCAAAGACTCTTTGGGACCATGATGGGCAGAACACTTCAAAAATTCATACCAAATTCATACTTTGTTGAAAAAACATAATTTCAATTGTTCTTTACCTTTCTCACACTTGTTTTTATGTCAGAATTTTTTTTATTTTTTATTTTTTATTAGCAATGGCATGATGACAAACTCTTAAATATTGTCACCACAGTGATGACACAAACTGACCACAGTGGGGGCTATATTTTACCTTACATTTTAATGAATATCACTGTCTTCAATCAACAACTTGGGTTAACGAGCATATCAGGAAGCATTTGCCAATCTTTTATACGCCGTTAAATCCAGTTATAGTATCTAGATAGTAAATAGTGTCAGCTGCATTAAACTAGCTACTGAAAGGCGAGCTTTTTTGCCTCAAACTTGGTGCAGGGAAATAAGGAAGGATAACTACACAAAATAGTAAAATTAGGTTGCCCCATACTAATTTCTCGACTATCCACACTATACAAATATTCACGACTATTGTACAATGTCCAGAGCCATGTGTATGCCATAGATTAGTTCACCAATTCAAGGCCCATTTCAAAGAGTGCATGCGCCTCCATGTGGACAAGCATTCAGTTCATGAAGTACTTTATCTCAAGTAAGGCAACCTAATTTCACTATTTTGTGTAGTTTTGATGGGTGAAAGTTCTTTGTCTATGTTTCACCAAAAAACACTCAAAATGGGCCGTTTTGATGGCAAAGGCCCCCCAAAATGACAAATGAAATCTTATTGCATCTATCTATAAGATCTAGTGGTAGGTTACTTGGTAATGTTGTAGTACAAAAATTGGAGATTTTGATCGCACAAATTGTGAGATTATAGTCTCTGAAGTTGAAAAAAAATGTTTTTTGGAGACATCCAAATTCCGGGCAACTCTCATTTGGAGAGGCTTTTGCACAAGCTAATTTCATTTTTTTGCTTGAATTTTTTTTATTGCTTTTTGGGATAAAATTATCCACGTGCTCAAAAACACTCATAACATTTCAAATTGAGGAAAATGTACCAAAAAATTCTAATAGGGAACTAGCTTCAAGAAAATCTCATACAAAGTCATTTTTTCAACAATTTATGGCTTGCACATACAATAATTTCTTCAAAATGTGAATGGTGGAGTTTTAGGATTTTGCTAATTTTAGACAAGGAAAAAATGAAAATGAAAATGAAAATCTGCCCAAAAAAACAAACTTTGGCAAGCTTGACCAATTTGTGTTCAAGCCAAAGTGAAGGGCAGTTGGGCTTATTGGGCTTGGCATGGGAGGAGGCTAGTTCAAGGTTAGTGAAGTCCAACTCATCACAAATCATTGACATTGGATCACATTCTCCTTGGTTTTGAAGATGTTTCCCTTTCCCTCAATTTTAAAGATGTTCTTTGTTTATTAACTATAATTTTAGAATATTCAACATTAAATTTTAACGATTTTGAATCACATGGCAACAATATGCCATAGCTTGTCTAGCCATGTACATTATATGTTTTAAGATGAGAAGAGGAGATCTTTATACAATTGGGATAATTTGGGGTGAAACAACCCATATGGGATATATAAATTAGAATTATTAGGAGCTCAACCAATTGTAGTTAAGAAGTGAAAAAGTAGAATTTGTGTTCATATTAGAATTTCAAGACTCATTTTGGCATAGTAGAATAACTATCTCTAAAAAAAATTGCAATAAATAAAGTTACAAATTCAAGGTAACTTTCATGTCCAAACACTTGATTGAGCTTTCAAGTCTCTAGTCAAAAGTAATGGACAAATTTCAAAGAAGGGTAAGAAGGAACATATTCATTGCCGTTATCAATCATTCTCTCTAAATTTTGTCTATAACTTTTTGGGGGAGGCTCAAAATTATAAAAGAAAATTTAGAGATGAAAGTCAGCTTGATTTTCCAACATTTTTTAGTTCAAACTTTTGAATTTTTTTTAGAATAAGTTATTCCATTGTGCCAAAATGAGGTCTGAATTTCTATTTTGAACATAATTCATATGTTTTGACAATGGTGGATAGTCCTCTTCAAATTATCCCATGTCTTTTAATTTAGATTCATGATAAACAAAGGATTTGATTATAGAAATGACCTCTCCACCCTTTGTTTGTGCAAATGTCAAGAAGCAATTGTTTCATTGTACCATCAAATTTTTTTTGAATGGTAGTTTGTCAAATGACAAATTTATAATTTATTGATCCAATAGATTTTTTAGGCTTTTTTTCTTTTTTTTTCAAATGTGGCAATTAGGAGTAACCTCGTTAGGCCAAAGGAAGACACAAAGCAACCGCCTTCCTAACACCACTTATTTATAACTTGTATCAAACTTATTAGTCTAGGAAAATGTCAAAGAAGTATCTCAATCTAAATCTGGGGCGAGAGATTGCCCAAGGCCCTATCCAAGATCTTCTGAGCATTGCAAAGAAAATTTGCTATAGTGTATATTACCCTGCCCATGCTACCCCTTGTCCATGATAGATGGCATTTTTCTCCATATCTCTTCAAAGCACATGCGATTGTAAAAAAATTTGGTAGAGCGGCAGAGTACAGCTTGTTCTCTGCATCCAAAAGACAATTAAAAAAAATATAATGAGTTTTTCTGTTTATAGAGAGCTGCCTAAAATCTCTATGTTGCCAAAAAATGCAACTTGGTCCTTTAGAGGTTGAAAATTAAAGACTACCTCAAAATTCTAGTAGAGAATCATATCAATTTTTTTTTAAAGTATGTAATTCAAAGCTTTGAATTGATCAAATTTTTGGTTTGTCTTTTTGCTTAAAACAAACTTCAAGATTAAAAAAGAAAAGAATACAACTCAATCTAGTTCCCTAGGGATGAGATGATTAAAATTGATATATATATATATACAACTAATTTCATAGAATTAGCACTGATAGAACATGGATTAGTCATTATTAGTTAGGTAATTATACTTAAATTACACAAATAAGCAATTCAGCATAGTTCTTAATATTATATGAAAAATTATTTGTGGCGTCTTATTAACAGTCAAAAAGAGACTCTAAATTTTTGGCATTGTATGAGTAAACTGCAAATTTTCAAAGTGTTGAAAATAGATATTCTTACAACCAATCATAGACTCTCATGTATAATAAAGGTACATTTTAGACAAGAATATGTAGTGGTCTATTTTAGAGAGCGGTCAAAATTAGGTGTAGTCATCTAAGTAACTGGTATTACTTTCAAATCTTAAGGTACTGTTGGTTTAGAAGGAGAAATTCAACCTCATATCTAGTACAAAGATATCATGTGGTTTCATCCTTATCAAATGCGCAACCCTAAACCGGTATAAAGTAAGTATACCAATTGCCAACCAAGACTTATACCCAACTTGGAAGGGGTACTATTTTTGAACAAGGCTGGAACAAATTTCCAACCAAAGCTTGGAATTATTTTCTAACCTTTGCAAGTTTGCAATTTCTACTTTGGAGTCCTCTCCCACAAAATGCATCCACACCATGGAAAATTAAAGTAAGCATCAATATTAATGTCATTGGATTACTTGCAATAATAAAAGTTATTGATGGCAAAGTGAAGAGATTGTCTCATTGTCATTTGTGGGAATGAAGGGTGGAGAAGTCATTTTTATAATAAATCCATTGTCCATCATGAATCCTCAAAGGGTATGGGATAATTTGAAGATGAGAGCGTGACCACTCATTGTCAAAATGTAGGAATTATGTGTGAAGCAGAATTTCAAACCATATTTAGACACATGGTAGAAGAACTTTTTATAAAAAACTTTGAACTAAAACAAGATGGTAAATCAAGATAAATTTCATCTTCAAAAAAAATTCTGTAATCTTGAGCCTCCAATCAAAAGTTACAAACAAAATTCTTAGAGGATGTTTGAAAATGTTAAAGAAATGTCCTCTCTGAAATTTGTCCATAACTTTTGATTGGAGGCTCAAAATATCAAACGGATTTTTGTAGATGAAGTTCAACTTGTTTTACCAGATTTTTGTGGTTCAAGGCTTTTTGAAAAAAACTACTCCATTGTGCCTAAATGAGGTCTAAAATTCTACTTCAAACACAATTCCTACGTCTTTCTTAACTATAAGCGGTTGAGCTCCTACTAATTCTAATTTACATATCCCACATAGGTTGTTTTACTTCCTACCGCCCCCATATGGATATAAAGAGCTTATCATCTCAATCCTAAATACAACTAATGATTGGTCTTTAAGGAGGTGAGGTAATTTGAATTTACTATTCCCACATGCCTTTGGAGATGCTTGCAACGTTAGTAGTGTTGAGTTATGTAGTTGCCCATATCTACTTGCATTATAAAAGGCCGTTGTTAGTGCTTAAGAATCTACAAATTGGAAAGATTCAAACTTATGTAACAATAGCCTACAAAGTTAGAGAGCTATGGAAAGTTGTAAACTTTACTCCATTAAACACCACTTGTAATCCTTGCTAGCTTTGCAACCACATAAGTTTGGCAATTACAAAGGAATGATGGTGCAAACAACTACCAGAAAAATCACTTACCTTACCATTGCAGCAAAGAATGCTAGGTGTGAATGTACCTTTGGGTATCTAGCAAAGTGCGATGTTTTTCCAAAATGGAGAGGACCATCGCTTGGTTTTACTGAAGAATGTTAGAGTTGGAATCAGCCATCTAAGGTAGATAGATCCATTATAGATTCTAGTCCTTAACCCGATTTTGTTTCTTGCATCCAAATGTAGTAAAAAAATTGCACTAATTATAGAATTAAGGTTCAAAGGATTAAAATGTGGACTCAAAGGTTTGTAACTTGAGTTGAAAAGACTTCATTATTTGGATTCAATAAAGAGTTTGACACATAATTATGGCTAAAAGTTCATTCATTATTCTACAATGCTAAGGGACGCTTTTGGATTGTCATTGGAAACATATTGGGAATTAAGAAAAACAAAATAGCATGCGCTCCTAGTGACCACAAAGGAAAGCTATGTGATTTACTTTGACTGCATTTAATGTGTTTTTCTTTTTTTAAATGAATTGGCTCAAATACATGTGAAATATTTCTAGATTTGTTGTTTATTTACACCCGGGGAGATCACTCCTTGTAATTTAAGGTATACACCTGAGTTAAGAGGGTATTTGATGTGGGGCTATTTACCTTAATTATTGTATTTAAGATGACCGCATTTTTACATAAAAAGCTACAAAGGGCATATTTTCAACACCCTATGGTTTTTTGTAAATTTGTTTATAAGGTTTTTTAAGTGAGGCTATTTTACATATAAAATTTAAGTGTCCAATTGACCAGGTGGAATTTTTTAAGCCTAGAAGACCAATTGTCCTTTGAATGAACAATTGAAAACTTGGATAGGATTTAAAAAGTCAATTTGGGTCGGTTGTTCACAAAATTTTGACACAAGGTGTGGACATGAACCGGACCTTTAGTGAAAATATACTTTTTTTTAAGTGAGTACCTAAAACAAATTAAAGTTATATTGCCTTGAATTTTTTTGGCAATTGAGGCAATTCAAGCATCTTTTAGGCACCTTTTATAGAAATGCTTCAACTTTTGAAATCTAGCATGTATGTAACTAATAAAATATAAAAGAAAATTATCAAAAAGAAAATTAATTCTCAAATCATAAACTAAGAGGAATCTTTTTTTTTTAGCTATGTTGGAATGGCTTCAAGAATAATCAATTATTTCTACTTCAAGTCCTGTTATCTTGCAATATGTGAAGTTAAAGTTCTTAAAAAATTTCCCACATATTGTATTCCAAATTTTTCTTTCTAATTTTTACTATTTGGATTTTTTTTTAAATCCTCATTGCACAAGAAATCATCAAAAAATGACTACTATTAATATTGCTAATGCACTTAACCTCCTTACATTGCATGTTGATTTAGAGTAAGCTAGACTCTATATTTGCTTCTAAACTTTTTCATGAGTAAATCTAACATCATAGATGTATGAATGGCCAAAATCTTCATCTTTGTATAGAGCAAAATTTTTTACTCAAAGCGGTTTCAAAGTTTGCTGGCTATATTTTGCAGGAATAAAATAAAGTTAATTTTCTTGCTTCAAACGTTATAATCTTTCAATCTACATGATCAAATGGGCTGAATTTATTCCACACAGTGCCTTATTTGCTTAATACACTTATGGTTGAAGTTCAAAAAAAATGATTAATTTTTAATTTGAACAATGCATCAAAAATGGGCAGTCTTGTACTTTTTATCTTCCAAAACACCCTCTGATCTTTTGGGGTCAATAACAAGTTTACCATTGAACACTTCAAAATCTCCATTGAAACTATTCCATAAACATTTCATTTAATATGAATGTATTTAACATTTATGGCTTCAAAGAATGAAATTAAACAAACTATAAATTCTATATTCATGTTGTGCATTTATTAGTTCATAGAACCCACTAAAATAATTAGGTAAACTTCCCTATTTGTGTAATGTGACAGTTTTGCCATTTATAGTCAGTGCTTTACGTTTACACTCAATTTTTTTTTTATATACACCACCAGTATTGTGGCACAACTTCAACCAACCACCCTTCATTGTAGATTTTCTTGACTATGTCCATTTTATCATCTACATGAAATTATTAGTCCACATCTATACTCATCGTACTATAAAAAATTTGCACAACCTCTATTTATTAAGGCTAATTTATTAATAGAAATTCCTACTACATGATGTTTTTCTATACCCTAAATTATATATAAGAGAGTATGTAGCATTTCATGGACCCTATAGTAGCCCTACACATTATATAAAATTTCTTTGCTTTGAATTAAATAGACCCTATCTTTTAACTCACGTAGTTTTCTAAAAAACTGATAGTGATCTCCCCGGGTGTTTACAAAACAATATTTATAAATCCAATAATTGCAACTATACACAATGATGAATTCTTTTACAATAGGCATCCTAATTTATATTGTAAGGGTGTGATTAAGAAGATGTAGTCCCAACCTCTAAAGTCCCAAGGATTTTTTTTCATCAAATAAATACTCAAATTTGCCACTCTATTGCAAAGAGCTAAAAAACTAAAAAAGAAATTCCATGTCTAATTACAGGAACTTACATTAAACTATTATAAGAATGTGTGGAAAAAACTTCAAAAACTTTGACCTCATAGGTTGAAAGATATTTGCATTCATAAGGGAAGAAAACTAACATTTTTTGCACCTTGCTTGACTAAATTTTTTGCCTTTGAATCATCTTACTTTACATTTTTTCCACTTTTGATTGCTAATTTCTAATATTTTATATTCAAAAATTGAGTCGAAAGTCTCATTTTGAAAAGAAATTCAAAAATAAAGATTTAATCCTCCAAAGACCAAACAACATGTTTTGGCAATGTAGAACTTTTGGACAGCTCACTAAGAACACAATTTTCATTTATTTTCTTTAATATTTTCATACAAGATATAGTCAAATAGTAGCTTTAAGGCGCAATAATTATTATAACTTTTGATTACATGGTTAAATTGTTATTATATGATTTAAAGTTTTTTCTCAACCCAACAATTCAAAAAAATCACTTTTTCAAAATAGAAGAGTTTGAAATGTTTTTTTTAGATTTATATATAAGTAGAAAAGCTTTGAATCATTCCATTTTAATTAATGAGATAACAATTGTGAGAATTTTTGTTTGTAGACAATTATAATGTATCTACCCTAAAATAAACTTTGAAGCCCTTTATTTAACTAAATTTTAATATTATTTGTATAGAATAAAATTATAGGATGTAGATTGTTTATTAGAACATTAGTTGCTTTGGAATTGGCATTTTTCAATTTCATAACCAAATTCTTAACAATTTAGTATTGTGAATCATTCTCTACTTCTTTCTACTTACTATGTTTTTTAAGCATGAATATGGATTTTTTTTTTTAATCTTTTTATATGTATTCCCAACTTCTTTTTTAATATATGATGGAAATTCGCAAATCATAGGATCTATACATTATTGGGTAAAATGTTTGAAAGATGAAATCTAACCACTTGGAAATAATTTCATGTACTTCTTTTTGAAATCCAAGCATCATAGTCTTGCAATTGGTAAGCGGATTTCATTCTGAAATTTTAAGAAGGTGTACTCTAACAAGTTACTAAGAGGTTCTATGATTGGATTGGTTAAAAAAAAAATATAGATGAAGATTTTAGCCTTACTTTAGAGATTAGTATTTTGAAGTAGTTTTAAGCCTCTAAACATGAAAGATATTTAGGGGAGTAATTTTCACTCATCAAAAATTATTAAATAAAAGTAGGTTCAAAATTGAACAAAAAACTAGATTGTTAATAGCTTTAACTTAAAGATGGAATTCAAACACAATAATCCCAATGGTGAGATTGTTTTTGCAAGCAAACTTAACCTTGTTTAACAAAAAAAAATTATTTTAAATTGTTAAAATTGCATTCAAAAATGAATTCTATAAGTTATTTTTTCAAGAAAATGCTTAGATTTCTTGAAAAAACAAGATTGTCTATAGCTTTCTCATCATAGTGTAGATGGAATGAATCAAAGCTTTGCATGTAAGAAAAAATGTAATCTTTGAAAAATAATCTAAAAGATTCAATTTTTATGATTTTTTATTTGCTACCCCTCAAACTACTTTTTGGACTTAGGGTGGCGTAACTTTGCTCATGGGCACCAATTGAAATAAAAATTGTATTTCTAAAAGCTAATGTAATTTTCTATATCTAAATAATGTTTCAAAAAATTATGTCAAAAATTGAGGTCATACAAGCCTACCCTAAAAACCCGAAAGTCCCCTATAGAGACTTCTGGACTTTAGGGATAAATCTTTAATTCTTAAAGGATTGTGCAAAATCATATGAGTAGTATTGTAATTGACTCTAGAATACAAATTATGTACTATAATATAGCATGATATATACTATTAGATTGATAATTCAAAAATTAGCATCTTTCATTTGGATGTCATTTTAACCCCTAAAGTCCCAAGTCCATTCTTCTATCAAGAACCATTCAAAACTGCCATTTTGGCTGCGTTCACTCAAGAGCACACAAAAAAACATTATTTTAGAATCTAACCGTAGGATCTTATACTTCACTTGTCAAAGATCATGTGGTAAAAATTTCATGAAGTTTGACCATATAGATTGGAAGATATTAGCATTCAAAGTTGAAAAAGAAAGTTTTTTGAACACTAACCTGCAATTTCAGATGACTTTGACCGCCATTTGTGGAATTTTTTTGCACTACAGACTTTGAATTTAAATTTTTTTATGTTGAAGATGTAAGTTGAAACTCTACAAAAAAAAATTGAAAAAAACACACCTGATTTTCATTCTTTAAAAAATTGTTAAATAGAATTAGGTCCAAGATTGAAAAAAAAACTAAATCGTTAACAACTCTTAGATGGGATTGAAATACAATAATCCCAATCGTGAGATTGTTTTAGCAAGCAAACAAAACATTTTCAAAAAATATATTGTAAAAAAAAGTGAAAATTGCATTCAGAAATGAATCCTACAAGTTATTTTTTCAAAAAGATGTTTAGATTGCCCGAAAAACAAGATTGTCCATACCTTGCTCATTATTAGTCCAAATAAAATGAACCAAAGCTTCACAAGTAGACAAAAATATAAATTTTCAGAAGAAAAAAAAATTAAGACTTATTTTGACTTTTTGCAAAAAAAATTGTACTGCCCATCGAGTTCAATTTGAGGCTTTTTGTAGTATAACTTTTGCTCCCAAGCACCAATTAAAATAAAAATTATATTCCCATAAAGCTAATCGATTTTTCTATCTTATGGAAAAGTTTCAAAAAGTTTCACTAAAAATTGAGCCTGTAGGTACTTGCCCAAAATCTGATTTGTCCCCCGAGAGGACAATGGGACTTTAGGAGTGAATATCTAAACCTCGTCATCCTCAAATACAAAATCATATATAGAAAATACTCCACCATTTTCTAGCTCTTTAGACATGTAAGAGGTGCAATTATGATCCAAATTAGGAGTGCCAAGTATTAACAACTACATATGCATGCATCTTCTATTTCAAATATACCAAAAAATTCCAAAATTTGACTTTTTTTATCTTTAGTGCTTCAAGATCCTAAAGTCATATTATTTCCATGTATTTTGCTCTTACATTTAAAATTTGTGTTGTCGTTCCATCACATTTGGCTACAATATTGTATTTTAAATACAACTTTATATTACAAAATAAAATGAATATCACTAAAAAGTCGTATCTGAGGACATGATAAGGATTCAATTTATGTAGTCTACATACACACAATCCTCAAGAGACTATAACTCCTAAAGGACCAAGGTGATTTTCCTATCAAAAGCCACTCAAAACTGTCATTTTTATTGCAAAGAGAAAAGAACTTTAAAAATTGTTAATTTTTTCATATCCAACCGTAAGATCTTATGCTTGACTAGTATATGAGTACGTAAAAGAAATTTCAGAAACTTTGACCATTTAGATTGTAAGATATATGCATTTAAAGTGAAAAAGACAAGTTTTTTGCACCTTGCATGACTAGGTTTTTTGGCTTTGAATCTTTTTAGTTCAAATTTTTTGCACTTTTGATTTTGATTTTCTACTAATTTATGTTAATTAGTTGAGTTGAGACTCTACAAAAAAATTTACCAAAAAAAGAACTCAATTTCACTCATTAAAAAATTATTAAATAGAGGTGGGTTCGAGATTGAAGAAAAAACAAAATTGTTAATAGCTTTTAGATGGAATTGAATCACAATAATCACAACCATGAGATTGTTCTAGCAAGAAAATATGACCTTGTCTAACATTTTTTAAAAAAAAATCTAAAACTTGCATTCAAAAATAAATTCCACAACTTATTTTTTCATTAAGATGCTTAGCAGATTGCCTGCAAAACTAAGATTGTCCATAACTTTCACATTATTAGTCCAAATTGAATGAAACAAAGCTTCACATGTAGACAAAAATAAAATCTTTGAGAAAAAAATTTGAAAAAAAAATTATTTTGACTTTTTGTAATTTTTTGGTGTTGCCCGTCAAACTCCATTTCTGCTTATTGTGCCATAACTTTTGCTCTTGGGCATCAATTAAAATAAAAATTATATATTCACAAAGATCTAGCAAAAATATACAACCTCAAAAAATCCCAAAGATTATCACTAAAAATTGAGACATTAGGAACTTGCTTGGACCCAAATTGTCCCCCAAGGCGAGACAAATGGTCCTTTAGGGGTTAAGGTAACTACATCCAATCAAGTTGTATTTTGGTCTAATAGAATTCACCCTTGATAAAAATATTGAAAAATAATTACGTAACTAAATTTATTTGTAGTATAGAAAATTATTAGTGGATATTGGCACATTTATTTTCGTAGATGTATTAAAATCTATGGTTGTTAATCAATAACTTTCACTCAATTGTTGTTAATAAACGAATCTTTTAAGGAATGTCAAATATTAGCATATCTTTATGAATTATCAAATCTTAACCTAGGCATCTTACAAATTGTAGGGATTAACAATGTCATATACAAAAAATGGGGAAGAAAATGTGACCAGGTACTTTACTTGCTCATGTGACTTATTAACATTATACTAATGGAACCATTGTTCATGTAATAAATCTCCCATATCCTTCTTAATCCTTGAAAGATGTACACCATGATCATATTGTCCAACTCAACATCATTTGATTTATATGTACTATTTTGCTATTATATATGAGTGGAAATCATTTTATTTCATTACTCCAAGACAAAATCATATATCCTCTACAAATTGGAAGAGTTGAATTTTTTTGCAAAGATTTGAAACCATTGTAAGCATTATAAAAATTAAAAGAAGGACATTCATATAAAATGCGAAACATGTTTAAATTTTTCTCTATAGGTATGTCGTTGGTGTTCTGGATTAGAATTTTGATATTAAGCATAATCCTTGATTAACTCCATTAACCCCTAAAAGACCAAGGCCATTTTTTTGCCAAAAAACACTCAAAACTGCCATTTATATAGCAAAGAGTAAAAAAAACTGAAAATTGTCTTTTTTCACATCTAACCATAGGATCTTATCTTATCTTATCATACCTAACTAGTATGACAATGTGTGCAAAAAAATTTCAAAATTTTTGACCGCACAGATTGCAAATATTTGTATTTAAAGTGAGAAAAACAAGTTTTTCAGCACATTGCGGAACTAGATTTTATGACTTTGAACATTTTTAACTTAAATGTTTTGCACTACAAAGTTTTGAGCTTTTAATCTTTATAGTGGAGAACTGAGTTGAGAATCTAAAGAAAAAAAAATCCAAAAAAACTTAATTTTCATTACTAAAAAAAATTGTTAAATAGATGTAGGCACAAGATAGAAGGAAAATCTAAAATATTAATATCTTTTGTATGGAATTAAATAGCACTAGTCCCAATGGTGAAATTGTTCTAGCAAAAAAACTAAACCTTGTGGAACTTGTTTTTTTGAAAAATTGTAAAAATTGCATTAAGAAATGAATCCTATAAGTTATTTTTTTCAAGAAAATGCTTTGAGTGCCCAAAAAACAAGATTGTCCATAACTTTCTCATAACAAATCCAAATGAAATGAATCAAAGCTTTCCAGATAAACAAAAATATAATCTATAAGAAAAAATAAATAAAAAATAAAATTGAAACTTTCTTTTTTTGTTTCCCCTTGTCCCTGTTTTGAGCCTATTTGGGCATAAAAAAATTTCCCGAGCACCAATTGAAAAAATTATATTCCCACAAAGATTAGCAATTTTTCTATCTTCCAAAAAAATTTCAGAAAATCACAACAAAAATTCAACCCATAGGTATTTGCCCAAAATCCCATTTGTCTCCCAAAGGGACAATGGTCCTTTAGGGATTAAGGATAACCAATTTGATTTTTCAACCAAAACCAAAGATCATGAATGCATTGAAAAAGTATTAATAAATCAATTTATTTTTGTGTAGCACAATCCTTCAAGTCCTTTAATAGGTTTTGGCCAAAAATTGTTCTAAATTAATCTTTCCAAAAAACATTGTTGGAAATTGTATTCAATAGAATATTAAAAATTATTATTATTTGATTCAATTATAGAAATATTTAATTAAAATGATTAAAATTTATTATCCTATGAAAGATTCTATGTAAATAAGGTTAATAATTGCAAGATAATGAAGGTTGAATTTTCTAAAAACAAATGCTTTCAATTCTATCCATATGACTAAGTTCTTTCATTCAAAGAAATTCTTAAACAATTTATATATCATCCAATTACAAATTTGCAACGCATTTTTTTTGCAAAATGGACAATATCAAGAAAATTTGCAAAAGAAACATTTAGAATACATTAAAAAACTTCAGCAAGAAGTTTACTCATCAGACATTGTCAAAAAAACATTTAGTATTAAGAGGTTGAATATAACAAAAAATACTAAAAGTTAAAACTATCAATCTCAAAAGTTATAGTGTTGCAATAAGAAATCTATCTTTTTTTTCTCTCTCTAAATTGTATTTTTCTAAAATATAAAGAATTAAGTGCATAAAAGGACTTAAATTTTTTAGTTTTGGCAAGGGATTCAATGATTGCTAGCAAAACAGAAACCTTCATTACATTCATGTTGTGAATTAGGAATAAATGATTTAAAGCTTTCCAAATAAATATACATATTTGTATATAACATTTGAATGACAATAATTTTGAGTTGTTATAAGGTGCAACTTTTGAGTGACACATCAAAGTGGTACAGAAATGAAATTGTCTTGACCCCAAATCACGTATTCATGCCAAGTTTTATAAAACTAGATCAAATTAGCATCTAAGGTATAATAAGGTGGATAATGACATTTTTCCAAGCTCATTGATTAAACCAAATTTATAACTAATGTGGAAGTTGCAACTTTGGAGGCACTATTATCCATAAAGCAAAGTAATTGTGAATAAATAGGCATTGAAAGAGGCATTTGGAAGTGGCAAACAATCAAGACATTGGAAATAATCAACGTTTAATGGACATTGTCAATGTGTCAAGGATGGGAGAGGATAAGAAATTAGAGTCATTGAAGCATCTTCAAGGGTCAAACAAGGCGTAAAGAAAAGATTGTTGACAAGGAAAGCAATATTGGAAATGCTTCAAATTCAATAATAGATGTTGTCAATATTATGCCAAATGAAGAAGTTGAAGAGATTGACGTCTTTGAAGCACCTCTAGGTGTCGTGCCAGTATTGAAGAGGTTGAAAAGGTGGAACCCGTGGGATACAACATGATGCCAATTTTTTTTCAAATTATGCAATGCTACCAAAATAAATGAATCATTGCAAAGTAGCTCAAAGTAGAAACATACCTTGCAAGCCCCTATGGCACAAAATGACCAAATAATTAATTAGAGAAGGATATAAAACAATTCATATTTTTTAGGCAATACTTAGATAATGTCAAAGTGTAGACTCAACCAAAAGATGTCCGCTAGAAGTTTGATTGGTGACTTGATGCTTGACATCCAAAACTCTTTGCAATTACTTATGCAAAATCAATTTCAATTCATTAGGCAGACCATTGTTAAAAAATTTCAAAGTGTTAGGCATGCGTATTTTTAATTAATTTGTGCTTTAAAACTTGGCAACCCTAAGCTTTTGGTTACCACCTCATTTTTATTTGTCAGATTTTCTTGGAAAACTTTGTTACAAACTTTGTCTTCCAACAAGCAGTTTGACAACTTGTCGCAAGAGCCAAAATGTAGGAGGTGCAACTAAGGGAATTCTCTCTTATAAAACTTAGGATGTAGATGAGTAGTTTGTTGACTATTGTGCCAAGTTGGGTTAAAGTTGGCATTATGTCATTATTAATGTACATTTTTTTTAATTTATTTTTTCTTTAATCCTAAGAAGTTTAACAGTTTAACCTTCTAGGCTTGATCCTACAACTACACAACATAGGATCTACTATTCATTGCTGCCACTCCTTCCATTTAGGCTCATATGCTAAGCATCAGCGACTCTTTTTTATTTTATTTTTTATATTTTGGCTCTTTTTGCAATATGCCAAAGCATCTCTTTGACTTGGAATTTTAGATTTTGGGTCTTGTAACAAGCTGCCAAATGGTTTCTTTTAACTCTTGCGGTACGCAATAGAATGGTTTCCTTGGCTCATGGTTTTAGTTTCTTGCGGCAAGTCTTGAGACTCAAATAGGTGGATAGTCTCTATAGGAAAACTAGACTAGGAACTACAAAGTTTTGCCTTTGATTTGATAGTGTTGTTTTAGACTAGTAGAAATTAGAATAGGGGTCAAGGAACAACATTGACCAAGCTATTGTCCTTAATTAATAAAAAGACACAAAAGAACAATGGATGTTGTGAGCGTTGTGTCTTCCATTTCTTGACTACTTCACAAAAGTGCAATAATTAAAGATTCTTTTGCTCTGTAACAAACTTGAAAGCTCTAGTTGTGTGATTCACACACTGCCATCTGCAACATGAACCAAGAGATATAGAAGATTTTGAGGACTCCAAATTATGAGCGCGTAGCCAAAATAATCAATGTTATTGCATAGATGCAACGCTCAGGAAGCATCCACTTTGTGAAGTCCATTCCAAAGATAACATTTCAGCATTTCAAAGTTAGATAAACTACAAAAGTTTATGTAAATAATCCCTATTGCTCTTCTCCTTGTCAAAGCCTTTCTATTTGTAATTTTGTGGTGCTAAACTGCTAGTGAATTCTTTGGGTGCTCATTAATTTTATGTTTCTTGTAATCATTGCCTACACAGTTTGTGCAAGAGAATGGTAACAAGATTGAAGGGTTGGTTACCTTTCCAGCTCAACATCTAGTGAAAGATCCTTAAGGTCATGGCTTGTACGAGTCTGTGTTGTTGCAACCTTCAAAGTGCAGATTGTTGGTGGATGACCTACTTTTGTTGCTGACAACCAACTCAAGAAGGGGGATTATGTGATTTTTTTTCTCAAGGAAGTCAAAGCCATTGAGGCAGCACCGATGCAAACTGTGGTGTCAAAGGTTCATCACAACCTCCCAACACCACAAGTATTACCACGAGTAGCATTGCTTTAGATTGGTATCTCTCGACCACAATTCCCAAACCATGTAAGTATTCCATCCTTTTCTTCTTTGATGTTGTGCATTAAAGGTTTTTTGTGTTTATATGACCTTTCTTTAGCTTTTCTTGGTAATATGAAACATTCAAGTCACTTTTTCAATAACAAAATGATATTGCATGAGCTCTAGATTTCAAATCAATTGTGGTGTCACAAATTCATCAACACCTTCCATTATAACAAGCACTACTACAAGTAGCATTGCCCTAGATTGGTGTCCCTGTAACCATGTAAGTATTCCATCTATTTTTTCTTTAATGCAATGCATTTAAGATTTTTGTGTTTATTTGACCTTCCTTTAGCTTTCTATTGGTGATATGAAACATTCAAGTCATTCTTTCAATAACAAAACGGTATTGTATACGCATCAGATTTTTGGTGACACTTTTTTTGGTGACACCTCAAGATGTTACGTTTGATGTCATTGTTAATATAAAAATAGTTTGATCACCGTGGATGTCATCTAAAATGCATCACCAAAAACGTGGGTTCCTTCTAGTGAATGTCTTTTTTAGAGGAGTAGAAATTAGAATAGGGGTGAAAGAGACATGTCACAACACTTGCCTTGGCAATTAAGAAAAGTGGGACTTTGAGCAAGGGAGAATGGTGTTGAATAGGCATTAGGAAGTGGAAGTGAGAGTAATATTAGTGATTAGAAGATTTACTAATTTAGTAAAAATTGAAAATGTCAAATTGTATATTTAGCTAAAATGTGCTCTTCCAAAAGGCTAAGTGGTGATTTGGTGCTCTACATCAAAAAAATTGAATTGTAGATAGTTTGGTAAACAATACTTTGAGTAGGCAACCTTTTAAGTCCACATGAATGAGCACAAAGTATAAAATTACAAAAGGCTTGAATACAAAATCAATTGCTTAGAAAAAAGACAAGTTAGTAGGGCTCAAAAATTGTAGACGAAGCCAAAATTTGCTTGCTTAAAAAATTTGCTTAAAAAAGTTGCTTGCTTGCTTTTCTTGACTTTGTATTTATTGTCAAAAAAAATATATTACTAGTTGTAAACAATAAAATTTAGAAAGAAAGATTATTCCACTTCAATTAATTAAAAAGATTTAATTTTTTTTTAAATTTCACATATCTATAAATTGAATAATATTAATGAATTAATTTACAAATATACAATCTATTATTCTTTTAATTTACTAATTTATCTATTATTATAGAAGTTTTTAAAGTTGAACATTTACAACTTTATTTATTTATGTTATAAAATTTAAAGATTTAAATCTTCAACACTTAAAAAATTGAAAATTGTAAGTTTAACTTAATTATCAACAATCAATAGTGGAGCTTTTACTATAAAATAAAACAATTTCTTTTATTTACTACTCAATTGAAAAGTCAAATCATTTTCAATTGAAAAAAATTTAAATATATCATTATGTTTACAAATTTTTTTTTGATAATCTTTTGGTATTGACAAATACAATGTGCACTAGGTGTGAAGAGAGAGTCACTTAGATATAACTTGGCCATGGAATCATGAGGCCAAATGCCTAAAATAATGAAATGAAGTCATGACATGACCATGGAATCATAAAATCATCAAGCTAAACAATGAAAATAATGA
The DNA here is from genome assembly GCA_963969595.1 of Neckera pumila. NCBI lineage: Eukaryota > Viridiplantae > Streptophyta > Bryopsida > Hypnales > Neckeraceae > Neckera > Neckera pumila. The sequence continues at coordinate 3,433,795 of OZ018415.1, read as the reverse complement.
TATAAAATCATGACATGGCCATGAAATCATTAAATCATGAAGTCAATTGACTAAAATAATGAAATGAAGCATGTTGCCATGGAAGCATGATGCCACACAACTAAAGCCATGAAATGAAGTGATTCAAGTGCAGTCATAACTATTGCTTCTTATAATTTGTTTATCCCTTCACCTACATCACACAATTGCTCCATTTTTAAAAAAAGTACCTAGAAATATAATAAAATATAATTTTGATTTTTGAAAGTTCAACAGTTATTTCAAGTCCAAATTTATTTATTTATCTTTATAATCTTTTGTATTGTATTGCGTTGTTGAGGACAATATGAATAAGAATGTTTCATTTATAAGGATTTAGATAATCATCATATTAGCACACCTTGGAGCATCTTGACTATGTCGGATGGCAAAAGCACGTTCCAATTTGATGTCATGCAAGACAAGTTGGAACTCAATGTTGTAGCAATTTGAAACTATTTAGATATTTAGTACAAAGACCACTCTATAAGGAATTTGCATCAAGGAGAAATTGCAATATTAATGAAATGATTGAATTGTACAATATATTAAAAAAATTATTTTTAAAAAATAATTAAAAAATAAATATTTCAAATTATTTGTGACTTGTTTTGCAACTAAAACTCGACAATTTTGAGCTTTATGTGGTATAATTTTGCTCCTAGGCATCAACTAAGCAAAAATTACATTTACAAAAAAGCTAATCTATTTTCTTATCTTAAAAAATAATTCAAAAAACCATGACAAAACTTGAAATTATAGGAACCAAATCTTAATTTGTCCTTCAAAGAGAAATTTGGGACTTTAAAGGTTATGTGATTAATCAAAATAGAATGAATAATAAGCTTATAAACATGCATCAATCCATCCAATCCATTTGAAAATTAATAAATTTTTTAAAGTAACTTTACTAAGATGTACGCACTAAGACATAAATTAGAAGAATTTTTGTTATGACTCTGACAATAATTACCTTTTGAATGCTTTTGTTTAGAATTGTGAAGAAATTGTTATATGTGACGCAACATTTTATTAAAAAAACAAAATTTAAACTTCAACGGTGATCACTTCCAATGGAAGCAACTTTACCAATTAGTAGATAGGACAGAGAGCAACCAAGCCCCAGTTTAAATATGAAAACTTAATAAAATACCAAATTTATAAATTTATAAATTAGCAAATTGTAAAGTCTATTTATGTACAATTTAACAAATCAAAATTTCACAAATAACTTATAAATTTATAATTTGTAGTATAAAAGGTTAAAAAGTTCACAAATTCACAAATTCATGTAGAAATTGGCCATTATTGTGGGCTTTAAGGTTCAATATAGCTTTTAAATTTTCTTTATGCAACTCATCTCTAACCACTATGTTCACCCACTTTTGTCATGTCTAGTAGCGTGGTTGATGATGAATATTTAAATTGTAAAATTTTTTGTCTAATTTTAATTGTAACTTTTAAAAGAATGAAAAGAATTATTTTCTATTACATTCAACATCTTAAGTTCTAATTGTAGTGTTTATTTTTTAATTTTGTTTATTTTTTTAATTTGAATCAATTTTGAAGGGTGTTTTCTTAGTTAAATACACTTGTATCTTTTGTTTAAAGAATATCAACAAAGTAAAATTGTGATGATAAATACTGTATAAATGTTAAAGAACTAAAACAACAATCTACAAATGACTGATTAGGTGGTGAAAAATCCAAGATTAGATGTTATTAGAATACATTAGTTGGTTTATCCATTATTCAAATTTGAACTTGTAGTCCTTAAATAGGGTAATTTCCAAAATCCTTATAACCAAAATGTTGCTTTAGAAGTTTTGTTCAACTATTCAATTCAACTTTTGACCATATCATTTTCTACAAATTAATTTTTTAGATGCACTTTTCACTTCAAATTTGAGGTTATGATTTGTGGATATAAACAAGTTCAAATCCATTTTCTATGAATTATTGAATGTATTGTTTTTAAAAAATTAAAAAGTCTAATAATGATTAATTATGTGGGAATTACCCTTTGGCATTCATTTTTTACTTGAAGATAATTATATAAAATTTCATCTCTTAGGCCATAGAATTGAGTTCTAGGGCTTTTGTTCAAATCAATTTTTTCCTACATAGTATTGTTGTAATCTAAATGAATTACCTTGTGTTCAAAGGATAAATCAAATTACATTAGAAATAAAACTTCTTTATTCATAATAATATCATATTTGCCATTATTAAAAAGATGAAAAATTAATAGTCACCTATAAAAAAAAAATTATTTAGATTTCTCGTTCTCAAAATTCTCTTAAGTCTTTTGTTAGTTGTTACAAGGAGCAAAGGAGCATTACAGGTAATAAATTTTTTATTTTTGAATGAATAATAAATAATCATAGTAATATTTATAATTTTATAATTTCAAGTCTATTAAACAATGACTCTAAAATTTATAATATTAAAGATGTAATTAATTATGGAAGGAATTTACATTTTACATTTTGAATTTAATTTATAAATTTTGGTGATAGAACCTATAAATCAAACCATACAAAAGCAATGCTAAAATTCAAAATCTACAACTTTTGTTTATTTAAACAAAGGGTGGTTGCAAGCTATGACCCTTTTGTTTTTTGACAAATTATTTGTGTACATTTATTCCATCAATGAGTACTCTTGTCTATATTGACATAATTTTGTTTTTTAAACCATTTAATTTCTAAAGTCCCAAGGCCATTTCTATTGCGAAGAGAAAAAAAATGAATATTTTCTCATATATCTGACTGTAAGATCATGCACTTAACTAGCATAGAATATATGGAAAAAATTTCATAAACTTTTGACATTGAAGATTGCAAAATATTTGCAAGTTTTTTTTTAACCTTTTGTGACTAGAATATAAGATCTTGAACGCTATTCACTTTGAATATTGCCCTACAAAGTTTGATGTAAAAATCCTTTATGGTAGAGAATTGAATTGAAAATTTAGGAAAATTATTTAATAACAACAGCACTTGATTTTCATTTTTTTAAAAAGAATTGTTGAGTAGAATTTATAGGTATGAGAGAAGGACAAAAATAAATTCTGAATTGCTCTATGATGGAATTGAAACATACTAATACCAATGGTTAGTTTGTTCCAAAAAGCAAATTGAACCTTAGAGAATTTTTTAATATAGATCAAATTCAAAAACAAATACAATACGTTATTTTCTCAAGAAAATGCATTGATTGCCCTCAAAACAAAAAGCTCCATAATTTTTACCTCACGAATAAGAACTCCAAATGAAATGAATATAAGCTTTACAATTAGCCAAAAAAATAATCTATGAGAGATTTTTTTTCATTTTTTTTACCAGATCAAATTGCTTTTGGAGCTTAGCAAAATTTTTGCTACCAAGCACAAATCCAAATGAAAATTACATCTTCATAAAGCTAATGTGTTTTATTTGTTTAAATAAAGCTCCAAAAATCATGTCAAAAATTAAGGTCATGGCCTAATAAAATTTCCAATGAGACTTTGAAATCTTTGTGGCTAAGAAATTGTGTAGCATTGAATTCTTACAAAATTTTAAGGACAAACTTTTAGATTTATATATATACAAAGAATATATTGAAATGTAATTTGTCAAAACAAAAAACAAATTATCTTGAAGATTTATAATTTTAAAACCTTTCATTTAATAATTCTTTGAATGCCAATACTTAGTGGGTTTAAAAAGACCAAACTTAAATCCATATTTTTATTATAAATCCCATTTATATATTTCTAGTCAGAACATTAAAATCATCAAAAAAATTAATGTAGAAAATAATGAATCATCAAAAAACTTTAAATATGAAAATTCAACTATATGAAAATAGAAATAAAATACTTGATGATTTCATTTGACATATTTTTCATTTAGAAAAATTTAGAACTAATAATTCCATGTGTTTTGAAGTTTGAGTTTTTTTTTGGAGTGAGTTGAGGCTTTGTGGCAATACATTGGTCTTTTAATAAATGCCTCAATCATTCAAAATATTAAATATGTTTTCTCCTTAGACTTTCAAAATTTTCAATAAATGATGTAATAATCACTTTCTCTCTCTATATATAAATTTTAAGAACTAGTGGGCTACAGTTTAATAGGTCATGATTCAAAGATTTGAAAATCCTAGAAAACAATTGCAACATGAAAACTAGTGCACCGTTTGCACCATACAAGTGCTCCAAACATCAAATTATTTTTCCAAATTATTCTATACAATGCATCCAAAGTTATAAACTTCAAATAAAGATCAATCAATGAATTTAGCTTTGTTTTCAAACTCATTCTTAGTCACTTGAATGCTTATAGCAGTTTAATTGCAATAAGTGCCTACATTGATGCAAAGTCAATGGTTGAGGGGTCCATCCTAAGCATGGAAGCATCTAAGTTCTCCCACTTCTAACTCATGTGCACATACTTGATTTAAATTTGTATTTGTAATACTAACTTTTAGGAAGCAATGAATTTTTGAGCATGCTGAATCATTAACGGAGTTGAATTACTTTAATCTTTAGAAAAATGGTTCTACTCTAAGCCTTAGGAGCACACAATCAACAATGGCTTTAGATTAGAAAGGGATTCTATTGATTTTAGTTCAAGATAATACAATATGTAACTAGTGAATAATACAATATGTAACTAGTGAATAATACAATATTAACTAGTGAATAATACAATATGTAACTAGCCTTGCAAACAATGAGTTGAGCTACATTTTAGGTAAGCGAACCTAGTGCAGGCAAAATGGGAACAAATTCATTGTGGGCAAAATTGTAATGGTGGTGTATATTCAAGTTCAGAAATGTAAGCCACTAAGATCGTTTTGCATACAATGAATTTGCTCCTATTTTGTGCACAATAGGCTCACTTACTTTAGCTTGTACTCAACATATGAAGACAAACTTGATTCACTTCATTTTCACCATAGGTCAATTGTATTTGCAGAAGTTATTGATCTAAAATAATCTACTCTTATTAATTAATAGTTATAGTATTTGCAAGAAATTGTTGTCCCCCTCCTAGTATTCTATGCAAAAAATAAAGAAAATTTCATAGAATACCTTTCAAAATGCCAAATAGGGCCCAAAATAGGTAACCATTGTACTCTAATTGAGTTTTTAGTCTAAAGGTTGATTTTTCAACTAGTGATTCTACTAGTGACCATTAGGTTCTATATTATAATATTCACACCAAAGGTGTCATTTTCCTATCTTTGAGGTGTATTTGATGTTTACATTGTGATTGAATATGATACTTGGATGAACCACAAGTATTGACATTTTACCTCTGGTGGTTTTGTACAACTCCATTCAATGCATAGTGCCAAAATGAAAAACATTATATATGATCATTGCAACCTAAATAAGAAACATGCTCAAGAAAGCTTCCAATGTATATACTCAAAACTTCTAAAATATCACAAGTTTTCAATGTAGACACTTATTTTAGGATACTAGTGGTATGACCTTAGCAAATAATTGCACCTCAAATAACACTATTTAATAGACTTGTCATTCATTTTATTGTTTAGACTAGATATACTCTTTTTCTTAAACTCTAAATAAAGGAACCTATAACAATATAGTCAAACTTCAAAATGCTCCAATAGGCTAGCCATTCAAATTGATACTTGCACTAGAGTTAATTCAATTTTTGAACCCCTAAACAAGGGAATCTATAACAATGAAGACAAACATTAAATCCTCCACTCTACATCCTCTATTTCTCTACTATTTTTGAGTGAATTTTTTGAGTTTTATTTTTCATATATGCCTAATATACATCATAAATATTTTTTGATTTCACAATGACAATTTCAAATTATCATGAATTTTTGAAGAAAAAGTAAAGGAAACTCATATCATATGCAAAACCTGCTTAAATGATCTGAAAACTTCAAAATGGAAACACATTATAGTGTAGAATGTTATGGTATCAAAGAAATTTCACTCATTATTTAGAAACATGGTTATTGATCTTCTACTTTAAACTTAAATAAAAAAAGTATTTTTAAAATTTAAGAAAAATTTATGAGTGAAGTTGAAACTACACTTCAAACACTTCATTTTATTAGCTTTGTTCAAAAGCAAAAGAAGTTATTTTGAATGTCAATCAAATTAACGACAATTCCAGTACAAGTACCTATACTAGTAAAGATAACTAGGTGGAAACCTATACCGATGACAAACACAGTTTCAAAATGACTCCTTTTGAAGAAACCACTTCCATCAGCTTCAATTCCATCTGGAATTTTTAGACTACAGTATTTCGACCAGACGACTGCTCCAAATGAAAACCCACTAAAGTCCGTTGTGGATGTAAGGAAAATTCGTTCATCAGGCCATATCAACATGCTCTAAGTCATCGTCCTAAACTCCAGTTCATTCTACTTGAGCAACATCCCTGCCACTGTAGAAAACTGAACTCGGTGCAGTATGAAGCTAATCTGAGCATCAGTCACACTAGCAGACCAAAAAGCAGGCTCCGAGGGCGAGATTCAACTGAACATGACGTAGGGTAGTTCTATTGAGGCAGTTCTCTTAAGAATTCTACATGGACTCCGAAGAAGAGTTTAAACCTAGCATGAGCGTACTCAAGTCAAGAGGCAAATTTTGCCAAAAGTACAACGGCAAATCTATTTCATCAATTACTACCACACTTGAGAAAAAATTGGTAACCCTTAAGAAAGAATAGAGTACATGAATTTCTTTAAGAAAAGACTCCTTCACTGAGAAGAAAGGCTCACAAGCCCAAGATACACAGCAGCAGCAAGGAAGATAACAGAGATAAATCCCCTGCACATGTACCACCGAAGCAATGTCATAACCAGTTTCAGTATACTTGGTTAGTAGAGGACCAGTCTATGCATCATTGCTCGACCTTGAATTGATGGATCGGAAGCTTTAAAATCCTACTTTTTTGAAATTAGTGATTATCTGTGTTGCCGACATCTCCGTTGGAACTGAACAAGAGACTTGAACACGTATTTGTGTACGTGAAAGGAAATAGCACACGTCAACAGATAAATGTCAAGTCGGATTTCTCTTTAATCTGGCATTCTATTTTCCTACACGCACCATTTCCAGACATTCGTTGGACCACGTCTAATGATACACGTGGAGAAAAGAGAGAAAAGAAAGATGAAAGGAGACTGGAGCGAAATTAGAATGGATCGAGGACGTTCACTAACCAAATTATACCCCACAGCAAGCCACTGCAGCATGGTAATGGGTATCTCTCAGCAAATTTTTCAGCATCACTTGAATTCACTCGTCTTGAGATAAGGTCATCATAAATATCTGAGCAAAGCAGCTGTCAGCATTCTGGTAACAAATTGAAAAAATAGCAACAGTAATATTGACGAAGTATTTTCAACGATATTTTATCACAAAATGGCAAAGGACTGACAGAAAGGCAGGAATACAAATGGTTGAAAAATTGAAAGCAGTCTTGAATTCAGTTTTCGTACCATAAATAGAAAACAGACAATTCATCACACCTGTGGCCCACAAGCCTGCACGTTAGTGAACGTCCCCAAACACTCTAGTTGCTACTAAAACCGCATTTAATTAGATCAGCATGAATTTTCTCCATGAAAGAAGTATGTGTATAGCTTGCATAAAAGTAAGTATCACATGAAGCCAGAGAGAATTCGATCTAGAGAAAATGATAAAGTACAAGGCCAAAAATAAAGACCCACTTCAAGCTACCGACTACAGAACAACAGGTATCAGAACCTTCAGGGATACACGAGAAAAAATGGATGCATGTAAGGTAATAAATGGCATGTTTACTTTCATTGCAAGATTGCACCCGTTCAGCGTCCTACAAAGGTACAAGGCAGTAATACAAAGCAATATAGATTGAAAGATATAATACCCATGAATAAGATCACGTATCGGAGTATTTTGACGACGGTGAGCTCTTGTAAGACCCAGATCAATATCAAGAAGGCCAAAAAACCTGAAACGAAGTACTAGATAAGTATACAAGGTCCATGGAGTTTCTGAAACTGAGAATTGTAAATCCAGGAAAGTGACCACGTTAAACCTAACTATTAAGTCCAAATTCAGCATTCAGCCTCAAAGAGGAAAGTATAACGTGTCTAGGACTTGTAAATACAAATAGGAAGAACATGGCACTCACCAATGCATAAGAAGCGAAGGAACCACTGAAGTGGGGGTCACACAAATGACAACAATCAGAATCGTACGATAAAGCTCACACTATTAGAACATTACTTTAAAACATAAGAACTGCAATACTGAGAAGCTACCATTCGCCAACAGATAACATGATTCTAGGAAGTTAGAGAAGACAATCGGAATGCGTGTGGCACTGTCAGCGGGAAGCACGGATCAGCAAAGAGCAAGGCAGTACACAAGCTAGCTTGGAGTCACTTATCACATGAGCAAACTAGGTTCCCTTACTTTTTCACGGACATTTGTTATAATACATAGGATTCAAAGATACCCTGAGTAATGATTAAAGCGTTATTCGGACAAGGCGTTTCCGATCAAAAATCCCGTTAGCACTAGAGATTTCCGAGTTGCAAAACTCATCACTTCCTTCAGGTGAATAATTAATATCACTATTGCCAGTAGAAAACCCTGATTGTACTGTTCACCCTCTGATGCACCTCTACACGTAGCAGGAAATTTCGCCATGCCATGGTGCTAACACGGAGCGGTTACCTTCACTTAAGTTCGAAATTTGAATGTCCAGACTAATTCGATTCTACCAGCGACGAACTCTTCAAAAGACAACCATACAGTAAGAGGTGGGAAACCCAGGAGGACGGCAAACTTACATTCTTTGCTACCACCAATACAACGACAAGAGCAGCGATGAGCAGTCCAGCTGCGATACGGAGTGTCAAACCATTCGTTGAAGCAACTATCAACACCATTCCCCAGAATGACGATCCCAGATCTGTGCCCATGTAAGAAAACCCCTTCTGCAAACTTTAGAAGCTTGTCGAGCAACCCATTCAACAAATCCGGCTGAATGTATCCGTTAACACTGCACGCAGAGTGATCAGAGGATCCTGGACAATGTAAACATTCCAACCGGCTATAATAAAGTAGAAGACTGAGTAGGTTTCAGCAGTTCATTAAAGACGGTATGGAGGTAGCCCGAAAACGTACAGCCAGCAGGTAAGATGAACCATTGCTTGCCACCACGTGTGCGTGTAACACCTCCTTCATCGACATTGACTTCCATGCCTTCAACCTGCCCATACCAGACTCCACTCCATATCAAGATCAAAATCGCATCCATAAGTTCCTGAGTCAACTCCCCTGATTCCCGTACCGACTGACTATTACAAAATTGTCACGTAAAGTAAAATGTCACAAGCCAATGCATCTACAAATCACGTTAAGAGGGTCCGTTACAAGCACTCGGATGGCAAAATATTCTAAGACTGAAGGCTAAGAGGAATAAAAAATTCTGCACATACCTTACCGCATGTAAGCTTACATGCCGTAGCATGGCTTGCCTCATGAAGAAAGACCGTAATAAGTTTGAAAGGGGTAAGCACCGGTGTCTTCCACAACTGCAGAATGACAACATTGAATAAACAATCTAGCCGATCCAAGCCATCTCGACCTGATAGATAATGAAAAATGTGGAGTCTACATTCCCTAGAATGTCAAAGAGATAGGTCATTAAATTTTCAATTAAAGGTTTATGCTCCGAGCACTCTATGCGCTTGCACATCTATACTAATACTGTTACCAAAATGATCCAGGGTGTAAAACCACAAGAGATGAACAGTCACACATGAAGGACAAGCCCCACAACATCATAACATTAAACCCTTCATAGATTGCTATATCCGACATCCTCTAATCAAGAAGTGAAAATCTCTTCACTCTTCAAAGTTATCTGCAACTAGGTCGGGTGTATAATCATCGGAACCAGCACTATTGTAACTCTCCAATGTTACTATTGACGACAAAATAGGTCAGAGTATGTCCGAGGATATCACTCAGGCACAAATATTGTACAGGAGAATCTGTTCCTAGGCATTTGTCTTGCCGAAAAGGGCAGACATTCAATTACCTCCAAGTTGTAGGACCAAAGCTCAATCCGACAAGAGGTCCGAGCTGCTTAGGTTCGAGTTATGCAAGCACGATGTGATAATTTTTTTTAAATGAGTAAATTTAAAGCATCAGCAGAGAAAGAGGAGATAGACTTACAGCAAGGATGATAAAGCAAAACGCGCCAATAGTTGCAACGAATGCAACTTGGCTGTGAGACAAGCCATCACGAAGGTACCAGTCGGCCATCTTAGTCAAGCCAGAATACAAGCACAATTAACTTTTCCTTTTTGTCACAGAAGTACTACTGCAATCTAGTTTGTAAAAACCGTTTCCAATGTTGAAGAACCAAGCGCACAAGTCTAGTGTCACTTATGTTACGCAGGTCCCCTTCCACTGCTCTCGAAGTGGCCAACAATAGACCGATTATGCTTCTTTGCAAACAGTCGGTACAACAGATGCAGAAAATCTGAACGCTTATGATAGACCTCTCGAAATGCGCCTGCGAAACATGCACACGTGAGACTAACAAAAACAGAACAGACCATACGTTCTTCATCCTAGCAACAACTCGAATACGGAGAACCAGACGGAAAAAACAAAGCTCAGCCGCTAGCCATATTAACTAATTCCTTTGACACTCCTCCACCGCAAAATCGATCGAAATACGTTTCAACACGTACTCCCAGGCCGACACCAATCCACCTCCCTCTTTCAAACCTCGTGTCGCTAAAACTCGAAATTCGAAACGAAAATACACAACAAATACACGAAATAAACAATAATCTAATTCTTCTTGCAGAAATTCCTGCAGCAAGAAAAATTGATCCAAATGCGTTCAACATTTATTCCCTGGCCAACACCGATCCAACTCCCTCTCCCAAACCTCAAGGTATCTACAACAACAAAATTCGAACCTAGAATACAAACGAAATACAAGAAACTAAAAAAGTAGAAAATCAAGGAACTAAAACTCTCCCGATTATGACACGCTGTTCTCGTGAACTAGCCAGACAAAAACCTTGCAACATAAACATCACTCCACAAATGCGATACCGCCAAAACCTCCACTAAAACTCAACCAAACTCCAACCAAACCTGTGAAAAAACGGTGACATAGCTGTGTATCCCGTACCGGACGCTCTCGATGATGCAGCTAACGCGAGATCGGACAGGAAGTGCAGGACGGAGCAGGAAAATGCGGCAAGGTACGAAAAACAGAGAGAGACGGAGGGAAACAGGAGAATGACGAGAGAGACCGTACCGCGGGCGTTGAAGAAGAGCAAACAACTGACCGGAAGTTGACGGCAGGCCCGGTCTTGAGTTCTACACGGGATGAGCGCACGCGCTGCTCCAGTAGTCTCCTTCCGGCGTTTCTTCCCGCGGCAGTAACTTAGTCGTAGCAGTGTAACAGTAGAAGTCGCGGCTATGGCCGCATTTCGTCGGAGAACATCTGCGACGACGACGACGACGGGCGTCAAACGTTCTTCCCCCTCCGCTCCCGCTCGCACTGTTGAGCCTATTAGTGTGGTATAAAATTAGGCTTACTGGGTAAAATAGAGTGGACTTCCAATTCATTTACGAATTTTTGGATCCTGCTGGACCCATATATGCTAAAAAATGAACGGAATTCTGAAGTGTAAATTGCGTTGGAATCACACTAAAGTCTATATCATCATTACAAATACAATACAACTTTTCTAAAGTAGGAATCTTGGATCCGGGCTCAAGTCCCTGTGCTCAAGAATCTCAAAGACCTTTTTTTATGTGTTATTATGGGATTAGGCTTGGTGAGGGACTGGGCAATCAATACTTCATCACTTTAGAGTGGTCATTGCCTTAGAAAATTTCACCTTAGAGAAGTTCACCCTAGAGAAATTCTAGTGTACACATTTGTAATTGAAAATCATACAAAGAGTTTGATGTTTTCCATACACTATCTACCATCTAGTATTGCCACCATTTGTGAAAATTACAACTTGTATTCAATGATACATATTACAATAGAACCTCCCTAAGTCAACCTTCCATAAGCAAATAACCCTTTGTAAGGTAATCTTGTCAAATTGGTCCTAGACTTGTCCCCATAACAAAGGTTATCACTAAAAATGACCCTCCGTAAGCAAATAAACCTCCCTAATTGATCTTGTCAAACCAATTTTGGACCTATTGGTTTAGAAAGATTCTACTATAGAAATGAGCCTTTTCAATTGCTTTAGAGATACTTCATCTCATACCACTTGAATTGCTTGTATGATTTCTTGCTTGTTCTTCACTCCATTGCAAAAGATCTTTGACTATCTTCCCAAGGTTCTCTATAAAATGGTAGATAGTGTATAAAAGAAATCCTAATTGTTGCATGATTTTAAATTGTTTATTTTTCACTTGTTTTGAAGTTGAAGTGCACTTCATTGCAATTTTAATGCAATTTGCGGTTTCAAAATTGGTTCATTTTTGAGCATGCTAGAGCTTCCTCAAGTTGCTGAACTTTTTAGTAAAAATTGACTGAAAAATTTGTAAATGAATTGGACCTCACTGTATAGTGGGAAGACAGAAAGATACAACATAATCATTAATATGTTTTCAAACAATTTCAATCAAGTATACTAAGTTTCAATTTAAAAAAAGCAAAACTTTATGTTTAGTCATTTAATATTTATGGTTTTGCAATCTCTAGAACAACTCACTGCTTTGCATCCAATTAAATGCAATTTGGTCCAATTTGATTGTAACTTTCAAAACATCTATCTTTTGAGATTTACTTTAGCCTATGAGATGAGGGTTGAGTAATTGAGTTTTGATTCCACAATAAAATTTAGAAATAATTCAAAATAAATAAATAAATTGCAAATGCAAGCTCTATGTGTAAGAACCCAAGTTACACAATTATATTTTATGTTTACACTAATATTTTCTTCTTCATGATTTAGTTTTAACTTTTAAACTAAAAAATATCCTTCCTAATTCTAAGCTTCATATTTTGAAAAACACCTAAATTATTTTGGTACATAAGATGTCTGCAAGAAACATGGGTACTTAATTATCTCACACATAATGTGACAGAGTTTTCCTTCGCTATAACTTTTGAAGTATGAATTTGATGAATTCGAATTTTTTTTTGGAGATAGATGTTTCCATTTGTGATCATATACCTTATTTTTTAGAAATTAAAAAAAATCATTTCATATTTAAAAGTCAATTTTGCTAATTTGGAATAATTTCAAGTTTAGAGCATTTGAGTACTATTGGGTATCCAAGATTAATGATCTAGAGTAAAAATTTCTATACCGTAGCCAGAGGTCAGCTTTGGCAAAAAATAATTAAAAATTTCAAAGCCGAATGATTTTGAAAATTAACAAGTCACTTTGTCGAATCCAATGAAAATAAAGTGTAAAGAAAGTCAAAATGCTAGAATAGATATCAATGCAACTTTTTGCCAACACATGCCCATTGAATATTGTGGAATTCAAATTCATTCCTTTGATTTAATAGCAAAGCAAGGACACAAGACTTGTGCTGGTATTCTTTATTACCATTATGAAAAACAATGAGTTTATTAAGAGCCAGCCATTACTACCACTTGAATACAGTATGGAGTGAAAAAATCTTCATAAAACTTTTCAAGTTATTTGAGAGGTTGCCAAAAATCAAGTAAAAACATTTAATAATTGTCGAATAATTTAATAATAAAAAATAAACTGCCAAACCACCTATTATGATTTTAATTAATTATTTGGCAAAAGAATGCCAAAGGTGACCGGGTACGGTAGTCTATTTCCACAATAGGCAATGTGTTCCTACCAAGGGTCATCTAATAGATTATTTTATATCTTCCACTTTTGTGCATATAGGGTTCTTTGGTATAAACACCTGAACATTGAAGATGGTTTCAAGCTCATTTTTTTAGTGAAATCTCTTCACCATCAAGACCTCACAAATTGTCAAAATGTTTTTCTTGTTCTTTACAAATTAAAATGTCAAAGTACCTATTCTCTTGAGATTTATACTTTTTAAATTCTCCTACTTAGAAAAATTTTCTATGCTTTTTTTTTTTGGAGTACCATCACCTTAAAGGTGTATATTAGTCATATTTTTACATTTAAAAAATGTTTATCTAATACAATAGTACTCTTGAAAAAAAAAAATGAAATCATTCAAAATGGTACAAAATCGACTACTCATTTTTGCAACCAATTTACACTAAAAACTTAGAATTTTACTCATTTCATGTCATTAATAACAACCAAATTATTTTGATCTTCGACCCAAAATTGCTCAAAAAATCAATTTCTAAAGAATTTCCAGGGTATGATATAAATAATCAAAATGTCATTAACAAATCATACAAAGAAAAATTGTAGCTTGACAAGGGTAATTTGATTCAATGGTTGTTGTCAAGAATGATTTGGCAATAAACATAAAAGTATTAGGAGAAAAGTATTTAAATAATTATTCATCGCTACTTGTATTTTGTGTAGAAATCTTGAATTAATATAATTGAATATATTAAAATGATCTATTTCATTCTATATTTCTAAAACTATAACAATGTACATATAACATACAATTCATTTATGAGCCATACAACACACCAAGACTTTCCTCAATGGCAGCCTCACATTTTGTATCTATTTGTTGCTTAATTATGCAGAAAGTCATGTATGTGGTTTTCAAATGCTTGAATTTATTGCCTCAATAATTTGGACATCTTACAAGGGGACCAAATGGCACTCATGGTAACCAAGAGTGTTGTTACTTCTTGTTACAATGTCTCCCTTGTTCACGAGTAAACCTCAGAATAAATTAGGTAACCTTTGGGCAATTTGAAGCACAACCTTTGTCGTCCTCCCGAGAGCATCTCAAAGGCATCTCAAGAGCAAACTGATTTGGTTTGGCCCTTGTACAAGAGCAGGTTAGCTAAATCTTGAGCTAAATAGTCCTCTTTCATTCTTTAGATTTCAATGCTATCATGAAAATGGAGTTTCACAGTTGGAGTTGCAACACTAAACACTCCAATATAGAAGGTTAGACTTTGATTTATTTTGTCAAATCCAAGAACTAGTGCTTGTGATGGATAAAGACATGGTTATTGTTTTTTACTTTATCAAATCCAAGGACTATAGAGTGCTTGTGACGGATAAAGACATGGTTATTCTTGATCACAACCATGCCACATTGTTTGCAAAGTCCGGAAAGGAAACCAAGCCGCCATCATCAAAGTCCTTTGCTTGAAATGTGTTGCATTTTATTTGCACACTTTGTTACAATTGGGCTACTGCCAAGATGCCGATTCAAAAACCTCATGATGTTGATCATATACTTGGTACATCCATGCTGGTTGAGAGGCTTTGTTTACTTGTCATGGCCAACCACTCTAGCTTTGGGGGGCTTCAAAGTCACCAAATTTCAACAACTTTTTGGTCCAGCTTTAAGCCTAGCTGCCTAGAGGGTATGAGAATATGATTCGTGGAAGAACGGATTATTCCTCTCAATTAATTTATTATTTATTTCCTTGCGTAATTTATTTTTTTCCATGTACTGTAAGTTTGAGCTGACTGACTTTTCCCTTACTCGTAAATATGGATTATTATTTTGAGCATTTCATGCAGCTATACTCTTTTCTCTGACACTAGGATTCCGATCCTTTTTAAGCAACGAAAGCTGGGTTGAGTCAACAAATGCATTCAGATGTTGAAACTCAAACTCACGCGGTGTTCCATTCCATTTCATCGATTCAAATCCTGTAAAATGCAAACCATAGAAAACTTTAGTGTGAAGGGTCCACGAAGCCAAACAAATCATCCAAGCTTTCATGCAACCTTTACTCTTCATAGCAAGACAAGAAGTGTTATTGAGAGCCTTTACTGACCCTGCTATGCACACGAAGCTTCTTCTTCTTCTTCTTCTTCTTCGAATGCTTGCTGCTGCTACACCCAATCGTTCACCATGTACCAACAATAGATTAGTTGTAAAAACCATTTGCTTGCAATCCAACAGAATTTCCAAAGTGCTATAATTGTCATACCATGCATGCAACAATTCCTGCATGGTTTCCAAACCTGCCCAGAGCCCTCGTTGAGAACGCACACGGAGACCAGGAAATCGTTTGCGTACGTCTTCACCAGCAATAAATTGATTGACTGCACTGAACCAACGCCAACCCACAATTTAGCTATTTTGGAATCAGTTTGATTCATTCAATGACACGACTTTAATTTGAGATAGCTGCACAAGAATGTAATTAAACGTAACCCTAGATCTGTCGTTAGTTATATTTTTCCTGATCTTTGATCTGAATTGTGACATCGGGAAGGTTGTGAAGCTGTTTAAAATCGACAGTTTGAAGATTTTGCAATGGACTTTTGCATCCAACCACAGTGGTACTGAGTCCCACAAATACTTCTGGCCATAGGGCAACACTTTTAAGAGATTCAACAACCGCTGATAAAACACAATAACAAATATTTCCATTTCAGGAGATGAGGTCACCAATTCATCGCCAGCACTTACGGCGAAACACTGGCACCACATACGAAGCACTTCTCTCAGTGAGATTGAAAATCAACATACCATCCAATGTCTGCAATTAGAAACATAGCCTGAATTCTATATCAGTAAGTTTTAGACCACGCTGGAGTGGCCAATCACAACATTCACCAAGACCCCAAGCAGTGATTATCATGTTATAAGGATTACCAAGAGGTCAAGCCACGGCTCACTCACTCGAGAGGAAATTGGCAACAATCAATTACATGGGAAACGAATTCAACATTGAACTCTCTCGGGCTCAACAATGTGAACATCTCCATTATGGAACGCATCGTATTCCACAGAATCTGAAACACATTATCATAACACATTGACAACTTTGAGGAAGTGATTAAAAACATGTTGTAACACGAAGAAGGCAAGAGGCCCATGATCCTAAACCAGAAATCTCGGGCTGTGATTGAAATTATGCTGTAACACGAAGAAGGCAAGAGGCCCATGATCCTAAACCAGAATTCTCGGGCTGTGATTGAAAGTATGTTGCAACACGAAGAAGGCAAGAGGCCCATGATCCTAAATCAGAATTCTCTGGCTGTGATTGAAAGTATGTTGCAACACGAAGAAGGCAAGAGGACCGTGAACCTAAACCAGAATTCTCGGGCTGTGCTTGAAATTGAAGAAGGCAAGCGGATCATGAGCCTGAACCAGAATTTTCGAACTTCAAGAAGTTATTACAAGTATAGAGCCCTAATCTGAAAGTTTCAAAAATTCCAGGCAAGGGCGAGGTGTACCGACTGCTGCGGAAGAAGCTGAGCGGATGGGCGCCCGGTCTCTGCTCCGTAGAGCTCACCCCACGTGAAGAGGACGAAGACGCTCCAGAGTGGGTCAGTTCCGTGTCCACTTCCATATTCTCCCTCTCCCTTCTTCCGGGTCCTTCTGTGTAGTAGAGCCAAGCTAGCCCTTCCACTTCAATGAACTTCCATGTTATCTCTCTCCCTTCTTCGGGGCCCTTCTTCCGTGTAACAGTGCCAAACTAGCTATTCCACTTCAATGGGGACGTGTATGTGTGCACAGCGTACTCAAGCTTCCCAAACAGAGCCCCGAGACAGATTGGCAGCCATGGCTGCGCAAGGCAAGGTTGGTAATGCGGGGGTGAAGATAGGGGATCCCTTCAGCCGTGTTCGAAGGCCCCAGGACCGGTCCATCAGCCTGTCCCCAATGGAAAGAGAAGGCCACTTTGCTCGCAACCCCGGGGAGCTTGTCACTGGAAACGTGGTCGAGCTCAAGACGGAGTTTGAGCGGGTCAGGACGTTGTTTTCAAGCCTTCACGAGCAGCTTGCAGATCTGCCGAAGATGAATCTTTGCGGTACTCAGCCTCTCCCCTTTCTCTGTAATGTCTTTTCATGACTCCGTGTTGAGTAACCAATCCTGTACAGAAATAAAAACACAGCATTTGTTTTCACGACTCCGTAAACTGAGTAACCAATCCAGTACATAAATGAGCACAGGAAGTGTTTTTCATGGCCGAGTATTCAGTAACCAATCCTTTACACAAATGAATACAGCAAGTGGTTTGATGACTCGTCCATTCATCTAGAGGTCTTCTCTTCATGGCACATGAAAGCAAGCGCGCGAGTGTGTTCGTAACGAAATCCAATCTCCAATTTTAAAGCAGGTGTTTATGCAAACCATAATGTGCGCCTTGATAAGATTAACGTCTACGGATTTGACTATGACTGCACTTTGGCGCACTACACACCTGCATTGCAGCACATCATTTACTAACTCGCGAGAAACCATCTTGTGGAAGAGGTGGGTTCACAGAGCTGACAAACAGTTGTTAAATTGCATTGAATAACTTTTCAGTAAGATTAGATCGATTCAAGGACTTCTAGGTAACATAATAAGGAGAATCTTCCTCATGATTCATGAAGTCAGAGGTCTCTCTGTGGTCATACCGTACTGAAATGAGCTAAGACAACGACAACTACTTCATCACCTCACCGGTGACTTCTGTGCTCAAGCTTTAACAGAACCACTTCTGGGTGTATATCAAACAGCACAGATATCCGGATTCCTGCTTAAGTTTCCAGTATGATGCAAATTTCCCTATCCGAGGTTTGTACTACGACAAGAAAATGGGGTACCTGCTGAAATTGGACTTTTTCCACTCGGTCCAGCCCGGAGGCTGCTTTTTCGGCCGACGCCGGATAAGGCCCAATCCCATGGATAATGAAAAACCAACATTCGCACTTGTGTCACTACACTATAACATTGGCTAAGAAAAGAGCATCATTGATTTGCAGTTAGATGACGACGAGTTGGAGGTCTCTTACCCTGGGAAGCATGTGAGCACGGAGAACATGCGCAATCTTGTACCCCTGATGGACCTCTTCTGCCTCAGTGAGGTATAGACCTAATCACGAATCGAAACTTGTTGCATCTGCTGCTACGTCCAGGGCTGTTGAATTGAACGAGTACGAGAAAATGAGGAGGGTGCAGGTATGCCTCTTGGCGGATGTGATTCAACACTTCGTGGACGAGAGGCTGGGCTTTGATTGTGCGTACGTTTACGAAGATGTCCAAAAGTGCATTGAGTTTATCCACAGGAGTGGAAACCTGCACCGTGAAATCTTGAGCGACCCAGCCAAGTACCTGCAAAAGAATGTGAGCTTCCTCATCTGCATGCATATCGATATAAACGATAACATACCAAGATCATGAGGCATCAACTAAATTTATTGTAACGCAAAGAGAGCAATAAACCCAGAAGTATTCTAGAAAAAATAGCCGCCTTCAATTGTGCCAATTGTAACGCCATTAATGGTTTTCTAGCGAAAACACTGACCATTGTTACGTGACAAGATTTTGTAGAATTATTCCGGAACTTGGGGTTTTCTACTAGTGTACACATTGCACATTCTGTTCCCTCGTTAATCCTTATCACCACACTTTTTTGGATGCAGTCAAAAGTGATAGAGATGCTGCATACGTTGAAACAAAGAGGGAAAAAGTTGTTCATTTTACCCAGTTCGCCCTTCCCGTTCGTTGATGGTGGCATGCGCTTCCTCTCTCAGGTGAAATACTTCTACTACATCGAGGAGGGAGATTTGCAAGTGTCTGGAAACCCTAGAAACCGCCTCCTCTTAGAAGAAAACATCCATTGGCGTTGAATAGCCCTGTAATTGAATAGCCCTGTAAATGATCTCTGCAGACAAAGTACCACAAAAACTGACAATTCTTTATCTGGGCATGACACAGGAAACAGGCAAAGCCGAAGATTGGAGGGATCTGTTTGATGTGGTGATCGCACTTTCAGATAAACCGAACTTCTACAATTCTCAAAGACCTTTCAGGTCTTGCTCCTCGACATTATTTCAATTCCCTGCCACCCAATAAATCCCTTTGACAAGCTAAATGTCAGTTGAAAGAAGTCACAGCCTGGTCTTACAAGACCCCAGATGAAGTGTCATGTTATTGGGATCAAAACCAAGTGCATAATGGACTAGGTGACGTAAAGTACAGCCTTGCTATGAGAAACAATAAGCCGAGCCAAGGGATTGGCAAGGAATGTTATTTTCATCACCACGCTTTCCTTTCACATTACAAGACGTAACCTCATTGGTTGGACCTTAATCAATAAAAGTCTAAAAAGAACACCACCACGCTGAAAAACGGACAAGATAATAAGATCTAACCATGCTCTCCGTGTCCGCTGGTTGGTTGTTACCACTGTAGAAATGAACTCTATTAGGTCTGAGATTAATATGTGAATGTTCCAGAGCTTATCACCACAAAAAGGATGTGCTGATGTTTACAAAAGTAGAATCCTTCGAGCCACATGGTGTGTACTACCACGGCTGCCTCAAGGACTTCGCCGAGATCACAAAATGGAACGGGTCTGAGGTAGTACCTATTATACTCCGAGAGCTTCGTGTTGTATCGTAGCATATTGCATGCTCCAGTCCTCGGAACATAGCAACTGCAAATTTTGTTTCTGGTTGGCGTACCCGCTTTCCTGCCTGATGAGGCAATAGCTCACCTGATCATCCTGGGGTGGAGAGTATATTCTCAGGTGCTCTACTTTGGAGATCATTTATTCAGCGATCTAAGAGCTCCAGCAAAAGCAGGGTGGCGAACTGCAGCTGTAATTCGAGAGCTTGAGGTCCTCGTCACTTTAACCTTTCTGCATTGTACTGTACAGCATTTAGAGAAAGTAGATTGCAAGTAACTGAGATCCAAATCAGGAAATTTTCTGAAAAAATGTATATACTCCTTATCTCGATTGTTTGCTGTACGCCTCCATCACAGAGTAATTGGTTGTGACACTTACCTAGATTTGCATCTGGAGTATGTGATTCTCAAGTAGTAGTGAATTTCAGAGTAGATAATTCCGTCGTTGGAGATTCACGTCATTCAGCACAATTGCCATTTAGCGCATTCGCATGCCTTCGACAACTCGTCCAACATTGGAAGTTGTCACCCACCTCCTTGAAAACTCGTCTTCATGCTTTGAGATCGGAAACACATCGCCATGCTTCCAACTGTGGACACTCTTCAGAAATTGAGAAATTATGATGTTTTCCAAGTACCCACCAGTTTTGCCTCCTACTATTGGTGCTTCCATTCCAACGTTAGAAGCACTCACCGTTGAGCTCTTTGCCTCATAAACTCGTTAGAACTGACCAGAAACGTGTTATAAGGAGATTGTCTACTGAAGTTGGTTTTCACAGAGCCAGGAATTGACGGTGTCGTTTCTGTGAAACAGAGGGAGATCTCTACACAGAATGAGACTGAGTATCGATTTCAGCAGGTATACTCTATCTTGTATGCTCTCTCTTAGCCATCCTCTCTAAATCTACAAACTACAACTGGAAAGACTATCACCGGATCACGAGCACCCAACATGATAAATTTGTTGCAAATGTAGGCAAGGTACAACATGTTGAAGGAAGTCCTGGGGAAGTTCCATGGAAGAGCTGCTGCCATTACGAGGGAGGAGACCAACATCTTGAGGGAGTTGAGGGAACTTCGAAGCCAATCGAGGCTTGCTATGAAAGTCATGTTCAACGCCAATTTTGGATCCACCTTCTTGACAGACACTGCCCAGGAGTCCGCATTTGCGTACAACGTACAGCGTTATGCAGATATTTATACAAGTCGGCTGGAGAATTTCCTTTTCATCTCAAGTGATGCATGGCTTTACACTCCTCTCGATGTAAAGATACTGCCCCACCACATCAAGGTTAGTCCTTCCTGAAACCTGTGAAACTACTACGCGCTGAAATTCATAGACTGGTTACGAATGAACTAAATCCCTGCACGACTTGCAAAAATAGGTGCTTCCCGCCAACGACGAAGGAGACCAACCAACATCATCTCTTTTAAGTCGATGACGGCTATTCACGAACTGCAGCACACAGGTAATTTGCCCTTCTCAACATTATGACCTGAGTCCTCCTATCCGGTGAAGCTAACTCACAACTCTATAAAAGCTCTATGATTTGATTTGATAAATGCATTCTGACGGTATTAATTCACTAAAGAAAACATGTACCAAATAAGAACTCATAAATATCAGACTGGAACAGAAGATACGAGATTACCAGAGAACTAAAACGTAAGATTCAATGTGCTTGTACACGCCCCAAAGCTTCAAACTGCAACCATCGACTCCCATCAATAATTCTCAAAACGTATGCGTAAGTAGAACTATATAAAGGAAAAGCATCCTTCATATGATTTCCAAATCAATGCAAAGAGAGGAATCCCTCTAATCAAAACACAGAGCAGAATTACTTAGCCAAACAACCTCAGACGGAATGACTGCCATTGGAGCATTAATCTGATTATAGCTGTCCCAAAGAACTACAGGACACCAACCTAAAAGATCTAAGCCTGGAGACTTCGATGATTATCTGCAATGGTCTATGAGTTGCAAGAATACTCTGTCAGCCGCCACATTGGGCTCTATCACAAATCCGCAAGCCCAAGCCGTGCTAGGTGTAGCAGACATGGAGACAAAGAACTAAGTGAAAAGAATGCGAGCCCTTCACTTGGAAACTCATCCAACGCTCTCTATAGCTAGTTCTTCGACTTTGGTTCAGAGCAAAATGGGTGGCACCATTGTGATAAATCAACTCAAGCCCTCGGCTTGCCAGTCATGCCCTCAACAACCTGGCACATACGGCACAGGATGAGAATGTGAACGCCTTGGAGGTATTCCAAACTAGATCATACCACTGATGTGCAGGGTTTGTAAGCAGTAACACTTTTGAATAATTATGAACTCTGATGATTGTGTTCGGCAATACAAATTAATTAGTTAGCCAAGAAGACGATGAATAATGAGAAGTCCATGAAACCTGTTGCCACGCTTAGTTATAAAATTTGGAAAGAAGAGAGGTTGCAGCTTTATGTAAGGAGAAACTTGCACAGATTCACGTACATCAGCTAATTTGGGCGGTGGAACAACTTCAGGCCGATTCATAGCATTCCTAATGGGAGGAACAATCAATGGTGCCCCGAGCCCTGCACACCAGAGTATCACAGCACTTGAATTAGACATTCAGCAACGAAAACGCCCTCATCTCCACCTGAAGTTTCTACTTAGCTAAACCTAGTTGCACAAACCGAAGCTCAAAAGCATGCTCCCCCTCTAATTCCTAATACCAGTTCTTGTCTTGTTTCATAATCAGGATCTGTTACTAAATCTAGCTCTAAATCGCACTTCTTCGCCAGGAAAAATTCAAACTACTTGCCGGGAACAAAATAAAACAAACAAACAAACAAACAAACAAACAAAAACTCGTCAATCTTCATCGTCCATACAAACCAAATTTCAGACCTAAATCCTCGACATTTAATTCTTTCAAACACTCCTAATATTTTCCGATGAATATTTTCCACAAATTCCGAATTCGAATTTCTGCTCGCAAAAAGACTGTTCGCGATTCAGAACAAGAAAAGGTGGAACAAGGATCATTACCAATGGCCGAGAGCACACCACAGGCAGTCAATACGGGATCCTGCGCCAACATCCTTCGCAACGTCGCCGACGCACCCATGCCGATCAAGTCCTAAACCCTAAACCGAAATCAGCCGAAAACGTTAAAGGAACTGCAGAAACTCAGAACTGAAGGCCTCGTTTCGGAACGATGGGCGACCTGGATGAAACACTCACCTTGAACGAATGGATGAATTTCCGTTCAAACTTTTCATCCGTTCGTCGATATTTGCACACAAAAAATAAAATTAAAAAAAAGTTTTTTTTCTGCACAAAAATGCTGCCCGCAGCTGCCTGACCCAACCCAACGCAACTCCGATCCCCAAGTTCCCTTACCTGCGTTCCCATTCTCCTCCAAGATCTGACGGCCCACGATGGTCATCGACAACTGAAGGTCAGCGTTCCCACATCGTGAGACTCGGTTCCAATCACTGACAAAGACGAACCGTTGGATTTTACGAGCAGGTTGATCGCCGTCGATGAGAAACCGAAAAATTGTAGCCCCGTTGCCCCGTGGGAGAATTAGGGCTTTGGTCCCGAAGGCCAAGAACGGCAGGGGACTCCTCGATCACTCTCTTTCGCGTCTCGCCCTGGCGCTTGTGCAGCTGCTCCCGCAAGACTACGAGACTACGACGCTCTCATCTCTGCAGTCACCATGGCGGTCGTTCAACCGGAGGTTAAGCTTTTCGGGCGCTGGTCTTTCGATGACATCGAGGTATGTACCGATTTCATTATTCCTTTTGTGATTTACGACTGATTTAGGGTTGCAATTACGCAACAGAGTTGGGTCGCGTTTGAAGCGTATAGGAACTGAGCGGTTTGGCTTCCGTGAAAGTGTAAGTATCTGCGATTCTGGGAGAACCAGAAACCTAGTTAGGGTTTCTCATCGCTGAGGATCATTTTTGCAATATTTATTCACGGCTAATTATACCCTAGGTAGTGTTGATATTCAATGTAGATTTCTGAGCCTAGGGTTTGTCGTTGTCGTCAGGGTCAATCTTCGTCCTCGGTCCTTCATGTTCTTTGTGAGAGTCGCTGGCAGCATAGTAAGTCCGAAGTGTCTCGGAGGGACGTATTTAGGATGGCGTTATTGCCCTTCTTTGCGAGGAAGAGATTTCTGAGAATCGCCTTTATGACAATCGGGCACCTACCGTATATCTCTGTGCTTTTCTTGTATTCGATGATCTGATGATTAGTGTTCTCGGGGTTTCAGATCAATGACATCTCGTTGGCCGATTACATCGCCGTCTCTGTGGAGAAGCATGCCACATTCGTACCCCACACTGCTGGTCGCTACTCTGTGAAGCGTTTCAGGAAGGCCCAATGCCCCATCGTGGAGAGGCTGACGAACTCTCTCATGATGCACGGTCGCAACAACGGGAAGAAGTTGATGGCCGTTCGCATCGTGAAGCACGCCATGGAGATCATTCATCTTCTGACTGACCAGAACCCCATTCAGGTCATCGTGGATGCCATTATCAACAGGTACGTCCCGATGTTGGAAATCAGCCGGTCTGCATTTCATCTGGAACAGATTGAGTGAGTGCCCTCCTGAAACGTCCAATTTTCGCCTTGTGCAGTGGCCCCCGTGAAGACGCCACTCGAATTGGTTCTGCTGGAGTGATCAGGAGGCAGGCTGTCGATATTTCTCCTTTGAGGAGGGTTAACCAGGCCATCTACCTGCTGACCACCGGTGCCCGCGAGTCTGCCTTCAGGAACATCAAGACCATTGCCGAGTGTCTGGCTGACGAGCTGATTAACGCCGCCAAGGGTTCCTCCAACAGGTATTTGAGGGATTTTTTATTTGTCTGTTCCTTTTATTAGTGCTGTGATGTATAGTAGTTCGTTGTTTCCCTCGGTTCAGTATCCTTTGTGTTTTTGATTCCTGGCTGTTTTTTTCCTGTACAGAGTACAGTTGTGTTCTGTTGTGAGTTTATGGTACCTGACGTGCGTTTTGTGTATTTTTACCAGCTACGCAATCAAGAAGAAGGATGAGATCGAGCGTGTGGCCAAGGCCAATCGTTAAGCTATGTAGTCGATGTTTTTTTTTGTATTCCGAATCCTTTTATTAAGAGGTTCATAGATTTCAAGGGGTTCCTCACTGATTGCAGCACTGGTTTTGTTGCGGCTGAATTCTCTTATCCGAGTGATGGTTTCTGAAAATTGATCTTTGACTTTTTATCTTTTTTCGTATGTCATGAATGTCGTCGTAAGGTCGTTTGGACGTCCTTGACGCACCGAATTTAGGGTTTAGGGATTTTGGGGGTTTAGGTTTTAGGTTTTGGGGCTTTCCAATTCTGTAACGAAGAGCGCTCATTGATTATCTTGGTGATACGAAAGACGTGAGTACTGGATCAGGCTCCCCTACTTTAGTGAGGACATGAAGGAGGATGGGTTGCGCAAATTTGTCGATTTCTCTTCAGTCCACTCTCAACATGGTTACCGCAACACAACATTTGTGCATGCACATTGTCGTGCTATATCTCAATACAAAGTCCTACTATACGGAACAATAGAACACATCACCACCGCGAATCAATGTCAAGTTTCTCGAGCTCCAAAAATTCGAAATTATTGTCAGTTCAACATATAAGGTAGAGCCACCCATTCTCTCAAGCAGTGACCCATTCCCGACTTATAGATGCACGTATTTTTTACCAAGCTTAGAATGTATTTTTTTTTCGTTTTTAAGGTTAGAATTAATAAATACATGACACATGTCCCAAGTTTTGAGAAAGAAAGTAGAAAATAATCATCAGTCGAAAAGTTATTGAATGATTGGAATTGGAAGAATCTAAAGGTTGGCCATGGGTCTAGAGTACTTTTTGTCTCCCAAACTTTACAGGTATTTCAGTTCAAGCAATAAAATTACCAAAAAATTTTGCAATCCTTGTCATTTCTCTCGATGTACCTCTGAAAAATATTTGTTTTGCCTTCACTACTCTAGATCATGTTGAAATTCCGTATTTGGTCAGTTAAAGGTGGCTCTATCTTAGTGCTATTCCTTCTAGTTCCTTCCCACATTACAAGAATTCCAAACCATACAAAGGGTTGTGAGTTTTTGATATTTGGCATCCTTGAACCCTGCACATAACATTCAGTAGCTTGTGTTGATGTTGCCTTGGTTCTACAGTGCATCCAAATTTATTCCAAATTAAGTCAAAACTGCATCCTACTCTAACTTCTTCAATATTAATATATTTTCTAAGGTTAAACGACTTTTGAAAACCCTAAAATGTATTCTAATGGTTCTAATCCTAATTTATTCTTTTAATTTCCTATCGATTTATTATTTCTTTAGCCTTCTACTTCTACTTGCTATATTCTAGTTAAATTTTTTTTAAGTTAAAGTCCCTAAAATTATCCTTTTAAAAAGTTTGAAGTTTAGACTTGTAATTTTCCTAAAGAAAATGGATGAAGTTTGACTATCAGGCGATACAATTACAAGAAATTTGGACCCTATAGAGGACCATTAAGGTTTTGGTGGATGTACAAATACAATGAAAGTAAATAAATATGTATATATATATATATATATATATATTTATAATATAAAAAAATTACTTTTAATTGGAATTTTGATGAAGCATGCCAATTCACTATTTACCTTAAAGATTTTGTGCTAGCTTTTTTAAGCTGGTTTTTCCTCTAAATGTACATTTTTATGCATCCAAACAACCCAAATATAGCCTGAAATTTTGCATCCCATGGTGCAATTATAGAATTTTTTAATTTTTGTGGCTATACTGCTGCCATGTCGGCACCACATCAGATTGACTATTTTTTTCTTTTTAAATTCCAAATTTTTTAATTTTTAATGTTTTGTATTTGCATTGTAGGAGTGCCGAAAATAAAAAAACTCACGCCCCTTTGCATAACATTCAGTAGCTCTACAGTGATGGTGTGGTATATTCCACACCCCAACAGTGTTTCATCAGTAGTTATTGATGAATTAGATAGGTGGAGGATATAGAGGCACACCAGAAAGTCAACAAATGTTGACCAAACCAAGTCAAACCTAGAATTTAGAATGAAGACTTAGAATAGAAATTAATCTACAAATCTAAAGTCAATTTCAATGGTTAGAATTAGAAAAATCAACAAGATGAAAATTTTGTTTAATAGTTTAGTTTATAGCCTAAAATTTCATAACTTTTAAATGAATTAGTCCAAATCCAGTGATTTTTATCATTTTGGAAAGTTCACAAAAAAAACCACAACTTTGGACATTTAACCTTTTTCTTTGACTAACCCCTATTGGTCTTAAGTTTTGGTTGTTGTAGCCAAAACCATCTATAATAACTAGTTTATTGTTGATTTTGTTAGCATTTGCAGTTTTGTAAACTGGAAGTAGGAACAAACAAAGAAGATCCATGCTTGGAAGGTGAAACTAAAAACACGTTAGACATTCAATAGGTATTCAACTACAACAAAAATACTAGAACCTGGTTGTATTTGCGTTATTGTAAAAGAGGATAAATCGACTACACACTCCTTCATGCATAAAGCTTTCTATTTGTTTGAAGGATGCAACTTCTCACATCGCAACAAAGCCCTTCAAAAGCATTCACTTAAATTGTGGCAATAGCATAGGGCACACTAGTCTATACCTTAAAATATATGTTTGTTTGTTTATTTGATATGTTGAGAATTAAATAACCGTAAGTCTTCCAACAATGCTCTTAGTAACGTTGGAAAGCTCTCCATGAGGAGGGATGCATGGACTTTGTTTCATGGTATTCAGACCTACAATGAGATTGTTATGGATTTTTGAATTATCATCTTTTATTTTGAAAAAAAAATAACTTTCATATCACATGTCCAAACGCCACAAAACAAAGCCCTTAAATTATTTTGTATATAAAGCACAAATGCAACCTCTTGCATGACAACAAAGCCCTTGCAATCCTTCTAGTGTGAATGTTACAAATTTTGGAGTTATATTCAAATCAAAAAATTATTTTTATTTTATTTGTGGCAACAATATAGGGTACACTAGTCCTCATAGTAGTATAGACAAATAATGTGTAGTTGATAGTGAGTCTTCTTTTTTTTCCTCAATTTTCATTCAATGTATTAGAAATGGCAATTTTATTGCAATTTTAGAACCATTAGCTCAAATTCTAGTGTAAATTCATGAAAATTCATGAATTTTTATTTATTCAAGATTCCTCATCTCAAGTACCTATATATAAAAAACACTCTCCATTTTATAGTTAATGAAACTTAGAGTCCCATTTAACCTTAAAAGAAAACCTAAATATCCAATAAAGAACTAAAGTATTTGGGAAAAATGTTCTTTTAAAACTATTTTTCAATATTTTGCTTTTTAAAATAATTATGTTGCAAGCCAAGAGTGTTTCAAAAGCATATTTGTGAAGAATTTAAGAAAGTATGCTCTTAAAGCAACCATTTAAGAGGTTGACTGCCTTTTTACAGAAGCTAAACTCCTTGAAACAAATATCAGTAAATTTTTGCAAGAAATAAATTGAAATTGGCTATAAAATACCAAATAACTTAAGGTGTGTTGTTTTTGAAGATAACATGGAAACAAATAGGTGCGGATAGAGTTTTTTGGTTCATAGACAATTTGGAAAGAGTGTAGTGTAGAGCTTGCATTTGGAAAGTTGTGAAGAGCGCTTGAAATAGACGTGTGTTTGTTTGGATGGCACTCTATTACAATTATACGGAATAACTTGAATAGTTGCAAGTTTGGAGCTTGCAATTGATTGACTATTTGTGAAGAGCGCAGTGTTGAGCTTGCAATTAGTAGACAAGTTGTGAAGAGTGCTTGAAATAGAGGTGTGTTCGGAGGGGAATTTGTTGTTAGAAGAATTTGTTACAATCAATTACACGGGATCAATTAGATGTGTAAGTCGGAGCTTGCTTTTGACAAGTATGATGAGCATACGTAATAGAACTTGCGATTGGCAGACTGTTTTTGGAACGCAAGGAAATTGTGTTGTTTCTGTGTTGTTTCTGATATGCACTCATAGGAAAGTTCTTGTACGCGTGGCATCAAATTTCATTCTACGAGATTTTCTATTGACTACTTTCCAAATTAACTTCTATTTTTACTTTTGACTTCTATCTAATCTATATTCTAAGATTCTTTTTTTATTCTTTTTTATGGTCTTTCTAACTTTCATCCAATTCTTTAATTATTTTTGTCCAAGCATAACTTCTAGAATTTTTATCTATTTTTTATGTTTAATATTTCTTTTGAAAGCTACTATAATTTTCTAAGTATTTCCAAATTCAAAGTTTTGGTTCCTAGACTTTCTAAAGGTGTTAATCTAACTTATAATTCTACTGTTTTAATTCTAATTCAATGTTTTAAGCAAAAATAAATCAAATGGGTAAAAAGAATTCAAATACTCACCTTGATATCCACGATTTCAGTGGTCCCATCTTCAAGCACCGCAATCATAATCTCATCATAAATCCCATTTTTTTCTCCTACTTCTTTATAACCTTTTCTTCTTTTTTTAAGCCATTTTTTTTAAATCAACTCTTATAAAATCTAATCTCTAATTTCATAAAATTTTCACTTTCATCTGTTAAAATGACTTAGTATGAATTTATTTGAGCCTTCAAAAAGCTTCATGGGAGCTTGTTGTCCTTTTGAGATTAAAATCAAATTACCATTTGTAAAATTTCATTCAAATCAATAATAAAAATACAATGTTCAACACATTTTTGCACCTTGCCTACTTAAGAAATGAATCCAATATATGATTCTCTCAAGAACTTGCTAATATTTCCCATGAAACTTAAAATGTCCTATAACTTTCACATCTGACTTATCTAAATGGAATAAATCAAATATTTTTACATAGACAAAAATATATGAAATTCATTTTAAAATAATTATTTCAAAATTTTGTATTTTATTGTTTTTCAATTTTGCCTATTTTTTTATTTGGATGACATAGTTTTTTCTCATAGGAACTAATTGAAGTATAAAAAAAGTAATCCGATAAAGTCATTCAATTTTACGATTTTGAATTTTTTTTATTACAAAACCATAACAAAACATGTGATCATAGGAATCTGCTCAAACCTTCAAGAATTCCTCAAAGGGACTCTTTAGACTTTAGGGATTAATTGCTTGTTATTTATCTACGACTAAAAAAATCAAAACCTTGCTAATATTCAAGCATGGTGTGAGATAATTTGTTTAGTTCTAGGCAATTCAACCTTTTGTATTTAAAATTCTAGCTTACACACTACAATGTATTATATAATTTTATGTTGTAAGCACTTGTGTAGATTGTATCTTTTTAAGAAGTTAAAAAATAAGTAACCCAATAGATACCAACTCTAGATTTGCAATTTAGTCAAAATGTGGATCTTAGGATCATTTATCAAATCACTGTTAATATTTGAAATTGAAACATTTATGATCTTGTACATGAATCATATTTCAGTATATACATGCGAATAAAGAATGTATAGTCTAGTTGTAATTATTATTATTTTAAAACTACAAATAGTGACAATCACTAACGGTTATACAAAATTTGTATATAGAAAGAGAGTTGCATTACCATAATGTTCTTTAGAATTTAAAGAGCCTCAAAGAGGGATATTGATTTGAAAAAGTTCAAAAGATCACACCCTTTATTTTGATCTTTTAAGTTTTTTATGATCCTATGATCCTCTATCTGTACTCTTTATCTATCAAGTTGTCTATTCACACTTTTTTAACTATTCACATGCTTTTATACGCCCAAAGTTGCAACATAGACATCAAGGCCTTTCGTGGCCTAAGAGAAGGCATGTAGGATTCGTGCCACAGGAGAATGCGTACCCGATTTGATTCTCTACCTTCCATGTGACATTAACTGGATGCAAAACAATCAATCTTCAATTTGATCTTGAATTGCAAGATTGAATGCTTCGCATGCCAATTAACATCAATGGACAAGATCTTTTATAGATCAAATCCTAAATGACTTAAATCAATTTTTTTAAACTCATAACAAATTCTAAAGCACTTATTTATGTTGACAAATATGGACTTTAGAAAGGGAACTTTGATTCACTCTACAATTAAGGTAGAGCAATCCAATTTTGTTGACTACCCAATTCCATTGTCCTACTTTTGACCCCAATTTTGTCCAAAAAAACATCCAAATCCATTCATTCAATAGTGCAAATCCAAATATTTAAAAAAAAAATTAGTGCATTAATGTCACACGGCACAAAACGTCATCAATGTTGTTTCAGGGTTGAAGGATGAATGCACATTACCAAACAGTTCATACGTGGATGAATGAATACATGCGTGGATGAAACTCTGTGTACAGAAATTCCGTTAGTTGCCTTCGAACATCGTATGCGATACAAAATACGGTATGAAAACCAGTACACAAGCTCTGTACGAGACGTTCAACCGTTGGATCCCTGGTCAAGGATAATAACCGTCGATTACCGAACCTGAAAAAGAAACCCTGCTGCCCGTGGAAAAATTAGGGTTTGGGTCCAGATGGCCAAGACGCCAGGGAGAACTCCTCGATCACTCTCTTTCGCGTCTCGCCCCTGCGCTTGTGCAGCTGCTCCAGCACGAGACGACGACGCTCTCATCTCTGCTGTCACCATGGCGGTCGTTCAACCGGAGGTCAAGCTTTTCGGGCGCTGGTCTTTTGACGACATCGAGGTATGTACCGAATTCGTTATTCCTTTTGTCTGATTGACGAATGATTCAGGGTTGCAATTACGCAACAGAGTTGGGTCGCGTTTCGAGCGTCTAGGAACCGAGCGATTTGGCTTCCGTGAAAGTGTGAGTATTTGCGATTCTGGGAGAACCAGAAACCTAGTTAGGGTTTCTCATCGCTGGGAATCATTTTTGCAATATTTATTCAAGGCTAACTAAATCCTAGGTAGTATTGGTATTCAATGTAGATTTCTGAGCCTAGGGTTTGTCGTTGTCGTCAGGGTCAATCTTCGTCCTCGCTTCTTCGTGTTCTGTTGTGAGTGTCACTTGCAGCATATAAGTCCGAAGTGCCTCGGAGGGGCGTACGTAGGATGGCGTTGTAGCCCTTCTTTTATCTCTATTTTTTCTTGTATTCGATGACCTGATGATTAGGGTTTTGGGGGTTTAGAACAATGACATCTCGTTGGCCGATTACATCGCCGTCTCCGTGGAGAAGCATGCCACATTCGTGCCCCACACTGCTGGTCGCTACTCTGTGAAGCGTTTCAGGAAGGCCCAATGCCCCATCGTGGAGAGGCTGACGAACTCTCTCATGATGCACGGTCGCAACAACGGGAAGAAGTTGATGGCCGTTCGCATCGTGAAGCACGCCATGGAGATCATTCATCTTCTGACTGACCAGAACCCCATTCAGGTCATCGTGGATGCCATTATCAACAGGTACGTCCCGATGTTGGAAATCAGCCGGTCTGCATTTCATCTGGAACAGATTGAGTGAGTGCCCTCCTGAAACGTCCAATTTTCGCCTTGTGCAGCGGTCCCCGTGAAGACGCTACTCGAATTGGTTCTGCTGGAGTGATCAGGAGGCAGGCTGTCGATATTTCTCCTTTGAGGAGGGTTAACCAGGCCATCTACCTGCTGACCACCGGTGCCCGCGAATCTGCCTTCAGGAACATCAAGACCATTGCCGAGTGTCTGGCTGACGAGCTGATTAACGCCGCCAAGGGTTCCTCCAACAGGTATTTGAGGGATTTTTTATTTGTCTGTTCCTTTTATTAGTGCTGTGATGTATAGTAGTTCGTTGTTTCCCTCGGTTCAGTATCCTTTGTGTTTTTGATTCCTGGCTGTTTTTTTCCTGTACAGAGTACAGTTGTGTTCTGTTGTGAGTTTATGGTACCTGACGTGCGTTTTGTGTATTTTTACCAGCTACGCAATCAAAAAGAAGGATGAGATCGAGCGTGTGGCCAAGGCCAATCGTTAAGCTATGTAGTCGATGTTTTTTTTTGTATTCGGAATCCTTTTATTAAGAGGTTCACAGCTTCAAAGAGGTTCTCACTGATTGTAGCTCTTGTTTTGTTGCCGTTAAAAGTCCCTTGTCAGAGTAATGGTTTCTGTAAATTTATGTTTTGAGTTCTTATCTTTCTTCGTATGTCATGAATGTGTCCATAAGGTCGCTTTGGCGTCCTTAACGTACCGAACTTAGGGTTAGGGTTTCAGGTTTTGGGCTTTCCAATTCTGTAAGGAATACCGCTTATTGATTATCTCGGTGATACGGAGTACAAAAGACGTGAGTACTGGATCAGGCTCCCCTACTTGTGAGGACATGAAGGATGATTGGTTGGCAACATTTGTCGATTTTAATTGCGGCTAGTTGCAGGGCGTAGGCATGCATCCGCGTTGCCTCTACACACTTAGCGTTCCTCAAGCTGAAGGTCGCGAAAGACCTTGTGCGTGTCTCATTCCTATTAAGCGTGTGGCAAATGTTCCAGACATGCGAATTTGGAGAGTAGCTGTGACTGTTTTTTTCTGTTAATGTTATGCTTGTGACATTTGGGGGTTCTCTTGATGCTGAGCTCGCAATGGTGAATACGAAGTGCTTTTTGTACGTACATGACGTAGGGTGTAGAATCAGTACGGTCTTATGTTTCTCAAGTATGATTATGGTGACGATGTGTTTCAGTTTAGGGTTTGTGCAGAGGTTTTTGATGCTGCGCTAATCACTGCTGAGTATAGTTGACTTAACAAGGATCTCGCTGTGTGTTCTAGTTCGGTTCAAATAAAGTTCAAAGACACAAGCTAGCAAACCGCGAACTTGATTATTCCCAATTATCAATAAACACAGACGCCAGTTACATCACACTTAACCAATCACAACTTCTCTACAATAAGGAATATCACAACTAATCTGGATTATTCTGTAAAGCTTGCAACTGTTAAGGAATACTCTCAGGCAACTTGATTACCTTCACATCTCTCAGTATGGCCAACTAGAATATCGCTCAATTACAATTGTACTCAAATAGCATTCCTACCACAAGGTACACAGATCAATCACACAATCTAAACACAACATTTAGACGCTCCTAAGCCAATCAGTCAATTACACTACTTGTTCAAATGTCTAACAGATTGTCCTAGTATAATCAAACTCACGTCCATACATTGGCCATATTAACAATTAATGAATTCCAACATTCTCACTTCTCACTTCTCACATTAAATCAACCCCAATTATATTCAGTTTCTTCGAATTAGACTTACAACGTTAATTTGATTCAGGTAAATCCTCGCTCAATTATTTATCATCTCAAGTTAGCACATGTCGCTGTCATTAGCGACAACCGTAGAAATTTTTCTCAGTCAATTAGAATTCTGAACTCAAATTATATTCAATCATAGAACAATTTGCTCATCACACATTCAAGTCCCTGATTGCAGTAATCACAAGCCACACACTCAGAAATCTGATTGCCTTATTCTAGTGGAAATAGGCTAACAATTTGACCACATTCCCACTAGGACTCTAATTAGACTCAGAAATTGAAAAATTGACTTGTCTACAGACAGTCATATAGAGTAATTAGAAATGCTCCTATACATGGCAAAAAATTTTACTCTAATATTTAAATGTTGTCTATGTACAGGAGCATTGGTAGTGTGCTAGATAGTGCATGTACTAGTTAAAAGTGTTCCATGTATAGGACATTGAAGTTGAAGTTTTAACTAAATAAAGTGATATTTATATGCACTTTTATCCTTGCATTAAATGTAAAAATACAAACAAATTCAAAATAAAATTAGAGTTAAAGACCTTCAAATCTTGTTGCACGTTTTCTAAAATGAATTACAAAAAGATCTTAAATTATAAAAGTAAAGATATGCAAGGAATATGAAATTTTAAAATGTGCAGTTATTGATTATATTCATTTTATTAGTCTATTTTCCTTTATTGCCTATATAGTGCTTGGAAGGTAGAATAATATATTCTATTAGCTGTACCAAACCAAATTTGCAAACAATATGGAAATAGATGAAGCAGATGATGATTTATTGCAAAAAAATTATCATTGTCATAAACCAATGGATTTTGGGTGACCATCTAAATATCCGTGCAAAACAAAATTTGTAAACAATTCAATATTAACAAAGGTGAAATTATTTTATGGATAGATTCATAATATCCATTTGGACTAATCAAGGTAACTATGAGTTATGTTTAACTAAAAATTTAAGGTAGATTTGATAATTAGCAATCAAGACTACAGCTTCTACAATTTGGTTTCCAAAAGTGTGTATTTTTTATATGTTTCTTTAATTTTAAAAATCATATTCTACCGCATAATTATATTAATTGTGAATAATTTATGAAACAAATTCCATCTCACTTTCGTTGATCTCTTTTAGGTGGTTACTATGAAAAAAACACCTAATGCGAATCATCTCAATGCCTCTTTTGTTGCAGTCCAACTATTTACAATTAGAACATTTGATTCAATTCATCGAGCTAGCTTGTTGTGTTTTCTGGTGGAGTGATTTTACCTTTGGTTTTGTTTTTTTTATTTTTTCTTAATTCATTGAAGTTATTAACAATTTTTTCTTAGAAATGTAGATGGAAGATTTTGAATGGAACTATCCCATTGAATGGTTCATCTACCCATCTACAAGCTTGGACATATAGTAGATTGCCCGCCCTGTAAACTTGGGATTTTGAAAAACATTTATTTTATGAACTTGAAGAAATATATGTTTATTACAAATTTCTTAATATACTTTTTGCCATCATGTCCTTTATAATTCTTAGTAGTTTTTGTTGATTTAATTTTGCGCTTCAAGTTTGGGCCATTAACTTTTTATTATTTATTATTTTTTCTTGAAAAACTCAATTTTTAGTACTTGATTATAACACATTGCTCTTTATGGAAACATGGAAGTATAAATACCGGTAGTCTTATAGAATAAAGCATAAATATACTAATTAGTGGCATTATAGTATGTAAAATTTGTATGCATCCAATGGCACATTTTGAAATAAATTTTGTGTATTACAAGACATGTGATTGGGATGTTTATACATTACTCACTGCACGCTTCATACTTGCATCAGAGAAAAAATTAGCCCTTCGAAGGGCTGCTCCACGGATTCCTTTAGTACCCTGAAATTTTGTTTATTAGGTCTGAAAAAATACTTTTCTTCTATTTTTGCGCAGCTGAAACTGTAGTGATAGTGGCGTAAGAATCCAAATTTACGAATAATAATTTATTATTAAAAATTAAAATAAAAAAATTGCAAAATCTAATTGCCTCGTCGAGCAGTCATACACTCTGACAGCTCACCAGGGGTACTTTTCCACGTTGACAGGCCAAGCTTGAAATAGCTTGGCATGTCAACTTGGAGCGGCCCTCCGGAGGGTTGAATTTTTGCTCTAATGCAACCATACCAAAATTGAGTAATTAACCTCTAAAGGTCCAAGTATCTAAGATGTAGATCTACCTTGGTCAACCTTGATTGTAACTTTTAATATAACCATTTTTGGTATTTGATTTGAACTAAGAAAATAAAGCTTGTCAAGATCTCTTTCTACTTTATCTTGAAATTTTGAAAAAATTCAAAAATTGAAGGAACTACGACAATTGCAAACTCCATGTATTAGAATCCAAATAAAATAGTATGTTGTGTCAGTTTTTATTCATATTTTTTCTTTCAAAATACATTTTCAATTTTCAATTAAAATTAAAATTAAATTTTAATTTTAATTTTCAATTTCAATTAAAAAATTAATTCTTTCATTCTCACCTTCATTTATGATAAAAATTCCACATTTTTGTAATATATAATATAATTAAAATAAATTGATTTCCACTTTTAACTTAAAAAATTTGATAATTATAATAATTTGATTTTTTTATCGTTTTTTGGAAGAAAAAAATAATTTAAATAGAAAAAAAAATTGTAAAAGAAAAAATATCAAAATTTTATAAATAATTAAATAAAAGGATGAATTTGACTTCAAAATCTTTATTGTGCTATTTTGGATGTAAAAACTGAAATAACCAATTGAAAAATTTCATACTAATCTCTATTGCTACTTGTACCTTTTGAAAAAAATTCAAAAAAATTGGATTATTTTTATTTTTTTATTTTATTTATTTTCAATTTTTGGAACAAAAATTATACCAATTATAACTTTTCACAAAATAAATTGAAATTTCTCACATTGACATTGGCATACAATTCATAATTTCAAGTAATAAACATATAAAATTGATATTTGAATACAATCTAATAGGCTACATTTGGCTCATGGCAATGGATCTTGTCATCAAGGGGTTAAATTCTAGAAATTAAAACATACTCTCTAGGGGCAAATCTACACCTTAAATTAGGTTGTTTATTTGATTGTTTGATACATTGAGATCTAAAAACTATGAGTCTTCCGGCATCATTCTTTGTACAGTTAGAATGTAGTCTCCGCAAAGAGGGGTGCATGGACTTTGTTTTGTGGAGTTTGGACCTATAGTGTGAAAGTTATGGATTTTTTAATTATTTTTTAATTAAAAATTGAATTAACTAATCTTTTATTTTGTAACTTTCACATTGCATGTCCAAACGCCACAAAACAAGCCTCTATACTCCTTCATACATAAAACTTTCTATTCATATCAAGGATGCAACCTCTTTCATGGCAACAAAACCCTTGCACTCCTTTGTGCATAAATGATATTGGATTTCAAAGTTTTTATAAATTCAAAAACTCAAAAATTATTTTGCTTTTATTTTGGATTTAGCAACGGCACAAGGTACGCTATATCTTTGGAAAGATAGTTGTCTGGATGCTAAATATTGGAACCATAAAGAAAATAAAGTGGCATATGAAAAGGTTGACAAAATGATACAAAGGTGATGAAAAAGAACAAATCACCTTAAAACAATTTAAAAAGGCAATTGACACACATTTTGTTGTCCATTTCAAAGAACATTTATTTTGAGGGCATGACAGTGGTGGCCTTATCACTTTGGGGCAAACATCTTTTAGAGGTGGACAACCAACATCTAAGGATAGATCCTAGGCAATTCATGGAAGACAACCCTTTATCTATGATGCAAAAGAAAAAAATTCTTGTACACAATGGCCAGGGGGCTCTCCTTTGACCACGTGTTCATTTTGTTTTGTCTATTGTTTGAACATCCTTGTTAAAAACTCTGCAAAACAAAGGTTCTCCATGTATTATGCAAATAAACTTTTCGAAACTTTTGAGATCTTTGCCTTAAAAAACACCAACAATAGAATTTCAAAATCATCAAACTATTTTTGTAGGTATGGTATCAATTATATCTCAAGAGCAAACACAAACAATCATTGATTAAAACTCCATGGAAACATTTTCATACTAGAATGGGTTGGTTGAGGAATTGAAGATGTAGGCATATTCAAGGTAAAATTACCACCATATATCCTAAACTCTTAATTGGACTTTAAATTCAAATCTTTAGAGTTTATACTTCAATTAGTATGCACAAGTTGTACTTGAAATTCATCAATTTTATTTTGTAATGGTAAGGTACCTACTATGTGTTTAGAAAAAACAAACATATTCTTTGTGTGACATTCCTAGTGCCATATTCCACAATGATTAATTACTAATGCAAGCAATCACATCTTATCATCAATTTGCATATCATTGAATCAAAATCCATTGAAAAATAAATGGATATTTGAAAAGGACCTTTAACTTAAAAGCTATTAAAAGAACCATAGGAGGCAATGTTTGTAAAAGTGGCAAAACATTTTCTCTAAAACCCACCAACAAAGTATTTCACACATATAATTTATTTATTATGGGATATTCCCTTCAACAGTAGAAAAGTAAAGAAGTACTTAACTATCTCTTTCACATTAGAGGAGTTTTGGGGGCCTTAGAAGACTGTTTCAGGCCCGTTTGCCAATTTGCCCAGATTCAGGGAATGACGGTACGGGCGTGTCAGATTTTTCTTTTTACCAAAATATCATTTTAACAATTTTCTTTTTTTCTTTTTTTCAAAAATGACGTGGCAGTCGCTTGACCACGTTAGCCTGGCCATTTGGCAGCATTCCAGCATTCTTGCAGAGTTCTCGCAGTCCAGGAACTTGCAGTCTCTCAGGAGGCCCGAAACTCCTCTAATGCTATGATTGCACATAGTTATGGTTGCACAAAGCCTTGATAAATACCCTTGTAGTTGTGGATGACTAACCATTCTATTGGACAAACTATCTTAAATTAGGAATACATTATAAAAAGATTCTTGCAGTCCACTACTTTTGTTGCACAATTGGATAACTAGACTTGTGAAATTTAGAATTTGAAGCTAGGTGAGCAATATCACTCTTTGTAGAATTTTAACCCCTAAAGTCCCAAGGCCTCTTTTCCACAAAAACCACTTAAAACTGCCATTTCTATAGCAAAGAGCCAAAAATATTTAAAAAAAGTATATATTTTTTGCATATCTAACTGTAGGATCTTATAGAAGACTAAGATATCCTAGCCTGTTGTTGTCGGATGACCCATAGTGGACACCTAATGACCCCGTGACAATTTTTTTGGCCACAATCAATGTCTAATCTGACACCAATGGAGTGATTAGTGACCTTATTAGGAATACCTGCTTTTTTAATACAAATC
Organism: Neckera pumila; assembly: GCA_963969595.1. NCBI lineage: Eukaryota > Viridiplantae > Streptophyta > Bryopsida > Hypnales > Neckeraceae > Neckera > Neckera pumila. Next base: position 3,393,622 of record OZ018415.1, on the reverse strand, counting down.
ACTAGCGCTTGGCTCTTGCTATGCTATGCATTCATCGTTAGAATTTTATTATAATATTTATGTATTAGATAAAATGCAGAACAAAAATTTCAATAAATCTTCAAATAAAAGTTACAAAAATCTTTGTATAATTTTGTTTATAAGTAAGCATAAAATGAAATGTACAATGGATATTTATTGAATGATGAATGAAATATATGCAATGGTGAATACTGTAAAAGATACACATTTATTGTACTGCATTTAGAAGTTGACTCAATTGTTACAAACAATGGCAACCCAAAAACTTGGTGAATTGACAAGAAAAACTTGTAAATTTCAAAAAATTCATGAACAACTTAATCCCTAAAGGTTTTTGACTATGTTTTCACCAAAAACGCTCTAAAACAGCCATTTCTAAGGCAAGTATCAAATTTTAGAAAAAGAACATTTTTGGACTTATGTAACCATATGATCTGTTTGAAAAGATGTGGAAAAAACTTCAGGATTTTCCATCGTGTAGATTGCAAGAAATTAGTGTTTGAATTGAGAAAATCCTTTTTTTGTCCCTACAAAACTGCCCTTCACAAGGTCACATTTATATGAAAAAATGTCCAAAAAGGTGGTTACTCTTTGGATTCATTTTTGAAGTCAAGTTGGCTATATTCTTGAAAATTTTCAGATCATTTGGATTTGTACAACATATAGGAAAAAAATAGTAAGTAGAAAGAAGTAGAGAATGATTCAAAACACTAAATTGTTAAGAAGTTAATCATAGAATTACAAAATGCCAATCCCAATGGTTATGATGTTGTAATAACCTATCTACACCCATTGTTTTTTTGTTTTTTTCAAAAATATTGAAAATTGAGTGAAATAAAGGACTTCAAAGTTTATTTTAGAGTAGAAGATTCCATAACTACCCTCAAACTAAGAAATCTCATAACTTTTGACTCATAGATCAAAATGGAATGATTCAAAGCTTCCCGCGTATATATAAATCCAAAGAACCAATTTCAAATTTTTATTTTTGTAAAAAGTGATTTTTAAAGAATATTTTTTTTGCTGCTATCCGAGCATTGAAAATCACTTATCATGCAATAACTTTTTACCCATATAATCAAAAGTTATGAAAATTGTTGGGCCTCAAAGCTACTCCTTGGAAGAATGTTGTGTGAAAATTTCAAAGAAAAAAAATTAAATCTCCGCTCGTAGTGAGCTGCCCCCAAAAGCTATGTTCTCAAAAAAGCATGTTCAGTGCTTTAGAGGTTAATTGTTGTGAAATCCAAAATCTCTTCAATTGAATAAATTTCTCAAATAATTTGGTAGTAGCAATAGAATTTTGAAATCATAAAAGCTATAAAAGTGATATTACAGAGGTGATTGCAAACTACTACTCTATTTCTATAATATAACATTGTGTGAAAATATTATTTTATATATGCATGATTGAAAGTATTTTTAGAAAATATTAAAATGAAATATTTCAAAGACTTATTGAAATCATTATCATGCCTTCTATTCAAATATATCAAAATTTTACTAATATGTGATACAGTGAATGCGTAGCATAGCAAGCATGAGCCCCTATTATTAATGGTAGCATTTGTGATATTACAAAGGGAGTTATGATTTTAGTATTATGATTGTAGGAAGTGACTTTTCAGGGCCTTCTATATTAGAAATTATTGTGACCACTTTAGGTGATTAATTCCTAAAAGACCAAATGGCGTTTTTAGGCAACATACTGATTTTGGGCAGCTCACTATGAATGGAAATTTTATTTTTTCTCTTTGAAATTTCACACAACATGTGCCCAAAGAGTAGCTTTAAGGCTCAACAATTTCCAAAATATTTGACTCCATGGTTAAAAAGTTAATGGATGATATGTCATTTTCAACAGGCAGTGGTTAGATCAAGTTTTTTCTAAAAAATTCTTTTTTAAAAAAATAAAAATTTGAAATTGGTTCTCTAGATTTATATATACATGGAAAGCTTTAAATAACTCCATTTTGATTTATAAGATGGAAATTAAGAGGTGTTCTAGTTTGCGGGCAGTTATGAGTCCCTTACTATAAAATAAACTTTGGAGTCCTTTATTTATTTCAATTGTCAATACTTTTTGAAAAGAATAAAAGCATAGGATGTATGTTGTTTATTACAAAATTACAACCATTGGGATTGTCATTTTCCAATTCCATAATTCAATTTAGTGTATTGAATCATTCTCTACTTCTTTCTACTTACTATTTTTTTCCTATATACTGTACAATTCCAAATAATTTGAAAATTTTCAAGCATGTAGGCAACTTAACTTGAAGAATTTATTTAAAGAGTAACCACCATGTTGGACACTTTTTCATACAAATGTGACCTTGTGAAGTGGAGCTGCCCGATTTTTCGCAGGGCCAAAAAAAGTTTTTTTGTCAATTCAAATGCAAATGTCTTGCAATCTACAGGGTGGAAAATTGTGAAATTTTTCTACATCTTCTCAAAAAAGCTTACTACAAGATCCTACAGTTACATGTGTCCAAAAATGTCTTTTTTCTAAAATTTGGTACTTGTATTAAAAATAGCAATTTTGGAGCGTTTTTTGTGAAGACATAGTCTCTAACCTTTAGGGATTTAGAAGATCGTACTGGATACAGTTTTTGTTGGTTATGGGTTAGTCTACTAACTCATTTGGATAGATCACTTCAAAAATCCGTAACAAATTTATACTTTGTTTGGAAATTATAATTTCAATTGCTCTCACTATTTCTCACATTTATTTTGTGGGAAAAAATTTGAAAACTTTCAGCAACGGCATGAGGGTAGACTCCAAATTTTGACCACAATGGGCTGGTTTACATTAGTACAAGAATGTGTGGAAGAAATCTCACAAACTTTGGCCATGTAGATTGCAAGATATTTGCATTCAAAGCAAATGAAACAAGCTTTTTTTGCACCTTGCTCAACTACATTTTTTGGCTTCAAACCTTCATAGCTTAAAATTTTAGAAAAATTGAGTTGAGAGTCCAGGAAAAAAATTCAAAAAACACACACTTAGTTTTCACTCATTAAAAAATTGTTAAGTAGAAGTAGGTTTAAGATTGATGAAAAATCTAAATCGTTAAAAGCTCTAAGATGGAATTGGAACATTCTAATCTCAATCATGAGATTGTTCTAGCAAGAGATCTTACCCTTGTGAAACTTTTTTTTTTGAAAAATTGTAAGAATTGAGGTCAAAAATGGATCCTACAAGTTATTTTTTCAAGAAGATACTCTAATTGCCCGAAAAACAAGATTGTCTATAACTTTCATGTAACAAGTCCAAATGGAATAAATCAAAGCTTTCCATATAAATATAAATATAATATATATGAAACAATTTTCTTTTAAAGTTTTTTTTAAAGTTTTTAAAAGTTTTTTTGAGGTTTTTTTCTGCCTGCCAAACTAAAAAAAGGACTTTTTGTGCCTTAACTTTTGTTCCCGAGCTCCAATTGAAATAAAAATTATATTTTTGGAAAAACTATATGATTTTCTATCTTCACTAAAATTTCAAAAAATTACGAGAAATATTGAGACTGTAGGATTTTGCCCAAAATCACCAAAGTTTTTTATAAAGTCATCCGTAGATATATTTAACTTGGAACCAAATAATAACTTGATTCAAGTCATTCATCCTAGTATATGTCAATGTTGGCTTAAAATTCTCTATATGAGGGCTAAGCATGTGCTTCATTGCTAGTTTAATAACCTCTCCGACTACAATTGATAAATATGTCCATCCCCGTAACTTAGCGTCTTTACAAGATCTTATCTCTAAACTTGTTTGAAGCTCCTTAAGCTTCCCTCTAGACTCTTTCTTGTTGGCATTGATATTGCATTTTGAGCTTTGAACTTTGTTTCAAATGTAAATTGTAATTGTGACATTATCTTGTGATTATAACTTTTTCGATTCATCCATGATTTAACAATACTTCTCTAATGCCAAAATCCAAGTCATTGCAAAAGCAATTCAAAATTTGCATAAAAATTTGAGGTATTGGAAGTTTCATACAAAGAGAAATCTTCTAATGAAGTTGTTGCTTTTGAATTTTTTTTCTAGATATTGAGTTTGAACTTTATTCTTCAATATAAAAAATTGGAAGATCAAAATCTGTAGTGGAAAATTTTTAAGTTAAGAAGATTCAAAGTCTTCTAATCTAATCATATAAGGTGCAAAAAAATTATTTTCTTCACTTTAAATACAAATATCTTACAATCTACGTGGTGAAAGTTTTTCAATATTTCTTGCATACGTTTTCAACCAAATTCAACCTCTGAAATTTCAGGGGTTGAATTTGAAAAAAGTGACCGACAGATTTGAAGTGACAGGGTTTCCACATTGGGAGAGATTCTCTAAAATTTCAAATTTTACAACATAAAACTTATATATTTTGTAGTTACATTTTTTAGGGCTAGAAATCTTGTTAGTTATACTCTAAAGACAAAGACTCCTTAGGGGAGACTCCACACACCTAGAATCAACCAAACCTTTGCATAAATGACCAAAAAAAGTTTGATTTCTATACAAACTTGTGTAGTAGTTGCAAGAGGAGACTTGAAATCATTAGCCGGCAACATTTTCAAGAGAAGCAAGTGTTCAACTTCTAGAAATCTAATTTTAACATTAGACTTGAATTTTTTGGTTGCTTTGGATTTGACAACAAGGCAAAGATGTTCCTACAATGTAGTTTTCTCACTATTTGCATAGAAGTGGAAGCATCATAAAACTGGACAAATAGAATTCTACACAAAATAGTGAAATTAGGTTGCCCCACACCAATTTCTTGATAGTCCACACTATAGAAATATCCACTACCTTTGTACAAAGATGCATTCAATTCAGAGTCATGTGTATGAGATAGATTTGTGCACCAGTTCAAGGCTTGGTTTAGAGAGTGGCATGCGCCTCTATGTGGAACAAGCATTGATCCATGAGGTAATTTATCTGAGAGAAGGCAATCTAATTGACAAGGCAACCTAATTTCACTATTTTGTGTAGGTCCAAAAAAACTAGAAAGACTACTGATTTCAAGACATCACAAAAGCTTGCTTTCACGATAAGAGGAGTTACAATGGATTCAGTGAACTTATTGAACTTTTGTCTTCACCATTTTAACCCCTAAAGTTTCATGACTATGTAATCACCAAAAATGCTCCAAAACTGCCATTTCTAATACAACTACCAAATTTTTGGAAAAAAACAACTTTTGACACATGTAACCGTAGGATCTTGTAGTATGATATTTTGAAAACATGCGGTAAAAATTTCAGAAAATTCCACCGTGTGGATCATAAGATATAAGCATTCAAAGTCTTGATAACCATTTTTTCCATCCTGCGAAAAATCGGGCAGCTGCACTTTGCAAGCTCACTTTTCAATGAAAAATGCCGATAAAGGTGGTGCTTCTTTGAATTCAGTTTCCTAAACAAGTTGTCTATATGCTTGAAAAATTTTCACATCATTTGGAATTGTGCAACATATAGGAAAAAAATAGTAAGTAGAGAGAAGTAGAAAATGATTCAAAATACTAAATTGTTAAAAATTTAATCATGGAATTTAAAAATGCCAATCTCAATGGTTGTAATGTTGTAATAATCAATCTACATCCTAGGATTTTATTTTTTTCCAAAAATATTGAAAATTGAGTTAAATAAACGACTTTAAAGTCTTTTTTAGAGTAGAGAATCCATAACTGCCCGCAATTCAAAAACCCTCATAACTTTTGACTCATTGATTGAAATGGAATGACTCAAAGCTTTTTAAATATATATAAATGTAGAAAACCAATTACAAAAAAAATATTCCGGGAAAAACGATTTTTTTATCTGCCCAAACTGCCCAGTTACAAAAAAAAGTAACATATTAGGTCACAACTTTTGACTAGTATTTCGAAATGTCATGAAACTTGGTAAATATGAAGATATTCCTCGCCCCCACCTTCTATTAAAACTTCAGCCTCAAATATGGATATCTCTAGTCACACATACTTGCCCAAAATTTCTATATGGCCAAAAAATGCATGTTGGTCCTTTAGGGGTTAAGTGGAAAGGAAAGATCAACGTTCACTAAACCAACTTCGCATTGCCACATCATGGTTGCTCATCATTCACTTTGCTCAACCTCTTCCCCCAAGTATGACTCCTCCTAATGATGGAAACTACATGTGAGAGCAGATGTTGGAGTAGGACCTTAAAGCATGGCCATTGCTACACGTCCAACTTGACAAGCTCAAATTTTCCATCTAATTTTGAAGGGCCCTCAATTTCCTTGTCTCTCACTGTTGTTCAACAAACATGGCCCATAAATAGTCAAATGATCACTCAAGTAAAACAAAGGATAAAGCAACTAATGTAGAAGGGTGATTGCAAAAAAGACTGGTACTGAAACATTGTCACAAACTTAGTGCTGAAGCTTCATTTTGCAATAACTTTTGAAGCATGACTCATATAAACTTGAAATTTTTAGTGGAGATTCTTCATATGAGTTTAATCATATTTCATATTTTTCAGAAATTTTCAAAAATCATTTTGTATTTAAAAATCATTTAAATTAATATGTCATGTTTTGAATTTTAGGGTTTTTACTACGTAAGGAATCTCCAAATTTAATGATTTGGAGCTAAAATTTCTATGGTCTATTTCCATCGTAGGAAGTCATGTTTCTAACAAGGGGCATTAAAAAACATTTTATTTTATATCCTCTATGTCCATACAAAGAGGGCTCCCTTGCACACGCAATTTTGAACATTGAAGATGGTTTCAGGATCATTTTTTTGGTAAAATCTCTTTATCGTGAAGTCTTCTCAAATGGAATTTTCCATTTTTTTAAAATTACTTTTCCTATTTTTTACAAATTAAAATGTCAAAGTATGTATTTTCTTGCGATTATGCACTTTTCTAGTTCTCCTACTTAGAGAATTTTTTTTGTTTTTCCTTCATAAGGGACCTTTTTTTTATAGGTGTATTCATTTTCATATTTTTCATATTTTTTTTAAAATGTTTTTTTATTTTTATAGTACTCCCTCTAAAATGGATGAAAACGGTCAAAGTGGAACAAAAACGGAAGGTCATTCTTGCAACCACCCATAACCACAAGGCTCCTATACAGGTGTAGCTTTTCCAACCAACGCTCAAATAGATTGCCAACCAAAAGTTGAAATGTTTTTTTTTCACCTTTTCAAGGTTGGAAGTTGGAACTAATAATGTCATGACACATGTCCTGAAGAGTTATAAAGTGTGCGGGAAGTAGTGAGTGGGAAAGTCATCTCTTGATTGATCGGAATTGGAAGACTCTAAACATGGGGTATAAGTTTCGACTACTTTTTGGCTTCCAAAAATCACATTTCTTTCAATTTTGGGAATCAAATTACCAAAAAATTACAGTCCCATATTTCCTATCTTTCTACTTGGGAAAAAATTGCATTGCTTCACACTACTCATGATCTATTCTAGAATCGCTTAAATGATTGGGTATGGGTGCTCCAACCTTAAACTTAGGATGAATAATGATTTCAAGGGCCTTTCCTTGACATGCTAGGATCTAGTCTTTCAGAGAATACTGTGAGGGCCCATAGCGCTTTTCATCCAATTTGAAGAATGTCGGACCTAGAGCGGTGGCCATGCTCTGACTAAAAACGCGAGCCAATGCTAGAAACAGCGCCAAATGAATGCTAAGTTACAAACAGAGGACGTAGCTGCTGCTAAGCTTACTTCCTCAAAGTGCGAGCCAATGCTACAAACAGGGGACAAGGCGTAGCTGCTACTTAATCAAAAGTGCGAGCCAATGCTACAAACGGGGACAAGGCGTAGCTGCTACTTAATCAAAAGTGCGAGCCAATGCTACAAACAGGGGACAAGGCGTAGCTGCTACTTATTCAAAAGTGCGAGCCAGTGCTAGGAACGGAACAGAGCCAATGCTACAAACAGGAGGCGTAGCTGCTACTTGAATTTGGCCGCACCGCCGCACATGTGGGCATGTGGCCATGCTGCTCCCAATCCATCCAGGCTATAAATGACAGTGCCTGCCTTCCTCGTCTTCATCATTCACGAGCTACAAATACCGCGTGCAGCTTTTCCGAAAGCTGCATGAGAAGGTGATCGACAATCACACTCGATCAGACTGCGGGTCATGAATGCAGGCATCTTCCGTGTCCCGTTCGTGTCCAACTAACCGAAGGATTCCTCGAGGAATGAAACCGAAGCCTGATGATGAAGCCCAGTTTCAGTTTTAATGAGTTATTAACTTAATTAGTACTCCGTATTTGCCTACTTGACTTTGCAGGTCTCCGGAGTCCGGAGTTTTTCCTTCAATAGAAAAGGCCACATGGGCTGTAGCACAAGTTGCCAAAGTCACTGGCTAGGGGTGTCAGTGGATCTCAGAAATTCTAAGTTACGCGGTGGGAGGAGCACGGATGGGAAGTACTGATGAATCCACAGCACATGACGAAGGCTTCACGGCAAATCAGCAGATCCATCTGGCTGCACACAAACAAACGGGATGATCTTCTGCAGCAGCAGGCAGGGGACGGAAGTGATGCCAGTAGTCCGGAATGCCAGTGTTCCGGCGGAAAACCGGCGGCTAGTTCAAAGTTAGCCGGTGGAATTGGGAAGAAATCATTAGGTTGCAATTTAAAAACATGGGCACAAATTGGTGAAAAAATTGATCTCTCACCGGAAGCTCAATATGGGAATTAGAAAAACATAGTTGTTAAAGCTGAAAAATATTTCAATTTGAAACATTGTTGCATGCATAAGAAAGAGGGTTTCAATTTGTGGCCATATTTCTTTTTATACTGTAAATTAACCCGTTTGACAACTTCCACTGACTCAATGTGTTTCAAATCTATAAAGACAAGCAATTCGTCATTTTGAAATTGTCCATTTTCATCAATCATATTGTAAAAAGCATAATTGGAACAAAAAAGGTCTTTTATAAATCATTGCATGTGGCGTTTCAAAAAAATAGTTATTTAAATAAGTTAGAATTCCCAATAGAATTTTTCACAACTCCTAAAAAAACATGAGATCAAAATATGGTCTTCATTGTCTTTAAAGGATTATAACCCTTAATCCATAAGAACTACTTTGATTTGTTCTACTACCATCATTAAGAAAATTAGTGTTACTACAAAATTTTAGTTTTATGGAAATGGGTACAATATGGTCATGTTTCAATTCGCACTACTTCAAAATAGCGTGACCTTGATAAATTAGTAAGGTACTAAGGTGCCTTGGACTTGATGGTAAAACCTAAAGATGTTGGGAGTCTAATTTTTGAAAAGGCCTAATAGGGGATACTATACTACCCTTACACTTTGTTAGCAAAGTTATACTATTTGTAAAATAGTTAAATTATAGCAGGCTAAATATAATTCAGTGTATTGCTTTGGTGTCTTTTTAAAACATAATTTGATATTGACATTGATTTTCACATTTACAATTAGTATAAACCTGACTAGTGATCATGTTAAGGTGATTTCAAAGATTTTGGATGTGAAAGAGATAAAAGATGTTGGATGTAGAAGACAAAGATTTGAGTAAGATATTTGCATCAATAATCATCACTATTTAAAAATGTGACACCTACATTTGGACCAAAAAGTAACACTAAAATCTAGATAATGATGACAAAAGATACATGCAATTGAAGGATGAGAGCCTAGTAGAGCCTAGCATCCAAATTTGGGTGCACTATTATACCAACAAATAATACTTTGAAATTTCATAATACAGTCTAGTAAAAATACAGTCATTGTAGACTAGAAAAATGACTCTCGAGAGCATCTTCAATAGTTGTTTGCTAGTGGGATGTTCGAAACTTGGGTTATTGTTTCACTATAGAATCCTTGTACTTTTGTAGCATCTCCTACAAAGAGCAAAGATTCTATGGATCAACTTAAGTTGTTAATAAAAATAAGGTAGTCCTTGTGGTAGGTTGGTTGAGCAAAGACAACAAGCTTTGACAAACCTCAAGCTTCTCCAACTCCTTCCCTGAAGGATTTACAATCCACTAGAAAATCAAAAAATATTTTGAGTAAGAAACAACATTTGACTGAGTGTTTTTGGACCACAAAAATAAATAATACAAGAATTGACTTTTAAATTCATACATGTCCCTTCTTAATAAACGTATGATTCAATGCCTTTTTTAGTATCCCATTGAGGATGTCCTACAATAAGGATCTCAGAGCTGAAAAACGCTCACCACTTATTAAAAAACGCTTACTATTTAATAGTGCTTGCAATAAGAAAAATTATGACCCCGCCAACTTGCCACCACATCTCAGCATGACTAAGTTTAGAGCATCCAAACTCATCTTAAAAACAAGCGGCCTCAGCTCTCTAAGGGTGTGCAAGGAAAAAGGTCTTCCACCAAGCTCTTACAACAGGTAGACTTTGAGCGGGCTTCATAAAAACAAGCCAAGGCCCGTAATAGTCGAGGGCTAGCTCAACTATGGCGTATCTATGATATTGTTTGGTCTTATGAGAGATTTGCCTCTTGCTTTAGAGCAGTGTGAGTTGTTGGAGAGGTAGGACGTGGTTGCCTAGAGTTGAAAGGGTGGGCAGTGGGCAACTTGCCATAGACCTCAAAAACAAATCTAGTGCAAGTCCAATATGTTACAAATCGAGGGCCACTTTTCTTTTGAGTATGGATGTGGGTGCTCTTACATAGCGCTTGTGGCTCCAGCTCCTCAAACTTCCTAAATTCTTTTTCTGAGGGGTTTACAATCCACCGGAAAATTGAAAAGTATTCCAAGTGAGAGACAACATTTGGAGCGCCCCCGAACCACAAAAACAAGTAAGGTAGCTGACCCCTTTCTGATCACCCCTGTATTTTGGTGATACAGATTGTTGTCTTTTTGTGAATTTGTGGCTCAATTCCCGAAGCAGGTGTGGTGCAATGTAATTGTGTTGCAAGGCGATCAATATTGTAACTAGTCCTTGGTCGATTTGCAATCAGCCTATGGTCAGATTTAGAAAGGTCTATATCATTGTTACGTCTAAGAGAATCTTCCACTAAAAAATTTATAGTAATTACATTTTTGGTAATAAAATTTTGGAAAAATATGCAATCCTTCCAAACTCTATTTCCATACACAAGAACAATTCCGCACTCAAAAAAATCTGTGCTTCAAATATGCGTAATTGCTTAAGTGGTTGGAAATGGGTCGGTTACCTTAGCGCAGTTTGAATTCGCACATGCCCCTACTCAGCGCCCTTTTCCAGCGGCCAATTGAGGATGCCCTGCACCAGGGATGCAGGGCCCCTAAAAAAGGCTCACCACGACTTCCAGTGCCCGCAATAAGAAAAATCGTGGCGCCGCCAGCCCGCCCCGAGATCTCATCACGACTACAGTATAAATCTTAAGTTAGCGCCCACGGCCCCGCGTCTCCGGCTCCCTTGTCCCGCCCGCCCCGCTCTCCGCGCTGCCTCCCACACCCCGCATCGTGCTCCCACTACAGTAGCCGTCTAAGTTAGTCCCGTTCATCGACGGCAATTCGAAGCCCGATTCGCAGTCATCTACAGTCGGTTCCCGTCGTGCTTCCCTCAATCGTCGACACCGTCATCAATGCCCGCTCTCCAATTTCATATTCTCGCCAGCTCCCCCACGGCCCACGCCACGCCACGCTTTTAGACGATCCCCTTTTCACGCTGCCGCATTTACCAACTCTGCGTCCAGCGTGGTCTCGCATTTGGCCGCCTCAAACCTTCCGGTTACTCTGACGCAACTGAAGGAGATTCTAATGCCGTATCGATGATGGTCTTGGCGATGTAAGGGATGCAAGGTAGAACTCCGGATTGGACTGACAGTGCATGCGCATCAGCATTGAAGCGAGCTTGTGCGCCACAATACGTACTTGGCCAAGGTGCGTCAGGATTTCGGTCACTCCCTGGTTTGAGGTTAGTTAAGCTCAGCTGGTTTTAATGTTTGCCTTGTTAGGAAACGCTGAGACAATGAGATCTGGACTGAGAGTAGCGAGAGCTTCGGCGATTTTTCTGTTTGGGGCAGATGAAAGGACGTGACGACAGTGCTAATCTAAATCTTCGACTTAGAATAGTGAGTATTATTACTCTCGGGTGCTGATTGCATTTGATGCATCAGTAGGTTGCGTTTCTCACGTTTTTTTCGTGTCACAGTCTGATTTCTCGATCTCTGTTTCATTTGCAATGAGAATGTACGTGTAGAGTATGTTGTTTCAACTGTGAGATTCACGTTTTGGAGCTTTACAGGTCGAATGTGGCCCCATTTTCGCTTTTCCTGTAGGTCCTGTGACCATTTTCTGAGATGTGGCTGTTGAAGCCCTGCTGTTGTTGGGATTCAAAAGCTGGGATTCAAAAGTGTGAGTTAGGAGTGCAAGGCAAGCGATCTGGGGTTTGATTGCTGGTTGTGTGTGTGCGTCATCCTCGAATAGCGATGTGCCAAAGCTTTTGTCTACTTCTCTGAATTCCATTGCAGTCAAATCAGTCGTGATGTCATTTCTGTCTGTTTCCTTGACTCGGAGAACTCTAATGATGTGGACGAGTGGGAAAGAGAGCAGGAATAAAAACAGAAGTAGCTTTGGAACCACTCCACCAAATTTTGTGCAGGTAGAGTTTGGTTTCGGAATGTGATACATTGATAATTGACGTGGTTGATCTGTCCCGACTTCGCAGTTGCTGCGCCCCACGCCGTTCACCATTCTCTGAATACGTATGTGATGTAAGTGACGATCGCGGCAAGTTTCTGAGCTTTTTGCGAAACTCGATGGGAAAGTGAGGGGGAGCTCTGGAGGCGTTCACCTCGCGCAAGCGGAATTCGTATTTTCGGGCGTGCTTCGGGTTGGGCGACGTCGCGAAGATGAACGCTGGTGGTCCTCGCGTGTCCTCCGCTGCGACGGAGCAGCAGTTGAACAAGCTGTCATTGAAAGACAGCTTCGACATTCCCAAGGAGCTTCTCAAGGCGACGGAGCATCTCAATGGCGACGCCAAAGAGGCGATGGGAAACAAGGGGAAGGGCTCCGGGCGTGAGATTCTGGAGGATTCGAGCAAGGAGGCTATGGTGAACAACGGTGACGCAAATGGCGATCACAAAGAGCAGCACCGTTCCCACCACCATGACCATCATCACCACCGTTCGTCTGGGCACCACCATTCTCACCATCACCGCAGCCGTCACCGCCACCACCGCGACGACGACGACACGTCGATCAACTCCAGTAGCCACAAAGATGCGGAGGATAGCATTTCTAGTACGAGCTCCCAGCCGCGTCGTCACCGCCACAGCCACCACCATAGCCGAAGCTCCCCCGATCGTCGCCACCATGGGCATCACGGCCACCACGGCCACCACAGCAGCCACCATCGCAGCTCCCGCTCGCCCGATCGTCACCACCATCACCGCTCCAAGGAGCATCACCACCACTCGAAAGACCGTCACCACAGCTCCAGTCACGGTCACCGCAGCCACCACTCGCGCTCACCCGAGCGTCACCGCAGCAGCCATGGCCACCACAATGACGGGCACCACGGCCACCACAGCTCCTCCCATGGCCACCACCGCCACTCGCGCTCACCTGAGCGTCACCACAGCAGCCATGGCCACCACAAGGAGCATCACAGCTCGGGTCACCACCACAGCTCAGGGCACCACAAGCACCACCACCACTCGCGATCCCCGGAGCGGCACCACAGTCACCACCACAAGGAGGGGGGATCCGAGCATCCGAGCCATCACTCTGGCTCCCATGGCCATCGTCACCACCAAAGCACGGGACACAAGCATCACCACCACTCGCGCTCGCCTGATCGGCACCATCACCATAGCAGGGAGCATCATAGCAGGGATCACCACCATAAGGAACATGGACACCATGGCCATCACAGGAGTCACCATCATAAGGATGGATCCGAGCATTCTGGGGACCGACACCATAAGAGCAGCCACCATGGACACCACGGTCACAAAGAAGACTCGTACCACCATCACTCGCGGCATCACGGCCATCACGCGTCCAAGGACAAGCACCACTATGACGACAAAGGGTCGGTTTCCAGTGGTAGCAGCGCACCCAAGCACGGGCGTCACGCTCACGCGTAAGCTCCAGCTCTTGCTGCAATCGCATCCTCTTCAAACCTCTGCAATCCCCATCAATCCTTTGCAATTCTATGCAATCCAGTTTCGTTTGATTAGGATGTTGCTGAGATATGTGTAAGCAAGCAATGTTTCCAGGCAATCTCCTCCAATCCTTTGCAATTCTGTGCAATCCTATGCATTTTTATGCAAACCAGCTTGATGAGATTAGGACGTTGCTGAGATCTGCGAAAGCAATCAGTGTTTTCAGGCTCTCGACGATGATGATGATGCAGGCCATGATTCCTCCTGTGTTTTGCTATCCTGCCTCGTAGTGAATGTTTGTTGTGCTGCAAACTGGAATATGGACTTGCAGCTGATCCCATAGCCGAGCTTCTACTCAGTTGGGTGCCTGCTTACTTGTGGATCCTAAGCTTGCACTTGAGCGATTATTTGGTCCCGGCTGTTGTGTATAGGTCATTTCTTCTAGAGGTTTTAATAGATACTGGAACTTGTGCAATTCCAGAATCTTATGTGTCCCAGGAAATCAATCAATGTTTGAAACAAAAGGTTTCAGAATGTGTTTCTTTTCCCGAGTGTCTTGGAATGGTTATGAGGGTGAGCATAAATGCTTGTTTTTGTGTTTGTTTCCTTCCTGGATCTGCGTTACAAGCTACAGGGAACATGATCGGATAGATACAGACAGACTTTGAGTATGTTAATTGAAATTTTAGAGTATCAAATGTATGCTGGAAGATGTATGAAAATGTTGTGCTCAGCTGAAATGAAAATGCCCAGCTTACAGTCCAAGTGAACAGCATCTGCTGTCAGTGGAGATTGCTCCAGTTCGTTGATTTTTTGTTTGGAAAAAGGAATTTTCATTGAATGCATATTCTAAGATAATGTTTTTTGGAATGTTTATCTTGACTCACGCAAGACGTTTCCATTTGCTGTTGTAAAGCTTCATGTGATTCATTAGGATGGCTCAAAAGTCAGTCAGATTTTCTGACAGATATAACTGTGTGTCAGTGAGCTATGATCTTAGTGCATCCAAATGCGCCACTGTACCCTATCAGCTAATAATGTTATATGATGGGCCCTCTTTTGTTCTCACCAAACGTTGGCAGTTGATGACATCAATGTGACACTATTGTAGTCACTGTACACGACTCATTTGAACCTCATGAAATGCAGTATACCGGTATGTGCATACGTCACAACCAGTGAAATATTTGGCTACACAAAATAGTGAAATTAGGTTGCCCCACACTAATATCTCGACAGTCCACTCTATATACATATCCTCTGCTATTGTACAATGATGCATTCAATTTAGAGTCATGTGTATGCCATAGATTAGTACAACAGTTCAAGGCCTGGCTTAGAGAGTTGCATGCGCCTCCATGTGGACAAGCATTGATCCATGAGGTAATTTACATGAGGTAAGGCAACCTAATTGACAAGGCAATCTAATTGCACTATTTTGAGTAGTTTTCTTCAAAATCAACCTTACATGATTTGAGTACATGATACCTTTAATTAGACAGAGTTCACCTACACAAAATAGTGAAATTAGGTTGCCCCACACTAATTTCTCGACAATCCACACCATTTATATATTCATTGCTTTTGTACAATGAAGCCTTCAATTCAGAGCCATGTGTTTGGTGTAGATTTGTGCACCAGTTCAAGGCGTGGTTCAGAGAGTGGCATATGGAACAAGCATTGATGCATGAGGTAATGTATCTCAGGTAAGGCAATCTAATTGACAAGGCAACCTAATTTCACTATTTTGTGTAAATAAGGTAAGAGCATCCTCAATACAATAGTTAACCCCTAAAGTCCCATTATCCCCTCGAGGGACAAAATGGATTTTGGTCAAACTACTACGGTCTCAATGTTCATCATTTTTTTTTGAAATTTTTTGTGAAGATAGAAAAATACATTAGCTTTATGGGGTTATAATTTTTTTCAATCGGTGCCCGGAAGCAAAAGTTATGGCACAAACGGTCCCTTTTTTGGTGTGGCGGGCATAAACCTTCTCTCACAAAAAAGATTTAAAAATTATTTTTTCATAGATTGTATTTTTATCTATATGGAAAGCTTTGATTCATTCCATTTGGATTTGTTATGTGAAAGTTATGGACAATCTTATTTTTCAGGCAATTAGAGCATCTTCTTGAAAAAATAACTTATACAATTCAATTCTGAATGTAGTTTTCACAATTTTTCAAAAAAAAATGTTTGAAAAGTCTAAATGTGCTTGCTAAAACAATCTCAACATTGGAATTATAGTGTTTTAATCCCATCTTAGAGCTATTGACGATTTGTTTTTTCTTTCAATCTTGGACTTACTTCTTCTTAATAATTTTTTAAAGAATGAAAATCGAGTGAATTTCTTTTGAATTTTTTTTTCTAGATTCTCAACTCAATTATTCAACATTTTAAAAACTAAATTCAAAGTCTCTAGTGCAAACTTCTTTTACATCTGAAATTGCAAACTAGTGTTCAAAAAAATAATTTTTTCCAACTTTGAATGCTAATATCTTCCAATCTGTAAGGTCAAACTTTTATGAAATTTTTACCACATGATCTGAGATAAGTTAAGTACAAGCCCCTATGGTTAGATTCTAAAAAAAATATGTTTTCTCTTTCCTCAGACGAACACAACAGAATTGGCAGTTTTGAATCGTTTTTGAAAAAAAAAAATGGCCTTGGGACTTTAGGGGTTAATCCTGTAAGGACGGGGCATGATTACTACTTTCAAGCCTCAACTGTCATCACTCTGTTTGTTGCCATTTTGTAATTAGATGCAAATGAAAAATTTTAAGTTTATTTTCAAAGATGAATTCATATGTCTACTACAAGCTATAAAACTTTCAATTTTTTTGGAAAAATTTTGAAATCACTATGAATTATTTGAGGAAAGAATGAAGAAAATTCATACCAAATACAAAATATACTCAAAGAATATGAAATTTTCTCCATAGATGTATATTATAGTGTAGAACACCAAGGTTTAAACCAAAGGTACTGTGTCACTCTAAAATTAGAAAATCAACAAACCATGGTTATAGGTCCAAAGTTCATATTGATGTAAAATATTAAATATTCATGAATTTTTCAAAATTTTCAATTGAAGTTAAAACTGCACTTGGTAAGCTTCATTTCATTAATTGAACTCAAATTCAAAAAAACATCATTTCTATGGATTGAAATTCACTTCAAGAAAAAACAGCAAGAAATGGCCAAAATACACTACAAGGGTGATCTATGGATTAAACATCTTCTTCTTCAGAAAAGTCAAGGAGACCATAATGAAGGATTTTGCAATACTATACACGGAAAATATACTCAATTACCCTCCAAATAAATAAATTGGATGAAAAAATATTATTTTCCATCAGACATTTAGTGTCCGCAACATTGCTACAGGGTTAAGTGGTCATCGTAACTGTACTTGGATGGATGACGGAAAAAATGTTGACTCAATGCAGCGTGCACGAGGCTTGTCTATTTGAGGGCCTCTATAATTTCTTCCTCCTAAACAATATTTTTTCCGTTTATATTGTGCCTTCCAAGTGAGCTAGCAAACCTCTGACATTATACAGTAATCATGACATCCTAAGCCAATGAGAGAGCATAAAGAGCAAGTTGACTTTAGTAATGTCCCAAAACAAGTCTATTTATAATTGGAGAATAGAAAACGTCAAGTGATTTAGGATTCCAAATACTATGACAGGGTTGAGGCACCTAAGTAGAGGTTTGAAGCTGTAAGGAAAAGGGGACGTGAACTCATACAACATGCATTGTTGTAGTGCCCAATTATAGTGCCAAGATTGAAGATGCTTTAAACAAGTTCAAGAGGTATTCCTGTACCAAGTGAATTATAATTGGGGTCGATTGGTGTAGTGGATGAATTTTCAATGAAAGAAGAATGAAATTTGTATTGAACGCAAGAAGTTGCATGATTTTTGAAATATTAGACATTCGGTTATAATTTTTGAAAGTAAAGCTAATAGACCACTATTTTAGTTCATAGGGACAGTAATCACATGGGATAGTTTTGAGAATAGTTCATGATGTATCTCCAAAGCAATTCTCTTCTATTTAAATGGCATGCAACATAGGTTCAAAAAATTTCCCTCACTAATTGAAGATTGAACATTGAAAATGGAACATTAATTACTATATTTGTACTAATTGAAAACAGAACATTACTTATCGATTTTTTACTAATTGAAAACGGAACATTTATCACTTTTCATTTGTTTATAATTTTTCTAGTGTATTGTATTGCCCTTTTGCTTTTCATCCATTTTAAGGTTGAATTTTGTCCCCTATAACTTCCCATTCTATCTAGACACCATGTAGAGACAAGAATATATTGAACTTTTGCATATCAATTTTGCAGTTTTGCATTAACCATACTAGACTTCTTTTATAGAGATGATGTTATCAAAATCGATAAAAACAAATTGTTTGTTTGGTTGAAACCATTATGTGCATCATGAACCCTAGTCTTTTTTTTGAAATCTTAATTTAAAAACACATGATATGGTTCTAAAATACAAGTTGAACTCATTGTCCTATTCAACAAAAAAAATTTAAATACAAAGTCGCATTAGCCCCTAAAGGTTTTCAACTATGTTTTCACCAAAAACACTCCAAAATTGCCATTTCTAGTACAAGTACCAAATTTAAAACTAAAAAAAATCAAACAATATTAGATTTGGACCTATGTATCTACAGGATATTGTAGGAAGATTGGAGGCTTAGAAACAGAGCATCTAAGGGCTGGTCCACCTCTTTCATGTATTTCCTTGGACGGGAATATTATTAGCTCATTTTTCAGACAAAGAAAAATTGATGAAGAATCTAACCCAATTGGTTTTGTATTTTTCCGAGCATTTTGGAATTACTTATGAATTTTCAAACGACTTGGATCGTTGGTCCCTATTTGTGGGCCTAGGTCTTTCATAATTGGTTCACTTGCAATTCTAAATAAAAATGGGGAAAGCAAAGAGAATGGTTGGCTCTTGCAATTAATAATGTTTTTTTCCTTGATTCATTCAATGACTATACTGGTAAATTTCATAATCAACTCATATCCATTTCAGAGCCATTTATAGGCTCCATTCTTAATGCCTGCTTTGTTTTACAGCCTCCTATTTTATGCTAGTTTGAAAAGATGTGGAAATTTTTTTAGAATTTTCTACCATGTAGATTGCAAGGTACTAGCGTTTGAATTGACAAAAATCCTTTTGGAGGCCCTACGAAAAAACCAGGCAGCTGCACTTCACAAGCTCACTTTTCCAATGAAAAAATGTCCAAATGATGGTGCTTCTTTGGATTCATTCTTCAAGGCAAGTTGGCTACATGCTTCAAAAATTTCAGATCATTTGGAGTTGTGCAACTTATAGGGAAAAAATAGTAAACAGAAAGAAGTAGAGAATGATTCAATATACTAAATTGTTAAGAATTTAATAATGGAATTGAAAAATGCCAATCCCAATGGTTGTAATGTTGTAATAAATAATCTGCAGCCAGATGAATACATTTATTTTATTTTTCAAGAATTTCAAAAATTGAATTAAATAACGGACTTCAAAGTTTGTTTTAAAATAGAGATTCTATAATTACCTACAATCTAAAACCATTAGATGACATTTGAGGCCTCTAGAAGATTGCGAGTTATCCTGTGTTTCCAGACTGCGGGAACGCATGATGCCTATTGGTTGATGTGGTCACAATTGTGCCACGTCATTTTCGGAAAAAAAAACAAAAAAAAACCCTGTTTAGAATGATATTTGGGGCAAAAAAAATTATTTTTCTTTATTTTTGAACAAAAAATACCTGACAACCCGTACCGGCTGTTCACAGCATCGGGACAGCATTGGGAACAGACCTGAAACGGTCTTTTGCACAAAATTGTGAAATTAGGTTGCCCCAGACTATAGTTGACCATGTTTGAAAGTGTTAGATATGAGAAATTAGTGTGGGGCAACCTAATTTCACTATTTTGTGTAGAGGCCTCAAATGTCATCTAATGTCTTTATAACTTTCATCTCATCAATAAAAATGGAATGATTCAAAGTTATTTACATATACGTAAATCTTTGAAAATCAATTTCAAATTTTTATTCTTAAAAGAATGAATTTTTCTAAACTTTTTTGAGTTGCCCAGGTTGCCTGCCTGCTGTATAATGAAAATTACATATCATACAACAACTTTTGAACCATGTAGTCAAAAGTTATGAAAATTGCTGGAACTTAAAGCTACTCCTTGGGCACATGTTGTGTGAAAATTTCAGAGAAAAAAATAAAAATTTCCGTTCGTAGTGAGCTGCCCAAAAACACAATGTGTAAAAAAAAACATGTTCAGGGCTTTCGGGGTTAAGATGTAACGATGGTTCATACTGAAACCTCTACTTTCTCTACAATGGCTAATGCAATTTTCTGCTCTCAATTTCAAAAAAATATTCAAATATCATGAGAACCAACATCATTTGAATATTTGCTTTGTGAATAGTTTAAATTCTATAAATGTCAGCTTCCTTCAATTTTTGTGTATAACAATCTAAAATGATGTATATCAACATACCAAGGCACAAAATGCTTTTTTGGAGTTTAAAAAAAACTTGAAATTAAAATGTAAAGCAATTCCAAATTATGGCATACAAAATCAAGTTTTAGACATGGGTAACTTTGAAATTAATTTTCTTTCAGATCATAACTAATTTTTTTTTTCAAACATCCATTATAATGTGTTATATGTAGTTTATTAGAACTTTTGTATATTACTTTTGGACTTTGTCCATTGATGCTTACGGTATGGTTGCTTGAATGAAAAAATTTCAAATCCATACTTAGTTTTCTTCATCAATGTACATTCCTTACAATGTAATGCTCATCAAATTTTGGATGAAGTTTACTGATTTTAGATAATGTTTATAGATAGTTTTTTACTTCCTTACATTCTAAGGGGCATGTCATATAACTTTGAAGAAAACAAAAATATCATACATGAGCCATGATTCTCTTGAGGTTTGGAGACAAAGGCCTTATAATAAGAATATAGATGAAAGTATTTAAATATATAATGCTACTATTAGCAAATTTAAACCTCAAGATTACAAAGCAAATAGAATTTGTAGACTTTGTATCGTCATTGGTAATAAAACATGATTGCCTGACTCTTGCACTTCAGTAATCAATAAAAAAATATAAACAATAAAAAATAGTAGAGGAGTGTTAGCATGTGGGCATAGAATCTATGAGCCCATGAGCCTAAGGGTTTATATTATAGATGCCTTCTATAATGGTTGTCATATGAGTAGCGTGACCTTGGATTTCTCGTCAGTCCAATATTGCGAAGCCAAAGGGTGTGGTGGAAGGTGGTTTGGAGCCTTGTTTGGAGCATAGTGGAGTGTGTTTGACCCTTGGATGCGAGCTTGGGCCGTGGCTTGGGGCCGTGGTGGGGAGTCGGCATCTTGTTTGGGACCTCAAATGTCCATGTCCTCTACATGGAGCAATGGAGACTCATCTTTTTCAAGTTGAGTCTCCCACGTGATGGAGTGAGAGGCTTTATCTCGTGGACTCTATCTCAAGTCTCAACATGCAAGTCATAGTTCAAAATGGCATCAACTTGACTTTTTATAATCTTTTGTGAGTTTTTTCCAGTTTCTTTAGAAGCTTTTTCTCAGGTTCATTAATAAAGGAGTTGTTGTAAGACCACTTGCTAGACCTGGTGTACTTGTGTATTATGGATGTTTATTTTCTTTGTTTTGCTATGGATGTTATTGGTGTTTGATGCTTGTAGTGATAGGATGTTTTTTCGCATTTCTTTCATTACTTGCAAGATTGCCATGATTGTGGTATACATCACAATCATGTGGCGTTTTTTCTAAGACTACGGTGTCCACCATTGGTCAGGAGCTATTGAACCTTGGTAGATTGCTAGCCAATTACAAGGTTAGTTGTTGACTTATGGCATGATATCTCTCATGTTAGTACGGTGTGATCTTGACATGAGCGTTTGTGCACGACATAGTTTTAAATGGCTATTTTATACGTACCTATTTTATAGACTCTTTCCATCTTACAATGTACCTATGTTATAAGTATGCATGTTATAAATACCTTCAAATGGTTGTAGGTACATACCTACAACCAGGTTCAAGGCTCATAGGTCATGTCTTTAAGCTTCCACAATAGATTCATTAGAAGAAAGTACATTATTCACTATTACTCTATACTATCATTGATGTATGAGATTTGTATAACTAAGATAGAGCCACTCATTCCGGACCAATAACCTATTCCCAACCTATAGGTGCATGTATTTTTGACCAAGCTTAGAGTGAGTTTTTTTTTTCCTTTTCAAGATTGGAACTAATAAATACATGACACATGTCCCAAGTTGTGAGAAAAAAAGTAGGAAATTATGATTAGGAAAAAAGTTCTTGAATGATTGGAATTGGAAGAGTTTAAATATTGGCCATGGATCTAGAGCACTTTTTGCCTCCCAAAATTCATAGTAATTTCAGTTCAAGCGATAAAATTACCAAATTTTTTGTAGTCCTTGTCAATTTTATTGATGTACCTTTGAAAAATATTTGTTTTGTTTTCACGACTCCAGATCATGTTGGAATTCCTTATTCAGTTAGTTATAGGTAGCTCTACCTTAGCTTGAAGAAGAGACAAAAACATAAAATACTATACAATTAGTGCAGTGATACTTTTAGATGTGGCTATTGCATTTTAGTAGTTGTATAGGCAATATGAAGAGAGAATTAATTCCAACATCTTTGGATGATTGGCTTAAATTTAACCCCTAAAGTCCCAAAGTCCCCTCAGGGGACACTTGGGATTTTGGACAGGCTCGTGTAACCTGAAATTTTGGCCTCATTTTTTAAAACTTTTTTTAAAGATAGGAAATCACATTAGCTCTCTAAAAATATAATTTTTTTTTTTCAATTAGAGCCCGGGAGCAAAAGTTATGCCACCCAAAGTCAAAAAAGCAACTCGTTGGGCAAAAAAAAAACTACAAAAAAATTGTATTTTTTTTTTAAATTTATTCTTTTAAAAAATTCTTGAATTTTTGAGAAGATGTTTTTGTCTACATTTGAAGCTTTGATTCATTCTATTTGGACTCAGAGTGAGAAAGATATAAACAATCTTGTTTTTTGGGCAATCTAGCATCTTCTTCAAAAAACAACTTGTAGAATTCATTTTTGAATGCAATTTTCAAATTTTTTCAGATTCTTTTTTGGAAAAGGTTAAGTTTGTTTGCAAAAAGAATTCCACCGTTGAGATTATGGTGCTTTAATTCCACCTAAGAGCTATTAACGATTTAGTATTTCATCCAGTTTTGGACCTACTTCTATTTAATAATTTTTTTATATGTGAAAATCAAGTTTTGACATTTTGAAATTTTTTCTCCTGACTCTCAATTCAAATTTCTAACGTAAAAATTTTCATTAGAAGAGATTTGAAGGCATTGGAGGGCCGTTTCAGGCTCGTTTTTCGATTTGGCCAGATCTGTGAACAGCCGGCATGGGCTGTCAGAAAAAAAAAATAAAAAATAAAAAATAAAAATTTCTCTCCCCAATATCATTTCAAGCCCCAATTTTTTTTTTTTTTTTTTGAAAATGGCGTGGCACTCGCACGACCACATCAACCAGCAGCTTTCTTGCGTGGGAACGCTACGGGAATGCAAGATAACTTGCGGGCTCTTGGAGGCCTCAAATATCCTCCAATGGAACTTAGTGGTGTGTAGTGCAAAAAAAATTTACAAATGGTCGTCAAAGTCATCTGAAATTGCAGGCCACCGTTTACAAAAACTTCTTTTTCCAACTTCAAATGCTAATATTGTCCAATCGATACGGTCAAACTTCATGAAATTTTTACCACATAATCTAAGACAAGTGAAGTACAAGATCCGAAGATTAGAGTCTTTAAAAAAAAAAAATTGGTTTCTTGAGTGATTGCAACTAAAAAGGCAGTTTTCAATGGTTTTGGAGCCAGAAAACGCCTTGGGCCTTTAGGGATTAAAGTAAGCTTATAAAGCTTTACATTATAATCTTCACTAGTGTGGCCCTGTGCCGTTGGCCCAATTTTCATCCTGATTTAGATATGCTTTTTTTTCTTTTATTCATATTTTTCATATTTTTCCATCATGTATTAGAAATTATATTGTGCATATCATACTTAAATGTTTAGAAAAAGGGATTCAAAGACAATTAGCATTTGTAGAGTGGTGATTTAGAGTAGTAGACAAAAACACTCTTAAAAATGATTTCTGCTAGTTCAAAATTTATATTAAAACTTTTTAATTTTAATTTCAATTTCAATTTTAAATAAAAATAACTCTAGTGTGGCCTTGTGCCATTGACTCAATTTTCATCCACTCCCGGTTCCACTTCTGGTTCCACTTCTGGTTCCACTCCCAGAAGCAAGAACGCCACCAAAATCAAAGTAAAAGTAATTTTCTAACTCTTGGTTCCACTTCCAGTTCCACTCCTAGAAGCAAGAACACCACCAAAATCAAAGCAAAAGTAATTTTCTAACTCCCGGTTCCACTCCCAGTTCCACTCCCAGAAGCAAGAACACCACCAAAATCAAAGTAAAAGCAATTTTCTAACTCTCGGTTCCACTCCCAGTACCAAGAACGCCACCAAAATCAAAGTAAAAGTAATTTTCTAATTTTTTAATCAATAAATACTTTGAAATTCAATAACTTTTGCACCACCGCTCCAAACGCCACGAAACCAAGCCGGTGCACCCCTCCTCGGCGAGAGCTTTCCGACGGTACCAAGCACGCGGCCGGGGGACGTACGGTTAGGAAGTTGTCCATGCTACAAACAAAACAAAACAAAACAAAACAAAACAAAACAAAACAAAACAAAACAAAACAAACAAACAAACAAACAAACAAACAAACAAACAAACAAACAAACAAACAAACAAACTCATTTAAGGTATTGATTCCAGTCTTAATTAATCCTATCATCATTATTAATTCTAAAGTGTTATGCAAGACAAGATTTAATGCTTGTAACTTGTTCTTCAATAACTATAGGTAGAAATGAAGTTTAATATGTATTAGGATTAGGGATGAAGCAACTACCAACATATTGTATTGAATATCTTATTCTAATTATGTGAGTACATAGATTTTAAAAAATTTACATGTTCTTTGATTCTGAGATGTTAGAAACTCTAAATTTTCAACAATTCAAAATTATAAAATTGTACTAATTGGTACGAGTTAGTTGAGCCCGAGATTCCAATTTAGTGTGGGTACCTTTATTTACTGTTGGTCCCAAGGTTGCACTCTCTGCTTCGTGAGTCTGGGTCGTTTCGAGCTCCGTCACAACGCCCCTGCGAGCTCGAAGATCCCGAAGCCCGATTTCATTTCCTGGCGGGCGTGACGGGGGCGCCAGGAGGTTGAATTTCTGCACCAGGAGGTTGAATTTCTGCACCAGGAGGTTCAAATTCTTTAGAAAGAGGTCTTGAAGATTCAGATGGCAGAAGCGGCAGGGATGGAGGAAGCCACGAGTTCAAGCAACGATGGCTACCCAACGGGCACGACGCCGGAGCATTGCCAAAAAATGATCAACCACTCTCTTTCTTGCCGTCAGTAGGCCCGCCATCCCTTTTCTCTTTGCCAAATTTTTTTATCTCAAACATTCTCTGGCAAATTATACGTTTGCGACTGGGTTTAGGGTTTGTACGTTGCGAGCATAATCCACTCTTTGTGCTTCACTTTTATAGTATGTGCTGCTCAATACATTGCTATGGAATTTCAAGTGTTCCGGAAATTTCGTTTGGACAGATCCGACGGTGAAGTTTGTGCGCGAAGCGATGGCCAAAGCGGGATGTCCAGTTGCAGACAAGTTTTTCAAACCAGAGCACTGCTCGAT
The DNA here is from genome assembly GCA_963969595.1 of Neckera pumila. Taxonomy (NCBI): domain Eukaryota; kingdom Viridiplantae; phylum Streptophyta; class Bryopsida; order Hypnales; family Neckeraceae; genus Neckera; species Neckera pumila. The sequence continues at coordinate 3,367,636 of OZ018415.1, read as the reverse complement.
GAAAGTGGGAGGCGGCTTTAAACAGGATGACGGGGTCTGGTCTTCAACTTTTACTCTTAAATTTTTTTGCCCGTTGTTGTGATCGTCAAATTTTGTAGGTCGCGTCTCGTTGTGGCTGGTTTGTTCGTAAATTGTGCAGTATCATTAGAATTTGAATCGAATTGGATGTTGGCCTCGGGATGTGCTCAGTATTTGCTGACAATATTCTCTGTTAGCTCCTGAAAGGATTGTTGCTGTACCTGTGCAGTATTTGTGTTCGTATTACATTTGGAATTTGTTGCCAAGGATGTTTAATATGCACGCAATACCTGACTCAAGCTGGCATGTGCCTGGCTTGTGTTTGTTGAAACTTTATTATACTGAGGCATGGATTTCAGATGATGGTTTTTAGGGTTTAGGGTTTAGAGTTAGGGTTAGGGTTAGGGTTAGGGTTAGGGTTGCTTTTGTAACAGCCACAAGCAGCCCTGACTCAAACGCGATCTTTATTAAATCGTGGCTACCATGTAGACATTGATTATGGGAGTGCAGCATTTGAATAGCATTGTTGCTCAAACGGTCGCTTTTTGGTGCCGTTACCTTAGCATCCGGATGTTTTTTAGGGTTAGCATCTTTTCTGTGGAGCACTGAGCTACTGCAGCTTGTGAATCGCCTAGTGTCGATTCCAGTCACTGGTTTCCTGCATTTATGAATTTGACTACGTGCAGTTTTGTATGTGCTCCAATGGTTGTCCATGCCGATGCAGTGGTTGTATAGAATCTCAGAGATCGTAGAACTTGCAGATAGTAATTTGCAGCAACAATGTAACACATCAAGACGAGGTGGATGTTGCGCTGACACATGAGCTTCTGCATGCCTACGACCACTGTCGTGCTGCCAATTTGAACTGGACGAATTGTGAGCACCATGCTTGTAGTGAGGTATGCCTATCATTTTACTGGGTTGAGTGTTGTAAGACATGTTAATTGGTCACATCCAGTGTTCATTATCACTGTGTAAAAGTTGCCTTAATTGAAGCCATTTGGGCGTCACATCAGCCAAAATTTTCTCCTCATATATTTGGAGCTCATTATTTAGAGCCATCAGCTAAGCGTATTTTGTTTGTGTAATGACCAGTCTTATCGACTATGAACATGTGTTATGCAGATCAGGGCAGCTAACTTGAGTGGAGACTGCGCATGGAAACGTGAGCTGCTTCGAGGCAACACCAACATACAAAAGCAACATCAGGTATATTCTGATTAACCCTGAATCTTTTGCTTCTTTCAGAAACTTTATTTTTAGCTGCAAATGTTGGTGAAAGATAAACTGGCGTTTGATGTGCCTGCATGTTGCTCATAGTCGTTCCACTTTATTGTTTATCTAAGAGCCTCATAACAATGATGATTACGGTACTTCTAGGGCTGAAAAGTTGCTTGTATTGTGACAGATATGCGTAAGAAGGAGGGCACTCATTAGCGTGGGTCTAAATCCACACTGCTCTATGCACAGGTCAATAACAGCTATTGACCGGGTTTGGAAGACATGTTATAATGACACTCAGCCTTTTGATAGAGTTCCTTAAAATTTGTACGATTTACAACATTTCTGGTGCAATGTGAAATTAATTGTTTGCATGATGTTATTATCACACACAATGTTATTGAGCTATATAGTATAGGCTCTCGGTGTCTGCATCAGTGCTGCTCTTTTGGGCAAGTAATTGCAGGAGTCGGGATATATGTGCTCTTTACATTGTGCAGTTCATTTAAGGCAGGTTCTCACCATTATTCAAGGTTATCAAACCACATAATCTTCTATGGTTCATCTGATGTTCCTTTTTCTCTAAAGTCAACCAATCGCTGCTCAAGATGATCTTACTTTCGCTTACTTCCTTATTTATTTGCAATGTCATAGACCATCTTGATGTTTTTGTAAGTGTGTTTTTGTCATAGGATTATAAATGGAAACTGGAAGAATTCTTATATTTCACTCAAAGTGCTGAAGTTCTGTAAAAAGCATTTGGGGTTAATGCTATGAGAAATTTTAGTAATTTTATGAGATACATCAACCTTTCGAATGTCTACAGGGAACAAAAACATCCTTTCAATGACTATAGAAGACTTTTTCATCCATGTTCTTCATGATTCAAGGGAGTGTGTACTCAAAAACATCCTTTGAATGACTATAGAAAACTTTTTCATCCATATTCTTCATGATTTGTGGGAGAGTGTACTCAATTGATAGGAAGCTCCATAAACATGTCTTGGAGGATTTACATTGGAGTAGCCACAAGGATTGTAGGCCTGGTTTTAGAAGGCATACAATTTTTGGACTGGGCAATCTCTTTTTGGAGTCACTAGTATCAATCCACCGTGGATTGAATTGGATTTACATTGAATTTGTATCAAAGCTATCACAAATTTGCATTGAAAATAGCACAAAAATAAACCCTGAATCATTTGAGTCCATAGTAGATTTGTTCAAGTGAATGTGGAAATTATTTTTTAGAGACCCTTGTGAAATGAATTGTAGAGGAATGATAGATGGGTTGTCTATTTTGCCACCTATCAAGAAAAAGTATTGAGCCACAAAAGCAAGGTTGAATTTTAGGATTTCTAATACAGAGTATGATTTTCTTTGTTGAATTTGGAAGGGCTATTTATGGCATGATTGCCCCATCTTATTACAAACATGGTGCTACATAAACAAAGAACTTATTAACCAATTCAAGCCATTGTCCAAAAGTTGTCCACCAAAATACCTCACAATCAGTTTGATATACAATAACAAATCTGTTGCCATTTTGCCAAATTCATGTCTTTTCTTGTTGCCAACTCTCTCACCTTCCATTTGACATGCTTTGTAGATCATTTTTTTATGTGCAATCAATGATATTTGATTACTTTGGTGCAGTTCAGGCCGCGTGGCTCGAAGCCAAAATCTATATTTGTCCTAATTTGGGTCATGAAATTAGTCCTTTGTGAGTATGCATGGCAAAAGATTTAGTTTGTAGAATATCGCTAATCAAACGAAGTTGTCTTTCCACACTCTATGTTGTGTATATTGCACTAGTGAATATGCTAATGTCAAATTGAAACGAGCTCTGATTACTCAATTAGAATGTTTTTGAGCAAGCGCTTCCAGTTCTACTTCCAATCAATGATGCCAAGGATTATTTAAACAATTTTGTGGCCATATTCATTAGAATAGCATACTACAAAGTAAAAATTGTGATTGGAGATGTTGTATGGACATCTAATCTTAAGAATACACTTCCATTGTGACTAAAGAAGAGAGACTTGCCACCTAGGAAGTCCATTTTGTTAAATCAGTAGACTCCACAATCTTAGCCCCTTCAAGGCGTGTTGTGTGGAATGTAAAATTGATTTCAGGACAAGTGTCATTTTTCTTTGATTTGACTGGAATAGATAGACTCAAGTTTAGTTTAAATAAACCTTCTTTGCTTTTAAAAAAAAATCTAAATTTTAGAAAAGTCCTGCAGTTGGCTAATTTGTTTAATTCTTAGATTTTGAATACCATAAACACATGAACTTAACCACTATTTACTTTTTCACACATTGAATGGATGGATGTTACAAGTTCATATGATGGACAAACTGCATCACACAATTAATGCAATGGACAATGATTGTTGTTGTGTCCTTTATCAATAAAAATTTGTTTCATCCAATTTTTTACAATGGTGACATTTTTAGAGAATGGTTGGCACTCACATATGATTGCTTGGAATTTCATAATCTACACCAACCATCGATTTCCATGTCACAATTTTGGACTAATAATGCCATGTATATTTTCAAAGGAGTTCAAGTTGCAATCATGTTGCTTCAAAGTGGAGGTTTGGCTTATTTAACTTCATTATTGTTAAATTGACAACATTTTGAGTCGTGACTACCCTCTATACAATCATTTTCTAAAACCACCTTTCTCTTAAAAATCATAAAAAACCATTCATGCAGATGTTCGAGATTGTATTTAGCATATTATCAACTAGTAAGATTAGAATATGTTGCTTACTTTGTGAATTTAAACATTTTCATTGCCTCATTTTGGACAACTCAAAGTTTCATGAAGTCAACACCTTCGGCAACCAATAGCATGGTTATAACTCTTCAATGTCAAGAATAGCCTAATTATTGTTGCAAGATGGTGAATTTGCATATTTGACAAAGAAGGTGCACAAATTCAAGACCATATGTCCTTACTATAAATTGAATCCTAGAAGACATGACACTCTCAATTTTGATCATTGTTGCACTTCTTACATGTATAAAAATCAATACTATGGTAATATAGTTTCTACATATATCGAGACTTCTTTACACATTATAAAGTTAAATATTGAAATGGTGTCCAAAAAAAACATGCTAATTATTAGGGTGTATATCTTACAATACTTTAGTACACAATTTACATTCTAAAAATCAGAATTGAATAATTTCCTACATCCACTTAAAGGTAAAAATGGAATGAAGGAGCCTACTTAAATCATTATAATGTCTACACAAAACTACATAAATCCTTTCATATTACATGATATCCTTGAACTATTATCATATAAAAAAAAAAGTAATACAAAGGACAACACTCTCCATGTAAATAAGTGTCCTTTAAAACTTAAATCCCCTTCCTACAAAGGTATACTATGGTATGAACTTTAGGGGCTATGGTTCAAAGAAAGAAACCCATCATGCAATGGCTCTTTGTGTTCAATGGAGTCCCCAACATTTGGTCAAATCACTCCACCAATTCGGCAACAACTGAGCCGCTCGAGCTAACTGCCCTTCCAACCTTGCAATGTCAACAACCATTTTGGATTTTTCTTGTATGAGTTTCCGTTTCATCCTTGCAAGTTTCTGTTCGCCCTTTGCAATGTCATTCAACGTTTGCTCTTCTTCTCTTTTGAACTCAACCACCATCCTTTCGTTTGCATCTTTCGCACGGTCAATCTCTTGTCTTATTTGCCTTAACACTATCCTAGGGTTCTGAGTATCTAAACATAACTTATTCTGTATTGAACGCTCAACGCTTGCAAAATGAGGTATGAACATTTGTGGAGTGCTTGGGCGTGGCGGATTGACATTTTTGGAAGAAGCTCTAACCTCAATTGATCGTGCTCCGCAATAAAGAGGAAAGATGTTCAGGTTTCCTGTCAAGAAGGTTCCACATACGGGACAAGGCTTTTGCTTCCGCTTGTCGACAACCAATGGAAACATGCATGGCCAACAAAAGACATGCCCACATGAAGTTGCAACAGGATCAATCAGGGGCTTGGAACATATGTGGCACTCCCATGCATTTGGGCGTGCCTCTTCAGATTTGTTCCAATTGGCATCAACACCCGAAATGGTGGATAATGTAATAGCAATCCTTCCTTCCATAACTCCCTATCGATCTTCTTGCTTAACAATGAATTGGCCCTGACTACCACTAATTTGAACTCACTCTTAACACTCAAGCACTTCCTTCCTTTTCCAAATGCATGAAAAACTTAAGCAACAAGAGTCGCACTATTGGAATCCCTCTCACAAGTTCTAACCATAAGCTCTCAAGCTGTACTTCAAAGTGATGTCCAGGGCATGAGATTGGTTGCTTATAAAGGCCAAGTGGTGCAAGCCTCGGTTGTGAGATTCAACTTGAGCTAGTCTCGGGTAGATCCAACCTAAAGAAATTTCATATCAAACCTCGGTCAATGAGTCTACGGTGTGGGTCATTCAAGCCGGACGACCTTGGTTATTATAGGATGAGTGACTTCATGGCCTCACAAAGGCAAACAATAGCATCCATTTTCATTTTCTGCACAAGAATTAGGAATGGGAAAGGTTAGTTGGATGATTTTGCACTAAGAACAGAGGATAAAAGCAGCAAAGTGGAAGATCAATTGCGGAACTAGTTCTTGTTGGCAACGGTACCACTTTTTACAAAGTTTTTCAAGTTTTTTTTCAAGTTTTTCTGAACCACTTTTTGGGAGACTCACCATTAGCAACTCAAAAGAAATATAACCCAAGAGGTTTGATAATTTTTTAATGCTCTAGTAATATATTTTACAAATTTTTATAGTTAAGGACATAAGATACAATGATACACTATAGATAACATTACTCTCACCTTGAATGGACATGCTTGAAACATGAAATATCTCAAGTTTCATTCATTGCTTCCAAAAACTCCTCACCTCTTATTAATTGATTTTGAAAAGTCGTAGTGATTTTGAATCACCAAAGTGTTCATTTAAGTCCATTTCTAAACTGTTTGTAAACAAATGATGTTACAATTGGATATGCTTACTTTAGACTCCTTCTATACTCTACATAGGACTGTCATGGTGATTACAAGCAAGAACAAAGAAGAAAATTTCAAAAACAAAAGATACTAAGCTTTGATATACTAGTATAATACATTATTCTAAATTTGGAGTATACTTAAGCCAACCACATCCATAATGTGGGCACATTTTCAAACACAGCATATGACTTGCTCCATATGCAAGTCTACAATCGAGATAATTGAAATGAACATAATCTTCTACTACAATCTCTATTTCTATAAATTGTGGGAAGATATAATGTAATCTTTGTAGAGGCATAATTGTGATTTGACAATCTATATTAGTTACGCTAGGAAATGATTTTCTTACAATCTAAAATAATTTGTAAATATTAGAGTTCCTTCAATTTGTATGTATAAATTTCTCTTGCATACCAAATTTTCTATTGGATTAATGTTTTCTACTGAAACAAGTTGTAGAATGAATAGTTTAAAAACTCACAAACAACTAGATTTGGTTATAGCATAGAATTGAGTTTTAATGTTGGTATATTTGTCAAGTAAAAATAGACATAATAATAGGGGCATCATTTAATGGTGGAAGTCAATATTTCATGATTTATGCTTTTATTACATCTTAGAAGCTTGGGTAAGATTTCAGAAAAGTTTTTCATTCCTTAAATGGTCAATTTGCATGAATATCATAAACCTAATTTTGAACCTTAAGATCTCTAAAATTACTTTAATCATATTAGAGTTGAGATTTATCCAAAATATGAATTATAATAATTTTAAGACTCAAAATTTTCTTTCATTAGATCTTTTGTCACACTTCACCAAAAGTTACAATATTCTTCATTGCGATTAATTCTTGGGAACCCTTTGAGGACTTGGCATAAAAACTTGAAGAATGAATGAGTGTAAATATGCTCCATTCACATTGAAAACTTGTGTTTTTCACCCATCAAATTGTTTGTAGATTCATGTGCTAAATTTCTTATATTTGACAAATTTTTAATTTTTTTTTTGGTAAAAATTCCTTAGACCAAAGAGCACAAGTATGTTTCACCTCAAAAGCTAACTTTTCTAGTTTAAAAAATGACCCATCAAAAAGGATTTGAAAAAATTGTGATAGAAAAATCTCAAAAAATTGCCATAATTAGAATTTACCAATTCAAACTTCAGCACTTTCCTTTTGCTCTCCAACAACACTTCCTTTCTTTGTTTGCATGGTTCTTGAAGCAAAGGCTAGGACAAGTACTACAAGCCCTCTGTCCCACGCATCTCTATCTAGAAAAATGTGGGGCTAAACATCCCCATGGCAATGTTGTAAGCTCAGTTTTGCCTCGCGCTAAAAAAAAAAGGGAAAAAATCAAGCAAAAATAAAAAATATTCAATATGGAATATACTCTAAAATAAACTTTTGATGTTTGGTTTCAAATTTTATAGGTAATTTCTTCTTAAATGCAATAATAGATCCTACCATATAGATGGGTTTAACGTAATTAGAAGTTATTGTTTGCAACCATTGTTTACAAGTCATTGAAACCATTTTTTTGAATTGCTTTTTGAAACACATCTATAGATTTTTGAATATTTGGACTACTAAAATCCTTGATCCTTAAGAAATTAATCAAAGTGACCACTATAAATAAAGGCAATATGGCAACACAATTGTGGCAAAGGTTTGTTCTATTCTTAAATAAGTTTGGCAGATTTTTATTATAATTATTATACAAGCTTTTTTTTATTCCATGCAAAAGCTTTGAATTTTTTTTCCTAAGTTGCTAGCATCTATAAAGCATAATTATTACTTCACATGAATGTTTTTGGAATGTCAACAAGACTTGTTGCATGCAATCTAATCACATCAATTTGGCTTCTTCCAAAATGGAGGTTTAGGTCCCACCCTTGCAAAATACAAATGAACACTCAAGTAGTGCTCCACATAAAAGAGAGTTCTCACTTGATTTTACAATTACCTCTATTAATTGACATTTATTCCCTAAATGCTCCAAAGAATGTTCTGACAAACAAAGTGCTTTAGGGTGATGTTTCAATCAAATAATTTCACCTTTATTAATCTAGTACTTGTATAATTAAAAAAAAAACTTTATTTATGATTAATTTGAAAAAATTGAGGTTAATAAAATGTTTGTACAAAGATATAAACAAAAGTATGTAAATTTTTTTAACCCCTAAAGGACCAACATATTTAGAGACCCAAAACTACTTTAAAATACTCGTTCCCAAAGCAAGGTCAAAATCTTCATCAATGTTTATTTTTTAACAAATACAACTGCAAGATCCATTGGTCAACTTCTTCATATATATTGTCTTAGAATTTTATAATGAATATCCTCATTGATTGCAAGTTAAATGTGCCTAAACTTCAAGAAATCGGCCTTTTTAGCCTTCAAAAGTTGAAGTTTTGTTTTTTCAACATTTTTAGAAAAAACTTGTATGTCCTATAACTTGTGCATTTAGTTGATATGTTGGAAAATGGGTCGAAAACATATGTAAAAAATGATAAGAAAAAAATTGTAAAGTAGAAGGTGGTACTAAATGAAAGAAAAAAATGATTTTTTAATAATATTTACAAGAAATGAAAAATTGTTAATCACAATGTTGAAAATATTCAAGACCAATTTAACAAATTTTGTACTTTTCAAAGTCTAGAAATAACATTGAATCTACATTTGAATGATGAAATCATAATGTATATATAGTCCAACTGTAGATTTTTGAATGAAAATGGATCAAAATCATTATTTTGGATTAATTAAAAATAAAAAAAATAAAAAATAGACAAGTGTCAACTGTCAGCCAATAAATTTTTAATTACAAGAATCTATCCATAATTCCTAGATTATTCCAAAATTAGTTAAACTGGTCTTATTTTTATAAGCAATTAGTATCATTTATTTTTTAATTTAAAATTTTTCAAAAGTGAGCAATTATTGCCTACAAAATAGAATTCATATCTTTTACTTCATCATTCAAAATTGAACATTTCGTATTTTTTTGAATAGATATCAATCTATACAATTCCCCAAAAAGTGATTGGTAATTTTTAAGAATGTATTTTTTGTTGCCTAGTTTGACACTGAAATTGAAGAAAACTTTCTAACTTTTGCAATATTTATTAGAGCAACATGAAACAAAGCTTCACATAGATTATAATGAGTAGCATCCATCAAAAAATTTCATGCAAAACTTCCAATTTATGAAGTCAACATGGCCTCCCCTACTTCTCAAAAAGTCCAAAGTAGGTTCTTCGGTCCTTTTAGGGGTTAAAAAAGGACTTGGTCATTAAAGGCTTAAATAGCCCCTACCTATTGTGAAATTAGGTTGCCTTGACAATTAGGTTGCCTTATCCTAGGTAAGTTACTTTATTAGCCATCAAAGCCAATAAACATTTCTATAGATATTTCTATTTGTACATATAGAAGTTCAATTGTTCCAAATACAACAATACCTAATTCAAAAGTAGTACATTCCTGTACAATAATATTTATTTAAATATTTATTTAGTGTCAAATGTCAAGAAATTAGTATGAGGCAACCTAATCTCACTATTTAGTGTAGTTCTTCCTCATTTATTCTTTTCACAAATGATTATAAAATAGAAGAACCTTAAACCATACATGAATCTATCAGTTGCCGAAATTGAATTTCCACATCAAAGAAATTATCAGCGGTCCACATCATCTCACACTATTTAGAAGATGACACGTAGCACTTTCTTTTTCTTTTTCTTTTTTTACATAAATGACTTAATTTATGTCCAATTTTTTTTGGAACATTTGGGAAACCCATTGCATTAAAAGAAAAAACATTCAAAACAACCAAGCCAGAAGGCTAGACAATGAAGAGAGAAATTGACCTTCACGAAGGGCATGAAAAGATTTTTTCTACCGACCTACCAGGTGCCAAAATATGACCCCAAAACAAGGATCTAATGGACCAATGCAATTGGACTTGAGATTGGAAAGGAACCAGCATTTTATTTTTGAGCAATTTTTTGCTCAAAAGTGATAATTTTTTCCTCCATGGAATATTTGGCAAAATACTCTTCCTTTTTAGTATGGATGAAATTGCTAATTTGCTACCAAATCATTGGACAATATCCCTCAATTTTGGATGAATGTACATCATTTTAGATGAATAAATGAAATTTCATCCATAGATTGCAAGCTTCATCCTCCCAGAGATTATTGCTTTTCTGCACTGCCTAAAATAACTGGAAAAAAAAAAAAAAAAGGAAGGAACTTGAAAGGGATTTGTTCACGTGCACTTGTTCTGGAACAAAGTTGGAAACGTCATAATATCCTCCGAGGCTCCAGCTTCTAAGGTGACCGATAAGAGCCTATTGCCATTGGAAGCAGGAACTGGAGGCCCGTCCAGCTTGACCACGGGCAAAGCATGCAAAAAAATCTGAAATCTCCCCCTCACGTACAGTTCACAAAGCAAGGTCCGGCGGAGGCTCCGGAAGGTCCAGTCCTGTTTTCTAATTTTACAGATCTGGAGGCTGGAGGTCCAGGCCTGGCAGCTCCCCAATGGCAACTGGCTCTAACCCCTCTGCGTCCAACCAGATAAAAATAATTCCTGTCGACCCATCCAAGACAGATGGCAGTGCCACATACGAGGCTTTTATTGTTGTTAACAATTATCTGAACCTGAAGCCAACTGTATGATAGTGGCTTTGTCCATATTCCCCAATAAGTGACATCAAAAGTGCATCAAATTCAACAAGTGTTCATAGGAGCACAGTCGTAAGGAATATATAATAAGGTATCAACTGAACTGGACCCACTTTGGTATGATACTTTTGGCATTGCCAGGCTTTATTTTAACTGCAATCCATAAACAGGAGTTATAAAATAATAATACTTTACTTGCAATAATGCAATATTGATGAGTGTGAGATGAGGATCGAATCTGAGGACTATTTCAAGGCTCACACTAAGCAGCATTTGACTGATTGGAACGTTGAAGCCATGTTGTAAAGCAAAAACCATCTCTTAATAAGAAAAAGAACCACTAGACGTCAACCCAAAGGAGAGCTAAAAACGCAAAAAAACGCAAGTAGGAGAGCAACAACGTTGTAATTATAAGGGTGACATTGGCACCAAAAATATAAAAAGAAGAACAAAGGTGTTGCACAAATTCCAATTTGGAAGGGTTTCTACTCTCAAGATTACGGAACTCGGGTCAAACGTAAACGCTCTCCACATCTCTCTTTTCAATAATCATCTTGCTGACCTTATTTCAAAAAATCACGTAAGATGCAACACGCACAGTTGCTGCAAATAATGTGACAAGAATAATCCTCACAGGACATGCCGGTGCAAACTTCCCAGATCTCAAGACTACCCTTCGCATTCCAAGGGGAAGCATAATCTTCACAAGACCCGTCCCTGCCTTCCCAGGATCAGCTTTTCTACCGAAGGCCCCATACTGCTTGCTTCCGCATCCAGCAATAAAATCATCTCGAGCACAGGCCCATGCAATTCCATCCCTACTCCTGGGTTTTTGAGTTTCGAACCCCGAGGGTCTCTCTGGAGCAGGGACGAGTAGGCAGAAAGGGGAAGCGGCCGCAGTTGATTGGATTTTCGTAAGAGAGAGGGCTATGCTCTTTCCAGAATATTGCATTGCCTAATAAACTCATTGGAATAATTCACGTACTTGGACCAGAAAGGTCTTAGCTGAGGGAATGCTATGTCCATCCATGGCTTCGCTTGTCCATTGTAGTGTATCACAGCTGCTTTTTCCACAGCTTCCAAGTTGGTTTTCGTGTTGTAGCCCAGCCCCAACATGTGCCACTTATCCGAGATTGGGTGAACATTACCATCGAAGGCTATGAGAGCTGGAGGTAACGTCCCTAATCTCCACAACGTCAAGTTCAATTGCAGGTTCTGAACACAATAAGCACCGTGGTTCAGTATTCAAGCGCATCAACTCCAACACTGTAGAGAATTGCACATCATGCTGGAAGCTCATCCACTTGAACAATTGAAAAAACAAATTCTGAAACGACAAAGCTTCAGGCGACTCATTTTTGGTTGAGGGTGCAGAGTGGTAAACCCTACCTGCTTCTGCCAGTAATGGTAGACACGGGTAATATCAGCTTTCCTCCAAGCTTGCAAATCGAACACATTCATACCATATGCCCAGGCACACTTGTCTGGATCGAAAGTTGAGGCGATAATCGGATGCGAAAAATTGAAGTAATTCCTGAAAGTCTTCGACATGACCCATGTATCATCTCCACGACAAGTCTCCACAGCACCGTTCACTTTGCCATGAAGATCCATATCCCACAAGGGGCTAAGGTCTTTCTGCACTACTACATCATCGTCAAGAAACACCACCCTCTCCAGTTCCGGAAATAGCTGTGACATCACTCAAACAGCACAATTCAGCATTCAGCTAGATATCTGAGCAACTAAATAGCAGCTGATTGTATAGTGCAAGAGCAGAGGAACATTCAATACAACAAGAAAAAAAACTAGCCAATGACATTGAGCCATGTCTTTAAAATTGTCACCGATTTGGTGCCCCCGTCATACGTGCAAGCATCGAGTTACCCTTTAATTCACAGAAGTATGAACTCAGGGATTTCCTTCCCTTAGACTCACTCCCACTTTTCGACCGACACAGGGTTCAGTAACCCCCTCGTTACCCTACTTGAAGGATAACTCTATAAGCAGCGAAGTATCTAAGACTAAGACACGTTCCCATCTATCACAGACAAAGTTTGGAGGGTCTTTGTGAGGAAACATCCAAGTGAACCCCTAAGAACAGATGTGAAAGTTTAGGGTTCATTAAAGGCTAGAGGACGAAGAAAAAAGGTCATGGCAATGCAAAACAGAAGGGCAGGAAACTCACGTCTGGTAGGTAGATGCGGAGGTGGTTCATAATGGAGATGTACTTGGGAGAACGAGCCTGAAGATATGCAGCAAGGATAGTCGGCGAATACTGGCTAATGTTGGTCCCTGCTGCATGGTCGCCATGGTAATAATACTTGATATCATGAGAAGACTCCATCGCCTCCAACACAGGCACGTTGTCTCTCGTCAACCACTCGAACTGGTGCACCCCTTTCACCTCGATAATCGCAGGAGCCAAAGGGTTGAGCGCGAACCACGCATGCATAGCGGCATGCGTCTTCTTGTCGGTGATGACGTGAAACACGATCTTCTCCGGTTGAGCTGCGTTGAAGATGGCCGACTTGACAACCACAGCGGCCGCTAGAACGTTGTCCGTGGCAAGAATCAGGTGGTGTAATGTGGGATCCGTCAGCCTAGGTGCCAAGTCCGGTGATGGGAGGTCCTGACGAGCCCGAGCGTTGCTCGAGTACTCCCCTGTAAGCTTCAAGGCTAGGCAGTGAAGCCCCTTTGGCACACCACTGCTTGCGTAGTGCCTGTACAGGGCCTCCTGGAGCTTGGCAGCACGCACCTTCTCTTCGTTGTTCTCGACCTACAGTGCAAAGCAGTGTTTTTATTAGTGGCCTGGAATGCCACAAGGCCCACTGAAATTCACCACTGGACACGAGTAAACACATGAAAAGACGTAAAATCAAACGAAAATGCCAATCTATTGTCCTTATCACTGACAAGGGGTGCCACTTTATTCTGACCTTCCCTACAACGACATCCTATACTATCCTGTGCACGTGCCACACTATCATTGAATGTAGCACTCAAACTGTCACAGTGGAAAAGTCACGACCCCAGGTGGCAATATCAAAGAGATTTCGTTCACTCAATCCGCATTTTCATGCCCTTCTCCAAAATGACGTTCTAGAATATCAGCACACTTGCCACACTATCATTATCTGTAACATACTCATCAAACTGTGTCAACTATTGTCATAACCCAGGTGGAATGTTTAAAAGTAAATGACACCGACACCACCAGGAACCCGATCAAGGCACACATGTAGAGACGTATGAAAATGTCATAAAACAGGTCACTACGGCTACAGGTCGTCAAAACACACCATAGACTTCATGCGGCGCAGTAAAGTAGGCATGTCATACTGCTTGTGGCGAGCTTCTTCCAGTAACGCTTCCATCGAGTCAGGGATCTCAGTGATGTCCTCGCCCCTGTATTCGAAAAGTGACGAGTATCTATCCGGTTTCTTCTGCACACATCCACGGATTGGCATCCCATCAAAATGCGTTTCAAAAAAAAAAAATGGTAAAAGTAGTGCTGTTCCAAAAAGCTGATTGAAACAAGCAGCAGGGTCGTGTTTGCAACACTTACTGGGGTAACAAGTCTCTTCCACGGTAATTTCGGTCCAAGTTTCCTTCCAAAGCAATCTGAAATGACAGGAACAGCAAAAACAAGATTTAGCACAAAAATCCACTACACTTTCGCCACAAATAGCCCTACGAATAATTGCAGCTCAGTTGACACCCAATCCGTGTTCTACTAAAAGAATGAATTACGTGTGTACATCTCAGGGGGGAGGGTCATCTCAGCAGCACTCGTCCCGAGAATTGCAATTCAACTAAAACTTGCTCGCAGACCTAAATTCCTGACCAGGAGCGACTAACACTTCTAATAAAGAACTCTCGTGTGCGTGCCAAATGAAAAGCAACAAGAAACCACCGCACCTAAAAACTCCACACCGATCTCAAAGAAAAGGCCATAAAAGATTGAAAAGCCCTAAGCAACAGTGCAGTCAAACATTCCATCAAACCAGACTGCCTCCAAGCACACAAGCCTCGCGGACAGACAATTGGGAGGCAAGCAATGGGGAAAAACACTCCTCAGGTGACACCATCCCCCTGAAATATACACATCTGGTACATACTCTCTCAATAAACCACACACCGGGTGTCTCCTGAGCAGCACGCCACCTCGAACACAATGACAGAACCAGCAGGGATCCGAAACAGCAAGCGCATTTGAATCATGTGCACACACACAAGACGCGCACAACTACTGCGGTCATACGAGTCCCAGAATCGTAAATGCTTGTAGAGCACACAATTGGGACGCAAGCAATGGGAAAACCCCTGCGCAGGTGACACCATCCCCTGAAATGTACACATCTGGTACATACTCTCTCTCACTCAATAAACCACACACCGGGCATCTCCTGAGCAGCACGCCACCGCGAACACAATAACCGAACCAGCAGGGATCCGAAACAGCAAGCGAATTTGAATCATGTGCACACACTCAAGATGCGTGTACAACTGCTGTTGTAATAAGACTCCCAGATTCGCAAAATACTTGCAGGGCAGTCAAAGATACCGCGAACACAATGACAGAACCAGCAGGGATCCAAAATAGCAAGCGAATTTGAATCATGTGCACACACACACAAGATGCGCACAACTCCTGTTGCAATAAGACTCCCAGATTCGCAAATGTTTGTAGGGCCGGTAATAATAAAAATGATCAGGCAGAGCGCGGCGTTCGTTACCGAGCGACGAGCAGTTGTGGACGCCATCGAGCGTGACGAGCGCGGTGGTGATGAACAGAAACGGCAGAAAGAATGCGAGCGCGAGGATGGTCCAGAACAAGCAGCGGTAACTCAGGTATCGCACCGCGCTCTTCATCTTCAAAGGATCGAAGAAGCCGGGAGTGGTGGATATGGTGATCCGTCTCATGTTGGGGGAGATGTGGACCTGCATTGTCGGTCGCCACCTCGTCCCCCTCCACGGCGACTCACGGCTGCTGCCTCTTCCCAGATCCTGGCCACTGCTGCTGTGCGTCCCTGTCCACCATCACTGCCAACACTACTCTTCCCCTCTCCCGGACAGACACACACACACACACACACACACACACACAGACGCCTCTTCACCAGATCCCTACTCCACCATCTCCCTCCGATCAACACGGCGAATCAGCTCAACTCAACTCAACTCAAAGAGCACACGCTTGCGCGAACTTTTCTCACATCACGCCCGTCCTGCAAACCCCAAATCCTCGCAGCTAGCTGCAGCTTCCTCTTCCGTTGCGCCTGCGGGCGCGCTCACCCTCGCGCCATCTTCAAAGCTCCCGGGATCCCGGGATCCTCCTCCTCCTCAACGTCCACTGCCTTTGCGTCAATGCACCATCACTCTTTCCCCATTCTCTTCCAATCCACACGATCTATATATTTCCTTCCTCACAACCCACCACTCCCCAAAGCAGCCCGCTCTCACCAACCCAAAAATCCTCGGGAAAAACAAAACTGCAGGCACAAAACGCACAAACGCACAAACACGTTCAAACGTCCATTGGGTGCGACGTCGCAGCTTTCGTTTGTTGCAACGGCTCTCCCTCCCTCCACGCGCATCCGCAATGCCACACCAAAGGAGGAACGAAACGAAATGAGAGAAAAGCCCTAAAGGAAAACAAACAGTCGAAGCTCGCTCTACGACTTCGATATATCCCCGCGTGCGGATCTTCGAGACGCTGGAGAGCTCCAGGAACCCAACGTCCGGAAAATGCAAGCGCTGCATTCGACGTCGAGAACACAAATGTGCTCGCTCCCGGCGACTGCTGCTGCTGTGGACGGAAGCGCTGGCGCCGAGTAACGTAGTGCTGCGACGAAAGCGAACTGAGCTCGGGCGACACTCACTACCCCATCCCGGGGACGACGCGCTCGACACGCGAGTCTCTAACGTGAGGGTACATACTTATACCGCTCTGGTAGATTCCGCATGAGAATCTATGTTTTCGCAAGACTTCCGTCTTTGGAATGTCCTGGGTCCGGACTCCGGAGTCCCTTGTTCCTTCTGTTAAATGAGTTCTATATAAGGCCAGGGGGGTACAGTAATAGACCAAATTTTTTTCACACTAATACACGTTAAAATCTGCTCCCTAATATGAAACAATTAATAGTTTTTTTATTCAATTCAAGTTTTCCAAGTTTTCCAAAACTCAATCAAAATGAATATTGACCTAATTAAAATATTCTCAAAATTTCCTTGCGTTAACTCAATACCAGATGGGGTCTTATTACTTACACTGACTGACCGTTTGATTCTCAGACGGGAATAGGGGTCCGAAGTCGGAGGTAGTAAGTAAACTGCCCAGACACTCAGTGGTTTGATTTCAGTATTGGGGATATTATTTTTCAAAATTTGTGTTTTTTTATATTGGCAAGGGTAGTACAGTGGGTCAAATGATTGGGGCAGTATAATAATAAGTTGAGCAGAAGGGAGGGGAGGGGGATGGGATGGGTCCCCTTTTCTTTCCATGTAGATGGTTTTGTGGGGGACTGAAGGTGCAAGGAACCTCTTCAACTGGGGAATCGTCCCCAATTCCTCGTTTTTTTTCTTTGGGTCTACAGGGGGGAACACGAACTTAGGGAATAAATCAGTAACCTCCGTGTTGAATAATGTGGATCATTCCGTCATTACTTGTGGGCTAAGACTCTATACCATATGATGTTGGGCGGTGGTGGGTGGTGGTTCCAAAGCTTCAAATCACTTGAAGCTGGAGACATTCAATACTAAGGGCCTCTTCACATTATGGGCGTCCAAGTCGAGAGGCAGTGGGACTTTGCATATGATTGGTGGAACCGACGGACCCTGCAATATGATTGGTGGAAACGACGGACTCTCGACTTGAACGGCCATAGTGTGAAGAGGCCCTAACAAAGGAAATACTCCCTCTATTTCTGAAAAAAAATGTGTATTTCGGAAGGGAACATAGAACTTTTTCAAAAACAGAGGTAGTACCAATTAGCGACTAGCACCCTTTTTTTTGCACCATGGGGCCAGATTGCAGCATTTCAAAATAAATGTCTACTTTTCGTCAAATAAAAGTAATCTTTTTTTGCCAAAAAATTTTCATTTTTCTCGAAAGTGTGGATGAAATTGTCGCCAAATTTGGATGAAAAAGTGCTTGAATATGATTGAAAAGTGTTTTTTGATACAAAAGATGGATGAATGTAGAAATATTGTGCTTCACAAAATTTTAAGTGATCGCCATCTTAGCACTATCTCAAAAAGTGTAAAAAAAAGGGTTGGCAACTAGTATTGGTTATAACAAAGCTTCACATGACATTGTATAACCAAGCAATGGTTAACTTTGTAACATTGTTGCGGATACTAAGTGTCCGATGGATGATACAGAATATTTTCATGTAAGACAAGAAATGCAATTGTTCATCTTTAGAATTTTGTGCAAAAAGGGGAGGCCTTCTACAACTACTTAATATCCTCAAATGAGTGCTTTTGGTTTTCTTGAAGTAGATGATTCACACTTTATTAGAAAGGATGATTTCCGTGGAGACTAGCCCATCCTTACAAAGTTAATCACCTCATGTTGGGAAAGTTGTATGCTTTGCTAGCTACCTGGGAAGGACTCATCACTTCACCCCTAATACAAGTTGGAATTTGACATACAGAAAACCATACAAACAGGAAGCAATGAAGAGACTCGCCTGATTCACGGTAGACCACATTCTAGTTCCTACATGCATTAGGGGTTAATTCAAGGATTGGAGTTGGCTGAGGAGCCATGAACAAGACAAGGTTGATCACTGCAAGAGTCTTGTTTGTTTCCAATGATGCAGAAGCCAGACCCCTGCCTGCCTCATTGGTAAACGATGTTATGTTTTTAATCGGCTTGGGTTTGGGTTTGGGGTTTGAATTTGGACAAGAGTTTGCGGCCTTCCGTTTGTTACTGCTGGCTTTCCAAATGCATGCATGGTTCTTGTGTTTTTGCTGTCGTGATTGTTGGATATGAAAACACCAATGATGGTCCATGTGTTTCGAGAAAAAAATAACAAAAAAACACCAATGATGCCATTGATGATCAGAATCCTACTGAGTGCACAATTTTTTTTTTCACGTCCTAGAGCAAGAAACAGAACAGTTGTCCGTCAAATGAAGACCGGAATATTGACTGGGTTGGGCTCCAATCTTTGAACAATCTTGACATGAAGAAGATGAATTCATTATGAGACGGATGAAAGATACATTGTAGACCCGTCGCCGTGGACCACTGTACAATCAAAAGCATTCTTTTTTACTTTCCTTTGACTGAACTCAGCAGTTTCCATTCAAAAAAAATAAGAAAAGCAATTGGTCAACTCATGGTAGGTAGTGTATGCACTTCACCGATGAAACCCAAAAAAATCATGGAGTAGTATGAAAATGGGCACTTGTTTTTTTACCTTGCTTTGCACTTACACATTATTTTCAGGACCACACCGATTCCAAAACCATGACTGAATGGAATGGGTTACAAGTGGAAGTTACCAAGTCTGTCTCTTAGGAATTCAAATTGACCGGTGATGTTAAGAAGAAGGCCCCATTTGAAAGCTGATCCTTCCGCTTTTCCCGGGTCTACTCAGTCCATTTGGGATTCTTTTTTTTATTATAGTTTTACAAGCTATTTGCCTTTAATTCACATGTTGAACCATTTTTTCAAGTAGCGAGTCCAAATTTTTCTCTATTTTTTATCCCAAATAAATAATTTATAGATTCTTTCACCGGGATTATTTCAATGTTTTCAAATTGCAACCAGGTTTTTTCCCAATTCCACTGGCTAACACTGAACTAACTTGGCACTTTTGACAAACCATAATACCAAACTTTTGCATAACTTATACGGAGTATAAGTTTCTGTAGCCCATTGTGGTAAACATTGAGTTTCACATCAAAAATAACAGCTGTTGGGACAGAAGTCATACATTACTGATTTTATTTTTTATGATGTCCACTTTGACTTACTTTTCCCATTTTTTTCTTTTGATTTTTACATTTCTCTTTGTATCCTTTTTAACACAAACGGGCATAAATCCATTCCATTCCAAAAGTAACTGCTTGGTGTGTGCCAAGCTGCAGATCCTTGAATTCAGTGGTCAAAAAAAAAAAAAAAAAATCTTTTCCCCAGTATATATCATTGCATATCAACGGCATTTTTTTTTCTCATTTTTTTTTCTTGGAAAAAATGAAATATTGACTTCACTTTCACTGTGTGAAATATATTGGTTGGATATTTTGGACCTGAGTAAATAAAGTGAAAAAATACAGAGTGTGGGACTGAGTGGTCAAGGGGAAATTATTCTTACCCATTTTATCATTGGGGGCTGGCTCCTGACATCCATTGCGCTAATTGCAGCCGTAGCTCCAGCTTGGGTGGGCAATAAAATTGATGTCTCATCACCTCCGTGCAAGTACTGCAAGTACAGGCACTCTTGGCGAGAGTACAGGCAAGCAGAATTGGGATGACTGAAATGGGTTTAAATGTTTTTTTTAAGTCCTTACAGCAGCAGATTTGACACAAAATATTCACATTCAAGTGAAAGCGCCAGACGTCACACCTTCGTTGGTCAGAGCCTTCGTGGAAAATCTTGGGTGTCAAAACACCTCAATCTAATTAGCATTTTCCCCCATCCATGTGTGCCTATCATGATATTAACCCCTAGAGGTTTTGACTATGTTTTCACCAAAAACGTTCCAAAACTGCCATTTCTAGTACAAGTACCAATTTTTGGAAAAAAAAACTTTTGGGACACATGTAATTGTAGGATCTTGTAGTAAACTAGTTTAAGAAGATGTGGAGAAAATTTTTGAGAAATCTTTGCTGTGTAGATTGCAAGATATTAGCATTTGAAGTGACTAAACCCCTTTTTTGGCCCTGCAAAAAATTAGGCAGCTGCACTTCACAAGGTCACATTTGTATGAAAAAAGGTCCAAATTGGTTGTAATTCTTTAAATTCACTCTTCAAGGTAAATTGGCTACATGCTTGAAAATTTTCAAATCATTTGGAATTGTTCAGCATAATTAAAAAGAATAGTAAGTAGAAAGAAGTAGAGAATGATTCAAAATACTAAATTGTTAACATTTTAATTATGAAATTGAAAAATTCCAATCCCAATGGTTGTAATGTTGTTATAATCAATCTATACCTTAAGTTTTTATTTGTTTCCAAAAGTATTGAAGATTGAGTTAAATAAAGGACTTCAAAATTTATTTTAAAGTAGAGATTCTATAACTACCCGCAAACTACACAAACCTTAAAATCCTCATAACTTTCGTCTCAAAAATCAAAATGGAATGATGAAAAGTCTTCCTCATGTATATAAATCTAGACAACCAATTTCAAATTTTTATTTTTCAAAAAAATGATTTTTTGGCTTCCCGGGCTACCCACCGAGCAATGAAAACTACATATTATACCATAACTTTTTAACCATGTAGTCAAAAGTTATGAAAATTATTGGGCCTTATCCCCTAAAGGATCGAGGCCCTTTTTTTGCCAAAAAACACTCAAAACTGCCATTTCTATAGCAAAATGTAAAAAAAATTGAAATTTTTCTTTCCACATCTAACCATAGGATCTTATACCTAACTAGTATAAGAGTGTGTGGAAAAAATTTCAGAATTTTTGACCATGCAGATTGCAAGATATCTGCGTTTAAAGTGAAAAGAACAAGTTTTTCAGCACATTGTGGGACTAGATTTTTTGACTTTGAACATTTTTAACTTTATTTTTTTGCACTACAAAGTTTTGAGCTTTTAATGTTTATACTGGAGAATTGAGTTGAGAATCTAGCCAAAATAAAAAAGTTCAAAAAATCTTATTTTTCATTATTAAAAAAATTGTTAAGTAGAAGTAGGTACGAGATAGAAGGAAAATCTAAAATATTCATATATTTTAGTTGGGATTAAAATGCACTAATCCCAATGGTGAGATTGTTCTAGCAAGTAAACTAAACCATGCAAAAAAAGAAAATTTGAAAAATTCGAAAAATTGCATTCAGAAATGAATCCTACAAGTTATTTTTTTCAAAAAGATGCTCTAACTGCCCGAAAACAAGAATGTCCATAACTTTCTCATACAAAATCCAAATGAAATGAATCAAAGCTTTCTAGATAGACAAAAATATAATCTATGAGAAAAAAAATACTTAAAAAAAAAAAAAAAAAATTGTAAATTTTTTTTGCTGCCCATCATCCCCTGTTTTGAGCTTATTTGGTCATAACTTTTGTTCCCGAGCACCAATTGTGGAAAAAAACTATATTCCCATGAAGCTATTCAGCTTTTCTACCTCCAAAAAAAGTTTCAAAAAATCAGAAGAAAATTTCAGCCCGTAGGTACCTGCCCAAAAATGCATTTGTCCCTCGAAGGGACAATGGTCCTTTAGGTGTTAAAGCCACTCCCCAAAAAAATGTTGTGTGAAAATTCAAAGAAAAAAACTAAAGTCTCCATTTGTAGTGAGCTGCCCGAAATTGCTATGTTGCCAAAAAACATCATTTGGTCCGTTAGGGGGTAAATTTGCTCATGGGATAAGGCAATAGTCTGCTCTTAAATCGACCTCTTTAAGAGCTGATTGCATTTAGGGGAAGCTAAATTCTTGGCTTAGCAATTTTCAGTGAATTTTTGTAGGAAGAAAAATGGAATTGGCATCTCCCCCAAGTTGTTTTATTTTTTTTTTAACCTTTGTGGAATTAGGTAAAAAAATTTGAAGTTGAAAACATAAGGATCAATAAAAGCGACCATCTCTTGAAATGTATACTTTTGGTACATTGAAGAAACCAAAATGTACCTCAATGTTATCATATGTGAAGGTCTGATTCAACACTCAGGTGTTAAAATTAAATTCCCATGTCAAAGTCTTTGTTAAATGGAGATCTAAGCTTAATCCCTAAAGGACCAAGCCCTTTTTTCTGCCAAAAAACTCTTAAAATTGCCATTTCTAGAGCAAAGAGTAAAAAAAATTGAAATTTGTTTTTTTTGCACATCTAACTATTGGATCTTACATCTAACTAATATGAAAATGTGTAGAAAAAATTTAAGAATTTTTTGACTACACAGATTGCAAGATATCTGCGTTTAAAGTGAAAAAAACAAGTTTTTTAGCACATTGTGGGACTAGATTTATTGACTTTGAACATTTTTAACTTAATTTTTTTGCACTACAGAGTTTTGAGGTTTAAATCTTTATAGTGGAGAATTTTTATTTTATTTTATTTTATTTTTTGAACAAATGGAAAACCCATAGCATTAACAAAATACCAAGTACAAAACAGTCAAGCCAGAAGGCTAGACAATGAAGAGAGAACGAGCAGAAAGAGTAGAAATAGACTAAGCAAAAAGACAAGGAAGGGGGCCCTCCTTGCTCCAACTAATCTGATTGCCAACACAAGTGACAAGAACAGGAGACTGCACCCAAACTAAGTCAAAGTTATAGTGAGAATTGAGTTGAGAGTCTAGGGGAAAAAAATAATTTCAAAAAAAATAATTTTTATTCTTAAGAAAATTGTTAAGCAGAAGTAGGTACAAGATAGAAGGAAAATCTAAAATATTAATATCTTTTAGATGGAAATAAAATGCACTAATTCCAATGGTAAGATTGTTCTAGCAAGAAAACTAAATCATGAGGAATTTTTCTTTTGAAAAATTGCAAATATTGCATTCCAAAATGAATCCTACAAATTACTTTTCCAAGAAGATGCTCTAATTGCCCAAACAACAAGAGTATCCATAACTTTCTCATAAAAATTCCAAATGAAATGAATTGAAGCTTTTCAGATAAAAAAATATATAATCTATAAAAATTAAAAATTAAAAAAATTAAAATTCTTGCAAATTTTTTTTTGCTGCCCCCTCTCCCCTGTTTTGAGCTTATTTGGACATAGCTTTTGTTCCCAAGCACCAATTGAAAACAAAACTATATTCCCACAAAGCTTAGCAGTTTTTCTATCTTCAAAAAAAGTTTTAGAAAATTACAACAAAAATTTAGTCTGTAGGCACCTGCCCGAAATACCATTGTCCCTTGAAGGGACAAGGGTCCTTTGGAGGGTAGTCTAGCACATTTTTTATTTATTTATATTTATTTTTAACAAATGGAAGAACCATTGCATTAAAGAAAAAGACACCTTACAAAATAGCCAAGCCAAAGGTTGGACTATGAAGAGAAACAAGCACAGACAAAGGATGATCTAGCATAGGTTCAATGGAACTCAAAAGGACTCACTTTGGCTAGCTGGATGGAGGATAATTTTTCTAAGATCGGCCAAAAGGTTGGCTGGTAAAAAGGGCTTATTGAGCAGCTTATGAAATATAAAATAGTTTGCAATTTGATAGTATCTGGCTCCAATCACCCATTCTAGCTAGTAGGTGCGATACTACTGTTATTTGGAGTAAGAAGGGACCTCCCTTGTACTCTTTTGTTTAGCTTTTTTTTGTCTTTGTTTCTTTTGTTTCTTTGCTCATTGTTTCTTCATTTGCCAGCCTCATGGCTTGGTTGTTGTTATTTGTGGGTTTTTAAAATGCAATAGTATTTTCTTTTTGTTCAAAACAAATTAATAAATCACACACATATATATATATATATATATATATACATATACATATACATAGTTTGCAGAACTGAAAGCATGCTTTGTGAATTGTTGTATTATATTTTTTGGACAAAGGGAAAAAATTCATCCATTCCAACACTTGGTGTGCAAAGTTTGTAGGGTCTTATTTACAATGAGGTAGCTCATGTGCCCATCAAGTGCAAGATGAAGATCCTTAACCTGTAAAGAAAAAGGGGGTTGTGCAAAGCTTTTGTTTTCTTGATTTGCTCTTGTAACAAGCATAATTTTACATTTGTGTGGAATATTTTTGATGAATGCCACCATTGAAATGAAAGAAGACTTATGTAGCTTTTCTCTGAAGAAAAGATTGACAAAATCATATGAATTTTGAGAAAATGTCACTATTGATATGATTGATGAAAGAAGTTTTGTTAGATAGTATTTTGTACACATGTTGAAATTAGAATGTTGAAATTGAAATGTTCAAAACTGCTCTAAAAGCTCCAATTTTTTTTCCATGGGTATATATCATCATTTGGAAGAGTAGAAAATAAGATATGAAGATCTAAAGTGATGGCCCAAAGCACCTTTTTCATTCTCCAAAAATTCACCAAAAATCGCATAATTGATCATTTCTTCATTAGATTGCATCAACATATTCAACCAAAAAAATTATTCAAGGGCTCCATGTTGTTTAGGTCTGTTAGTGAGGTTTACATTTCAAATTTTGTGCAAATGTAGTTGCAAAGGTCACCTAGTGCTCTTGTAGTCCTTCAAAGGTTACTTTTGCTATTTCAAACTAATTTAAAGTAAATGGATTATATAAATTTGGATTATGTAATTTACTATTACAAGAATAATTTGGCAAATTTGACAATTATGGCAAATTTCCAACCCTAGCTTAGGTGGAATTGGCAAAATGTGCACAAAAAATCTTAGAATTTCCTAGATTGTTGTTGTTTGGGCCATTTTTAATTTTTTTACTAAGTCGTATGTGCATCTATAACTGGCACTCATAGCATTTGAGCACACTTAGTATCACAAAATATATATCATCTACACCTTAAATAAGGGTTGTTTGTTTGTTACAATGAGATTTCTTGGACCTTATGTCTTCCAACCGTATTCTTGGTACCGTTGAAAAGCTCTTTGTGAGGAGGGTGGACGGGCTTTGATTCATGGCATTTGTACCTATGGTGTGAAAGTTATTGAATTTCAAAATTTTAATGAATAAAACAAATAGAACATTACTTTTACTATTATTTTGGTTGTGGCAACAACACAAGGCACAAGTGCTAGTCTATACTTTAAATGAGGTAGTTTGATTGTTTGTTTTGTTTTCTTGTGGTGAGATCTGCAGAATTGTGCGTCCTGTAGTTATGTTCTTAGCACCTTCAAACAGCTCTTGGCAAGAAGGAGTGCACAAACTTTGATTTTTGGCATTTGGACCTACATTGTGAAAAATATTGAGTTAAAAATTTTCTATGAATGAAAAAATGAAAAATTACTTCTGTTTTTATTTTATTATAGATTGTGGCAACGGCACAAGGTACACTAGTTTTTATTGAATTTTATCAATAAGTGAACGAGGACTAGTCCAACATGCTTCAGCATGCATTCTTCAAGCATTGTTTAATCCCTAAAGTTCCATGACTATGTTCTCACCGAAAACGCTCAAAAATTGCCATTTTTAGTACAAGTATCCAATTTTTGAAAAAAAACTTTTTTTGACACATGTAAACGTAGGATCTTGTAGTATGGTGACTTGAGAACATATGTTAAAAATTTCAAGAATTTCCACCGCGTGGATTGCAAGATACAAGCATTCAAATTTACTAAAACAATTTTTTTGGCCCTGCGGAAAACAGGGCAACAGCACTTCACAAGCTCACTTTTCGATGAAAAAATGTCCAAAAGGATGGTGCTTCTTTGGATTCTTTTTTCTAGACAAGTTGCCTAAATGCTTGAAAATTTTCACTTCATTTAGAATTGTACAACATATAGGACAAAAATAGTATGTAGATAGAAGTAGAGAATGATTCAAAATACAAATTTGTCAAGAATTTAATTATGGAGTTGAAAAGTGCTAATCCCAATGTTGGCAATGTTGTAATAAATAATCTATATCCTAGGATTTTAATTTTTTCAAACAATATTGAAAATTGAGTAAAATAAAGGACATTAAAGTTTATTTAGAGTAGAGAATCCATAACTGCCCGCAAACTTAAAATCTTCATAAATTTTGACTCATTGATCAAAATGGGATGATTCAAAGCATTTTATCTATATAGAACTCTAGAAAACCAATTTCAAATTTTTGTTTTTGAAAAAAAATGATTCTTTTTTATCTGCCCAAATTGCCTAGTTACTGAAAAAAGTAACACATTAGGCTATAACTTTTGACTCGTATTTCCAAATGTTGTGAAATTTGGTGCGTATGAAAGATATTCCTCGCCCCCACCTTCTATTAAAATTTCAGCCCAAAATATGGAAATCTCTAGTTGTACGTACCTGTCCAAAATTTCTATACAGACAAAAAATACATGTTGGTCCTTTAGGGGTTAAAAGAAGTTATGAATCCTCAAAATACTACCTTTAGGTCTATCCGCCAAATCAACCCTCAACTCTCATAGACTTTTAGGTAAGATTTGGCACCTTTGTGTCGAAATAATTCAATTCTGGCATTTGGACAATTCAACAGCTTGACCCAATTTTTCTTGGCTTCCAGCATGTTGCTTGTCCTAATTCTTCAACACTTTGATGAACCGGATTGATTTTTTTCTATTCATGCGTAAATGTATTCCTTTTTCCTAAATCTTCTCACAAATAATCTTTAAATAATTAGAATTCAGAATTTTTTTTTCAGATTTTCAAAATTAATTTTACAATTTTTCATATTTTAGACATGCTCCAATATTTCCTTAATTATTTAGGAAACTAACCTACACGGAGGGTATCTAAGTTTTTGAAATCCTTTTCGGTCCAAATCCAATGAGTGTCCTATTTTGGAGGAGCAAGTCACTGATTATGGGTGTGCCTTAAGCCTGCATGGAAACCCAAGTACCCCACCCAACAGGGCAGCACACTTGTCATTCCGGTTTAATTCGGAAGAGATGAGCCTATCATTCAAAAGTTAATCACACCACTATTCATCCGGCGGATGGATGAAATTCGTCTTGGTGTCTAAAACAACAACAGAGCAGTTTGCTTTAAGATTGATAAGTCTAGTTATCCAATGGAAAAAGTTTGTCCAACTGATAATGCATTTTAATCAATTCCAAGTGTCGTCGCCTTTCCCCCGTTTCCCTGCACAAGACTCTGTCTCCTCTATTATTTTTCATCCATACGACGTTCATCCAGAAGCTGTCCATTCATCCGGTCTGATCCAATTGCTGACATGTCTGTCTGACGAAGCTCCAATGACTACAGGGGTATTGAGCACAGAGTCATTTATAATAAGGTAGGAGAGGCAACCCATTTCCAATCACTTAAAGAATTATGCATATCTGCAAGGGGGATTTCTTCGGTGGGGAAATTTTCCTTGTGTGCAAAAATAGAGTTTGGAAGGTTTCTATAATTTTTCAAATTTTTTTTTTTTTTTTCAAAACTTATTTACTATGAATTTTTTAGTTGAAGATTCTATTTGGCCCATTTTGGTGATATAGATTTTCCTATTTCCAACCAAGGGCTGATTGCAATATTGAGAGTCTTTGAGGCAATCCTAATGTGCCACAATTGTCTCGGAAACCATGCCATAATTAATCACTTTACACCTCCTCCTTCACGGAAAGAGAACAACCTGCATAGTTACAATGGTGCTAATCAGAAATGGGTTGTCTCCCCTAAGGGAGGCAATATGTGTTGAAACTGTTTGGGCTCTAAAACCATTTTCTAACATTTCCTACGTGAAGGGCATAAATTGATAACTCTTGAAGTTTTAATTCATTTCTAAGGTGTTTGGATCTTGATTTTGTATATTACAAAGAGTTTGGAAGCTCAAAATAAGATGAGTCATTTCAATTAGGCAAAATTTAACTATAGGATCTTGTAGAAAGTAAATTGAAGAAACCAAAACGTAACTTTTGTTTTAGATAACTTTATTTTAAACCGTGGTCACTTTATTATACGCTTCCTACTTTATATAGAGGTAACTAATTGCACCATGGATCTACCCTACGTGAAGGTCAATTCAATATAAATTAAGTCATTTTTGTAAAAATGTGTTGCATGGCATCTTGTGAATGGTGTGAGGTGATGTGGACCTCTGAGAATTTGATGTGGAAATTCAAATTTCAGCACTTGAGAGCCAAATCAGACCTTTACTTCTAGTAAGAGAATTAGTAATTATATATGAAATCATCTAGATTCGTATTTGAATGTTTGTTTCAAATACGAATTGTCAAAAGCATTAAAAAAAGATAAATTATGATCGAGACCATTGCAGGTATTTTTTTTGTCCCTTACTAGTTGTATTGATTTGTGACTACCACGTTTCTCTTTTTTTATTTACTAGTTTGTTGAATTTTCAGTAGTTACACTAGTAAAAATCCAGTAGTAGACAAATGAAAAAACTACACATGGAAAAATCTAGAGGTGGTTGAAGTTGCCATGAGGGTCTTTTGGGGGGTCATTTCCTTAGTCTACAAATGGCCAACAATTTAGATCATGATTCTATTTAATACCGGTAATGTAATTAACAAGATATAGCATTTTGCTTGCTAGAGTTATTGTGGAGAAGTTTCAACCATGTGAATAAAGTTAGGATTGAAAGTTAATTATAATAAGGTAGAACCATCCATTCCCGACCAATGACCGATTCCTAACCTATAGATGCATGTATTTTTGACCAAGTTTAGAATGTTTTTTTTCCTTTTCAAGGTTGGAACTAATAAATACATGACACATGTCCCAAGTTGTGAGAAGGAAAGTAGAAAATAATGATTAGAAAAAAAGTTATTGAATGATCAAAATTGGAAGAGTCTAGAGGTTGGCCATGGATCAAGAGTACTTTTTGCCTCCCAAAATTTGTAGTAATTTCTATTCAAGCGATAAAATTACCAAATTTTTTGCAACCCTTGTCATTTTTATTGATGTACCTTTGAAAAATCTTTGTTTTGCCTTCACTACTCCAAATCATGTTGAAATTTCTTATTTGGTCGGTTATGGGTGGCTCTACCTTAGATTTCAAAACATACTTCTATCATCAAAAATTATGGGGTACACTTTTTTTCTATAATAATATACCTTGTCTGTTTTAATGTTAACCCTAGATTTTCTAAGGGGATATGTACTATAAAAATATTTTTTATTTTTACCTTTGTTGATGATTCCTATATAATGTAAAAGCACCCGCACATATACTCAAGAAGAGTGGCTTTCAATTTATGGCATAGAAGGCCCGTGCTAGATTTTTTTTTGAGGTCTACATTGAATCACCCACCTTTGTCTACCCTTCCAACTCCAGACAATCCGTGGCACCACCCTAACAACTTACAATGCTTCTAATCAAAGAACCAACCTATCGTAGGACCAAACAATATTAGATACATACTGAATCTACACTATAGAATGATTGCACAAGCCCTAGTTTTTTTATTTTATAGGAGCCCACTCAAATTCTACTTGTTACAAGTGCCTGGGTGCATAACATTCTTAACCAATCTAAACTAATACCTCGTCTGGAAGACGGATAAGCCCTTCCATGGATGCCTAGGAATGAATTCAATTTCATCTAAAGGAAGACATTGGTTGGTGGATTGTAAATTATTGGCTATATTTGTAAGATGTTGGCCAGGCAAGTTTTTGAATACACAAAGTCAACAATATTGTACATAGTAGGGGTAGTCACAGCTTGTTTGGTAGCACCGTGGAGAAT
Organism: Neckera pumila; assembly: GCA_963969595.1. Lineage (NCBI taxonomy): Eukaryota > Viridiplantae > Streptophyta > Bryopsida > Hypnales > Neckeraceae > Neckera > Neckera pumila. The sequence goes on along the minus strand of OZ018415.1, from coordinate 3,337,218 downwards.
GGATATTGAGATTTGACGAGGAAAAATAGGAGCCATCGGGGAGCCAACGTGGTGAACAAGCTGTGACCACCCTCAAATGGTTGACTATTGAGAATGAATAATGGAGATGGATGGAGGTACTTGGAGGCCAACCCTATACCGCCACGACTTCAATCTCCATTGTTCACCGCTTGCACACTCCCAACCTTCATCTCCAAAGGTGGATGTTGAGGGTGAACAAACAATGTCACGCTAAGAATATTCCGGCAAAAGGTGGCCAACCCTACGCTGCCATGGCTTCAATCTCCATTCTTCACCTCGACTATAAACAAGCCGTGACTACCTCTAGTGCTACATGGGTGCTCACTAATTATGAGAAAACAATACGAGGGGACTCACTGAAAATTAGAAGCAATAATTTCACGGGACTAGAAAGTAGCAACGTTGATGGGTTCCCGCTGCTTTCTTGGGGAGCAAGAGGGATCCCCCAAGTTTGGTTAGAATAGCCCCATAGCAACATGCACCAAATAAACTCTAAAGGTTATGTACCATTGATCGTCTATGGTAGAGGAATATCATCCATTGATTTGCTTGAGCGTATTGATGTAGGGCTACTTCTAACCTCTAAAGGACCAATATGTATTTTTTGGCAACATACAAATTTTGGGCAGGTACGTGTGACTAGAGATTTGCATATTTTGGGCTGAAATTTTAATAGAAGGGGGGATGAGGAATATCTTTCAAATGCACAAAATTTCATGACATTTGGAAATATGAGTCAAAAGTTATTGCATGATATGTAGTATGTTTCTCAAATTGGGCAGTTGGGCAGATCAGAAAAAAATGATTTTTTTCAAAAATAAAAACTTGAAATTGGTTAATTAGATTTATATACTCGTGGAAAGCTTTGAATCATTCCATTTTGATCAATGAGTCAAAAGTTATGAGGAATTTTAGTTTGTGGGCAGTTATAGATTCTCTACTCTAAAATAAACTTTGAAGTTGTTTATTTTACTCAATTTTCAATAATTTTTGAAAAAATCAAAATCATAGGATGTAGATTGTTTATGATAACATTACAACCAGTGGGATTGGCATTTTTCAATTCCAACACGAAATTCTCAACAATTTAGTATTTTGAATCATTCTCTACTTCTTTCTACTTACTATTTTTTTCCTATGTGTTGTACAATTCCAAATGACCTGAAAATTTTCAAGCATGTAGCCATTTTGCCCTAAAACATGAATCCAAAGAAGCACAACCATTTTGTGATTTTTTTCATAATGATTGGACCTCGTAAAGTGCAGCTGCACATTTTTTTGCAGGGCCAAACAAAAGATTTTTGCCACTTCAAACACCAATATCTTGCAATCTACACAATGAAAATTTCCAATTTTTTTCCACATCTTCTCAAACTAGAGTACTACAAGATCCTACAGCTACATGTGTCCCAAAGTGATATTTTTCAAAAATTTGGTATTTTTACTAGAAATGGCAATTTTGGAGCATTTTTGGTGAGAACGTAGTCAAGGAACTTTAGGGGTTAATAATGTTACTCGTACATGGGAAAACCTTTTCTCGTGCAAATCCTCAGAGAGTCATCGAGGCCACCACCTCTTTGGAGTACGAGTGTGGATGTTCTAAACTCAACTCCTACAGATTGAACGTGGACGGACACTTTGGGCCGTGGGGGCACATGAATTTTAAATTGATAAGGTAGACGCATCCATAACCATCACTATACCCATAACCATCACTTCTAAAATCTTAGAAAATCTATAGAAGTGAATAGATGTAATTACATTGATGTACTACATTTGAACATTTGATCCTAGTGTTGGTATTAGGTGCATTTGTACTTGGCTCTTTAAAAATTCACAACTTATTCTCACAATATCCAAATAATACATTTGAAAGTGCAAAGGCATTATTTTTCACTTGCTAATAGGATTCTGTAAATTGTTGAATGTTTATTAATAATAATCATGTTCAAAACCCTTAATCTGACGGTTATGGGTGCTGCTACCTTAAACTGTGACTGTGAGAACAAACCATCCTAAAGTCAATAGATTTCCCTCAACTTGGTGTCCCGGTGTACTGGAAAGAACAAGAGTGATTTTGTTTGGACCCACACTATCTGCTACACAATCCATGATATACTATTTGCCAAGTGCACAGTAGTATATGGGTCCAATACTTGTAAAACATTATAATACAAACCTTTGTATCGCATGGTCTGCTGAAAGCTACACGGAAATCAGAAATCATGGTGGACTCCAGTTTGGTCTTTGATTCTTTGTGGAAATCAATCTACACTAAATCTCATAACAATCCAAACAATACCTAAAAAATTATAAACAAATTATAATTTTTTTGGATTGGAAGCCCAAAATTGGACGCAGCCAATGGTGTTCTTTGAGTACGGAGTAGAATTTGATACAGTTACGGGAGATGGTGCGTGATTTGAGATATATGGTAATCACAAAGTTAACCTTGCCGGGCTTGGTTTGGAGAGAATTGTTGACAAATAGTGGATTTTGGGATTATTTTTTGGGGAAATGCTTGAGCCTATTGGACCCCACTTCTACGTTGTGAATATGACTTGCCAAGCACCACATTTAGGCTACAAAGTGACAACACTGTTCATTGTTCACTTTGGGATGCTTTAACCATACAAACTAGGTCCATGCCCAACTTCAAGGAGATTTTTTTATTTATTTTTCTATATACCGCATGCTAGGCAAGGGAATACCATTTAACCTCTAAAGGACCAAGGCCTTTTTTCTGTCAAAAAACACTCAAAACTGCCATTTCTATAGCAAAGAGTAAGAAAATTTGACAATTATTTTTTTTGCACATCTAACCATAGGATCTTACACCTGACTTGTATGAGAATGTGTGGAAAATAAATCAAATTTTTTGAGCGCATAGATTGCAAGATATTTGTGTTTAAAGTGAATAAATCCAATTTTTCAATACATTGTGGGACTAAATTATTTGACTTTGAACCTTCTTAACTTTAATTTTTTGCACTACAAAGTTTTGAGCTTTAATCTTTAGGGTGGAGAACTAAATTGAGATTCTAGAAAAAACATAATTCAAAAAAACTTAATTTCATACTTCAAAAAATTATTAAGTAGAAGTAGGTACAAGATAGAAGGAAATCTAAATTATTAACATCTCTAAAATAGAATTAAAATGCACAAATCCTAGTGGTGAGATTGTCCTAGCAAGCAAACCAAACCATGTGGAATTTTTTTTTGGAAAAATTGTAAAAGTTGCATTTAGAAATGAATCCCACAAGTTAATTTTTCAGGAAGATGCTTTAATTGCCCGAAAAACAAGATTGCTTATAACTTTCTCATAACAAATCCAAATGGAATAAATCAAAGCTTTCTAGATAGACAAAAATATAATCTATGAGACAAAAAAAATTCAAATTCAAATTCAAATTTTTTTGCTGCCTCCTCTCCCCTCCCTTCCAAGTTCCGAGCTGTTTGAGGCATAACTTTTGTTCCCGAGCACCAATTGGAAAAAAAAATTATATTCCCTAGGAGATAATTAATTTTCTATTTTTCCAAAAAGTTTCAAAAAATCAGGACAAAATTTCAACTCGTAGGTATGTGCCCAAAATTCCCATCTGTCCCCCAAAAGGATAATGGTCCTTTAGAGATTAATTGCTAATATTGATGATCAGCTATATCTAATGACATATGGCACTCCCAATGTGGATCATTGCTGCATCTCCTATGCTTATCAAAAGCTCCAAAATGATCACATATTCTATGTGTATAGTGTCATATTTGAGTATGATCAAATTTAGATGTGAAAATGATATCCAATTCAAAGAAGCTAATTGTTGAATCATCAATCCAATGGTGAATGTCATGCCATATTTTAGTACACAATTTGTAGTCTAGGAGTCAAGTATGGTACCACACATATGGAACCCTACATACCTTTACGTGTTTAATATCTAATGTAAAATAATGTATTGATCTCAACAAAAGAAACCTAATTGGGGGTTGTCTAGAGTCCCAAGGCCATTTTTCTGTCAAAAACCACTTAAAACTGCCAATTTTGTTGCATTCATTCAAGATTTAAAAAAAAAAAATACCACTCTTTATTTTAGAATCTAACCATAAGATCTTATACTTTACTCAATTCAAATAATGTTATAAAAATTTCATGACGTTTGACTATATAGATTAGAAGATATTAGCATTTAATCCTTAAACGTCAACATGAACATTTGATATTCGATGGATGACAAGGAATCCTTCTGATAGGATAGAAATGCAACTATTCATCTATCGCTAATTTCATTAAAATGGTGGTATTCCGTTACTTTGGCACTTGTAACAGTTCAGACTGTGCGGTCTAAACTATTAAATTTGTATCTGAAATCTATACTTGCTCTAGATTTCTGAAATCCATAAAATCTCTAAATATTGAAATATACCATTCCTAGATTTTTTAGACTGCACAGTCTAAATTTTATAGGAGTCCTAGATTTTTAAAAGCTACAATTATCCTAGATGTCTATAATGTACATTGTTATTTCTGTGGTTCAAACTGTACGGTTAGAAAATGGCACATGGAATACCTGCCATTTTAATGAAATTCGCCATATCATTGAAATTTGTTATAGAAAGGTGAGATATTCTACAATAGTTAGACTTCTAGTGAGTGATTTTTGCAATTTCTTAAGCCAATAATTCACACAGAAATGAAAAGGGATAATTTCTAAGGTCACCCATTTGTCCTTTAGGGGTTAAAGTTGGGAAAAAAATTTTTAACGTTGGCCTATAATTTCATATGACTTTGACTACCATTTGTGGAAATATTTTACCTTGCGGACTTTGGATTTTAAAAATTGTGGTAAAGAATTGCATTGAAAGTCTAAAAAAAAAATTTCAAAGAAAATATACTTGGTTTTTATTCTTTAAAAACTTGTTAATTAGAAGTAGGTTCAGAATTGAAAGAAAAACTAAATTGTGAATAGCTCTAAGAAGGGATTGAAATACTATTATTCCAATGGTGAGATTTTTTTAGCAATCAAATTTAACCTTGTAAAACAATTTCTTTCAAAAATTGCATTCAAATAACTATATGAATCCTATAAGCTGTTTTTTCAAGAAGATACTTAGATTGCCTGGAAAACGAGATTTTCCTTAACTTTCTCATTACTAGTTCAAATAGAATAAATCAAAGCTTCACATGTAAACAAAAATATAATATTTTAGAAAAAAATTGAAAATTTAATTTTGACTTTTTGCGGATTTTTTTGTGTTGCTTGCCGAGCTCAATTTTGACTTTGGGAGGTATAACTTTTGCTCCCAAGCACCAATTGAAATAAAAACTATATTCCTAAAAAGCTAATAAGTTTTTAATCTTATGATAAAGTGTCAGAAAGTTTCACTAGAAATTGAGGTCAAAGGGACCTACCTGAAATCCATTTTGTCCTTTGAAGGGACATTGGGACTTTAGGAGTTAATTCCCTTTTTTACTTTGGGGTCTTTGATTCCAAATGTGAATGCAACTTTCTAAATTTTATCATCCATGTTAAATAATAAATTTAGTAATTTCATTAAGGTAAAAAAATTGGAGCAATGGTCCTAATGTTTCCTTATTGGGGGAACAATCATAGTAATTGTAACAAATATAAAGTTTCAAAGCTACCCCAATAATTTACTTCCTCTTCATTATAGAAAGAGATTGGGGTTTTCCAAAGGCACTAATTGTATCTTCTACTTATCAAAATCTCCCGGCTTATTTCTTCAAGTATTAAATTTGCAAAGGCAACAATCTTCTTCTTTCAAAGATATGTTGATTTTGAAACTAAATTCCAAATTTCATTACAGCAAGCAAGCACAAACAACAAAATGAGGATTGGCCACCACAACCAACCCTAAAGCAATATCCACCTCCGCCCTTCTAAACATGTCAAGCCTTTTAGCGGTCAACCCTAAAGCAATACCGGCCTTGTCTAAGAACATACCCACCTCCAACATCCCAAGTGTTAGCTTTTGATTTGAAAAAGCAAGCAAGTAAAATTTTACAATTTCATGAAAGCGGAGGCTACGCATCCACATTTTATTTTTGCACACACTATCGGCTACACTACGTTTTTGTTTGATTTTGGATTCTCCACATTCACATTCCAACTGGTTATTTCCCTAGAGGTACCAGCTAACAATGAACTAATTAGCGGTTATATTGCATAGCACTCTTCACGAGAGGTATGAGTAACTCTGTTCTAAAGACTAGATAGATAGATAAGAACTCCGGTCTTCAAAGAAGGCCGGCGTGAATAAAATGCTTGTTTGTAATGACAATGAGCCGGTGTCCAGTGGTTCAAGGGTTCTAAAGACCACCTTGAAGAAAGAGTCTATTGAGGATAGTTCTACTAGCTTTGGTAGAATACATGACTAGCGAGTGTTACTTGTTTGGTAGTGATTTCCAATATAATTTTTTTCTTTTAATCTTCTTTTTCCTTCTAAAGAATATGAAAATGCAAGGCTCTGCTCCCTCATTTCCAGATAAATATACTCTAGTACTTGCATTTTGGTTGGTGCAAGCTAGGAATATGATCATCTATCTTGTACTAAATTTAAATAACATTAGGCCACAATTGACTAATTTGGAGTGAGTATTCAAGAATTTGCCTCATTAAAATTAGATTATTAACCCTAGAGGTTCATGACTATGCTTCCCCCAAAAAACACTTCAAAATTGTCATTTCTAGTACAAAAAGCTATAATGGAAATCAACTATTTTTTTTGCATATTTACACGTAAAATCTTGCACAAGGCATATATGAGAATGTATAGGAAAAATTTCATATACTTTGAACATATTTTTTGTAAGATATTAGTGTTCAAATTGAAAAGTAAAAAAAATTCCACATCACTTAACAAGGTTTTTAGACTTCAAATCCCCTTAATTTAAATTTTTTGCACTACAAAGCTTTGAGATTTTAATATTTAAGGTGAAGAATTGAGTTGGAAACCTAGAATTTATTTATTTTTAGATTAATATTTTCATTCTTAAGAAAAATGCTAAGTAGAAGTATTTATAAGATGGAAGGAAAAATTATATTATTAATAGCTATATATTGGAATTGAAATATGTCAATCTTAAAGGTCAAATTGTTGTAGCAAGTAATCTACACCCTAGAGATGATTTAGCTTTGAAAAATTGTGAAAATTAAGTTTGGAAATGAATCTTAAGAGTTATTTTTTGAAGAAAATTCCCTACCTGCTCGCAATAAAAGGCGCTTCATAACTTTCACATCACTTATCCAAATGGAATGAAATAAATCTCTTGAAGAAGTCATAAATATATTCTATAAGAATTTTTATTTTTTTATATTTTTACTTTTTGCATTTTTTTGGTTTGTTTTTCTGCTACCCATAGTTGAGTCTTTTGTGCTTCTGAGGGTATAACTTTTTTTCCTAGGTACCAAATGAAATAATCATTACTTCGTATATTTTTATAGAGATACTACATTCTTCAATTTCCAAAAAAAGTTTCAAAAAGTTTCAATAAAATCTAACATTATAGGAACATGCCCGAAATCCTAAAAGATCCATTCTAAGACTTTAGACCATTAGATGCTAATAGATATCTATCGTAGAATGATTGGTATTTGGACATGAAATTTAGGCGTGAATTTTAAAATCTATCAACTAAACAAGCATTTTGTATAGTAGTTTGTATATGATATTCAAAAACTATTTTTGGACTTCACCTCATTTCAATTAAATTAATGTTCATAACCATTAATAAAAACTCCTTGATAATATCTTATCTTACAACTATTCTCATGGAAATCATATTTGTAGAAAGGAGGTTTTGAAGCATCAAACTACAAAAGTAAATCTTGGTTCCAAAAACATCTAAAACCATGCTCTTCTACTCTTATTTTGGTCCACTAATATCTCTTTTCTACTAGTGTCACTAGTGCATAATTAAGTACAGTAGAATTAGATACAAATGAATGACAAATATTTGAAGTGTGGAGATGAAGGCTACCTATTTCGTAACTTTTTGGCCCACTTTTAATTCTTTTACATAAATACCATCAATGCATGTTGAGAGGCATGAAACAATTAGAATTTATACATACACATATATATGATCAACTGGCAAGAGATTCACAAATACAACCTTGTCCTTCATGTCATTTGATTAGGATGAAGAATTTACCCCTTTGGTACAAATACTTCAGTCGAGTTTGAAATCTTCACACCTATTGTAAGAGAGTCAACATGTATCCGTATTTGAATTATGAATGTTTGAAGAACATATTGTTGAGAGCTAAATAAAATGACTGAACTTCATTCAAGCATGTTGTAAAGTATGTTTTTGTCTAATTTTCAACAATGTGACTTGCTCAATCACTTGATGCATCATGTTTTATGAGCAAGGGGTTAAATTAGTTCATGTTGAGATGGACACGCCAAAAAACTTGCAATAGATAAAGACATTTGTGTCTAAAATCTTGTTAAGGCATAATTTATTTTGTATTGAAATACTAAATCTACATTCATCAAGGGTTATAGTTGCAAGTGCATTCTAGTAGTTAGAGCGTGAAGAACATAGATTGCCTATGCATTGAAGTAAATTGTACACGTTTATGAATTTCAATGTCCAATGACAACTCCTATGGACCTATCACACAAGCACAAAAAACATCCATTCTCCCTCCTTGAGCTTTTTCAACACTTAATCCTAGAAGGATGTTGTAGACTTAAAAGGTCTTATGAATGACTTCATTGTAAGCTGTAGAAACAAAGAATGCACATGTTGGTCCAATAATCTATTTTTGTGACTACCTTGGCCATAGAGGAAAGGCACATCTTTCCAAGGCTAATCCTTAAGCAACAATCCCTTGCCTAGAAGGCAATCCAAAGGAAAATCAACAACCTTCTTATAGCAGGGTGTGGAGCTTGGTAGGACATTAAATATGTTCTACAAAGTGGGACAAGCAGGGTAAATTTTGTCCACATTTCTGGTCCCACTTTGTGGGACAGGTTTGATGTCCCCCGTGGAGATGATAGACTCTTGCAAATAACAATAGATAACAAAATCCAAGAATATCAACCACTCATCAATAACATCATGGCTTAAGGATGGAATATTGACCCACTTATTGCCATTACAGCAGGAGCTAGAGGAACAACACATGCGCCATTAATGAAACTTCTCAAAAACAAACTCAACTTACCCGAAGCTGTTTTGAAACATACTTTTAACCCCTAAAGGACCAAACGGCGTTTTTTTGGCAACATAGCGATTTTGGGCAGCTCACTACGAATGGAAACTTTAATTTTTTTCTTTGAAATTTTCTCACAAAATATGCCCAAGGAGTAGCTTTAAGGGCCAACAATTTTCAAAACTTTTGACTACATGGTTAAAAAGATATTGGATGATATGTCATTTTCAATGGTCGGCGGGCAGCTCAAAAAATCTTTGAAAAATCACTTCTAAGAAAAATAAAAATTTGAAATTGGTTCTTTAGATTTACATATACGTATAAAGCTTTGAATTATTCCATTTTGATTTCTGAGATGAAAATTATGAGGTGTTCTAGTTTGCGAGTAGCTATGGATTCCCTACTCTGAAATAAACTTTGAAGTCCTTTATTTAATTCAATTTTTAGTATTTTTTGAAATAAATAAAAGCATAGGATGTATATTGTTTATTGCAACATTATTACCGTTGGGATTGAAAATTTTCAATTCCATAATTAAATTCTTAACAATTTTGTGTTTTGAGTCATTCTCTACTTTTTTCTATAATTTATTTTTTTCCTATATGTTATGCAAATCCAAATGCTCTGAAAATTTTCAAGCTTGTAGCCAATTTGCTTTGAAGAATTAATTCAAGGAGTAACCACCATTTTGGACATTTTTCATTTAAATGTGACTTTGTGAAGTGCAGCTGCCCGGATTTCCGCAGGGCCAAAAAAAGGGTTTTTGTCAATTCAAATGCTAATATCTTGCAATCTACAGGGTAGAAAATTCTGAAATTTTTTCTACATATTCTCAAACAAGTTTACTACAAGATCTTACGGTTACATATGTCCAAAAATGTTTTTATTCTAAAATTTGATACTTGTACTAGAAATAGCAATTTTAGAGTGTTTTTGGTGAAAATATAGTCTCTGACCTTTAGGGGTTAAAACAATCAATACTATTGTCATACAATATGCTGGATCAATCATCCTATATAAAAGAAAAATAGAAAACAATCAGCCACTCCCAATTGAATAAGAAATTATTTTAACATCCCTTTCCACTGCACCTATAATGCATACCCACCTACTTTTCAATCTTGGTTACTTTAAATTCTGGTTACTTGTAACTAAAGTATCCATTCTCGAAAGAAGAGAGTAGTTTTGCATTAATGGCCCTTGATCCATTGGACACTAGCTCATTGTCATTACGAACAAACATTTTATTCACGTTGGCCTTCTTTGAAGACCGAAATTTTTATCTATCTATCTCCCCCGTGGGACTTGTAGCTTGCCCAAAGTTTAAGCACCCACCACATGCAAAAGTGAAGAGTGACTAGTGCTTTGACTTTGTAGCCAAAATGTGGCGCTTGACAAGCCATATTCACTTTCCAAGTGGGTCCAATAGGTTGAAACGTTCTTAAAAAAGTACAAGAAACACTCCCAGTTTTGTCAACCATTGTCTCTAAACCAAGCCTACAGGGGCGTAGCCTGTCGGTTCAAGGTTCACATCCTTGAGTTTTAAATGTTACGGAGTATAACCGTTGGAGTGGTGTGAATGTCCGCTCCCCATTCTTCACCTTAACTTAACTGAAGCTTAGTACTCAGCCTGCTTCCCCTTTCAACTCGCCATTGACTTCACTCTGGCTTTCATCCACCACCCCAGGCAATCCTCCACTGACACCAGCAACGCTTGAAAATTTCAAGACCCAGCAAGCTCCAGCTAAGTTATGGACCTGGCTCCGTCTCGATCCGTCTCTCTCCCAGGACGACGGACGGATCACGAAGCTACCATGGCTTCAGTTACCATGGCTGGCATCTCCCATTCCCCGACTCCGGCACCATGCTCAAATATTGAAGGTGGAATCACAAAGCTAGGTGTAAAACAGTCGGAGGATTACAAGCCAACTGCAATCGCAAGAGCTACAGAAATGGGGGTGCCAGTCACAGAGACCCATCGCACAGTACGTAGCTAGTACGTAGTACTACTAGCTAACTTCTGCTAGCTGCGCGCGGTACATACTAGCTTGATCTTTATAGCTTTGCGCTATTTTCTCCTCGGAGTCCTCAGAGAGAGACAGAGATCTGGTGTGAGAGTCCGTCAATCCGTCAGATCGACAGTCTCTCTTAGTACTCGATCTGTTTGTAGCAATTGTTGCGTTGGGGAGCATTATTTCTCCATGGCGCTTTCAATTGAGCCCTCTGGACCTGGGTGTGGAGTTCAAGTTGCGATTGCCAGATTGCCCATTCCGGCTGATCAATCAGGCAGGGCACGGGTTCTGACGACTCGGTCCGGTCTGGGCAGGGCTACAGTTCGCGGTATTAAGTTACAGTCCTCCGCTCCCACCGGCCGGCGTTTGCGAATCATGTGCAGACAGGTTTCGGGGCGACTACTGTGGATGATCAGGATCCCTGTCCACACGATCGATCGAAACCCCATCGCAACCATCCGGTGTACATTTTGCGTTCTGAAATGTACAGATTGGGTACTTGAGGAGGGCCGGTGGAATCGAGATGAGATGAGAGGGGGAGGGGGAGTAGGTTGGGTTACTTATTATTATGAGTCTCCATCTCTCCATCGGTTTCGATCCCTGAAGCAACAACACGATCGATCGCAGAGGAACGAGAACTGACATGCTGCCATTTTCAGTCAGGGCGCTTCAATTGCTCATGTCCAGGTTGGGCACAAATAAGTCGGCCTGCAAAGTATGTCGGCTCGAACCCCGAAGAGAGACCCTGCGCATCCGTCCACTGGGGAGTTTGTGAATTGTGATTTCCAAGAGCTTCGGTTACTAATGGAGCTACATGAAACCGATGAAGGACATCTGACAATTTGTCAATTTTGTTCAAGCCTTCAACGACGTGACTAGCTGGTCACTCGATGCTTGGTCGTTGAGTGAGGTTCTTTTTGAGGATCCAAGCATTATCATTCAATGAAATAAGAAATTATTTCAGGAAAACAATGTCTTACAACACCTTGCTCAATTAACCCCTAAAGGTCCCCTTGGGAGACAATTTGGGTGCGGGACTCCGGGCAGGTTCCTACTGTCTCAATTCTTAGTGAGATTTTTTGAGATTTTTTGAGGTTGTGTATGTTTGCAAGAGCTTCGTGAATATATAGTTTTTATTTTAATTGGTGCTTGGGAGCAAATGTTACGGCACAATAAGCAAAAATGGAGTTCGGCGGGCAACACAAAAAAACCCACAGAAGTCAAATAATTTTTTTTCAATTTTTTTCCTGAAAGATTATATTTTTGTCTACATGTGAAGCTTTGTTTCATTCAATTTGGACTAATAATGAGAAAGTTACAAACAATCTTAGTATTTTAGGCATTCTAAGCATCTTTTTGAAAAAATAACTTGTAGAATTCATTTTTGAATGCAGTTTTTAGAATTTTTCAAAAACAATTATTAGACAAGGTTAGATTTTCTTGCTAAAACAATCTCACGGTTGGGATTATTGTGATTCAATTCCATCTAAAAGCTATTAACATTTTAGTTTGTCTTCAATCTTAAACCCACCTCTACTTAACAATTTTTTAATGAGTGAAAATTAAGTGCTTTTTTCCTAATTTTTTTTGTAGATTCTCAATTCAACTACTTAAAAATTTGAAATTGGTTTTCTAGATTTATATATATGTATAATGCTTTGAATTATTCCATTTTGATTTATAAGATGAAAATTGTGAAGTGCTCTAGTTTGCGGGCAATTATGGATTTCATACTCTAAAATAAACTTTGAAGTCCTTTATTTAACTCTATTTTTAATATTTTTAAAAATAAAATAAAAGCATAGGATGTATATTGTTTATTAGAATATTACAACCTTTGGATTGACATTTTTCAATTCTTTAATTAAATCATTAACAATTTCGTGTTTCAAATCATTCTCTACTTCTTTCTACAAACTATTTTTTTTCTATATGTTGTACAATTCCAAATGATTTGATTTTTTGCAAGAATGTAGCCAACTTGCTTTGAAGAATAATTCCAAGGAGTAACCACTATTTTGGACAGTTTTTTTTATTTACATGTGACTTTGTGAAGTACAGCTGTCCGAATCTTTGCAGGGCCAAAGAAAGTTTTTTTTATCAATTCAAATGCTAATATCTTGCAATCTACAAGGTGGAAAATTTTGATCCAATATAAAGTCCAAAGATCATTACCATCAAGAAATTTTCCAATAGAAATATGAAGGAATTTCTTCATTAAAATTAGTGAGAATAGAAGATGGAGAGGTTGTTTTTATAATGATATCCACTATCTCTCATGAATCCTCAGAGGATATGGGATAATTTGAAGATGAGAGCTTGGCCTTTCATTGTCAAAAAGTAATAACTGTGTTCAAAGTAGAATTTTAAATTTCATTTTGGCTTAATAAAATAACATTTAAAAAAAACTTTGAACTAAGTTAAATTTAGAAATATATCTAATTTTCATCTTCAAAAATGTGTTTGTGATTATGAGCCTCCAAACTAAAGTTATGGACAAAATTCAAAGGAAATGTTTGAAAATGTCAAAGAAAATGTCTCTTCCAACTCCTCCCTAAATATTAGAGGAAATTTGGACCTTGCGGAGGGTTATTTGACTTTTGGCGGATGTGCAAATCCAGAGTAAAAAAAACTTTTTTTTTGTGGGGTGGGGGTGGGGGTGGGGGGGTGGGGGGATTTTTTCTTAACAAAAAAAAACATACACTTTTTACTCCTAGTCCTTTGTGGCACATACTGTAATCACATTTTTTGAAAAATAATTTTTTATTTATTTATTATTTATTTTATTTTCCTATAATTGCACATTTTATTGTAGTGCCACCGGCCCTCTGGAGGTCCGAGATTTCCTCTAATGAATTTGTCCACAACTTTTGATTTGAGGCTTAAAATCTCAAAAGGATGTCTAGAAATAAAAGCTAGGTTGATTTTCCACATTAACTTAGTTCAAAGTTTTTTGAAGAGAGTTACTTTACTATGCCTAAGTGAGGTACAAAATTCTACTTTGAACACAATTCCTATTTTGACTTAACTATGAGCAGTTGAGCCCCTACAAATCCTTACCATTAGAAGACATTTTGTGAGCATAAAGGGTTGTGAATTTCTCCATGTTCTCAAACTTTGGGAACTTTGCTACAGCAACTAGCTAACATGGTACAACAATTGCCACATCAAATAATATTATTATATTATATTAAAAAAATTTAAATTTATTTTTAGGTTTTAATTAATTAATTTTTAATTTTTAATTAATTAATTTTTTATAATTAATTAATTTAATTTTGTTTTGTTTTTAATTTTTTATTAATAAAATATTTTGATAGCATTATTGTTCATTTCGACAAGAGGAACAAGTCTGAAACAGCCTTTAATACCCCCTAAATGTCATCTAATGTATTTAGATATCCTACGTAGGTTCTTTATCTTTTACCACCTAATTTGTATGAAGAGCTTGTCTTTCTCAACTTCACACACATTAATAAGATACTTTGGAGCTAGATGCCAAATGTTTTGTTAATTCAGTATCTTGGATGATGAAAATTGCATTAGTTATCTTTTTTACTGATGAAGTTAAAAAATTAAAATTTTTATTAAATATTCAATAGAGGGTGCCAAAATTGAACAGTTACTACAGTATGAGATGATCTTGGTCGTTTGCGTAGATTAGGGTTCAAGGCTGGTCTCTCTCATTCGCATATGCCAACTTTTTAGTATTGATTTTCTGGTGCTTTGTTTCTAAAAAAATGGTTGAGGGGTTGCTAAATTTATCTTATGCGAGGTGATTTATCTAAATAAGGGTTGTCACACCTTCTTCTCTCCATTCTCAATGAGGACGTGGCCGTTTCTTCTTGAATTGTGGAGGGCCTATTCTTTGACAATTGAGAAGTTCCTTTCTTTTCCTTTGGAAATGAAGGAGCTTTTGCATGCAAATTTTTTATTGCCTCACTTCTCGCTTTCACCCTACCTGCCGATATCACCTTCATAACATTAGAGGGGGTTCGGGGCCTTGGAAGACTGTTTCAGGCTCGTTTTCCAGTCTGCCCAGATTCAGTAAATGACTGTACGAGTGTGTCAAAAAAAAACTTAAAAAAAAAAAAAACTTTTTTTTTTATGAAAATATCATTTTAAGCAATTTTTTTTTTTTTTTTTTTTCAAAAATGATGTGGTAGTCGCTATGCGATGTCAACCAGTTGCTGCATCTACGTTCTTGCAGTCTGGGAACGCAGGGGAACTTGCAGTCTCCCAACACCCCAAAATCTCTTCTAATGCATTGTTAAGTGGGAGGATTCATTCCATCTAACAGGAAGAATAATACGCCCCTGGATGCTTGACCAAACCTTTAGTTATAAATTGAAGAACACCATTGGCTATTTAGCTAGTGACTCAGCAGTACAAGACTGGTTGAGGAAGAGCAAACATATTAGAGGTGCTACTTGGCGGCTCTAGAATGCTCACAGGTTCAAACTACAATGCATGCGTGCAATTTCTTCACATTGGGGGGCTCCTGTTTTTGCTAAGAGCAAAAGGGAACTCCTCACAATTGGTTAATAATGTTACGCTTTGATTCATGTTAGAGTATTATACATGAAGATCTGATTTGGCACGCAAATGCCAAAATTGAATTTCCACATCACCGCACACCATTCACAAGATGACACGTGGCACTTTTATAAAAAAATTGACTTAATTTATGCTGAATGTGACCTTCACTTAGGTAGTGCACGGAGTTCTGCACCTTGTAATTGAAGATACCACATTTAGTTTTTTCTGCATCGCAAGAATCCTTTCACGTTTTTTCTGGTCCTTCTCTCGGTTGATCCTCGACGCGCTGCAATACTCTTGTTGCCTTCGTCAATCTTCTATAGAATCTCTTGTTTTAGTTTCTTCATCGAAAACCATTAAAACCCAGAAGACTTGGGGCTTAGGGTTCGGAGTTTTGTAGCGATCGAGCACGCGTGATTGAAAGAGGTGGAGCTATTGGCACAAGCGGATTGCTGCTGGATGTTTTGCTCTTGTTGCTGGTGTTATTTCTCTGTAGAGCCTTTTTTTGTAGTTCCTTCATCGAAAAGCATTGGAAATCTTGCTCGTTTTCTAAAATTCAAAAGACTTAGGCTTACTTAGGGTTTGGGGTTTTGAAGCGATCGAGCATGCAGGATTCATTGAAAGAGGTACAGCTACTACTAACACAAGCGGATTCGCGTTCAAGTGCTTCGTAATTTGCGCAGGTAAATCTCATTCTCTACAGGACACAAAAGGGTTGTCACACCTTCTTCATGGAGGGCTCCTATTGACTCCTCTTTCACTCCATACCTTCTCAGTCTTCATAGAAATTTCAGTCTCGGAGAAGGTGTGACAATCCCTAGTGTAAAGCTATCTCATGTTCATGTAAATGTGATGGACGAAACTCGTGATGGCCGATGCTTTCGCTGACGATGTATGTGCACAATCGCATTTCTTTCGAACCTCGCTTGCTTTCTGTGTTCGTCATCACAATGCTTCAAATGGGCTCCAATTAATCCTACTTTTACAATCGTCGTCTTTTCCAAGTTTCCGCAATTTTGGGTTTAAGGTCTTGCCTGTGCATTAGGAACTTGACATTGAAACTCATTTTGGGAAGAGACGATATTGGTGGTGATGATATGCAGAATCCAGTAAGCTCATTAAGCTTTGAGGCGCGCAGCTTGTAAAAATGACTTCTAATCCCAAGACGACGCTCTATGTTGGTAAGCTAATTAATGGCTCCTGTATTTGTGTTCTTTGTTGATTATTAGTGTTTCTCATAATGATTTCAGACATGTAGGTGCTGGGTGTTCCTTTAATGTCACGACGGTGATGGTTGTAGAGAGGCATCGCACATTGGTCACAATTTGCTTGAATATTTAGATGGTTACTATCTGTCGAGCAGAAGAGATAATCCTGGTGTAGTGGCTGTATTAGCTACCTTGTCATTTCATTTTCGTTCAAATTGATTCAAATTTGAGAATCCATAGCCATTGAAGAAAACTTAGACTCCTAAACCCTAAAAACCCTAAACCCTAATCAAGAGGTGTTCTCTGTAACCCGATTCCTCTTGCTTCAATAGCCATTGATTAAGTCAGTGTTCTCTGTAATCTGATGTCGGGACAGGAGTAGTATAGAGAACCCGGCGTTCTATAGGGTTTGGAAGCCGATGAAGTCCTCTCTGAAGTGTAGTGACCCTAGTGTATTTTTAAGAACCAAGGGTCGATGAGATCAATCCCTAGGGGACGCTATTTTTTCAAATTTTTAAGTAGAACCAAAGCGGGACGTCCTGCACGGCTTTATCACAAATCCAAGTCCGTAAGGGTTTGTCATTTATGATTGTTTGAAAGAGCGCTATGAAGTCTCAGGATCAAGGTCTTCATCTTTGGGGTCTTCAAAGCATCACACTTGGGGGAAAAATACTTATAGTATGCTGGGTCTCCTCCATCCAGTCCTCTATAGTAGTAACTAACCCTAATGTCATTTGTGGGATACATCGAAGGTTCGGGGTGCTATCCTTTGGAGTGTTATTGATTCTTGCACCTATTTGTCTTTCGGAACAGGGGGTTTGGAGGAGAATGTAACGGAGCAAGTCGTGCACGCAGCTTTCATCCCATTCGGTGATGTTAAGGATATTTCAATGCCGTTAGATCAGGCCACCCAGAAGCACCGTGGTTTTTCTTTTATCACTTACTTTGAGAAAGAAGATGCAGCGGCGGCTATGGACAATATGCACAATGGTGAACTGTATGGTCGTGTTCTCACCGTCAATTTTGCACAACCTCAAAAAATAAAGGGAGGAGAGCAGGGATGGGCTTCACAAGCAGGTATGGAATGCTGCATCAATTGGATTTTTTCTTGCTTGGTTTCCACTTAATATTTGCAGGTTGTGGTATGTGTGAGGTTACAAGTAGTTTGCTTTGGGTTTCTGTTTGAGTGGCTCTATGTCTTACTGGACTAGCTTTTCGATCATGATGCTAGGACTCTGGGCTCAGGGTGCACCACTGTAGAGTGAAACCGAAGCCGAGATATAGACGGCGGCGAAATCCGATCTGAAGTATAGAAAATTGTAGTGAATTTATAAATACCAAAGTCGATGAAATCAATCCCTAGCGACCCCTTTTCTGTGAATTTTTCATTAGACCTGAGGGGACAGCTTGCGCGGCCTAGTGGTCGTCCTAGCATTATCACGAACCCTACTCACTGGTCGTGGTAAAGTTTGTGAATGATGAGGGTCTGCAAAGAGCACTTTGAAGTTTGGATGGGTCTTCATCTCCGGGGTCTTCAACGACTCGGGCATGGAGGAAGAAACGAGTAGAATGCTGGTTTCACCCTCTGGGTTCTCTATAGTACAAACTAGCTAGAATTGACCGAATGTTGCCTTTTACCTTGAATGGACACGAGTTTTCCGTGATCCGTCGAAGAATTTTTCCTCATCCTGTTGGCATGTAGATAACCCGTACTGTTTTTATCGTGTTGCAGTGTGGGCGGATGCCGATACTTGGTTTGAGAGACAGCAACAAGAGGAGGAGATGAAGCGCTTGAACGCGGAGCATGCGGCCACCGTCAGTGCTGCGGAAGAAGCAGATAGGAAGAAATTGCAAGAGATACGAGAAGGAGAAACGGAGGTAGATGATGACCCTATGGCTGTAGTTGAATCGGAAGCTTTGAAAGCCTCTTCGTAGGTGTGTAGAAAGCGCTGCCTTTCAGTTGGTGTTTGCTGACCAGCTTGTGAGTTGGCATAACTGAATCCTGGCAATGTTAGGAAGTGGTTGGCGGATGGGGAATATCCACGTCAGACTTGGGGGCTTATGAAAAATGCATGGAAGTCTTTGGTGAAGACGAGAGCTGGCAGTATGGTCCAAAAGCTGGATCATCATCCGTCTTTTGGGAGGAGGAAATCTCAAGTACTTGCAAGCAGTCCTTGTGGCCCTGTAGTGATTTCGTTCCCTGCTTTTCAAAAAGCTGTATTTCGATGTTATTTGCTGTAGCGATTGCTAGAGGAATTCGAAGTCATTAAGACATGATGCAGCTGTAGCAATTTCTTCTCGTACTTTTCAAGAACCGTACTGTCATGTTGTTTGCGTGAGGAATTCGAGGTCATTTAAGACTATCTTATTCTGCCGCTGTAGCAATTCCCATTTTCCGCTTTTCGAAAGCTGTTACTTGCGTGAGAAATACCAAGTCATTAATGCCAAGACTACTGTGCTGTACTGTACTGTAATGTCGCTTACTTGAGAAACACCAAGACTACTGCTTTCTGCTGCTAGGATTGGTGTGGCGAGTTCACTACTGTAGTTTTCTTGCCAACGTAGAGTTAAACTTGGTTAAATTTAAACTTAATTTTTGTCATTCGCAGTTATTAAGAGATTTGCAAGAAGTGATGCTAGTTCACGGTATCTACATCTGCAAACTCAGCCACAATCTGCTCTATCTAGTGTTGGTTACAATGTCTGCTAAATTTTTTTGATACCCTATTTCCAGATGAAATGAGCATCAGGACCGTTGGTGATGTTGCCCAACTCAGCCCGACTTGCAGTTCGCTTTTGGCTCATTTGATAAGAGTGTCAAGATCCATATAATTGACGCACGTTAACTCTTGAACGCCGACGAGGACGTTCTGCGTCCTTTGAATGACAAAGAATCTTTCCCTACAGGACAGAAGTGTAACTTTTCATCCTCGGTATTAGGAGTGGGAAGGAAAGATCTTCAACAATTCTTTGACTTCCAATGAATATATTAGGCTTTTTCAAAGTAGATGATGTCACACGGAATCACAATACATGATTTCCACGGCTACCAGTCCGTCCTTCAAGGGTTAAGTGCTGACCATAGTTTCTTATCATCAGGTTTCCATATTTTAAACATTCTTGTAAGCAATTGCTAGAGCAATCTTGGCATTGGAGGACCCACCCAAACGATGTAGACTTGGCGTCCTGAAATACATGGATTGCGGTTGAACATTCCCGGGGGGCTTCAATGTAGACTTGACGTCCTGAAATACATGGATTGCGGTTGAACATTCTGTGGGTCTTCAATGTAGACTTGACGTCCTGAAATACTTGGATTTGCGGTTGAATCGAATTTGAATCGAATAACTTACATGGATTGCGACTGAATCGAAAAGAATCATGAATTTTTGGGTGTTTGTTTCGACAATTTTGCTTTTGCAATACACAGCTATTTCCATGGCCAATGTCTGCTGCCAGATTTTGTAGGACAGTCAAATTGCGGCCATGGTTATAGCTGTGTATTGAAAAAAAGAAACTCTGGTTTGAGGTTGGGTCCTTGATTCTTAGTTTTGACTCGTGTGAAACTTATAGCAAGTGAGGAGAGGCGTGTAAGACCATTTAACCCCTAATGACCTAAGGTGGTGTACTTTCAATATGGGCCAAAATTGCCAAGCACTTGAGCAATTTGTTTGCTCATTTGAGTAGATACTGGAAAAACAAGGCAGTGCACTTTGCAGGAGCATATCTTAGTGAGAATATTTTGAAATGATGAAATTTTTGTGCTTAGTGAAAGACAAGAGAGTTGAGAATGCTCATCTATAATTTCACAACATTCCAAGAATTTATCAATTCATTGTGGAGCTTGCAATGCGTAGTAGGCATTGAAATGACAGTAATGTTTTTAAGAAAATCAAGAATGGGACAGTTGTCTCCTTGAGCTCCTTGGATCTGCCCTTTTTGAGATAGGCAACAATTGCATTGGTTGGCTAACTTTTCAGCCCATGTCCAAATCAAATCCCCCAAAAATGAGCTGTGAACTACTATACACCACTCAACTTCAAAAAACTCCACAAGGTGGATTTTGACTTAAAATTTGATAAAATACCATCACTAGAATTATAACGCAATCTATTTTTTTTAAATAAATATTATTTTTTTTAAAATCAAAATTTGAGAATTGGCAACTCAAAATAGAGGGGCAATGACCAGAAATGGTCGCTCGGGTCATTAGGGGTGAAGATATATACACCCATAACCAACACTAGCCTGAGTGTGACACCTGTATTTAGACCAAAAAGCATCTTTTGTTTGTAGATATTGATACACAAGATGTATACAATCAAAACATGAGAGTTTATGAGAGCTTAGTATTGGTTTTGGGTATACCTAGAAATAATACTTTGAAAATTCATAACTTACTCATACAATATTGTTACAATGCATACTAAAGTGCATTAAAGTCTTCTCTCAGTTGCCAATGAGATTATCAAAACACTTTACCTTTTATAATAGCAACTATGCTCAATTGTAACCAATGTTGATTATAAATACGCGTACCTTATATGACACATCACCTTATATGTGGCATCACTTATTTTTATAATGCCTCAGATTTTGGAGGTTTGATTGGTATCAATAATAAATTAAAAGAATTAGGGGAAAGTAGTCAAATTCCTTGAAAGGCCTAAGTTTGAACACCAAATCTGACAACATGCATTAGAAAAAACTTGGAGCCTCCAAAGGGCTGCTTCAAAGTGACCAAACCACTCTATTAAAAGGTGGGGCTAACATTTGGGAAAGTGGCCACAGTGAGTAGTTTGATCAACTGACTTTTGCAGAAATAATCAAGCCATGACCATTTTTGCAAATAAAAAATGTATCCGTAATTTTTTTTGGATTTTCTTAAACACATGGACTATCATATTTGTAGTTTTTTAATTTTACAAACAATGTTTGAACTTAGTTTTTTTTCAAATAAATTCAATCAAGCCGCAGAATTTGGCTTAATTGGATTTAATTTGACTTCATTGAAAAAAACTTGGTTTCAAATAATCCAAATTAAGTGGCTATTGAAGCTAGTTGCCTTTGGCAATTAGCTTCAGTAGCCATTTAATCTGGATTATTTGAATCCAAAGTTTTTTCAATGAAATTCAATTTTTGAAATTTTAGCACACTTTGACGTTAAATACAAATTGTTGAAAAGTGTTAAAAAATCAAAATTAAGGTGCATTAGAGTACTTTAACCCTGATTTTTTAGTCCTTTGTTTTTGGATTTTAAACTATTGCCAACCATCTGACAACGGAACTGCAGGTAGGCGTATATAGGGAAAAAATCAATTTTGAAACCCAAAAAAAACAATCCACGGGGTCCTCAAAGGGTTGTGGAGCAGCCCTCCAGAGGCCCCATAATTTTTCTAATGTTTACTTCTACGATGAAGGCACTGAGCTCATCAAAGTTAACAAACATAACATGGTTACATTATTTGACTTAATCTTTATTATGGAGTTGCAAAAAGGATTGGAGAAGAGTCTACCGGTAGTAAATTTGAGTAAAATTGAATGTACATTAGAATTGGCAAGGTTGCAAATTGTTAATTGGGATATATTTCATTACATTTCCTGCATAGCATAAAAATATTGAATGAATTCATTATCAACTTCTAACCATCTTGTATTTGCTCTTGTTCTATAGTAAAATTGATTAAAAATGTGAATACATAAATATTTAGTTAGTCTTGCAAGTTAAATGTATTTCATGAATTATATAATACACCTATTTTTAGAAGACAAAAGTAAAAATGCTTGAAGATTTGCAACAAATTCAAAGGACTTCTGTATTGTGCAAGAGTCTCGTAGCCTTTTTTTTTACTATTGGTTGTATTTTGTATTGTGGTGGTGATCGCAAGAGTTCATATTATATAAAGAAATTAAATTGGCTATGATAGTGGTAGTAGAGATAGTGCATGCAAGGTATGCTGCTATGTATAGGGCAATGTTCGAGGAGGGGATTTTGAAAAAAAGAAGTATTGATGAGGAGAGCTGAGCCTGACTAGGAGGCGCTTTTTTTTTTGCAAAATTTCCAATAACAAATAGCATTGCTTGGTGTAAACCGCAGGGGAAAATCCTCTATTAGAATGAACATAACGTAATTGGATGAGAAAAATGTAATGCCCAACTATGCAGGCAAAATTGTGTATTCTAGCAGGGAAACCCCGGTTACAGCTCAATGTCCATCCAAAAATGAATGGGATAATTTTCCACCAGTAGTTTCTACGAGGTGGCAATTCTTTGGTTAGAATGTAATAAGTCAACTTTGCCATCATACATTAATTATGACAATCCACATTTGAAAATACCACTTCCAGTAATATGTGTAGCCCTTTATATTAGATTGATCACTTTTTTTCCTTCTTGTTTCCAATAGCAAGAAAGGCAAATTGAAATTTGAATGCCTAGCTTATGCCTTAATTTGACTGTAAATGCCAAAAATTTAGCACGACTCTAAATCCGTCCTACAAAGTGCAATCTACCTGTAGGGTGAATTTATCCCTAGGAAAAATGCAGGAATTTTTTATTTGTCACACGTGAAAAATTTGCAAATTTTTAATTCATATTTACAATCAAAGGCCCCAAATTAGCTAGGAGAGGTGAAGTACATAGAATAACATAGCACAAAATAGTGGGCTTTTTTTTACAATTACCGTGCAAAATACAAAATGCACCCTCCTAGTTCCACTTTGTGGAATAGATTAAGCGTCTTACAAAAATTTATGGGTTTATAATTATATTGGTAGACAACTACAAGTGCTTTAAATTCTCATAATAACTATGCAAAAACTTAGAGTCACACAATTAGAACCATGCTGCATTTAGATCCATGCTACAATTAGATCCATGCTGCAATTGTATACCCCTATATAAGGTAGGAAGCTTATAAAGTGTCCAAGCTCTAAAAACCATTAGATGAAATTCGGGGGTCTTGGAGGGCCATTTCAGGCCTGTTCCCCAATCTGGCCAAATTTAGCAAACGCGGTACGGGCATGTTAGAATTTTTTTTTTCAAATATAAATAAGTAATTTTTATACCAAAATATCATTTTAAGCAAATTATTTTAAAATTTAAATTTTTTTTATTTTTTATTATTTTTCAAAAAATGACGTGGCAGTCGTTGTGCTACGTCAGCCAGCTGTTGCAGCTGCGTTCCCGCAATCAAGGAATGCAGCAGAGCGCAGGGGAACTCATGGCCCTCCAAGACCCCCAAATCTCATCTAATGGTTATCTAAAACAAAGTTATGTTTTGCTTTCTTCAATGTACTTCTTACATTTGTCAATGTATTAAGATTGAATATTTTTATCAAGTGGAGAATGCTTTTAAAGTTGAATGCATATGATTCAAAATTCATAACTAATTTCGCAAATGTCCAAAACTATGAAACAACTTGGCTTATATGCCAATTTCATTTATTTTTCAAGGAAAATTTATAGGAAAATATTTCAAGATGTCAAACTTCCCAAAATTGTAAATCAAGTGGCCCTTAGAGACGTCTTCCTTAGCATTAAGTTTGGAATGTCCAAGACTCACCATTCATTCAATTACACAAAAGAATAGGAAGTGTTATTGGCAATTGTTTAAATAGTAAAAGGTCTACATTTTTAATTCTTAACCTTATAGATTCCGAACAAGTTTTTGGAAAAAAACAACTTTTAATATGTGTTTATATGACATTTTTCTTTTTGCAAATACAAAAGTGTATATATTGATTTCAACTATTGAAAGGATAAATGCCATTGGTGGATTTATTATATATCAACTTTGGTGCACATTTTATCGTATATTTTGTTACAAAATTTCAAGATCCTAAGTTCAAGATCCTAAGTTCAAGATCCTACGTTCACATGCTAGCAACTCTGATTTCATTGACTTTTCTAATGACACACATTGTAAGTGTGCGTACAATTTTTCATACATTTACGTTGTATTACAAATTTAGAAAATATAATTCATACAAGATTATGCATTCTTTTAGCATTAGCTCTTGTACTTATCATTAGAGCAAAAGATCAATTCTAGTAATTTATGATCTTCAAAAAACAAAATTTGCAATTTACATTCCAGACAATGTTAGTATGCAATAGTACATAGCTTAAAATATGATGTAGTATATTATTGTATTATTGGCATATTATTGGTATACATTTTTGTTTCGAAATAATAAACCACCAATTGCAATATTTTTTGAGTTTTACCAACTATTTTCTTTTAATTTCTAAATTAAACCAAATTTTTAGGTACCAAGTCTGATTTTTTCTCTATTTTTTAATCCAAGTAGAAACCCTTATTGATTTTGTCACCAGCTTTTCTCCAATGTTTTTAAATTGTAAACAATTTTTTTCCAGTTCCACCGGCAGTTCTCCTGACAAAACATTACAGCAAATCCTATGCTACATTGCCAAATGTTTGGAGGGAGCAGGTCCATGAACCAAAGTCCTCATTAAATGAGATTTGGGGGTCTTATAGGGCTCTGAGTTCCTTTGCTGTCTGCTGCATTTCTAGACTGTGGAAACGAAGCTGCAGCAGCTGGCTGACGTGGCACAGCGACTGCCACTTCATTTTAAAAAAAAAAAAAAAAAAAAAAAATTGCTTAAAATGTTATTTTGGTACAAAAATTTATTTTTTTATTTTTACTTTTTTTTGAAATTTTTTTTTTTGACACACCCGCACTGGCGTTCACTGAATCTGGCTAGATCGGGGAACGGGCCTGAAATGGCCTTCCAAGACCCCCAAATATCATCTAATGCTAACATGATATATTGCCCCAAAAAAATCAAGTATATAATGATAATTGGAGATCTACGAAAGATACATTTTAGGGAGTGCAAAATTTCCAATATGTATATTAAATGAAATTAAGTTGCCTAAATAATTAGGTTGCCTTAACCGAAGAAAATTTTATTATAAGCCATCAAATTCAACAAATATTTCTAAAGATATTTCCATTTGTATGCATGGAGGTTCAAGAGTGGTAATTACAACACCACCTAATTCAAAAGTAGTGTATTCTTGTACAATAACAATAAATATTTGAGTAACAATAAATATTTATACATGGTCAAATGTATAGGGATACTAGTGTGGGGCAACCTTGTTTCACTATTTAGTATGTGCAATGTATAGCTGGGTACAAGTGACATTAGAGGAGTTTCGGGCCTCCTAAGAGAATGCGAGTTCCCGGACTGTGGGAACTCTGTAGGAATGCTGGGATGTTGCCAAATAGCCAGGCTAAAGTGGCCAAGCGACTGCCACGTCATTTTTGAAAAAATAAAAATAAAATTTTGGTTAAAATGATATTTCGGTAAAAAAAAATATTTTTATTTTTATTTTTTTTTGAAAAGAAAAAAATCTGACACGCCCATACCGTCATTCCCTGAATTTGAGTAGACTAGGGAACGGGCCTAAAATAGTCTTCCAAGGCCCCCGAAACCCCTCTAATGTCTGAAATCAAAGACATGTATGTATTTATGTATCAATTTATGCAATCAAAATGGTGTCAAGATATTGGTATATTATCAATATAAAGCAATCAACATTGAATGATTTAATGACCATCAAACAAGTGCAGGACCAAGACGGTATGAGGAGTAAGAATTGAATAATTCAAATGATAATTAAGTCTTGCTAGAAATTAAAGTCCCTATGTTCAAATTCCTCCCTTGAACTATTCACGATTCAAATTTACGTGGGGACCATAAATTTAACCCCTAACGCACTGAACATGCTTTTTTGAGAACATAGCTTTTTTAGGCAGCTCACTACAAGCGGAGATTTTATTTATTTTCTTTGAAATTTTCACACAACATTCCTTTAAGGAGTAGCTTTAAGGCCCAACAATTTTCATAACTTTTGGTTATATGGGTAAAAAGTTATTGCATGATAAGTGATTTTCAATGCTTGGCGGGCGACCCGGGCAGCAAAAAAAAATTCTTTAAAAATCACTTTTAAAAAAAATAAAAGTTTTAAATTTGTTCTTTGGATTTATATATACGCAAGAAGCTTTGAATTATTCCATTTTGATCTATGAGTCAAAAGTTATGAGGATTCTTAGTTTGAGGGTAGTTATGGAATCTCTACTCTAAAATAAACTTTGAAGTCCTTTATTTCACTCAATTTTCAATATTTTTGAAAAAAAACAAACACATTGGGTGTAGACAGGTTATTACAACATTATGACTAATGGGATTGGCATTTTTCAATTGTATGATTAAATTCTTAACAATTTAGTGTTTTGAATCATTCTCTACTTCTTTCTACTTACTATTTTTTTCCTATAATTTTGTACAAGTCTAAATGATCTGAAATTTTTCAAGTATATAGCCAACTTGACTTCAAAAAGGAATCCAAAGATTAACCACCATTTTGGACCTTTTTTCATATAAATGTGACCTTGTGAAGTGCAGCTACCCGGATTTTTGCAGTGATTAAAAAAGCTTTTTTCTCAATTCAAACACTATTGTCTTGCAATCCACACGGTGTAAAATTTTGAAATTTTTTCCACATCTTCTCAAACAAGTTTACTAAAAGATCCTACGGTTACATGTGTCCAAAAATGTTTTTTTTCTAAAATTTGATACCTGTATTAGAAATGGCAGTTTTGGAGCATTTTTGGTGAAAACATAATCAAAAACCTTTAGGGGTTAAGTGAATTCTTTACTTTCTTGCTTCAACTCTCACTTAGGCGAGAATGCTAATGAATGCAAATTTATGAGTTAATTGTCCAACAATGCTTCAAGGTTACATGAGAAGGAATGAGGTACCTTTATCCTGAGAAGGACGTCGAGGCAAATAAGTGGTCAATGGATGACTTTCTAGATCATTGTAGATACCAATTGATAGATGAGATCATTTTTGGCAATGTACCTTGGTTATAGGTTTTGTCCTTTGAAGGTTACTTTGAAAGGACAAGATTACAAGACCTATCACTAAGGTACTTTGTCAAAAGTGATTCAATTTTTACTTGATCAATAGTTGCATTCTTCATTTCTATAGTAATCTTGAAAGCCATCCATTGTTCAATTTTTGGTCTTAGTGTTCTACCAAAGTAAACAACTTCATCTGAAAGGTACAATGGTACAATGCAAGACTCCAATGTTGATATTACAAATGTCATTCAAATTGTTGATATGCAAAGTGGATGTGTGTCATTGGGTGATTGCATGAAACACCTGTTGATTTTGTACTCATGCCCTTTTTATGGACTACTTTAAAATTAGACAAGTAATATTTTAATTTTTTTTTTAACCCCTAAAGGACCAACATGCATTTTTTGGCCGTATAGAAATTTTGGGCAGGTACTTGTGCCTAGAGATATCCATATTTGAGGCTGAAATTTTAATAGAAGGTGGGGGCGAGGAATATCTCCATGTATACCAAGTTTCATGACATTTCGAAATACGAGTCAAAAGTTGTGACCTAATATGTTGCTTTTTTTCGTAACTGGGCAGTTTGGGCAGATCAGAAAAATTCGTTTTTTCCGGAATTTTTTTTTGAAATTGGTTCTCTACATTTATATATACTCAAAAAGCTTTGAGTCATTCCATTTCACTCAATGAGTCAAAAGTTATGAGGGTTTTTGGTTTGCGGGCAGTTATGGATTCTCTACTCTAAAAAAAACTTTAAAGTCGTTTATTTAACTCAATTTTCAATATTTTTGGAAAAAAAAAAAATCCTAGGATGTAAATTGATTATTACAACATTACAACCATTGGGATTGGTATTTTTAAATTCCATGATTAAAATTTTAACAATTTAGTATTTTGAATCATTTTCTACTTCTTTCTATTTACTATTTTTTTCCTATATGTTGTACAATTCCAAATGATGTGAAATTTTTCAAGCATATAGCCAACTTGTTTAGGAAACTGAATTCAAAGAAGCACCACCTTTATAGGCATTTTTTCATTGAAAAGTGAGCTTGCAAAGTGCAGCTGCCCGGTTTTTCGCAGGATTGAAAAAATGGTTTTCAAGACTTTGAATGCTTATATCTTATGATCCACACGGCGGAATTTTCTGAAATTTTTACCACATGTTTTCAAAATATCATACTACAAGATCCTACGGTTACATGTGTCAAAAATTGTTTTTTTCCAAAAATTTGGTAGTTGTATTAGAAATGGCAGTTTTGGAGCGTTTTTGGTGAGAACATAGTCATGAAACTTTAGGGGTTAAATATAGCCACTGTGTACATCTATAAAATGGAGGTATCTATTGGAGAAAAATCATATAAAAACTCTCAAAATAGGAGAACTAGAAAAGTGCCAAATTTCAAGAAAATATATACTTTGATGTTTTAATTAGGAAAAACTAGAAAAAAAATGAAATAAAGAAAATAAAAATTGTCCGCTTGTAACAACTTAATGGAGATGGTCATTCACCAAAAAAGACACCAAAATATTTTTTTACATGTTTAATAATGCAAATAGTAAGAGGCTCACTTTGTGCACTTTTACACAATATATAGTTAATAATTTTTAGAAATCCTTTGAGCAGTAGCTTAAAATACACTTCAAGACCGTTTCCTCCAAATTTCAGCTCCAAAAGTAGCTTAAAGTACACCACAAGACCATTTTTCCTAAATTTTAGCTCCAAATTTGTGCCTTTAGATACTACTTTATTAAAAAAAATCCAAAGTTGGCAAATGTGACATAACACTGGGGGCTATTTTTGTCACGAATTTTTTTTTTTTGTTCCAAAAAGATTAGACAAGGCTTATAATGATTATAAGTACTTTTGCTATGAAGTTTAATCACTACGAGCCAAAACACAAAAGTTATGGCAAAAAAACAAATCAACATGCAATGTGTGACAGAACATTGTACAAGGATTAATTGTACAAATGTTTCATTTTTTTGGTGCTTCAATAATGGATGGCATAATTGAGTCTTCTATCAATTTAATGTTGATTGCACCTATCTGCATCTAGCTTCTACTTGTTGTATTCTTTTGTTCTACTTTGTACTTTTTGGTCATATTTTTAGAATTTGAAAGAATTATTATCCTAATTTTAAAGTTGTGTAGGAAATTCAGCATTATAATCCTATGAAAATATAACAAAATCTATACATGTTTCTTGCAATCATATAGTAATGCAATTGGGGTTGAGAGACCATAATGCATATTCATACCTTAGTACTGCATAGATACAACGAAGAAACATATACCATACTAGATAAAGAACGTGAAAAGTATATTGCACAAGTTGGCTAGGGACATACATGGCGGTCCAATTGAAATATTGTGTTGTTTACTTAGTTGTAATTTTCTATGTCATACTCGCTATTGCTAGCCCATACTTGAGAGTGCATTCTAGAGATGCCATTCTCTTAAAGATGTAGACATGAAGTATTGGAAGATTTGGATGATTCATATAAACTATACCATTATTTCACACCCAAGAGACTACTATAAGAAATGTCAAGTTAGCCCATGGTTTCGTCATCAAAAATCACGTTCTCCATCTTCAACATATCTAAGCGGAGATCTATGCCATCCATCAAGTCCTTGAAGACATCGAGCTCTGTTGGGTCCAGCATGCCATATGATTGCAACACAAGAGTGTTGACCAAACCTATATCTATATGCAAGAGAATGATGGCAATTTGTTGATGCATATTATAGGGATCATAGAGGTTGGCAAGCTCCACAAACAGCATTTGAGCATCTGCATCATAGCGCCAAGGGCTCCAGTCTCCATAGTGAAGTCTTTGTCCAACTTCAACCTTCATCTTGAGTTGAAGTTCTGTTGGCAATGACTCCATAAGGGAAGCTAGAAGTTGGCTCTCCTTTCCCATCAAACGTTTTTCTCCTGTTGCCAAGTCATTCCCAAAGTTGAATATTTGTGGAATTTCCTCAAGTGGCTTCTTGGCAATCATCATTGCTACATTATGATAGATCCAATGAAGCAAGGTCTCAATATGCATGTAGTCGGCCGCCTAGTCATCACACATACCGTTGTTTTTTTTAGTACCATGAATGATCATTGCTCTAAGCCCACAAGGTTCATAAATAGGAAATGTAGATTGAAAACTCAAGGTGCGTCTTTGTAAAGCACACAACAACCAATTACAAAATGGTTGTGCATTTGAAGAAGAACCTCCTTTAGAGATACTTGCTATCAACTAGAAACAAGAGCACTATAGCAAAAAGATTCATGTACAAGAACAATGGCTCATCTAAAGTAGGTTAAGTCAACACCAAAAAATCTCAAAGAAGGTGATCACTTCAGAACATGTGAACAAGAAACTTTGGAAGAGCTCCTCCAAACCCAAGGTTTACGCAACAACACACGCTAGTAGTTGCAAAACTCAATCCATACCATGATTAAGTCGTAGAGATTCTCCATATCGACCTTCACAAATTTGACATTGTTCTGGACATAGCACTTGCAGTAACCGAGCACCTGTCCTAAAATGTGGCTTGACACATTTGGCAATGGAATGGGGCTATCAACGCCCACATCCTCCATCACATTCCTCACAAACTGGGACTGCACTGCCACAGCCTCATCCACCTCAAAGATCTGCCCAGTGGCGCTACTCAACTTCACACGGCCCTGCTTAGCCATGTTCAATTCAAAGCTCTCAAACTCAAACTTACAAAATATTGTGTCTAACTAGAAACTAATTAACAACTCTGACTTTGATTATGGCAAGAGAAACAAACTATGACTTAGGCTTGCAAACTATGACTTGTTGGAAGGCCCGAGTGGCCTTATATAGGCCTCATAACTTGATTCAATTAAGCCTCGGAAGTGAGGTATTTTGGACTCATTATTTAAATAGTCTCGAGAGTAGGGTATTTGGACTCATTATTCAAGTAGTCTTGAGAGTAGGGTATTTTGGACTCAGTATTCAAGTAGTCTCAAGAGTAGGGTACTTTGGACTCATTATTCAAGTAGTCTCAAGAGTAGGGTATTTTGGACTCAATATTCAAGTAGTCTTGAGAGTCACTTTTGTTAGATTTTTGGTTGTATACTACTATACTACAATAAAATAGTAGTACAAATAATTTTCTAATTATTTAATTCACAAAAACTTTGAAATTCAATATATTTTTTTTATTGTAAATCACACCCACACAAAATAAAGTCCATGCACCCTCTTTGCAGAGGGCTTTTTGATGGTACCAAGAACCTAAATGGAGGATGCACAATTCATGAGATCTCACTATAACAAACAATACAAACCAACACACAAACAACTTAACGAAAGATGTAGATTATGTTAAATTGATGGAAAATTTCTATGATTTCAATGGCACTTTTCAAGGTGTGCCTCATGAATTGTAAATCTATATTGTCTAGTCTAGTCTTAGATAGCCCTTAAAGTCTCATTGTCCCCTTGGGGGATGAAATGGATTTTGGTTAGGTTGCTATGGTTTCAATTATCATTGTGATTTTTAGAAACTTCTTTAGAAGATAGGAAATCTCATCAAAGTCTTGGGAATATTATTTTTAAATCAATCAATGCCATAAACAGAATGTCTTACAATTCTAAGTCCAAAATGGCAAAATGGGATTTGTTAAGCAACACCTGAAAAATCACAAAGTGTCATACCAATTTTTTATAGAAAATACTCTAATCCAAATGGAAAGACTTTCCTAAATTCATTCTATTTGGACTAGTAATGAGAAAGTTATAAACAATCTTGTTTTGGGGGAAATTAATAAGCATCTTCTTGAAGTTTTGAATGCAATTTTTACAATTTTCAAAACATTGTTTGATAAGGTATAGTTGAATTGCTAGAACAATCTTGCAGTTTGAATTATTGTGTTTTAGTTCCATCTTAGAGAATTAACAATGATATAAACAATTTAGTTTCTCATTCAATCTCAAATCTACCTTTAATTAATAATTGCTTAAAAGGGAAAAAGATCAAGATGTTTTTTTTTTAAATTTTTGTCCTAGACTTCATCGCAAAGAACGCCACCTTGTCATGTTGTCTATGTCGGTGCATCAATTGGTTTGTCTACCTTGGCTATAATATGATGGCAAGCCTTCCTATTTGGCATTAACCATTGAAAGGCTAGGGAAGAATCAAGAATGTCCTAGGAGCATTGTTTATTCTAGCATTGGAAATGTGGTTTAATCCCTAAATGCCCAAACACTATTTTTGGCAACATAGCAATTTGGGGGAGCCACGGGGGGTGCACTTAGTGTATCTAATCCAAACTACGTGCGACCAAAACTTTGTACCCCCTATATTATATCCTAAAATTTAAATAAATAAAAACAAAAAAAATATGAATATATTTTCCTAATTTGAAAGTTTATGTTTTGAATTCTTGATATTTTTATTTGCTAATGATAATTAGTTACAAATTTTTGAAGTAAATAGATACATTGCAGAACTGAAAATAACTTTCACACCCCTGTATTATATCCTAAAAAATTGTCTAAAAAATGAACAAAAAATTCCTAAAAATAACTCTCTATTGAAAGCTCATTTTGAGTTGAATATTGATGCAACGATCATCTAAATGTGTTCTCTATAAATATTTGAGTTCAGAAATATGTCATTTAAGGTTCATTTTCAACCTCTTCTAGAAATCATTCCATATTTCAATTGAGTTGGAAATTTTGGCAATAGAAACCTATAGTCATTACCAAACAATGCTCAAAATTTTAGGTTGAAATCATAGTTTATTAGAAACCACTTGTTTGCACGTGGTTTGTAGTAGTAGAAGCAAGTGCCCTTCATGAGTGGGGAGCTCACTACAAATGGAATTTTTATTTTTTTTCTTTGAAATTTTCACACAACATTTTCCCAAGGGATAGCTTTAAGGCCCAACAATTTTCTGGTGTTTTTTTTGGTGAATGACCATCTCCATAGAGCAGTTGCAAATGGCCAGTTTTGATTTTGTGTATTCTTATAACTTTTGACTGCATGGTTAAAAAGTTATTGTATGATATGTGATTTTCAATGCTCGATGGCAACTAAAAAATTCTTAAAATATCATGTAAAAAAAAATAAAAACTTGAAATTCTCTCTCCCTCCCTCTCATTCTCGGGTTCCGTTCCATTTTGGGACAAGTGTTGAACTTTTTTCATCGATATTATGATTTTTCATTTTACATTGTTCTCGTCAATCCATACTTAGAAATTATCTCAGTACATGTATTGATTGTATTCTAACTATACATTAGAACTCAATACTCATAGGATCTACCAAGGGATTTGAATCATGTATATTCATGAGAAAATATTCCACCCAGCTCGCATAATAATTGGCTCTTTTACAAAAGCCCCCATTTTATGCTGTAGTTCTTCACATTAACTCCGCAATTGCCAAAATCTACAGAATGCCAGAACCAATATTCACACAGTTACCTACCTGCATTATGGCAAGGGTTAACATGTAACAACTGAAAAGCGGTCCGGCTTACAACATTGACGGCTCCATACTTGGAAAGCACTGATCTTGTGGCACCAGAACAGGGGCGGCTCCTCCAAAGGCAAACTTTATTGAGTTTGTGCTCACAACTTGACTGGTGTATAGTCTTTACTCCTTCGAGGCTTAGAGTTGTGTCACTGAAGGAATTACGATTCCATTTTGATGTTGCTGCATGGAGGGAGATTGGCTGATCCACAGAGAAGTGCGAGTGGACCCTCCCAAACACATTCTCAACACTGAGTGTTACCATGGAAAACGAAGGAAAACAGGTTTTTGGAAACAGAGTAGATTTTGCTTATTTTGAACACTTGTGCAGGACTCCAAGTTTCTTGAGTTTCTTGCTGTTCGTTTATGCTACAACTTGGTGACACGGATAACAACGGGAATGTTCCGAAGATACCTTGCATATGTCACGGTTCTAACATTGTGTTCGGATTGTAGCATAGGTGCAAGTGAGGAACATTTTTTTTCTCTCTCTCTCTCTCTCTCTCTCTCTCTCTCCCTCCGTACATAATTTAAACTCTTTAGTATGTATGATTGGGCAATGGTTCAGCATTTAGTATATACTAGTATCTTATAAAGGAGTTTATTTACTAATCTCCTTTTTAGTCTCATGTATTGCATGTATATGCCTTTTCGCAACATGTTACATTCTTTTGGGAGGAAGTTTTTGATTAAAATTAAATAATTTCCTCACAAGAGGTCACAATTATCGTTTTGACACCATGGAATTCTTCATAGAATTTACTTTCATGAGTTGTACCCACCCACCTCCCTTGACACTTGAACAAGTGCCAATGGATTGGTCACGAATGACATTCTCACACATGAAGAGTCTTAGGAAGTTTTTTGGTTTGGTTGGATTCCCACCCACCTCCCTTAACACCCACCGCGTCATACCATACCTTGGTTGACCTTTTTGTCAAGCCCACCTCTCAATTTTAGCTTGTGCATTTATTAGATTTTCTAATATGAGTACTAAGCCCCCTTTTTTTCACAGCACCACAACTCGACCCACTGTCACATGCATTAATTGCAAATTAGTGGTCACGTGGCTTTTTGAAGTTGGATTTCCTTGTTTTGCATGCAATTACTTGGAGTTTAGCTCAAATAACCTTAAGGATTAGATTTTCCCTCCGCACAAACTGCCTTGCTAATTGCGATACGTGAATTGGCTGTAGTACTGTGCTGGTCAGTATATCGTCAGGTTTAACTTGCTCCACAGAGGTCATCGTCCTGGCATCTTGATCCTTTCCGAGACTGACTCGTCAATTTCAACTTTCAAGGGGATATCAGAGCTTCGGAGCTCTCAAGCTGGTGCAGACGTGCGGTGTTGGTTCTGTATTTTCTCACTGAGTTTACTGTTGTCAAGTTTGGCTTGTGTCTTGTGGCACTGATACGAGCTGGTTAACTGTTTGAGAAATACCTTCTGCGGACCGAGTGCTTCAAGTGGGGACGTACACTACGTCGATCTTGTACAAAGCGTGTCAAGGTTCTCTCAACTGGGTGATTCACCATGGCAGACGATTCTACTACCACGGGACAGGTTCTAGTGTATTTGGCATCATGTTGTTACTTGGTTTCAAGTTAATAACTTTCTTTGTTCAATTCATGCAAAGGATAACAACTGGGGTTTAATTTAAGACACCTTGCGTATGTATTCTTAACAAACTACTTGTGCGTTGGGATGCATGGGCGCAGGTAAGATTATCCCCCCTTGAATTGGGCATCGGAAGTAGCTTCTGATACTTTACGAAAATATTTTTTCCAAGTTCACAGGACTTTCGCCGCCAAGGAGTTGTTGTATTCTTGATTTTGGACTTTTCTTGTGCATAATCAGGTCTCTTATGACCTATATTCTCGCTACATGATTTTAGTCTCTGGAGTTATGATTTTCAGGATTATTGGACACTCATTTTCTACAGCTTAAATCCAAGATTTGTGTCTAACTTTTCAAAAAGAGTTTGGCAATTTGATTTGCTTATGAAGGCCAGATGATGGTAGTCGTGTTGTGCTTCAAATTCGTCGTAATTTGTTAAGAAAGTGCCCAGTATTGGGATGTTGTGTAACTCTGCTCTTTGCTCTTTGCTCTTTGCTCTTTGCTCTTTGCTCTTTGCTCTTTGCTCTTTGCTCTTTGCTCTTTGCTCTTTGCTCTGTGCTCTGTGCTCTTTGCTCTCTGCTCTCTGCTCTCTGCTCTCTGCTCTGTGCTCTGTGCTCTGTGCTCTGTGCTCTGTGCTCTGTGCTCTCTGCTCTGTGCTCTTTGCTCTTTGCTCTCTGCTCTCTGCTCTGTGCTCTTTGCTCTGTGCTCTGTGCTCTTTGCTCTTTGCTCTTTGCTCTGTGCTCTTTGCTCTTTGCTCTTTGCTCTTTGCTCTTTGCTCTTTGCTCTTTGCTCTTTGCTCTTTGCTCTGTGCTCTGTGCTCTGTGCTCTGTGCTCTCTACTCTTTGCTCTTTGCTCTTTGCTCTTTGCTCTTTGCTCTGTGCTCTTTGCTCTTCGCTCTCTGCTCGTTGCTCTTTGCTCTTTGCTCTGTCCTCTTTGCTCTTTGCTCTTTGTTCTTTGCTCTTTGCTCTTTGCTCTTTGCTCTTTGCTCTTTGCTCTGTGCTCTTTGCTCTTCGCTCTCTGCTCTTTGCTCTTCGCTCTTTGCTCTTTACTCTTTGCTCTTTGCTGTGTGCTCTTTGCTGTGTGCTCTTTGCTGTGTGCTCTTTGCTCTGTGCTCTGTGCTCTGTGCTCTCTGCTCTGTGCTCTTTGCTCTGTGCTCTTTGCTCTGTGCTCTGTGCTCTTTGCTCTTTGCTCTCTGCTCTCTGCTCTCTGCTCTCTACTCTTTGCTCTGTGCTCTGTGCTCTTTGCTCTGTGCTCTGTGCTCTGTGCTCTGTGCTCTTTGCTCTGTGCTCTGTGCTCTGTGCTCTGTGCTCTCTGCTCTCTACTCTTTGCTCTGTGCTCTGTGCTCTTTGCTCTTTGCTCTGTGCTCTTTGCTCTTTGCTCTGTGCTCTGTGCTCTGTGCTCTGTGCTCTCTGCTCTGTGCTCTGTGCTCTGTGCTCTTTGCTCTTTGTTCTTTGCTCTCTGCTCTCTACTCTCTGCTCTCTGCTCTCTGCTCTCTGCTCTCAGCTCTCTAATCTCTACTCTCTGCTCTCTACTCTCTACTCTTTACTCTTTGCTCTTTGCTCTTTGCTCTTTGCTCTGTGCTCTGTGCTCTTTGCTCTTTGCTCTGTGCTCTTTGCTCTGTGCTCTGTGCTCTGTGCTCTTTGCTCTTTGCTCTTTGCTCTGTGCTCTTTGCTCTGTGCTCTGTGCTCTATGCTCTGTGCTCTGTGCTCTGTGCTCTCTGCTCTGTGCTCTTTGCTCTTTGCTCTCTACTCTCTGCTCTCTGCTCTGTGCTCTTTGCTCTCTGCTCTCTGCTCTGTGCACTTTGCTCTCTGCTCTCTGCTCTCTGCTCTCTGCTCTATGCTCTGTGCTCTTTGCTCTTTGCTCTTTGCTCTTTGCTCTGTGCTCTTTGCTCTTTGCTCTGTGCTCTTTGCTCTTTGCTCTTTGCTCAGTGCTCTGTGCTCTGTGCTCTGTGCTCTCTGCTCTCTGCTCTCTGCTCTTTGCTCTTTGCTCTGTGCTCTTTGCTCTATGCTCTGTGCTCTGTGCTCTTTGCTCTTTGCTCTGTGCTCTGTGCTCTGTGCTCTTTGCTCTTTGCTCTTTGCTCTGTGCTCTTTGCTCTTTGCTCTGTGCTCTTTGTTCTTTGCTCTTTGCTCTGTGCTCTTTGTTCTTTGCTCTGTGCTCTGTGCTCTGTGCTCTGTGCTCTGTGCTCTGTGCTCTGTGCTCTGTGCTCTCTGCACTTTGCTCTGTGCTCTCTGCACTCTGCTCTTTGCTCTTTACTCTTTGCTCTTTGCTCTTTACTCTTTGCTCTTTGCTCTGTGCTCTGTGCTCTTTGCTCTTTGCTCTGTGCTCTTTGCTCTTTGCTCTCTGCTCTCTGCTCTCTGCTCTTTGCTCTTTGCTCTGTGCTTTGTGCTCTGTGCTCTGTGCTCTGTGCTCTCTCCTCTCTGCTCTCTGCTCTCTGCTCTCTGCTCTCTGTTCTCTGCTCTTTGCTCTTTGCTCTGTGCTCTGTGCTCTGTGCTCTGTGCTCCGTGCTCTGTGCTCTGTGCTCTGTGCTCTGTGCTCTATGCTCTGTGCTCTTTGCTCTGTGCTCTCTGCACTCTGCTCTCTGCTCTCTGCTCTCTGCTCTCTGCTCTCTGCACTCTGCTCTCTGCTCTCTGCTCTCTGCTCTCAGCTCTCTGCTCTCTACTCTCTGCTCTTTACTCTTTACTCTTTGCTCTTTGCTCTGTGCTCTTTGCTCTTTGCTCTTTACTCTTTGCTCTTTGCTCTGTGCTCTGTGCTCTGTGCTCTGTGCTCTGTGCTCTGTGCTCTGTGCTCTGTGCTCTGTGCTCTGTGCTCTTTGCTCTCTACTCTCTGCTCTTTGCTCTTTGCTCTGTGCTCTGTGCTCTTTGCTCTTTGCTCTTTGCTCTTTGCTCTGTGCTCTGTGCTCTTTGCTCTGTGCTCTGTGCTCTGTGCTCTTTGCTCTGTGCTCTGTGCTCTTTGCTCTTTGCTATGTGCTCTTTGCTCTTTGCTCTCTGCACTTTGCTCTTTGCTCTTTGCTCTCTGCTCTCTGCTCTTTGCTCTTTGCTCTGTGCTCTGTGCTCTTTGCTCTGTGCTCTTTGCTCTCTGCTCTCTGCTCTCTACTCTGTGCTCTGTGCTCTGTGCTCTTTGCTCTGTGCTCTTTGCTCTGTGCTCTGTGCTCTGTGCTCTGTGCTCTGTGCTCTGTGCTCTGTGCTCTGTGCTCTGTGCTCTGTGCTCTGTGCTCTGTGCTCTGTGCTCTGTGCTCTGTGCTCTGTGCTCTGTGCTCTGTGCTCTGTGCTCTGTGCTCTGTGCTCTGTGCTCTTTGCTCTGTGCTCTTTGCTCTGTGCTCTGTGCTCTGTGCTCTGTGCTCTGTGCTCTGTGCTCTGTGCTCTGTGCTCTGTGCTCTGTGCTCTGTGCTCTGTGCTCTCTGCTCTCTACTCTCTGCTCTTTGCTCTTTGCTCTGTGCTCTGTGCTCTTTGCTCTTTGCTCTCTGCTCTTTGCTCTGTGCTCTGTGCTCTTTGCTCTGTGCTCTGTGCTCTTTGCTCTGTGCTCTGTGCTCTGTGCTCTTTGCTCTGTGCTCTTTGCTCTGTGCTCTGTGCTCTGTGCTCTGTGCTCTGTGCTCTGTGCTCTGTGCTCTGTGCTCTGTGCTCTGTGCTCTTTGCTCTCTACTCTCTGCTCTTTGCTCTGTGCTCTGTGCTCTTTGCTCTTTGCTCTTTGCTCTTTGCTCTGTGCTCTGTGCTCTTTGCTCTGTGCTCTGTGCTCTGTGCTCTTTGCTCTGTGCTCTCTGCTCTTTGCTCTTTGCTATGTGCTCTTTGCTCTTTGCTCTCTGCTCTTTGCTCTTTGCTCTTTGCTCTCTGCTCTCTGCTCTTTGCTCTTTGCTCTGTGCTCTGTGCTCTTTGCTCTGTGCTCTTTGCTCTCTGCTCTCTGCTCTCTACTCTGTGCTCTCTGCTCTATGCTCTATGCTCTTTGCTCTTTGCTCTTTGCTCTTTGCTCTGTGCTCTTTGCTCTTTGCTCTGTGCTCTTTGCTCTGTGCTCTGTGCTCTGTGCTCTGTGCTCTCTGCTCTCTGCTCTGTGCTCTTTGCTCTTTGCTCTCTGCTCTCTGCTCTCTGCTCTCTGCTCTTTGTTCTTTGCTCTTTGCTCTGTGCTCTTTGCTCTTTGCTCTTTGCTCTGTGCTCTTTGCTCTGTGCTCTGTGCTCTTTGCTCTTTGCTCTGTGCTCTTTGCTCTGTGCTCTGTGCTCTGTGCTCTGTGCTCTGTGCTCTGTGCTCTGTGCTCTCTGCTCTGTGCTCCTTGCTCTTTGCTTTCTGCTCTGTGCTCTGTGCTCTGTGCTCTCTACTCTTTGCTCTTTGCTCTTTGCTCTTTGCTCTTTGCTCTGTGCTCTTTGCTCTTCGCTCTCTGCTCGTTGCTCTTTGCTCTTTGCTCTGTGCTCTTTGCTCTTTGCTCTCTGCTCTTTGTTCTTTGCTCTTTGCTCTGTGCTCTTTGTTCTTTGCTCTCTGCTCTGTGCTCTGTGCTCTGTGCTCTGTGCTCTCTGCTCTCTGCTCTCTGCACTTTGCTCTGTGCTCTT
This sequence comes from Neckera pumila, assembly GCA_963969595.1. Lineage (NCBI taxonomy): Eukaryota > Viridiplantae > Streptophyta > Bryopsida > Hypnales > Neckeraceae > Neckera > Neckera pumila. The sequence continues at coordinate 3,296,699 of OZ018415.1, read as the reverse complement.
TGCTCTTTGCTCTTTGCTCTTTGCTCTTTGCTCTGTGCTCTGTGCTCTGTGCTCTTTGCTCTTTGCTCTGTGCTCTGTGCTCTTTGCTCTGTGCTCTTTGCTCTTTGCTCTCTGCTCTTTGTTCTTTGCTCTTTGCTCATTGCTCTTTGTTCTTTGCTCTCTGCTCTGTGCTCTGTGCTCTGTGCTCTGTGCTCTCTGCACTTTGCTCTGTGCTCTTTGCTCTTTGCTCTTTGCTCTTTGCTCTGTGCTCAGTGCTCTGTGCTCTTTGCTCTTTGCTCTTTGCTCTTTGCTCTTTGCTCTCTGCTCTGTGCTCTTTGTTCTGTGCTCTTTGCTCTTTGCTCTCTGCTCTCTGCTCTCTGCTCTCTGCTCTGTGCTCTTTGCTCCTTGCTCTTTGCTCTCTGCTCTTTGCTCTTTGCTCTTTGCTCTTTGCTCTTTGCTCTTTGCTCTGTGCTCTTTGCTCTTTGCTCTCTGCTCTCTGCTCTTTGCTCTTTGCTCTCTGCTCTCTGCTCTCTGCTCCTTGCTCTGTGCTCTCTGCTCTCTGCTCTGTGCTCTTTGCTCCTTGCTCTTTGCTCTCTGCTCTTTGCTCTCTGCTCTCTGCTCTCTGCTCTGTGCTCTGTGCTCTGTGCTCTTTGCTCTTTGCTCTTTGTTCTTTGCTCTGTGCTCTGTGCTGTGTGCTCTTTGCTGTGTGCTCTTTGCTGTGTGCTCTTTGCTGTGTGCTCTTTGCTCTCTGCTCTCTGCTCTCTGCTCTCTGCTCTCTGCTCTGTGTTCTGTGTTCTGTGCTCTGTGCTCTGTGCTCTGTGCTCTGTGCTCTCTGCTCTCTGCTCTGTGCTCTGTGCTCTTTGCTCTTTGCTCTCTGCTCTCTGCTCTCTGCTCTGTGCTCTGTGCTCTGTGCTCTTTGCTCTTTGCTCTTTGTTCTTTGCTCTGTGCTGTGTGCTCTTTGCTGTGTGCTCTTTGCTGTGTGCTCTTTGCTCTCTGCTCTCTGCTCTCTGCTCTGTGTTCTGTGTTCTGTGCTCTGTGCTCTGTGCTCTGTGCTCTGTGCTCTGTGCTCTGTGCTCTGTGCTCTGTGCTCTGTGCTCTGTGCTCTGTGCTCTGTGCTCTCTGCTCTCTGCTCTCTGCTCTCTGCTCTCTGCTCTCTGCTCTCTGCTCTTTGTTCTGTGCTCTCTGCTCTCTGCTCTGTGCTCTTTGTTCTGTGCTCTCTGCTCTCTGCTCTGTGCTCTTTGCTCTCTGCTCTCTGCTCTCTGCTCTCTGCTCTTTGCTCTTTGCTCTTTGCTCTTTGCTCTTTGCTCTCTGCTCTGTGCTCTTTGCTCTGTGCTCTTTGCACTCTGCTCTTTGCTCTTTACTCTTTGCTCTTTGCTCTTTACTCTTTGCTCTTTGCTCTGTGCTCTGTGCTCTTTGCTCTTTGCTCTGTGCTCTTTGCTCTTTGCTCTCTGCTCTCTGCTCTCTGCTCTCTGCTCTTTGCTCTTTGCTCTTTGCTCTCTGCTCTCTGCTCTCTGCTCTCTGCTCTTTGTTCTGTGCTCTCTGCTCTTTGCTCTTTGCTCTGTGCTCTGTGCTCTCTGCTCTTTGCTCTTTGCTCTTTGCTCTTTGCTCTTTGCTTTGTGCTCTTTGCTGTGTGCTCTCTGCTCTCTGCTCTCTGCTCTCTGCTTTCTGCTCTCTGCTCTCTGCTCTCTGCTCTCTGCTCTCTGCTCTCTGCTCTCTGCTCTCTGCTCTCTGCTCTGTGCTCTTTGCTCCTTGCTCTTTGCTCTCTGCTCTTTGCTCTCTGCTCTCTGCTCTCTGCTCTGTGCTCTGTGCTCTGTGCTCTGTGCTCTTTGCTCTTTGCTCTTTGTTCTTTGCTCTGTGCTGTGTGCTCTTTGCTGTGTGCTCTTTGCTGTGTGCTCTTTGCTCTCTGCTCTCTGCTCTCTGCTCTCTGCTCTCTGCTCTCTGCTCTCTGCTCTGTGTTCTGTGTTCTGTGCTCTGTGCTCTGTGCTCTGTGCTCTCTGCTCTGTGCTCTCTGCTCTGTGCTCTGTGCTCTGTGCTCTGTGCTCTGTGCTCTGTGCTCTGTGCTCTCTGCTCTCTGCTCTGTGCTCTGTGCTCTCTGCTCTCTGCTCTCTGCTCTCTGCTCTCTGCTCTTTGTTCTGTGCTCTCTGCTCTCTGCTCTTTGCTCTTTGTTCTGTGCTCTCTGCTCTCTGCTCTGTGCTCTGTGCTCTTTGCTCTCTGCTCTCTGCTCTCTGCTCTCTGCTCTTTGCTCTGTGTTCTTTGCTCTTTGCTCTTTGCTCTTTGCTCTCTGCTCTGTGCTCTTTGCTCTCTGCTCTTTGCTCTTTGCTCTTTGCTCTTTGCTCTGTGCTCTCTGCTCTCTGCTCTCTGCTCTCTGCTCTCTGCTCTCTGCTCTCTGCTCTCTGCTCTCTGCTCTCTGCTCTCTACTCTCTGCTCTCTGCTCTCTGCTCTCTGCTCTCTGCTCTTTGTTCTGTGCTCTCTGCTCTTTGCTCTTTGCTCTGTGCTCTGTGCTCTTTGCTCTCTGCTCTCTGCTCTTTGCTCTTTGCTCTTTGCTCTTTGCTCTTTGCTCTTTGCTCTTTGCTCTTTGCTCTCTGCTCTCTGCTCTCTGCTCTCTGCTCTCTGCTCTCTGCTCTCTGCTCTCTGCTCTCTGCTCTCTGCTCTCTGCTCTCTGCTCTCTGCTCTCTGCTCTCTGCTCTCTGCTCTCTGCTCTCTGCTCTCTGCTCTCTGCTCTCTGCTCTCTGCTCTCTGCTCTCTGCTCTCTACTCTCTGCTCTCTGCTCTCTACTCTCTGCTCTCTGCTCTCTGCTCTCTGCTCTCTACTCTCTGCTCTCTGCTCTCTGCTCTCTGCTCTCTGCTCTCTGCTCTCTGCTCTCTACTCTTTGTTCTGTGCTCTCTGCTCTCTGCTCTGTGCTCTGTGCTCTGTGCTCTTTGCTCTCTGCTCTCTGCTCTCTGCTCTCTGCTCTTTGCTCTTTGCTCTTTGCTCTTTGCTCTTTGCTCTGTGCTCGCTGCTCTGTGCTCTGTGCTCTCTGCTCTCTGCTCTCTGCTCTCTGCTCTCTGCTCTCTGCTCTCTGCTCTCTGCTCTCTGCTCTCTCTCTCTCTCTCTCATTTTTTTCCTGCATGTTGTATGAATTGAAATGATCTAAATTTTTTCAAGCATGTATCCAACTTGTCTAGGAAAATGAATCCAAAGAGTAACCACCATTTTGGACATTTTTCATACAAATGTGACCTTGTGAAGGGCAGGTGCCCACTTTTTTTGTAGGGACAAAAAGAGGATTTCTGTCAATTCAAAGGCTATAATTATCTTGCAAACTACAAGGTGGAAATTTTTGAAATTCCATGTACATCTTCTCAAACCAATTTACTACTAGATCCTATGATTACATGTGTCCAAAAATGTTTTTTTTCTAAAACTTGTTACTTGCATTAGAAGTGGCAGTTTTGGAGAGTTTTTGGTGAAAGCGTCGTCAAATACATTTAGGAATTAAAGTATGAAATTATTGTAGGGGCAAGAAATCTCAGAACACAGAAAGGGGTGTAATTCAGGAAAGGGGTCAAAATCTCAAGATCCCATTTGAGGCAATTTCTACTCAGACAATGTGGCTCATTTGTATCTCTGAGGTAGCCCATTTGTTCCAATTCTCTCACTGCTCAAGTCCCATTTGGGTTCAAAAACAGCAATGCTCTTGAAGTGATGTAGATCTCAATGTCACTAAGTTATAGAGATCTTAACCGTACAATCTTGTAGTGAACATGTAGATGATGTGGATCAAATTTGGAGTCATTCGACCTCATGGATTGCAAGATTATAATGTTTTAGTGTTGCAAAAAGATGTTGAAATTTTCCTTGCAACACACTTGGAGGTGAAATTTGATTCCTAAACCTACTCAAATGAAAAAGCTTGAAACTATAAAGTGATTCAAAACTAACATCCAAACACATTGGTGAAAAAAAAATATCATTCAATTGACTCAATGTGTTTGCAAAATGGCTTGCAAATGTCAAAAAATAGGCAAGAAAAGTTGCAAAAAACACATATGAGGATGAACCTCCTTCTACTAAAATGTTTCTCAGTCACTCATAACTTCTTGGATTGATAAGAAATTTTAGCCACAAAAACTAGACTAGTATGCGCAACTTTCCGAAAAACATTTATTGGAAACAGACACTATATGAAGAAGATACAATCCGCCAAAGTTCATTGTAATCCAAGAATGGCGGGATTTTGAACTTCGGATTGCTCCCAAGCATTCAAAACATTTTGGATTGACATGAAAGTTTTACCACAATAATTAGACTTCAAGGGGAACCTAACTCAACAAATTTTATTGAAAACAAACATTGGATGAAAGAGATACAAGCCCCCAAAGTTGCAGCCTTCAAATGCAGTTTGGTGAATTCAAATTGAAACTGTGAACTTTGATTGGCTTTCAAGAAATCAGTACAACTTGTATTGATCTAAAAACTGTACCACACGAACTAGAAGAGAGAGCTCAACTTTACCAACAAATTTTATTGAATTTGGATATTGGATGCAAAAGTTACAACACTTTGAATTTTCTGTGAGGACTTTTTGTCCCCTGCGGCGGTGAGGGGTAACATAATGAATAACATACATGGGATATATAGACCTGAAAAAATTTCTTCTGTTCTGCTCCGTCTGTTTCAATGAGTTTAAGGCTTCAATTGCAAGAGCACTTACAAACACATGAAGATTTTTGCAACTCATCGGATTCTCATTTCCGCCCAACAACGATGCCAACAAGGAAATATTTTTGCCATTGCTTTTCCACTTGGCCACTTTACCTTCTGTTCCTAGTGAAAACCTTCCACATTCATAATTTTTATAAGGAAAATTAAAATGGACAAATTCGGATGCTCAAGTGTAGCCTTGGAACTTATGTAACTCCATACAGATCAAGGACTCATAGTTACTCCAAAAATCACTTATTCGATTGATCGTATATGGTGGAAAAATTCATTCCAGACAGGACCAAATCATATATCACCAGAATCAGACAATCAGTGAAGTAATTCGCATGTGGTAGTCAAATCTCAAATAAAATTGAAAAATTGTAATCCCCAAATGACCTGCTCAAAACTGATGAACGAGAACACAAGGCCCAATTTGGGCCTCTTCGTACTTCAGGAAATAGCAATGCATTGTCCGGCTTAAGATTTAGTACTTCTTGTGCGTTGTTTTGCATTGTAGTCGCCGGTATTGAAAGCTGTGACGAAGTTCTTTAGACTGCCTTCTGTGGACCAAAGCCGCAAGTACATGGTGTTCTGGGTCTTGGAGTCGGGAATAGGAACATTGTATGCAACATTTTCTCCAGCGATCCATTCTTTCTAGCTTTCCAGCATACGTCTCGAACATCTTCCCGAAAAATTTAGTCGGATAGCATATGTCATGCCTTGCAATTTCCCACGGACATCCCATCTGCACTAAACGAGCACAATTCAACATGACCAGTTCGATTGATTATATTGCAAAAAATCAATTCAAACAGGTCAAATTTTAAATCACTAGAATCAGTGAAGAGTATGACATTTGTTGGTGAGAAAATACCTAAACTTGAAGAAATGAAAATTTCCTACACGATGTCAAGTAATCAATGCAACTCTCATATCGAAATGCAGGTGTTTGTAGGACCCCTATCAATGTGAGAATTGTGTTGCAGCACCTGCAGCCAATTCTCAACCACCTCGTGTTGCCCATCCTTGTCAATTTCTTGACGGAATAAACCATACTTGGAGCGGATTCCGTATCCCCAAGCAGGATAATTCAACGTGGCTAAAGAGTCCAAGAAGCACAATGCCAATCTTCCGAGTCCTCCATTCCCAAGAGCTGCATCTGGCGCCTACAATCAACAATGAATCATTCACATTGAACGAACACGGGAACAGCAAACAATTGTAGATCAAGTTCAAGTTCAATGTATCCAATTCAATGAACCTGGTTTACAACAAACCTGCTCAGCAGGTTCATATCCAAGCTCAACAAAGCTCATTGTACTCATATCCAAGCTTCTTCAAAGCTTCAACATATTCGTTGCATAACACAAGGTTACCAATGGTAGTCCAAAATGCTCTGATTATTGAACCAATAGGTGCATTTTTTGTATCTATAGTAAAAAATGAAGACAGCATTCTATGAGACACTTTTGGTCCTTTCAAGCCAATGCGGATGGGCCCATGACCATTGAATTCTAACTTCATTGTCCTTTACTTTGCTTGATGCTATATTCCAACTAAATATGAATTATATTTGTTTTTTATGGATGAAATCATATGTTTGCTACAAGTTGTAAAATTTTCAACCTTTATGGAAAAAATTGAAAATATCATAAATTTCTAAAGAAAAAATTGAGAAAAATTTATATCAAATACAAAATATACTCAAAAAAATCAAAGTTTTCAACATAGATGTATAATATAGCAAATAACATCATGGTAGAAACCAAAGTTATCATTTTATTCTATAATTTCAACAACCATGGTTATAGGTCCAAAGTTCATTTTGTTATTAAATATTGAAATCTAAGATTTTTTCAAAATTTCCAATTGGAGTAGAAAGTACAATGGATAAGCTTCATTTTTTTTGTACTAAATTTAAAAAATTCATTTTTTTAGTAAAATTCACATCAAAAGTAAATAGCAAAAAATGGCCCCAACACACTACAAAGGTAGGTGATCTATGGATTAAGCAACTTCTTCTTTAAAAAAGTCAATAAGATCATAATGAAGGACTTTACAACACTATTCACTGAAAACGTCCTCAAATGCCTACCAAAAAAATAAATAGGATGAAAAAATGTTTTTTCCACCCTCCAATCTTAGCTGAAGTCATTCAATGGGCATTCAATGTGCATAGCAGTACAAAGAGGTAAAATATGTGGGCCCCTACAACCAAGGTAGTCACCAAAATTACTCCAATTATTGAACCAATGCTTACATTCTTTGTTTCTACAATGAATCCATTTTGGCCTCTATATCCGTGAAGGATGTCCTTCAAGGGTTAATTTGTGACCCCTCCAGTTTAAACATTTTTGTTGGCCTCTCTTGCTATCTATACTTTAAATCGGTTGTATGTCTGTTTTGTTTGTTTGTTTATTTGATATGCTTGGGATCTAAAAAATCGTGAAGCGTCTTGGGGCATTTTTAGAACCGTTGGAAAGCTCTTGAAAAAGAAGGTGATTGCATGAAAGACCAGTACTGAAACATTGTCACAAACTCAATGTCAAAGCTTCATTTTGCAATAACTTTTGAAGCATGACTTGCATGAACTTGAAATTTTTAGTGCAGAGTCTTCTTATGAGTTTAATCATATCTCGTATTTTTCAAAAAATTTCAAAAATCATTTTATACTTAAAAATCATTTAAACTAATTTGTCACGTTTTGAATTTTAGGGTTTTTTCTACGTAAGGAGTCTCTTCTTATGAGTTTAATTAGATCTCATATTTTTCAGAAATTTTCAAAAATCATTTTATATTTAAAAATCGATTAAACTAATATGTTACGTTTTGAGTTTTAGGGGGTTTTACTACGTAAGGAGTCCCCAAATTTAATGATTTGGAGCTGAAATTTCTACGGTCTATTCCTATAGTGGGAAGCCATGATTCTACCCAAGGGCATTAAAAAACATTTTATTTTATATCCTCTACGTCCATGCAAAGAGGGCTCCTTTGCACACGCAATTCTGAACATTGAAGATGGTTTTAGGATCATTTTTTTAGTGAAATCTCTTCACCATGAAGTCTTCTGAAATGGTGTTTTTCAATTTTTTTTAAAGTACTTTTCCTATTTTTTACAAATAAAAATGTCAAAGTATGTATTTTCTTGCAATTCTGCACTTTTCTAGTTCTCCTATTTAGAGAACTTCTTTTTGCTTATCCTTCATAGGGTACCTCTTCTTATAGGTGTATACATTTCTCATATTTTTCATAATTTTTTAAAAATATTTTTCTATTTTTATAGTACTCCCAAAAAACTGGCTGAAAATGGCCAAAGTGGAACAAAAATGGAAGGTCATTTATGCAATCACCCAGGAGGGGGGTATGGACTTTATTTACTGGTGTTTGGACCTACAGTGAGAAATTTATTGAGTTTCAAAGCTTTTATGAATCGAAAAAAAATTGAATTAAATTATCTTTTAATTTGAAAAAATATAACTTTCACATTGCATGCCCAAACTCCATGAAACAAAGCCCTTGCATTACTTTGTGAACAGAGCTTTCTATTAATGCCAGTTTCATGGCATTTGGACCTATGGTTTGAAAGTTATGAATTTTTTATATTAAAAAAATAAATTAAATTATCTTTTATTTTGGAAAAAAAATAAATTTCACACTGCATGTCCAAATGCTACAAAACAAAATCCCTTCCATTCCTTTGTGCATAAAGCTTTCTATTTGTGCCAAGAACACAACCTCTCACATTATGGTGAGAAAATTATTGAAGTCAAAAATTTTCATGAATTAAAAAATTAAAAAATTATCTTTACCTTTTTTGGCTGTGACAACGACACAGAGCACACTAGTAAATGTAAAGTCTTGATTTGTCTTTTTAACAATGGGAACAACTGATACTCACTCATGAAAGGATTGAATCCATACTTTTGATCACCAATTGAAGCCAAATGACATTGCGCAAATGTGCAATATATTAATTAAGATATAGGATAACAATTAAGGCATGCATATTCATTGCGGGATTCCAACCCAATTGCCTCCCTACCTACACAAGCACTAGAATTTAACACCTAAAAGCTTATTGTGCCTTTGGAGGACAAATGTGTTTTCAGGCAGGTACCTAAGGGTTGAAATTTTCTCCTAATTTTTTGAAACTTTTTCAGGAAGTAGAACAACTGATCAGCTTCATGGGAATATAATTTTTTTCACAATTGGTGCCCAGGAACAAAAGTTATGACCAAATAAGCTCAAAACAGGGGACGGCGGGTAGCAAAAAAAATTTGCACTTTTTTTTTTTTTTTTTTAATATATCTTTTCTCATGGATTATATTTTTGTCTATCTAAAAAGCTTTGATTCATTTCATTTGGATTTCTTATGAGAAAGTTATGGACATTCTTGTTTTTCAAGCACTTAGAGCATCTTTTTGGAAAAATAACTTGTAGGTTTCATTTCTGAATGCAATTTTTCAAATTTTTCAATTTCTTTTTGCATGGTTAAGTTTACTTGCTAGAAAAATCTGACCATTGGGATTAGTGCATTTTAATTCCATCTAAAATATATGAATATTTTAGATTTTTCTTCTATCTTGTACTTACTTCTACTTAACAATTTTTTTAATAATGAAAATTAAGTTTTTGTGAGTTTTTCTTTTTTGGGTAGATTTTCAACTCAATTCTCCACTATAAACATTTAAAGCTCAAAACTCTGTAGTGTAAAAATGGCAGTTTTGGGTGTTTTTTGGTAGAAAAATGGCCTTGGGCCTTTAGGGGTTATGGGCTAAATTGTAGGACAAGTGTAGGTACAGGCGCAAATAGGTTTAAAGTCCATAATGAGTATTTATAATAGAGTGAAAAATAGATACAATTAAGTATTGTATTGGTAACTTAGTTGTAATTTTCTTTGTCATATTGGTTACTACTAGCTTGAGAATTCATTGTAGACATGCCATTCTCTTAAAGATTTAGACATACTTTATTAGAAGATTTGGATGATTCTAGAAATGATATCATTACAAGAAATGTCAAGAGAAGAAATGACTACTATAAGAAATGTCAAGCTAGCCCATGGTTTCGTCATCAAAAATCACGTTCTCCATCTTCAACATCTCTAAGCCAAAATCTATGCCATCCATCAAGTCCTTGAAGACATCCAAATCCGTTGGGTCAAGCATGCCATATGATTGCACACAAGAGTGTTGACCAAACCCATATCTATATGCAAGAGAATGATGGCAATATGTTAATGCATATTATAGGGATCATAGAGGTTGGCAAGCTCCACAAACAGCATTTGAGCATCTGCATCATAATGCTAAGGACTCCAATCTCCATAGTGAAGTCTTTGTCCAACTACAACCTTCATCTTGAGTTGAAGTTCCGTTGGCAATGACTCCATAAGGGAAGCTAGAAGTTGGCTCTCCTTTCCCATCAAAGGTTTCTCTCCTATTGCCAAGTCATTCCCAAAGTTGAATATTTGTGGAATTTCCTCAAGTGGCTTCTTGGCAATCATCATTGTTACATTATGATAGATCCAATGAAGCAAGGTCTCAATATGCATGTAGTTAGCCGCCTAGTCATCACACACACCATTGCTTTTTTATTACCATAATCATTATTCTAAGTCAACAAGGTTCATAAATAGGAAATGTAGATTGAGAACTCAAGGTGAGTCTTTGTAAAGTACACAACAACCACCTACAAAATGGTCCTGTATTTGAAGAAGATCGTCACCTAAAAATATGTGCTATCAACTAGAAACAAGAACTCATAGTGTAGCAACAAGATTCATGCTCAAGAACAATCTCATCTAAAGTAGACCTGTCAATACCAAAAGTGTCAAAGAAAGTGATCAAGAACATTTTTTGAAGAGCTCCTCCAAAACAAAGGTTCATGCTGCAATGTTCACAAGCTAGTAGCTAAAAGAAATATATACATAGCATGATCAAGTCATAAAGATTCTCCATATCCACCTTCACAAACTTGGCATCGTTCTGGACATAGCTCTTGCAGTAACCGAGCAACTGTCCTAAAATGTGGCTCCACACATTTGGCAGTGGAATGGGGCTATCAACGCCCACATCCTCCATCACGTTCCTCACAAACTGGGACTGCAACGCCACAGCTTCATCGACCTCGAAGATCTCCCCAGGTGCGGTACTCAACTTCACAAGGCGTTGCCTAGCCATAATCAAAGCTTGCGATCTCAAAATGACGGAGCACTGTCTCTCTGATGGCTAGGAACTCTGAGCTCTCTCTGATGGCAGGATATAACGACTGTGAGTCAAGCCTCCAAACTATGACATGTTGGAAGGCCCGGGTGGCCTTACATAGGCCTGATAACCTGATTCAATCAAGCCTCGAAAGAAGGGCATTTAGGACTCCTAATTCCAGTAATCTCGAAAAAAGTCAGTTTCGTTAAAATTTTGGTGCACGCCGATTCAATCAAGTCTCGGAAGTAGGGTATTTTGGACTCATAATTCCAGTTATCTCGAAAGTCCGTTTCATTGGATTTTTGGTGCACGCCAATTTGACATTTTGAACCATTCAGTAGAAACTTGCAGGCATTATAATACTTCCAGAGGCTGGTTATGTTCCTTTTGTCAATTGGGGAAAGGCATGAAAGGCAGATCATGCATGAGGATGAAGATTGACCTCTCTGAACTCCTTTGCAATTGATCGATCAAAGTTCACGATGCTAGTACTACTGTGGACTCGGTGGGATGGACGTTACGAGCAGAGGGCATCGATCGAGCTTCCAGAATTTAAATGCAAAATTCGGAGTCCCCTAGATCGTCTCGTCGGGAGGGTCAAGCTTCAGCATAAAAGAGAATCACTTGATCTTTTTCACAATTTGCTACAGCAGTACACAGTTCCTAGCTAGTTTTTGTAGTCTCCAGCTTTTGCCAAACTAGCTAGCGCATTGCAATTGGGTGAGCTTGCTGAATATAATTGCACTCATCATGCACATTTGCATCGTTTGAGCTCAATTAAGGTCTGGGACGATCAACTGTACTCCATCATATCCACAGGTAAAAGTTTAATACTCACTTGGTTTCTCTCAAGCTAGGTTAATTTGTGAGAAGCCTAAGGTCTGTCATCATACCAAATGATGTTAAGTACATTAGTCCCTGCACTTCTTGCAACACAATGATCGACCTGGTATGTAGATTGGGAGAAGTTAGTTCTACTTTTACAGTTCTCTTCATGTATGAAGGCAGACCCGGCTTCTTTAGGGTACGGAAGGCGACAGAGTGCTTTCTGTGGTCTACGGCACCTAGTTTGTCTATAATTTAAAGAAAGAGATGAATGAGATCAGTCCTTGGGACTTCAGCTTTTTTACCTTTTTAAATTTCCGAAACCCTAAATTTTTTATTAAACCTTGCCCAGTAAGAAGATTTAATGTATCACCAACCCTTTTCGCTAGAATACCAGAATGCATGCAGCTGAATAGAAATTCTTTGATCTAGAGCATGGCTTCTAGTTTCAGTGTGCAGTTTGGTCATCCGATTGCAAGTCTATTGCTTTGTTTTAATTATGAGCGCGATGTCCTGGTAGACTGTCGCAAAAGGATTCGAATTGAACTGCCGTTTTTCTCTCTGTGCTTTGATTACTCTCAGTGTGCAGCAATTCACATCCTCCCTAGTTTGCTTTGGTGTCTGGCCTTTTTAACTTTTTGCCTGTGCAGCCACTAACGATGAGTACTTTTGTAAATATAAACCATGAATACTTTCTTTTTGCAGGCTGATGAGTAAAGTATTCTTTTCTAGGGTAGTTTGTTAGAGGACAACATTGCATACCCTTGCTGACAAACCATTATTAGTTCCCTTTTGTAGGATCATACTGCTCACGAAACTTTTCTACCATTCGTAGATTCCCCACCTGAATTGGTGTTCCATCATGGCGCAAGGGAATAATTATGAGATCTGGACGCGCTTCGTGGAAGCCAACTACCTGATCGACGCCAAAAGCTACGAAGGCAAGTGCCCTACATGCAACTCCCCCAGGGACTGCAACAACTACTACTGCCTCCATTGCAAGCTCGGCGGACTCTGCCCCATGACATTCCGAGGAAACGGGGAGCACACTCACCATCGCTGGTTGCAGGTAGGTTCAATTTCGTTAAATTGGCACGATTTCACACCAAATACTCATGACATATATGTACATACACCTCGAAAGTCTAAGACACGGCGTGTATGGATTCATGTTTCGAAACGCACGTTCTAGAAGATGCCAAAGCTCTGTAACCCTAATTTAACAAAACTGACGTCCTTGATGCAGGTTCGTCGCCAGTCCCACAAGAGCGCCGTCGACCCGGAGGATCTAGCCAAATACCTGCCCCACGAGAGCACCAAGCACATCCAGAACTGCTTGTTGAACACAGGCAGCCTCTGCTACCTCCGGACTGACCACCACCAGGTAGCGACAAGCTCTAGACCCCCTTCCAAGCGCGCAAGGACCGGCCGTGGGCAGCCCAGTCCACGAAAAAGTTGTGAAGCCTGCAACAAGACCATTGCGAACTCCCAGGATTGCAAGGAAGACTTTCTCTTGTGTTCTGTGGAGTGTCTGATCACGCTAGCACAACGGCAGCCGACGAGGAATCTTCTCCGGATGCTAGACGGTGCCTTGGCTCCCACTAATGAGTTCCCACAAACGTCACTGGAGAAAACCAAAGGGAGGCTGGCTGGGTCAAGTTCTCAGTCATGTGGTATGGCTCTAGGTGTGATCGATGATCGCTCTGGAAGGCCGAGTGGTGGTGAAAATGTTGCAGAGGAGCCTCCTGCAGCTGTAGTACGTGGCTCCAGTGGTCGAAGAAATGCCTCAGGGAATAACCAGGCCCTTCACCATGGAGGAGCTGGTTCTGGAACTGAAGCAGCTACAAGAACTCGAGGTACTAATTAAACTTCCATTTTGTTATATTGGCGGAATTCCGCTACTTTGGCATGTTTCATGCAGGATGTACGGCCTCAAACAGATGTAAATCGATGTCAGCTTGTCCTAGTTTCTCTGCTGAAATTAGACCCCCGTGAATTAAGATATATGCACAAGTTTTGACGCTAGCTAGAATCGTGGCAGTGTAATGAAATTGACGTTTTATGGTGGTGGGACTAGCTGGTGCTACAACTGCAGCACGGACTCGACAATCTGGTGGTGGATCACCACGGCGTGGTCCAGCAAATCGGACGCAAGCTGCTCCGGATTACTCTGCTTACCCACCTGGATATCGATGTGCGGGGAAATATGATCTGATTGCGGCGCTCAAAGCCAACGGCGACTGGGATCTGCATTTGGGGAACCTTGGGAGGGATTAGTACGTAGCCTCGATTTTGATGCGCCAACTTGTTGTACAAATTAGGAAAGTGGCGGTTTATAAAGTTGTGGAATTCAATCTTCCAATTTTATGGGGACCTTGGGAGGGGCTAGTTGCATCTCTGTCTTATGCGCTTCCAAGTTGTACAAATTCGTATTTAGCAAATTAGAGCATAAAGTTGTGGAATTCTTCCAATTTCATGAAATTGACGCCTATTTGCACTACGGCAATGAAGGACATTGCATGCATGTTAGGTCACAAGTTTCATTGCTTTGGCATCATTTTCAGAGGTTGGCACTTTCTAGTTGCCTCAATGAATTGTGCTATGTATGGCAAGTCGATCTGCATGAGGTAAATTGACGATATTCCAGTTCTTTTTTGTTCAAGGTATAGTTTTTATTTCGTGTAATACAATAATTATACTTTACATTATACCAACCGAAGACTCTTGCCAAGACTATCACACACACATTCAATGAATAGTCGTAATTCGTGCCCGGGCCATTTGCACTAGGCATATTACGCCAGCCCCCTCTTTATTCAAGAACAAGAATACAAGCAAACAAGCAGCACCTTTTCTCATTCTGTAAGCGCGTACTTGAAGGGGTTCTCCTGATACGATGGAGTCTACACATGGATGAAAATTCATCCAATCGTTTTCAGTTTGGAGAAATCGAGCTTTGTGTATCTCGATGTAGGTTACAATCTTTGGCGAGATAACCCTTCCATATTTACAAAATTGATCATTTATAGAGTCTGAGATAAATTTGGTGCTGTGAGTGGCGCCATCTTCACAATGAACGGTGGCCAACGCTGTTGGAACATAGAAACTGATATTGCGGCACAATTAGAGCTGCAATTTGTTCCACCTCGATCTCTATCGATCTCGTAAAGAAGCTGTGTCGTCGATCCCCATCGTTGCAAGTCTCCCAACATGAGAGTCATTGAGGACATTGATGAAGTTAGCCATGGCTTCCTTTCATCAACTCAAACTATTATGAATTTTGTCAAGAACTGTGACGTTCAACGAGATTAATCAAAATCAGAAAATTAATCAAAACCAACGAGATTCAGTGTTCCTTCTTCAAAATTGCATTTCAAGAAGAAACAACTTGCGTACAGTCTAACCTTCATATAACATGACGATACTCCTGTTTCAGGGAATGAACATGTGACAAGTCATCTCTCCGATCAATCCACGATTACTGTTATGAAGTTAGGGCTTCCCGAGAACATCAGAAGGTGAAAACCGACGAGATTCAGCTGTCTTCGTCAAAGAGGTCGTTTCAAGAATCTCTGCCTACAGTCTAACCTTCATATTACGACACTCCAAAATATGACAATATTATTGTTTCAAGGTATCAAACATGTGTCAAGTAATTTCCATGAACAATCCAAACTTCCATAGGACTTCCCAAACATGTCACACAGCAATTTTCTGGTGCTTAAATCTAGGCAAGGTGTAAAAATTTTGGATTTTTTTATTTTCTTCACTTCAAATGCAAAAAAATTTACAAGTCATACAACAAAAGTTTTAGAAATTTTTTCCACTCATTTTCATACTAGTCTAGTACAAGATCCTATGGTTAGATATGCTAAAAAAATGATATCTTAATTTTTTTGCACTTTGCAATAGAAATGATGGTTTTGAGTGGAATTTGATGAAAAGAGGCTTTAGGACTTCAAAGTTTGATAAGCTTTTACTGTTAGGGTTTAAGCATAGGAAGAATCAGAGGTCGATATCGGGGGGGGGGTATTTTTTTCAACATGTAACTACACCCCCTTGAAATTTCTGCTTTAAGTAAGATTTTTTTTGGGGGGGGGAAGTTACAGTGTGAAAAAAATACCCCCCACCCCCATCCATCCAACCCCCCGGTATCGACCTCCCATCCTTCCTCTGAAGGTAGACAAGCCTACTACCACCCTGACTTGCAATTTGAATATCATGGGGCCAATTTTAAGAGGGGCACATATTTTTTAGAAGTGTGAACTTGTTTCATGAATCAAACCCGAGTAGAATTATAATTTTCTAATGAAAATTGTAAAATCTATGAATTTTTGAAGTGGGCTACCTTGAAATTACAAAATTGCCTATCAGCCCATGAGTGGAGTTATTAACGTCCTATCAACAATCCATAACCACCCATCTATGTATCTATTAGCACTTAAATATTGACCAATGAAACATTGACACGTTATCCTTTGTAGCATTAATGTTTTGATTTTGTCAAAAAAGAGAATGGACTTGGCTATGGGTTTGGTAGTGGAATTGGGGCAAAAGTACCCTGACGAAAAATAAGTGGATGGCGATTTTAGGTTGGTTTACCTTAGAGTGTTTTGCAAATGATCCCCTTTTAGCAATGATCATTCTCAATTTTGGAATTGAATTAGCTTCAGAGAATGTTCAAGCATCAACGGTAAGGCAACTCACAAGTGGGAAGGAATTCAAGTTTTAATAGAACTTTACAAAAATTATATGTAAATCTTTTAATCCCTGAAGGATTAGGAGTATTTTTGAAGAGAAATTGTCAAAAATTGCTTTTTTTAGAACATGGGCCAAAATTGAAAGTACAAACTATTTTTTTGAACTTCACATTAGAGGAGTTTTGGGCCTCTAAGAGATTGCAAGTTCCCGGACTGTAGGAACTCTGCAGGAATGCTAGGACGCTGCCAAATGGCCAGGTTGACGTGGCCAAGCGACTGCCATGTCCGATTTTTTTATTTTTTTGCAAAAAGAAATTTTATTTTAGTATTCTTTTAACATTTTAACAACTTTTTTTTTTTTTAATAGTAATTTTTTTTTCTGACAGCAATGCAATGTTCCCAGCATCGGGAACAACCTTGAAACGGTCTTCCAGAGGCTCAGATCTCCTCTAATGTCTATACAAAAGCGTAGTAGACTATTAAATAATGAATGGAAAAAACTTCAATCCATTTGACCATATAGATTGGAAGATTAATATGCTTGAAGTAGAGGGAAAATTACTTTTCATTCTTGCAAAACGAGGACAACAGACTTTGAGCCTACGTGGAGTAAAGTTTTTCCTCTACACCATCAAATACTACTGGTATATCTTATAAGGTACATTCAATATGCAAAATTTTAGACATAGTAAGAGGTTGTTTATCTTACACCAAATCACCTTGAAATACAAGGAAGTCAAGTAACTAGCAATATACTAGTCATTTTTTGATGATTTCTTGTACAGTAGGCTAGTTTTTTTTTGGAGATTGATTTAGAAACAGATATTTTCAATGTGTTGGAAAAAATTTCAAGAACTTTGAAAATGCAAATTCCAAGATAACAGCCGATGTGTAGTTAGATATAAATGGGTTACTACAAGTGCTGTGTCCAGAATGATGCCAAATTTGCTAAATTTGTGAATATGGAGAATCTCTACATTTTGATCATGGTATGGATTGAATTTTGCAACAACTAGCTTGAGTTGTCGCGTAGACCTTTGGTTTGGAGGAGTTCTTCAAAAGTTTCTTGTTCACATGTTCTCAAGTGATCACCTTCTTTGATATTTTTGGTGTTGACTTAGCTTACTGTAGATGAGCCATTGTTCTTGTGCATGAATCTTATTGCTATAGTGTTCTTGTTTCTAGTTGAATAGTACATATATTTCTAGATGAGGTTCTACTTCAAAAGCACAACAATTTTGTAATTGGTTGTTGTGTGCTTTATAAAGACGCACCTTGAGTTTTTAATCTAAATTTCCTATTATGAACCTTTGTTGACTTAGAGCAATGATCATGGTAATAAAAAAGAAATGATGTGTGTGATGACCAAGCGGCCAACTACATGCATATTGAAACCTTGCTTCATTTGATCTATCATAATGTAGCAATGATGATTGCCAAGAAGCCACTTGGAGAAATTCCAAAAATATTCAACTTCACACATGACTTAACAATAAGAGAGGGACGTTTGATTGGAAAAGAGAGCCAACTTCTAGCTTCCCTTATCAAGTCATTGCCAACGGAACTTCAACTCAAGATGAAGGTTGAAGTTGGACAAAGACTTCACTGTGGAGAAATGAGGCCTTGGCGGTATGATGTGGATGCCCAAATGCTATATGTGGAGCTCGCCAACCTTTACGATCCCTATAATATGCATCAACAAATTGCCATACAGATATGGGTTTGGTCAACACTCTTGTGCTGCAAATATGTGGTATGCTAGACCCAACGGATTTGGACGTATTCAAGGACTTGACGGATGGCATAGATCTCGGCCTAGAGATGTTGAAGATGGAAATCAAGATGTTTTATTGAACATCATTGTTGACATAAAAACATAGATTGTTTTATTCAATGTCCACAAAAATGCGTTCCAAAAAATAGTGAAAACATCCTCCAAAACACGGGTTTCTTATAGTGGCAATTGTGAGTATGACTTATAATTTTCAACTAAGTTAACAATACTATATATTTGGACTACCATCTGTGTCACCAACTTGTGCACTATAATTTTCACGTTCTTTATCTATAGTATATTTTTCCATATTGTATCTATTTTGCACTATAGTATGCATATTATCCATTATGGACTCTTAACCCGCTACGTGATTGCAAGAAACACATACAGATTTTGTTGTGTTTTCACTATATTGATGCCTATTTCCCTACAAAACTTTAAAATTAGAAAAATGATTCTTTCAAATTGTAAATCTATGACCAAGAAATATAAAGAACTAGAAAAATAATTCTTTTTAATTTGAAAAATTCAACCAAGAAGTACAAAGTATAACATAAGCCAAGAATAGAAGCCTGACACATACACATGCAATCAATAATAAATTGATGGAAGACCTGATTATGCCATCCGTTGTTGAAGCACTAAATCATGATTCAACAATAGGCTAGCAGCAAGGGATGCAAAAAAAGCCAATGAACTTGAAACTAATAATATGGACAATGCACAAGCCGCCCTTTCAAATAATTTTTTTTTCCTTTCAAGAATTTCAATAAAGAGCTTGCACAAAACACTTGTACTATTTGTTGTGACACATTGCATGTTGATTTGTTTTTTTGCCCTAATTTTTGCCTTCTAGCTGTAAGTGATTCAAAATTTATAGCCAAGGTACTCATGACTATTATAAGCCTTGTTTATTTCTCTTTGGAATTTAAAAAAAAAAATGTGTTCAAATATAGCCCTCAATTTTATGTCACACTTGCTAATTTGGGATCTTTGAACAAATTTAGAATAGTACCCAAAGATACAAATTTGGAGCTGGAATTTCAAAGAAATGGTCTTGTAGTGTACTTTCAGGTAGTTTCAGCTACTCTCAAAGGATTTCTAAAAATAGTTAGATATGTATATCATGTAGAAGTCCACAAAATAAGCCTCTTACTACTTGCATTTTGAAACATGTAAAAAAACATTTTGGTGGCTTTTTTGATGAATGACCATTTCCATTAAGTTGTTATAAGTGGACAATTTCTATTTTCTATATTTCATTTTTACTTACTTTTCCTAAATAAAACACCAAAACATGTATTTTCTTGAAATTTGACACTTTTCTAGTTCTCCTACTTAAAAAACTATTATATGATTTTCCTCCAATGGATACCTGCATCTTATATTTTTATAGGTGTCTACATTGGCCATATTTAAAAATAAAATAAAATATTATTTTTCTAATTTTAAAGTGTTCCCCCTCCAAAAAACATGAATACAAAATGGGCAGGTGTTTCGTGCAATCACCCAATGACACATATCCACTTTGTATTTCTACAACTTGAATGACATTTTTAATACCGACGTTGGAGTTCTTGCATTGAACATTGTACCTTTGAAATGAAGTTACTTAACCCTAGTAGGACACTAAGACCAAAAAGTGAACAATGGATGACTTTCAAGATTATTATAGAAATGAAGAATGCAACTACTAATCAGATAAAAATTAGATCACTTTTGACAAAGTACCTTGGTGATAGGTCTTGTAATCTTGTCCTTTAAAAATAACCTTCAAAGGACAAGACCTATCACCAAGATACATTGCCAAAAATTATTTGATTTATCAACTCATTTCTACAATGATCTAGAAAGTCATTCATTAACCACTCACTTGCAATGGTACACCACAAAAATGACTTATTTGCAATGGTACACCACCTTAGCTTTTGAAAAACGCCAACAAATGCTAATAGGATGCAAAGC
The DNA here is from genome assembly GCA_963969595.1 of Neckera pumila. Lineage (NCBI taxonomy): Eukaryota > Viridiplantae > Streptophyta > Bryopsida > Hypnales > Neckeraceae > Neckera > Neckera pumila. The sequence continues at coordinate 3,276,561 of OZ018415.1, read as the reverse complement.
TCCAAGAGTACAACCAAATGACTTACATACAATCATCATCCACCTACAACCACTATTCCAAAGCATTTCCTTGACTACAAATAGGTTTGCACTTACCTTAGAAGCTTATTATATGAAGTTCATGCCCATTACTACAAGCATTAGTAGTGCAAATTGCAGTATGTTTTTAGATAAACATTAGATACCTAGCCCAAATAAAAAAATATTAGAACAACTTGATGAAGGTGAATTTGGCTTTCAAAAAAATCGTTCAATTCAAAATGTGAAAATGCATGTGAAAGTTCAGCGATGTAAATCAAAAACAATATAAAGGAAACTACTCTATTCTATCACTATGAAATCCTTTCCACTCTTCTTTTTACCTACACAACAAACACACTAAAAGTATAATATCCAAAACAACAAATACCACCGACGACACTAAGTATTTGCTACTAACGTACAAGAAACCAAGAGTTTTCAAAACTGGAGCTTCTTTGCCATCCAATATAGAATCTGCGCGATTCAAAATGTCAGATACGTTGGATTCCAATCAATTTCCTTATCAATCCAAACAATCCAAACAAGCTAAGGAGCTCAATACTCACTTGTATCAAGCATTTTTGAAGCTATTGGAAAGCAGTTGCTTGATTCTCTAGTAGCATTAGATGAGATTCGGGGGTTTTGGAGGGCTCCGAGTTCCCCTGCTGTCTGCTGCGTTCCCAGACTGTGGGAACGTAGCAGCAACAGCTGTCTGACATGGCATAGTGATTGCCACGTCATTTTTTGAATTTTTTTTTTTTTTTTTTTTTTTGTTTAAAATGATATTTTTGTAAATTTTTTTCTTTTTTCTTTTTTCTTTTGAAAAAAAAATTCTGACACCCCCGTATCGGCGTTCACTAAATCTGGGCAAATCAGGGAACGGGCCTAAAACGGCCCTCCAAGACCTCCAAATATCATCTAATGTGGCCAATTGTAGTGTACTAGTCGTGATGAATGTCTCTCAAAGTTGGATAGACCACAATAGCATCCTCACATAACCTCACGGCATCCTTCCATGCATCCAAAGAAGTGAACTGTGTTGCATCATTTTGCGCTTGGATACAAACCTGGGACGTCTTCATCACCTCCGTAATCCGATTTGAGGTTGACGGGACGTTATGTGCATAGCCAAATTACGTCCTAAAACCCGGGATGGACTTAGTGGATGTAGCGGACATTTGGGCAAAAAGGCGGTCGGCAAAAGTTACCTTGGCAGGCGGGCAGACGTTTTATTAGTAGACAAGGCACGGACAAATGAGCGGTTTTTGGTGGTTAGATGGTCAATTTCCTGTCGGATGGATGGACGGACAATCACTTTTTTGACAGACAGACAAGCATTTCATCGTCGGACAGATGGTGGATTGGTGGACGAGCAGACAGGCATTTTATTGTCAGATAGACGGACGATAGAGTGGCGGAAAGGCAAACCCGTGTAAGCAAAGGACCCTATGGTAACTAACAAGCAATGTTGCTTTAGGTTTCCCAGCAGGTTTTGCAATTTTTCCAAACCTACTCCACCCTTCCATGTATTTTTTTCAATTCAAAGCCCAATGCATGCAATGGCTGAGCAAAACTTTGCAAAATTTGACAAAAAGAGGTAACCAACTCATAAGCGAGACCTTTGTAAAAAACAAAAGCATCTTCACTACAACAAACTCAAAAACCTAAAACCTTACACTATACAACCACCTTAACAAGAAGTGGTTCACAAGAGTGATTGCCCAAAAGTTACCAAAAAACACCTAAAATCCCAGAATTGAAGCTAATAACAAGCTTCAATGGACCCCACCGGCAAAACTAAAATCAAAAGAAAAATATCCCGCTCAAGTCACTCACACAAAATATTGTTGCAACTCAAAGGTAGGTGATTCACATACACACATAAACTTCACAAGTGTAGGTGAATTATTCACACAAGGTAGGTGAGTCATGCTTGCATTTCTAAACTTATTCTCTATAGAAGCAACTTCCACACTCCATAGATGCAACTGCATTCAAAAGCTTTTGCAATCTTCAATTTATATTTCCAAGATGGCCTTCATTCCTTGGAAAATTGTGTTGGTGATGATGTTGGTTGGGCTCTCCATGACCCAAGCCCAAACACAACGTGGGCAAGGGTGTTGTAGTAGCAATGACCGTGAAGCGTGCTGTAGTAGCGGGCGTCCATTCGAACCCTTCAACCCCTGTTGCAACAATGGGCCAACATGTTGTGACACACCTAACCGTCAAACATGCTGTGACGACATATCCAATGTGAAGAGACAAAATGATCCTTGCTGCAACATTGACACCCTTGTCCTTGCTCCCCCAGCAAACATTTCTCTTCTACATACCTACATACTTGGAGGTGCCATAGTTGACATTAGAGCTTGCTACGTACGTAGTAGTGGCCCCTCTTTGTGGCTAACAGAGTATTTGCATGTGCCTAGTGACTAGAAAAAGAGAGGCAACTTCCTACTTTGATAAGACAACTTCCATATCATGTGACATTACATTATGTCACTTATTATAGATATAGAAATTACAACTCTCACCATTGGTATCTTTTCACGTTTGTAATCATGTCTATGCAATCTATTATACATTCAAAACCTCAGTTGCAGATGTACCTAAGGTAAAGCATTGCAAAGGTTCATAATTACATGACCAAGTAATCTGCACGCAAAAAACATAAAATTGGTTGAATGCAAAGGCATGCAAGACTCTTCCAATCTGCACGCAAAAAATAGAGACCTAACCCAAAATCAAAATGCTCATGTGTGCTATATAAAAAGGAATCCTTTCGTCACTATACTAAAATAAAGACTCTCAAGACAACCTCCTCTCAAATGAACGGCTCACACGTGATGTTTGGAACCCTCAGTTAGGCTAGATTGTCCACATGTGGCATGAAAGCCCAGCAAATGGTCAACACACACAAGAACGACCCTAGATAAGCTCCGATCCTATAATGAGCACTCACATCTTTTTCTAAGATTTAGTCCAAATTCAAATTGTAAACCCTAGAAGAGAGACTAAAGTGAGGGAGTTCCGAGTGCATGCCAACCAGCCATAGGGACGGCCACCCTTCTTTTGGTGTGGTTAAGACACATCACCAATGGGTTCCAAATCAATCTATATACACAATTCCAACAAGGGACCTAAATCAAGCACGCCAACAAGATCCACACAAACATCATAACAAAATTAAAGGAAGCAGATGGATAGAGCACGATGTATCTGAGGAACTGCTTCCTTGATCTGCCACTCTTGCTCTCTTTCCACTAAGCTTATTAGTTCATTTCCTTCAACAACACAACACAGCTACTTCAGAAACGTACCCAGCCAACTCTAAATCTTGACTCACGTAATTTCATGAAAACTAGGATCTAAAATTGCCAAAGAGGTACATCTCTCCAAAGCCCAAACAACATGGTAGCATAGCACATGCAACAGAATTGCAAGATGAACTCCATCAAAAGCAGCTTAGGAAAACATGAACGTGAAGGCGGACAATTTGTACAATTTGAAGTTGTAAGGTGAAGGCGGACAATTTGTGCAAAGAAGTTACCAATTTGTACAATTTGAAGTTGTAATGGCATTGGTAACTTCTTTGTATGTTTGAATTTTGAATATTCTCAATTTTCTTTTCTTATAAATATGATTGTGGTGAATTTTGATTACGTAATTTAAAAAAAAAAATTGGATTAAACTATTTTAATTTAAAAAATAGGGTATTAAAAAAACAAAAACTTTCACACCAACCCAAGTGTCAAACTCCTCAAAAAATAGGATGTGAAAAAGAATGAAAAATTTCACCTAAACCAAAGAATCCTACCTAAAAAAATAGAATGAAAAATAATCAAACTTTTGCACCAAGCCAAGTGTCAAACCAAAATATATAGGATGTGAAAAAGAATGGAAAATTTCAAGCCAACCCAAGTATCTAACCCGGGTCTAATAAAAAAAAATAGAATATGGAAGAAAAAATAAAAATTTCACCTAAACTAAAGACGCCTACCAAAAAAATAGGGTGTGAAAAAACATCAAAACTTTCACACCAACCCATGGCAAGTGTCAAACCCAAAAAATATAGGCTGTGAAAAAAAATGAAAAAATTTCACCTAAACCAAAGAGTCCTACCCAAAAAATATAGTGCAAAAAATAATCAAAACTCTTGCTCCAACCCAATTATCAAACCAAATTATATAGGATGTTGGAAATAATAGAAAATTTCAACCCAACCTAAGTGTCTAACCTGGGGTCTAATAAAAAAAATAGGGTGTGAAAAAAAAATAATAATAATTAATCAAAGTGTCTTACCCAAAAAAATAGGGTGTGGAAAAAAATCAAAACTTTCACACCAATCCAAGTGTCAAATCCAAAAAAAATAGGATGTGAAAGAGAATGAAAAATTTCACCTAAATCAAAGAGTCCTATCCAAAAAATAGAATGTGAAAAATAATCAAAACTCTTGCACCAACCCAAGCGTCAAATCCAAAATATATGAGGATGTGGAAAAAAATTAAAAATTTGAAACCGACCCAAGTGTCAAACCAAAATATGTAGAATGTGGAAAAAAATAGAAAATTTCAAACCAATCCAAGTGTCTAATCCGGGGTTTGATAAAAAAAATAGGTAGTGAAAAAAGAAAGAAAAAATTCACCTAAACCAAAGACACCTACCAAAAAAAATAGGGTGTAAAGGAAAAAAAAATTACGTTAATAAAATTATCTTACCCAAAAAAATAGGGTGTGAAAAAAAATAAAAACTTTTACACCAATCCAAGTGTCAAACCCCCAAAATAGGATGTGAAAAATAATGAAAAATTTCACCTAAACCAAAGAATCTTACCTAAAAAAATAGAGTGTGAAAAATAATCAAACTTTTGCACCAAGCCAAGTGTCAAACCAAAATATATAGGATGTGAAAAAGAATGGAAAATTTCAAACCAACCCAAGTATCTAACCCGGGTCTAATAAAAAAAGGAGCCCCCCATTGTCCATCTTTGTCAATTTCTTGATGGAATAAACCATACTTGAAGCGCAATTGGTATCCCCAGGCAGGGTAATTTAACGTGCAGGCAAGGTAATTCAACGTGGCTAATGAGTCCAAGAAGCACAATGCCAATCTTCCAAGTTCTCCATTCCCAAGAGCTGCATCTGGTTCTTATAATTGACAATGAAATGTATCATTCATATCAAATGAATACGGGAACAACAAACAACTGTAGATCAAGTTCAAGGTTCAAAATACCCAATTAAACGAACCTAGTTTACTACAAACCTAGATTGCTCAGTAACTGTATCATACTTATATTGAAGCTTCTTCAAAGCTTCAACATATTCATTATACAATTCAAAATTACCAATGGTCAAGGCTCTGCCCTACAACAAGCCAACTATGAGCAATCAAAGCAAGGAAAACACAACAAAAACAAAAACATAATAGAAACAAGAAGTTGCAACTGGCCATAAACCTAAAATGCCTATTCCAATGAAACTTTCTTCCCAGTTTTGTTAAGTGTTTGCAGATCCAATGCAACAAAGACAAGTTCTAATTCACCAGAGTACAACTTGGAGGAATTCCACAAAGAGGTAATGCACAGTCTTTGTGTTGGTGGTCTGGAAATGCTTGTACGTTTTGTTACATCTATAAATGATCTAGTCTTTCACACTTTGCGTTGTTGCAACGTAGGCTCGTTTTGCCTCAAATTGCACCGGATTGAAAAAGGGTGAGGACTTGCAAGATACACTACGTGCGCAGCAAGTCCCTCGGGATCTGTAACCGCCAGATTGTCAAGACGCGGAGGACTTGTAGGCACAAAGAAAGGCAATTGCCATAGCTCAGCGATGTCGTCCGATATCGTTCTACAGAGAACACTCAAGATAGGATTCCTGCAATCAAGGTTGTCCGGCTTGAATGATCCACACCATGGCCTCACTAGTGGCCAAGGCTCAACATGAAATCTCTTTACGATGGGTCTTCCTGAGATTAGCTCAGGTTTAATCTCACAGTCGAGGCTTACATCTCTCAAGTCTTTACAAGCAAAGAGAGAGGGCCACCTTGATGCCATAGATACCACATTGAAGTAGACCTTGAGAGCTTTAGTCTGGTTAGAGCTTGTGCTAGAGAGATTCCATCACTAGACTCTAGTTGTTTAAGTTTTTCATGCATTTTGGACTGAAGTGAGGAAGTGCTTGAGTATTAAGACTGAGTACATTGCAATGGTGATCAGGGCCAACACATTAGTAAGCAAAACGATCGATTAACCCCTCATCGCCTACAAGACGGAATCTATCCATTGAGAATTGAGAAACAAGTTGTACATTTTGCAAATGTTGTCAATTCATTGGCTTAAATTTTGGATTGTATAGCTAGGCAAGTGCTTTGACACATGATCCTAACAGCCGACCTAAAAGCGTGCGAGGTTGGAAGTGGAGGCTCTTGATTTAGGCCGATCTTTTGGTTTGGCAGGGACAATTTGTCTTGCAGGCTCCAGAGCCAAGAGAATGGGGTGTTTTAAGTGAGTTTTAAGAATAGTCCTAGACATAAGATTTTAAGTAATGACCTTTAAGGCAATTTTCAGCAAAATTTTACTAAAAATACATGTGTTTCTAGTCAAATTTTGCTGAAATTTTGCCTTAAAGGTCATTACTTAAAACCTTATGTCTAAAACTATATTTAAAAACTCACTTAAAACACCCCATTCTTTTGTATCATGACCCAGAGTTACCAAGAGATGCCGGTGGCAAACAATTGCACCCTTCTCAACCGCTCAATGTCCGTTGGAAGTGATAGGGAGGGCAACCTACTCTGACCCGTTCACGAAGAAGAAGAGTGCAGGTCACCTAGTCACCGCCACCGCCTGTGGTACTTCGTTGTTCAATCCCAAATTGCACATAGGATTTCAACAGTTATGGTATGTAAATCCCATGCTACTTTCAAGCCGTTCATGCACCCTACCCATGAAATTGCAGCAAAAAAATCTATGTTGTAAATACTGGTCAAATTGTAGTCTGCCGCAAAGTATGGAAGCAAAAAAATAAGTGAAAAATTTGACAGCACACCAGGGTCAAATGCTATAAACCAAAGATCCAGCGCTTGAAATTTTGATCATTGTCGGCAACCAGAAGCGGTGACCACTGAATGTTCAATTTCAGCGATTAAATTTCTTCCAGTCATGTAAATTGACGAGACCAGCTCTGTCTTTTGGTTGCACATTTGAAAGACGCAACCCTCCATGATAAGGGTAGTCACCAAAATACTCCGATTTATTGAATCAGTAGGTGCATTCTTTGTTTCTACAACCAAGAATGAAGTCATCCTGGAGACACTTTTGGTCCTTGGCGTTCTTTAATCCTATAAGGATGGGCCCATGGTCATTGAATTCTAACTTCATTGTCCATTATTTTCTTTGCTGCCATTTTCCAACTAGATATAAATGAAAAGAAATTATATTTGCTTTCAGAGATGAAATCACATGTTTGCTACAAGTTGTAAAATCTTCAACCTTTTTGGAAAAATTTGAAATTATCATGAATTTCTTAAGCAATAGAGTTTATAACGGCATTGTAGAAACCAACTTTACTATGTCATTCCATAATTAGAAAATCAAGCTTACAGATCCAAAGTTCATATTGCTATAAATTATCAAAATTGAAGATTTTTTCCAAATTTCCAATTGGAATAGAAAGTGCAATGGATAAACTTCATTTTGTTAGTTGTACTAAAATTCCAAAAATACCATGATTATGACAAGAATTCACATCAAAATTGAATAGCAAAAAATGGCCCAAGTTCACTACAAGGGTGATCCAGGGATTAAGCATCTTCATCTTTAGAAAAGTCAATAAGATCATAATGAGGGGCTTTATAACACTATTCACTAAAAATGTCCTTGAGTACCTTTCCAATGAATGAATGGGATGAAAAAATATTTTTATAATCCTCCAGTCTCAGTTGAAGACTACCATTAGACACTCAATGTATGTAGCAAGGATATACGATAAAGTGGTAAGAGATGCAGCCCTCTACAACCAAGGTAGTCACCAAAAGTACTCCAATTATTGAAGCAATGGATGCATTCTTTGTTTCTAAAATGAATACATTTCGGTCTTAGTGTCCTTCAATGGTTAATTTGTAACCTCTCTGGTTCGGAACATCTTTGCTGCCTTCTCTTGCTATAAATGTTAAGTCTTGATTTATCTTTTTGAGAATGGGAACATCTGATACTCACTCATGAAAAGATTGAAACCGTACTCTTGATAACCAATTGACTCCAAATGAGATTGCACAAATGTGCAATACATAAATTACAAGTTAGAATAACAGTTAAAGTATGCATATCGATTTTGGCCTTTTGGGTTCACAATCCAACTACCTCTCTATCTAAACAGGTCCAACATTTCAAGGGCTAAAATATAGGATAAGTGTAGGTAGGAACGCAATTGGATTGAGACTCCAAAATGAATATGCATACTTTAGTACAAAATAGATACAACAAAGAAACATATGGGCGATTGCACAAAACACTTGAATTTTGAATATATGATTGAATTTTGAATATATGATACACATGTGGTTTCGATGGATTTTAGTACTATCAAGTACCATTTTTAAAGAGTTATGAAGTGTGTTTTACATTCACCCCTAAAGGACCAAACAATGTTTTTTTGGCAATATAGCAATTTTAGGCAGCTCACTACAAAAAAAATATTTATTTTTTTTCTTTGAAAATTTCACACAATGTGTGTCCAAGGAGTAGCTTTAAGGCCCAACAATTTTCAAAACTTTTGACTACCTGGTTAAAAAATTAGTGGATGATATGTCATTTTCAATGGTCGATAGGCAGCTCAAAGAATTTTTGGAAAAACACTTTTAAAAAAATAAGAATTTGAAATTGATTTTCTAGATTTATACATACGAGTAAAGCTTTAAATTACTCCATTTTGATTTATGATATGAAAATCATGAGGTGTTCTAGTTTGCGAGCAGTTATAGATTTTCTACTCTAAATAAACTTTGAAGTCCTTTATTTAACTCAATTTTCAGTATTTTTTGAAAAAAATAAAAACATAGGATGTATATTGTTTATTACAACATTACAACCGTTGAGATTGACATTTTTCAATTTTATAATAAAATTATTAATGATTTTGTGTTTTGAATCATTCTTTACTTCTTTCTACAACCTATTTTTTTCCTATATGTTGTATAATAAGGTCGACTTCATTTACAAATTTTTGGATCCTATTGAAATTAAGAGAACTTTGGGAGGCCCATGTGCACTCAAAAATGAACGGAATTTCAAATTTCAAATTGCGTTGGAATCACACTAAAGTCTACTTTATCATCATTACAAACACACATTTGTACAAAGCGTTTGATGTTTTCTATACACTATATACTATCTAGTATTGCCAACAATAGTGAAAATTACAACTTGTATTCAATGGTACTTATAAGAAATGAACCCTTCTTGCTTCTTCTTCACCCTAATGCAAAAAATCTTTGACTATCTTCCAAAGGTTTTCTATGCTATGGTAGATACTGTATAAAAGAGATTCAAATTGTTGTATGATTTTAAGTTACTTATTCTCCACCTATTATGAAGTTGAAGTGCACTTCATGCAGTGCAATTCCAATGCAATTTGCAGTTTCAAAATCGGTTCATTTTGAGCATGCAAGAGCTTCCTAAAGTTGCTGAATTTTGTAGTGAAAATTGACTGAAAAAATTGTAAATGAAGTAGACCTTACTGTACAATTCCAAATGATCTGAAATTATTCAAATATGTAGCCAACTTGCTTTGAAGAATGAATTTGAAGAGTAACCACCATTTTGGACAATTTTCATTTAAATGTGACCTTGTAAAGAGCAGCTGCCCCGTATTTTGTAGGGCAAAAAATAAGGGGTTTGCCAATTCAAATGCTAATATCTTGCAATGTAGAAGGAGAAAAATTTTGAAATTTTTTCTACATATTCTCAAACAAAATTACTAAGAGATCCAGTGATTACATGTGTCCAAAGACGTTTTTAAGAAAAAAATTATACTTGTATTAGAAATGGCAGTTTTGGAGCTTTGGTCTTCTTCGTTGCTCTTAGTTGACAACATTGGCCACTTTTTAAAAAAAAATTTAAGTGCATTTTCTAATTTTTTTAAACAAAAGTGTAAGTCTCATTTTCTAGCATAAATTGTAGCTTGCGGCACAAAATAGTATTTCAAGGTATACAAAAAGGGTTCAATAGTATTGATGGCGGCCTATACTTGAGGCAATTTGTCAATATGAAATATTTTATTATGGAAAATTAGCTTTTGCCATCCACCCTTGCCATTCAATGATGAACATCAAAACTTGTCAAAATTGTAGATTCAAAGTCCAATTGACCATTCAGATTTCAAGCTCTATACCCCCAATAGTACCGAAGGTGGCTTGTAGTACAAACAATACTAAACTGTTGAAAATAAAAAATGCAACAAATTGTAAAAGTGCTTTTTTAAATTATCCATATACCATAGATAAAGAACGTGAAAAGCATATTGCACAAGTTGGTGACATACATGGTAGTCCAATTGGAATATTGTGTTGTTAATTTAGTTCTAATTTTCTATGTCATGTACTCACTATTGCTAGCCCATACTTGAGAGTGCATTCTAGAGATGCCATTTTCTTAAAGATGTAGATGATCCAAATCATCCATTGATTTCACGCCAAATCCAAGCCAAATCATCCAAATATTTCACGCCCAAGAGACTACTATAAGAAATGTTAAGCTAGTCCACAACTTTGTCATCAAAAATCACGTTCTCCATCTTCAACATCTCTAGGTCGAGGTCTATGCCATCCATCAAGTCCTTGAAGACATTGAGATCCATTGGATCTAGCATGCCACATGTTTGCAACACAAGAGTGTTGACCAAACCCATATCTATATGCAAGAGAATGATGGCAATTTGTTGATGCATATTATGGGGATCATAGAGGTTGGCAAGCTCCACAAAGAGCATTTGAGCATCTGCATCATACCGCCAAGGACTCCAATCTCCATAGTGAAGTCTTTGTCCAACTTCAATCTTCATCTTGAGTTGAAGCTCCGTTGGCAATGACTCCATAAGGGAAGCTAGAAGTTGGCTCTCTTTTCCCATCAAACGTCCCGCTCCTATTGCCAAGTCATTTTCAAAGTTGAATATTTGTGGAATTTCTCCACGTGGCTTCTTGACAATCATCATTGCTACATTATGATAGATCCAATGAAGCAAGGTCTCAATATGCATGTGGTCAGCCGCGTGATCATCACACACACCGTTGCTTTATTTTCATTACCATGAATGCTCATTGCTTTAAGCCCACAAGGTTCATAAATAAGAAGTGTAGATTGAAAACTCAAGGTGCGTCTTTGTAAAGCACACAACAACCAAATACAAAATGGTTGTGCATTTGAAGAAGAACCTCATTTAGAAATATATGCCATCAACTAGAAACAAGGACATTGTAGTAATAAGATTCATGCACAAAAACAATGGCTCATCTAAAGTAAGTTAAGCCTACACAAACAAGATCAAAGAAGTTGATCACTTGAGAATATGTGAACAAGAGACTCTTGAACAGCTCCTCCAAACCCAAGGTTAATGCTACAATACAAGCTGGTAGCTGCAAATTCAATACATACCATAATCAAGTCGTAGAGATTCTCCATGTCAACCTTCACAAACTTGGCATTGTTCTGGACATAGCTCTTGCAGTAACCGAGCACCTGTTCCAAAATGTGGCTTGACACATATGGCAATGGAATGGGGCTACCAATGTCCACATCCTCCATCAAGTTCCTCACAAACTAGGATTGCAACGCCATAGCCTCATCCACCTCAAAGATCTCACCTGAGGCGCTACTCAACTTCACAAGGCGCTGCTCAGCCATGTTCAAAGCTCTCGATCTCAAAATTACTGAGCACTGTTTCTAACCAGGAACTAACACAAACCTCTCTCAGATGACAGGAGGGAAAAACTATGAGTCAGGCGTCCAAAGTCCAAACTGTGACTTATTGGAAAGCCAGGGTGACCTTATATAGGCCTAATTCAATTAGCCTCGGAAGTAGGGTATTTTGAACTTAGAATTCAAGTAATCTTGAAAGTCAGTTTTGTTAGAATTTTGGTTAGTAGTAGTACTATAATAAAATAGAAGCACAAGTAATTTTCTCATTATTGTATTCATAAGAACTTTGAAATTCAATATCTTTTTTGTTGTGAATTGCACCCCCACAAAATAAAGTCTACGCATCCTTCCTTGTAGGGAGCTTTCCGACGGTCCCAAGAACTTGACTAAGGGATGCACAATCCGCGAGATCTCACTATAACAAACAAGACAAACTCTCGGGGATAAACTAACATACAAACAACCGAATTTGAGGTGTAGATTTTGTTAAATTGATGGAAAATTTCACAGCTTCAATGGCACTTTGTCAGGAGTGCCTCATGAATCATAAATTTATATTGTCTAGTTTAGTCCTAGATGGCCTCTAAAGTCTCATTGACCCCTCGTGGGACCAAAGGGATTTTGGTTAGGTTCCTATGGTCTCAATTTTCATTGTGATTTTTTGAATCTTTTTTGGAAGATAGAAAATCACATCCAAGTTTTTGGAATATACTTATTAGACCAAGCATTGTTAAAAAAAAAATGTTTTACAATCCTAAGCCCAAAATGGGATTTGTCAGGCAACATCCAGAAAATTACAAAATATCAAAGCAAAATTTTCATATAAATTACAATAATCCATATGGAAAGACTTTCCAAGATGCAAATATTTGGACTAATAATGAGAATGTTATGGACAATCTTATTTTGGGGGCAATCAGTAAGCATCTTCTTGAAAAACAAACTTCTAGGATTCATTTTGGATGGAATTTTTAAAATTTCAAAAATTTGTTTGACAAGGTATAGTTCACTTACTAGAACAATCTTGTCGTTAGAATTATTGCATTGTAGTTTGATCTTTGAGAAGGATATTAACAATTTTGTTTCTCATGTAATCTCAAGCCTACCTCTACTATTCAACAAACTCTTAACCCCTAAAGGCCCAAGGCCTTTTTTCTGCCAAAAAACATCCAAAACTGCCATTTTTTAGCAAAGAGTGAAGAAAAAATTAAAAAAAATTTTTTTGCACAAATAACTTACAGCTAACTAGTATAAGAATGTGTGGAAAAAATTTCAGAAATTTTGACCGCATAGATTGCAAGATATCTACGTTTAAAGTGAAAAAAACAAGGTTTTCAGCACATTGTGGGATTGGATTTTTGGACTTTGAACATTTTTAGCTTAAAATTTTTGCACTACAGAGTTTTGAGCTTTAAATGTTTATAGTGGAGAATTGAAGTTGACAATCTACCAAAAAAAAACATTTTCAAAAAATCTTAATTTTCATTATTGAAAAAATTGTTAAGTAGAATTAGGTACGAGATAGAAGGAAAATCTAAAATATTCATATATTTTAGATGGAATTAAAATGCACTAATCCCAATGGTCAGATTGTTCTATCAAGCAAATTAAACCATGCCAAAAAAAATTTGAAAAATTTGAACAATTTCATTATAAAATGAATCCTACAAGTTATTTTTTTCAAAAAGATGCTCTAAGTGCCCGAAAAATAAGAATGTCTTTAACTTTCTCATAACATATCCAAATGAAATGAATCAAAGCTTTCCAGATAGACAAAAATATAATCTATGGGAATAAGAAATTTGAAATAAAAATAAATTATTTTTTGCAAAATTTTTTTTTCTACCCGCTCTCCTCTGTTTTGAGCTTATTTGGGCATAACTTTTTTTCCCGGGCACCGATTGAAAAAAAATTATACTCCCATAAAGCTTATTGGTTTTTCCATCTTCTTAAAAAGTTTCAAAAAATCAGGACAAAATTTCAGCCCATAGGTACCTGCCCGAAATCCCACTTGTCCGTTGAAAGGACACTTGGGCCTTTAGGGGTTAAAAGGAAAAAATATCAAGTGTTTGTGTTTTGAAAAAAAAATTTAGACTTAAAATTCAATTCTTTAACAAAAAAAAATAGAATGTCAATATTTGAAGTGCAAAATATTAAATTAAGAAGATTTGAATCTAGGCAAAGAAGGTGGAAAAATCCTAGATATCTTCACTTCAAATGCAAAAATCCTACAAGCCACATGGTCATTTGAAAGTTTATAAATTTCTTCCAATCATTTTCATACCAATCTGGTACAAGACCCTACAGTTAGATATGCCAAAATATTGATTTCTAAAGTTTTTGCACTTTGCAATAGAAATGATGGTTTTGAGTGGAACTTGATGAAAAAAGCCTTTAGAACTTCAAAGTTTGATAGGATTTTACAACTAGGATTTAGAGGGTCTAGCAAAGAAATTTCTTTTAGCAATGGTCATTTGCAATTTTGGAATTGGATTAGCTTTAGTCAATGTTTAAGCATCAATAATAAGTCAACTCATAGCTAAGAGGGAATTAAAATTTTAGTAGAATTTTACCAAAATTATATTTAAATTGTTTAACCTTTGAAGGACTAGGGGTGTTTTTCAAGAAAAATTGTCAAAAATGGCCACTTTTTGGTGCATGGACCAAAATTGAAAGTAAAAAAAATATTGTTTTGAACTCCAATTATACAAAATTATAGTAGACACCTACGATAATGAGTGGAAAAATTTCAGCCCAATTGACCACATAGATTGGAAGGTTTATATTTGAAGTAGAGGAAAAAACTTCTTTTCTTTTGTGCTAAACGAGGTCAACAAACTTTGAGCCTTCATGGAGTAAAATTTTTCTTCTATACCATCAAGTACTGTTGGAATATCTCATTAGGTATACTCAATATGCATAATTCTAGACATAATAGGAAGTTGTTTACTTACTCTAAATCACCTTACAATACAAGGAGGTCAAGTGATTTGGCACTACACTAGTCAATTTTTGGTGATTTCTTATGCAGTGAGTTTATTTTTTATTTTTGAACCCCTAAAGTCCCATTGTCCCCTTGGGGAACAAATTAGATTTCGGGCAGGTATCTATGGGCTCAGTTTTTAGCGAAACTTTTTGAAACTTTTCCATAAGATAGAACACTTGATTAGCTTTGTGGGAATATAACTTTTATTTCAATTGATGCCCGGGAACAAAAGTTATATCACAAAAAGCCTCAAATTGAATTTGACGGGCAACACAAATTTTTTTGCAAAAAGTCAAAATAAATTTTATTTTACTTTTTCTCTGAAACTTTATATTTTGTCTACATGTGAAGCTTTGATTCATTTTATTTGGACTAATAATGAGCAAGTTATGGACAATCTTGCTTTTCGGGCAATCTAAGCATCTTTTTGAAAAAATAACTTGTAGGATTTATTTCTGAATGCAATTTTCACAATTTTTTACAATTTTGTTTTTGAGAATGTTGTAGTTGCTTGCTAAAACAATTTCACCATTGGGACTATTGTATTTCAATCCCATCTAAGACCTATTAACAATTTAGTTTTTTTTTCAATCTTGGATTTTTTTTCTACTTAACAATTTTTAAAGAATAAAAATCAAGTGCTTTTTTTTTGAAATTTTTTCTGTAGACTTTCAACTTACATCTTTAACATAAAAAAGTTTAAATTCAAAGTCTGTAGTGCAAAGAAAATCCACAAATGGCGGTCAAAGTCATTTGAAACTGCAAGTCAATGTTCAAAAAAACTTTCTTTTCAACTTTAATTGCTAATATCTTCCAATCTATACGGTCAAACTTCATGAAGTTTTTACTACATGATCTTTGACAAGTGAAGTACAAGATCCTATGGTTAGATTCTAAATTCCAAAAAAAAATGTGTTCTTGGGTGAACACAGCCAAAGTGGTGGTTTTGAGTGATTTTTGTCAAAAAAATGGCCTTGGGACTTTAGAGGTTAAATTGACTTAGAAACAAACATTTTTAGTGTGTGGAAAAAATTCCAAGAATTTTGAAAATGCAAATTTCAAGATAATAGTGTTGGTAGTTAGATATAAGTAGTATTTTTTCCAAACTTGTATAATAAGATGGTAAAATCTCAAGTGACCCCTCTTGGAATGAGATTTTTACTCTAAATTCTAAAACTAGTTTCATGAAAACAAAATGGCATACTAAAAGGATGAATCTTTACTAGCATCTTATATAAAAACATCCATCCATTTTTTCCTTCATCATCACCAACTCGCATACCGAATTGTTTTTTGAACAAACATTATAGAAAATCGCAAGCCTCTGAAGGGCTGCTCAAGAATGACCCAACCAATCTATTACTTGAAAGTAGGCATGTAGCCACAGTGTGTGAATTTCGGGAAGGATGTCAAGATCTACTAATGTGACTGTAGTAGAAGTCTAATTAAGTGGGTGATTAATCAAATTCAATCAAATGAACTAAAATGAAGTGCATTTTGATGCAAATTGTCAAAAATTTTAGAAACACTAGTGATTTTGAACTAGCTTTGTAAGCCAAATAGTTTAGTGAATTTGAAGTTGAGAGGGGAAGATAATTATACAAATGGGATAGTAGTAGGTACAACAATCCATGTGGGATATGTACATTAGAACTAATAAGAGCACAACCACTCATAGTTAAGTAAAAAGCAAAAAGTGTGTTAAAAGTTGAATTTTAGACCTCATTTAAGCATAGTATGATAATTTTCTTCAAAAATCTTTGAACTAAAAAAACGTGGAGAATTAGTCTAGTTTTCATCTCCAAAAATCCGTTTGAGGTTTAGAGCTTCCAACAAAAAGTTATGGACAAATTCTAAAAGGGGTTGGAAGCAAAATTTTCTTTGACATTTAAACACCCATTTAGAATTTTGTCCATAAGTTTTTGGTGGAAGCTCTAAACCTTAAATGGATTTTTGGAGATGAAAAATAGACTAATTCTCCACATTTTTTTAGTTCAAAGATTCTTGAAAAAAATTGTTTTACTATGCCTAAATGAGGTCTAAAATTCAACTTTTAACACAATTCTTGAATTTGAACAATGAGTGATCTCTCTTCAAAATATCCCATATTCTTTGAGATTTCACCATGGAAAGTTGATTTTTCTACATGAACAACCTCTTCACCCTTCCTTTTCACCAATGGGTGATTGCAAGAACGATCGATACTGCAAAAGTACTAAAACATTGTCACAAAAGGAATATTGAAGCTTCTTTTTGCAATAACTTCTGAAGCATGACTTGCATGAACTAGAAATTTTTATTGAAGATTCTTCTTTTGAGTTTCATTATGTCTCATATTTTTCAGAAATTTTCAAAAATAATTTTATATTTAAAAATCATTTAAACTAATATGTCACGTTTTGGAATTTTAGGGGGTTTTACTACGTAAGGAGTCCCCAAATTTAATGATTTGGAGCTAAAATTTCTATGGTCTATTCCCATAGTAGGAACTCATGTTTCTACCAAGGGGCATTAAAAAATATTTTATTTTATATCCTCTACGTCCATGCAAAGAGGGCTCCCTTGCGCATACAATTTTGAACATTGAAGATGGTTTCAAGATCATTTTTTTGGTGAAATCTCTTTAATATGAAGTCTTTCCAAATGGCATTTTTCATTTCCTTTTAAAATTATTTTTCCTATTTTTTACAAATTAAAATGTCAAAGTATGTATTTTTTGGTGATTTTGCACTTTTCTAGTTCTCTTACTTAAGGAATTCTTTTTTGCTTTTCCTTCATATGGTACCTTCTTCTTATACGTATATAGATTTCTCATATTTTTCATATTTAAAAAAAAAAAATCTATTTTTATAGTACTCCTCCAAAATGGCTGAAAACGGCCAAAGTGGAACAAAAACGGAGGTCCTTCTTGCAACAACCCCAATTGTCAATTAATTGTGACTATCACATTGCCATTAAAAAGATCTCGATAGTAGATGTCATTGGACTAATTTTGACATTTGATTATTTTTCCAAAAGTTGTGTAGAGCACAAGGTATACAATAATTAGGGTTAACGTGCATTATAATACCTGAACCTTGATTATTTAATGCCTTGTATTTAGATATTGAACCACTAACACATCCGGTGTTGCAGTGCAAGGTGAACAACTATAATGAAAAAGCAATCCTTTATCCAATTTAAATGTTACTATGTGGTCCTTTTAGCTGCTTTGGAGTGGCCTTCTTGAGGCCTGTGATTTTTTGTAATGCATATCCCTCAAGGACCAACAAGTTCTTGACAATAGAATATTTCAATGCATTGTCCCACTTTGATATGTTTTTGCACATGGATGTATTTGAAATTTTTAATTTTAACCATACAAAAGTAAGGACTATTTTGTCTAATATACATGGAACTAATTGTCGAAAATATTCATCGTTGTATTTTAAACCATTCAAAAAGATTAAAAGAACTCGTTTACCTAATGTTAGATTATCACAATTTCGGATGATCAACTCTATAGGCAAAAAATACAGCTTTAGGAAAATAGAAAGAAGAATTAGGCCTTTATGTCCTTCCAAAAAACAGTATTGCAATCTAAGCAAATGCTATATTTTTTAATTTTAAAAAAATGAGAAATAAAAAATTCTCTCAAATTTGTGCACATTTTCAAGCAGAAGAAGTAGAAAGCCAAAATTGACCAAATTGGATCCTACAAATTCTAGGATTTTAATATATGAATTAATTTTTGAAATTTAACAATTGATATTATAAACATGTTGTCTGGAACATCTCCAAAAGATTTGGAACTATTCTAATTGGTTCAATATTCTTAATCATACAAGATTAAACTTTGAATTTTTAAAGAAAATTGCTGAAAATATAAATAAATTTGTTTTCTTCAGAAACCGATATATTTGTGCAGTAGAAAGAGTAGGAATGTCTAAGAAAATGTTTCTTCCATCCCTGTTATTCCATTCATTGTAAAAGAAATTATATTTGCTTTCTTCTTTGATCTATTAGACCACATTATCTAAGTAAATTTTTAAATACTTCTCGCATTGTAATTTTGAGAATTAAAAAAGTGCAACAAGTATGTCAATGATACTTGTTTCTCAACAAGTCCCTACTTTACAAAATATTGAAATTTTGTTTCTCCTACCAAAAAATTTGTCATTGGAAATTTGAAGAGGACAAATTGTGTCAGTCTTGGTCTTTGAGGGATTGAAAATTCATAAATTCAATTCTTCAAATTAACAATATTCCACAGGATTTTCCTTTTAGAAAACGCCAATTAAAATGCAAATCTATACTTGTCCTACTTTTTGGACTTGTGTGAATTTTGTTTTTGGGGCCAATTAAAATTGGTTTGGTTTCAAAAAATAAACATTAATAACATCAATTTTCTTAGAACACAATTTGGACACCAACATTGTAGCATATGTGTACAAAATAGTCTAAAATGTAAGACATTAATGTAATTATGTATCAATATAAGTGCATTCAAAATGGTGTCAAAATACTGGTAGATCATCGATTTAAAAACATTGACATTGAATGATTTTATGACCATCAAACAAATGCAAGATCAGGATGTGATGAGGAGTAAGAATTCAATCATTGAAATAAATAATTCCGTCATGCTAGAAATTAAAGTCCCTTTGCTCAAATTCTTCCCTTGAACTATTTATGATTCAAATTTATGCTTTAACTAGGGATCACACAATTAAGTGAATTCCTTACTTTCTTGCTTCAACTCTCACTCAACCTAGAATGTTAATGAACGTAAATTCATGAAGGGTTGTGCAACAATGCTTCAAGATTGCATGAGAAATGATGAGGTACCTTTAATCCAAGGAGGATGTCGGGGCAAATAAATGATCAATGGATGATTTTCTAAACCTTTGTAAAAATGAATCGATATATTAGATCATTTTTGGCAATATGCCTTGGTGATAGGTCTTGTCCTTTGAAGGTTACTTTGAAAGGACAAGATTATAAGACCTATCACCAAGGTACTTTGTCAAAAGTGATCCAATTTTATCTAATCAATACTGTTGCATCTTCATTTCTATAGTAATCTTGAAAGCCATCCATTGTTCATTTTTTGGTCTTATTGTTCTACTAGGGTAAATAACTTCATTTCAAAAGTACAATACACTTGTCAATTTTGTACCTATGCCTATTTTTTGAAGAGTAATTTATAATTTGAAAAATTATAATTTAAAAAAAATAAAATAAAATAAAATATATATATATAATACTGAAGGTATCCATTGGATGAAAACCATATATATAAATTCTCTAAATAGGAGAACTTAAAAAGTGCCAAATTCAAGAAAACACATGCTTTGATTTTTTAATTAGCAAAAAATAGGAAAATAATTAAATAAAAAAAATAGAAACTTTCCGTTTGTAACAACTTAATGGAGATGGTCATTCACCAAAAAAATTGCTATATATTTAACCATTTCTAGACTCTTTGAGCCCTAGCTAAAAATACACTATAGGACCATTTTTTCTAAATTTCAGCTCCAAATTTGTGTCTTTGGATACTCCTTTGTTCAAAAAAATCCCAAATTGCCAAGTATGACATAAAATTGGGGGCTATTTTTGGACACTTAATTTTTTTTCTATTTTAGAAAATTACACAAGGCATATTATAGTCATAAGTGCCTTGGCTAAAAATTTTGAATCACATAGAGCTAGAACACAAAAGTTATGGCAAAAAAAAAATAGCACACAACATGGACCAGAAAATTGTAGAAGTGTTTCATTTTTTTGTGCTTCAATGATGGATGGCCTGATTAGGTCTTTGATCAATTTGTTGTTGGTTGCACCTATATGTGTCTAATCTGTACTCTTGGCTTTCTCTTGTTCTATTTTGTACATTTTGGTCATATTATTTAAAATCAAAAGAACTATTTTTCTAATTTTAAAGTTTAATAGGGAATTAAGCATCTAGCCTCTACTCTTGACTTTCTTTTGTTCTACTTTGTACTTCTTGACATTCTTGGTCATACTTTTAAAAATAAAAAGAATAAATTTTCTAATTTTTTGTCCTATTTAGTTATGTTCTTAATATTTGAAAGATTTCATTTTCTAATATTAAAGTTGTATAGAAATTTAAGCATCAATACTATGAAAATCCAACAAAATCTATTTGTATTTTTCGCAATGCAATTGGGTTGAAACTCTATAATGGATATACATACTCTAGTGCAAAATAGAGACAACAAGACCAAAAACTGCCATAGAACGTAAAAAGTATATTGCAAAAGTTGGTTCCATACATAGCGGTCCAATTGAAATATTGTATAGATAACTTTGTTGTAATTTTCTATGTCATATTGGTTGTTGCTAGCCCATACTTGAGAATACATTGTACACATTCTATTCTCTTAAAGATGTAGACATGCTTTATTAGAAGATTTGGATGATTCTAAAAATGATATCATTATTTCACGCCCAAGAGACTACTATAAGAAATGTCAAGCTAGTCCATGGTTTCATCATCAAAAATCACGTTCTCCATCTTCAACATCTCTAAGCCGAGATCTATGCCATCCATCAAGTCCTTGAAGACATCGAGCTCGGTTGGGTCCAGCATGCCATATGATTGCAACACAAGAGTGTTGATCAAACCCATATCTATATACAAGAGAATGATGGCAATTTGTTGATGCATATTATGGGGATCATAGAGGTTGGCAAGCTCCACAAAGAGCATTTGGGCATCCGTGTCATATCGCCAAGAGCTCATTTCTCCATAGTGAAGTCTTTGTCCAACTTCAATCTTCATCTTGAGTTGAAGTTCCATTGGCAATGACTCCATAAGGGAAGCTAGAAGTTGGCTTTCTTTTCCCATCAAAGGTCCCTCTCCTATTACCAAGTCATTCCCAAAGTTGAATATTTGTGGAATTTCTCCAAGTGGCTTCTTGGCAATCATCATTGCTACATTATGATAGATCAAATGAAGCAAGGTCTCAATATGCATGTAGTCGGCCGCCTAGTCATCACACATACCATTGCTTTTTTTATTACCACGAATAATCATTGCTCTAAGCCCACAAGGTTCATAAATAGAAAATGTAGATTGAAAATTCAAGGTGTGTCTTTGTAAAACACACAACAACCAAATACAACATGGTTGTGCATTTGAAGAAGAACCTCATCTAGAAATCTATGCCATCAACTAGAAACAAGAACATTATAGTAATAAGATTCATGCACAAAAACAATGGCTCATCTAAAGTAAGTCAACCCAAACAAGATCAAAGAAGTTGATGACTTGAGAATATGTGAACAAGAGACTCTTGAACAGCTCCTCCAAACCCAAGGTTAATGCTACAATACAAGCTAGTAGCTGCAGAATTTAGTACGTACCATAATCAAGTCATAGAGCTCCTCCATGTCGACCCTCACAAACTTGACATCGTTTTGGACATAGCACTTGCAATAGACGAGCACCTGTTCTAAAATGTGGCTCGACACATTTGGCAGTCGAATGGGGCTATCAACACCCACATCCTCCATCACATTCCTCACAAACTGGGACTGCGACGCCACAGCCTCATCCACCTCGAAGATCTCACCCGTGGCGCTACTCAACTTCACAAGGCGCTGGTCAGCCATGTTCAAAGCTCTCGATCCCAAAATTACTGAGCACTGTTTCTAGCGAGGACCTCTCTCAGATGGCAGGAGAGAAAAATTGTGAGTCAGGCGTCCAAACTGTGACTTGTCGGAAGACCCGGGTGGCCTTATATAGGCCTGATTCAATCAAGCCTCGAAAGTAGGGTATTTTGGACTCATAATTCAAGTAATCTCGAAAGTCAGTTTCGTTAGAATTTCGTTGCACGCCGGTTCAATCAAGCCTCGGAAGTAGGGTATTTAATTTGGAATCATAATTCAAGTAATCTCGAAAGTCAGTTTCGTTAGAATTTCGTTGCACGCCGGTTCAATCAAGCCTCGGAAGTAGGGTATTTAATTTGGAATCATAATTCAAGTAATCTCGAAAGTCAGTTTCGTTAGAATTTCGGTGCACGCCGATTCAATCAAGCCTCGGAAGTAGGGAAGTTTGGACTAATAATTCCAGTTATCTCGAAAGTCAGTTTCGTTAGATTTTTGGTGCACACCAATTTGACAATTGAATCATTTCGTAGAAACTTGCAGGCATTATAATACTTCCAGAGGCTGGTTGTGTTCCTTTTGTTAATTGGGGAAAGGCATGAAAGGCGGGTCATGCATGAGGATGAAGATTGACCTCTCTGACCTCCATTGCAGTTGATCGATCGAGGTTCACGATGTTAGTACTCCTATGGACTCGGTGGGATGGACGTTACGAGCAGAGGGCATCGATCGAGCTTCCAGAAATTAAATGCAAAATTCGGAGTCCCCTAGATCGTCTCGTCGGGAGGGTCAAGCTTCAGCATCAAAGACAGAATCACTTGGTCTTCTTCAGAATTTGCCACAGCAGTACACAGTTCCTAGCTAGTTTTTGTAGTCTCCAGCTTTTTGCCAAACTAGCTAGCGCATTGCAATTGGGTGAGCTTGCTGAATATAATTGCACTCATCATGCACATTTGCATCGTTTGAGCTCAACTAAAGGTCTTGGACGATCAATTGTACTGCATCATGTTCACAGGTAAAAGTTTAATACTCACTTGGTTTCTCTCAAGCTAGGTGAATTTGTGAGAAGCCAAGGTCTGTCATCATACCAAATGATGTGAAGTACATTAGTCCCTGCACTTCTTGCAACACAATGATCGACCTTGTATGTAGATTGGGAGAAGTTAGTTCTACTTTTACAGTTCTCTTCATGTATGAAGGCAGACCCGGCTTCTTTAGGGTACGGAAGGCGACAGAGTGCTTTCTGTGGTCTACGGCACCTAGTTTGTCTATAATTTAAAGAAAGAGATGAATGAGATCAGTCCTTGGGACTTCAGCTTTTTTACCTTTTTAAATTTCCGAAACCCTAAGTTTTTTATTAAACCTTGCCCAGTAAGAAGATTTAATGTATCACCAACCCTTTTCGCTAGAATACCAGAATGCATGCAGCTGAATAGAAATTCTTTGATCTAGAGCATGGCTTCTAGTTTCAGAGTGCAGTTTGGTCATCCGATTGCAAGTCTATTGCTTTGTTTTAATTATGAGCGCGATGTCCTGGTAGACTGTCACAAAAGGATTCGAATTGAACTGCCGTTTTTCTCTCTGTGCTTTGATTACTCTCAGTGTGCAGCAATTCACATCCTCCCTAGTTTGCTTTGGTGTCTGGCCTTTTTAACTTTTTGCCTGTGCAGCCACTAACGATGAGTACTTTTGTAAATATAAACCATGAATACTTTCTTTTTGCAGGCTGATGAGTAAAGTATTCTTTTCTAGGGTAGTTTGTTAGAGGACAACATTGCATACCCTTGCTGACAAACCATTATTAGTTCCCTGTTGTAGGATCATACTGCTCACGAAACTTTTCTACCATTCGTAGATTCCCCACCTGAATTGGTGTTCCATCATGGCGCAAGGGAATAATTATGAGATCTGGACGCGCTTCGTGGAAGCCAACTACCTGATCGACGCCAAAAGCTACGAAGGCAAGTGCCCTACATGCAACTCCCCCAGGGACTGCAACAACTACTACTGCCTCCATTGCAAGCTCGGCGGACTCTGCCCCATGACATTCCGAGGAAACGGGGAGCACACTCACCATCGCTGGTTGCAGGTAGGTTCAATTTCGTTAAATTGGCACGATTTCACACCAAATACTCATGACATATATGTACATATACCTCAAAAGTCTAAGACACGGCGTGTATGGATTCATGTTTCGAAACGCACGTTCTAGAAGATGCCAAAGCTCTGGAACCCTAATTTAACAAAATTGAAGTCCTTGATGCAGGTTCGTCGCCAGTCCCACAAGAGCGCCGTCGACCCGGAGGATCTAGCCAAATACCTGCCCCACGAGAGCACCAAGCACATCCAGAACTGCTTGTTGAACACAGGCAGCCTCTGCTACCTCCGGACTGACCACCACCAGGTAGCGACAAGCTCTAGACCCCCTTCCAAGCGCGCAAGGACCGGCCGTGGGCAGCCCAGTCCACGAAAAGTTGTGAAGCCTGCAACAAGACCATTGCGAACTCCCAGGATTGCAAGGAAGACTTTCTCTTGTGCTCCGTAGAGTGTCTGATCACGCTAGCACAACGGCAGCCGACGAGGAATCTTCTCCGGATGCTAGACGGTGCCTTGGCCCCCACTAATGAGTTCCCACAAACGTCACTGGTGAGAATCCAAGGGAGGCTGGCTGGGTCAAGTTCTCAGTCATGTGGTATGGCTCTAGCTGTGATCGATGATCGCTCTGGAAGGCCGAGAAGGCCGAGTGGTGGTGAAAATGTTGCAGAGGAGCCTCCTGCTGTAGTACGTGGCTCCAGTGGTCGAAGAAGTGCCCCAGGGAATAACCAGGCCCTTCACCATGGAGGAGCTGGTTCTGGAACTGAAGCAGCTGCAAGAACCCGAGGTACTAATTAAACTTCCATTTTGTTATACTGGCGGAATTTCGCTACTTTGGCACGTTTCGTCCAGGATGTATAGCCTGAGACAGATGTAAATTGATGCCAGCTTATCCTAGTTTCTATACTGTTAGTAAACCCTCGTGAATTTAGATCCAAGTTTTGACGCTAGCTAAAATCGTGCCAATGTAATGAAATTGACGTTTACTGGTGATGGGACTAGCTGGTGCTACAACTGCAGCACAAACTCGAGAATCTGGTGGTGGATCACCACGGCGTGGTCCAGCAAATCGGACGCAAGCTGCTTCGGATTACTCTGCTTACCCACCTGGATTTCGAAGTGCGGGAAAATATGATCTGATTGCGGAGCTCAAAGCCAACGGCGACTGGGATCTGCATCTGGGGAACCTTGGGAGGGACGAGTAGCATCGATTTTGACGGGCTAACTTGTTGTACAAATTAGAAAATTAGCTGTGTATAAAGTTGTGGAACTCGATCTTCCAATTTTATGGGGACACTGGGAGGGGCTAGTTGCATCTATCACAAGAAACATTCTCGAGATTCCCTGTAGGCACTACAACAGAAATCCCCTCCGAGAATTTACTTTTTTTGCCTTTTTTCCAGTACAAAGGGAATGTAGCTCTCACAAGGAAATGTGAGACAGGGAATTTTGTACATTTTTTGGGGAAAATTTGTGCATTTTTCAGTGATGTCCCCACCTCCAAATCTATTGAATTTGTGAAATTTAATATTTCAGAATGTAGATTTATGCATCCAAAATCTGAGCTTAATGTAGATTTTAGCCTACATAATCAATGCAATTCATAGATTTTGAAAGCTGAAATCTAACAACAATGTAGATTTTGAATTTCCAATCTTATTGATTTGTACATTTTAGAATTTGTACATTTTAGATTTGCACATTTCAAAATTTCTTAGATTTTTGAATTGTACAAACTCTAGAAAAATTAGATTATTGTGAAATCAATGGAATTTGTTGGTTTGGAGATTGTATGACAACTTACAAGTCTTATGTGTCCAACCTCATTGTACCCTTGACAATTGATATGGAACAATTGCATCTTCTAAAATCTACAATATATTAGGTGGAAACAACATTGAAATGTAAGATGTATACAAAGTCTACCAATTTTAATTGTACACAGGGAATTTGGAGAGAATTTATGAAATACTTGCAAAGAAAATCCATGATTTTTTCTTGTATAGGAATTCTTTGAAGATCCCTCCATGGTGACATTAGAACACAGGGAAACATGAAAACTAGGAGAAACTTGCAAGGAAAAACTGCAGAATCTCCAAATCAGTCGGAGGGAATTCTTAGAAAGTCTGTTGTGTATGTCTTATGTGCTTCCAAGTTGTACAAATTTGTATTTAGCAAATTAGAGCATGAAGTTGTGGAATAAAGTTGTGCGTATTTGCACTACAGCAATGAAGGACATTGCATGCATGTTAGATCACAAGTTTCATTGCTTTGGCATCATTTTTAGAGGTTGGCACTTTCTAGTTGCCTCAATGAACTGTGCTATGTATGGCAAGTCGATCTGCATGAGGTAAATTGACGATACTCCAATTCTTTTTTGTTCAAGGTATAGTGTTTATTTTGTGTAATACAATAATTATACTTTACATTACACCAACTGAAGACTCTTGCCAAGACTAACACACATTCAATGAATAGTTATAATTCGTGCCCGGGCCATTTGTACTAGCATACTACGCCAGCCCTCTCTTTATTCAAGAACAAGATTACAAGCAAACAAGCAGCACCTTCTCATACTGTAAGCGTTTACTTGAAGGGGTTCTCCTGATGGAGTCTACACATGGATGAAAATTCGTCCAATCAGAAATCGAGCTTTGTGTATCTCGATGTAGGTTACAATCTTTGGCGAGATAACCCTTCCCATATTTACAAAATTGATCATTTATAGAGTCTGAGAAAAAATTTGGCGCTGTGAGTCACGTGATCGTCACAATGAACGGTGACCAACACTGTCAGAACAGAGAAACTGATTTTGCGGCACAACTAGAGCTACAATTTGTTCCGCCTCGATCTCTATCGACCTCGTAAAGATGCTGTGTCGTCGAGCCCCATTGTTGCAAGTCTCACAACATTAGAGTCATGAAGGACATTGATGAAGTTAGCCATGGCTTCCTTTCATCAACTCAAACTACTATGAATTTTGTCAAGAACTGTGACGTTCACTTGTGCAAAGCTGTATAATTACATGATGACTGGTGAATGTATCGTCAATTTCGTTAAATTGGCGATATTCCACAAGCTAAAAATTGTGACATAGCTTTACAATGGTCTAATTTGAGGCTACAAACTAGGACTGGAGTATAGATTTTGGTTTCAGTTCGCCCAGTCTGAACCGCGTCAAAGTAATGGAGTATCGCCAGTTAAACAAAATTGACTTAATTTTGTCTGTGCACCATGAAAGGTGCCAAATTTGTGGAATTCCACGAATTCTAAGAAATTGACCATGAAAATCGCCAGGCGTTGAGAGAATTTAATGTGGCAGACAGAGGGGTGGGATGCATTGATGATGCCCTCACTTCCAAGCTCCAACACTTCTTTCCTGACCAAACTGTCTACTATTTTGGAGTCCAGGTTGAAGGAAGCGAGGAGGTTCGTTGCAAACAATCATGCTTTTGAGGAAATTTAGGCTGTCAAGAACAACATGTCGGAGATTGATCATGGGAGGGTGTAATTTATAAAAAAAGTCTGAAAGCGAGATCTCCCGATGATCAATTACTTATACCTTTTGCGAAATGTTTTAAGTCGAAAATAACTACTTAACAAGGTTTCAGCAATTTCATTATATTCAATAATGAGTTCTATCTGTGATCAACCTTCTTTCTGTTGTCTCCCAGTTCTATGATTGATGTCCAAAATCAATGAAAAGTCCACCATTCTTGAAAATCTGCCTTTGGGTGTTCATCTGGATACCACTCGTGTACATTTGCTAATTTAGGTATGGTTAAAGAGGCAGGACTTGGGTGCTTGACTTTCATGCTGAACTGCAGCATACCCTGGCTTGCAAGAAATAATCAGTTGTGCTGTCGATGCTTTGAACAGTGTCGTGAAACTCCTCAGCTCTCATAGATCAACACGTTATTGGCCCATGTACTAGGTGTTCACATTTGACTTGCGCCAAGATCGATGTTGAATCTCATCATAGACACACTTTCAGAATAACAAAACATATAAATATTTATTATACTCATCCATTGGAACAGAATATGGGAGAAGAGTTTGAAATGAAACAAGAAGATGCAACCTACAATTTTGCGGGTTGCCAAGCATGTCAAATAATGATCTGACAGTAATATACACTCCTTTTAGGATCGGCTACTACTATTAACGTCCTCATTCAACAGGCCGTGTCATCTTTCCCTCTGAGAGCCGGAAGTATCCATTCGTGACCTTGCCGATCTCACAGACAACCCCTTGATTCTTTGCTCTCCGTCACTACTGCCGACGCTGGTGCTTCTGGGGTTCTTCAGAGATGCAGAATCAGGATATGTGTAGAAATCATCATCTCTCGCGCCATACAATGACTTCACCGGTGGACTCAGAGGTTCCATGTCCAGGCTGCCCAACCACCGGCCGTTGTAGCCCATGGCTCTCTGCAGAGAAGGGTTGTTGGAAAGGGCCGCTTGTGCATCGTCTATGTCCAGTTTCAGGTTCATCGGCTTCTTCTCCATCCCTTGCTGCTCATCTGTTGCCGCATCACTTTCTGGTGCTTCAGCGATGGATGGCATAATCGGGTCTTCCATCAATTTGCTACTGACTGTATCTGTCTGCGTCTGGCCTCCACTCTTGGCTTTCTTTTGTTCTTCTCTGTACTTCTTGAACTCCAGCCATTCCTCAAACTCAGTTCTCATAGTCGTGTCCAAATGCTTAAGTGATATTTTTCTGTCACCTTCCCCATCCTTGTCCTTGTTCTTCTCCTCCGACTTCTCAGATTTCTTGCCATCCTTGTTCTTATCCTTCTTCTCCGACTTCTCAGATTTCTCGCCATCCTTGTTCTTATCCTTCTTCTCCAACTTCTCAGATTTCTCGCCATCCTTGTCTTTGTCTTTATCTTTTTTCTCCTCCATGGGCATCAGCTTCTCCTCAATGTCGCCACAGAAGCTGGCAACGCGGGTCTCGAAGTAGCGGCTGGTCGTGAAGGTGGAATGGATCTGCCCTTCGATGCTCCATCTCAACCTCTTGCCCTCCATGGTCTTCGGAAACCGCCACATCATGGTATCTGAAAACTCGGTGCCAGTAAAGATGACGCCTCCCTCGCTGGTGAAAGGGAGTTGGTCCAAGGGGTTACCTGGAATTCTCCGCCCCCACTTCCAGTGCGAGTTACTCTCCGCCATGCGATGGGGGTTGGACCGCTCGAACGGGATTCCTTTCATTGATTGCAGCGTCCACACGAAGCTGCCCCCACGATCGTCCTTCAACGGCAGCTGCTCAAACCTCCACGGCGTTGCCTTCATGGTGGAGGACACTGACACACCAGCCGAGGCTCGCAGCGCCGCACCCACCCCTCGCGTTGCACCATCCCCAGCTCCACTCCCAGCGGAGATATTCTCCCCCTTACCAATCTTGAACGTCGTGTTCGAGGACGAATTCGTCATGGTCACGGAGGAGCCTTCCTCCGCCTGCGGCATCACAGACAATGTCACGACTGTCGGAAAATGTCCCATGTGCGACTCGTCCCATTTCGAATTCTCCGCTCTGAACCTCACATGCTTCACCGCCACCGTCACCTGATTTTCAAAAGATCACACACCATCAGAAAATTAATCAAAATCAGCGAGATTCAGTGTTCCTTCTTCAGGATTGCATTTCAAGAAGAAACAACTTGCGTACAGTCTAACCTTCATATAACATGACGATATTCCGGTTTCAAGGAATGAACATGTGACAAGTCATCTCTCCGATCAATCCACGCTTACTGTTATGAAGTTAGGGCTTCCCGAAAACATCAGAAGGTGAAAACCGACGAGATTCAGGTGTCTTCGTCAAAGAGGTCGTTTCAAGAATCTCTGCTACAGTCTAACCTTCATATTACGACACTCCAAAATATGACGATATTATTGTTTCAAGGTATCAAACATGTGTCAAGTAATTTCCATGAACAATCCGAACTTCCATAGGACTTCCCAAACATGTCACACAGCAATAGAGAGGGACAACAGTACCTGCAAGAAATTTGGTTGTGCTTCCACTGTGGCGATGAGCTGAATATTCACTTTCGCCCTCTGAGTGTACAAAAGCGTCAACTGCTTGTATCTCCGAAACGGCTCCTCGTCCTTCAACGCATATTCCACGGGCATCATCAGGAGCGGCACTTCCAACTGCATCTCCCATATCCCATTCTGCGCCTGGGCCACACACCGCGGTTTCCCTGCCCCAGGCCCAGACAGAACTTCCTTTCCTCCTCTCTGGATATGCCCCCACAGCGTATACAGCATCGCATCGTGGTAATTCTTCGTGCTATACTCTTCCACCAACTGATACAGGAGCGTGTCCATCTTCGCCCTATCTGCGACTAGCTTCTTCGCTTCCATGTCGAAGGTATTGCCGCCCTTCTTACCCCCTGACAGCGTCTCCATAGACCCCAGCGACTTCGACAGGGCAGCATTGTCCAACGTTCTCCTGTCGAGCAAAACCCTGAATACGTCAGCATGGCACTGGGAAGCTGCAACCACGGATGCCCGCCACAACAAGTACGTCCGGTAAGACGCCCGCACGAGATCGTGAAGATTTTCGTGCAATCCTGGCAATCCCCGCAGATCCCAACCTCCTGATTGAAAAATCGGCCCCCCGGGTGGAAGCGTGGACGTGCTGGCCGCCAGCTTGCGCTTCCAATCCTGACTCGGGGGATTACTCGCCTGCTCCACAAATGGATACGCTCCCGTTCCTTGCGAATCCTTCCACCGCGTGGCCACCATGTACGCCATCAATGCCACGCTCGCGGACAACATGGGCTGCAGAAGTTCCTCCACGACGTCCGCATGCCCTGCCTCCGCAGCTTTCAGAAACCCGAACGCGTTGAACAACCCGACCAGCATGCTCCCGCACAAATGCTCGCTCTGGATCTCCCTCAGCCTTCGCACGCATCGAATATGCCCGCCGCGACAAGCCAGCACAAGCGCGTGCCCCACGGCCTCCGGCTGCACGGAGGTCTCCAGGACGAGCGATGCCAGCCTACGGCTTGGAAACAGAGGATCGTTGGCCAGGCTGTTGGAATCGAAATTGCGCCATACCTCCGCCACGGCCGGATGGTCCGCTTCCGTCTTCGCAAAAACTAGCACGAGATCGAGATTTGGAGGCTGATTAGTCTTCCCGGCTGCCTTCTCCGCCTTCAGCAGCGCCTCAGCCAGGCTCGACGGCCCCTCGGACTCGAACCCCATATTTCAAAATTCGAAATCCTCGAGGGACTAAACTCTGTTCGGATTCTCTTCAACAGATCGTCTTACCAACCTGCAGCAAGTAACGTAGCAAGAAATGCAGCATACAACTAGCGCTGTCTCAAAATCGCGAATCGCTAAACGCCCATCAACAACGCGCGCTACAAAATCGTACCTATCGCACTCTTTCAGTCGATCTATGAAATTTGACCTCCGAATCCAAAATTGTAATTCAATTCTACGTGCTTTAACCTAACCTTCCTGCTACAAACTCCATAACAAGCATTCTCTCAAGTACTTTTTCACACCCTTGCAAACAACAAGAGCTCCAAATCTCAGATTCGAAACTTCATAATCGAATCAAGCATCCGACAACAAAAGTGAAATTCCAGCGATCTCGCAAGTCGTCCACTTCCGAAATCGATTTCATACAGAGGAAATTTGATCGGAAGACCTCAAAAACAGCGAGAGAGGAGAAAGCAGTCCTTCAGGTAAAATCTTCCACATAAACAACAAAACATGATGCGCAAACACAAAACCGCTTCCAAACAGCTGTAGAATAAGCTACAATTTCCAAATTGGACAACAAGAATGAACCCAACTGCATATATATCCCGGTGATATCCGAAACAAACTATCCTCTTCTAGTAGCAGATTCCAAGCCGAATCCCTGCTTGAGTGACGCTTCCACACGCTCATTATTCTCTCATCACGCGGAACTCACCATGGTCGAAGACCGAAACAATTGAAAAGCCTGGCTGCTCTACGAGGGAACCTAGCTCTGCCAGCGATGTCGGCAACAGGCAGTTCAAAACTAGCTAAGCACCGATTGTCGCTTTGACTCACTCCGCAAAGCAATCGCGAAAACAACGAGACGGGAAGAAGACGATGACGAAACAGAGGGTATAGCAATAGGGTGGGTACGCTATTGGTGTAGATGGCAAGGAGAAGTCAAATGGGTTGAAAGTTCAAGTTTAATAAAGGAGCACCATTTAGGACTAATTGGGTTTAACGTGGATTTGAATCATTTATCATCACTTTTAAGTCAAATGGGTTGAAAGTTCAAGTTTAATAAAGGAGCACCATTTAGGACTAAGTGGGTTTATTGTGGATTTGAACATACTTTTATCATCATTGTACCACTGTAGTACCTTCAGTAGATCGGATGATGAGCTTAATGCACCTCTAGAGGCTCTTGCATTTGTGGTTGGTACTAAAGTAGAACGTACGTACTTTTTTTACGTACCTTTGGTAGGCTGGGGGCGTTTTCATTTTTTTTTCTAATTTTATAAGCAAATGAGAGAAGATTCAGTCCTTGGAAAGATAAAACAGATGAATATTCTTAATTTTGTAGGGGTTTGTATATTTGTAACTTTGAATTATTTTCTACCTTTATTTCGTAAAGGAGTTCCGTCTGTGGAATTCATTATTGACTTGGTTCAGTTGAGTCAGCCGGTCGGCAAATGTTGCTTGGAAGCTGCGTGCTAAGTGAAATTCCCGTTACCTGGAGGGTCTAGGGTTTACTGTAGGTCGACGACCCAACTGATCGTTTTTTATAGTATAAATCGGACTCTTTAATGGCACAGCCTAGCAACCCAAAACGCATGTGACAATACCATAACATTATTAACCTTCGGTGGGGGGTCCCTTTTGCTCCCCCAATATCAGGACCCCCAAAGCCAATGATGTGACAAGCTTCGTCTTGTTAGAGCTACAGTTATATGCCGTGACCAATCGGTTTTCCTCATTTATAACTAAAATCCCTTCAGGCATCCAGAGGGGGATTATCCCTCATGTCAGAGGGAAAGAAATCGCTGGCTTAACAATGTTATGATGAAGTTTAGTAAAGTTGTTTCAGAATGTGGAAAAAAGTTGATGCTCAAGAAGCCCTTAGAGTTGACATAACTTGCTATAGTTTTTAACCCTATACCGCTTTTGCACTCATTAAGAGCATCGCCACCGTGGCTTAGCCTCCTTGGCCGGGACGCCATAGGTCGGGCCTGGAAGCCAAACAACCCCCCACCCTGACATGGCCGACAAAATTTGAAGCACTGGGCACGGGGAATGTGGCTCCATTTCCCTCAGCTTCTCGTGCATTGTGAAAATTGTGCAGAGGCCCGGTGTTGATTGGTTTTGTTTTACTTTTCATGTTTTTCTCTTGTCAGAGTTGCTCACAGCAAGGCATCACTGCAATGAGTTGCAGTTTTAATTTAACCCCTAAAGGACCATGGTGATTTTTGTATCAAAAACCACTCAAAACTATCATTTCTATTGCAAAGAGAAAAGAGCTTTAAAATTTGTTTTTTCTTGCATATCCAACCGTAAGATCTTATACTTGACTAGTATATAAATATGTGGAAGAAATTTCAGAAACTTTGACTATGTAGATTGCAAGATATATGCATTTAAAGTGAAGAAAACAAGTTTTTTTATACCTTGCTTGACTAGATTTTTTGGCTTTGAGTCTTTTTAGTTCAAATTTTTTGCACTATAGACTTTGATTTTCTACTTATTTATGTTAATTAGTTGAGTCAAGAATCTCCAAAAAAATTTAGGATAAAAATCACTTAATTTTCACTCATTAAAAAATTGTTAAATAGAGGTTGGTTCAAGATTGAAGAAAAAACTAAATTATTAATAGCTTTTGGATGGAATTGAATCACAATAATTCCAATGGTGAGATTGTTCTAGCAAGAAAATCCAACCTTGTCTAACAATTTTTTTTGAAAAATTCTAAAAATTGTATTGAAAAACGAATTCTATAAGTTATTTTCTTGAGAAGATGCTTAAATTGCCCGAGAAACTAAGATTGTCCATAACTTTCTCATAATTAGTCCAAATTAAATGAAACAAAGCTTCACATGTAGACAAAAATATAATCTTTGAGAAAAAAAATTGAAATTTTTTTTTTTTGACTTTTTGTGATTTTTTTAGGATTGCCCGCAAAACTCCAATTTTGCTTATTGTGCCATAACTTTTGCTCCCGGGCATCAATTAAAATAAAAATTATATATTCACAAATCTCTCGCAAAAATACACAACCTCAAAAAATTCCAAAAAATATTACAAAAAATTGAAGCAATAGGAACCTGCCCGGACTCGAATTATCCCTCGAGGGGACAAACGGTCCTTTAGGGGTTAAAGAATCCAAAAAACACCTTGTGCCATCAGTGCGGGCATAGTGACCAAGGAAAAGCTTGCAAAATCCTTGCATAGCAGATTCAGATGGTGTGTCACGGTGGGGGTTTGGGGAGGCACTGTGCTCCGAGGTTGAAATCAACACGCCAATGCCAATGTGCTGTGGTGATTTGGCCACCCCACGGTGACCATACTCTAAGAGCAACCCCACGTTGACCATGCTGTAAGAGCAACCCCACGGTGACCATGCTCTAAAAGCAACCCCACGGTGACCATGCTTTAAGAGCAACCCCACAATGACCATGCTCTAAGAGTAATCCCACGGCAACTCGCCCAAGGCCTTAACTTGGCTAGTGGATGTGTCTAGGCTTGAAATAATGGCCCACGGCATGCATGCAAAATGCAAAATGATGCCCAGCCACTTCAAAAAGTGGCAAGGGCACGTGCAGGCTCGCTAAGCCATTGAATAGTCTTTTTAATCCCGCCTTTCGAAAAATTTCTCATCAAATGTGCCAAAGATTCTCTTCATATTACTAAAATAGTCACTATGAGTGGACTTTCAATTACTTGACGAGTCTCTATGTGGGGCTACAACACTTTTAAAAAAATAGATGCTTGATTAAAGGATGCCAAACCTCAAAATTTCCTGTTTGGCGCCCCTTTACCATGCCATTGTAGGGTTCCCCTAAGTGTCTAATGGATGGTTCAAAATGTTGGATGGAAAAAAATGTTTTTTTATCCAATTTTTTTTAATTGAAGGTCATTGAGTACATTTTTAGTGAATAGTATTGCATATCCCTCATAATGGTATTATTAGCTTTTTTGAAGAAGAAGATGCTTAGTCCATGGATCACACCCTTGTAGTGTTTTTTGGCCATTTCTTATTATTTACTCTTGATTTGAATTTTAGCCATAAAAATGACGGTTTTTGAATTTGAGTCCACCTATGAAATCAAGCTTATCAAGTGTAGTTTCTACTCTAATTGGAAACTTTGAAAAATTCATAATTCTCAATATTTTATAGCAATATGAATTTTGGAACTATAACCATGGTTAGCTTGATTTTCT
The DNA here is from genome assembly GCA_963969595.1 of Neckera pumila. Classification (NCBI taxonomy): domain Eukaryota; kingdom Viridiplantae; phylum Streptophyta; class Bryopsida; order Hypnales; family Neckeraceae; genus Neckera; species Neckera pumila. The sequence goes on along the minus strand of OZ018415.1, from coordinate 3,240,518 downwards.
AAATTAATTATGATACAATAAATTTGATTTATACCATGGTGTTCTACACTATAATGTAAATCTATGATGAAGTTTTCAAATTTTTTTAGTATATTTATATTTGATATGATTTTTTTTCATTTTTTTCTTAAGACATTCATAGTGATTTCAAATTTTCTCCAAAAAATTTGAAATTTTTAAGATTTGTGTTGGATATATGAATTCATCTCTAAAAAATCAATATAATATTTTTCATTCATATCCAATTGCAAAATGGCAACTAACTTAGTAATAGGCAAAAAGCCGTGAAATTTGTGGTCATATGTCCATCTTTACATGGTTAACCTTTGAAGGAATAATATAGTCCCCCATTACTAAAGTAGTGACCAAAATGCTCCTATTACTAGACCAAGAAATGCATTCTTTGGTTTTAAAGCAAATAATGAAGTCATTAATTGGACATTTTTTGGTTTCCAGCGTCCTTCAAAGATTAACAGACATTGAAGGCATAGGAGATTTGCCTAAACTTGGATTTTATAATCTTTTTTATAAAGGCATCATGTAACTTGTTCAAATGGCCAATCCTTGATGAGCCTCCACCCTCCTCAAGGGCATGGACAATTTCAAAGCTACTATATAAAAAAAATTCAAATCTTCAAGTGCAAAAATTACAAATTCAAATTGTAATTCAAAACCCCAAATTTAGATTGGTAGATGCATCTCATGAAGACAAGAAAAATTTGCATCGAGAAGTTTACATATAATTGAGTATTGAAGAAGTTTTCATAAAGATTACCTAAAAACCAAGCCTCCAAGGCTATGTCTGTTGCCTAAGGCTAAACCAATATTGGAGTGTCTTTTTGCATTTGGAATGTAAGACTTCCTTCCAACACAGATTGGCTAAGTGCAAGTGAATATTACAAGAAAGAGAGTCAAAGAGAGCAATTTGTCTTAATTTGAAAATTGAACCTACAGTAAATAGTGAAATTAGAAAAGTTACTTCATGACTCATTGCATGTCCAAATAGAGGCATATGCTATTTTTTAATTTAAACTCCCGAGCCATGAAGCCGTGCACCAATCCATGCAGCACACATGGTTCTTACATTACTGCATCCTTCTATAGTAATTATACATATTTATATAGTGTAGAATGTTGAGAAATTAGTGTAGTGCAATCTAATTTCACTATTTAGTGTAGATATCTAAAGGTAGGAAGATCCTAAAAACAAACCATTTAGGGAGTAGCAACAATGTTCAAGGAGAACCTCTAGTTAGTTCATTGTTAGCTAGTAGAATTGGAGAAAAAAATTGACTGCAATTTGAGAACATCGAAAGAAACCCGATGAAATTTTTTTATTAAATTTCTATTTGGAGTAAAAAGAATAGAGGAGAAAATGAACTTGATTCTGGAAAATCGATTCAATATGGGAACCAAAGGAAACTAGCTACTAAAACTCAAAAAACATCCCCAAAAGCTAGATAGCAAAATGAGGATAGCACCATTTAGGTATACCTCGTTTTCTCAAGGATTTAGAAAGGGGCATCAGAGCTTTGGTAAAGAATGTTATGAAAGGTATTAGCTAAAGGTGGTTTAGAACCTTTTTAACTTATGGAGCCTCCGTAAAATGCTAGCAAGTTTGACACTCATCTATCTAATTACTTATTGTTTGCAAAAAAAAAATAGATAAATGCATGTATTTGTGAGCATATTTGAAGAGTCTCTTTTATATCATACCCAAAAGAACTGGAGAAATAATATTCCTAAAAATTTGGCATTTATTTTAAGAATGAATTATGCAAAATCTACAAGCTCTCTATTTAGGTAAACTCATCAAAGGTAATTTGTGGTCACTATATGATTTTTTTATATGTTTGACATAGAAGGTTCACAAATTGAAGTGTATAGTAATGACAGCAACTTATCCCCATCCATATCCACGTGAGATCTAATAGTACATGAAATTTCCAATTTGCATCAATATTGCATCTCAAAAATGTCTTAAAGTTGTAAAATGATCACACATCCTATAGGAATGGTGTCATACTTGAGAATGATAAGGTATAGATTATTTCAATAAAAAATGCTAATTGTTGAAATATTAATCCAAAGTATTTTGACTTGTCATAATTTAGTTTATATCATTTTATCACATTGAAATTAAATTGTCACATTGGATGTAAAGTAAGTTATATGGTGACAAAATAACAAAGTGTAATGCTCAAAATATACATTAAATTGATGTTCTACCATATAATTTAGACTCAGTTGAAAATTTGGTTCTATCTATAGTCATTTAAGATGGATTTTAAAAGACAAGAGATACTTATGGACTTGCTTATGGTCCGTTCCTATCTAGCCTTACATCGTACTCAATGGTTTTTGGTAAGCACAATTCTATAAAGGTGGGACTGTGGTTTCACACTATAGCCTACACCAAAGCAAGGTTTCTGTATTTTAGTGTGAGCTTAGCAAATTTTCAAATTTTAGTCAATTTGAAGTTGTAGTGTAAATAGAGGCAAATTGACAGGTTAAGTTCACATTGAAGATGTATAGAAGGCAATTTGACGTTGTGAATAGATTGCAAAGGAGGCAAATGGTCAAGATTGTGAAAGGGGCAAATTGTCTTGGTACCGTTTAGGTTCCTGTTGTTCTTGGGACCCGAGGCTTATAGTCTCTCAGACTTTCATTTTCTTCTCTCTTCCTAGTTTCAAACTCTAGTGCATTGAGTTGTTGTTTTTAATGCTAAACTATTCTCTAAGCTTCAAATATATACAAATTGTCATTGTAATTCTTGTATATATTCTTGTGTGTGTGCTTATAGTCCATTGATTGGATTAATTTGTGTGTCTGCAAATTGACAGTCAAGATCTAGTACTTGGATCTTCTGAATTGTTTGGGAAGAAACAAATTGACTAAGAATCCAGTGACTATTTTCTCTAACTTGTGTGCATGACAAATTGATTGTTGCAAATTGACTGTTAGCATTGTTGGTTGTAATTGAAAAGTTAGCATTGCTATTAACTTAGTTAAGTTACTCTACTTCACTGACTAATTGTCTAAGTATCCGGCGAATTGACTAGACCAAACAAATTGAAGTGTTAAAATTTTGTATGAACCAGGGAGTGGTTATACTGTGACACGGTGAATAACAAATTGACGCTGTTGAATTATGTGTGACTGGATTGGGGTCTAAAAACTGAGTCTGACGGAATTGTGTTGAGTAAATTGTCTATGAGTGTGTTTGAAGTGGATGGAAGGAATTAGTGTGTGGTTTGTTTAATTGCAATTCATAATTGTTGAATTAAGTCCATTAGTCCTTGTATCATGGATCTGTGTGTATGTGAAACTGTTTGCTCATGATGAGCTGTGTGAGACAATTTGTCAATTGAGAGTTGTTTGCAATTGCGGTCCGGTAGCGTAATCTTGTCAATGAATGTGAGTGAATTACTAATTGTCTGCGAGTAGTTTTCCATCCTTGAATCGCTGAAGATGAAGCAAATGGCTGCTCCGAAAGACTGAGCGGCTGCTGCGAGGAAAGCAGACCAGACAAATTGACGTGAAGTTGTCAGATCTTTAGGTGGGTGGTGAACAACTTGAAGTTGGTAAGAACTTCCTCTACAATTTGCCGGACAAATTGTGCTGTTTCAGATTTGAGTTGTAATTTTGTAAGAGATTCGTGATTAGCTGCAATTGGACTTAATTAATGTTGAGCGTAACAATTGGATGTTGTGAATTCATATTATGAGAAAGACAGTTTGTAGAATATTATTTGCTCATCTTTGTGACAGTATGTTAAGAGAGACAAATTATCTTAGCATAATTGCGTAAATAATCAGAGTGATGAAAGAAGGATAACAGAAGTAGTCAAATTGTCAGGCAAAGAGATTTGTCAAATTAAAAACAAATAATTTTATCAATGGTAATTGATTCAAACAACTAATCATGTTAGTTATGATCAATTAGACTTACCTGTGATTTGGAGAATAAGTTGCAGATTATCAGCAAATTGACAATTTGCTAGAAGATCAAGGAGTAGAATTACGGAGAATACTGTGGTTGTGTGTATTTGCTGCATGTAAATTGTTTTCTTTAGACTGTTTTGGAGATTAACTTAACAATTTAAGTGTATATAAACAAATTGTCAAATTGACTTACTTTGTCTAATTGATTTATAAAAACAAGAGAGTGGATGCGGAAATGGATACAGCGAGAGCTGGCAAATTGGCTGGGACAATTGTACTGGGTTGAGTAACCAGTGGTAACCGGTTAATTATAGGGCAATTTGCCTTATCATATACGTGCTTGTATTATTGGCATTGTAGGGTGATAGTAATTGGATGTCTTACTGACGAATTGCCTTGTGTATGTTTGTTCTACTAGTTTAGTAGTGTCTGAGGGTGTTACTGGTTAATAGCAACCAGTCAGTTAAGACAAATTGTTGCGAACTTTGAGAAAATGGTAACTCAGTCTATTGGCTAGAAAATTTGATATCTGAGCAAGTGGTAGTGAATCCTATTTGATTGAGAGTCTGGGCTTAACAAATTGCTGAGTTTGTGCAGAAAGGAAATGAACAAGAATGTATTGCAATCATTCCCCCTGCATTTAGTTAGAGACAAATTGCTAACTGAACTGGGATTGATTTGTTACTTATGATAATTTAGTGATTAGGCTAAATAAATAGTGACTGGTCAATTTGCTTGGATAAAAGAAAATAACCAGTAATTAAGAAATCTATGTATGATGGATGATATATATATATATATATATATATATATATATATATATATATATATATATATATATATATATACTGCACTAAGTTCTAGATCATGCATGACAAATTGTTGAGCATTCTTGGACAAATTGACTAAACGCCCATAGAACACTAGACAAGACCAAGGCGGCATTTTTATGCGTCTATAGCATTATTTAAAGGACTGGCAACCAAAATATACAATTGGGTATAAAAGTGATAATATATTTCCCTAGTGTTTTGTGAAATGTTATAGTAAATCTCATTCCAATCTTGAAAACAAGTGATCCTAGTCACAATACGTTAGACTATTTGACTATTCCCTAGATTTTGAACTCCTATACTAGTTGTCTGGGTGTTTGTAGAAGAAGCAAAACTTAGATTACATTTTGGATATTGAAATACAAAGGCATCATTTACATCACGCGCCATCATATTTACTATTTCGGCCACATCCGCAATTACTATAAGAAACCCGTGTTGTATTACTACTAGAAAATCATAACCAAATCAACAGAAGATTTACAGATTTTTGTAGTTTGTGGTAGTAGAATGCCGTTTTTGTTGATTTTTGAACTTTATGTGAAGACCAACAGAATTGTGTTAACCCTTCCATTAATTTGGGTAGTGCAATGAGTACTACTAAAAAATTAAGACCAAATCAATAAAATTTTAGAAAATCAAGAATCTGTTTAGAATCTTTTCAATATATTTTCTATATTTTTTGAATTTTTTGGGATCTCGTGGAATCTCATAGAATCTTATGGAATCTTGTAGAATCTTCAAAGACTCTTATAAAAAAATTCTAAAAACTTTGAAATCTTCTAGAATCTTCTAGAATCTTATAAAATCTCAACCCAATGTGTATTTTAGTACTAGTTCAATGCTTAAAAAAGTTTAAAGTAATTTTTTTATATAAAGTTGTAATTAAAAGTTTATGTTTGAAAAAGTCATTTTTTTTATAAACGAGCAAATTTGGGCAGCCATAACAACTAGCTAGATTCAATGGGATTGAAATTTTTTATCCATACTTTCAACAAGTTTGTTGACGTAGTTCCAAAGATCCAATGGAGTCTTTTATACATACTTTAGTTCAACAAGATTGTTGAAAACTAGATCCAGTGGAATTCAATGTTTGTTCTAGATTTTTTTATTAAACTTAATTATTCACAATTCAGTATGTTTTGAAGTCAGTAGAGTTTGGCGGTCATTTGGGCATAGTTGAACAACTTTTTTCAAAGTACTTTGGACTAAAAAAAATTAGAAAAAACAGATTACTTTCATTTCAAAAACTTTGTTTTACATTATGAGCCTTCAATCAAAAGTTATGGGAAAAGTTCAGAGAGGGGTTGGAAGGGACATTTATTTTGACATTTTCAAACATCCTCTCTGAATTTTGCCCATAACTTTTGATTTGAGGCTCCAAATCTCAAACGGATTTTTGGAGATGAAAGTAAATTTGATTCCCAAACTTTCTTTAGTTCAAAGCTTTTTGAAAAAAGTTATTTGACTATGTCTAAATGGCCTCCAAATTTTGTTGATTTTACAAAGCAAATGATTTTACAATTGCAAGAACAAAATATATAAAATTTCATAACCATTATATATACTTGTAATATTGCATGGTCTAGTGGTTAGGACCTTGGACCTCAACCATGGTGGGTTGCCAAGGTGGCCTGCCCGCCTAGGTGACCTGTCCATTTAGATGGCACTGCCCTATGATGGGTAGCATAAAAAAAATGTTTTTCAAGCTGCTCGGACTTTTCGGGCAGCGGAAAAATTATTTTTTTTTCTGAAATTAAATATTTTAAAAACTTAAAATAAAAATTATATTATCTATTTGTCCAAAACAACAAAAAATAAAAATAATTTTTAGTTACATTTTCTCCTAAACAATGCCCCGTAAATGACTAGAAAATCAATAGTTTTTAGTTGAATTTTAGTTGTTTTGGTCACAACGTTTCTAGTAGTGTATGTGACGTTTTATAATTTTAGTAGACAGATTTTAGGTGATGTTGAATAGAACAACTTGCATCTTTATGTCAATAATAATGTCCAATATAACATCTAGAAGTTATATTAGATGTAATTATTGACATAAAAACACAAGTTGTTCTATTCAACGTCATCTAAAATCCGTCCACTAAAATTATAAAACATCACAAAAAGCACGGATTTTTTATAGTGAGTTTTGCCCACAAGTAATTCGCATTTGTTATTTCATATAGTTGTTTTGAATTTCATTTTGATCATCAATGACAATCCATTGGATTGAGCTGGTGGTGAATCAAAAGATGAAGCCACAAGCATCATAGTGGATGTGGAGCTTTACACTTGCATTGCATATGCAATTTTGTTTGAAGGATTTGTTGTGTGGTGCAGCTCCACTACTTCAAAAGGTTTGTAATCGTTCTTTAATTTTCAATCTCAATTGTTTTGAGGCATTAGATAAAATTTGGAGGCCTTGAAGGGCCATTTCAGGCCCGTTCCCAAATCTGGCCAGATTCAGTGAATGCTGGTACAGGCGTGTCAAAAAAAATTCAAAAAAAATAATAATATTAATTACCAAAATATCACTTTAAACCAAAAAAAATTCAAAAAATGACGTGGCAGTCGTTGTGCCACATCAACTAGCTGTTGCAGTTGTCTTCCCGCAGTCTGAAAACGCAGGGGAACTCGGAGCCCTCCAAGACCTCAGAATCCCTTTTAATGTTTTCATTCAAGGTAGGGATGTTGTAGTTGGTCTAGAAATGAGGAATTTGCAAGAATGAATTTGCATTCCTAGGGCGTGTCCTAGGGCTAGTTTACACCAGGGCTAGACCAAGGACCAGAAGCATTCCAGAATACGTACCCCACTTTGTCAAATGTAAGTTATATGACCATGCAAAGCAAGAATTCAAGACAAAAATAGCAATGGCACTTTGCATGATCTTGGTATAAACCAAAAAGAGACCATAGCTCAGCCATTTTTATTTATAATTAGATCTGATATTATCAATTGCAAGATCAATTAAATAAACAAAATCTATAGTTGTAAGGTTCTAGCATGCCATGGTCTCTTAGAAATCCGTTAGGCCTACCCCCAAAGAGGTGGTAAAGGAAAAAGCTCCTAGAAACTAGCAAAACATTATCTGCTTTGGCCATGTAGGATTCCAAATAGACTTCTCAACCATGAAAAATGGCACGGGCCATGGCCAAAGTGTAATCCAGCTTGGACAACGCCAATCTCTCCACCAATCCTTGCTTTGATAGTTCAAGAGGACCTTTGGTCCGGCCTTGGTATAAATCGTCCCTAATTGTAGAGATTTTTATTCCACATTTGCTATTGTAGAAAAGCTTCAATTGGTGTAACAGAGAAGTTTGTACTTTTCTATTTGATGTCTCAAATTTTAAGAGGTTTTCTATGGAGGTGATAGTGTCATGAAGAATTGAGATTTCTAACTTTTGGTTGAATGTATTTCATGATGCCAAAGATTGATCGTCTTTGACTTCAAACATGATGAAGTTGCATTTCTTTATATTCAATCTTATGTTGTGGTTGCCGTAGATCATGCCCTCTTTCTACTGCAACTTCAAGCTAACTCCAAGCAGCGGTCCTATGTAATGGGCCATTAGGGCCGTTAATAGATAATAATGGATTGAAATATCTGAAATCCACATTTTCAAAAGGTACTTAAGTTTTAGTTACCAACAATTTTGGTAGTGGTAGCTTGCAGATGATTTAATAATTGTAATACTGTTTTTATCCGTCTATGCCACATCACATGTTATGTAGGTTCGGTTGATATCAAAGAACATATGTGAGAATGCACTGTCTCATACGACTCTTTTATTAATAAAACAACAATATTATAACACTAGGTCGAAACAAACCATTATATTACTATTAACTATTCTTTTATTACCAATACAATTTTTAAATTGAATGCTTGTTCTTTGGGATATTAAAAACTGATATAAAAGAGTTATAGGTCTATACTTAGAACTCTTTAAAATCACATCCTAGGCAATCCAAGTGGCCATATTTATGAAGAATTTTACCCAAAGGGTGCACTCCAATTTTTTTAATTATTTAAAAAGAAATTTATAACAAATGAAGGCTAGAAAAAAATAATCAAATTTAGGTTAATTTTTTTTCTACAATAACATTGCCAAAAATTAAAAAATTGAATAAGAACAATAAATGTAACAGTTGGACTTACTACAATAGAAAGATCCGAAGTATTTTGCTGAATCCCAGGTATTATGTTTAAATAGTACTTATTGCCAAAATGATCCCATGTAAAATAATCTCCTAGTATTCTCGGATATCGGTCACGAATAAATGCATGTAGATGAAGTTTAGGATCCTACATTCATAAGTACGCTACTGAAAGGGCCTTGCTTTCTACACAGTCTAGGATTTGGAGTCTCGAGGGCGTGTAGGAATATTAGAACAGGTCTGCCATTTTGCAAATGTTTATAGGTTGTTGGTCTTCTCCAATGTCTTCAAATACAGAGAAAGGTTTGGCAGCTTAGGTTTGGGTCGCCTACGTTATACTTTGAGGGAGAAAGAAGGTCCACGTTCACAGTTGTGGTTTTCACGTGGAATGTAACTTATCCATTGTGTAGTTTTGATTTAGTGTTTGTTTAAGTCGTCAAATTCAAAGGTTGTGGGATTCTAGGTTCTATTTCAGTTTTGGGCTATATGGAATTGTTGGATTCTGTAATAGTAGAGTGGTTCATAATTCTTCCAAATTTGAGTGTAGTTGGGTTCGTTTTCAACGATGCGCAGTGGACAAAACTGTTTCCTGCGATTGCTTGCTATTCTAACTATTATTTTCAAGAAGACATGAATGTGCGCTAGCTTAACGATGCAACTAGCAACACTTCGGCTTGCTTGCCATAACATCCCGTTTGCTCCGCTAAAGGTGGTAGGGGCACAAAAGGAGCAAACTATGCTCAAGCTAATTGACGTCAACGTAAATGTCTTCAGCAAGTCATGGAGACTTGCCGTCAAACTTCCTCTGAAGCTACAGACGTTGGCATTGGACAAGCTGGGTGCATCCAAGCTTCATCAATTGCATGTTTATCTTTCTAGCAAGTGGCAAGAGCAGATTCAAATTGAACCAAGAGATGGACAAGCCAACTGGTCCAAATGTCTTGGTGATATCGGCATCTGATGAGGTAAGATCCGCACCCTAAACACTCAACCTCTGACTGGTGGAATTTTCAATTTCATTCACATTTTCCTTGGTTCAATCATTTAGCTTATTCTTTCTGGTTGTGCAAGTGGCTGGCGTGAGCATATTACATGCACATTGCGTCTAACAGGCTACCAATTTTTTCTTCAATTTCTAGAACTTAAGTTCTATGTTCAGGTTACATTTCTTTTTTGCATTTTGATAGTGAAATTAAACCCTTGCACAGTGTAGCCTTTATTTTTTTATTTTTTTGTAAATGTCTTGTGTTGTGTTTGGTAACATTATTGCACTTTCTTGCACAATGCATTTCCAACAAATCTCTTATGCGTATTAGTTTTTGCATGATGGTATTTAAAACCACTTATTTTTGTATGCTTTGTACTTGAAAGTTCTTTGTATTTTGCAAAATTGTGTTTGAAGTGGTTGGACATAGAAGACCACTTTGTGCTTGAAAGTATTTGCAGCCCGCAATTACTTCGTGCTTGAATGTGCTGCAATCCGCAATGTATCTGTATTTGAATGTACTGCAATTTGCAACTACTTAGTGCTTAAAGTGGTTTAGGTTTCAAAGTACTTTGAATTTGGAAGTCATTACTGCCTGAATCTACTTCATGTTTACAAGTTTCTCATTATCATTGCAACAAGTTCTTGATTTCCCTCTTCTTTTGCTTGATTGAAGTGGCTTCTATTTCAAATTGTTGTGAATTTGGAAATACCTAGTGCTTCAATGTACTTTGTCTTTTGCAGATATTTCAATTTCTGATTTCCCTCTTCTTCTTTTCACTCCCATTTTTCGGTATGTGCAATTTTTAGTCACCAATTTTAGTATGACCCCATAAACTTCAAAAAATTTGAACAAATTTTGTCTTTAAAATGAACATAGGGTACACAAAAATAACACCAAAAAAATTTCAAATGAAATATAGAGTACAAGAAATAAGAAGAATTTAGAAATTTAAGTAAATGAAGCCCTATACAAATCTACAAAATGTACCTACATAACCCCTATGAAATAGTGGTTTGAACGCACCTTACTGACAAACACAATGTATAGTGCCCTCTCCGGGGAATTTTATTATATTTTAAAGAAAAATAATAATATTATAATAATAATAATAATACAAAAATATGACAATATTCGAAAAAACTTTCAAATCCCACCTTCCAATAATCCAGTATAATGTCAAATATAACATTATCATTTAATATAAAATTATTAAATAATGCCTTATATTATTATTTTAATAATTAAAATATACCTTTTTATTAAAACAAGGTTATATTAAAGGAAAAAATCTCTTTCATTTTGATTCATTAATGTTTGGAATTTTAATTTTAACAATTTTTTATTAAAATAGTATTATGATTGTTAAGTAATACTACAATCATACATGGCAAATCTTGTAATGCCACTAGAAAAATTCATCAATTAAGTCTCATTCTAAGAATCTACTGTTCTTTATGTTCTTTACCTTCATTTCAACATGTGTTCAAGTAGATTTTTTTCAAAGATCCTATCATCATTTATTGACGCTCTACTACCCTGTAAGGATTCAAAATTTTGGGATAGACTTTTTATGATTTCAGGCACATTTTTGTGGTGTCAAATTTAATAGTGAGTTTTTGAAAAAAAATTGAACGTTAGGGATTGTACTAAGTTTTTAGGAATATAATCTTAATCCTTAAAGTTCCATGACTATACTTTCACTAAATATGCTCTAAAGTTGTCATTTTCAGTACAAGCACCAAATTTTTGGAAAAACTACTTTTTTTGACATGTGTAACCATAGGATCTTGTAGTATGCTGACTTGAGAACATCCTGTAAAAATTTCAGAAATTTCCACTATGTGCATTGCAAGATGTAAGCATTCAAATTCCCTAAAACCATTTTTTTGCCAAATTCCCTGGAACCATTTTTTTGGCCCCGCAAAAAATAGGGCAGCTGCACTTCACAAGCTCACTTTTCTCTGAAAACGTGTCCAAAATGGTGGTGCTTCTTTGAATTCTTTTTCCTAGACAATTGGCCACATGTCTGAAAATTTTTACATCATTTGGAATTGTACAACATATAGGGAAAAAATAGTAAGTAGATAGTAGTAGAGAATGATGCAAAATACTAAATATGTTAAAAACTTAATTATGGAATAGAAAAATGCCAATCTCAATGGTAGCAATTCTGCAATAAACAATCTGCATTCTATGATTTTATTTTTTTCAAAAAATATTGAAATTTAAATAAGATAAAAGACTTCAAAGTTTATTTTAGAGTAGATAATTTATAATTGTCCGCAAAGAAAAAACCCTCATAAATTTTGACTCATTGATCAAAATGGAATGATTCAAAGCTTTCCATGTATACATAACTCTTGAAAATCAATTTCAAATTTTTGTTTATGAAGAAAGTGATTTTTTTTTTAATTTGCCCAGATTGCCTGCCCCGAAAAAAAAAGTAATATATTAGGCCATAAATTTCTAATCATATTTCCAAATGTCATAAAATTTTGTTCACATGAAAGATATTCCTCGTCTACAACTGCTGATAAATTTGGGCCAAAAATATAGAAATCTCTAGTCACACGTACCAGCCCAAATTTTCTATGTTGCCAAAAAAGCATGATGGTCCTTTAGGGGTTAATTCATTTGGTTCTTAAATAGAAAAGTTATGCCCTGCTAAGTTCAAAAAGCTTGAGCTTGAGCGTCAAAAAAATAAAACTATAAAGTCAAAATTAAATTAAAATATAATTCTTTTGTCTCATAGAATGTACTTGTATCTATTTAGCAAGCTTTGATTGATTTCATTTTTATTAGTGATGTGAAAGTTATGAAGAATCTTGCTGTATAGGCAATCAAAGCATATTCTTGGAAAATTATGTATATAGTTTATTTTTTGATTCCATTTTCATAATCTTTTAAATAAAATTATCCATGATGTATAGATTATTTGCTTCAATAATCTCATCATTAGAATTGGCATGTTTCAATTTCATTCAGATTAATTAACAATTTCATTTTCCTTTCATCATGTATTTATTTAAATTTTAGAAAATTTAGAGAATGAAAATCAAAATATTCCCTTCTTGAATATTTTCTTTATATTCTCTATTCATATTCTAATTTTCCTACATAAATCTTTAAAGAAGGGGATTCAAAAAATTTGGAGTTCAAAAAATTTAAGTGAAGGGGATTCAAAGTTTAGAAACCTAGAGTGTGCTAGGTGAAAAATATAATTCTTTTCACTTTGAACATGGACACCTTACAATCTCCTAGGCCAAATTAATTCTTATACAAGTCTAATGTAAGATCTTATAGTTGAAGATGGAAAAAAATCATCTTATTTCTTTATGTTGGAGATGGTGGTTTTGAAGTTATATTTGATCAAACATAATAATGAACCTTTAGGGGATAAGGTAAACCTTAAGAGTGAATATTTTACATTCTTTTTTTTATCCAAAATTCCTCATAGGATTGTAATTAGGTTCCTCGCTCTTGTGTCTCTCATGCTTGTCATTCCTAGAGAGTAACATTACAATAATAGCATTTTAAAATTTATTATAGAAATAATTTCAAAGAACTAAATTTGCATGATAATTTGCATGATAATAATTCCATTCTACTAATTTTGTAAAACTAGATTGAAGCAAATTTGGAAGTGGGTTGAAAATGGAATAAGGACAAACCTCCCGATGATTAAGCAAAATTGGCAAAAGTCTTTAAAATGATCACCAAGGTCACTAGTGCCTTTACAAACAACATATGTGATCAAAGTAGTGGCCATTCACTCCTAGGTGAACATGAGAAAGAATTGAATGAACTGAAAGAATTGCCTTGTCATCAAAGTGATTTTCACAATGTAAAATTATATATTAATTCCCATGATTGTAATTTAGCTCGAACGGAGACTTCCCAATGATATATTTTGAGCTCTATTAGAGTTTAAATGCTATAATTTACAATACCTAATATGATACATTAGATCCTAAAGTAATGGTGAATTTTTTTGGTAGGTCAAAATGAAATCTTGAATTGTGTTCCCCTCATCCTAGAAATAACAAGGTTCACTGATTTTTCTTTCAGCTACTTGTCACACCTCCATATTGAAAATTAGAGAATTCTTTGTCTTCTATAATTATGCCGTTCGGACAATTTTGTTGGCATAAAAAATTTAACCTATGATCTCTTTAACCCCTAAAGAACTAGGTGTCCGTTCAATGGACAAGTGGGATTTCGAGCAGGTACCTACAGGCTGAATTTTTGTCCTGATTTTTTGAAACTTTTTTTGAAGATAGAAAAACTGATAAGCTTTGTGGGAATATAATTTTTTTTCAACTAGTGCCCGGGAAAAAAAGTTATGCCCAAATAAGCTCAAAACAAGGGAGAGTGGGCAAAAAATGTTTTTTGCAAAGAATAGTTTGTTTTTTTCGAATTTTTTTCACATAGATTATATTTTTGTCTATCCGGAAAGCTTTTATTCATTCCATTTGGATTTGTTATGAGAAAGTTATGGACAATCTTATTTTTTGGGCACTTAGAGCATCTTCCTAAAAAAAATAACTTGTAGGATTCATTTTTGAATGCAATTTTTTACAATTTTTCAAAAAAAAGAAAGTTCTATGTGGTTTATTTTTTTGCTAGAGCAATCTCACCATTGGGATTAGTGCATTTTAATTTCATATAAAATATGTTAATATTTTAGATTTTCCTTCTATCTCGTACATACTTCTACATAACATTTTTTTAATTATGAAAGTTAAGTTTTTTTGATTTGTTTTTTTTTGCTAGACTCTCAACTCAATTCTCCACTATAAAAATTTAAAGCTCAAAACTCTGTAGTGCAGAAATTTTAAGTTAAAAATGTTCAAAGTCAAAAAATCTAGTCCCCAAATGTGCTGAAAAACTTATTTTTTGCACTTTGAACGCAGATATCTTGCAATCTGTGCGGTCAAAAATTCTGAAATTTTTTCCACACATTGTCATACTAATTAGGTATAAGATCCTATAGTTAGAGGTAAGAAAAAAACAATTTTCAAATTTTTTTACTCTTTGCTATAGAAATGGTAGTTTTGAGTAACTTTTGGCCAAAAAAAGGCCTTGGTCCTTTAGGGGTTAAAGTAATTGCACCTCACGTAGTCCAAATAAGCATTGAAATAAGCATTTGACCATGATTCACATTAATAACCCCCAAAGGACCATTGTCCCGTCAAGGAACAAAATCAATTTTGGACAAGCTCTTATGACTTCAATTTTAGGGAACTTTGTTAAAACTTTCTCATAAGATAGGAAAATTTATTAGCTTGTGGAAATATGATTTTTATTACAATCGGTGTATGGGAGCAAAAATTATGTCATTCTTAAACATAATTTTCACATTGCCAGGCATGAAAAGAAATCCACAAAAACTTGAAATAGTTTTTGTTTAAATTGTTTCTTATAGATTTTAGTTTTGTATATATGTGGAGCTTTAATTCATTCCATTTGGATTCATGATGCAAAAGTTATAAACAACCTTGTTTTTCGGGCAATCTCAGCATTTTTTTGAAAAAATAACTTATAGGATTCATTTATGAATGCAATTTTCACAATTTAAAAACAATTTTTTTTTGACAAGGCTAAATTTGCTTCCTAAGACAATCTCACTGTTGGGATTATTGTGTTTCAATCCCAACATAATCCGTTGGGCTTCGAGCTATTAACAATTTAGTTTTTCCTTCAATCTTGCACCCGCTTTTCCTTAATGATTTTTTAAAGAATAAAAATCAAGTGTCTACAATGCAAAACTTTTCTACAAATGGTGGTCAAAATCATCTAAAATTGCAAGAAATGCAAGCATTCAAAAATAAAATTCTTCTAACTTTGAATGCTAATATCTTCCAATCTATATGGTCAAACTTCAAGAAATCTTTACCACATGATTTTAGAGAAGTAAAGTGCAAGATCATATAATTTGCAAGGGGAAAATTTTAGGAAATAAAATTGTAGGTTTGGTTTTAGAAATATGCCACACTTAGGTGAAGTTCCGTTGCTATAACCTCTAATTGTCCATTTTTGTATAGACAAGTTTTTGAGGTTAAATAATTTTTTATAAAAATTCTAACTTTAATATTTTTAAATGTACAACTGCTAAGATCTATTTTTGAAATCAAGGTGTTTTTGGAATAAATATTAATGTTTTCTTAATCCAAATTGTTGTAGAAGTGATATATTATAAAAGTGAATTTTCTAATGTAAAAAGCTATTAAAGATTAAGAAAATCAAATATATTAGAACTCAAGTAATAAATCACATTCCACTTTATTCAAAAAAATTATATTTTGCAATGGAATAAATTGATTATAAATCAATGCAAGCTACTATATTTCTTTTAACCTCCTCCAAATAAGGGGACAATCCAAAATGATGCAAAACAATTCCTACTTCACTGGTAAACATTTAAACCTGCACACCTGATCACAAGTGAGGGCTAGATCAAACATTATATATGGTTAAGAGCGCGTCTCCATTGGGCTCTTGGACCTCCAGGTTTGGGAGGTTTGATGGGTCTCCACTGAAAACAAGCTTAGCCTGGAGGTTTGGCCGGCTTTCTAGGCTCCAATCCATGTAAAGGAATTGCAGATCTAGAGGTCCTGGAGGGTCGACTGGACCTTCCAATTTTACAAAAGGAGGCAAAATAAAAGCATGTAATAATGACAAAGGTTTTTAAAAATAATAATGACGGAGGTTATAAAAGTAAGTAATGATGGTAATGATGGAGGTATAGGAACTACCTTCAACTTTATACACTAATTTTTGGCCGTCCAGGATGCAATGCATTAGGAAAAAATTTAGCCCTCCAAAAGGCTATGAGTTTTGCACCCGCCTGGTGCTATTATGGAAAAAAAAATCAAAATAAAGAATTATTTTCTTTTAATTTTTTTTAAAAATTTGGTGTTGACGAGGCACTAGTAGTGCCATGTCATATTTTAATTTTTTTAATTTTCTTTAATTTCTTTAATTTTTTTTCCAAAAAAAACATTTTTTTTTTCATTGTAAAATTGCACCAAAGGGGTCCCATTAATCGATTCCTTAGCAGCCTTCTGGAGGGTTGAAATTTTTTTCCTAATGGAAAGTGTTGTACCCATCGTATTTACATTTGGGTCCCTCCAGGTGCCCCTCTAGCTTCTGGACCTCTAATTGCCTTAATGGATACTGGCTCTTAGGCAAACCTTCACCTCAAATTGCTTTGCAAAGGTGGATAGGCTTGTGGAGACTGTTGGAGGCATTTTCTTTGACCCTATGGCAGTACATTGGAATAAATTTGAAAAAAATTTAAAAATAATAAATAGATAAAAGGAAAAACACTTAGAATCAAGCTCTTTACTATATATTGAAAAGATGCAAGCACATTTGGTTTTGCAATTAACACTCATACCCCGTACTGAAAAATCTAGAGCCGTTGATTACAATTTACCACACCCCCCCTCCAATGTTGTTGATGTCTAATTTAAAAAATAAATAAGTGCCGTTGATTGCCATCGTGAGAGGCAATCTTAGTTGTCCATTTGGGATATGTATACGGATATAGAATACATGATACAAAATATGTATACAAAATATGAAAAATATAATATGGGTATATATATACATTAAATGTAAACCACATAATACAAATATGGATTCATATGGATATATCCCATATTGATTGCAGTTTACAAAGATTCCTCAAGAATACAAATATGGGGTGGGGTCGGTTTCCAATTCAATTAACAAGGAATGTGTTCATAAATTTCTAGATGTAAGAGAAAAATTAAATGTGTACCCTTTTTCAGAATTTTTTAAAAACTTAGCATCCAATGGTAGAATGACACATGTACCCTGCTTAAATTTCACATTTTGTGTTCTGAAAAATGAGCAATCTCTCACTACGTATCTAGAAGATGCAAAACATGCTCTATTGCAAAAGAGAGAAGAAGAGTCTCTGTACCCAAGGAGACAGAAGAAGAGGTTACTATGAGATTGTAGAAATTTGGCATTGTCCTTTTCTCCTTTCGAGTAAAAATCCTACATAAAATAGTGAAATTAGGTTGCCCCAGACTATAGTTGACCATATTTGAAAGTATTAGATATGAGAAATTAGTGTGGGGCAACCTAATTTCACTATTTTGTGTAGTAAGCAATCCGTGAGGTCAAAGATAAAAAATTTTGTAAACCTGTGAGGGTTGGGGTGAATTGACCCCCTCGCTCAGCCCGCCCAAGTCCATTCCAAGGGTGTAAAAAAAAGTCCCCTATTTTGTGTCGTGTTAAATCTATGTTCTTCACCTCTCCTAGCTAATTTGGGGCCTCTCATTGCAAATTTAAATTCAGAATTTGCAAATTTTATCATGTGTGGCAAATAAAAAAAATTCAACGTTTTCCCTAATGGCTGAGCGAGGGGTCGGTTCACCCCGGACACTATGAGGGCAAGAGGGAGCAAACCCGCATCTTGATTCTTGAGGCCCTCATACACAATGTTGCAAGGGCTTTGTAAGCCTCATGTGTACGGTCCTAATGTGACTTGGGCCTAATGTGACTTGGGCCTAATGTGAGCCTCATGTGCCTAGGCCCTAATGCGAGCTTCATGTACACGGGCCCTAATGTGAGCCTCATATGCACATGCCCTAATGTGAGCTTCATGTACACGGACCCTAATGTGAGCCTCATATGCACATGCCCTAATGTGAGCTTCATGTACACGGGCCCTAATGTGAGCCTCATATGCACATGCCCTAATGTGAGCCTCATATGCATGGGCCCTAATGTGAGCTTCATGTACACGGGCCCTAATGTGAGCTTCGTATCCACGGGCCCTAATGTGAGCCTCATATGCATGGGCCCTAATGTGAGCTTCGTATCCACGGGCCCTAATGTGAGCCTCATATGCATGGGCCCTAATGTGAGCTTCGTATCCACGGGCCCTAATGTGAGCTTTGTATCCACGGGCCCTAGTGTGAGCCTCATGTTATGAACATGAGCAACACGAACAACATGAGGCATGTCACCGAGCAGACAGTCCCCCTTGAGAAACCTGAAGTATGCCCAACTGGCGGACGACTCTGTCAAGGGCTCAAGGCCTCAAACCCTAGGGGATGTGCCTAGGAAGGTGCTTTCCAATTCTCTTTTACCCCATTGGACCAATCGGCCCATGGAACTAAATGCAGGGCATTGAATACGTCTAAGTTAATGGTGCAGTAATCAGCAAACACGGCGGCCCCCTGGCTGCCACGCCTTTACAACAAAGGCTTCAGTGGTACAGTGGCGGCCGTCTCAAGGACTTATTACACTTTACAGGTGATGAGAGTTGATTACAATGTGGAGATGGAAATGTAGGGGTACTTCACTTATTTCCGACAAGTGATAGGGGTAAGGTAGAACCACCCATTCCCGACCAGGGATCAATTCCTGACCTACTAGAGGTGCTCCTATTTGTAATCACGGCTTAGAACATGTTTTTACTCTTTTTTAAGGTTGGGACCAATAAGATCATGACATATGTCCTAAAGTATGCAAAAAGTAGAAAAAGAATGAAATATGAAGCTAGTTTTTGAGTGATTGGAATTGGAAGACTCTAGTGATCAACTTAATTTGCATTTGGAATACTTTTTGGCAAAATCCCAAAATTCACAGTAATTCCAGTTTGGGGAATAAAATTACGAAAATTCTCAGTTCCAATATTTCTTATCTTCTTACGTGGGGATAAATTTTCATCAATCATTTCACTCATCATCTATTCCAAAATCCCTTAGGTGATCGGCTATGGGTGCCTCCACCTTAATTAAGGTAGAAGCACTCGTAGTCAATCATTTAGTCAAGCAATTTTGGAGCAGATTGTGTACAATATGAGGTGGTGGAAATTTTTCCCATGTAGGAAGATAAGAAATATAGGGATTGTAAAGTTTTCATAAATCTTATTCCCCCAAATTGAAATTACTATGAATTTTGGGAGCCAAAAAGTGCACTTCACCAATAGCCAATGTCTAGAGTCTTCCAAGTTCTAATTATTAAAGAATGCTCACTACTTCGGGACATGTGTCATAACCTTAATAGTCCCAACCTTGAAAAGGACAAAAAGAAAACTCTAAGCCTAATTTCTAAGCTAAGGTTGGAAACAGTGCATCCTACAAGTTGGATTTTAGACGTGGTTGACACCTAGTGCTTCTACCTTATACCTTCTTCAACAAGCAAACTTTAGAATGAGAAGTTAGTAAGAGAAAAGAGGAGCCAATGAGGAGTAGTTTTGGGGTGCAGAAGGTGTGACCCCCCTTTTCGGTGTGTTGAGCATGGAGAATGGAAAGTGGAGAACCCCACTCCTCCAAACTTGAACTAATGGCATAAAATAGAAGGAGTGTAGTACCTTGAAAGCAGCTAAGCACAAAATCCTAAACTACCGCAAGCTCTCCAGTCACCGTGCTCTCTAATGACGACGGCAATGACAATGAGGTCCTTGTCAAAAACAAAGTAGCAAAGGGAGTGAAGGTACGACAGCAAAGGAGGTGAAGGTATAATGGCAAATGGGTGAAATTGCGGAATACAAGAGAACAAACTTCACTCGCAAAATCTTCTTCACATCCCTTATTTACCTTTGCAAGACAATAATGGTCATTCTGAATCTTCAGAGAAAAGGACCTCCGCTAATTAACAAGGATGTGCCACATCTCTATTTTTTAAAGATTTAGAATAAGATAACAAAGGTGACTACCCTTAATCTTAAGCATTTTTTGCATATATATGATTGAACAATGGTAGGATAATAATTTTCTCTAATATTCAAGAAATAGAAATAAAAAGCATTGCACTGTTTTTTGCTAATTTTTCAGCAAATTTGGAATTACTAGAAAATAAATCCTAAAAGACAAGGGGTGCAAAAAACAATGGCCAATGTAAAAGCCACATGGTGGCCTTATGGTCCTTTAGGGGGTTAAAGAAGTGTAGATTACAATTTGATTTGTTTTCAATGTGAAGGCAAACCTATTTATAAGAAGCACAAAACTAAAATGTGTTAATAAAAATACCAATATGCTATCCATCTCAAAAGGTGTATGTTATTCACATCACAATAATGAAGCTGGTAAATCACATCATATTCCCCTCATTCACAACTTATTGCACAAATGGGGACATTCTCAAATATAGGGGATATAACTTACATCGTAGAATACATTTGTCATGGAACCCTTTTCATACGTAAAGTGAGAACCATGCTGAAAGGCATGTAGAGGGCATACTGTAGAGGGTGTACAGTATGCCCTCTGAATATATCACATATCATTCAGGTCATATTGAGACCAGCCATCTAGAATCCTGGCAAAGGAAAACAATGCTTCAGCCACAAGGACACGAAGCCAACACTATCGACAAGCTCGATCTTTGGATGGGGCGATAAGACTCCGGGTTCTGTCCTAAAGATGGACATCTATTAAAATGTATGTTTCATCATGGAAGCTTCTAAACTTTCAGCTTTCCACCTATATTTTCACATTTGAAGATGGTATATATTACTGATGCATAACCATCTACTCAACTCACGGTCGAAAATGGTCCTCATCTCGTGATTGTATCGACGCTAGATAGTCTAGCAAGAGAATGATGGGTACATGCTTGCAAAGGCTCCTGATAATCAACATGTGCCCCACAAGATACCAAAGAGGGGCTGCTCGTGAACATGGATTCACCCAGAAGCACGGCACCTGACATGGTACATAGTTTGAATCCAGAACCAGCTTCGTAGGCATGGCTTCAAAGCTTAGGCTGCAATCGTCAGTTAGGAACCTCATTGACGGAATTCTTCTTCATTGAATAGAACTCGATGTGAAGCGACCGCCTTGAACGTCGGGCGAGGAAGACCGGGAGGCCTGTGAGGTGTATCCCTGGGCCCTTGAAACAATGGGTTCACAAGAGCATTCATATCAGCTAATGGAATCCGTGCATGTGGTGGTTTCGGGCCATGCCTTGGAGCCTGGGGAGTTGGTGGTCGCACATCCAGTATACCTCCTGGTGCTTCACGTACACTGCACATAGCGAAAAATAGAACGACGTTAGATTTCGCAAAACCTGATTAAAAAGACATCGCGCACGCCGCTACAAGGATGCAACAAGACTCACATTTCACTGACAAAAGCAGGCCGAATGAATTACCTCAAGTAAAAACCTCGGTGACGTTTGGGTGTGTATAAGCCAATAGTTTTTTGCCTCTCGTAATCGGGGGTGGTGAAGTTGAAGTGCATTTGCCTCGCAATGTTAACCTGCACGATACGGTACAAATACACGTATTAGCAATGCAGTAATGCAAACAGACACAGTCACCAAACTCTACAAACGCAAACTTCGCCCACTTAACAGCAAACTCTTATCCGAGAGGACTGCACCAAAAGCATCCACATAATAAGATGCAACGAAGTTATGCTTACCGCTTGTTGCAAGGAGCGGCAGACGTGGAAGACAGGTTTAAGCTGGTCATGGTGTAGTCTACAGACAATATGAACCTGCGTAATGATAGAGCATGCATTGTCAATACGAGGAACGAAATATGAAAAACAAAAGCAGAGGAAGAACTGTTCATACAGTCTCCCGAAGAACCTTCAATATTATTTTCATTTCAAAAACAGCTACCAGACAACAAAAAAGATGACGCACGCAGAGCACGAGTAAAGATATGAACTATACCAGGAGCTCGACGGGCAAGCCTTCCAAAGGTGATTGAGACTGGGAGGGAAACTCCGTCCGACGCATAGGAGTCTGCATCACGGTTAAGTGCGAAGCAGGGGTAAGGGGGGTTCTGGGCGCCACTAACTTTTTCCTCTGAGGATATGCAGGCCCAAACACTTGTATCGTAGGGACAGGAGACATTGATGAAGGAGATAGCATGTTTGGAGTAGAATGGTTTTCCTCTTCAGTTGCAAGAGGCCGTCTCCTAAAATTAATATTCTCAACCAATTTCTTCTTTCCTAATGCTCCGTTGGAAGTACAAGATTTCTTATTCTCATCCACTAATTTCGCTAGTTGTCCTGGCCTAAGATATTTCCGTCGTCTCGGCATCTGAGTCTTACTTTCCGCACCCCGCTCTAAACTTCGAATTCTCTGCTCACTTAGAGAATTTACTCTAATCTCGGTCGCTGTCGCCACATCAGGTCTCAGAACTCGTCCACTGTACCAAAAGAAAAATGCACCGGTCAGGACACTGAGAATGTCCAAAAAACAGATCGAGATCGACGACATGATGAGGGATGCTCAGCGTCCTTGAAGAATCAAATGGACACCTTCACGATACGATGCGACCAACACCCTCGACGACAGGCACAGAAGGTCGCAGAATACATCAAAATAACAACAAATAAACACCCGGCAGTGCAACAAGTGACATACCTAGAAGATGTTTGAGATGAGCCTCGCGTTAATTCGGGAATACTCCGATACGACGTAGATGAAGAGGAACCAGCTCGATCTTCCAGACCGACAGAGATTCCCACACAGCTCCGAGGAGAGTCACACCTCTGACGCTTCACATAGGATACAGCATCTGGTTGCCCGCATTCACCCCTGGATGATTCCTCTCTCCTTCTTAATCTAACCATCATATTCATATTATCTAAGATGTCACGGCTCCGCGCAGACAGCCACAACAATTGAATCACTCACTGGGGTCGTTACTTAGAAGTACCAATGGCGAGCAACAGAGGCAAAAACGCGTAGGTTACCGAAGTCCAACCCAAGAAGGCAGACACTAGAAGCCGAAACTGGGATCCAGCCGTCGAGACCAAGAAAGTCCTACAGGCCGCTCTCACGTGCCACCCCCTTCTCCTTAACAAATTCTCCACTCCGCTAAAAACACCAACCATACCACACCACAGCTCCCGCACTGACAGTCGCCACTCCAAAACCATAAAAGCGCCAACAACAACTCACGCGCTAACCCTGCTGCCTCCGTCTCCCTCACCCTAACAATAACCGCACTGTCCCGAGTCCCTTGCAACCCCCTTGCGCTTCCCACCGTGCAGCCATTACCGAAATCTCTCCGCTGCCTTACTAATACGAGACTAAGCAAAGCCCTAAACCATGCTGTGAAAACGTACTGTCCAAGCTATGAACCAGCACACGAGATTCCCCGAGACAATGACGCCCGCGCACACACCACCAGCAACTTGGCACGAAGCTCAACCTAACCACACACAACACTGTATCAAAACGCAGCTTCCCCAGATCTGAAAAATTGCGGCAGCGATGGAAGCAGCGGCTGTGCGGCTCCTCGATGCGCTAACAATAGCATCCCCTCGAGTACAGGCTGTAGCATCGCAGCACAGGAATGAAATCCATAACTCCTTGCAAATTAGAGACGACGACAGTTCCAGACTGAAATATCTCCTTGCAAATGGAGAAGAACGACAATTCCTAGCGAAAAGCTTCCTCGGAAACAGGGACAGCGACTGTTCCAAGTGAGAATGCGACCTGGTCTTCCAGCGCGGGGGCGGGGGCGGGGGCGGGAGAGGCATTTGAATTGGACGGGAAGGCGATTCCCGCCCTTTTGGGCAAGGCCGGCACGGGCCGGGCCGGGTTGGGGGCGGTACCCGGGCGGCCGCGCGGGTGGCTTCTGAAGCCCGCGGTCGGCGAGTGTTCACCGAATCGTGATTGGCGTTCATCCAATACGATATGGGTATTATACGGTTTCATCTGTATATGAAATACGATCGGGAAAGTACAATAGCATTGGATTCCTGATTGATTTTTGGCGTTCATACGATACGATATGCGTGTACGGTTTCAGTTGTGTACGAATACGAGCGGGAGAGTAGCATTGGATTCCTGATTGATTTTTGATCGCTACCATGACTCATGAGTGTTTGCCATTTAATTGGGAATCGCACCAGATTTTAACTAAATTGGCGAGAGCCGGCTCAGGGTTTATGGCTTGGGATGCCGTATTTCATCCCAGGCTTCCCTTTCTAGAATTTTGAATTGGAGCTTTGGTAGGAACCAGGGTTTTGTTTGTTTTTGTTTTTTTGCTGTCTGGTGCCAGATTGCACTAGAAAAAATACTTTGGCCTAAAAAATGGCAACAAACTGTGAAGTTTTTTTGCCAGAAAATTTTGAATTAAAAAAAAATCTTGGATGACATCACCAAATTGTGGGGGAAAACAAAATCATGGACATGTGATATGTGCTAATGGATATTTTCTATCTAATATGTGGATGAATGTCAAAATTTAGAGCACCACTAGAACACTTTATATTGCCACTTTGACACTTCATTAAAAAATGAAGGCAAAAAAGAAGTCATGGTAGGGGTCTTGTGGACGAATTTGTGCAAAAGGGTATCCAAACTAAGGTGGGTACCCCAAATTGCCACTTTTGCTACTTACTTATTATTATTAGACTTGGTCAAAATTTCATTGATTTTCTTATTGACAAATGAAAGGAGATTCCAATGCACCAAAGAACACATTTGGATACCGTATGCAAAAGTTATGAAGGGTCGAAGTTTTTTGGTAGATGTTCTGAAATCATTTCTTCAACATATTTACATATTGATTTTGGAGATGTACACAAAGTAATGATGATGATTTTAGGTAATTGCAATTTTGGGTATACCCAATTTTTTTAGCATAAATTTCTTGGGGTCAAGACAAATTACCAAGTGGTGTGGAAATCAACTACAACATTAATTTCTTAGTGAATAGGGATCTAGTGAGTAGATGATAAATGTCTCAAAAGTTTATTATGAAACAGTGAAGGGAGTTCATGGGATGTTGGAAACACAATTTGGTCTAGTTATAGCAATGCGACTAGTTCAATCACTTGATGCTTTATAACCTTTATGTAAAAATTTGAATCACTTCATGTTAAAATGGAAAGAAATTGAAGCCAAGTTTGAAAAATGAAGTTCTTTGTATTTCGACTCTTATCAAGTCATAATTTTATTGCTTCAAAAGCTCTAAATCTATAATACTCTTTCTACCATATTCTCCTAGAAATTATAACCCTAATTAATGCAATTTATCCCCATGTTTATCCATTTCTATTACATATTTTACTTTTGATTAGGAGAGATTATATGTCCAGTTTATATTTATTTTGGATAAACATGGCAATATCATCAATAAAGTTTTTGACAAAATATATGGCTCTCGATTTATGAGGTTAGTACTTTGGGATGTTTAGCCAAAAGCAATTTCACATATTTCAACCTTGAAGATGATAAAATATGACATAGGGTTGAATAATAAAGAATCATTAGGTAAACTATCCATTCCATTTCAAAGATCATTTACATTTATGAAAGGTGATAAAATATCAAAGGTGATAAAATTTTGGAATATTAAATGATGACTTTTTGGACTTATACCCCTCAACAAATTCAAAGCTTGTTCACAAAAAAAAAAGGATATACAATCTCCAAGGGTTGATTAAAAAATAAAAATAATCCATTCTAGCTATAGAGATTATATATCCTCACAATTCTTTTCCAAGGTCTATTTATTATTCCATATCAACAAGTTATAATCTTCAAAAGTATAAAATATAGCCACTTGCCACATCATATGCAACATAGGAATATTTTGAAGATATGTATCTGTGGTGCAAATACTTTAGTGGAATTTGGATAATTGACTTCATAAGTTTTGACATTCACCTATCTAATAATTAGTTGATTAAACTATAAGAGTTGATTTAGGTAATTGAAAAATAAAATCATAAATTCCAAATGCTTTGCAATAAACAAATAATATGGTTAAGTATGTAATTAATCACATAGTGTTTGCATTTTAGAATTTCTTAGGAAATAAACATTGATTTGGAAAATAACAACACCTTTTTTCTTACATTGTCCTAATATCTTCAAAATTTGTTAATCATCTTGGCTAATTATTCATTTTCCTTGTGGTTTTGAAGCTTTTGAAGGATTGCATCTTCATAAAGTGAAATGGCAAAGCAAAAGACTATATAATGCATGTTTTCACCAAATGATAATAGAAGTTGGAAATGTGGATGGAGACTAATTTTGGATGATAACGGAGTTGGAGAAAGAGATTGTATAGTCTAGTTGGAAGATCAAATAAAACAACTTGAAGTTTATTGATACCAAAGTACTCAGGTACAGGACAAAGGAGCATTTGTAACTTAAAGATTAAAAGTTCACAAGATTTAATTTGTTTGGATGAGATTCATATATCTTGTCACATAAATATGTGACCCAAAAGAAGCTTTAATTGTATTTGTTTGTTTTTATTATATATACAATAATTTCATTGATTTGACTACTCAAAAAGCAATCATATTATTAGAAATAATGAAATTATATAAAATATGCCTAAAGACAGGATCATATCCGAAGTTACAAATATATATATATATATATATATATATATATATATATATATATATATATATATATATATATATATATATATATATATATATATATATATATATATATATATATATATATATATATATTTGATTGTTCACAGCATTATTGAACTAACTACCAGAGTCTCCATTATTATTTAAATAAAATTAGGAAAATGAATTCAACAAATGCCACAAATAGGAATATTGATTCAAAATTTGAATTGTTTTTTTACAAACAAACTTTAAACAAATATTTTTAGTAAAATTTCAGCATCTATTTTTAGAATTTTTTTCTATTAATCCTAATAGTAGAGTACAGTACTAGTCAAGCAAGGCATTTGTAGTTGTAACTAGTATTTTAAATTGCACAATAACAATGATGCAATTTACTTGTAATCTTTCTTTATTTCTTCACTTAAGCAAATTCAATTTTTTTTGTTTGAAGAAAACATATGGGTTATGTTTGGTATTGTTGTGGTCTTGTATACATATTCAGAAGCAGTCATAGCAATTCCTACAATCTTTGATTGTTTCAAGTCGAAAACAATTCCGAGACTCCTAATCCTAAAACAATGCTAAATTCTTTCTTTGAATTATTGTAAGTCTAGTCTCAGAATAGTTTGTTTATTTGTTGAAATAAATCCAGCCTTCAAAAATACTACATAAAAAAACCTCTCCAAACATAAGATCATGAAGCTTGAATTTTGATAGAATTAATAACTTTAATTCGATCAATCAAACTCAGGCTATATGCCTCCTTCTCCACTACTTTAAAAGAAAAACTCAAGTATTCAAACTCAATTATTGGGGGATTTACACTAAAAGAGTCTCAAAAAGAGTACTTTCAAATTGCATTATCTTGGTGCATTATACAACTAAGTTTAAAGATCTCATTGAGAATTATTCAGAAAATTTTCATTTATTAATATAAATTTCACAATTGGAATTTTTATTTTAGATGTATATTATTTTATAATTTCATTTTCATTTTCATGTTTAGTTTTGAAGTTTAGAATCTTAGATTAGATTTTAGAGGTTAACGAAGACATTTTCAAATTTTCTATTTTATAAAGACTGTAATGACTAATTTGTCTTAAATTTTTTATTGAAGGTCATGAATTATATGTGGAAAAAATTGTGGATATGCTCAAGAGTAGTTTTTGATGCAAATATTGAAATTCAATGCAAAACTAGTGCACATTGAGCATTTCTATGCACCTCAAGTGCATAATAGGATTTATTATAATGTTTCTATATTTTCCATGTAGTAGATATACACTTGAGAAATCAAATCCAATTTTTAAAATGATTGAAGTAAAGTTTCTTCATTTTCCAAACTACCCAAGTTTGCACCCACCTCCAAAATTAGAATGTTGACATATTTACTTATTAAAACAAGAGTTGATAAAAAGAAAATGACAATTAGTAACAATATAAAAAACAACTCAAAAGAAATAAAATATTCAGAGTTTATGGAACCTGCAAAAAAATGCAAAATCTATTTTTGTCAATGAAAGGGTTGAATTCTAGGCGCCATTGGGTCATAATAAGGCTTTAGAGTTTCTTCAAATCTTTTTGGATTTTCAAGTTGCAATAATGCATTTTCAACTTGAATATGAGTTTCAATATATCTTGCCATACATTAGAAGAGATTTAAGGTAAAAAGAAGTCTACGAGTGTGCAGCTCGTTCTCGGCTTAGGAACTCTTCTACATGTGCAGTCTAACATGGTCAAGAGAGTGTCACGTAAAAGTTTTTGGAAAAAAATAATAATTTTGCAATTTTTTTGCAATTTTGCAATTTTTTTTTTTTTTTTGACAGCGTCAATGCTGGTTCATAACATAGAAACAAGCAAGGGGAACAAGCTTGAAACAGCCCTCCCTTGCCCTCAAATCTCCCTTAATGATCCCATTTGGATTGTTGTACTTCCTATTACCTTAGTTATAAAAAACAGTTTTCTCCCAACATTGGTAGGCTTGCCAAGGTTTAAGATCTCATAGAAGTTAGTCAACATATAGTCCATCCTTGAGTGACAAGGGTATATAATGGGGGGCTATATAATCAATATTTATAATTAATGTTGTAAGTAATAGTACTAAACTACCACCACATTTACGTTTATCCTTTTTTTATTTTAATGTTTTTAATGAAATTTGTTGAAATTTGTTAAAAGAATTTTATTTTAACGAATATTAATAGATTTTTAAAAATCCAACAAAAGAATGCCATTTTTTTTCCACAAAGAAAAACTACCTAACCAAATCTAATAAAAATAGGGATAGTAGTTGTTTGAATTGAACCTTTCATGAGATTATCTAATTATAGTAACTAGAATGAGAATAGAGATGGACAAACTACACATCACTACCAAACTTGTGAGCAAATATTTTATGTGTCTACATTCTCAATAACAAGAGAGTCAATAGGCTCTAGACGTATAATACAAATTATAGATGAATGCGACAATGTTTATGAAATTTATCAATACCATAAGCAACAGGAATCTAGTAAATGATATATTGGCCACCCTTCAATATTCCCTTGAATTTATTCTTCACCCTTACCTTGGCTTCCACATCTCTGAAATTGAATTGTCAATGGCTACTACCAAATTTCTCCAAGCACAAAGCATTGTATCTCTCAAACCTTGGGGAATCAACCTTGTAGATTAACATTGACATTAGTCTTCTATTTACCGGAACATATATTGATCTTCATATCCATTGTACACAATGCTATGTACAAAATATTGTACAACTTTACATAGAGTGATAGATTGATTTATTCAGTCCGGCTAGCTAATCTTTGATTTTTTCCTACATTTAGCCTAGAGTTTGTAGTGCTTAAATCCTGAAATTAAAGTGACAAAAAATAATCTCAATAGGTGCAAAGAAGAAAGAACCATAATTAATCCAATACCAATAGGAAAATATGCTAGACCAATGCATGCACTATGGAAAAGAACAATGAACCTTGGCGTCCTTCACAAGAGAGAGCCTTTGGAAGCAAAAACCTAAACTTTTCATTTTCAATCACACCATTGACATCCAACATGGGGCTCCAAATTCTATTGTTAAATGCAATCCAGGTCTCAAAGAAAGCATCCTATAAACATTTTTTTGGATATCCTATTAAATGGCATGCTATAATGAATGTGTTGTAAATCTATAGAACAAATTTTTATCACATTTGGCCTTAGATATACTATTTTCAAAATAGTAGTATCTACTCTATCATATATCTATGCATTATATAATTTTTAGATTCAAAAAATAGAATGCACCTTATAAAGTAGTGTCTCACATGGTTCCTAAATTTTTCACCACTAACCTCCTTGAATATGAGATTTATATGTATTCTAATTCATTTGCCCTGAAATTCAAATATCTATCTATTTTATTAGCTTTAGATAAAGGTGAAGGGTACTTTGCATTGGAAAAAGCTACAAAACATTATTGAATTGAAAGGTTGAGGTGTCTTATTGTGTCACTAAATATAGAATGATTCTATGTATAGTGATCTACAATACAAAAATAAATTAGGAGTTGTAATACATAAGAGGTAAAATTCCTAAAGTTTAAGGATGTTGTATACATGTAAGGAAGTATGAGTTGGACTTTACTTATAAAACAAGCCAATGCTACCAAAAATAAATCTCTTGGTAATGTAACAATTGTTTATTATTTTACATGTCAAAATATTACATCACATTTTAAGGAGGTAAATATTGTTTCAATATTCAGGGAGAGGGTTCAAAATTGGATTGTAAAGATGGTATTCATACCCGTGGTTGGATTTTGATTGTTCCAAATTTTAAAGGTGTCTTTTAGAAATGAGTTTGGTTATTCTCAAAAAGAGCTAGAAAAAGAGGCCAAATGTGGGTTTTCAACTCTACCTTCAAAACTTTCTAGCATTAGCTGTAATCCTAAATTTATTATAAGGATCAAATTGTTTCTAATAATTTCTTGTGAAAAATCTATAAACAATTGTTTACCATTGATAATAGAATTAGAATATTTTGATTTCATTTATGGAATCAACAATCCAAAATTAGGAAAGAATGATTACAATATTCATAACTATCCCAAAAATTGGAAGCAAGTTTTTACATTATATAGTAGGAGTGTGCGTAGAAGCCAACTCTTGCAATAATTAAATGTTTTGATTATGACTCATGTTGGGGTCTTAAACTCAATTCTAATGCCCCATACTAAACTCAGTTGCTAGCAAGGAACTATCTATTGCATCTATTTTGGTTAGTACTAAAAATAATTTGGCTCAAATAACAATGATAGAATCAGGATTCTATTAAATATTTTTATTATGGAAAACTATAGAATCCAAATGAATAAATATAATAAAAAATAGATAAATACATTTAATGATTCTACTACATTGATTTATCCAATAGTCTAGATGATCTAATTTATCAAAGTCAAACTATTGGAATTACAATAATGCAAGTTAGAATACCGCATATTAGGATCACATTACAATAGATTGCCAAAATACTTTACTTTTCACTGTAGAATACTTTTGGCAAGGTGAAAATTATATGTTAGGATTTTGGCACTTCAAGCTATTAGTTTTTTGTTTTTCATCTTCCACAACTCTTCTTGTTTTTTTTGCCACAACTTTTCTCATTTTCTTGTTGTTGAGCCTTTTTTTGATTAATGTTTTTTTTCATTACCAAGCCTTCTCTTGGTTGTTTCGTATTTTCAACTTGATGATGATCATTAAATAAATGCTTTAGAGCTTTACACTTGAAAATACAACCTTTTTCATTATAATTTCAAAATACAATTCTAAAATATTCCAAATATGAGACAATATGGAAGAAACTTTTTGAATAACCTTTTGGACATTTGTTATAATATTTCAAATTTTACAAATTTTAAAAAAATACTTAACTTTGTATTTGAATCTATCTTCATGTAAGGTACTAAGGTAGAACAACCCCATTAGATGATATTTGAAGCAGGCCTCTAAGAGACTGCAAGTTATCCTGCGTTCCCAGACTGCGAGAACGTAGGATAATTGTTGGCTGATGTGGTTGAAGCAGTGCCACGTTATTTTCAGGATTTTTTTTTTTTTTTTTTTTTTTTTGCTTAAAGTGATATTTGAAAAAAAATAAAAATTCTAACAACTTGTACGGCTGTTCGCAAAATCGGGACAGATTTGGCAAGCCTAAAACGGCCCTTCAATGCCTCCAATGTCATCTAATGATTAAGATAAATAGATCCACAACATCTGGAAAATGACCCCATTACATGTTTTCTTTAATAAATGAGAGTTGGATTACAATCTATGCTTTAGATGACAATAATGGAATGATTAGTGACTTCAATAAGAACTTTTAACTTTTTGTTATAAATTTATTGTAGGAAATGACTTTTGTAGGCTTCTATGTTAACCCCTGAGCATCCGGAGTTAGAATGCTGAAGTGGGGCATTGTAGACCTAGTTCCACTCAACTCGGCAGCAAATTTTCAAAAATTCAATCGGTGTCGGCCAACCGTTGAAATTAGGAGAAGATTATGTCACGCAGCTTTGGGTGGAATTAGGTAGGTTTTGACCGTACCATTTCTAAATTATAATGGTCAAAGGGCAATTGACTACAGTCATTTCTTTGAAATCAATGCAGGATTATAGATTCAAAAATTTGCAGAAAATCATACAGGTGGGGTCTTGCTCCAAATTTTTGGCAGGGAAGAGGGTCCCGTGTTACAAAAAGGCCAGTCAATTTTGGAAATTTTTAGATGCCGAACGGAGGGAAAATCTAGCCCCAAATGTGCGGCACTCTTATTGCAAACTGCAATCTGACCGGGAGTAGTGTACAAGCAAACCTGACACGTTGGACGTGCTCCGGTACCACGCTCCCATATTTGTTGCCACCTTATAGCTCCCGTATTCTTCCAGAATTTGTTGAGGTCAGCTGAAGGTCCAAACCACAGACCAGACATTGTATGAATGCCGGTTTAGGATGACAATTCAGATGTGCGAGGGGGGGCAACTAAAAACAAAGTTACCAAAATGACATACTTCGTGTTCCAATATCATTATGGGGTTTTACAAATAACCAATTTCGGTTGGTAAATTCAACAGCAAAGTTTCAAAAAGCCTGCGTATATTTGAACTACCTATAAGAACGAAGGTATACAACTTCAGAAAATGCCCAACACGCATTGGACCTTCATCTACCAAGTTCTGCAAACTGCAACTAGCCAAATTACAAAACTACAACTAGAACAAAACAACAATCTGCCGCTAAAGGCAGGTAACCTGAGACCAATAAGCTCAACTACCCTACAGCCAAAATGGAAAACTGCAATGCCATGCCTCCCCAAAAAAATGAAACAAAAAGCAACAAGAGCATACTTGCATCTCATCATGCCGCTTTCCATCATGCTTGCATAGCAATTGAATCGGCCCAATGCTTGGCCCTACAAGGATGGGGCCGCACCCCATTCACTTGCAACCCTGGAAGGACAAGTTACTCGAAGAGACCACTTTTGCATCGTGTGCACTTTGATAAAGCTTCAATTGCTGCCACTTCGTCAAACGATGCCCTTGATTCTGTATGAGGCAGTCCCGTTTCCGAAGTCCGCAAGTCCGCTCTGGCTACTCCCGCCATGTCTATGGCTCTTGGACGTTGGATTTGGAACAATCAGCCGCCCAATGTTCTATAGTGTAGTCGATGAGCACTACGTGAGCGACCACTTCAGTACAATGATGGCGATGTTGGTACACCATAAATGTGACTGCTCCACTTGCTATGCCTCCAAATCCAAACAATGGCGCAATTCCAATGAGCCCACAAACCCTAAAGCATTCAAATGAATAAAGAAGAACTCAATTTTTGCACTGCCGATGATGTACACTAATCAAATTACCCATTAGGCGAGTTGCAATGAGGGTACTCATACTCCCAAAACCTTGCTTCTTCCCTTGCGTAGTGCAATTTGGTGTTTCTCGGACTCACGGCTTGGCCCCAGTCATCGCCAGCATCGTACGAAATTCTCCAACAATATGGCACCGGTGGCAGCCGATGCTCCCGGTGGCCAGTCCGTGCCACTGTTCACGATCAATGCAAAATGTTGTATAAGTTGTTGAAATCAATGATCCCACTTTGATGTACAAGAAGCCAAAATCGTATCGCCCATTCCGCAACATCACTCCAATACCCCTCCCATCCTTGTACAATTTTTCCCAACAGTACACCCAGGATCTCCAGAGTTATTGCAAAAAAACAAATTGGGAGAGGCCAGATTTTTGCCCTTGGGACATTCAGGGGTTAAGGAATATTGTGACTGCTTTAACCTCTAAAGGAGGTGGTTGTATAAATACAACCTGACATTGCACATACAAAAAAAGCACTTTCATAGCAAAGATGTGAAGTTAGGGGTAAGATTTTCTACACATGATTTTCACAAGATTGTTGTCTCTGTAATTATTTTGAAGATTTTGTGAAATATATGTCATCCTCAAAGAATTCAAATATGGTGAAAAGGAATAAAAATGCAGTGTATACTGGACTCATCAGGTAGCCAAATGTACGTGCATGGTTCAATTTTTTTGAGGTTGGTGTCGATCTGAAGCAGATGCTTCTGTGATTTTCAAAACCCATAAGGTGATTATCAAGAAGCCATCCAAAATTTTAGAGAATTCTTTGTATGCAATTGGTAGGTCAAAGAAAAAAGTTTGGTATACGGAGCATTTGACACACTTCACGCATGCAGAGGATGAGGTCTGGTGGTACGCAACAACGATGTCTGTGGTTGATGCGGGTCACATATCACAGACTCAAAGGATTCTCACTAATATTTTAGAGATTTTAGCTGAAACTCATCATGTTCAGCTGGCCTTAACAAATGATAGTTATTCTTCCACTGTCAGCAGGGATGGTAATGTCGGAAAGAAAATACATCTTTGAAATTGGTCCAACATGCACAAGAACTTACAGACCTTGAAGTTATACAAACAAGGTTATGGAATCAATCCACAACATGCCACAAAGCGGCGTATTTGTGATTTCACTTCCATCACCATTTTAGATCTAGGTCTTTCACCTATAGAATCATAGACAATTAGAAGAAATGAAAACTGC
Organism: Neckera pumila; assembly: GCA_963969595.1. Classification (NCBI taxonomy): domain Eukaryota; kingdom Viridiplantae; phylum Streptophyta; class Bryopsida; order Hypnales; family Neckeraceae; genus Neckera; species Neckera pumila. The sequence continues at coordinate 3,205,143 of OZ018415.1, read as the reverse complement.
ACCAATAAGTTCAATCTGTACAACTAACTTTGATATGAACCAATAACATACGTACTTCAATGAGTTTGATCTGCACCAATAGCTCTGAACTGAACTTGGTACAAAAAAAGAATGCAAACGAGCCAAATCACATAAATTCTTCATTGTCGAATGACTAACATCAATTAGTTGAAATGAATAGAAAGATCAATAAAAGGGTATGTTTTGATTGGATTTACTCACAGTGATTACTGCAAAGACCATCCTGACTCACGATCATGCATGCCTTGCGATTGATCAAACTCACGATGTGCCTCATTGACAATCATTGCAACGAGATCGATCTGTCTGGTTCACAGTCAATATTCCAAAGATTTGCCTAACTCACCAGCTTCCTAGGATTGAAAGTGAGCAGGGTAACAGCAAAAGCTTAGAATTCAATTGCGTCCCTGGAGGAATCCAATGATGCAGAGCAAGACAAAGAGAATAATGGAGAGACCGTAGTGGTGGAAAGTCTGGAGGTACAGAACATCTTTATTATATTTAGTAACTTTATTCCTATTCATTTTGATCCCTGATTGAACTTCCTTTATCCGATAAAAGGTGTGTAGGGGTTGAGTGGGAGCAACCGGTAATAGTGTATTGGTAACACAAATGTCACGACCTTGTTCCATATGACCAGCAAAGAATGACACCGTTTGAAATTTGATGCTTTTAGTATGTGCATTCGGGGACTCCTTGCTAAGCATTGATTGTGCAACTTCATAAATCTACCTCATATAAAAAATAAATGAATAAATTGAACAGAAGAAAGACACTAACTGTTCACAAGAAAATACATTGGTTTTTCAAAACTTTATTGCTAATATATAGAAAAGTCATTACCATTGTTGTCTATCAAGATTCAAGTCCTGCCTACATTCTACATTCAAAATGGGTAAGGAACTTACATCAGGTGTATAGCCTACATGCTGCACGATGGAAAAACTTACAAACAATAGAACAAACTATAATAAACCAATGCTATAAAAATATAGAGGCAGTCATAAAGTTGCTATGATCCCGTAAATGTTCACAAGATTTTGAAGTCAACAAGTGTGCCAAATGCTAGACTGGGGTATCATGATCAAAAAGTTGCGTTCAGTTTTTTTGCAGGAGCGCCTTCGATTTGCATCTGAGTCACCCCTCCTACCTTCTGCAGACAACAAACAATAGTCCACAGTAGGACTACATCAATTGGAAGGTTCACAAGGCATCGTAAATGCTGTTATAGCATGGGCGACGAATACACATCCAAACGTAGCCACAACCCTTACAAAACCAATGTTGCGGCTTCTTACAGACGATGCACTGACGCTTTAAGCTTGAATGTTGAGGTCCTTAGTCACTCTTATCAAACCAAAGGCTTGGCCACTTAGCCTGGGGTACCTTTGACGTCTTCAACATGGGATGAATTAGGTATCCACCTATTGCAATTTGAAACTGCATATGGGACATAAGCTTGAGACCCATTTCTTCAATCTTTTCTTGGTACATTATCCACATATTGATCAAGGATTGATCAAGTACAAACTTGAATAGCTTTTTCCACCATTTATGGCTGGACAATTGTGTGGAGTAGATGCCACGGAGTTGATCCGTGACATCTACTCCATGCATATATTTTTGATATTGTAAATGTATTGGTGTAGAAGGAGTGATCAGTTGCTAAGCCTGTTTCTTCAACCTCCTAAGCACTTGTACTCCTAGACTCCAAGCATCAGTAGCTGTGCTCAACATTGCTACCAATTCTTTGTCTTTCCATGAAATTTCCACCATTTGTCTATCATGGTGCATTCTTATAACTACCCCCCCTTGCCTCTCTTTTTCACAATTTTGGCTAAGCCCGGGGGGCATATTCAGGCGGTTACACTTGACAGTTCCAGTTGCCCAAGTTCCGGTGACCATAAATTCATGGAAGAGATTCACAAATGAAAAAGCATTGTCAACTACTAGAATATGACCACGGTTTTGTAGTCCAACAAGCAATCTGGTGACAACTACATGACCAAGCTCCATTGGTCCACTATCTATTCCCTTCTCTAAATAGACTTCGATCCTCGTCACGAAATGGGATTTAGAGCTGACAAGGGCCTACACTTTGATTCCAAAACATGCAGGCTTGTCTTGCATGAACCGACAAATATGGCAATCCTTCCCTTATATACGGGATTACACATTCGTCAATAGTCAACATTCTCTCAATTATAGACATCGTTGGATTCCTTTCCACCGAGACAAAGACATAACGTTTGGTATCATTGCACAATGTAGAAATTCCTTGCTTTGTTTTCAATAATGCCTTATTGATGGCTAATTTCTTAACTCCCTTCAAGACCACAATATCAAGCCAGGCTCAAAGTTCTACAACACTAAAGTTGACCCACTTAGGTCCACCTTTTGTCACATTCTTTTCTCTTACTGCAGAAATTTTTTTATTCAATTCTTGACGAGCATATAGATTAGTTTCTTCAACTATCTGAGATAGGGTTTCCTTTGACCAATATAAGTTCCAAAAATCACCAGGGTGCAAAACATGTTCTATATCAGGGAATTGTCCTTTTGGAGTAGGAGCTGTGAAATTATCTCTATTTCCTAGCAATTTGACATGACAAGAATCCCAACTGTCAGGCCCGTAATAGGCATGCAGTTCCCATAGATTCATAGGTCGAGCGATGTATGCCTGGTTTGTATGGGACTACGCTTCCAAATCGGGGTCAATTTGTAAGTCAATTTGTGTTTCGGGAATCTTCTCACATTGAGGACTTAATTCACGTTCACTAACTAGACTGGAAGGACTAGACTGACTAGATGCATGAACATGTGTGGTAGTCTCTTTATATAGAGCAACACAAGACTCATCTTGCTATTTTCAAGATCAGAAAACGTCCCTAACCAATCTGATCCGCTAGAGTCTCCAGTTTGTGGACACATTCTCTTCCTATAGTAATCATATATCTAGGAAGGTCAATTCTCACCTTCGGATATGGAGTTTGTCTAGTTGATGCCTTACTATCGTTGTATTCATCTTCTTCTATGTAATCAGGAATAGGATACTCTGCTTCCTTCTCTCTCCAATTGCCATCATCTTTTTCATTGTTACGATCCTTAGCATGTCTTTGCGGAGTGTTTGACCCCACTAGAATTGTGTTGCCATTGCCAAAAGATTCCAACTAAACAATGCTTTTGTCAACCTCATGCACTGTGCCTTGATGTGGCTCTGGATTTTGGAGTTGCATATTAGCATATCTTGTCTTCCACCCACGACCCTTGCCATTGTGACTTCCAACTGCGCTAACATCATGTTGGAGCGCCACCCTTCATTGTGCTTCATTCAAATGCATATTGGCACCAAGGTCTCCAAAATTACAGACTATGATGTGTCTTCCTGTACCTTTGTCATATTCCTCTACAACAATATCCATAGTCCAAGATGGTATGTATCTAGACTTGAAGCTTGTGGGAGTACGTAATGTCAAACTCCGGAATTCCGGATTAGTTTAGGAGTAGATTAGTGAGGTTTTTTGAAATTTTCGAATATTGAAGTAGTAATCTAGAACAGTTAGCCAAACCAGGAAATTGGGAAAGTTCCGGCTTAGCAAAAACTGTAAAATGGATAAGGAACGGATCTTAACGGGATCCGCAATCCAGAAGGTGATCCGGATTCAGGAAACCTACGACCTAGGTTCCGGTCCGGGAATTAGAGTTCCGTTGGAAAAAGGCGGCGCATTTATGGGCCGTCCCAACGGGTGTTGGTCGCTGGCCGGCTACTTAAGCCGTTCTCCTCCATTCCTTTTCTCTCTTTCTTCCGCTCGAGGATGCGTGTGTGTTTGCAGGTTTAGAGTGCGCATTAGCTGAGTGAAAGAGTGGTGAGTTAGAATCAGATAGGGAGAGAAGGAAAGGAGGGTGCCGATTGCACCGGGTTAGTAGGGTTCGGTCGGCTTGGATGGAGGAATCTCGCAAACCGACAGTTACGGCCAAGTGGCTCAATCCGGTTATACCTACGGATCCGAAGGCGCGGGTGCTTTTGGAAGGTGATTTGGACAACATGGGATGCGCGGGGTTGTTGTACAAGCCGTGGAATCTCAAGGACGAGGCGATGATCCACGAAGTTGTGGTCGGAGCTCCGAATCACTTCAAGTTGACAAAGCGAGGGAAGTCAACAAAGTGGACCGAGGAGATGTGGACGGAAATCTACTTGTTCCAGAAGGCAGGTTCCGGCTATGCCTTGAGGAATGACGGGTACGTTCACGGAAAGTTCCGGAATCTACCCCATCCGAAGGAAGGATTTGCGATACATGATTGCATTGACGTAAGGCAGAGACAGGTGCTAGAATTCCTGGTTCCGATCTTGTATCCAGAGAAGCCCACCCGGCTCACTAGTACGTTGGGCAACACCATTTTTGGAGCGATGGAGGATAGGCCGGTATACTAGGGGAGGATATTGAAGGCCGTGATGCAGAAACTGGCGGACGGCGTGCAAAGGGCCAAGTCCAGCGCGCTAAGCACCTACCTCTTCCACCTTTACTACCACAACGGGATCGTGAGCGAGTAGGAAACCAAGGACTACAAGGTAGCCAAGGAGATGCTGAAGTACGGTCTGGCTCCAGAACCGGAGAAGCCTGCCGAGGAAACAATTCCGGACGTGACACCGCCAAGACCGGAGAGGGCGGAAAGTTCACGGTGGAAGTCAACCGACCCGAACGCAAGGGAGAAGCAACAAGTTCCAAAAACGGGGGAACCGGGCCGGACCTTCTCAGACCTAGAAGGGAACGAGTTGTTTGATTCCGGAGAGGAATGGTTCTAGGAGGCAAGGAAACGGTATGAGGAATTGGTGGATTTTATATGCATGATATTGGACGAAATGAAAGGTGGAGCCGAACGAGATTTTGGGAGAGCTTAGAAAGCGTCCGGATCCGACTTTGCTCAGTAGGAAGGAGGACCAGATCCGAAAACTGGAGGAAGAGAAGATCCAACTCCAGACCCATTTGGGTGTTGCGGATGAAGGCCTCCAGTTCGCATCCAAGAGAGAGTCGGATGCGATGCATGTGGTGAGGATACTCATGGATTTGGTGGGACAGCCCGCGGATCAAATCACGCGTGCCCGGCTCTTCACTGATAAGTTAGTTCAAGAGGGCGTCGTGATCGGAAGTATGATTCTCAAGATCCTGGTGGATTATGGGATCAAGATGGAGAACTTACTGGCGGAGATGAGGAAGCTGTTGGACTTTCTCGATCCAGCAGTCATGGACTTCACCAAATTTCCGGAAGTGCAGAGTGCGCAGTTGTGAAGGACTCCGGCCAAACCAGTCCCCGCCGAAAGGACTCCCATATTGGAGCAAGGGCTTTAAGCCTTGCTGAAGGACGTCACGGCTCAATGCGCAGGTCAAGCGGGGCCGTCACAATGGAGGGAGAGATTAACCGCGGAGGTTACCAAGAAGGGGCCGGGTTCTCTAGTGGTTCAGGAAACTTCGGTGAAGACGGTTCTGGTCACATTCCCCCCACGCACGGCAAGGGTACCAGAGGGAAACATAGGATCCACGGTCCTGGTTTCTCCGTTTCGGACGGATTTGACGAGCTGGATGCCTATGGTGGAGAATCTGGCCAGGATACATTCGGAAGACTTCACCCACATGGAAGAAGCATTTGAGCAAGAGGAAGAAGGCGGTGAAGAGGATCCGGTTGGAGCTTCATTGGGGCAACCCATTGAGATGGAGTCGGATAGGGAGTTAGTCTTATTCAATGACGAGGAGACGAAAGTCACGACAACTCCACTGATCCAGCGTCCAATCCAGACCCGGGCAAGTGTCCGGAACACTCCCACAAAGACGACAGGAGTGACGCAAGGCGGCAGTAGTTCGAAGAAGTCATGGAGGAAGTAGTTAGTTAGGATGTTTGGATTTTGGATTAGAATTTGAATTCTAGTTCCGGAACAGGTTTTCTGCGCTTGGGACCCTGGTTCTAGATTTATTTTTAGAATGAGACGGCAATGGATTTTCCGTGTATTTCAGGGGGTTCTCTGATTGGCTGCCCGGATTCTTGGGGCTGCTTTTTGGCTTTTAGGTGTTGACTTTTTGTGGGTTTTAAGGGCTGGGAAGCTTGTTGTGCTGGAATTCCCTCCTAGCAGATTTTCATTTTGTATTCCATTCCTTTCTTTTAATCTAAGTGCTGTGTGAGCTTCCAGATTTTCATCTTAGTGTTCGAGTGTTAGTCTGAATGCTTATGACTGTACTAGAGTGTGAGGGAAGACGGGTGAGGAGGAATCCGGATCTTGGATAGTCAGTTCCATTTGAAAGGTACATTTGAGACAATGTTAGATTCTTGACTGAGTGAAAGTGTACAGCACCTTTAAATTACCATAACGGTGATCCGGTCGACTGAGTAGCGGAAGCGAGTCCGGCTGTCAACCCGTGCGGAAGTAAGCACCCGCCCAGAGGAAGTCGCCACTCTCTCGGAAGGTTTGCCAACCTCGGAATAGTCTAGCACTTAACAAACCACCCCCGGTAGGTTCCGAAACCCTGTGATCTGTTGTTGTAGTGAGGAGTGGATCAAGTCCTGAGTGACCTGCTTTCCGGATGGGGTGTCTAGGAAGTTGTGAGGATCCGGATCTTCTTTCCTTGTTGCAACTCCTTTAAAATATTTAGGTGTTCGTTTGTGTTTGCCAAGTTTAGTGAGTGTGAGAACCAGAGTGGTGAAGTCCCTACCCCTTGAAAGATCAAAGCGGATCCTCTGATGGTGAAACAGAGGTGAAAGAAACCATCTTGATTTGGAAGTGGAAACCGGATTCCAGGTAGAACCGGATTCGGATTGAATTCCGGATAGTTAAAAGTTCCGGAAACGAGTGAATAGGTGATTGGATTGAAGAAAAAAGAGAATCCGGAAACTTGAAATGTGCAACATCATCTTGGAATTCCCTAGGACGATAACCCGTGTCATTTTAGCACAACATTGTGGCTAAAGATACTTACGCCTAGATTGCGCGTACGTCAAAGCTTGCTTCGTTCAGAAATCGATTTGGAACTAAGAATTGCCATCCTGCTCTTTTCTTTGACAAGGTAGTTGGTTCAAACCCTAAGCCTTCACTTGGAATAGGCAGCTGTGTGTCAAAATACTCAACAGAGTGTTGTGATTTTGGAGCAATGACGTCCTCTCTCTGCTCATCTTCCAAGTCAACTACGTCAATTACTTGTCGAGTCTCCTCATTCAAACGAATTTGCTCTGCCATCTTTCTAGCTCTTGTCATTGGCGGGGATGTTCCAAGGCCGTCTCAATCCGTGGCCTGACCCAAGCTCTCTTGATTGCTCTCCATGACAATCGTCCACCGTCTCTTTCTTGTTTGGTCCTCCTTATTCCCTGATTGGTCTTTCCTCTCCCTCGACTTGATGTCTCCAAATTCACACCTCCAGCCTTCACTGCTGTCATGACTTGCATCTGCTCCTTACTCGGAGAGTTTGAAATCTCCTCAAACATTGGCGCTTGCCCTTTCTCCTTGCGTAATACTAGACAATATTTGTCTGTATATGAGCTTTTGGATTGAGGGTCTTGTTCTGCTCCAGGAATAGATTCATCGGTTGCATTCTCTTTTCCATGCGGGACCTTGGCATTGTTGGCGGAGCTGAATTCCGCAGAGGCTGTAACTTGTGACGAGCCACCTTGTTTCATGGAGGCATGATTTCTATCCCCTTCTCCTGGATATACGACGTCCTTCAAAATTCCTGCAATGTGATCAGGGAACTTATGCCTCTCTTTCCAACCCAAGACCTTGGCTGTATGCCTATACCACAAGTATCGTGCACGCTCCGCCTCTCCAAACGTACCCCTCTAGTTACAAGTTGTTGGCCTCGACAATGCAAATAAGTATCTTTTCTCAAGCGATTGCACAATCTTCTGAACACTATTTTTGTTCAACCCTTGTTGTCGCACCCACACTTCTATTTCTTTTATACCTTGTTCCAATCTCGTCTCATCGAGAGCTTTGCTACTTTCTCCCATGAAGTTCTCAAACCCTAATCTTGTCTTTCTATAGCTCTGTCCTCTTGCTAAATTTTGAGCTTGCCAATTGCATTGTAAGAATAGTGTTGTTGTGAAAACTACTTCTAACGTAGTCCTCAAAAATTGCTTTGCTATGAACACTACTTGTACGCCGGCCCTCACAATTGTTATATTTTTATGTTCTGCCATCACCAGTGCTTAGAGCTTGGATAAAATTTGCAAATTGGCGGGCTTTAGTAAAAATCAGTGTCGCAATCGATGTTCAAATGAATGCAAACGTAGGGATTGTGAGTGTGACATCTACACAGAGGATCAAATTTTTTCCATTAAAAAACTACAAATAAAATCTCCACAGAGGATCCTTATCTTCTACATTATGCCTTCAGCAATGAACTCCATAATGGTCCCACAAAAAAAATATAAAACTAACTTTAATGACTACTCGACCGCCTCTACCAGTTGCCATATGTACTTTGGATTGGGATGTTGCTACAGTATATGATCAACCCAATTCCTTACACATGACTCCAAATATGTAGAAAAGCCCTTTCAACAGCCATATATTTTTTTTTACGTCATATATTATCAAAGTAAAAATTTCTATATTTAAATTCTATTCCAAGCTTCAAGTTTCATATTCTGAGTTTTCTTCAATACCATAGCCTTCATTGTGAAATACCGTTTGTAAGCGTAGGTGCAACCCTTTTTGGCATCAACATCCTTTAGGGGTTAAGTGAGTAAGATGACCATTTGTACTTGAAGTGTACATTTTCCCCTCTATATTGCACCCCATAGGTACATGAGGGCTAGTGATTCCAGAACTGCTTTACTGAATTTAGTACAACATGCTACCTAAGTTATTAGGATTTAGTGCAATATGCTACCTCCAAGACAAATGGGCATCAATTTTGGCTACCTTGAGAGTGATTAGTATTAAAAAAAAATAGAAAGGATAGGAATTTGCAAGTTTTAAAGGATTATTGGAAGTACTATAATACAAAACTAACAAAATAGATGCTAATTCCAATGTAGAGGAAGTTACACATTGCCTACCAAATTCTATTGTTTGTTGCAATCTTGACTAAAATCTAATTTTTTCAACGATTTTTTCCAATACACTTTTAGCTCCTGAAAATTTTTAGTAGCAATGGAGCGAAATTTAGCTACTTTTGTGAACACTGATGAGGGCTTGATTGAGATGGGTGGTAATAATGGACAGGTAAGTTAAAAATCATGGTATGAATGTAACTGGTCACAGTCATGCTGTCCACATGTCGCCTCACCAATTAGTGCAAAATGCCTATAAACCTCATTTGATTGCCCAATAATAGAACGAGCATCAACGCCGTTGATTTAGCAAGGTAGCAACAGTCCAGACTGAGTTCCAGGGTATCCACTGGCAAGCTCCTTTTCTTTCTCATCAACGTACGTCACTGCATGCAATTGCTCGATTCTTCTCTAATTTGTGTAGAAATTGCCTGGGACTGTGCTTCAGATTCCTAGCACTTGCCGGGAGAATTTGTGCTTGTGTTTTTTGAGAATTCGAGCGTGGTATCAAAATGTCGGACTCTGGCAATGCTAATTGCAAGTGCGATCCCGCTTGCTCGTGAGTTTCTCAACCTTGAAGAATTGCATGATGTCTTGCTATGTGTGCTAGCTGGTTTCTTGGTTGTATGCATAATTTATGGTTTAGTGAGTTAAGGATGCGTGTATCTTGTAGTTTTAGGTGTTTAAATGTCTCTAGAATAGGTGTTGCATTTTGATTTGTCTAAGAAATTAGTTTCTCCTTTGTTTTTGTTGTGGATGTTGGTAACTTTGGTGTTAACTTAGTTTTATAAAAAGGAGGCGAGCCGTTTAGTTTAAGAGGAGATTAAGTTATAATGTGGTACTCTACAATGTCCTGAGAGGTTTCAACGAGGATTCCGCATTTCAAGAACCTCAGAAACTCCACATGGTCTCCTCCCAACAATTTTCTTGCCTTTCTTGTTTTGATTTCTTGTTCGGCGAAAGAGTTGCACAATGGTGTTGCCTTGTGAATTTTTGTTAATGTGTGGCGTATGCCTTGTCATGTAGTTTCCGGTTGGTGTTTGTCGATTATCAATTGACTTGTAATGAATATATTGGAAGGTAAACAAATATATCTATATAATGCGATTCTTTATGAAAGGTAAATAAGAATCTAATATGTCTAACTATGTGCAACAACCAAAGGGATAACAATGAATCTTGTACTGTAGTTGTGCACGAAACCTAGAAAATGGATATCCTGCATTAATATTTTCATGAAAATAAGTTTCAAATCCTGCTCAAGTTCCAATTGGAGAAATGAGAGGAGCGATTTTGTTCTGTTAATTTTAAGAAATTTGTTTGGATTGTTGAAGTCGCTTGAAATGTCACCTCAATACTTGTACGTTCTGACGAAGGTTCGAACAAGAACGCCAAATCTTGTCCTCTTCAAGAATCGCATTATATATGCTGATTTGTCCCTTGAGGTTGTTTCTGTAGCTTGCAACAGTGGATGAAGTATTGTCCTGTAGGATAAAATCCTACTTGCCCCTTGTGCAAAGGGTTCATATCATGCCCCACTTATGATGTTCACTGCCTCTATTTCTAGTCCGTAGGGAGTGATTCCTCACAGCCACAAGTCTCACCCTCCAAAATTCTGCAAGCAGTTGTGGAAGACCTTAAGCATGTGCATGAGACTGTCATCAAATTTATGATATGCAATTAGAGAAAAAATGCTTTGCAAAATGAGAATATTACAACAAGTGAATATGGAATGCATCTTTTCTTATTCACTTTTATTTTATTAAATTCCATCTTCTATGGTTTCATTTTTCTTGGTTTTAGGTGAACTTTTATTCAGATTTCCACAAATTGGAGAGCAAGCTTGCTGCTACCATGACAATCGTCTGTGAGCAGTCTGAACAGCTTGAATCTCAGGTCACATTAAAAACTGAAATCTGGAACCTAATGAAGATTTCATACTAGGCATTGATCAGTTTTCTGGGAACATGCAACGGTATTGTGAGCTGATTTGTCTATCTCGGAGTGTCTTATCACATTGTATTCATGCTTCAAATCCAGAATGTTAATGGACAATTGTGTAATAATACAATCTCTACAGGTCGCAGTGAACTTGCAAAGGACAGAGAAAGCTGAGGCAGCAACTGTGGTCGCATTCAGCGAACTAGCTCAGTGTAGACAAGATCAGACGAACATCAAGGAGGTACGTGTTGACCACATCTGGTCAAAAACATCATTCAATATTTAATCATGTGACTTGTAATTTCTATGTAGCTAATCGTTGGTAAATGCTTCAGTGCAAGGTCTCTGGCCACCAAACTTGTGAGCAGGTGTCGCAACCAGAATTTTTGGTTTTCCTCTACTTGTCTAAATAAAGGAACGAAAACAGGTAATTAGGATCCGTATCCGGTTAAAGGGGCAGCAAAAAATTAGAAATAGGCAACGCTAATCCAGTAAGGAGAAAACTGTATCTGATCCGGTCAGAATGTTAGTATTCAGAAGCGGAATCACATCCGAATCTCACCTTAGATCGGATTAGGGTTGGACCGGATTGATAAAGGACCGGACCGGAAAAGGTCATGATGACCTGCCAGGGGTCGTGGGACTATATAAAGGTTGGTTGTCCTCATTTTCACTCCTTTACTTCCCTCGAGCTCTGGAGCTAACCTTGAGTGCTTTTACGCCTCCGTCTGCGCCAGAGCCATTGTATGTGTGTGCGCTTCTGGCTGGGCATGTCCAAGAGTGTAGGAAGAGTAGAGAACGTGTGGGTTGCAGGTTTTGTGGTGTTTTCCGATTGAGATCGGACGAGAAGAAGTGAGGAACGGGACGTGCGGCTAGGAAAGAGTGAGGTAGCGATCGGTAAGGGTCTAGCGGCCATTTAGTGTCCATCCCTCAGCTGCGTAAGGCCAGACCGGGCGCGCCCAGTTCCTCCTCCGACGTCAAACTCCAGAAGGTAGTTCCGGTCAGTTCTGCGGAGGAATCGGCCCGATCTGAGCTCATGGAGGATCTCAACGCCATGGGTGCCTCGTCTTGATGGATAAACCCTGGGGGTTTCGAGAGGAGCGGATGGTCAGAGAGATTAGGTGTAAGGCGTCGAACGAGTTCGACAACACTCTCCGGGGCCGCCTGACCGAATGGGAAGAAGAAAGGTGGAGGGAAGTTTTACAACTTCCGGATGGGAGGTTCCGGCATGGCTGGACGGAAGGACGAGTTCATCCATGACAAGTTTCATGGAGAGCCGAGCAACAAGGACAAATACGCAGTCGCGGACTGTAAGAGCGACCGGCACTGAAACCTCCTCCAGTTCCTGGTTCCGATTGTCCACCCGGAGAAGCCGATGAGGGTGACAATGACCATCGGCAACACCATTTTCGGTTCCCTGAGCGGGGAACGGAAAGTGAATTGGGCCCGGATCTTTTCCGATCTGGTGTCCCAGCTGGTGACGAGGATCGGAAAGAGTAGGGCCACTCCTTTGAGTCCCTATCTCTTCCACCTCTACCACTGCAACCAATTCCTTACGCATACGGAGGAGAAGACGTGGAGCCTTCAGGAGCCTATCCTGAAGTACGGAGAATCGGGTTCGGATGACGAAATGGAAGAGCAAACTGGGTCCGAACTCGAGACAGAAGAGGAAGAAGAGGAGGAGCCATCCCGGCCAAAAAAGCGGATGAAGACGACGCCTCCTCGCAAGAGAGGAACCCCTCCAACCGCCCGGTCCACACCTAAACAGGGACCGGACGTGGAGATGCCGGATCTCGAGGACCCGGCCGACCCGTTCAACCAGTTGACGGTAATCCTGTGTGGGATACAAGCGGATTGGGAGGTCAAGAGGAGAGCTCTCACCAGTATCGGAGAGATGGTGGTTGCACCGACCGATAGCGATTTGCCAGGTAGGGTGGGCCAATACCTAGCCAAACCGGATGAGAACCAGAAGCAGGAGGCAGAGATCCGTCGGCTTCAGGAGGAAGTCGACACTCTAAGGGTTGACATGGTAGCCCTCAGGGAAGACAAGGCTGCAGTCCGGGAGATGGCGGAGGCAACCCAGAAGGTGGCTGAGTCGGTGAAAGACACTCTCGGAGAGTTCGGATCCACCGCAGTCAAGGCGGCACTATTTGACAAAGGGGTGCATGAGGAGAAGAAGGTATCCGGTTCCCGGATAGTTCAGATCCTGACCGACTTCACCGATTAGGTGGAAGCGTCCTTAGTGGCAGCGAGAAAGGCGGCCAACCGGATGGACGTCAGCAGTCGAAAGCTGAACGGATCCATGTACTCTCGGGAGATCCACCTCTCAGATATATCGCTACCGGATTTGTTTGCAGCCAGAGGATCGAATCCAAGGGAGCACAAGAATCAGACACACGAGTCAAGGAAGAGTAATCGGAGACCTGGGCCTGGACAACCAATTCATCTGGATTCATCGCCAGGGTTAGATCTTCCGGATCCAGCTGCCGGGGAGCGGAGCCGGAACCTTACTGACGTCTTCAACCAACTGCCCGAGGAACCCAGAAGTCCTATGCTGGGTGGGGGAGTTGGAGAGTAGGTAGGTAGTTAGGAGTGTAAAGTTTTGTAAGATAGTTAGGACCGGATCGGATGTTGATCCGGTCTGGCCGATTAGGATCGGACCCGGATGTCCAGCACGGATTTCCGGGGGCCTTTTTGCTTTGTAATCAAGTTGTATATAAGTCATCCCCTGCTTGGGAGCTGGGAGTCTTTTCACCTCATTTTGTGTACGTCTTCTCTTGGCCTCTTGTTGCGTGTCTCTCCCGTGTGTGGCAGGGTTGCGTGGTGAGGAGTTAGGAAGGTGCATACTGATGCGGGTGTTAATTCTCCCTTTGGCGTCCTTGTTTTGATCTTATGTGCAAGTGAGCGGGTTGCGAAAGAGTTGGGAGTGGATTCCAGTTCCTCAGCAGCTCTAAGGTTTAGGATTCCGAGCGAGACAACCATTGTTAAGCTAGGCGGATAGGGAGGGATTCCTTAGTCATGCTAGAACTCCTGGGTGGGAAATCCGGTTGAGTGTCTAATCTCCTGAGAGATCTCACTGCCTTAGTGGGCAAACGGAAGGACTTTAGTTGATGTTGGAATGGACGGGTTCACTTGCAGCCGCCTGGCTTTGTATAGACGGAACGTGGCGCTAAGGTCGTTGTAGTATGGGAGGATTGTACAGGGGGGTCCTTGTGTGACCGGTGATCTGGGGAGTTCTCAGGATTGCTGTGAAGGATCAAACCGGATCCAGATTAGTGTAGGAAATTGGAGAAGAAAGAAGTGGGCCTTCAGCCACTATAATTCACGGAAGGAGCAGCGGGCCTGCCACTCTCAAAAACAAGGGGCGAACCCTCTGATGGTGAAACAGAGGTAAAACTAAACTGGATGGTAGTAAGAGCGGATGTAAGTTGATCAGACCGGATCGGAAAGTGGACCGGATCGAAGAAAGAGAAGAGGGTCTGATTGTAGTTCTTGGTGTTGTTGTATTTCCAGTTGTTGTGTTAGAACCGAAAGAGGAAATATAGGTAGTGACTTAGCTTAGAGACCAAATAAGGCTATCTACTTCACAGAATCTCGCGGGTTCCATCTTTAGAGTCACTTTGTTATACTTTAAAGTGGTTTTTGGTAGTATAACTGGGAAATTGCTTGCCCTGTGCTGCGACAGCAGATCTAGGCTCAAGTGTCTATGATTGTGCAGGGTCGTTGCATGAATGACCTTCCGGGTTTTTCCACTTTGGCCATTTTCAGCCATTTTTTCGGGAGTACTATAAAAATAGAAAGACATTTTTAAAAAAATATGAAAAATATGAGAAATGTATATACATATAAGAAGAAAATACAATATGAAGGAAAAGCAAAAAAAAATTCTTTAAATAGGAGAACTAGAAAAGTACAAAATCGCAAGAAAATACATACTTTAACATTCTAATTTGTAAAAAATAGAAAAATCAATTTAAAAAAGAACTGAAAAATACCATTTGAGAAGACTTCATGGTAAAGAGATTTCACCAAAAAAATGATCCTAAAACCATCTTCAATGTTTAGAATTGCATGCGCAAGGGAGCCCTCTTTGCATGGACGTAGAGGATATAAAATAAAATATTTTTTAATGTCCCTTGGTAGAAACATGAGTTCCTACTATGGGAATAGACCATAGAAATTTCAGCTCTAAGTCCTTATATTTGAGGACTCTTTACGTAGTAAAACCCTAAAACTCAAAGTGTGACAAATTAGTTTAAATGGTTTTTAAATATAAAATGATTTTTGAATTTTTTTGAAAAATATGAGATATGATTAAACTCATAAGAAGACTCTGCAATAAAAATTTCTAGTTCATACAAGTCATGCTTCTAAAGTTATTGCAAAATGAAGCTTCGGCATTGGGTTTGTGACAATGTTTCAGTACCGATCTTTCATGCAATCACCCACAGCACTTCGTGTCGGAGCCATTTTGATACATATTATTTGTACCCGGCTCTTTATACGGATAGAATGCATCGAGATATCCTAATTCTGTATTCAATTAACATATGTTCTTAACTGATTTCAGTAACTCATGATTATGTCGGCATTCTTCACAGGAGATAATGTGCTTGTTGCTTGGGCTGGAAAAGATGCAAGAGGAGATTGGAGCAATGAAGAAGCGATTGGAGAATGAGCAGTGAGCCGTCTTGCACTTGCAGACTTCTCTCCGTTCTGCATGTCTTTATGATATTTTAACATCTGAACGGTCCTTGATGAGGAAACTATATTGGTTTCGACAATTATTGGAGAATTGTTTCCGGGAAGTATAGATTAATGAAGTTCAGAATATATTTTACTGAGTGAATTAAAGTTACTTGATCTTTGTTCCTTGCTGCCAGCTCGTCCACGTCAATTTTCAGTCTCATTCATAGACAAGTTCCCGTGATCTGACTTTAGATTTGGTTTTTATGCGAGGCTCGCCGGATAGTATTTTTGGGCTATTCGGGTTGTGCGTGAGGATTGCGAGAATTGGAATCTTCTGAAGGTATTGTATCCTAGGAGTTGAATCCCATACAATGCTGATGCGCACTCAAATTCTCTGAGCTTCATGAGTTCCTGATCCATTCATATTCATGTACCTCTTTGAATGCTTGAGTATTGATGTTGTTGACCAAAACCACTTAGATGTTTTTGCTGCTTCTTGTGTTTTTTGCCAAGGGATGATGGTTTTACTAGTAGAAAATTTAGTTTTTTTGTTGTTTTGGTCACGTTGATCCGGTCAAAATTTGACAATAAAATCTGTTGATTTCAACAGATTTCTGTTAAATTTTGACCGAATCAACGCGACCAAAACAATAGAAAAATTAAATTTTCTACTAGTGTTTAAAATTGTGTGACCAAGACCACTGTCACTAGCTTGCCTTACTAGCTCTAGACAAGCAATCCAGGGGGCGGGACCCCTCTAGCCCGCCCTCTAGCTAGTTCTCTACACCTGTAATCCATATTGATCCCAGACAAACCTTTGTCCTCTTCACGCAGCCTCATGTACAGAAGTAGAGCTCGTAGAACTTGCTAAAATGCGGCACGATTTACTCCCTGTGGACCTCTTCAAGAGAGGAATGATTTTTTTCAATGTGTAGAGGAACAGATGTAAGGACAAGGGGCGAGGGTAATTGAACAGCTAGAGAGTGACGTACATCAAGAACTCAGTATTCCCACCCAAGACAAACAATTTCAAATCAAATACTTGGACAGTCAAGTGGGCATCTTCAGTTGCTTGTGGCTACAATTGGATGCATACTCTGTCTGTACTCTGCTAGGCTGTCAACTCTTGATACATTCCTCAACCTCTATGGTCAAGCAACAAAACAATTCTTCCAAATCCACACAATTTGTTGTCTCAAATATAGGGCAACCGATAACATAGTTGTGATGCAGCCCATTTCTGTAAACTGGTGGCAGTCACTCAATGGATTTCCAGAGCCATGCCCACCAAGGAGTAAAATAGTAAAGTAGCCTACCAATCAACATTAATCCCTAAAGTCCCAAGGCCATTTTTCTGTCAAAAATCACTCAAAACTACTACTTTTGTTGCGTTCATCTAAAAGATCAGATAAAATACTTTTTTTAGAAACTAACCGTAGGATCTTATACTACACTTTTTACAAATCATGTAGTAAAAAGTTTGTGATGTTTGACCGTACGGATTGAAAGATATCAGCATTCAAAGTGAAAGAAAAAGTTTTTTTCAAGAAGATGCTCTAATTGCCCGAAAAACAAGATTGTCCATAACTTTCTCATAAAAAGTCCAAATGAAATGAACCAAAGCTTCCCAAATAGGCAAAAATATAATCTATAAGGAAAAAAATTAAAAAAATTAAATTAAATTTTTTGCACAATTTTTTTGCTGCCCCCTCTCCCCTGTTTTGAGCTTATTTGGGCGTAACTTTTGCTCTTGGGCACCAATTGAAATAAAAATTACATTCCCCAAAAGCTAATAAGTTTTTCTATCTTATGGAAAAGTTTCAGAAAGTTTCATTAAAAGTTGAGCTTATAGGAACCTATCCAAAATCCATTTTGTCCCCCGTAGGGACAATGGGACTTTAGGGGTTAATGTAGTTGTCAAAGCAAGGTGAAGAATGATGGCAATGGACCACAACTCCATATGTTCTAACCAGCAATTCTTTTTTATTACTTGGCCTTCTTTGCAATTACCGGACATAATGTCAATATAGGAGAGTTGAAATGTTTGACTTCTTTGATTGTTTAACCAATCAAAACATGCCAAAATGGTGAAACTCTCTTGCTTTGACATTAGGTGTGGCAAAGTACCTAGTACTCAAAAGAATCTCCATGCACATCATACTACTAAAATCACAACGACCTCTATAATATCACAATTCAGTTTCAAATAATATTATAGAAATTCAATTGCTTTTGTAATAGCCATAGGATACTTTCTACTATATATTGTGTATTCTTTTTGTGAAATTTTTGAAAATCAAATGGATACTTCTAAAAAGATTTCAAAGAAACTTTCCAGACAAGAAAACTATAGATAAATTCCATGTCATTTTAAAATGTGCTATTAAAGATAAGGAAGCACCAACCGCTAGCGTTGCTCTATATATTCAAATGTGAAGATTCTACTTACATTGTTCACTTGATTAATTTATTCTTATTGCAATGTTTTCATCTCTGCAAAGGTTATTTTGTAAAAATTATGATATAAAGTTTTCTTTAATTACTTTACACTGCACTATATAAATTTTTTCAACTAATATTGTATGAGTATATTAGTATTTTCATTTAAAGATTATACATACTTTCTTTTTCTACATTCTATCAAATGAAAAATTGATGAAAGTAATATATATTTAATGCGTAGCAAAGCAAGCGCCAATTGCTAGTGATATTGATAAAATGATAGTAACTTTAATGGTTGAGATTTATAGTGCAAGTATTGTCTAAAAGTCACCAAGTTTAAATTCCAATATCTACACTAGAATGGTGTGACATTGAATAGTCATTTATAATCACTATAAAAAATGGTTCACATTACAATTATGTCAAGTAATTGGAATGCGACCCTCTAAAATATTAGAGGCTAAGGTGAAGGCACTCATTACCACTACTGCCCCATTGGCACATCACAGAGTTTAGAACCTTTAGTTTGTCAATAGTTTTCATGTAGTTATCATTGTTTCATGAATTTGTATGTTAATATACAATTTATCTTATCGTTCCAATGCATTACTTTACAATTTATCGCATTGTTACAATGCATTGCTTGCAATTGAAAATAATGCGTCTGTAATGATGCAATAAATTGTAAACATCTCGAACTTCCTATATGACTAAATGTCAACTTTTGTCATATGGAAGTCGTGAATTCATACCTGCATACCATTACCGTACTGATTTTGTGCATTAACCCCTAAAGTCCCAAGACATTTTTCTGTCAAAAACAACTCAAAATTGTCAGTTCTGCTACGTTCATCTAAGAAGAGAAAAAATAATCATTTGTAGAATTTAATCATAGGATCTTATACTTAACTTATCTCAGATCATGTGGTAAAAATTTCATAAAGTTTGACCGTAAAGATTAGAAAATATTAGCATTGAAAGTTGAAATTTTTTGATTTTTTGAACTCTTACTTGCAATTTCAGATGACTTTGACCGCCATTTGTAAAAAAATTTGCACTACAGACTTTGAATTTAATTTGTTATATGTTGAATAATTGAGTTGAGAATCTAAGAAAAAAAATTCCTCAAAAATACACTTGATTTTCATTCTTTAAAAAACTGTTTAAGTAGAAGTAGGTCCAAGATTGAAAGAAAAACTAAATTGTCAATAGCTCTAAGATGGGATTAAAACACTATAATTCCAATGGTGAGATTGTTTTAGCAAGCAAGCTTAGCCTTGTCAAACAGTTGTTTTTTGAAAAATTGTGAAAATTGCATTCAGAAATGAGTTCTGTAAGTTATTTTTTCAAGAAGATGCTCTAATTGCCCAAAAAATAAGATTGTCTATAAGTTTCACATAACAAATCCAAATGGAATGAATGAAAGCTTCCCATATAGATAAAAATACAATCTATGAGAAATAATTTTTAAAATTAAAAAAAAAAAAATTTGTGTGAAGATTTCTGCCCGCGCAGCGAAAAAAAGGACCTTTTGTACCATAACTTTTGCTCCCGGGCATTGATTGAAATAAAAATTATATTCCACAAAGCTTAAGTATTTTTTCTATCTTCACAAAAAGTTTCAAAAAATAACAATGAGTATTGACGCCGTAGTAGCCTGCCCAAAATCCATTTTGTGCCCCGAGGAGACAATGGGACTTTAGGGGTTAAAGACAACCAGGACTTCTGTATCACTGAATGAAGTTGCGCCACTTTCATATCATTGAATGGAAGTGGAACGACTTTTGTTCAGTGATACTAAAGTCATGACTGTCTTTAATGTACAAAATCAGTGTGGTAATGGTACGCACATATGAATTCACAACTTACGTATAACAAAAATTGACATTCAGTCATACAAGAAGTTCAAGATGAAGTAATGCATCACAATGATGCGCTAAATTGTATATTAACGTGCCAATCTATAAAACAACGATCTGACCATATGATGATTGTTGACAAATTGCAAATTCTAAACTTTATGATGCAATTAATAGGGTTTTTGAAATTCAAGAGAGGTTGGGCCTATTTTCCAGTCAGTAGTTTTTGGTTTTCCACCATGAATTCCTCCATTCTTGTTCCAACACATGTTCTTGGTTTAAAGTGCTAAAGTGAATAAGAGATAGTCTCTTGGATGAGTGGTTTTGGAAGAGTCTAGACTTTGGAAATGGGTCAGACCAACTTTTGGCTTTCAAAATTTATAATAATTTCAATTTACGTAATAAAATTACCAATGTTTTTGCAATCCCCATCATTTCTAGGCCTTTGCACATAGGAAAATATTTGCTTTGCTTAATACTATTGCATATCATGTCTAGACTTGCTTAAGTGGTTGGTTACAAGTGCCTTTACTTTAGTACTTTCTTTGTTGTAATTGTGGCTTGGTAGCTACCATCCTATTGTTATTTTCTATAATAAGGGGTGGTGTACCAATTACCTAGTCCATAAATGATCTTTTAAATCGATAGTGCTGCAAAGGTGGGTTTATAGCAATGACATTGATAGAAGACCGAACCGAAAAGAATTAAGCATAATTATATTAAGAGATTACAAAGTACACAACATCAAACAATCGATCAAAACCTATGGATTCTATCAAAAGTAGTAATCCTCGTGACAAGGGAACCATAAAAAAATAATTTATATTGGGTATACCCAAAGTGTTGTAGTAATTGTTCATCTCGCACTGGAATTGCCAAATAGTCGTATGTAAAGCATATAAGCTTGAGACATTCTTGATCAATGATGTTTCAACTATAAAATTTACAATAAAATGAGGTTGAATTGATAGAAGAATGCGAAAGCAACTTAATATAGAATTCTAGGACCTACAGAAGGCTTTGAAAATGAAAAAAAAATGAAAAGCAAAAGAAATCATTCAAATGTAGTGAGAATATTAGAAGAATAGGATGAAAGATTTTGAAATTTGACTACATGATCATAGGCTCTATTTTTATTTTTTAGAATGAGCTTCAATTCAATTTCAACGTTTCTATAGAAATGAAGAATGCATACACATATGTGTGTGTGTGTATATATACATATATGTAGTCATAGTCAATGAATTGAATAATTGCAAGGTTGATGATCATAATGATAGGTGTTGATATAATAAGGTGTTTGCAAAAAACACCGGTCTTTATTATGTCACATGTAGTTGCAGCAAACTTGTGATTTGCTAGAACTTTTGAAGCATGACTCCAATGAACTTGATTTTTTATTAGAGATGGATGTTTCCATTGTAAGTTATTATATTCCTATTTTTAGAAATTAAAAAAAAACATTATACTTTAAAGTCAATTTTGCTAATTTGTCACGCTTTCAGGTTTAGAGGTTTTGGGAATTAGGAGTATCCAAAATTAATGATCTAGAGCTTAAATTTCTATGGTCTATTCCCACAATAGGTGGGTATATTTGCATGAGGGGCATCTAAAAGAAAAAACATTTTATGTCTTCTATGTTTGTGCAAAAAGGGCTCCGTAGTGCGTGTTTTTCTGAACATTGAAGATGGTTTCAAGCTCAATTTTTTGGTGAAATCTCATCACCATCAAGTTCTTACAAATGGTCAATTTTAAGTTTAAAAAAAAAATCTTTTACTATTTTCTAATAATTTAAACATCAAACTATTTACTCTTTTAAAAAACTTTATCACTCTATTTTGTAAATAACTTTTGACCTACATGTTTTGGTCTCAAATTTTGGAGATGTGTTATTTTTAGAATTACTAATTATAATCCATAATTACTTGGACAGTCAAATGGGCATCTTTAGTTGC
Source organism: Neckera pumila (assembly GCA_963969595.1). Classification (NCBI taxonomy): domain Eukaryota; kingdom Viridiplantae; phylum Streptophyta; class Bryopsida; order Hypnales; family Neckeraceae; genus Neckera; species Neckera pumila. Next base: position 3,183,200 of record OZ018415.1, on the reverse strand, counting down.
TTGTGGCTATAGTTGGATGTATACAATCTGTACTTTGCTAGGCTATCAACTCTTGAACATCTATTTGCTAGTCCACTAAACCTCTACAGGCAAGCAACAAAAAAATTCCCCCAAATCCGCACGTAATTTGTTGTCTCAAATACAGAGCTACCAATAACATAATCGTGATGCTACTGTTTACATTATGGGCTTGCCACCGGCCAACTTTAGTGTTATACATCCTCACCAAGGAGTAGAATAATAAAGTAGCCTACTAATCAACATTAACGCAGTACAAGGGAGCAGTGTCAATTCAGACATTTTTCTGTCAATTTTTTGTCAACTTGGGCATTATTTTGTCATTTTCTATCAATTTGGACATTTTTTTGACAGAATTTTGTCAATTCGGACATTATAGTCAATTAGGACGTGTCAATTCAGACATTGTTTTTTTTGTAGTGACGTAGTTGGCAATGCAAGGTGAAGAATGATGGCAATGCATGTTAAAATGGTGGCATGATCCGTACTCAAGAATCTTCATGCACATGATATTCATTAAATGATAGTTGAATGGTAGAGATTTATTGTGCAAGTACTGTTTAAAAGTCACCAATTTTAACCCGTAGAGGACTAAAGGACCAACATGTTTTGAGGCCCAAAACATTTTTATTTCAAAATACTCGTTCCAAAGCAAGGTCAAAATCTTTATCAATGTTTATTTTTAACAAATAAAACTATACGATACTGTAGTTAACTTGCTCAAGTATATTATTCCAAAATTTTAGAATTAGTATCCCCACTAATTGCAATGTCAATGTGCCTAAACTTCAAAATGTAGTCTTTTCTAGCTGTTCCAAAAGGTGAAATTTTGTCTTTCAACATTTTTAGAAAAAAACACGTATGTCCTGTAACTTATACATTTTAGTCAATATGTAAAAAAATGTGTTGAAGACATATGTTAAAACATTTTAACCGTAAAAACTCTCAAATTTGTTTAAATTTTTTTATTAAGTAGAGGGTGTTATTGAATGAAAGATAAAACTAATATGCTAATAACTTTTGGAAGAATTTGAGAATTGTTGATTCTAATGGTGAAAATATTCTAGTGAACAACTAGTATCATTTTTTTCATTTTCTAAAAACTGAGAGCAAAAGATGGCTTTACGTGTTTTCTCTACCTCCATAGAACACAAAATAAAACTCCTCATAATTTTACCTCATTAAATTCGGAATTGAATGGTTCAATTTTTTTGAGTAGGTAACAATCTATAAAATTTCATAAAAATCATTTTTATTTTTTAAGAGTATATTTTTTGCTGCCTGGTTTGCCAAGAATTGAATAGTTTTTTTATAACTTTTGCAATATTTATTAGAATGACATGAAACAGAGCTTCACATGTAGATTATGAAGAATAGCATCCCTTTTAAAAAATTCATGTAGTAACTCCAAATTATGAAGTCAATAGAGCCTGCTCGAGTTTTCAAAAAGCCCAAAGTAGGTTCTTTGGTCTCTTAGGGGACAAATGGATTTTGGCAAGTTCCTTGACCTCAATTTTTGGGGAATTTTTTTTGAAAATTTTTCATGAGATAGAAAATTTATTAGCTTTGTGTGAATATAATTTTTATTTCAATTGGTGCACAGGAGCAAAAGTTATGCCATCTTAAATATAATATTCATGTCGCCAAGCAGAAAAAGAAATCCACAAAAACTTCAAATAATTTTTTTTTTAAATTATTTCTTATAAATCTTATTTTTTGTATGTGTGAAGTTTTGTTTCATTCCATTTGCATTAGTAATGTTAAAATAAAGAACAATCTTGTTTTTTAGGCAATCTAAGCATCTTCTTGAAAAAATATACTTATGAGGGGTCATTGCAAGAAATATTGGTCCTATTCTTTGTCACAATCTGGAGTGATGCTGTTATCATCAGCTATAACTTTTGAAGCTCAAGTCCAATGAATATGAAATTTCTATAGAATGTGTCTAACTTGATGTTAATCAGATACCTTTTTTTTAGAAATTATAAAATATATATATTTAGAAATTGTTTTTGTTAATTTGTCACACTTTGAAGTTTAGGATTTTTTACTACGTTACGAGTCTCCAAATTTAATGATCTAGAGCCAAAATTTTCATAGTCTATTTGTATAGTAGGAAAGCATATTTCTACCAAAGGAAATCTGAAAAATTATTAATTTATATCCTCTACACTCCCATTGCACGCAATTTTTGAACATTGAAGATGGTTCTAAGATCATTCTTCTAGTGAAATCTCATCACCTTCAACTCTTTGCAAATGGACAATTCTTTGTTTTAAAAATAAAGTATTTCCCTGTTTTTACAAATAAATGTCAAAGTACCTATTTTCATGAGATTTCACACTTTTATAGGTCTCCTACTTAGAGGATTTTCATATGCTTTTCCTTCATAGGGTGGCTTCTTCATAAAGTTGTATACATTGAACATGTTTTTTTATGTTTTTTTGAAATTATTTTTCTAATTTTAAAGTACTGCAAGAAAACATAATAAGTTATTGTGCAAATGCTACAAAAATAGGGGGGTGATTCTTGCAACAACCCTAGGATTCAATTCTAAATGCAAACTCTACAATTTTTCAAAAAAATTGTTTTGACGAGGTTAAGTTTGCTTGCTAGAACAATCTTATTGTTGAGATTATTGTGATTCAATTCCATCTTAGAGCTATTAATGATTCAATTCTTTCAATCTTGGACCTACTTCTACTTAAATAATTTTGTAAAGAATGAAAATCAAGTGTGTATTTTTTTTTAAATTTCCCAATACTTTCTACTCAATTCTTCAACACAATTTTTCTTAATTCAAACTCTATAGTGCAAATTTTTTCTACAAATGGCAGTCAAAGTCATATGAAATTGCAAGCCAACATTCAAAAAAACTATTTTTTTCCAACTTTGAATATTAATATCTTCCAATCTATACAATCAAACTTCATAAAATTTTTACCACATGATCTCAAACAAGTAACCCCTCAACGCCCAAGGGGCCCAAAAAAGGCCTCACAAAGTTTCAATTCAAATTGCTGTAACTTTTGCATCTGATGTTAAAATTCAGTAAAAATTGTTTTAAAATTTGCGCTCTCTTTTTTAGTTTGTGTAGTGAAATTTTCAAATCAATCCAAGATTTACTGATTTTTTGTAAGCCAATCAAAGTTATAGCGTTCAAGTTGAGTTCACCAACTGCTATTGATGGTTGCAAGTTTGGGGGCTTGTATCTCCTTCATCTAATGTCTATTTTCAATAGAATTTGTTGGAGTATGTTTCCCTTAATGTCTAGTTATTGTGGAAAAAACTTCATGTCAATCCAAGTTGATTTGAATGTTTGGAAGTAGTTTGAAGTTCAAAATCTCGACATTTTTGGATTACAATGAACTTCCGCAGCTTATTCCTTCTTCATACAGTGTTCGTTTCTAATAAAAAAGTTTGGAAAAGTTGCGCATACTAGTCTCATTTATGTGGCTAAATTTTCATATCAATCCAAAAAGGTGTGAGTGACTGAGAAGCATTTTAGTAGAAGGAGGTTCAACTTTAGATGAATTTTTTTGCAACTTTTCTTGCTATTTTTTGACATTTGAAAGCCATTTTGCAGACATAATAAGTCAATTCAATGATTTTTTTTTCACCAATGTGTTTGTATGTTGATTTTGAATCACTTTGTAGTTTAATTTTTTTTCATTTGAGGAGGTTTAGAAAGCGAATTTCACCTCCAAATGTGTTTCTAGGAAAATTTCAGCATCTTTTTTCTACACTACAACATTATAATCTTGCAATCTAGACGGTCAAATGACTCCAAATTTGATTTATGTCATCTACAATATATACACTACAAGATTGTATGGTCAAGATATTTATACTTTACTAACATTTTGAACTATACTACTTCAAAGGTAATGATGTTTTTAAACCCACGAAGGCCTTGGGCCTTGAAGGGATAAAGTACAAGATCCTATGATTCGATTCTAATTATTTTTTCTTGGATGAACGCAATAAAAAGGGCAATTTTGAATGTTTTTGGACAAAGTAAAGGCCTTGGTCTATCAAGAGTTAATTAATAAACCAATGATTGAAGTATAATGAAAGCCTAAATTTAGATTGCTTATTAGAGCTTGGTTAATGCTTTCTTGATATATAATGGATATGAAAAAATTTCTATTTGCTCGCTTTTGCCTCTTCTCTCATGGATGGAACTAATCTAGGAGTATTGGTGCCGGATTAACTTTTTTGCTATAAATTCCACATGGCAATCAATTTGCAAAGGAACTTACAAAGAGGCACCAAAATACACTAGGAGCTTGAAAGACAAGGTTGAAATAATCTACCCCAGGGTTTTCTTTGGTTTCTAGAGAAGTTTTGAAGTAGCAACTTATAAGAAAATGATGTAGCCAAATATTTAAAAATTCATTTGTATTTTGGATAGAACCATCTTTTCATCCATATATTTGGATGAACTTGATTTAAAATTGACAATCTTGTCCAAAGTATTTTTTAAAATTGGAACAACTTAGAATCATTATCATCCAGTTTTTCTTCAAAAAATTTCCTCAAGGCTTGCTGCTTTCCAATTATTTTTTATGCTTTTAGGTATATAATAAATGCCTTATAAAAATCCTTGCTCTACCTATAATCATGGCTCTACCCTCCTAACACCCACTGAACTTTGATTTCAGGTGGTAAATGATGAGACTCATACTGTACAAAAAATTTGGGCCCTGTACAAGGTTGTTAAGACTTTTTGCAGATGTGAAATACATTGAAATAAATTAGTATTTAAAATAATTAATAATAACAAATGATTTTTTAATTGAAAATCCAAGGTACAAGGTGACTATTCACTAGCAAAAATCTCTGACAGCTAGTTTGGGCTAATATTTTTGCAATTTCAAATTTTCATGCAAGAAAACAGCCCTCTTATGGCCTAAAATTTTCTCTAATGCAAAATTGAGTTGAATGTATTGATCCCAAGGACATAAGTACAATTAATCAAAACTGTCATTTCCTAGTGCATTGAACAACAAAAAATAAATATTTTTTAAATTTAGAGGTACAAATTTGAATTGGGCTACTATAGATTTAGAGTCTGATTGTGTAAAATACAAGACTTCTTTGTTTTAACCCCTAAAGGCCCAAGGCTTTTTTTCTCCCAAAAAACACCCAAAACTGCTATTTTTTTAGCAAAGAGTGAAAAAAAAATTATAATGTTTTTTTTGCACATCTAATTGTAAGATCTTATAGCTAACTAGTATGAGAATGTGTGGAAAAAATTTCAGAATTTTTGACCGCACAGATTGCAAGATATCTGCGTTTAAAGTGGAAAAAACAAGATTTTCAGCACATTGCGGGACCAAATTTTTTGACTTTAAACATTTTTAACTGAAAATTTTTGCATTACAGCGTTTTGAGCTTTAAATCCTTATAGTGGAGAATTGAGTTGAGAGTCTAGGAAAAAAGAAATTCAAAAAAACTTAATTATCATTCTTTAAAAAATTATTAAGTAGAAGTAGGTACGAGATAGAAGGAAAATCTAAAATATTCATATATTTTTGATGGAATTAAATGTACTAATCCCAATGGTGAGATTGTTCTAGCAAGCAAATTAAACCATTACAAAAAAAAAAGTTGAAAAATTACAAAAATTGCATTCCGAAATGAATTGTACAAGTTATTTTTTTCAAGAAGATGCTCTAAATGCCCAAAAAACAAGAATGTCCATAACTTCCTCATAGCAAATCCAATTGAAATGAATCAAAGCTTTCCAGATAGAAAAAAATATAATCTATGAGAAAAAAATATTTTAAAAAAAAATTCAAAATTTTGCAAATTTTTTTTGTTGCCCTCCCTCCCCTCGCATTCCAAGAAATAGCATAACGTCTCGCTCGAAGGTCCGATTTCAAATTTTTTTTTCCGCCACATACCTCTCTCAATTCTTCACCTTCTCAAAAAGTTTCAAAGAATCACGACAAAATTCCAGCCCGTAGGTACCTGCCCGAAAACGCATTTGTCCCCAGAAGGGACAATGGGCTTTTAGAGGTTAAGCTGAAAAAAAGAACTTTTTACAACCTTGTTTGAAAATGTAAGCAAACTCTGATTCCCATTAAGAAAAGTTTCAACCTTCTAGAAGGCTATTAAGGAATTGATTTCCAGGCCCCCTGTGGTGCAATTTCAGAATGAATTAAAAAAAAAAAAAAAAAAAGGAAAAAAATCTGACATGGCAATGTTGCAGCCATATCAGCACCCAATTTTTAAAATTAAAAAAAATAATTTTTTGATTTTGATTTTTTTCCATAATTGCACCGAGTGGGTGCAAAATTCATGGTCTTTTGGAGAACAAATTTTTTTTCCTAATGATGATTTTTTGTGATTATTACTTAGGTTATTTTGTTTTCATAAAAATAATTCTTACTAGACTTTGTTAATTACCTGTTTGCCAAAATTAAAAAGTAGACAAAGGGCTTGCAAGTTTTGGTCCTAATTGCCCTGCATTGCCAAAATATTTTGAGCAATGTTAATTTTGATCAAATTACTCAATTGTCAGAAAAAAAATCATATTCTTGTAGAGGTGATATATTTTCACACTTTTTATCAAATTTTTGAAAAGGTGCATTCAAAATTGACTTCATTGGAACCTACATGAGTTTTTAATTGTCTTTGTTGGACAATCATTTGTGACAAGACATATTGAACCTAAATGGTAGAATTGTCCAAAAAAGCTTGTATTAAATTTAGATTCTTGCTTTATATTGAAGTCCATAATGATTTATATGATGTTCACAAATCAACTGAGATATGTACACTAGTAAGCAATACTACTTAGAATGTAATATCTACATTATATTTGTACCAAAAAGTAATAAATAAACCTTGATATTGATTATACAAGATGTATGCAATCAAAACATGAGAGTCTACAAGAGTCTAGAGTTGGTTCTCAATACCCTTAGAGATAGTACTTTGAAAATTTATAACTTATTCATAAGACATCTAAACAATGCATACTAAATTGACGGAGTTGGAATCCTCTTTTAGCTTCCAATGAGATCTACTAAAAAAGAATCATATTTAATAATAGTAATTATGCTCATTTGCAATTAATAACAATTATAATTGTATACGCTTTATTGATTTGATGAATGACTCTTGTATTGCAAAACATTACTTCTTGCCAATTTTTGGAGTTCTATCTTGAGTTCTTTCAAAAAATTCTCTTTGAGACTAGCAATTATCGTCAATTGTTAAAATACTCTATTTTTTTTTCTTTTATAAATAAAACAAAGCAACATCAATTCACTTGTTTCAAACAAACCAGTATTATGGTGGTCATTCTTTAACCCCAGAAGGATGTTGTGGACAATGACTAAGTGTCTAATGGATGATTTCACTTGAGATTATAGGATGGAAAAAAAAATTTCATCTAATATTGTTTTTGGAAGTTGCATAAGTACACTTTCATTAAATAATACTATAAATTCATTCATCATGGTATTATTGACTTTTCTAAAGAAGAAGATGCTTAATCTATGCCGGATCACTCTTTTATAATATTTTGGCCATTTCTTGTTATTTATTCTTGATATAAATTTTAGCTATAAAAATGATATTTTTAAAATTTGACTACAACCAATAAAACAAAGTTTATCAAGTTCAATTTTTATCCCTATTGAAATTTTTGAATAATTCATAAATTTTAATATTTTGTAGCCATATAAACTTTGGGTCTATAATTAAGGTTTGTTAATTTTTTAATTTTAGAATGATATGATAACTTTGGATTATAATATTATGCACTATAACACACATCTATTGTGAAAATTTCAAATTTTTCAAGTATATTTAGTATTTGATACAAATTTTTTTTATGTATTTTTTAAATAATTCATAATAATTTCAAATTTTCCAAAAATATTTGAAAATTTTATGACTTGTAGTAGACGTATGATTTTATATGAGACTTGAAATCAATGATCATGGGCCCGTCTTTCTAAGAATAATCTCCTTTAATTAGCGCTTCAACGTACATCAAGAATGTGAACAAAGAACAAGAGAGGTTCTAAGGGCTTTTTTCCACAAAACTTCTCATCCATCCAACCTAATGCTTGACTTTTTTAAATCCACATTTTTTGTATAAATTTGATGAAATTGAAGTATATTATATATGTTTAAACATATATAAGCCTAAATATGCAAAAATTCAAGAAAAGATTGAAGCGTATACAGGTTTAACTTCTAAAGTCCTAAGGTATTTTTTCCATCAAAACCTGCCATTTCTAGCAAAGAGCAAAAAACTTTAAAAAAACATTTTTGCATCTCCAACTATAGGATATTGTATTAGACTTGTATAAGAATGTGCGGAAGAAATTTCTTTGATCATATAGATTGCAAGATATTTGCAATTAAAGTGAAGAAAACAAGTTTTTACTATACATCTTACTTGACTAGATTTTTTGGCTTTAAATTTTTTTAGCTTTAATGTTTTACACTAATGATTTTGGTTTTTTAGTTTTTATGTTGAAAAGCTAAGTGAAGAATCTAGGATTAAAATTCAACGACAACACACTTCCTTTTCACTCATTAAAAAGTTGTTAAAAAGAAATAGGTACAAGATTGAAGGGAAAACTAAACCATTAATAATTATAAGATGCAATTGAAACTCAACAATCCCAACAATGATTGTTCTAGCAAGCACACTTAACCTTGTCTAACAAAATATTTTGAAAAATAAAAAATTGCATTCAAAATTGCATTCAATAAGTTATTTTTTCAAGAAGGTGCTTAGATTGCCCTCAAAACAAGATTGTCCATAACTTTCTCATAATTAGTCCAAATAGAATGAATCAAAGCTTCAAATGTAGACAAAAATATAATCTTTGAGAAAAAAATTAAAAAACCAAAAAATTACTTTCTTGTGATTTTTTTGAATTGTCCCTTGAGCTGATTTTTTGGACTTAAAGTAACTTTTGCTCCCATGCACCAATTGGAATAAAAATTATATTCCCAGAAAGCTAATTTGATTTCCTATTTTGAAAAAAAGTTTCAAAAAATCAGGTCAAAAGTTGAGATCACACAAGCCTACCCAAAATCCCAAAAGTCCCCTATAGGGACTTTAAGGTTAAATTGATTTCAAAACAAACAAAAGTAAAGCACAAAAATTGCAACTTACACCTATCATATCTTTGCAAAGGACAACAATATTGTATGTTTACAAGAGCAATCCTTGATAAGGGCATCATGTGCAATTTCTCTCTTCCATCTTTCCATTAATAAAGAGCTTGCAATTATCGCATGCCTAGAAAGACTGAGAAAAACATTAGAAAAGAATTGAGGCCTTGAGTTTTCTTACCAATTTTATTACTAATTGCATGTAATTGCATGCATATGAGAACAATCATAGATTCATTACAACCACCACTTGGCATGTGCTCCATCCTTCATGAAGAAACCATCATGAAATTTATGATATCTTGAAGTTAGATTGGATAATGATGACAAATTTTTGAGTTCATAATGCAATTCTTGGCCAGTTAGTGAATTAAAAAGGCTCTTCCCACCCACTAATTTGAGAGATCATGGAGATGAATTGAGTAATGATGACAAATTTTTGAACTCATCATAGAATTTTTGGCCTAATTAGTAAGTTGTGAAGGCTTTTCCCACCCAAATATTTGCATTATAAAGCGGCCTCTTTTGGGATTCAATTCTTTTCTAATGACTTGATGATACTTGAAGAGTGTGAAGAGGGCAATTAGCTCATTGTCTTAATCCTAAAATTAACCCTATAACATCTTTGCAGACACTTAATATCTCATGGATGACAAAAATCTTCTTATGTAAGACATAAGTGCAAATATTCACCTTTGGAATTTTGTGTGAAAAGGGGAGTTCTTGCACAATAATTTGACCTCTAATGAGTATTCTTGGTGTTTTTTAAGCAATGGATTCATATAATACCAAAAAAAGTTATTTCCTTAGTGACTAGTCCAACAATCTAGGGTTAAGAGCATCGATACTCATTTACGGGGAATAGTCCCGGCCCACTCAATGCAAAGCCTGCCCTTGGAAACGTCCCACATCACAGACCAGCCAACCCCCAAAATCAGCTTGGCCTCGTCCAAACAAGCAGTCAAACTTCCATCTTGACGGCTCGCTCATCTCTTCTCCAAGCTTGGATTTTCCTTGTCTAACAATGTTTTTGTCTCTCTTTTTGAAAAGTCTTGACAACTATAGCAACTTCCACCAATATAAAGCTATTGTAAATATAAAATAAAAGGATAAAGAACTATTTGTTGATGGAGTCTAAGCCTACCAAAAGTCATTTGACAAGGCAATGCTCTAAAAGAAGTTCACTGGAATAGTTACAAGGGGAGCTCTTGGTACAATATTCACTGCCAATCCATACTTCAAGTTCGGTTGTTTGTTTTGTTTGCTTATTTGATCTTGGCTTGCGTGTCCTCCGATCGAGTGCTTGGTATCATCAGAGAGCTCTCGGTGAGGAGGGGTGCACGGGCTTGGTTTTGTGGCGTTTGGACCTACAATGTAGAAGTTATTGAATTTTGAAGTATTTATGGACTAAAAAATTACAAAATTATTTTTTGCTTTGATTTTGGTCGCATTCTTGGTACCATTGGAAAGCTCTTGACAAAGAAGGGTCAACGAGCTTTGTTTTGTGGCGTTTGGACCTCTGATGTGAAAGTTATTGAATTTCAAATTTTTTATTGAATCACAAAATTAGAAAAATTCTTCTACTTTTGTTTTTTAATTTAAAAGATTAAAAAAATATTCTTTTACTTTTATTTCGACTATAGCAACGGCACAAGAACAATCTTGTTGTTGGGATTATTGTGATTTAATCCCTAAAATACTGAGGCCCTTTTTCTGCCAAAAAACACTCAAAACTGCCATTTCTTTAGCAAAAAGTAAAAAAAATTGAAAAATATTTCTTTTTTCACATCTAATTGTAGGATCTAACACCTAACAAGTTTGAGAGTGTGTGGAAAAAATTTCAGAATTTTTGACCACACAGATTGCAAGATATCGGCGTTTAAAGTGAAAAAAACAAGTTTTTCAGCACATTGCGGGACTAGATTTTTTGACTTTGAACATTTTTAACTTAAAATTTTTGCACTACAGAGTTTTGAGCTTTAAATGTTTATAGTAGGGAATTGAGTTGAGAGTCTAGGAAAAAAAATAAAATTAAAAAAACTTAATTATCATTCTTTAAAAAATTGTTAAGTAGCAGTAGTTACAAGACAGAAGGAAAATCTAAAATATTCATATATTTTAGATGGAATTAAAATTCACTAATCCTAATGGTGAGATTTTTCTATCAAGTAATATAAACTATGCAAAGATGCTCCAATTGCCCAAAAAACAAGATTGTCCATAACTTTCTCATAACAAATCCAAATGAAATGAATCAAAGCTTTCCAAATAGACAAAAATATAATCTATAAGAAAAAAAATATCCAAAAAAAAATTCAAATTTTTGTCTTTTTTTTTTTGCTGCCCGCCGTCCCCTGTTTTGAGCTTATATGGTCATAACTTTTTTTCCCGGGCACCAATTATGAAAAAAATCATATTCCCACAAAGCTTATTAATTTTTCTATCTTCAAAAAAAGTTTCAAAAAATCAGGAGAAAATTTCAGCCTGTACATACATGCCCAAAATCCCAAATGTCCGCCGAACTGACAAGGGTCCTTTAGGGGTTAATTCCATCTACAAGCAATTTACAATTTATTTTTTTCTTCAATCTTGAATCCACCTCTACTAGACTATTTTTTAATGAGTGAAAATTAAATACTTTTTCTCCTAATTTTTTTTGTAGATTTTCAATTCAACCACTTAACATAAATAAGAAGAAAATCAAAATCAATAGTGCAAAAAATTTGAACTAAAAAGATTCAAAGCCAAAAAACTAGTCAAGCAAGGTGCAAAAAAACTTGTTTTCTTTACTTTAAATGCATATATCTTGCAATCTACATGGTCAAAAATTCTGAAATTTCTTCCATATATTCATATACTAATCAGGTTTAGGATCTTATGGTTGGATATGCAAAAAATAAACAATTTTTTGCAGCTCTTTTCTCTTTGCAATAGAAATGACAACTTTGAGTGTTTTTTAATAGGAAAATCACCTTGGTCCTTTAGGGGTTAATTTTAAGCATCTCCTTAAACTTTAACCTACGCTATAAATTTAAATATATAATATTATTTTTGAAGGTGATTCTCTAGGGCCCACAAGTCTTGTTAAAAAAAATTCAATTTTATTTGCTAATCTATCTACGGCGGCCCTATACAAGCCCCATTCTTTTTTCAATGTACTGGCCGCTCCAAACTTACGTCCTCCATAATTTGACCCTTCAAATAAGCACTTTGACAGTATATGAAGGATTTGCAATTTGCTTCTTGTTGACTGCACTATAAGAAACCCACTTTTTAGGTGACGTTAGCGTAAATTTAGAAGACAGATTTTAGTGGACGTCCAATAAAAACAAGTTGTATTTTTATGTCAATAATAACGTCCAATGTAACATCTGTCTTCTAAAATTACGCTAATGTCACCTAAAACGCACGTTTCTTATAGTGTTGTGGCAATGGAGACTCAAACTTTGAGCTCCTCATGAAGGACAAAAACTTTTCTACAAACAAGGAAAGAAAAATATGCTCAAAAGTCTCAAATATGTTGTGAAAAGAAATTTAGGGTTTGAAGTGGCGGGCTCATGTTGAAGAGGAGTTGCTAGCAAAAGAATGGGTTTTGTTCCATGTTTACCATTTGGTATTGTTTTGCCTATATTTAATATACGCAATATCAATTTAAAATTTGTATCATAAGATATGAACACCTATTATCAACAATTTTTAAATGTGGACATCTAAATTACAAGCAAGAATGGGGAGGAAGGCATGGTAAAATGGGCAATAAAGAAATCACTATATAAATTCACCAATTCCAGTTTTTAACATGTATATCATGTGATTGATTTATGGATGAAAGTACTCTTGTTGATATTGATGCTCTTCTAAGACAAATTTTGAAAGTGAATGCCGTAGTTTGAGATCACCTTTGGCACATTTTTGTTGAATAACTATTTAAAATTAGAAGGGTTGGTTTGGTAGTTCAATTTTAACTAATAATTTATTTGCCAATTATTAAATAATTTTCCTTAACTTTAAACAATTCTTCAAATAATCTTAGAAGTTGAATGGTTTTTTTCATTGTATAGGAAAGTGATAGTCATGGCTTTCAATGAACTCATTACATTTTATAGTGTCCCTCCTCTGAGGAATGAATTTGGATTCTACTTTATATAGTAGCCATGGCCTAGGATCAAGTTGTACAAATATCTTTTCCAACAATTTGACTTTCTATATGTTTAGTTTTCTTTGGATTCAACAAAGTGTCTTGTTAATTTCCAAACCCATTTAGCTAATTTTTTTAAATTATTTTTTTGCCAAAGGTGACCTGATGCAATGATATCTCTCCATTTAGGACCTAAAGTTCTACACTTTGCTAAAATACGCACATTATTCCTTGATTCCAAATCCACTCAAGCTTTCTTGAATTGCTCATAAATAGCAAGTATGGGTACACACACCTTAGTGGTATCAACATAATTTTGTGCTGTAAATCAAAACGTACATGTCATTTTTACTTATTTATTTTGACACAAATGAAACGAAATTTCATTGCAATGGGCCAGGAGAAGAATCAAAGCCTGCCAGCCACGTACACAAAATATTAAAATTAGGCTGCCTTAACAATTAGGTTGCCTTACTCCAAGAAAGTTACTTTACAAGCCATCAAAGTCAACAAATATTTCTATAGATGTTTTCATTTGTACATATGGAGATTCACGAGTCTTAATTACAACAATACTTAATTCAAAAGCATTACATTCTTGTACAATAACATGAAATATTTACATAGTGTCAAATGTTGAGAAATTAGTATGGGATAACCTAATTTCACTATTGTATATACGTCATTTGGAAAACAAACTTGCAAGAAATTTGCTTCTTTTAAAAATTGAATTACAGAGCCTTTAGCTGATCATGATGCAAGTCTTCTATTCTTCTCCCTTCTCATGAACCTGGGTTTTTTTGTCAGAATTTCCTCTGTCTCGGTGATTGTCCTATAAGGTAGGATGCTCTAAAAGCACCCACTTAAATGTTGGTCCGCCTTTCTCATGGACTTTCGTGGATAGGACAATTTTTCATTTATTTTTTCAGCGAAAGATGAGAAGAAGCAACATGCAGCAGAAGTGGTTTCATAATTTTTGGAGTAATATTGAATTAGTTCTAATTTTTTGAAGATGGAAGCCGAAGATACCTATTTCTGACTGTAGGTGTAGCAAAATATACACACATGCAATTTAAGGTGTAACATACTAACTTGCAGTAAAGAATAAGTGATGGTTGTTAATGTGACCAATGTCAACTTAAAGGGATTGTGTTTATATCAATTCAATTCTACAGAATCTACCTTCTTTATAAGAAGGTAGTTGGCTAGCTAACTCTTATTAATAAGTGAATGCATATCTATCACTAAATCTCAAAATGGACCACAATAAACATTAAATCTATCCATATTATGAGCATAAAGCAATAGCTGACTTACTTGATTGCGCCCCTACTCCATGCTCAGTCCATTTACTATCTATCGCAAAGCCATGTTAAAACCATTTGACATCCATTTAGCACCTTATTATAGGGTCGACTTGAAGAATGTGGGCTCTTTTCGAATAAACTACTATACGTTGTATTCCCATTTTTTTCCTGGCTCTACCTTCATTGAAAACCAGTTCTATTCAAAGAAAAACAAACTGTACCTTCACGTTGTAAATCTCAAGGCACTTGTCTTTGCATTTTGCAATGAGTTGCCGAGACCTATTAATGCCTGGGGAGAACCGCCGGTTAGTTCATTGTTAGCTAGTGCCATTGAAAAAATAACTGCTTGGAGTGTGAAAATAGAGGATCCAAATCCGGAATTAAAAAACTTGATAGAACCGGCAACCAACTAATTTGTGAAAATTAAAGGTGGATATGTAGCCTCCACATGTATGAGACTGTTAGATTTTAGCTTCTCCATTTCAAATCTAAGTCTAATATCTTGGTTATTAGAGGCTAGTATCAGTTCTTTAATAAGGTAGGTATTGCCTTACAGTTGGCCATTGAAAGGCTTGGAAAGCATTAGAGAAAAATTGAACCCTTTGGAGCAGGATTTTTTTTTTAGGCAATTTAATGCCCAATTTCCTCAAAAAAAAATGTGCAACTTCAAGCCTATAGAAAAAAAAGGGGATAAATGTGTTAAAAATGCCAGACTGTAATGATGGCCGTGCACACTATTGCCACAATGCTTCCAAAATCTCATTTCGTCCATCAAGCAGAGCCAATATATACAAAATTTGCATACAAAATTACATATTCAAAATTGCATACTCTGATTGGCCTCTTTTAATTCAAATCCCATAATGAAGGAGCCACAAAACTCAAAACCTTCTTGAAAGAAAGGCCACATAACCATTTGTCCAAAAACCAAATAAAACCCCCTGCTTTGGAGGGTGGTTAGAATGTGATAAACCAAACTATTAAAAGCTTGGTCTGTCACACTAAGCTGACTGCTGCAGGGAGCAGTCAGCTTTCGCAGTTTTGTTTTTTTGTTTTTTGTTTAATAATTTTTTATTCTAAAATTTCGGTTCTTGCACCACTGCTGTTGCAGTTTCAGCAGAGCGGAAATAGGGGAAAAACAAATATTTTAGCAAAAAAAAGCAAATTTCAGGGTACCTCGGAGGCCCTTGCAATAGCCCTTCGGAGGCCTGAAATTTCCTCTAATGGGGCCCACAAATAGGTATCACTTTAGAATTGGTTGTAGCAGCCAATCTTGCTATATTGTTGTCTATACCGTCCGTGTATACAGGTCTACTATAATAAAATTTGGAGATTAGTTTCAAAACTGACATGTCTTTGAAAGTCATGGGAATTGTAGCCTTTGCAAAATTTGAAGTTGAAGGAAAGTGGCCAATGAGATCTTGATATTAGAGGAAATGAACTAGGAGCCACTTTGATAACTAACAAGAGGATGCTAGCGGTGCCCACTTCGGAAAAAAATGCTGGCCGGCTCCTTCTAACTTACAAAGAGAAGACAAATTAAGAGCATCTCCTGCAACCCTCTAAACAATTTGTTCCTTCAATCGAGATCTGTCTAATTTAAAGGGGATGGCCACTTGAATCCCCAACAATACAACTCACTAAATATACTTCCAACCAATCACAAGTCACAGATCTTGCAAAAGCAATAAGTAAACTATGACAATTGCTAAGAGCATCTCTTGCAGCCCTCCAAGTATCCCCTCCTCTAATTTTTGGATGATAAGCAATCAATTCTAATGTATGTTAGGCTCGACCTTTACTTAGACACACCAAATAATCCATATTTGAAGGAGACCTTTAAGTTCACTACATGCTATATTTTCTCTTCGGATTAGCAATTGTCATAGCTTACTATTGCTTTTGCAAGATCTATGACTTGTAATTGGTTGGAAGTATATTTAGTGAGTTGTACTGTTGGGGATTCAAGTGGCCATCCCCTTTAAATTAGACAGATCTTGATTGAAGGAACAAATTGTTTGGAGGGCTGCAGGAGATGCTCTAATCCCAAGAGAAAACATAGCATGTAGTGAACACAAAGGTCTCCTTCAAATATGGATTATTTGGTGGGTGAAAGTAAAAATTGAGTATGACATACACTAGACTTGATTGCTTATCATCCAAAAATTAGAGGAGAGGGGATACTTGGAGAGCTGCAGGAGATACTCTAACTTACCGCGGCATGGCATCAGTTTCCGAAAACTTCCCGAAATCCCGAATCACCGACGCTGGGACCTGCGACATCGATCACGCCATGCAAGAAATCTCTCCCGAATCAGCCCTGACTCCAGATTTGCATAAATCTAGCGTAGGACTTTGTAGCTAACTTAGTATGACCGAGAATCCCCGATTGTCTCCATTCTCCGTCTTCAGTTTTCTTCACCAAGCATGATGTCCGTCCTGCAACTTGGTATGATTTCAGGTTTCCCTGGCAGTGCAGTCGACTCTGTCAGTTCCCTTTGCATGCTTCCTTTCCATAGGTTGCACAGCTAGAATCTCTGTTTTGTTTTGTTTTTAATTTGACACAAATGAAACGGGATTTCATTGCAAAAATAAAAGGAGCAACCGTTGTTGAACAACGCAGCCAATGAATCTCCGTCTTCAATTTTAACTTAACCAAGCATGATGTCCGTCCTGCAACTTGGTATGATTTCAGGTTGAATCCCTGGCAGTACGTGCAGACTCTCTCCGTCAGTTCCCTTTGCTTCAATTCCTTTCAACAGGTTGCACAGGCAGAACCTCGGTTAAGTTAAGCTTAAGTACGATCTGCGTCAGGCATCTCCAGGGGCGTCTTGGACAGCTTCAATGCCCAAGTCCTCTCAATGTCAAGTGTCAGTAGTAAGGATACTGTATCAGTCACTGGATGAATGCCGAAGCACCGAACCAGGGATTTTATACTATACCAAGTGAACTGATTGAAGATCTTGTGGTCGATGAATGAATCATGATTCTCTGATCGATGTCAGTCCACAACTGACTGAAGTAGGCAGCAGTTTTTGTTTGGTTTGGTTTGGGCTTTTTAGAGTATCTCCTGCGGCCCTCTTGGTTTGACCCTGCCGAATGGGCTTTGGAGGGAAGAGTGGCGAAATCAAAGTGAGCGGGGTCGGAAAAGCTCCTGCGGACCGGAAGAACAAGGCCGGCAAATGATGGTGCAGAGCCAATGGGAAAAGCTTGCGGCTTTCCCCCAAGGCAACTTTCTCATTAATTTAACCCTTGACTTGCCAAAACACGGAACTCGATGACAAAGAGGGGCCTCAAAGATTCAGGTAGAAATGGAAATTCTAGTGCAGTAGAGCCAAAATTGAGAGGCCCCGCACCTTTGCATCCTCATCTACAGTGTTGTTGGGGGATTGGATTTCCCTTGGCCACTCAAAACTTCCTTGACAAGGGTGTTTGAGCAGGTTGCAGGAGATGCTCTTAGTGCCAAATTGCACCAGACAAAATAAATTGGCTAAAAAAAGATGACAAACTGTGAAGTTTGTCGGCAAAAAACTTCAAAGTAAAAAAAAATCTTAGATGAGATAGTCAAATTGTGGATTAAAAAAAAATGTCTTGATCTAAGCAAATTAGGGTTGAAACACTATGATTGTGTGATCTTGCACATTTAAGGTGGGTACTCCCTAAACCACCCCTCTTTGCTACTCTGCCTAATTACTATTATTAGATTGGTCAAATTTTCATTGATGTTCTTGTTGTTGGGAATTGAAAGGAGGTTTCAATGCACCAAAGAATGTGACATTTGGATATTGTATGCAAAAGTTAGGAAGGAACAAGGCATTAGAGAAAAATCTAATCCTCCAAAGGGCTATTCCACGGACCCCTTTAGTACCCTGAAATTTAGTTTTAAGGGGTTGAAAAAATAGTTTTTCCCCTATTTTTGTGCAGCTGAAAATGTTGTGATAGTGGTGCAGGAACCCAAAATTCCAAATTAAAAATTATTAAAATAAATAAAAAATAAAAAATCTGCAAAACCTAACTGCTCCGGCGAGCAGTTATACACTCTGACTGCTCACCAAGAGCACTTTTCCAAATTGACAAACCATGCATGAAATAGTATGGCATGTCAACTTAGAACAACCTTCCAAGGGACTGAAATTTTCTCCAATGGATTGGTTCCAAAACAATTTTGTCCACTGATAGGTACGTAATTGATTTTGGAGATGTACACGGAGTGAGGATGGCGGTTTAGGGTCAGTGGCACATTTTTGGAGGGCCCACTTTATGTGCATCCCTGGAATGAAAATGTAGAGATATCATTGTACTTTGAATGTTTTTGGATGCTTCTTTAGTAATTTCATCCATTGATTTTGTGAATAGGAAAATATCCAAAATTATTGCTTTCCAAAAAATTGAGACAAATGAAATCCATGATTGGAATGAGATGTGAATCAGGAAAAGAAGTGTAGAGGTAAGTACACCTAGTAAAAGCATTTTTTGTGACACTGTTAACCATTAAAATCCATTCATATTAGAAGGCCCAAAATCCCCTTTATTAAATCCTCTAAATGCCAAAAGTATCATATTTTGGTGTTGACTAAACTTTGAAGTTATATAACATCTTCCCTAAGTACTATTTTTGGTATTATTTTTTTGTATTGAATATCTTTTATAGTCTATTTTAAGCATTAAAAATATGATTTTGAAAAAAATTGATGATTTTTATATTAAAGATTGTGTACAAGGATATTCATTGCAAATCTTGATTTTACAGTGTTAGAGGTTCATAGAGAAGTGCCTCAAATACACTAGATGTTGAGGGGAATCATATTGGATATTCATTTAAAAGATTTGAAGAGAAGATTTTGAGGAGTTGTAAATCAATTTTGGTTAATAATTTATGAGTGTTATGTCCTTTAGCCTCATTCTTTTTATGACCTCAATTCTAGATTTGATCTATAAAAAGTGGATTCACTCAAATAGACTTCAAATCACTCTCATAATTTTAACACCCTCTTGATCAAGTATTATAATCTTTTAAACCATTTAAGTGATATTGATTTATTCTATAACATGTCTAGTTGAATTCATATAGTTAAAATCAATTTTAAACAAAATTGATCAAACCGATAAAAACTAAGGCTTTTTATTTAGATTTGAGCAAATTATAAGAAGCTCAAAAAAGACCTTGGCACTGAGGAGTTAAAAAGTTCATTCTAAAAACAAGTTTTTATTGGCCTTTTCTAAAGGTATAATTTTATCTTTAAATAGTTAAAGATAATAATCAATATATATTAATCAATTTGAGCAAGGTGATAGTTGATTAAAGAATTGTGCTTAGATTCTATAGAAAAAGATAACCCCAATAGATTGATTTCCATTCTCTACAAATTATAAAAATCTTATGGAATTTTTATTTTTAGAAATTTTAGAAATTGCAATAGATATTTAGATTTCTTTAGATGTAATATTATCTACAAAATGTCTTGAATGCCTACTAAACAAAGTCATTTATATGCAATATTGCATTAATAATTATAGAATGAATAAAAGCTTGACAAATATCTACGGAGTTTTAATTTCTTATGTAAGATTTTTTTAATATTTAAAGACAACTATTTGTAATTGTTCATAAAATCAAAATACTTTTCAAACCTTCATTATTTAAAAAAGCCTCTATAAAATAAAATTGTTTTAATAAAATATTCAATTTGCTTCCAAAGATATAAAATCATCATGTATTTTTGAAAGATTGAAGACAAAAATTCATATCAAATGCAAATAGTTATATTCTAAAATCTAAAAGTTTTCTACTAGGTATATATAATTACTAACAATAAAAACATCACAATAGAAACCAATTTCTATATCATTTTTCTTTGGGAAATTAGAAGAAGAGCCTATAAGCATCAAACTTAAATTAAATTGTGATAAACCATTCAAACACATCAATTATACAATGATGTTCATCATTGTTATTTCCATTTTTTATTTTCATGTAATTTTAAGCATTATTGTAATCATTATAATCTTTATAAAAAATCCAAAAAATCTAAATAAAACTCATTTTCATATTTTTCATGAAAGAATGAAGGTTTGTTGTGTAGATTATTTCTTTAAAAATATTAAAATTTTGACATGTAATTTGTACGTATTATTTAATTTAAGAAATGAATAGAATTTGATGATGTCGGATATAATTTGTCATTCAAGAATTAAATCCTTAACAACCAAGAAGTGGTGAAAATTTTCCAAGTTGTAGAGATGAATAACTAAATGCAATTTATAATTATAATTTAAGGATGACTTCCAAACAAAAGTTGTAAACTATGACTTGGACATCATACTCAAAAAAAAGATTATAGTATTAGATCAATTATAACATTAATTAACCAATATTTTCAATAAAATTTGAATTCAAAGATTTGAAGTTATTTTTGAATTGACTATTGTAATGAATATTTCTAAATTTTTCAAGATTTTTTTTGTTGCTTTCAAAATCTTAAATTCTCACTATAGTGATTCTATAAAAATTTTATTTACTTATTCATTGAAGTTGTTTTTGATGGATAATTTTTCAAACTAAAAAACAAAGTTTTGGAGGTCACGTTATCTATATACCCTTTGTACTACAAAAGATTTGCAAATGTAAATTGTAAAAATTTATATTATACAAATGTAAGAGAACTAACACAAGAATCTACAAATATGTAGATGGATGAAAAAACAATGATAATCATTATGTATATTCATGACATGTTTGTATTCATTTTTTGTTTGAAATTTGAATATTTGTTTCTTTTGGAGGTTAGTCCTTTGGGGTCAAAGATGACAACACTTTGGGCTTCATTTTTTTATTAGTTCTAAAAAAGTTATGGTACTCAAATATTTTGTTTATTCAAAAATTTACTATTGAAAATGAACATTTGTGATATTTTCTGGATAATTTAATATCAAAGATATTTTTTCCATTTAATTTATACTTTTTACAACATGATTAATCAACATGGTTGTATAAAGTCACAATACATTTGTTCTTAACCTCAAAAATCCTTAAAACAAAATTATGATTTTGAGGTTTTGGTCAAGTGCTATGGATGGGGTGACCTTTGAGTGACTTGTGGGTGGATGTTATCTGTGACTTTTTTACTTTTTTTTGAGCCCAAATTAAATTTCTGAATGCAAATTATTTTTGTAAATCCAAAAATACAACTAAATATGGAGGCATTTTCTATAAATTAATGAGTGTTTTGGCCTCAAAAATCGGTAATGATTGAATGACAACCAATGAGTTGTAAAGCTATTGGAAGCATTGTTTCATCCCCCTTTTCCTTATTGACCTTTCATATTGGGTTACAATGTACCAAAAAGTGGTTGCACATCCCTATGAGCCCCCCCCCCTCCAAAGTGAAAAATCAACAACCGTTGAATGAGATTAAAAAAACCTAAGACTACCTTCACTGCCGTGTGATGTGAATTAAGAAAATAACGGCCATGCAGTTTGAAAAGAAAACAACAATTTCTTCAAAAAATCAATACCCTTGCAATTCAAAAAGAAAATAATAACTATAAGATTTGACTTGAGGAAAAAACAGCAAATGAAAAATGAAAAATCAACAGCCATGCGATTTGAAAAGAAAACAATACATTCCTTCTCAAAATCAACAACCATGTGATTCAAAAAGAAAACAATATCCACCCTTGAAATATCAAAATGTGTGATTCCAAAAGAAAACAAAAGTCGTATGGTTTAATTTGACTTGAAGAAGAAGTTGTTAGTATCTGTATAGCTGCCCTATGACTTACTTGGTGGCAATAAAGTTTATCAACAAAATGATCACACCTCTCAAAATTCCATTTTAGTTTGATGCAATTTCATTTTCTTAAGAGTAATTCATTAATTTTGTTTTTAATTGTAGATTTCAAAAAGGGTTTACATGATACCTAAATAACTACATCATCAATTGTGAAGGTTTAAGAGACCACAATAGAATTCGCTTATTAATGCTACATTGCAACCACGGCGGAAAAGTTAATAGCAGAGAAGTTGACAATTCTAACTGGAAGTAAGAAAGTTGAAGAAAAACCTCCTACACCTCCACAACAATGTTTAAAAAAAATTAAACATCAAATTTAATATATATTATTTAAAATGTTAAGTAAACTTAACATTTTGAAATGCATTTAAAAAGTAGAAATTACAAGAATTTTTTTTTAATGAAATATGAATGATAATTGTTTTTTATGCAATGGTGATGATTAGTTTAAATCATATTGTTACCATCTTGATATTTGATGTATTGAATGGACAACAATTTATAAGAGTTGTTGAATCAAAGTACTTAATGTTTTATTTAATTTATTACAACACCTAAAGAACATGTTTTGAGGTGGTGTCATTGTACATCTCCAACAATACTTGTAAAAAGATGAATATTGAAAAAAAAATAGACACCGAAAATAATATACATTTCAAAGTTGATACTCATATTATTAAAGAAAGATTAGTAATAAGTGCATGTCATAATATATAACATTTTTTTTAATTGAAAAGTATATTACTAATTATATGATTAGAAATTACCATCAATGAATCTTTTATAAGATAAAAATCAGATGTAACTTCCAATTGTTTTATATCTAGTAAGAGCATCAATCCACCATCAATGCCAAAAGCTCCCCAAAAAAATCCCATACAAAGCATAGAAAACCCTAATTGAAAACTCAGCAAGACAAAATCTACATCCGACAGAACTTGAAGAATTTGAAAGCAGGGGGAGAGCGCAGGATCCACTAGAGCATGAGATGGGTGTTACGAACCTGGACAAATTGTAACCAGTTGCAAGGCCAGAACCCTGCTTGGGCATGACAACATTCTTTGAGAGCTTCTAGATATGTATGAAAAAACTTATTTTTATTTTTCAGAGATAAAAGTACATGTCTTCTTTACTTCAAGAAAAATTTAAATTTTTTTTTGAAAAACTAATTTTTTTAAGAATTTTTGAAGAAAAAGTGAAGAAAAATCATATTAAATAGAAAAATATTTCAAAAAATCTGAGAATTTCACCATAAGTGTATATCACAATGACAAACATCATGGTGTAAACTCAATTTCCGTGTCATTCTATAAATAGAATATAATAGACATTGAAAATACACCCAGTGTTCAAATTGCAATAAAATATGCAATATTAGGAATTTTTTCAAAATTCAAATTGGAGTAGAAACTAGATTATGGATGATCTTCATTTTGTTAGTTTGACTCAAAATCAAAAAATATCATTTTTGTGGAGAAATTTCAGGTTTAAAGCAAGGAGCAACAACTTCCCAAAATAGCATATTAGCATATTTTTGTGATCCATTTTTTTTAATAGCTTCTCATCTCCGTGAAGACAAAAATTGGAAAGAGTACAAACTCAATTGGATACTCTTCATAACCCAATGTGAAAGGTCAACAAGGAAAAGGAGGATGAAAAAATGCTTTTGAACTGTCTTGGCTCAATAGTATTGTCATCGGAACACCACGGAATGGTGTCTGCGGCGTTGCAGGGTTAACCAAACAAAAATTCAAACCTCCATTTGATCATTTGAAAACCTCCAAATCATACCTCATTTGATCACGGATTTTTAAATTTTCACATCAGATCAGACGGTTGAGGTTATTTGGCGAGGGGGAGGGGAAACCAAAAGAGGCTGGGATGCCTCTTTTTGGTACATTCAAAGAGTATCCAATTGAGTTTGCCAGTGTTTGTCTTCATGTAAAAAAGAAGTTCTTTAAAAAAACAAATAAAAAAATATGCTATTTTAGTGTATTTGGGGAAGTTGTTGCTCCTTGTTTTAAATTTAAAGTTCTGTACAAACACAATATTTTTTGAGTTTGAGCCCAACTAACAAAATGAAGGTTATCTACTCTAATTTCTACTCCAATGTGAATTTTGAAAAAATTCCTAATATTCAATATTTTATTGCAATTGAATTTGGGTGTATTTTCAATGTCTATTTTTTCTAATTATAAAATGGAAACTGAATTTACACTGTGATGTTTGTCATTGTAACATACATAGATGGTAAAATTTTCATTTTTTTTGAAATAATTTGATGTGATTTTTCTTCATTTTTTCTTCAAAAATTCTCAAAAAAATCAATTTTCTACAAATTAATCTATCTTTTGTAAAATAAAGAAGACGTGTAACTTCATCTTTGAAAAATAAATAAATTTTTTCACATATCTAATTGCAAAATGGTAGCAAACTAAGTGTTAGGCAGGTAGGCTTGAAATCAATAGTTAGGGGTTTGTCATTTAGGGATTAAACCATTATACTTCAATTTTGCTCCTCAAAGGTAATAGAAAAACAAAGGAAACTTTTGGGCCATGATTTTTTTTCTCATTTTAAGCATCTACATTGTTTTATATTATTCAAAGAGGTTCAACTATTGAACTTAAGTAACTAAATT
The DNA here is from genome assembly GCA_963969595.1 of Neckera pumila. NCBI lineage: Eukaryota > Viridiplantae > Streptophyta > Bryopsida > Hypnales > Neckeraceae > Neckera > Neckera pumila. The sequence goes on along the minus strand of OZ018415.1, from coordinate 3,158,156 downwards.
ATATTTGATAAACTATTAGTTGTTAATCAATATGAAAGAATGACTATCCTATTTTAAACGGATTTTGAATTTATGTGCGGAATTCTCATGAAGATTATCTTCTTCTTCGATATATTACTAACAATCAATATGTGGGCAATCAGAACTTTGAACTTGTTGTAAGGTAACAAGTTCTAAAATGGAGCGGGTTCTAAAATCAATCAGACTCTAGAGGTACATTTTGCACTTTTCAATGTACAAGTGGTGTGCATTTGAGGAGGTGGTCGGTTTTAGAGCCCACAAAAATGCACTTTTCTACAACTTCAGAAATTCATAACTAACTCTACAAAGCTTCAAAAAATATGAAACAACTTGAGTTAGATGCCAATTTCTCTCGCCTTTCGAAAAATTTACTAAAAAATATTTTAAGAAATTCTACCTCTCCAAAATTCAGCTTCAGCTCTTAGATGAGCGGTTCATGGACCTCTTACCTTGATGGAAGTTCAATAAGCAATTGAAGAGGAATAGAAATTCAGTAAAATAAATACTTCCTCTATCTCAAAACAATCTTTTGGTTGGACTATATGTTTGGGAATTTTTTTGATCAAAATAAAGTTACTTATTTCAACCCATTTTGAGCTATAAGTAGAGTTCAACGCACTCTTATTGTCCTAAAACTTTGAGTTTTGTAGGCCTTTTTAAAGTGCGATATTAAACTTATTTGCAATAAAATTAAAGAGAACTAGAAGATCATTTTGGGACAAGGAGAGAGTACAAGATTTTACTAATATAACTATATTTATTCAATGCTTGAATATATTATTCTACAAAGAAAAAAATATTAATTATTGCTATGAATTTGGGGATCTTGTAGGAATTGTTTTGGATGAAGCACGATAGCAAGTGGAGTTAGTGGACAACATCACAAAGTTTAGACCCTACAGTTTGTCAACAATTATCATGTGATTATCGTTGTTTCATGGATTTGCATGTTAAATATAATTTATCACATCATTACAGTGAATTACTTCGCATCATTACAATGCGGTTGCAAGTAATGCATTGTAACGATGCGGTAACAACGCGAAGTAATTCATTTTAATGGTACGATAAATTGGGATAAACGTGCGAACCCATGAAACAACAATAACCACATGATAATTGATGACAAATCGTAGGGTCTATACTTTGTGATGAATGTCATTGTACTAGATGATATTGAAGATGGAATTGCATGTCCTACCTCGAGTCCTATCTAGTTGGTGAAGAGTGATGGTGAGGACACTGTAAGAAATGCATATGCTTCTATTTATATTCAACTGGTTTATGGTGACCGCGATGCACGCAATAGTCTTTTAATGTAATTTTGATCATTGAAACACTTCTTGTGTTTCATGTAAAACATTTAATGCAATATAAGGAAATGAAAATCATTTCCGGCCAATTACAGTGTGCCACGTGTACAAATTTTATTCTCTAACTATCCTACTATTGCATTTGTATATTTTCTTACACAATCACCTAAAAAGTGGCAGTAAAGTCTGCCATTCCACAATACTGGCACATTGTAAGAGAATGTCAATTCCAGAGCCAAACATTAATTATTTTCCATAGAGGTACACATGGTTTTAACTCATTTGTTGTTAAGTTTTTGGAAGGGGTACACATGAAATTCTACATGTGTACAATTGTACATCACATTGAGAAGAAAGTTAACATGTAGTCTCCATTTAAAAGCTGAAATATTCAAAAGTAAGGTCTATTTTTTGTAATTGACTATGACTATAAAAAGAAAAAATGAATGTTTGTGTTATGAGTTTCAGATTGCAAAATCTGAAAAGGATTACACACCAAATTGATTGTTGGGAAAAGAAAATTCAAAATCTGCATTGCAAAAAAACAATGCTCAAAAATTACAAAAGTATGTGAAACTATAGTAGATGCAACATTTGATGAACTTAGAGTCTTCGTTGTGGGTGGCACCATCCTCAAACCCTATTCAAAACCAAGAAATTATCAACAAAGAGCTTTGACAAGCAATAACACTATCTTTCAAACAAGCTATCAACAACATTTTTAAATTTTGCAAATTAAATTTTACATTAAATTTGTCTTAAATTTTGAAATTGAATTACTATGACTCTCACGCCTACAGTGGAAAAGAAAACCTTTCTACTTTGATCACATAGATTTCACAAATGGTAAGAAACTTGAACTTGACTTTTTTTGAATGTGCTCTAGTAGAAGGCAATTTAGTAATTATAATCCTACAATTAATTACATTGTAATTTCTTACAAAAAATTTCATCCAAAAAGTGACCATCTTCCTTCTTTGGGGGGCTTTTAGAGCCCCAAAGCTTCAACGTCCATATTCAAAAGGGTGAACAAAATGCTTTTAGGCGATGTTTTGTCCAAATTTTTTTTCATGTATTCAAAGTAATATTGGAAGCTTTAAAGGATAACTTGCCTTTACAACATTTACGGAAAACATTTATAACATTTATAATAGTTTTACAAAAAAGGGGATAAAAAGGGGATTTATATTTTCAAATTAATTATAAACCAAAATGTTTAAACATTTAATGAAAGAATTCAAGTGACAAAGCGTTAAAAAATCCTCATGTAATAGTATAAAATTTTATCCATTTAAATAGTGCTTTCCACAACAAGATCAGTCAAAACATTTAATGATAAGCTTAAAATATTCTTGCCAAGGTATTTGTCTCTAGCTCTATGTATTGTTTCCCTTGCAATGGAAATTGTCCATGTATGTAAAAAAAAAAAAATTTAATAATTTTTAAAATCATAAATCCTTCAATCTTAACCCTATCTTAACCTTGTCAGGTCACTGCAGACCAGAGTGGTCCAATGGATGACTTCATTATTATGTGTAGAAAAAGAGAATGCACCTATTGATCCAATTATCAAAGAATTTTGGTGATTACTTTGGTCATGGGGCCACATCCTTACACGGTTAAAGGGTTACAAAGTCTTTCTTTCCCTCACCCCTTTCTCTTCATCTCTTTAGCTACAGTAGATTTGTCACTCAGCCGCTCAGTCGGTTAGTGTCTTCCACCGCTCCACGATTGTTTATGAAATCTGCGCCACGCTCGGCATCGTATATTGGAAGGAAACTCCATTGAAAGGTCTGATTTCCAAACGCTTGAGTCACATATTTTCTCGAATTCTGATTGCAACAGTTGATTAGGTACGATTGAGCGAGGTGGCGATTGTGTCTAAACACATAAGTAGGACATTGGGTTCGTAGAATAGAATTTTAAGTTTGCGTATCGGTAGTCGCCGCGTTCTAGGGTTCCTGGACGAGATTTTTCTTTCTGTTCTGAGCTCGCAATTGGTAACTTATGAGATATTGGTGCCACTCGTTATGTAATCCCTAGAGTTGGACAAAGATTTTTATTTGCTTGCGAAGAATTTTATTTGAATTAGCTGTGGCGACAATTTTATTGGAGTTTGCATCTTGTTGTGCGCATACTCAAATTTTTCTATAAGTTGTTTCCCTAGAAGGCCGAGGTTGTGATTCTGCTCGTTTCTTAACAGCACTTGAAGCCATTCGTTCACGTTCGCTTGGCATTTCAGTGGAAACGACGAAAATTTTAGTTCATTTGGTACTCGGAGTATAAGATTTCAGTTCATTTAGATTTGAGAGTTGTTTTGGATGCGATGCTTAATCTTGTCTCTGTTGTTTCCTTTGAGCAGAGTGCGCAGGCAATTGATTAGTCTGGTGGAACGGTGAAGGGGATAGTAAGGAGCAATGCAAGGAACCCTGGGAGGGTCCTTGAGACCGTGCACGTCGTTACTCCATACGCATAGGACTTCATTGCTACCCCTCGTCAACTTTGGGCAACGTAGGCTGGTAACTTGTAGTGTGTTTGGAAGGGAGAACAGGAATAATAGTGACTTGAGAAGAGCTAGAACTGAACCGAGGGTTGGGCCCCGTCGAGATGCGGCGAGCACATTAGGATTAGGAACACGGAGGCACCTTGTTGTGGTTGCTGCAAAGAGGAGTTTTATGTCGGAGCTTCAGAGCATTAAGGAGGAGGCAGACGCAGGTATCCTGTTGTTTAGGGTTTTGACTTTTGCACTACGCATTTCTGGTAGATATAAGGTAGAGGATACTATTTGCGTCAGTGTGATACTGCAGGAGCCAAAATCTTTTGATTTCTAAGATTTTTCTCATTCAATGTGTGACGTTTTCTTATGCAATCGTTTAAAGTGGGAGGTTGTAGACAACTATTGAAAGGATAGTAGACCCCATTTCCATTCAAGCATCAGGGGCCATAGACATTTAGCCAACGCTTGCTTAGGTGCACGAGTTTCTAATTTGAAGCCAACCAAGTGTATTTGAAGAAATCAGTTTCTGTTGATACCAGGGGTCAGTATAGGAGACGGGATCGGATTTCTAACCGATTGAATTTCCTTCATCTTAATTGTTTCTATCGTATCGCCATCTCATGAACTTGTCCTGCATTGTGTGCTATGCGGCAGCCGGTCCTCTGGAGTTTGAATCGCCATTAGATGTAGTCTTGTATCCGGACCCAAGATTGCGGGCCAAGAACAAGCTGATCAAAGTGTTTGACGAGAAACTCCAACAGCTTGTTAACGAGATGTTCGACATTATGTACAAGTGAGCATTTGAGCTTGTCTCTTGCATTCGTGCTGTGCACGCCTAAAAGCTTTCAAAAAAACATGTTTCCAATTATCGAACCATCTTAATTTTTCTGGGGTCTTATTGGTAGTTTAAAGACGATTCCAATGCATTTTAGCATGAAATTTTTGTACGCCGTTTGAACCTTCTATATATTTCAAATGTTGTACCCGAAATTGACCCTTCCCTATCTTGTCACTACATTTTGCGCAAGATAACCTGTCAGTGTGCAAGATCCTCAACTGGTAATTGTTTGTTACAGGACGGACGGGGTGGGCCTGGCAGCACCTCAAGTAGGAGTGAATGTGAGGCTGATGGTGTACAACCCCGTGGGAGAAAGGGGGAGCGGAGAAGAGTATGTTTTGGTGAATCCCCGTATTGTCAAGTATGGGAAAACTCGGGATCTTTTTAATGAAGGCTGCCTTTCCTTTCCTATCTTAGAAAGAGGTCCCAAGCAAGCTCCTACAATCGAGGCATCAGTGGAGGTCAGTACTCTTGTGGATATTAGGGCTATGTTCAATCCGATTGTGCATCAATAATAATGTGCTATTTTGTTCATTCGCTTTTTTCTTATGTCTGGTTTTGAACCCAGGATAGATTGTATGATAGGGACCCGGACGAGGTAAACCAGGATAATTTAGGCCTGATAATTTAGGCCTGCAGATGAAGCCCTCCATCCCAGCTTCAGGGTGCTCTTGAAGACCCTCAAAATTACAGATGCGGTGGAGCAGAGCAATTAGGGTCTGTGATTATGCCAAAACGACTGCTACCTTGAGGCTGTTCTGCTTAGGATCTAATATATTTAATGGAAGAGTATCTCTGGGGTCGATCTCATTAACCTTTGGTTTCTATATATACACCAGAGTCCTCTACACTTCGGAATGGACTTTATTGCCTTCGATATCCATATCGATAATTTCTATACTACTGTTCCCTGAGCTGATTGTCTGATTGTTTGGTTGTTCAGAGGCCCAAGTCAGTGAGGATAGATGCCCAAGACGTCAAGGGAAAGAAATTCAGCCTTAATCTCAAGGAGTGGCAGGGTCGAATTTTTCAGCACGAATATGATCATCTCGAGGTAAGTATGGCAGATTGTGATCCCAGTCCCTAAAGCCTAAGAAGAATTAGGATCTGTCATTCAGACGCTAGATTTGTGGGCTACAATCTCTTCTCTAAATGATATTGATCTGCACTTGCGTTCATCTATCCGACTAGCTAGATATTTAATCATCCAATCTGCGCAGAATAGATCTACATTTATGTTAACTTAGGGCCTATTTTTGGATTCTGGCAGAGGGCTCACGCTCTTGTTATTTTGCAGGGAATTTTGTACTTCGATCGAATGACTCCAGAAGTCTTGGACACAATTCGACCAGAGCTTGAGGTCAATTTCATTCTCCCATTCCAACATTGTCTCTTGCAACTATTCACTTCCAGAATATGATCCACATACCATAATGCAGAAGACCTGTTTTCCAGTACAATTAGACTGTTTTCAAGAACTTTCCGGACATCTTGATAAAGAGAATCGTCTCCAAAACTCGTGGGCAGGTCTTTTTATTGTCACTGTGATGACACGGAGGCCTCGTTATGTACAGTATCTTGGTGAGGCCTCCCTGTGATCATAGGGAGACATTTACATACACCAGGCAAGATTGTCTAAAAGTTCTTGAATCAGTCTAATGTTTCTGAAAACAGTTGGTATCAGGCTGCCTCACTTGACTAGGAAACGATTGAAGATGGTATTTGCTGTGTGCGTATTGCCACTTACAATCTGGGCAGCGTTCTCAGAAATGCAGCATTTTATTGTTTCTTTTAAGGGGCCCTAAAGTGTTCACCAATCTTTTCTCCTGGGGTGTTAATGCAGGGTCTTGAGAAGCTATATGAGGAGCGAACAGGGCTTTCGGCACCCGAGAGAATTAGCGACAGGCGGTAGATGGTCGTAGAGGGCAGCTATTCTTCAGGCTACTTGAAGGAGACTCATTGATTCTGCATAAAATATGCAAATTGTACATTGTCTGATACCGGGAATCTGAATGTCCAAGGTTGGATTAGTCCTTTTGTCCTGCTCGTTTAGAATTGTGCGATACATTGGTGTAAGTTGCGACCATGCTGTTATGTCAACAGGGCCGATTAGAGATCCTGTAGAGGAATTTTCGGACTAAACCCTAAACCAAGGAAGTCTGAAACATGGCCGTGGGACTTTGCAATATGATTGATGGAACCAACGGACCCTGCAATATGATTGGTGGAAACCGACGGACTCTCGACTTGGACGGCCATAGTGTGAAGAGGCCCTTAGGTAGAAATATATGGGCTTTGATCTTAACTCTTAAATGCCGATGAGGATGTTATGTCGAATGGATGACAGAGAATCCTTCTAGTAGGATAGAAGTGCATTTATTCATCTTCAGAATTTTGTTGTGAAAAGGGGAGGTCTTCTACAATGGTTTGACTTCCAATGTGTGATTTTGCAATTTTTTCAGCAAATGATTGGCATGATAACCAAAGGAATGAATTAATCTTGGAACGGCGTTGAAGATCGAAGTGTCCATAGACGATTGTAGAAGTAATGAATGCACCTATTGGTTCACCTATTAGTTTGGTGACTACTTTGGTCATAGGGAGGTGCGTCTTTCTTGGGTTAAATCTATCTAGAGTGGCGAGTGGTGACAACAAAATCCATCATTTGCCCATTGATTGGCATCCATCAATTGGCAACAAAAATATGGTAATCCAAGTAATCCATATGGGTGTATTTGGAGTATCAAAAAAGACTTTAAAAATAAACTTTCTATATTTTTTTCCCTTTTGGCAAATTTACATCAATGAAGTAATGCATGCTTGAGATTATTTCAAATGCCACCATCAATGAATCTTTGAGTCAAGGGTGATTCAATCCAAAATTTTTGTGCCACGAGTTCTAATGGTAGTGAGGGCCTCTTCACACTATGGTTGTCCAAGTCGAGAGGCCGTGGGATTGAGAGTCCAAACTTTTGGTGAGAGTCCAAAGAAATGAGCAATAAATGATAGGTTTTGGAGCCTTTGGCCGGCCATAGTGTGAAGCTTCCAAAGGCCAAGCCCAAAGTCCAAACCTATACCATTTGTTCGACTTCTATCCTTCTCTCTCCGCATTTGTTCATCCAATTTCTGAAATTCCCTATGAAGCCTCATTCATGTGGCAATTTTTTCAAGCAAAAGCTAAAAAAACATGAAAAAGGGGTCATAAACGGCCTTGGAAAAAAAATCACAGCACATGCTCTCATCATCAAACAAGCAATATAAAGGATATAAATGGAATAAGGGGATGGCATTGGAATAAGAAGGGGGCATCCTATGTAAAGGGAATGCAAAGGGAAGTAGGTACATTGAATGCAAAGACTCCCCATTGTCATGGTGGAGACTAGGTTTCAAATCCCAACGGCAACAAATAACAAATAACAAATAACTAAAAAATTCAACGGACTCTCGAGGAGAGTTTGGGTCCTACATTTTGCAGGACCCAAACTCTCCTCGAGAGTCTGTCGAATTTTTCTGCCATGTAAGTATTTTTCTGCCATGTAGGCAGTTTTGAGGGCGACGGATTTTGGATCGTGCCGCCTAGTGTGAAGGCTCGAGAGGCCAAACTTTGGGGTTTCTGAAATCTGATTGGTGGAAACCGACGGACTCTCAACCGACAGCCGTAGTGTGAAGTGGCTCTAAGAAGGCATCATTGAGGTAATCTATACGGTTGCACTGTGTAAGTTAGGATAGTTTGCCTTTGGAGCTCAACAACCTTAGTGTAGGAACAAGTTGTAATCACAACTTGGTGAACTAGCTTGATTAGAAGCAGAGATAGTAAGAAGGGTTAACGCCCTGGTTATATACATGAGAGACTAACCTAAAGTAATTAATGTTCTGTACAAGGAACCAATTGGATGAATGATAGGCTACAAGGATGAAACCCTAGTAGCGTCCCGAAGTGTCAATACTTTGCAACACAAATAGACTTCTACCATCTACCAAAACTACAAACTTTCCAATATATACAGTAAAGCATAGTACTAAAAATAGTTTATCATTGAGTACTTGCAAAGTGTTAAAGAATCATTGATCATCAAGTAGAGTTATTTATAGGAGATTAAGGGGAAAATACAACATAAAATTAGAGTTGGCTTGAAAAGATTATAATCCTTATTATGTGGCAAGAACTGAATGAAAACAAAGATAAAGAATCAAACTAGCACTCTTTCAAGAACATCAGATTATATAATATAATTGGCGATCAATCACTCACATTCATCCAAATTATGTCTATATGCTCACTCTAATTACACTAATTAGACCACATTTATCCAACGTCAATTCGAATTAGTGAGCGCCGGGGGTCTCGTACTATTCAAATTCTCTAATTGAATCGTACACCAGAGACGGCGTGGCCTAAATTTGGGCGCGAACACAAGCTTCGAAGGTACTTGGAGCTCCACTGTCGCCATAGCTACTTAAGACTTCAACGAGTCGGAGTCCTTCATTGTGCTGCGCAATCCCTTCCACTTCATTCAATTCCGAGCTGCTAAGTCACAGGCAATTAAGCGCCTCATCTCGACTCTTTTGATCCACTTGCGCATTCACTTGATCCATTGGACATCATGAGTAGTAGTGCAGCCATCTGCGCCATCTGCTTCGAGGAGGCATGGCCTATCTTCGAAGATTTGCAGTCCATCCCTGCTTGCGGCCACGTCTTCCACGAGCCCTGGTGCGTTTTCCCTACCAGAATTCTTTTTTCGACTCAATTGCGGCGTGTTAGGCGTCCGCAATCTCTTGCGCTGATCATAAGCCCGTAATGAGAGTCGTCACTCCTCAGAGGAAACGCAGGTTAAGACTCAAGCCCTAGGTATTAATTAATTAACATTCGCAGCCTGTTCCGTGCCGGTTCTGCGATGACGGGAAATCGTGCACTTGTGAGCAGTTTTAGTGAAAATATGTTTCAATTACTGCTGAACTTGCAATCGGAGAAATGAGTAGAGCGATTTTGTTCTGTTAATTTTAAGGAATTTGTTTTTGGATTGTTGAAGTCGCTTGAAATTTCACCTCGAGATCTGTGCGTACGTTCTGCTTGCTGTCTCTCTCAGTTCTGACGGAGGTTTGAATAAGAACGCCAAATCCTGTCCTCTTCAAGAAACGCATTTCATATGATGATTTTGTCTCTTGAGATTGTTTCTGCAGCTTGCAACAGTGGATGGAGTATTGTCCCGCAGGACGAGATCCTACTTGCCCTTTGTGCAAACGGTCCATATCAGGCCCCGCTCATGATGTTCACCGCCTCTATTTCCAGTCCGCAGGCAGTGATTCCGCAGAGCCACAAGTCTCACAGAAGTCACAAGTCTCCAGAATTCTGCAAGCAGCTGTGGAAGACCTTAAGCATGTACGTGAGACTGTTATCAAATTTATGATCTGCAATCAGAGGGAAAATGCTTTGCGAAACGGCAATTGTACAACAAGTGAATGTGGAATGCGTCTTTTCTTAATGACTTGTATTATTTAAATTCCATCTTCGATGGTTTCGTGTTTCTTGGTTTTAGGTGAATTGTTCTTCAGAGCAATTGGAGAGCAAGCTTGCTGCTGCCATGACAATCGTCTATGCGCTCGAATCTCAGGTCACGTTAAAACTGAAATGTGGAACCTATTGAAGATTTCACACTAGGCATTGATCAGTTTTCTGGGAACATGCAACAGTATTGTGAGCTGATTTGTCTATCCTGGAGTGTCTTATCACATTGTATTCACGCTCCAGATATCCAGAATGTTAATGGAATATTGTGCTATAATACGATCTCTACAGGTCGCAGTGAACTTGCAAATGGCAGAGAAAGCTGAGGCAGCAACTGTGGTCGCAAGGAGCGAACTAGCTCAGTGTAGACAAGATCTGACGAACATCCAGAAGGTACATGTTGACCACGTCTGGTCAAAAACATCAATTAGTATTTAATCATATGACTTGTAATTTCCATGTAGCTAATCATTTGGCAAATGCTTCAGTGCAAGGGTCGTCAGTGGCCGCCGAACTTATGAGCAGGTCTAGACTCAAGTGTCTATGATTGTGCAGCACTTCGTGTCGGAGCCATTTTGATATGTATTATTTGTACGAGGCTGTTGGTCAAACTACCCGACTCTTAATACGGAGAAAATGCATCGAGATATCCTAATTCTGTGTTCGATTAACGTATGTTCTCAACTGATTTCAGTAACTCATGATTGTGTCGTCTTTCTTCACAGGAGCTAATGTGCTTGTCGCTTAAGCTGGAAAAGATGCAAGAGGAGATTGGAGCAATGAAGAAGGTCCTGGCTTCCCATGAGCAGTGAGTCGTCTTGCACTTGCGGCATTTGACTTCTTTCCGTTCTGCATGTCTTTATGGTATTTTAATGTCTGAACGGTACTTGATGATTGAGGAAGCTATGGTGGTTTCGACAATTTTTGAAGAATTGTCTCCGGGAAGTAGATTAATTAAGTTCAGAATATGATTCTACTGAGTGAATTAAAGTTACTTGATCTTTGTTCCCTGCTGCCAGCTCGTCCACGTCAATTTTCAGTCTCATTCACAGACAAGTTCCCGTGATCTGACGTTAGATTTGGTTTTGTACGCAGGGCTCGCTGGGATCGGATATTCGGTTTATACGGGTTGTGCGTGAAGAGAATTGGAATCTTCTTGAGGTATCGTATTCTAAGAAGATTAAATTCCATACAGTGGATCTATGCAGCTCATGCACACTAAAGCTCTCTGAGCTTCCAGAGTTCCTGATTTATTCATATTCATGCACCTTTTTGCAATGCCTGAGTATTGATGTTGACCAGAACCCTTTAGATGTTTTTGCTGCTTCCTGTGTTTTCTGCCAGGGGATGATGGTTTAAAATTGTGTGACCAAGGCCACTGTCACAGCAGCACAGCTTGCTGCTCGTGGATAAAAACTAGCTTGCCTTACTAGCTCTAGACGAGCAATCCAGGGGGACCCCTCTACCCCGCCCTCTAGCTGGTTCTATATACCTGTAATCCGTATTGATCTCAGACAAACGTTTGTCCTCTTCATGCAGCTCATGTGCTAGAGGTCGTGGAACTTGCTAAAATGCGGCACGATGTACTCCGTGTGGACCTCTTCAAGAGAGGAATGAATTCTTTCAAGGTGTAGAGGCACAGATATCTGTAAGGACGAAGGGCGAGGGTAAATGAACAAAAAGTCGTCACCTGTGGAGGAGAATGACGTCCATCAGGGACTCAAAGTATTCCCACCCAAGACAAACAGTTTCAAATCAAATACTTGGACAGTCAAAATAGGCATCTTCAGTTGCATGTGGCTATAGTCTGTACTCTGCTAGGCTGTCAACTCTTGAACATCTATTTACTGGTTCTCTGAACCTCTATGGCCAAGCAACAAAACAATAACATAATTGTGGTGCAGCCCATTTCTGTAAAGATGGCAGTCACTCAAGCCATGTCATTGTTCACATCATCCCCATCAGGGAGTAAAATAGTAAAGTAGCCTGCCAATCAACATTAATGTTGTTGTCAAAGCAAGGTGAAGAATGATGGCAATGGATGAGGTAATTGCAAAGTAGGCCAAGTTATAAGAAATTAATTGCTGGTTAGAACTAATGGAGTTGTGGGTGGTGAGGTTGGTACTAACCTACCATTATTTTTGATGACTTTGCCTTCTTTGCAATTACTAGGCATAATGTCAATGTAAGAGAGTTGAGACATTCAACTTCTTTGATTGATTAACCAATCAAAACATGTCACAATGGCAAAAATCTCTTGCATTTAGATTAATTGGGTGGATTTGCAATCAATAAGTTACTACCGGTTGGTAGTAGGAGATATTTCTTTCAAATTTTTCTCATTGCCACACCAATGAAATTTCTACTTCATATCCATCATGATGGAAATTTGCACAAGGCAAGTAGTGAGCATTATTAGTCTTAATTACCCTCTCCTTAACCAATCAACGATGGCAAAACTCTCTTGCATTGACTTTATGTGTGGCATAGTACCTACTAAAAAAGTTTCCATGCACATGATATTGATAATATGATAGTTTAATGGTTGAGAATTTTAGTGCAAGCTTAATAAATCCCTAAAGGACTGGCATGCATTTTTTGGTTGTATAGAAATTTTGGGTAGTACGTGCAACTAGAGATTTTCAAATTTTAGGTTGAAATTTTAATAAAAGGTGGGCGCAAAGAATATCTTTCATATTTCACTAAATTTCATGACATTTGGATATGTAAATCAAAAGTTATGGTCTAATATGTTACCTTTTTTTGTAATTGGGTAATGCGGGCAGATAAAAAAAAGTCACTTTTTTAAAAATCAAAAGGTTTTTTAGAATTATATATATGTAAAAAGCTTTGAATCATCCCATTTTGATCAATGAGTCAAAAGTTATGAAGATTTTTAGTTTATGGGCAATTATGGATTCTCTACTCTAAAATAAACTTTAAAGTCCTTTATCCTATTCAATTTTGAAAAAAATAAAATCATAAGATGTAGAATATTTATTATAACATTGCAACCATTGGAATTGGCATTTTTCAATTCCATAATTAAATTCTTGACAATTTAGTATTTTGAAGCATTCTTTACTACTATCTACTTACTTATTTTTTTCCTGTATGTTGTACAATTCCAAATGAAGTGAAATTTTTCAAGCATGTAGCCAACTTGTCTAGGAAAAGGAATCCAAAGAAGCACCATCATTTTGGACATTTTCATCAAAAAGTGAGCTTGTGAAGTGTTGTTGCCCTATTTTTTGCAGGGCCAAAAAAATGGTTTCAATAAATTTGAATTATTAGATGAGATTCGGGGGTCTTAGAGGGCCCCGAGTTCCCCTGCGTTCTGTTGCATTCCCAAATTGCGGGAATGCAACTGCAGCAGCTGGCTGACCTAGCACAATGACTGCCAAGTCATTTTTTGAAAAAAATACAATTTTTTTTCTTACTTAAAATGATATTTTGGTAAATTTTTTTTTTTTTTTTTTAAATAAATTCTGACATGCCCGTACTTGCGTTCCCTGAATCTGGCCAGATCGGGGAACGGGCCTGAAACGGCTCTCCAAGACCCCTGAATCTCATCTAATGGCTTATATCTTGCAATCCACGCGGTGGAATTTTTTGAAATTTTTACCGTATGTTCTCTAGTCAACATACTACAAGATTAAGTGGTTACAATTGTCACAAAAAGTCTTTTTCAAAAATTGGATATTTGTACTAAAAATGGCAATTTTTGAGTGTTTTCGGTGAAAACATAGTCATGGAACTTTAGGGTTAAACATTGTCCAAAAGTCACTAAGTTTAAATTCCAGTATCTATACTAGAATGGTGAACATTGAATAGTTACTTATAATCACTATAAAAAAAGATTCTCATCACAATTATATCAAATAATTGTAATGCAACCCTCTAAAATATTAGAGGCTAAGGTAAAGGTATCCATTACCAACTATTGCCCCACCAACAATCAATAGGGTGTTTGATTTTCAAAAGAGGTTGGGACTACTTTCCAACCATCAGCTTTTGATTTCCGAATATGAATTCCTTCATTCTTGTTACAGCACATGTCCTTGGTTTGGAGTGCCAAAGTGAACAAGAAGTAGTCTCTGAAATGAGTGGTTTTGGAGTAGTCTAAATTTTGGACATAGGTCTAGATCTCATGCTGTGGAACGTAGGAAAGTTGCTAGGTTAATGTGGTTGAGAGAATGCCACGTCATTTAAAAAAAAATAAATATATAAATAAATAAATTTTTTGCCAGAATATTTTATTTTATTTTATTTTATTTTATTTTTTGACAACCCGTACAGGCTGTTTTCAGATTTGGCCAGATTGAAGAACGGGCCTAAAACGGCCCTCCAATGCCCTCCAATCTCTTCTAATGAGTTTTGCTTTGCTTGATACTACATGTCTAGAATTGCTTAACCCCTCAATGCCCCTGGGGCAAAAAAACCGCCCCTCGCCAGCTTTCAAATAGCAAAAGCAACGTCAAATCATCTGGAATCGAGGAAAATGGGGAAGAGAACTTATCCAACGTGAGCTCCAAAACTGAAGTGAGCAATTCCTGAAGCAAGGGGGGCGTGGAATTTTTCCAAAGTGCAACAAATTTGCCGAGGTGGTAGCCTGTCATTGCGCAGGTTTAGGGTTCGCTTTTGGATGGCCACCTGTTGCAGCCAGTGACCGCTTGCTATCACGGCATGTCTTTGGAAAGGGAAGTTGTTGGAGGTCCTGTGAAACTGTTTACGTGTACGTAGTGGAGTTTGAGGCAACGGTCTGCAGCTGGTGCCTCCTACTTGTTGTCTGCGGACCCCATCAGAGTTTTTGTTTTGTATGTTGTTGCTGGTGCAGCAAAGGTGCTGAAATTTCACGTGTAGGTGGCAATAACACTAAAGTACCACCTCATAAATTTTGAGATTGAAAATCGCATTGTAGCGGTGGCCACATCTGCCGAAGGTGCGGAGACATCAGGAATATGTCCTGAAATTTCACATAAACGTGAATTATTGCCAGGCAATCGATTGTTATAATATTTTGATTGCATCGTTGATTTCAGCCAAAGCTTATGCGAATTGGTGGAGGATGGAGTTAGCAATGAAAATCAGCGGTAGAAGTGCAAGATTCTCTCTACAGGGACGACACACTGCGCTTGACAATGAAGACCCTCATATCGTCCCTTGAAACTAAAAACACATTGGGGTGTTGAGGGGTTAAGTGGTCAGCTACATGTACCTCCACCTTATTTGCACTTAGCAAATAATTGCCTTACATGCACTCAACAAATACTTTAACTTGATACACCACATATATTCTCAATTCCAACAATCAAAAAATTGTTTGGCTGACAACATTCAAGCTTTATATATTACTCATCATAAACTATTGCTACCATTTGGAATTATTGCACCACTCCCAATTGAATTCATAAATATACTTTCAAGGTTCATATACCTCCAAATATCAAATACAAACTTCTAATTAGCATGATTAACTTTCCAAATTAGACATCATCTAGTCCTCATACTAGTATATAACAAATCAGCCATTTAATTAATTTCCAGTCTGTAGCTTTAACCAGGTACTTAAAATATTTCTCACATAAATACAATATTAGCACATATAAGAATCATACTTTCTAAAATATTATCCATCATTCAAGATTCAAACTAAAATTCAAACAAAGTTTCACACTTGCACAAACTCATGCATTTAACTCAAACTGCAAATTAATTTCAATTTACACTTAACTACATTCCAATCTTGTACACATCTCAAATCAGCATAGACACATACATACAACCAACTTGGCTTGAAATTACATTAAATTAATCGAATTGGTCAGCTTATCACTATTACAAATTTCTTCGAGAAAATCTCTATTGGCTCATCATCTTCCAACTTCTTTCCTAACTTGGACACTTAACCAGTTACAGTTCGTTGACAGATCTTACAACCAGTATAGTCAATAACTTTCATTGTCACATCCATTAGCATTTCACATTAGAGAAAATTTCAGGCCTCCGCAGGATTGTGTAGCAGCCTTCCAAAGAACCTTGAATTTTGTTTTTCGGGACTGAAAATTTTTTTCCCCTATTTTTGTGTAGCTAAAACTGCAGTGACAGTGGCGTAAGGACCCAATTTTACGAGTAAAGAATTAATTTAAAAAAACAAAAAACAAAAACATTTCATTTTAAAAAAAATTTAAAATTTTCTTTTAATAAGCTGACTGCTTGTCAAAACAGTCAAATTTTGTCTTTTTTTAAAAAAAATTAAAGAAAACTAAAGAAAAAAAATTAATTTTTTAAAATTAATTTTTTTTTTAAATTAAAAAAAAAAGTACAAAAAATTTGACTATTTCAATGAGCAGGCAGCTAAGCTAACTGCTCATCAGGGGGACTTTTTTAGATTGATAGGCCAAGCTTGAAATATCTTGGCATGTCAATCTAGAGCAACCCTTTGGAGGGCTGACTTTTTCTTGATGACTTCCTACTAGCTTTTATCACAATCTCCATAACACCATCTCACTCACTCATCACACAAAAAACAAAATACGCAGCCAACTTGAGGCTGGAACTTACATTGGCACTTTCAATAGTGGCTTTTAGCAGTCAGCCAAAACCAAATAGGAACTTGAACAGAGATTATTACCCGCCACCTAATTGGCATAGGAGGAAAGCTAACTGCCAAATTGGAATTGCCAGGCAATCAGACACACAGGAAACTCCAACTAGGTTTCAATTAATTGCCTACCTGGCACTAGTGCCACATCATCATTCCAAAATCCAAAAGAAAGCGCATTAAAACAACCTCTAAACTGGTCAACAATGCCCCAAACTACTAAATTGAACACAAATTTAATACTTCGCCCGTAAAAATGAACAAGAAACAACCTTATAAATATATCAAAAATCCAAAAATAAAACCTAATAGGAATTCTACAGGAATCCTGTGCATTGTTGTAAATGTAAATAATCTACCATGACGTGTATTAGGAGAAACCAATTCACATGCATATGCTAATCTTGAACCCACATTTGGTTTAATGGCAAACTAAATATCACTTCGGACTCTAGTTCTGTAAACCTTGCTTGTTGTCATATCTAGGATTGGCCGCTCTGGATCATCAAAATTGGATAGGGGTAGATGTTGTAATCGCCCATAGCTATTACTTTTAGTTGGAGGGAAATATTAGGCATTGTAAAAAAAAATGATTTGAAGCAACTCTCTGGGACTTTGAGGCCCTTTTTGAGCCTCACCAATTTCAATGTGTGCTACGCAAAGGATACCTAATATTGACTTTGGATTCATCCAATCCTTCAAAGTAGAGAGATGCAAATCTGTAATTCAATTTTTTTGAGATTAGGAAACACTCAAGCTCTTACTAGAATGCTTACATTCTAAATCCTTACACTGCAAACCCTAACAATGATATGAACTAAAATTTTTTGACAAATTTTTTTCCACGTCTTGCTAGAGAGATAGAAATATTACAAAAACAAATTTAGAAGAAAAAAAACTTATAGTTACATGCTTCATAATAGCCCTAGGCTCCAAGTGCAATTGTTAAGGTGTGTATATAAATGTTGCACAAGAACCTCACTGACAATTCTTGAACCCTCTTTCAAACAAAACTTCAAAATCTTCACTTTGTATCTGCCTTTTTTTTAATGTTTTTGTGCATCTCTTGCATACTTACAATGTTTACCCAACTGGAATGTGCTCTACAAACTGACACTAACTTTAGTTGGTGTTCATTCACCATTATCGACTAAAATGGACTCTATAGAAGACTTGCGCCATATTGTTGTGCCAAAAAAATCCAACAAGAAGATAAACCATCTCATGTCATGTTGGCCAAAATCCAGCATCAATGCGGTTTAGGGTTTAGGGTTTAGGCTCAACCCCCAAATGACCGCGGGACCCATTCTGTCCCTGAGTAGTTTTTGAATAATGCAAAATCGATGTGAAATTGAATAAACAGTAAACTACACAATTGAAAAGTGATAGATGCTGAAAAACAGAAAAGTTTTAGATCGTACATCTGATGTGGCCTTCATTTTCTATGGCGGTTTTAGAAGGATCACTCTCCGTTGCCGGGAAGGACTGCACCCAGCCAGCAAGGATGCTAAGCCTGGCTGACAAGGCATCCACCCAGAGAAAGACCGTGGCCAGCCTTTTCTCTCCAGAGACAAAGAGAGAGGCTGCAATTTTAGGGCCTCAATTTACCTGGGATAGCCTTAGCCAGGTCAAAGCCCCCTTTCTTTGCTTCGCGAATGCAGGACAATAGTCCGTCTTGTGGGACATGGTCGTTCCTGCCATCAACCTAGGTTATGCGCATGTACTCTCGTTGCGATCGCACAGCAGGAAGAATTTCATAAGAATATTGGACTGTAAAGACAACAACATGACTTAGGGTTTAGGACGCCAAATTGCTTGCGGTCGCTATGCGTTTGCTTTGGATGCGAAAAGTACCACTCCAATTCAAGAGTGGGATTTTGGTGGGAGAGATGGGGTCATCATGGCGATGGCGACAATGGCAAAGATGCAGCGGCTACATTTCAATCTAGCTCCAGACTCTGAGTGTTTGTAGGTAATCAGTTTTGGGAGTAGGGTTAGTGACTCTATTCAATGCATTCCATTACTTGTAATTCACCCTGCTCCTACATCGTCTGTACAGACTTCGCTTTGCTCTCGTCTCTCAATTGCAAGAAGAATGGCAAATATATGGAGCGACCTGTAATGTAGATTTTGTCTATTTACAAAACCCAGGGAATACTAGTATAGGGGGTCATTTCCATAGGAAAGGTCAAATAGTCTAGCGTATATGTGACTAAGGTCACTTTGTTTTAAGTTTTGGATACTTATTTTTATGTTTTCTAATTCACTTTCAATGAAAAAAAAAACCCAAGGATATTTCTAATGTTAAATTTTCTCAATCCAAAATATAATGATATATTATAGACACAATGTATGGCGTCCCAGTCCTATATAGTGTTCTAAGGGAGGTCAAATAGTTTGGTCAAAATGTCAGGTTTGGTCAAATCGTCTTATGCAATGCATGATCTAGACCTAATCATTCCAAAATAATACTTTGAAAATAATACAAGTAATTCTTTAATTATTCCTTTTTTTTATGTGAATTGGTCAAATCGTCCAGTAAGTGCTCGCCATGAGCAATCCTGATGCAAAAATGCCTAAATCCATCTTTGGTCAAATGGTCCAGTTAATGCAGAGTATGCAAGTTTAGGTTTTATATCCCAGAATTTATCTTTCTCCTTTTGCTACTCTCCCGTATTTTATGGTCAAATTGTCCAATGGTCAAGTAGTCCAATATCACAACACTGTTAATTCAAACACAAAACATAGAAATAACTACAATATGAACTGAACTTAGAAGTCCAAATATTTGAATTAATTTTACAAATCAATCTGACCTACAGAACCTATGATCACTAAGTTGGTCCCAACCAAAAGCATGGCCCAAGGGCCGTTCAAAAAATTTGAACCTTTATTTTATTTTGTTTTATTCCCAGTCAAATAATTAGGTCAAATCGTCCCAATTTATATGTACACCCAATATATATAAATTAAACAAAAATCTAAAACAGAAACCCAAGACCGTGAGTAGCAGTCCTATTACTACCACAGTAATGGGGTGATCGCGGTAAAAATCCTATGACCGTGCGCCCAACCTCCGCCCGCACCTCAAATCCCTTAATTTGCCGGTGCTTGTTGGAGCTTCGGGGTCGCACCTGCTCACTCAAATCAAGAATTTTTTTCCTTCGATGGAATTTCAATTCTCAGAAATTTGTTTCTGATTTGCATTCAACTTTTTGATTTTAATCTACTCTATCCTCTCCCAACTCACGAATTCAATCAATGGGTGGAATTTGGATGCTCTGTTAGGCGCAAAAATTTCTTGTTTACTGCAACCTTCAAGCGTTTCTGTATTGCTAGAATTTGTCCTGCATCTCCTCAATTGACGTGATTTGGTTGTGGGATGATTGACGCCGCAGCATCCGTGGCGCTGTACACCAGATTCTTCACCACCCACAAATCTACCGTCATGAATTTGAAATCCTTTGCAGACTTCAACTGCAAGCTCTGAAATCGCTGGTGCTCATCTCATGTGGCCTCTTCAATTTTCAAATTTCCTTCTCAGTGATTCCATGTGATCGCATACAGCACCCTGCTCGATTCTTCCTCTGGCAAGTGCATTTCAGGCATTGGACGACAAACAAGGGTCTGAGCAATCTCCCTTCACAACGCTGGCTTCTTACTATGACCTGAACACTCCGATTTACAATAAACAACTCTAAAAATCATCATGTAAGGTACAAAATTCAACACAAATTGCTTCCTGATTTCAACTCCAATCTAGAACTACATCATACATAGCCCTAGCAAGCTTTGCCCTTCTGCTCCAACGATCTCAGACAAAGTCTTCTCACTTTCTTTCTATGAATTTATTTTATTTCTAATAATTCTCTTGAATTCTCATTCAACTCTCACAATTTATAAATTACAAATTCACGAGAATAAATACAGTTTACAAATCACACAATATTGCACAACAAATGAATATATATTTATAATAATAAAGATATGGGTCATATATCAAAAAATGCCATCATCTTTGTTTGTTTTTTAACTTTTTATAATAAAAAAAATGAAAGATGTGTTCTAGTTTTGAAGAGGTGTGTCCGGAACACACCTCATTCATCTATTTCAATTTTGTTTTTATTTTTATTTTTATTTTTATCCATCCTAATAAAATAACCTTATTTACACTTATAGATAAACTTTTGCTTTAAAAGCACTTTATTTCTAACTTTTGCTTAAGTAAGGGGCCCCTAAGTGCCTAATTTTCTAAAAGCACTATTTTCTAAAAAGTTTTTGGTCTACACAACCCAACTTGCCAAATTCTAGAAGAGCGAAGGCCACAGGCGCAAGTGATTCACAATTGGCTCGTAGAGATTGAAGCAATTGACAGTCAGAGGCTTCGAATTTTCAATTGCCTCAACACTCGGCACTTACTATTGTTGCCTCAAAGCTCTAGGATTGCACACTTTCCAGAGTTGTTGAAGGCAACTCATTTTAGAATTCTATTCTACAGCAACGTGGTGTTCATTTTGGGTTGGAAGGAGAGGCGCGATTTTCCAGACCAACTTTTCACGGTCGTGAGAGAGATTTGGCCCGACCAGGATGAGCAATTAACTGGGGGCAAAAGAAGCTGCCCGCCTTGCAGCTCAAGACCAATTGCTCTTGCGGTCTCCTATGTGCAAGAGACGGGTGAAGCAACGGGAGCGAGAGCGGGCAAGGACAACGATGATTTCAGGCAAAGGCTCTCAAGCGGAGGATCAAACTGCGATATCCCTTGTGCTACACCCACCCTCAATTCGCAAAAGACTAGAGGTGTCCCTGTCCCCATGTCGCAAAGCGTAGAGGAAGGCATGCACATTCAAAGTCCATTGATATCATAGCGGCTACCGGTCAATGCTCTCGCCGTAGGAGCGAATTTGCCCACAAACAAGCCGAAGATTGTGCAAGCCAAAGGGAGGGGGAGCTGAAAGGGGGGCCAAAAATTCCGGAATCACATACGTAGGACATAATGGTGGAGACAGTGTAGGGGACACAGATAACTCCCCCTCCCTGTAGAACTGGAGAACAAGGCAGTAAGGGAGCTTGACGAGGGCGTGGTGGGGGAAGAGGCACTGGTGGTGGATCTCATGGAGGAGGGATTCAAAATCTGGAGGGTGGATTGCCTCGTCGAGGGGGGAAAGGGTGTGGGTTAGTGAATGATAGAAGCATCATGGAAGATGTTCCAATTTTTTGTGACAATGGGACACCGCCGGGTTGGATTCAGCCGGCAATTGAGGTGGACAGGCAACTTTCACCTCGCCGTTTGAGAGAGAGTGTATCCATCAATTTGCTCTTTCAAATGCAAGATGAGCAACATGCAAGTGATAGATTAGTTTTGGGCAATTCACTTGAGGGACAACATGACGAATCTGTTGAGGGCATAGACACGGATGAGGCTAATGACACCCTTTCCGATTGCAAGGAGACCCCAAGCTCGGGCTGCGACAGTGCAAAGCGGCTTCGAAACATCCATTTTGGCAAGCGTCTTGTCTCAATTGCAGGAGAAATGTCAATCTCGTTCGTCTTGAAGATAGCCTCAGCTGGTATAAGGGCAGGCTTCTATGTTGTGTCGGTCATCGATGGAAGCGCTAAAGGACAAACAATCCCCCGATTGGTGCACATGGAAGCCACTTTAGCTTTAGGGCCAGGCTGGCAACTCTTTACCAATTATCGGTCATCTTGGAGTTTACGCAAACTTCTTTTTCCTTTTCACCGATCATCGGTGAGGTCTCTCCACCCTCTGGAGCCAATCGCTTGACCTGTGCAACTTGGATTTTCACTTGCTAGTGGCTTGGAGGCGGCTTAGAGGTGGCTTGGAGATGGTTTGGAGGTGGTTTGGAGGCGGCTTGGAGGTGGCTTGGTAGTGCTCTTGCAGGCTTCAACATGGTTTTGAAGATATCTCTTTGAACCCATTTGCTATTTTGTTTTGAAATGCATACTTCTTTTTTGAGCTTGAACTTGTTCAAGTCATTTATGTACACTTATTTCTAAAATTCAAAATGTTCAACTTTTATTTATATACCATTTTCATTGAATTTTTCTTAGTTGCTTTTTACAATAGAAGGAGCAATTTTGTAGATTTGAAATGTGCAAGTAATATTTAGGAATAACCTTTAAAATTCAATTTGCTTGCCTAAAATTATAATGTTCCAAGAGAAATGAAATTGTTTACATGGTTACTATTTTGTAGATATGTTTAAATAACTTTTTGGAAGTGTTTACAAGATACATTAATAAATATTAGTGTTTTTATTTTCATTCAAAGATTTATTAAACTCTTTTGACTAATTCACATGTGTTTATTTGATACAATATAGAAATTGTTTTTTTCAAATGATGTATACGTGGAAACCTTTGAGTCATTCCATATTGATCAATGAGTCAAAAGTCTCTCCTGTGCATGCGACTAAGGCTTTGTAATTTACTTTTTACAATAAAGAATTCCCTTTATTTGTGTTAAAATAGCTTTTATATTTGAATTCAATTTAAATAAGAAAGCTATGTTATTTTAAAAAAACAACGTGATTTAAATAACTTCTATTTTGGTTCAATTTTCATAATTTCTATTCAATTTTCTCTTCACATGAATTACACCAATTCTCTAACTATATGAAATATTATTTAAACTCTTAATTTCGGTTCAATTTTCTAATTACATGAATAATAATACAATCAAAATTCAATATATTAAAAATAAGTTACATTAATAATCAAGTTCAATGACAAATATTAATGACAAATATTAGTGTTTTTTTATTTATAAAAAATTAATTTCAAAAGTCAATTTGATGCTTGCATAGCTTTAGCCCCTGTAGGGGATCTTAAAGGATTGATAGGGAGGATTTGGGTGACCTTCTGAAGCTGTTGCACCCCCTTCCATATGGAAGTGGGAAACTTCAAGATTGGTGACCTGTGAGTCGGGGACCTCCACCCAGAGTCGGTCCATTTTCTAGGAATCCAACCACCACCCACTCACATGGAAGGAGGCCCTAATTCGTATAGTGATGGCAGAGGATGTATGCATATTGGGAGTGACGGTGCCCTTGATAAAGCACCTCTTGTGACGCATGTATGGGTGCCACGTCCATTGCTTGGATTGAACCCACTATAAGAAAGACACGTTTTTGGGGTCGTCTGGCAAAAAACACGTTGTATTTTTTCTGACGTCGCGTCATTTGGCAGTTTGGGTCGCAGCAGTGGGAATTCTACATGCTGTCCACGCAAATGGGCACCTAGAAGAGGACTAGACAAGTTCATGTCAGAACAAACAAGCATGTCAAAATGAATGTCAACAAAAACATCACCGCATTTTTTGGAACGTCCAAAAGAACATAGATTGCCACGTCAACAAGCAAATCCATTTTTACTATGGTAAAATCAATAAAATTATTATGCTCTATAAATGAATGCTGTCCAAATGTGAAAATTTTAGGAAATGGACAGCCACGTGGCATGTTTTGCAAAAAATGGGCAATGAATGGATGTGTAGTATGGATGAAAAAATGAACTCTTTATACAAATTGGGGTCGTAGGAAGATTAACAATCCTTATGGGATTTTTTAAGCAAAGATTGTGTTCAAATTAAAATGTTTGAAACAACATGGTCTAGATGTCTGCAACAACATGAAGATGTCTAAAAGAACATCCAGATGTCTGCAACAACGCCTAGACGACGAAAACAATGTCGAGAATTACAATGGTCAAATTTCCATATTATAATTATCCCATATCTTTTGTCTCACTATGGACAGACAATGGATATAAATAGGACCTCTCAACCCTTCATTCTTATAAACTGACAACAAAGTAATTCCTTCATTTGGCCATCAAAAATCCTCTTGATGGTAGATGGTAAGTTTTTTAATTCTTGTTGAATTCAAAAATTATTCTTGTTCATTTTTTTTGTTTTTTATTTATTTCTAACCCCGAAAGTCCCAAGGCCATTTTCTGGCCAAAAATCACTGAAAACTGCCATTTTTGCTGTGTTCACCCAAAAACCCGGAAAAAACATTTTTTTCAAAAATGTAATTGTAAAAAATTATACTTAACTTGACCAAGATCATGTTGTAAGAATTTCATCAAGTTTGACCATACGGATTGGGAGAAAATTGCATTCAAAGTTTGAGCAAAAGTTTTTTTGTGTGCTGCCCTGAAATTTCAGATGACTTTGACCGCCATTTGTTGAAATTTTTTGCACTACAGACTTTGAATTTAAAAATCTACCATATTGTAGATAATATTAGGAACATGTCCACAAATTTTCAGAAGATTTGGAGACTTCCAACACTTCCAAAAAAATCTTGCAATGCAACTATGTTCTGAAAAATGACAATACAATACTTTTTTTGCAATGAGATTTTGTAGCCCATTGTTTCAAATCTGAAAAATCCCAACGGTAAATAGAAAGATGCAGTCATTATTCACAACATCCTCAGAAAAGAATTTGAAAAAAAAAACTTTACCTCCATTCTATGCAATTTCAAAGACCTATGGTATGAACAAAAAGGAAAATGCCATTGGGCAACTACCAAAAACGGGTCCATGATGTTCCCTATAAAACCCAGCATGTTCTCCACTGTGTTCTCCATTGTGTTCCCAACATTAGGAACGCATAAGCTTCTCACCTTCACAGAAGGTTCTTCATCTACTTTAATCAATTGCCTTCTTTATAGTTTCCCAACAAATGTCATCATACCATGCATATGGACTTGGAGACCATATAGGAGTCATTGGAAGCATGAGGTACACTCCTAGGATGGGTAGAGAGTACTTCTTGCACAGAATGCTTGCAAAAAAATGCTTCAAACTCCAGAGTGATGGCATATCTCCTACAAGTAAAATAAAAAATGTTAGGAGGCCATGAACAACAACATTTGAGCATTCTAAAATATTTAAAAATCTTTTGAAAATTAGTAGTTAGTGCCAAAAAATATCCCAAAATCATTGTAAATTCATAATAACAATCCTTTTTGTTTTTCATTTCATTTGAATTGTAGGTAGCCTTCGCCGCAACATTTGCATGGGTGGGTGAAATTCTATAAAACTTTGTGAACATATTTTTTATTATATGAGGCACCCACTTGCAAATTTGTGGAAGCATTGAAAACATTTTCAAATTTTCAAATTTGTTTGATTGTTTTACCTTCTAATCCCAAAAAAAATAGGAATAGGCATTGCATTGTCTAATTTTTTAGGTTAGGATGCTTGTTTAAGACTAGTTGCAACTATTGGGAAGTTTGTGGACAATTCCAAAATACAAAAGGCACATATTTTGGAAGATTGGCCCAACTGTGACTAATGTGACTAATACCCCTTGGAGGCATTAGTCACATTAGTTACAGTTGAGTAAATTTGCCACAACTTTTGCGTGGGTGGATGAAATTCTATAAAAATTTGTATACATATTATTTATTATACTAGGCACCCACATCCAAATTTGTAGGAGCATTAGACACTTTTATAAATTTCAATATTTTTTGATTGTTTGAACTTCCAAGCCTCCCAAAAGTAGGTATAGGCGTTGAATTGTCTAGTTTTTTAGGTTAGAATGCTTGTTCAGGATTATTTGCAACTACTGGGAAGTTTGTGGTCAATTTTCAAATACACAAGGCATGTACATCTTGGTGAAATGCAATGTTTTTCCTTTAAGCGCAGATATCTTGCAATTTGTGCAATAAAAAATTCTGAAAATTTTCCCACACATTCTCATACTAGTTAGGTGTAAGATTGTATGGTTAGATGTGTCAAAAAAACAATTTTGGATTATTTTTACTCTTTGCTAGAGAAATGGCAATTTTGTGTGTTTTTTGGCAAGAAAATGGCCTTCGGCCTTGAGGGATCCATCCTGAAAGTTCCATTGTTCCTATGATGGTCAAAATGGATTTTGGACAGGCTCCTCTGGTCTCAATATTCATCACAAACTTTTGAAACTTTTTGTGAAGATAGGAAAATACATTATCTTCTTGGGAATATCATTTTTATTTCAATCGGTGCTAGGTAGCAAAAGTTATGGTACAGAAAGTCCTTTTTTTAGGTGTGGCGGATAAAAACCTTCTCACATGATATTTTTTATTTTTTATCTTTGAGAATCTATTTGTTGTAGATTGTAATTTTATCAATATGGAAAGCTTTTATTCATTCCATTTGGATTTGTATTGTGAAATTTATGGACAATCTTATTTTTCGGCCAATCAGAGCATCTTGTTGAAAAAATAAGTTGTAGGATTCATTTTTGAACTCAATTTTCAAAATTAAAAAATAAAATAAAATTCACAAGGTTAAGATCTCTTTCTAGAACAATCTCACCGTTGAAATTAGTGTATTCCACATCCACCTTAGAGCTATTAACTGTTTAATTTTTCCTTCAATCTTGAACCTACTTCTATTTAACAATTTTTAAATACATGAAAATTTAATGATTTTTTTGTTAATTTGTTTTCTTAGATTCTGAAATCAATTCTTCAACATAAAAAATTAGAAAATCAAAATCAATAGTGCAAAAATTTTAAGTTAAAAAGATTCAAAGCCAAAAAATGTAGTTGAACAAGGTGGAAAAAAACTATTTTTTTTGCTTTAAATTCAAATATCTTGCAATCTCTGTGGTCAAAGTCTTTGAAATTTCTTCCATACATTTATATACTAATCTACTGCAAGATACTACTGTTAGTTATGCAAAAAAAGCAAACTAACTTTTTTTTCACTTTGCAATATAAATGATAATTCTGAGTGGCTTATGATGGAAATAAGACCCTGGAACTTTTGGGGTGAATGGAATTTAATTTCGATTAAATTAAATGAATCAATTATTTTAAATGAGTGAACTAATTTTAATAAATAAATAAATTCAAATGAATTCATGAATTTTAATCCATAAATAAATTTAATTGAATAAATGAGTTTAAATGAATTTAAATAATTAAACTTCAATGTCACATGCAACTGAATTTCAAAGAAATTCATTTGCATTTGAAATTGAAATTGCAAATTGAAATTGAAATTGAAATTCAGAAGATACATAGAACAATACTCGGAGTTGAAGTTCCTTTTTTATTACTGGGGAGGTGACTTCCTACCATATGAGCAAATCATTGCCAGTCCTTTTGCCATGTCCCACCATGTGCCAGCCCTCTTGGCAGACTTGGCCCTCCCCGTAGACGGCCTTTAGGACTAGTCCCAACTTGCGGTCACCCGGCGGCAATTGGGGGTAGCCCAACCTTGCCCGGCCTCCTCAGTCTTCACCCGCTGCCCACTTCCATAATTGGATAACCTTGCCCTCTGTCAAAGTCAAAGAAAATGTGCCTAACTAGCCTGCCCCTCAAGTTTGGTTTGAGCAAAAAAAAACCTT
Organism: Neckera pumila; assembly: GCA_963969595.1. Taxonomy (NCBI): domain Eukaryota; kingdom Viridiplantae; phylum Streptophyta; class Bryopsida; order Hypnales; family Neckeraceae; genus Neckera; species Neckera pumila. The sequence goes on along the minus strand of OZ018415.1, from coordinate 3,130,009 downwards.
AACTTTTTCATTTGGCATCCGATTGGAATAAAATTTATATATCCACAAACCTCTTGGAAAACTACGTGTCCTCAAAAAGTTTCAGAAAATCACAGTATAATTTCAGCCCGTAGGTACCTATCCGAACTCCAAATTGTCCCCCGAGGGGACGATGGGACTTTAGGGGTTAAATAATTATTTTCTATTGACCTTGATACAGTATATAGCAATTGATGTTTCAAAAAATGTCTATCTAGACATCTAAATTGACGTTTCAAAAAAAGAAAATTAATTAAATGGCATGAAAGTATGCCGACAAGGCATGCCATGTCAGATTGTTCCGGGGTCCAGGTCATAGGACACATCATAGGACACGTCACCCAATTTTTGGATGAAAAAAAATTGACGTGGCACTGCCTGTGGATAACAAGGTGACCTGGAGGTCACGTGGCATCCGCATGGCATCCCATAAGGCACTTGCAATAGTGCGTTTCATTGGACGTTTTAAAAAAACAAGCCCAAAATATGCACGTTTTTTGCCTAACAGAGCACATTTTTTGCTTGTTCTTTTTGATGAATTTTGTGGGACATCAACACGGATTTTTTTTGCATCAGAGCAAACAGGGTATCATGTTTTTTCTTACGTCAAAAAAAACATTGGTTATTTATAGTGACCTGGAGCATGACCTGGAGGTGGGTTTGCAAAACATGTTGCTTGGGGAGGTGGTGAGGGAATTCCAGCATGTGGTGATGGGAGCAAGCATGTACAACGTCAATTTTGGTGGGGTACTTGGGACTCAAGCAATTCAAAAGGACAATTGTCAACCAGCAAGAAAAGGGAACATAGCTGGTTCGTCAATGATTATAAGCGATGTTGGCAAGGAAGTTACGGTGGGTACACAAGACAGCATGTTGACACTACAATTGCCAACATATCTACAAGAAGGAGCGGATGAAAGCGACGAAGCATCAGAGTGGGAGGCTGACTTCGTCGATTGGTAGGGAGGAAGCAATTCAGATAATTCTGACTGCATCTGCTCTGATGACGGTAGTGAGGCCGAGATTGTAGAAGACAATCTTGTAGATGCACCCGATTTGGATTTTGAATCCTTTGGCTTCGAGCACCGATATGCTTCCAACCATTGGGAGGATTTGAGTACCACCTTACTCCCGAACTGCATCCCTTTCACTGGCCCCCCCTAGGCCTATTCGGCGCCTAAGTTGGCACCGAGTATTGGCATATGAGTTCTTTGAACCATATTGGCCAATGGAAACGTTGACCCATATTTGTAACAAAACCAACCGCTATGCTAGGCAGCCGAGGTATAGGAACCCAGCAAAATCTAATGCTGGATTGAATTGGCATGACGTGTCACTGAAAGAGCTACGATCTTGGTTAGGAGTCTGTGTATACATGGGACTCAAAAAGCTACCCAATAATTGCTTGTATTGGGGAAATTGGAGTTTCTTTGGTTGTCCTCTCGTGAAGGTAGCAATGTCTAGAACCCGGTTTGAGCAAATATGCCGTAACATACACCTGGTAGATAATGCTACATTAGTTGTGGAGAAGACGCATAAAAATTATGATAAAATAGGAAAGGTTCGTTGGTTTCTTGAGTCCTTTGTGGTTAACATGCAAATAATTGTACAATTGTGAGCGTCATATTTGTGTTGATGAGATTATGATCCCACATTGTAGTAGACGTTGCGACATAAAGCAGTACATGCCCGCCAAACTAGTGAAGTATAGCATCAAAGTGTGGTGTCATGCTAATAGTAAGTCACGGTATGTGTATGACCTCAAAGTGTACACAAGACAAAAGTGTCTGAAAAGCGAGAAGGACCTTGGTTTGCGAGTAGTGAAGGCTCTTGTATCTGATTTGAAAGGGTTAGGCCATGTCGTCGTGACAGATCACTTTTTTACTTCCCCGCATCTTTTTGATGACTTATTGAAAGATGGATTTCTTGCAACCGGTACTGTCATGCCCAACCAGGCTGGCATGCCTCCAAACCTGGCTGCATATTCTTGTGCAACTAAGGAGCACGGTGGTCTTATCGTACAGATGCACCACTCACGCCAAATGTCCGTAATAGTTGGTTTGAACGCATTCCAGTATACCTTCTTAGCACATCCGTGGACCCAATAGCTGAGGGGACGTTGTGTTTTAGATATATTAGGCAAGAAGGCCACAAGGCATTCCACACTTCTCTTATGCTTTTAGAGTATCAAGAGATGATGCGAGGAGTTGACTTGGTTGATCAGTGCCACATGGAGTACACTACACAATTACAATCCCAAATGCTGTTATTTGTTCTTGACACTAGTTTGAATAATGCCTATGTATTATATAAAGCTTACGCAATCAGCATTGGTAAGAAGAAAGTGATGTCCCGATTGGAATTTTTTACACCTTGGGGAATTGGTTGTGTGATCCGGTTGTGCAACCTGGGCGCATTTGTGCCTCTTTCAATCATCGTGACCTAAGGATCCATTATTCGGAGAAACATGCAAATCTCCTTGTAAAGTGCATCATCTGCAGGTGAAAGTAGATCTGATACTATCCAGGGTGCGCCAGTTGTTACATGTGCAAAGGATTGTGTTTCATCAAGGTGCACAGGATTCGCAAGTATGCTGCCAAAGTATTGAAGTGAGATTGTGTAGTTTGCAGATTTATTTCAAGAGCTTGAAGGCTACAAATCGAAGGGCGTGGCCGGCCCATTTTGTTGCGCAAAAGACGGTGCAAGTCACCTTGACGGTGTTGTGTTGTACATTCGTATATAGTGTAAAAATATATATTATATGTTTTATCGAGTAGCTTCAAGGTGACGCCTTCTTGTTGAGGTGCATGACATCTATATAAGAAGACGGATCTGCCTAAGTGCTTCATCAAATTCCATAAATGGTAGTTGTTTTCTACTTTAGGTTTAGAATGTTGAACTGGAGGGTTTTTTCTGAGTCTCAAGATGAAGAATCTCAACTGGAGCGTGAGTTTGAATTTTCTCAAATTCCTGCAGATGGAGTGATATTTTGATTGAAACTCTAGTTTTTTTACCTCTACTAGACGTGTGTTGAATTTGAGTTCTTCATTCTATAGTTGGAGTGATTTCTTGCATTAGTTTTGTATTTATAAAGTAGTATGAGGAAATTATTCAAATAGTTTGCCTTCTCGGTGAACTTGAATGAATTTCCTTCTAAATTAAAGATAAAGAAATAGTTGTGGGCCAAGTGAGTGCTCAATTATTATTGTTGTAGCCTTCAAGAGTGAGTTAAGGGCGGACCCCACTTGTTTGTGTGATTAGAATGAAGATAGGATGAGGAAAAAGGGGACACTATGGATCTTCTCTCTCATTGTGAGTTTAGAGACGACCCCGAATGTTTGGAGGGCTATGGTGTTGGGAGTTTAAAGAGTTTTGAAATGAAATTTGGAGGAGTTGTGTATCATGGTGTGTATTTTTAAATTAATCTCATTTGTTTGATTTGGAGTTGTGAATCAAAAGTTGTGCTAGTTTGAGTGGAGGGTTTTTTGTTGCCTTTGAAACTAAAAGGTAGAGACTTTGATCAGCCATAAAAGACGGACAGGTTCTTGATTTACAATGAGATTTGGAGGGAGTGTAGAAAATTGTGTTAGCTTTTCATAAAAGCTATAATTCGTTCCATTTGGAGTTCTTATGAGTGAGTTGTGAGTGTGGAAGTGAAGGAGGGTCTGTTGCCTTTTTTCTCTCAAGGCCGAAACTTTGGATGGCCATAGATATTGGACAGAGTTTTAGAGTTGTTTGAAACTTAGAGGAGAAGTAGGAGTTTATGCTAGCTTTTCAAAGAGATATTACTCATCTCATTTGAAGCTGTGGAGTGTTGGAGGCACTCACCCAAAGTTCAGCTTACAAATTGGAGGTTGAAGTTGGAGACTGGAGGAAGTGTTGAAGACTTGTGTGTGTGTGTGTGTGTTTGTGCGTGGCTTGTAGCTTTGTAAACTTTGTTGTTGCGGGCGGCTTGATTTACACCATTGCTAGCCTCATTTTGTGTCGTGGGTGACGAAGTGGGGTTAATTGCCCACATGGTCAAGACTTGCTTGTTCTCACGGTGAAGCTTGGTTCTTAAAGCTGGTCACCGGGAGTTTGAAAGTTTAGGAGCCCATCATCCGGACGGCATCTGGTGTTATGCTGTCTCGTTTTACCTGTCCGAGGACTATGATTTCTTATCACCTACCTGACCGAACCCTGACTCGTTTAGAGTCAGCCTCAGGATAGGCCAACAAGGAGCAGTTTCAAGGTGAAGTTGAAGATTTGACGTTCTAAGTAGAAGATTCAAGGTTTGAGGTACAAGATTTGACGCGACCGTTACACACCCTAGTCCTAAACCATTTCAAATTGCAACCAAAATCTCTGCGATTTCCCGAGGCAAACTCTCTCTACACGACAACGGCAATTTTAGTGTTGGCACGGTGGAGTATTTGGCTTGGCTGGGGTCTTTGTAGGTTTAGTAGAATTTGGAGGCCAAATCTTATTTTCGGTTAGATTTGCTACTTCATTTGAGTCCAAGGTTGGTTTCCTATGCGGCTACTAGTTAGGCATTTTGATTTCAATCGTTCAGACGATTGAAGGTGCGGGATTTCAATTTGGCCATGCTTCCGCAGGTCCTTGTAGTAAGGATTTGGAATTTGTTAGGGTTGGACTAGGAAGGAAATAGAACTAGTAGTGTTCCTCATGATATTATTTATTTTGTTCACAAATCCAAACTTTAGAAGACTTTTGAATGTGATCTTGTTTACTTCCATTTTTTTGTAGATTCTTTTGTTATTGTAATTGTGTGAACAATTTCCGTGAAAGTTCATGGTGTTGTATTCAAAGTGAAGGTACAGAAACACTGGGTTGGTCTCATGCACGCTTGTTACAAACTAGAGGTCTCCTGCTCCCCACTCGAAAACTTAACAAAGAAACGGTTATGTTCCTGCCGCGCTGGCTCTATATGAGTTCGCCACTATGTTCCCCAGTCGCAATAGGTCATGCAGCTGGCGGGGTTTTCAGCTATGGGTCTCTAGTTCCTGCCAATGAAACCCTTACGTTCACTAGGTCGACTCCAATTTGTGTCGAGGAATGACCGTGCACAAAAATGCACCATCCGATTTGGGCAAAATTAGTTTCAATTGTTTTGTACATTTGACCATGTCTTTTCTACCGTTTGGATTAGTCTCCATCCACCCAAATCTTTTTTCAAAAAAAGAAGAAGCTTGCACCCTAAGGTTGGGCCCAACTAAACACCCTAAACTTTGGCATTACTGTTCTGAACATGTGATCTTTCTACTGCTTTTTGGGGAGGAGTTGACTGTAGTACAACTAACCCTTGACGTAATACCAAAAAAAGCACCTTGATCCAACATTTGTTCAGCTTGCAATAGCCTCTGAAGATTCCTAAATGTCTAAAATGAGTGTGTGACGGCAACCATTTCCAATGAAAACCAGGTCAATTTTACCCTAAACCGTGAATAATTTGAAGCCACCAAAAATTTCTGTGTGATGATGGCAGAGATTACTTTCAATCCGTACGGTTTATTCTTTAGTTATAGGCCAAAATTAATTATAAAAAAGCAAGGATCGAGGGCCTCTTTGATAGAACTCAAAAGTTTGGGAATCCTTGCGGTCGTTTTGGGGTTAATAGAACCTACCCAATTTGTTCAAACCCATCTAGTAGAATTCATGGCCCACAGGACACCCCAATATCATCTAATGGACATTTTTTGTCCACAACTTGGTTAGAGTGCAAGGTGCATTCAAATTAAGTGTGTTTAGTAATCAAATTATGGTGCACCAAAGTACCTTAACCTTGATTATTAAACACTTGTGCTCGGATTTTGAGCCATTGACAATATTTCAACAACCCTACAGAAGGTGAGCAAAAATAGGGGAAAAATACATCTTTAAGAAAAAAAAATGTAAGAATCGGGGTCCTCTGAGGGCTAGGAAGCAGCCTTCCAAAGGCTTGATTTTTTCTCTAATGCAAAATAGTCTAATGACCATCTACCATCAAGATTATTTTTTGATGCCAATGTAGAACCTTATTTCATTGACATTGGTGAGAATGAACTATGAAGGATAAAGGGGTTGTTTTTATAATGAAATCAAATATCTATTATGAATTCTCAAAAAGTATGGGATAATTTGAAGTTGAGAGCTTGATAGCTCATTGCCAAAATATTGAAATTATGTTAAAAGTCAGATTTCAAACCTTATTTAGGCACAATAGAATTACTATTTTGAAAAAAAGCTGAACAATAAAAAGTTGGGGAATTAAGCTAAATTTTAATTCCAAAAAATTTCTTGAGGATTAGAGCCTCCAACTAAGAGTTATGAATAAAATTTAGAGAAGGTGCTTGAAAATGTCAAAAAAATGTCCCTTCTAATCCCTCTCTGAAATTTGTCCATAATTTTTAGTTGGAGTTTCAAAACCTCAAATGGATTTTTGAAGATAAAATTTAGCTTAATTCCCTATAGCAACTTAGTGCAAAGTTTAAAAAAAAAAATTACTCTACTATGCCTAAATGAAGTTTGAAATTCAACTTTTAACACAATTCTTGCATTTGACTTAACTATGAGCGGTTGAGCTCCTTTTCATCCTAATTTACATGGATTGTTTACCCAACTACTACCCCACTTGTATAAAGAACTTTTCTTCCCATCTTCAAACACACCAAATTAAGAAAGTGACTTTTGAAGCAAGTTGCCAATTGAAAGTCACTTCAAATGACACTTAATTTGGCCTAATTTGACTACTTAATTTGTTCATTAGAAGATAAATGAGGCCACAAAAGGGCCATTTCAGGGTTTAGGGCCTATTTTGGAAACAAGCTGTTTCCATCATTGGAAAATTTGAAAAAAAATAAATTTGAAAAGAATAATTTATTTTTGGAAAAAAGCTTAAAAAATGTTTTTTTCTAATTTGCTGACGTGGCAATGTCTCTGCCACATCAGCCGTCTACATGGCATGGGAATATTCCAGTGGAACAAAGCTCCCAAGCTTGGGAGCTACAAGATAACTTGCGGCCCTTTCTTTGGCCTCATTTATCTTCTAATGTATGTGGTTGATAAAATATCTTGTATTTTCTTGCCATAAAAGGTTTGAAAATGTTATAAAAAACCAATTCAATAGCAATAAAGTTGGGCTCTATTAAAAAAGAATCAATGATTATTTTTAAAATTGCTCTATTTATTTTTGACACTAAATGCGGAGGTAAAACTAAGGAAAATGTTCATTATATTGTTAGTCATATGAATCTTTTGGTCATAATATGGCCACGTAGACTCACAAAAAGAAGAGGATTTTAATTTTATTATTTTATATATAATATTACCTCTTGGAGTCCCCACCATATTAAGCTCAAAATTTAATATCCAAATTGCACATATTAATTAAGAAGGTGTATTACATCGTTTTCCACAAAGCGTAGGGTAGAAATAACTCTAGTAACAAATTAGAAATTAATATTGATGCAATTGTTAAAATGATTTTTGTACGGTAATTTCATCTTCAATCAAAAATAACAGTTTCAAATCAAATCTTCCAAATTGATGTTTATCCTAAACTTTTATTTGTTTTGGATGAGAAAGACACAAATCTTTTGCAACAAGGGGAAACAACTATCATATCCTAGATTAAGACTTATATGCCCAACAATTAATTGTTTGATTTTAATAGTTGCCATTAATCAAGTATTTGATATAATATCAAAACTACCTACGCAAACATCAATAATCTATGTCTTAGAGTCTTTGTAAAATTAATTAGAGGGATTGAAATGTGTGATTGCTCTAGGATCCCAAGAAACATCAAAAGTAGTTGATTTAATATGATATAGAGTTCTTATGTATTATTATTACTATAGAATTACTAAAGAAATAAATATTGTCTTCATTGCTTCAAATTCTGTTGCATGGATCCACAAATACTTTTAATGTATTTTTTTTTTCCTTCTCAATATTAGTATTTATTCTATAAAAACGTTCATTTTTGAATTTTTTTCATCAATTTTTAACCAACAACTTATGGTAATCTTACGTGAATAATCCCAATACTTGCCGCCTAAAGTTGGAATGGACATTTTCTTGGACATTTTTCCAACCCCTCTCTCAAATTTGTCTATAACTTTTGATTGGAGATTTAAAAATTCCAAACGGATTTCTGTAGGTGAAACTTGTCTTCATTTACCAACTTTTCTTAGTTCAAAGATTTTTGAAAAAAGTTATTTTACTATGCCTAAATGAGGTCTAAAATTCTACTTTTCACAAAATTCTTTGTTTGTGACTTAACTATGAGTGCTTGAGAAACTACAAATTTGAATTTGTTTATCCCACATGGGTTGTTCTACCTCCTACCACCCCATGTGTATATATAGAGTTGTCTTTTCACTCAAAAACACAAAACATGTTATTGATGACAAATGATTGTAAAGCATTATTCATTTGATTCTTTGCCAACATCTTTTTCTACAAATATTTGTAGACTTGTATGTTTGGTTCTGAAATTAACAAAGAAAAAGAAGCAAAATATAATGTACTGCCACTATCTTGGTACCTAAAGCTTACATTAATTATTTGAGGATGAGTTTTGTGGATGAGGACTCCAGGGAGGGAAAGGCAGCCACTTTGAAGGCTACTGAATGTATGGGCCATACACACTACTTAGTGAATAATTTGTGTGTAGAATTCTGTATATTTAATTTTTGCATTGGTTTTTATTTGCTTTGTAAAATCAACAGATTTTGTAGGCCATTTGGACATAGTAAAATAACTTTTTCCAAAAAACTTTCAACTAGGAAAAGTTGTAAAATCAAACTAATTTTCACTTACAAAAATCCGTTTGTGCTTTTGATCCTTCAATCAAAAGTTATGGACAAAAATCAGAGAGGGGTAGCAAGAAACATTTTTTTGGATATTTTCAAACACCCTCTCTGATTTTTGTCCATATCACTAGTAGAAAATTCAATTTTTCTATTGATTTGGTCGCATTCATCTAGGTCACTTTTCTATTGATTTGGTTGCATTGAATTTTCTACTAGTGTATAACTACTAACAGGAGGCTCAAAACCACAAACAGATTTTTGGAGGTGAAAGTTAGCTTGATTTTTTCAGTTTTTTTTTAAAAAGTTTTTTGAAAGAAGTTATTTTACTATGCCAAAATGGCCCCCAAAGTGTACTGAATTGGAAAAACACTAATTTTTTGAATGATTAAGTTAAAAAAAAATTCATTATATTTAAAATTTCAATCATGGTGTTTAACTTCAAATTGCCCAAGGCACCAAATTTTGGTGTCAACAATATTTTGAAGTTAAATTAAAGTTATCAAATTACTATTTTTTATAGTTCATATTTTAAGAAAAAAAATCTGAAACTTTGTTTTAGCATCACAAATCCAATTTTGAAAATGAATAATTATGATATTTTTAGTTTTGTGCAAGGGTGTATATAGCTAACTTGTAAGGCAGTCACAGTAAAAAAATTTTACAACATTGTTAACCAACCTAAATTATTGTCCTTTGGAGATTGGAATAATTCCTCCAAGGATCCCTCGAAATGAATTTAGTTTAATTTGCAAAGAGTCATTGGGTGGCTTGATCTTTGGAAATGAATTTAGTTTAACCTATAAACATTGCAGCGGACGTTTTGTATCTAATGATTGACAAAGAATCCTTCTATATAGGACAGAAGTGCAACTATTAGATCGTCTCAAAAAAAAAATTTGAAAAAGGGAGGTCTTCTACAATAGTTTAACTTCCAATGAGTCCTTTTGCGTTTTTTTTAAGGCAATGATTCTCATGGTATCGAAAGGGATGATTTCCACGGTCACCAATTTGTCTTTTGAAGGTTATGGTAATTTGCAGAGAGTCATTGGCTAGCCAAATCCCTCAGAATGAATTTAGTTTAATCTGCAAAGAATCATTGGTTGTCGGATCCCTAGCAATGAATCCAGTTTGATATGCGGAGAGTCATCGGCTAGCTAAAGAGAGATATGAATTGCATGAAGGGTGGAGATTGGAGAGAGTCAGTGGATTGGAAAGTTGCGACGCTAGGGCTTCCGCTTTTTGGATAAGCGAAAGACCCCCAACATTGGTTAAAAATGTTATGTTCGACTACATTTTCTCATGTTGAGCACTCTTGGAAATGAGTGCCAAATACATTGGAATTTGGAAAAACATTGTGTGCTTGAATGTCTTCCAACTTTGAAGATTTTGTTAACAATCTTGTTGAAAGTACGTATTTAAAAAGAAACTTCAAACCAATTCTACCTATTTGTCATAGTTGCCCCAAACCACCCATTTAAAAAAAAAAGACCTTTTCAGATATAATTTTTAACTGCCACTTTGGTTGGTCTAAAATTTTATAGGCATTGAGCCAGTAGTAAAACACATTTTTAGTAAATATTTTACAAGAATCATATTCAACAAATATTGCATTGTAAAGGGTCTATCCAAAAGTGGAAAATGGATTGAAATTATGCCTTAAAATTATGCCTTATGGATTAATTAGTTACTTGACACCAATGTGCCAAGCTTGTCCTACATAATGTTAAAACATACAAGAACAATCTACAATCTTTCAAATCTTATAAAATACACTCCGTATTCAATTGAATCTAAAGAATTTTAAAGATTTTCAAAGATTTTCAAAGGTTCTCAAAGATTCTCAAAGATCCCAAAATATCCAAAGAGATTCAAAAAATATTCAAAAATATTCAAAAACATTCAAAAGTATTAAAAAATATTAAAAAATATTAAAAAATATTCCAGAAGGTTCCAAAAAGATTTCCAAAAGATTTTGAATTCAACAAGAAGTTGTTAATTTGGTCATTGCACTATTTAAATCAACATAAAATTGGTAGCTTTTTGTTGGCATTAACCCCTAAAGGACCATTGTCCCTTCGGGGGACAAATGGGATTTTGGGCAGGTACCTACGGGCTGAATTTTTGTCATAATTTTTTGAAATTTTTTTTGGAGATAGAAAAATTGCTAAGCTTCATGGGAATACAATTTTTTTTTCAATCGGTGCCCGGGAACAAAAGTTAGGCCCAAATAAGCTCAAAACAGGGGACATGGCAGCAAAAAAAAAATTTAATTTTTTTTTTTATAGATTATATTTTTGTCTATTTGGAAAGCTTTGATTCATTTTATTTGGATTTGTTATGAGAAAGTTATGGGCAATCTTGTTTTTTGGGCACTTAGAGCATCTTTCTAAAAAAAAATAACTTGTAGGATTCATTTCTGAATGCAATTCTTACAATTTTTCCAAAAAAACAAGTTCCACAAGGTTTAGTTTTTTTGCTAGAACAATCTCACCATTGGGATTAGTGTTTTCTAATTCCGTATAAAAGATATTAATATTTTAGATTTTCCTTCTATCTTGTACCTACTTATACTTAACAATTTTTTTAATAATGAAAACTAATTTTTTTTCGATTTTTTTTTTTTTTCCTGACTCTCAACTCAATTTTCTACTATAAAGATTAAAAGCTCAAAACTCTGTAGTGCAAAAAATTTTGGTTAAAAATGTTCAAAGTCATAAAGTCTAGTCCCGCAATGTGTTGAAAAACTTGTTTTTTTCACTTTAAACGCAGATATCTTGCAGTTTGTGAGGTCAAAAATTCCGAATTTTTTTCCACACATTGTATACTAGTTGTGTATCAGATCCTACGGTTAAATGTCAAAAAAAACAATTTTTAATTTTTTTTACTCTTTGCTATAGAAATGGCAGTTTTGAATGTTTTTTGGCAGAAAAAATGCCTTGGTCCTTTAGGGGTTAACAAAAAGTTCAAGAATTAGTAAAAATGGTCAATCCAATGCACAAATTTTCTAGTAGTAATAGCAAAGCATTGACAAAAGACCTAATTATATTAAGAAGTCGCAAAGTACACAACATCAGACAATTAATCAAAATCTATGGATTCTATCAAAAGTAGTAATTATCCTAGTACCAAGGGAACCATCAAAGAATAATTTATATGATGCATCTTAAGTTTTGTAGTGGTTGTTCATCTCACATAGGAATTGCCAAGCAGTCATATGCAAAGCAAAGGATCTATGACGTTCCAACCATGGTTAAAAAGTTTACAATAAAATGATGTTGAATTGGTAAAGGAATGCAATGCCAACTTAATGTAGAATCTGAAAACTTTATGATGGGCTTCATGACCTATAGAAAGCTTCAAAAATGAAAAAAAATTGAAAAGCTAAAGAAATCATTCTAATGTAGTGATAAAACTAAAAAAATAAGATAAATGCTTTTGAAATTTGACTACATGGTCATAGGTTCTATCCTTATTTTTTGGAATGGGCTTCAATTTAATTCCAGCATTTCCATAGAAATGAAGAATGCATAGAGAGAGAGTACACTACAAATATTCACACCCCTTATCAGGCAATTTCTAGAAGTATCGTGACCATTCTTATTCCAGCTCAGTTTTGACAATACTATAAGCATGGGTTGTAGCGTTCCCCGAATACAGGAAGCTGATACGATAACCAAAAAAAAAATTTGAACAGTGATGCAGCTAATAAGTTTCACCTGCCATCCTTCCGGGAGGGAGGGTGGGAATTTCTATACTTTTAACTTATCACATTGCTGTAAGTAGCAGCATGAGTAGCATGTAGTAAATAAACTAATCTCAAAAACGAAATTTTAGACTTCATAAAGGCTGAGGTCGAAGCTGTGTTGAGTATGATCAGTCTCAATACATGCTAAAAATTTCCGCAGCTATACCATTCAAGGCGCCCCGTAAATCAGGGTGCACAGTACCTGGACCTACTCAATCCGCCAAACCATCGGACCACTCAAACCATCTAGCAACTGGACCACTCAATCTGTCTAGCAATTGGACCAGAGTACCAGGCTTATCCAAAAATCCGACAATAGCACACAAGCGGAATAGAGTGGTAACATGAACTATACCGTACTCATCTCACGATAAAATAGCGTAACAAAGCATGAGAAATTCAACGAAAGCTTGAAAAACCCATAGCCTCGAATTTTTTTTTGCAAAAAGCTTGGAGGGAATGCTCCTCACCTACGCCCATGCAAGCCAATAGACAATCAATATGTTAGATTACGTGCGTGAGATGTCTTCAGAGGATTACCACGTTGTTATCCTTGTCACCAGATTTCAGCAAAAAATAAAGCAAGATGCGCATGATTCTTGAAGCTAATTCAAGAAAGTTTAAAGCAAGGGTGTGAAGAAAAGCTCTCAAGTATATTGGAAACCTGTTCCCTGGAGCCGTCTAAAGTATCTCCGTAAAGTTGCGACAAAGCTATTGCACCACGAGTTGAATCCGAAGCACAGTACACCCGCACGCAAAGTCGACATAAACGATAAACAATTGTGCGTCAACGTGACAAGCTCAAACAACAAGTGTTCCAGGTTTAGTTCTCTCCCTAAAGTGCCCAGGAAGTCCAAGTGATCGTAAAGATCAAGGCTCTGCTGGCCGTCCATTAGCCTTCCAGTGTTTGGCGGCAAGGGAGTGACTGCGTGATTAAGTGGGAGTTAACCCTTGAATGCCGCCGAGGACGTTCTGCGTCCTTTGAATGACAAAGAATCTTTCCCTACAAGACAGAAGTGCAACTTTTCATCCTCGGTATTAGGAGTAAGAAGGAAAGATCTTCAACAGTTCTTTGACTTCCAATGAATGTATTAGGCTTTTTCAAAGTAGATGATGTCACACGGAATCACAATACATGGTTTCCATGGCTACCGGTCCGTCCTTCAAGGGTTAAACTTGTCTAAAGCCCTAGGTGTACATTTGAACAGGGGAACTTACTGTAGAGTAGTGGTGTATCTAACAGGCCCTTGGGGTCATAGTTTTGTCCAAGGTATCATTCATTGGCGTTTGGCTGTGGGAATGCGTTTTGTGTCAAAACTTGTCATTCTTCGTCACAACTACATTAAAAATGATATTTAGTGTTGGCAACACTAATTACAAACCTTGACACTAAATATCATAAGTAAGTAACACTAAATCTAATTTCTAACACTAAATATGCTCTATGGTAAATCTGAAATTTGAAAAGGTTTACATTTAGTGTTAGAACACGTTAAAAAAATGAACTAAATCCGCTACAATTCAGATTTAGTGTTGTGGCTGGTAGGGGAGTAAAACACGAAATGTCATACTACACTAAATATCATTTTTAGTGTAGTAAGGTTCCTATGTGTTGCTTCGTCTTGATAGCAATGAGTATTAAACTTCGTCAACATGAAGAAGAATTTTTTTGGATATATATATATAGTACAGTACAGTACACCCCATAACAGGCAATTTCATATACTTCAAGGATTACTTAATTCCAATGCGCGACCAAGGCAGTAGCTGATGAGATTACGATCAGTGACCAAGTATGTTTGATGCTAAAATTAAAGATGTGGCAAATCCTGCATACCATGTAAATTTTGGTAACATTTGTCCTGTCCTACCGGGAGGGAGGGAGGGATCATATCATAGATATGCATTGGAACATGAAAAGGAATAACACGGATTAAGCTGTACAGAAAATGTACAGGTTTCAAAGTAACAGTCTTGTCTTTCAAAAAGTTCTCTTATGGAATGCGAATACGAACAGCCCATGAGCTACCAAAGTGAATGTCCAATCACGTGAAGATTGTGATCTGATCTCCCAAATGGAGATGACCAAACCATAGGCTGATTGCTAAGAAAAACCAGGTCTAAATCTCATCATGAAATTGTCATGAAATTGTCATACCTCATAAGAAATCAGCCCAGTAACTGAAAGATAATCACACTGCTGAGGAAAATTTCAAATACTTAGGGTTACAACAACAAAGATGGAGGTTTAAACATGAAATTATCCATGATAAAAGTAAACAAATGGCCATAAGTGTAGAAAAGAGTTTGTAGCTTTGATAGATCCTGCAAGCGCAAAATGTGGAGGGAATGCTCCTCACCTACGCCCATGCACAGCTAACAAACAAGCAGTGTGTTAGTATACGTGCGTGAGGTGTCTACAGAGCATTCCAGTTGTTATCCATGTCACCTATCTGCACAAGCAAAATCCTCAGCAAAAATGCTCAAAACACAAGGCCTGCACACCCAATTGTATGAGAAAGTAAATAAATAACTCCATCTCTCTTGTCACAAAACCTGTTGGCTCATGTTGAAGAGCGAAGTCTCTCAGCACTACACTCCACAGCAACTGGACAAGCTCAACAGCTCCCAAAAACAGTAAGAATTACTTGTGTCAAAAGCATGGGGCTATAGGGCACCAGTTCAAAAGGAATGGTCCATGGTTTTGCTTGATTTAAGTGCAAATAAATGAGTGGTGGTATTGCGGCTGGCATTCAAGCCTGCATGCCAGAGTGGAATCTTATATAGCAATAAGTTTAACTGTATGTGAATGCACATGATGTGCCATAACGGTACCACTGTGTACTATTTAAATCACATGTGACTTGCTATTCCACAAGCATCACCATGATGGTATTTCCAAAAATGGAGGACCGTAAACTCATTGGTGGAAATTAATAATGCTTTAAGTCATATCATATACATGATAATTGTATTAAAGAGATTTACAAATAGTATGTGATAAGGTTGTGACCTTGGGTATGGTACAACCGATATTTTTTGACTTGGAATTATCTCAATTTGAGCAAATTTCCAGAGAAAGAGAGAGGGAGAGAGAAGACTTGTTACTTGTCACCCCATTTCTGGGCAGATTCTATCAATTCAAGTCATGCAATATACTATTCTTTTCATGTCATTGTGCTACAATGTTTAACGAGTCATTGTCATTGTGCTATGATGCTTAAACAAGTGCAGTTCTATCAATCACTGTGTTCAAAAATGATCAAACCGATTCAGGGTTTAATTTCTTGATTCAAGAATCTGTATCCATTCCATTTGATCACGTACCAGCATGACGATCCTGATCGGGAGGGAGGGTGGGACACTTTACATATTCTCTCACTGTATATCATTCTTAATTCGTAACAGCCTAGGATCACGATACTTTAATATGTAACTGATCACGTTACTGCCCATGTATCTCACGGTTGTATGACCTTGACAAGAAAGTTTGTATAAACACAGAACAAGCATCATATAGCTAATATCAACTTATCCATTACTGTATAGAATTCAATCCATCTACAGTACACGCACTAAAAGCATGCAGGTTCGTTCATAGTTCAAGAAATCAGCTACATCCGATTGCAAGTCATTATTTATGCTTGAATATGAAGGAAGCCACGCCTCACCTGCACCCATGCCACAATCCGAACACGAGGTTAGAACCGCGAGGACGTGTGCGAGGTGTCGTCAGCGTGACTACTAGTTGTTATCCTAATCGCATATTGAAACACACAAGAAACAAGCAATTCAGCGGTGCATCAAGCCAGACAACTTGAACCCGTAACAATAGTTTCCACTCTCGGTAGCTGCACCTGCGGGACCATCTCCGTATCCATGCTGTGGTGAGATCAAAACGAACGCGCCTGACCACCAGGTTTCTTGGAGCTCAGAACCCAGAAGCTCAGCCGTCCTACACTGTAGCAAATGACGTACTTCTGGCCAGCCTGAGTGTTTGGCAGTACTCGCAGAGACGGTACTGATGCAGACACGAACCTTCCGTCTGCTGAGTATAAAGCTGGCATGGCCAGCTGGTTTGTACTCGCGTCAAAAACGGTCATGTGTTTCTGCCTAGTCCGGGTTTCACCTGGATATCATTGGGTATGTGCACCGTGCCTGTAACATTGTGGTGCACTAGTCGTATTTGTATATCAACATCGTGATATGAATACCTTTGTGATTGTATCACTGTTGAGTGACCGAGCCACCTCATTTGTGTTGATCACATTTCGCATTCTTTGTGTTTTACCTTAGGAAACTTGATTGTACCAAGGTTAGAGAGAGAGAGATAGTCATAGTCATAGTCAATGAATAATTGCAAGGCTGATGACTATGGTGATAGGTGTTGATATAATTTGCAAAAAAATATTGGTCCTCATTATATCACATGTACTTGTAACAGACTTGTAATTTGCTAGAACATTTGAAGCACAACCCTAGGGTGAATGCAAGAAATACTTGTCCTATTTTTTACCACACCTTGCATGCTGATTTGTTTTTTAGGCATAATTTTTGTGTATTGAATCCAAATGACTTAAGATTTATAGGGAAGGTGCTCATGACCACTATACTCCTTGCCTAATTTTTTTGGCAATTTTCAAAAATGTTTTGCTAAATAAAAACAGCCCCCGATTTTATGTCACAAATTCCAATTTGGAAGTTTTAAGTAGTATTTAGTATCCAAAAAATCGAATTTGGAGCTGAAATTTGGATGAGATGGTCTTCTAGTAGACTTCTAGCTCTCCAAGAGAGGGATTTTAAAAAAAGTTAATTTTGTGTAGTGTAGAAGTCTACAAAGTGAGCTTCTTTCTGCTTGCATTTCAAAACACATAAAACATTATTTTGGTGGTTTTTTTGGTGAATGACCATCTCCATAGGGCTATTGCAAATGGACAATTTTTATTTAATTTATTTACTTTACTTTACTACTTTTAACTAATTAAAGCATCAAAGTGTCTATTTTCTTGAGATTTGGCACTTTCTAGTTCTCCCACTTAGAGAATTTTTCTATGCTTTTCTTTCCCAAGGTTTCTTCATCTTAAAGGTATATACATTGGCCATATTTTTAAAAAAAATTAAAAATTATTTTTCTGCCCTTAAAGTACTCCAGAAAAAAAAGCATCAAATAGTGAAAAAACGCAATAAATAGTACAAGTGTTCATTCTTGCATTCACCCCCCAATGAACTTGAATTTTATTTATTAGAGATGGATGTTTCCACTGTAAGTTATTGTATCCCTTATTTTTAGAAATAAAAAAATCATTTTATATTTTAAAGTCAATTTTGCTAATTTGTTACACTTTCCGGTGTAGAGGTTTTTGGAAATTAGGAGTACCCAAAATTAATGATCTAAAGTTGAAATTTCTATGGTCTATTTCCACAATAGATGGATATATTTTGCATGAAGGGCATCTAAAAAACAAATTATTTTATAGCGTCTATGTTTGTACATATAGGACTCTCTGGAGCATGTTCTTCAAACAAATAATGGCAACAACAACTATTGTCTAGAACCAAAATATTTGGTAATAACTCATATAATCCAAATATATACCTTATATAGGAAGCGAGGTAGGAAGTAATACAGTTTAAGATGATGAATGGATATTAAATATGAGAATGTATGAAACATTATCATCTAAACTTGTAACCATGCATTTTGGATCACCGATCCAAAATAACTTTGAACCCTATAACTTTTGGATATAGTAATTAGTTGTATTAGAATCACATGGTAACAAAATATTGAAATAAATAAGTCTCATAATATAAACTATATTCAATGCATAATCCAAATTAGGTGTATGTACTTTTTGAAGCATTCAACCATACTTAAAGTAGAAACATCCAAAACCCTGTTCCCATTCTTGTATCCTAAACTACCACTAAATGCGTCCTAGATTTTTAGTAATGTATCTTTTAAATGCTTAATTTTCATTCGCAAATGCATTTGAAGGACACATGCTTAACTCTAATTTGCTTACTACTAATTTTGCAGATTTCAATTTAGGATCCACATATGCGACAATTTCAGTTGTCTAAGAACTGCCACTTTGAAAAATCATAGAAATTACATACCACATCTTGGAGAAATCTCTTTTTTTTTTTGAATATTTATGATTTTCACTTGCTAATACTACAAAAATATGATTTTTAGGAATAGGTGCCTTTAACTATGTTTGAGTTGCTTAAATTGTCGGTTTTGGGTTTTCCACTATAGTCTTACATTTGTCTATGTTGATTTGTCCTAATAATTGTGACAATAATTTTCCAAAGTTGCACTATTTCTTAAATAAAAGCATGTTCAAAGATTCCTATATTTGAACCAATTTCCAAAAAAGCAATTTTCTTGTGGTGACACTAATCTTCTACATGTAAGTGATTCCCGGGGGACAAATCAGTGCACAGGAACCTGTTCCTTCATCCACATCCATCTGGAAACAGAAGTTTTGGATGAAAATCATTCACAGGGCGTGCAATGGGGACGGAAACGGAGTCGTTCCGTTCCGCCTGTTGTTAGGGTTTGGAGCAGAGCTCTTCATCGGTTGTTGCGAGGCGACAAGTTTGCAGCGGAGATTAACTTAGCTTGGAGCGATGGCGGGGAGCACGGGCGCAACGGCGGTGAAGGACGTCGTGGAAGATCCTAAGCTGGACGTTTTCGAGGATGATGACGAGTTCGAGGAGTTCGAGAACGAGGTGTGGGACGACGAAGATGAAGGGAAAGGCGCCTTGCAGCAATGGGAGGATGACTGGGATGACGACGATGTCACCGACGACTTCTCCGTGCAGCTCAAGAAGGAGCTCGAGGCGGAGAAGTAGACGGACTGTGATCGATCTCAAGCGTAGGTACTCCTGACTTGTTCGGCCTATATCAATCTTGATGCTTAGGTGCTCGCTGTTCTTGTTGTGCTCGTAGTGTTCTTTAAGTTTGCAATTGATATTTTGGAGGACGCTTTCGGGATTGAATTGCCTAATCTTAAAATGAAATTGCAGTTAATTTCGAGCATTTTTCTTCTGCAGCGTGGCTCCGGCTCTTTTTTCTTTTCTTCTCTTCCTATAGACAATATGCTGCTCGATTACAGTTTCCCTGTCTGTACATACCTTCTATTTTGAGGATGCTCACGCTTATAATTAATTTTCTGTTCATAGTCGTAGCGCGTCTGACATAGAAGTTACTTTGCTATTTAGTCTGAATCGCTCTATGTTGATTACACTTTTTTATAATTTCTTGATAATTCTTTTTATTAACCTTGTTGTTCATCTTATTGGTGAAGAAATGCCCTGAGCATAGGCTTTGAGTACCACCTGTTTTCATTCTCTGAGTTGTTGTAAGGTGCACGGCACATGCTGTGAGATGAATTTTCAAATCCATATTCCGCCATGTTTGACATGTGATTTTTCTTTTGCAGTTCTTTCGGATGACTGCGACTATTGAACGACGACAATTGTTTCGAAAGTAGCCTCATGACGTTGGCGACTTGTAGTAAGAACGATTTTGAATTGATCTGTAGTTTGAATCTTCATAGTAGGAGAAACTGGTCCTATGTGCAAGAAAATAGTATATCTGTGGGAAAGAGATTTATTTCCTTGGATTTAAGTCATTTTGAATTGGACCTCTCATGATGATTTTCTCATGTAGGAAGAGCGTTCAGTGATTTGCACATGCAACTGGTAAACACAATTGCCAGCAATTATCTCAACTGGATGATAAATACTCGTGCTTGAATTTCGTCTTTCTTGAAATGTAAAGCCAGACGCACTCTCCTTTTTATTTATTCCATTACTGTCGTGAAATACATTTCATTTGAGCGCTCCTGTGCTCATTTTCTTCATTGCAACCCGCAATTTGCTTAAGGTCTCTATTGGATGCGGGGAGCCTCGCCGCCTCGGTAACCACATCGGGGGTAATGTTACAGCATCATTGAAAGTTGGATGTCACAAAAACTGCTTGTACCGAAATGCTGTATCACAGAGAATTGAAGCCATTGGGGCCACTAGTTTGGTTGGTGTCGGTGCCGCAAGTACAGCGGCCCTACGTGTGCTTAAACCTTTTTCGATGCTCATGGCAAGAACAAATCCGATTTGGGAAGACTGCTTCAGAAAGATTTGCGACGGTTTTATATGGAGAAGCGGCTCCAATGTGTGTTTCAAACCGGGCCAAACCATGGAAGTTGGAGTTGGAGTTGGACTGAAATTCAACTTCGACGTTGTAAGGTGAAATGACATTATTCAGGTAGGTTGACTGTTGTCAAAAGGAAAGAAACAGAGTTTTCACCTTTCTCAGTTGTTAGAAATTCAACAAGTTTTCAAGGTCAGAAAATTGACTTCTGTAGGCCACAGGGTTAGGGCCTCCCATGACCAATTGACCAAGGCAGTCACCAAAATCCTCTGATTATCCCATGATTAAGGTAGTCACCAAAATTCTTTGATTATTGGACCAATGGGTGCATTCTCTTTTTCTACACTTAATAGTGAAGTCATCCATTGGACCACTCTAGTTTGTAGCGTCTTTACAGGGTTAAAATCAAAGAAATAAATTTTTTACCTTTGTTAGTTGCTAGAAATTCAACAAGTTTTCATGGTCAGAAAATTGACTTCTGTAGGCCTTAATCTTGTAAGGATGCCGCCTCCCATGACCAAGATAATCAACAAAATTCTTTGATTATTGGACCAATGGGTGCATTTTCTTTTTCTACAGTTAATAATAAAGTCATCCATCGGACCACTATAGTTTGTAGTATCTTTACAGGGTTAAAATTTTAGACTACATTGGAAAGGAAGTTGTAAATTTTTTAGGAAATTTCTTACTAGATGCACATTGATTTGGTTCATGTTAGACCAAAATAATTAACTACAAGCCTCAATGACCCCCTAAAAATTTCATTGTTGAATAGCCATGTACTATTGCCAATGTATTCCTTTGTATTTGAAATTGTGATTTTTTTTGTATCTATTACATCACCTATTTACCCCCCTAAAGGCCCAAGGTATTTTCTGGCTGCAAAACCACTGAAAATTGCCATTTCTGCTGCAATCACTCAATAAACCCAAAAAAACTTTTTTTTTAGAATCTAATCGTAGGATTTTGTACTTCACTTGTCTTTGATTGTGTAGTCAAGAAGTTTGACTGTACGGAATGGAAGATATTAACATTTGAAGTTGGAAATAGAAGTTTTCTTGAACTATGGCCTGCAATTTCAAATGACTTTGACAGCCATTTGTAGATTTTTTTGCACTACACACCATTGGGTTAAATTTTTTTATACTAAACATTTGAGTTGACAGTCGGGGAAAAAAATTTCAATATGTCAAAACTTGATATTCACATATGAAAAAACTGTTAAATAGAAGTAGGTCCAAAATTGAATGATACACTAAATCCTTAATAGCTCTTAGGTGGAATTAAAACACCATAATTCCAACGGTGGGATTGTTCTTGCAAAGAAATTTAACCTTTTTTTTTTTTAAATTTGAAAAAATTTGAAAATTGCATTCAAAAATGAATTCTATAAGTTGTTTTTGAAGAAGATGCTAGATTGCTTGAAAAACAAAATTGTCTATAACTTTCTCATTCTGAGACCAAATAGAATGAATAAAATCTTCAAATGTAGAGAAAAACATGATCTTTGAGAAAAAAAATTTTAATAGTTTTTCTTTTCTGCCTAGTGAGTTGCTTTTTTGACTTTGGGTGGCATAAGTTTTGCTCCCAGGCACTGATTGGAAAAAAATTAAATTTTTAGAGGGCTAATGAGATTCCCTATCTTCAAAAAAAGTTTAAAAAAATCAGGCCAAAATTTCAGGTCACATGAGCTTGCTTGAAATCCCAAGTGTCTCCTGAGGGGACTTTGGGCCTTTAGGGATTAAGAACTTTAATTTAGGGGCATTTTACACTAAGATAGAAGCATCTAAATTGGACAGGACTCATTTACGGACATCTAGAAAACAACCTAAATCTATGTGCAAATGGATCCACAATAGACAAGTGGTGTTCTAAGAAATTGTCACAATCACTTGCATTGGCCAATCACCCCTACACGATTGAAGCTTGTCATTTTTGGGTGTTTCCATGCCCACTTTGGTGTTAGTCTAGTATACACAGTAGGTGCATCTACACAATTGTTTTCAAAAATTTATATTATATTCATACCAAGTTGAAAAAATATGAAACCAATTTTTTTGGTTCCTAACCTAGTTCCTATCACGTACATATAATTTTTTTCTCTATATACCCCCCAGATCAAGAGATCCGAAACAATTATCCACTTTAGGTGCTTCTACTTTACATTTTAAGTCCAAATTTTCTTAAAGTCCAGTTCAAGGCCAAATCCCAACTTTCTTGTAGTAGAAGGTGAATAAAAAATAATATATGCAGAAGATGGCATAATAGTGTGAAGGCCAAAGTCCCAAATTGTTTCTTTTACAATATTTAAAAGCAATTAAGTGCTCCTAAAATGGATCAAAAAGTCAAAATTAGACTTTTGGGTAATTTTAGCATAAATTTTGCATTGGACAAATTTGGAGAAAAATTCAATCCACTAGAATGCTAAATAGTATTTCTTACCTTTTTTATATATTCAAAAAATTGGTGGGATTTAGAGGATGAGTTGGATTTCTATTTTTAATACATTTAATTCAACCACAAAGTCCCATTCTCTGGCTTCCCAACTTTCTAAAAGTTTTGCCATGTAGGCATTTTGGAATGATGTGGGATTTTGAACTTGGGACGTAGTGTAAAACCCCATCCCAATTTCAGCTCTCTACCAATTAGATTTTGTAGCATTTGGAATGTATGTGAGATGTCCCTTGTTATATGTACAATAATATATGTAACTATATTTGTAAGAATTTGTTATATGATTATAGCATTACACTGAATTATTACCAGTAGCTAATAGATCATTCATTTGCTAAAAGAAAATACTTTGTGTCCAAGCGGTTGGGAGAATTATAGATCATTAAAAATGGTTAGTTTAGTCAGATGCTAGGATTAATAAATATTGACAATTGAGATCTTGAATTGGTTTGACCTAATGTAGTGTAGATTTCAAATATTTCTACAAAAAAAAATCTAGATTGTTGTTCATTTCATATATCCAATTGATGTCAACTACTTCTCATTATGTCTCTTACTTGTAAATGTGGATAGAATCTTTGACTTATTCAAAGAGTACCTATCTCAACCCTCATTTAAATTATGAGGTTTTAATCCAATGGAGATGCCAACACTAAAAGTTTTCTATGAAAGACTTTTGAAGAACCTTAGAATCTAAAAATATAGCTATTTATTAAAGAATCTAATAATTTGAGACTGGCTACCTTAATAATAGGCTAAGTCTATCTCCAAGATTAACCATATAACACCATTGTGGAGACATCAATGGATGATAGAGAATCTTTCCATGTAAGACAAAAGTGCAGATGTTTGTCCTTGAAATTTTGTACAAAAAGGGAAGGTAGTTTAACCTCCAATATGTGATTCTTTTTAATAGATGATTTGTACAATATGAAAAAGGATGATTTGTACAAGGACCCAACTTGTCTTTACACAATTAATCCTAAAATGTGAGAGAAGACAAAAGAAAACTACTGATGAATGTCTTTTTTTTTGTAAGCAAATGGAGATTTCATTGCAAACACCAAAATACAACAGCCAGGCCAAAGCCGGTCAAACGAAAGATGAATTGTCTTTTAGGGGTACTACAGTTATTCATCTAGAAATGTGATTTTTATCTGACTACCTCGGTGATAGGCATGGAAACACTCAATTTTCAATAGCACGGTATGACCCCTATTTCCACTCTAGGCCTGGACCATGCGGCCCCGAACCTACTAGGATCGGAGCCGAGGCTGGATTAGGTTTCGAGCAATATCGTCTCGCCGTATAAAGGTTCTTCTAGGGTTTCAGAGGTCTTCCTCTTTCAGCTTCGCAGCGTCGTTGCTACTCCTTGTGACCTTGTCCGGTTCAAGACTACCGCAGCCATGAGGTTGGTTCTACTTCTCTCTTGCGCATCAAACGACCTTTTCTCTTAGTTATTCGGTGTAGTAGGATGATTTGGATTTCTCGTCGCGTGGTCGACCCAGCCGCGGGCGGAGTTCGGCGACTCGTCGCCGGGCTCCCGAAATGGGTACCCGGGTTCAATCCGGGGGAGTGAATCCCTTGAAGAGGGTTGCACTTCGTCTTCGTCCTCGTATTCGTGATTTCTTCGAGGTAGGCTTGCGTTCGTCGTGGTTGGGATTCTGTCGGCGTGAGGTTCAGATTAGGGTTTGAGATTGATGTTAGTGATGTTATCTATTGCAGTAAGCTTCAGAGCGATGTCCTCCGAGATGCCATCACCCAGATTACTGCTGGGGCGAAGGAGAAGAACCGGAAGTTCACGGAGACCGTGGAGCTTCAGATTGGTCTGAAGAACTACGATCCCCAGAAAGACAAGCGTTTCAGTGGCTCCGTAAAGTTGCCCCACATTCCTCGCCCGAAGATGAGGGTGTGCATGCTCGGGGACGCTCAGCATGTCGAGGAGGTACTCACTTCGCATTATACTCTGGACTACCCTTGCGCCTTTGGAGTATTGCATCCATAATTCACTTCATCCATAATATTTGATTTAACTTTTTGGATACTAACACTAAATATCTTGAACAAATATGATATTAGTGTTGTAGAATTATGATGAATCTTTGATGAGTTTAAACGCGTACTAGAACATACATAGTCAGAACAACTTATCAGGCTTGAGGGTTAGGGTCTTCTCTTATTTCTCCAGTGTATTGTTTTTCTGACTATCTGATGCTTCCGTCGAATTAATTCTTTTTGAGCACATGCAGGCTAACAAGATCGGCATGGAGTGCATGGATGTTGAGAGCTTGAAGAAGATGAACAAGAACAAGAAGCTCGTGAAGAAGCTGGCTAAGAAGTACCACGCTTTTCTCGCATCCGAGTCTGTTATTAAGCAGATTCCCAGGTTGCTTGGCCCTGGCTTGAACAAGGCCGGAAAGTTCCCTGCTCTTGTGTCCCATCAGGAATCCCTGGAGGCCAAGATGATGGAGACCAAGGCTATGGTGAAGTTCCAGTTGAAGAAGGTTTTGTGCATGGGAGTGGCCATTGGCAACTGTGAAATGGAGGAGAAGCAAATCTTCCAGAACACTCAGATGAGCGTCAACTTCCTCGTGTCCTTGCTGAAGAAGAACTGGCAGAATGTAAGTTCTCTTTACGCGTCAGTTTTGTTTAGTAACTTGTTTTTTCCTTTGCAGCCTGACATCTCTTTCAAATTATTTTTTATGATGTCGATTGAACTCTCAGTTTCTTAGTTTGTTTAAATCAATTTCTTACTTCAAATGTATCATTGTATTGTAGGTTCGCGTGCTTTACTTGAAGACCACCATGGGCTCTCCCGTCCGTATCTACTAAGTTTTCTAGAAGGCAGGAATTTTCGGCCCTCAAGCTGTCCTGTGCAGTGAAGCTGCAATAGATATTGTGGAGGCGATCTTTCATATTTAATCCAGACAATTTCAATGGTGGAAATCAGTTTTGCGCTCATCCATATTATGTTGAGTGTTTTATCACTTCCTAACATCATGGATTTTAAGTTGTACTGGAGTAGAACGCATTCTACAGTTTCTAAATGACTTCTGTTTCTCCTCTACTCGTTATCATGCAGGGTGCAGATTTTATACTTAGTAATGTACAAATTACGCTATGATGTCATCTAATTTTGGCGGAGATTAGAAATCCGTAAACATCAACCGAACGATCCGTAAACATCATCGTTCTCGTTAATATCCTTAATTCGTGCGAGAACGATCTAATTTACTTGGGAATCTTGGGAGTAACCAATCTAAATCGCACCCCAATATTTGATTAACTACCCGTTTCACTCCAGTGATCGTGCAACATATAGTAATAATCGTTTCTTCATTGCGACATAACTTGGGAGCTGGTATACTACTACATCGAGAAGAGTCAGCAATGGTCATTCAATTGCATCATCTCAGAGAGTCAGAGACCTTATTCCGAGCTTTATGGTTTTGAAAATTGTTGTGTCGAACCCGGGGGGCAGCGCAGGAAGTTAGAATTTATCGACATTCACTAATACAAATTCAGAGAAAGATTGCATAATCTTTACACCAATCTTACACTAACCTTCTCAACTGCCCTACGTGTCATGTTCCTTCACAACCCCAAATTAGGAAACGATTGGGTTACAAGGAAATATGATTTTCCTATCTCAACACATACTTTGTAGTTTGGCATAAGGGTGTATAAATTGTCATCTTCAGTGTACCTATTCAATCGTTGTCTTTAACCCCTAAGTGGTTTCGAGGATTCACACACGACTGGTATTCGTCAAATTCCATGAAGTATTGGACAAGTATGTAAACTACAAAATCAAAGGTGCAATAGTCATTGATTTTTATATGTTTTAAGAAAATATTGCGATGTTTGTTGTTGAAATGAGATGCCATCGAATATGCAAAAGTGTGTATTTCTAGAGAAATACGTGTATGAGAGATACAACTTCACAATATTTACAAAATTAGTAGCATGTCCGATGTAGTCAGAAAGTGTGTAGTTCGATAGAAGACTTTAGTGCGCATTCAACAAAAAATAAATAAAAATTAAGTGGACAGTAAGCCATGCACATGCAAGGCCATCTACATTGCACTTCATATGTACAGATGCATTGAAAGACACCAAGAACCACTTAGAGGTTAAGAGATATTCTAGGTAGGGGCACATTGGAGTAATGTCTAGTGTATATAGATGAGCCAAACTATCTTCAACGAACCTCCGTGATCAATGCCTTCAAAAAACATTCTTGATAGGGCACATTGGTCAAGAGTAATGTCTAAGAGTATCCATCGGGGGGTGCCATGTTGTCTGGGCAAATGGTTTGGCGTGCTTGGAGAGTTATAGGTGTTCCACCAGTTGCAACCTTTGTTGTTTTTCAATACAAGCCATACCACATTCTAAGCCAAACACTTGAACCTATAGTACTTTTAAGTTTTGACTTGTGCCATGGTAAGATGGCAGAGCCTAAATTCCAATGGTGTTTTAGGATGGCAGCTAGGTGGATAGAAAGCAGGTAACACTGTGATTAAAAAGAGTTCCCAAGCTGCAATATCTCTCATACATAACCAAATGTCCAAAGGAGAAATTATAGCCACATAAGAACCCTCATAAATGTGCGCCTTGGAGATTGAGAATTGCCGCGCCTGGAGACCATTTCTAAATGGAGGTCCGGAAAACACGCGGGGCTTATCTCAGACTATTATACGCCACATGTGCTTTTGCATGTTCATTTTGACGTGCACCGTCCCAGAGATGCTCTAATGTGTGTAGATGAGCCAAACTAACTCGAATATGTGAATGATGTAATTAGTGCAATGGTACTCACTAGGTTTCTCTAAAATAATTAATAAATATTCCCTTTGTTCCGGGATAAATCCGGGGTTTTCTAGAAATGGCTAGATTATCGCGCGAGTTGCTCCTATTTTCAAGGGATTGCATAGTTATTGTAGCTTCTACTAAAGACCACTAGGTGTGAAAGAATGGAAGTCGATAGTAAAGTGGTGCATGTTGAAAACAGGTGGCAAAAGTGATAAAGTTTTACCCTTTTAAAAACTGCTTCAGGGGTATAAACTTGATCATTCTCGGAGCAATGTTGATGCAATGACATTCATTGATATCCTTTGTATTCAATTTCAACAATGTCTTGTGATTCAAGTACCCAAGGAAATTCTCAATAAGAGATTTGTTAGTAGCAGTTTCTGTATTGTTTTGGGATGAATTTTTTCACCTTTAGTTGGTTAGAAGTTGTATTTTAATTCCTTTTGTAGGGATTGAATTGCTACAAAGTTTTAGGAGTATGACATCTACATATTCTTTTGCTTTAGAATGTTCAAACTAGCTTCAATTGTTGTCCATCAAACTGTGGAGAGCCAATGTTGAATTGAATATGGAACAAATATATTTAGAATCCCTAGATTTATTTTGAGGAATTTTTAATACATATATTGAAACTTATGTAATCTTCTTCATAACATGATTTAGTTGAATCAAAAGTTCCAAGTAATATTGAAAAGGTTTGGTATCATTGATTTCAGTTTGATGTTACTTTCACAAATTGAAGTCATTGTACTTATTTCTTTGATATTAAAAGAAGTTGATATGTCCGTGGAAAAAGTGATACTCATACTCAATTAATTTTAATCCAATGGCAAATTCAAATCAAGAATAATAATGCAAAATTACATGTCAATAATTTCAACTGTAGTTTCAATGAAATTTAAAGTTTGATTGTGCATTATATTTTTAATCAACCTTTCTTTTTTAAACATTTTAATCTTTGAACTCCATGCATTTTAGATTTCTTGCATAATTCTAGATGCAATATGAAAAATAGGTGCATTCATCTTGAACAACATTCTCAAGGAGTTTGAAAAGGATCATTGTTGGGTTAATCCCTAAAGGACCAAGTGTCCATTCAAGGGACATTAGAAACTTGGATTCGATGATTATGAAGTTAGAAATGATTAGATGTTTCTAAATTTTTGACACAAGATGGAGACATTCACCCCCTTTGTAGAAATGTAAAAAATATTTCCAAATGGATGCCTAGATAAAAAATTATGATTCTTGAAGTTTTTTGAGCAATTCAAGTAGTTTTTGCATCTTTTGCAAAATTCCACATCTACTTTTGAATTTGGGCTTGTATGTAACTAACATGATATGATATGCAATTGTAATAAAATCATTTTTAGTGCAACAATCTCATTGCAATTAAATTCAAAATCTACCAACCTTAGAAGGTAAGATTGAAAAAAAACATTTTTGTCTAACTAAAAGCAGTATTTTCTTGAAATGTACATTCTCAAAATTCTTGAATTTTCTTCAAATGTTTGTCTTGGAGTCTCCATATTTTGGATTTTAAGCAAAAAATTCACTCATTGCACAAGAAATCATGAAAAAATGACTAGTATATTGCTAGCTGTCTAACCTCTTCGTATTGTAGGGTCATTTAGAATAAAGTTTACCACTTATTTACGTTTGAAATTTTCATGAGTGTACCTAACAAGATGTAGAACTTGATGGCTTAGCGGCTCAGTTATGTGCAAAGCAAAAAGTCATTATAGAAAATTTCAAGCCACGGGAAGGTTGTTAGAACGCATGAAAATGTGCATTAAGAGAAAATACTAGCCCAAAAAGCCATTAGGAAACTTATAAAGAGTAATTTTGTAAAAATAATAATAATAGTTTCATTGTATTTGCACATTTGCCAAAACCCTAATGGCCCTCCACAGGGTGCATATTTTTTGTAATATTTTACTCCAAGAAGGTTCAAAGTTTGTTTATTTGGTTTTGTAGGAATGAAAAGAAGATTTATTAATACTTCAAAGAATATAAGCTTTCAATTCACACATATAAATGGGCTAATAAATTTCCACACATTTTCATAATTTGGTAGTCTAACATACATTTGTATAGTTAAAATTCCAAAAAAATTCCAAAGAAATGATTTTATTTTCAATTTTGGCTATGCACTAAGAAATGGTAGTTTTTGACAATTATCCTCAATGCCCAATTAGCCATTTTATGGCCACTGTTCAACCACTTCACAGAACTTTCTAGATTCTCCAAAGTTTAAAAAAGTAAATTTAATAGCATATGATGAATGGGCATGGTCAAGTGAAATTTCGCTTTCCCAATGTACCTCACTTGATTGCAATGCTCTAAAAACAGTCCTTTATTATTGCCATTAGGAAAAATTTCAACCCTCCTGAAGGCCGCAAGTTTGGCACTCGCCCAGTGCAATTATGGAAACAAAACAAAATAAAAAATTACTTTTTAATATTTAAAAATTGGGTGCTGACATGGCACTAGTAGTGCTATGTCAGATTTATAATTTTTAAATTTAAATTAATTTTTTTTTTAAAATGAATTTTCAAAAAAAATATTTTTTTAAGAAAAAATATTTTTTTATTCATTCTGAAATTGCACCGAAGGGGTTCCGTAAATCAATTCCTTAGCGGCCTTCTGGAGGGCCAAAATTTTTCCTAATGTTTGATCCTTTCAAAAATTGGTATATGTGTTCTAAACTATTCATTATTGCATATGGTCAAAAATGACAAACTCCTCTTTTGAGAAAATTTGAGAAAATTTGAGAAATTGGCCCAAAAATCATTTCACCCAAGACAAAAAAATATTTTTTTCTCAAAAATTGAATTTCTATTGAAGATTTTTCAAAATCTATATAGTCAAAGTCTTTGAAAATTTAAAGATAGACTACTTTGACAGTAATGAGCAAGATCCTATGATTCAATTTTTTAAATAATGATTATAGGAAACTCTATGCTTCAATTTCAAAAATGGTAGTTTGGATGTGATTTTCAAAGGACCCTCCATTGGGCTATTATTAAAGGTTATTAAAGGTCCCCCCTGATCCTATAGGGATAAAGACCTTATGAATATGACATTATTACTTTTTTGGAAAATCAAAGTGATCTCAAAATTTGGCGCATATTAATATTTCTTTCATCTTTATTATGCAAAAAAATTTGAGCAAACAAACGCAATCAAATATGAAAAGACTCATCAGAACTTAACCCCTAAAAGCCCAAGGGGTTTGGACAAAATACAAATGTGTTACAAAATATAAGTTCTAAAACTTTTTTGAAGTTTGTATCAAAGAAGATAATGTGAAGCACAAAAAGTAGAAAGCATTCGTATAGTCAAAATTAAAAAAAAAAAATTAGATGTTTTTAAAATGAATTTTGAAGATATAACTTGAAAAATTCATCAAAAATACAATGACTATTTTTAGCATTTGAATTTTTTTTTATTGGTCAAAATTGTGGTTTTCATTGATTTGTCAAAAAACGCATGAGATCTAGTAATGAGAACACTAGTACTCTCTCCATATAGTAAGTTTTTCAACACTAGGCAAATCTAGACACTTTGTACTATTTCTCTTATAGTTTTTGTTTGACCATAGTGATCTGAGTTTTGAGTATAAATATTGATAGACAACCGAATCTTTTGCAAAAAAAAAAAAAAAAGTTCTTTTTTTTGCCCCAAAATTTTTGCCCGAAGTCGGACAACGACCAAAAAATGGTTGTTTGAGCGGTTAGGGGTTAAACTCCACGTAGTTTGTAGCTATCAATGGAATACTTGTATCCAATGTACAAGTGGTTAGATTGAGCTACTTGGCTTTGGAAATCAAAAATTGGAATAAATTTGAACCTAAATATCACAAATTCATACTTCCCTCCTCCACACCCCAAAAGATAAATTTATGCCATTTCTGCAAACTGAGTGCAAATTATAATCATTAATAATTTTGGTAGCATTTTCTAGCATTTTCTACACATTTTTCTGAAAAAGATTGGATTAATTTCTAAGAATTATTTTTCAGACAAGCCTCAACTATCGAAATACCGAAAATTTCCCATTTGTATCCCCACCAGCAAAAAAAAAAGGGATGGGAAAAAAATAAGCCTAAATTAAAAAAGAATAAAAGAAAAAGAAAAGGAATATAGAAAAAGAAAGTAGTGCTCTACGGCATCCATTTTGGGCGCGAACGAAAGACGCCTTGAAGCTCCATAGCTATGGCATCAACGGGTCGAAGGCCGTCACTTTGCGTTACAATCCTTTCCACTCTCCATTCCTAGCTGCCAGTCCGGAGTGAGACGCCATGGAGCCCTGAATTCGACTCTCTTGATGCACTTCTGCATTCCCCCAAACCAGCGAGCACCATGAGTAGCGCAGCCATCTGCGCCATCTGCTACGAGGATGCGCGGCCTATCTGCGAAGATCTGCAGTCCATCTCCGCTTGCGGCCACGTCTTCCATGAGCTCTGGTGCGTTTTCGCAAACATCTTTTTTGTTTTCTACTCAATTGCGGACTGGTAGACGTCTGTTCTCGTTGCTTTGAAGCCGGATAAGAGTCACCCCTGATAGGGAATTCGAGTCACGTTAGGACTCAAACGCTTGGTATTAGCCGTGCCGGTTCTGAGAAGTGTGAGGAATTTTAGGTTTCGTAATTAGGTTTAGGATCTGGTGCTGGATGGCATGCAGTGTTGCCGAATACAAAATGTTTTCGTTTTAAGAATTCCATCTTTTGATTACGTTGGACTGTGTTTCTTTTTAATTTTATGAATTTAGAGATGTGCATTTCAGCTGTCAATATGCTAGAAGAAATGTTCGAATTCTTATTGAACTGGAATGAAAAAGAGAGTTAAACGATTTTATTCTGTTTTCCGGTATCCTTTTTGGATTGTTGAGGTCGCTAGAAATTTCACTTTAATTTTGCCTTCTGCTTGCTGTTTTTATATTTAGCTCAGACAGAGGTAACATCAATCCTATCTACTTTAAGATTTTCTTTTTGTTGTTTTAGTAATTGTTTCTGATGGTGTTAACTGTGCAAATTGTCGTGTTAATATGCTGTTTTTTTTGCTTGGAACAGCTTGCAACAATGGATGGAATATTGTCCATCAGGACGGAAACCTACTTGCCCATTGTGCAAACAATCATGCACCGCTCATGATGTCCACCGCCTCTATTTTCAGTCCGCAGGGAGTGAATCCTCTCAGCCACAAGTCTCACCCTTCAAAAATCTGCAGACAGATGTGGAAGACCCCAAGCAGGTGCGCGAGATTGTTATCAAATTTATGATCTGCAGTCAATGGAAAAATGGTCTGGGAATCCACAGTGGTTCAGGAAGTGAATGTGGAATGCGTCTTTTTTTATTGACGTGTGGTATGTAAATTTCACCTTCAAAGGGTTCGTATTTCTTGGATTTAGGTGAACAATGCTCCGGCTTTACGCAAATTGGAAAACCAGCTTACTGCTGCCAAGACAGCTCTACAAAGCCGCAATGAGCAGCTGAAAGAGCTCGATTCTCAGGTTTTTCACACTTGTCATGTTAATCCCTGAACATTGGAACGAATTCGTGATTTTGCTCTCTAAGCATTGATCAGTTTTCTGAGTTCTCTTTTGAGTTGACTGTGTGAGAAACATGCAACGGTTGTGCTAATGTGTTAATCACATCGTACTTACGCCACAGAAAGCTAATGCTAAATTAATTGTATATGATATCTACAGGTCGCAGCGAATTTATACAGGGCAGAGAAAGCTGAGGCAGCATCTGCGATCGCCAAAAGAGAACTGTCTCAGTGTAGACAAGGTCTTATGAGGGTCCAGGAGGTACGGATTGACCAAATCTGGATATAACGTCAGGGCAAAAGTTAGTATTGAAATCATGTGATTTATAGTTTCTATGTAGTTAATCATCCAGCTATTGGTTGATGCGTCTTCGGAGCACCTTGTCGGAGGAATTTCGGTATGTGTCTTAAGAGTTTGTTGGTCAAACTGCCTTACTCTTAAATACTAACTGAGAGGATCACAGTTCAAATATTCTATCAGTTTGTTTTCTCAACAGACTTCAGTAACTCATGGTTGTCTCGTGTCATTCTTTATAGGATCTGAAGTGCTGCTCGAATGAGCGGGAATTGCTGCAAGAGAAGAATCAAGCGATGGCAAAGGACCTGGCTGCCCATAAGCTGTGAGTTGCCTTGCGCCTGCAGCTTTCGACTATTCATCTATCTGCAGTTTTTTATGATGCTTGCTGAGGGTACTATTTTGACTTCGATAATAAATGAAGGATTGTTGCGGGGAAATAGATTAAGTTTACACTATGATTCTACTCAGTGCTTTAAAGTTACTTGGTCCACGTGTCTTTGTCCACTAGGGTGGGGGATACAGATCTAGGCGAGGAGGATATTTTCAGGCTGGCCAACCTTGGGAATGGATCGAACAAGAACGCAATCATTGAGACCTTGACAAAATCTCTCATTCTTCGGAACAAGTATATTCTCTTCTGCCAGCTCGTGAACATCAAATTTTACTCCTACGCAGCCAAGGCCGTGTGGTTTGAAACCCGTGATCTAAAGTTGGATTTGTTTCATGTGTAGGTCTTACAAGGAGCTGATGGCTCGATGTAATGAGCTTGGTATGGGTGAAAGTCGTGCACTTCGAAAGTCTGAGAAGTCGGTTGAGCTCCTGAAGAAGATGAAGGTATCGCATTGTCGGAAGATTTCATAGAGTGGATCTAACCTGCTCATGCTCACTCAAGTTCTCTGAGCTTCATGAGTTGCTGATCCTTTCACACGACATGCAACTTTTTGCGATGTCTGAGTTTTGATGTTATTGACTGGTACCATGTGGATAATTTTACTGCTTCTATTAGCTCACAATTGTGAAGGCACTGCAGCACGGTTTACCGCTCGTGGTTAAAAAATTATCTTAGATGACCAATCCAGGGGCCCCTCTAGGAGGTTCTCACTATCTTTGACCTTATTGTTTCCAGACATTCTTTCATTGAGTAAGTCCTCTTGATGCAGGCTCGTGTTCAAGAGCTGGAGAAACTCCTCGAGGAAAAGGACAATGCATGTCTGCGAGGATTGAACAGAGGTTCTTTAAAGCCGCAAGGTGAGGATGTTCTCTCAGCTCTAAGACACATGAATCAAGCTGGTGCGAAAGGGATCAATGAGCCAAGGACTCCTCCGTCAGGTCAATCTGCAAGTGCTGTCACTTTGTTACGAGGTCGGAATATCTCTTCAACAGGGGGAAACCTACAAGAGAACACGTTCAAGGTGACCGGGTTTGGGCAGGTTAATCTCAACTGAAATGCTGAATTATATTGCGTCAAAGCATGCATTTTTATGTGGGAATTCTATACTCTAGGTTCCGCTCACTTTGCACTGATTGATCGAGATGCTTTTTTTAGTAAAAAATGAAATTGTCGTTATCTTTTGTCAGTACTATTTGCGTTCACGCCTTGTTGAATACGCGAACGAATATGCTAAAGAGAAAAGTGTATTATCAGCAATGTTGAAGACCATGTTCTTCCCTTCTAATACCTTCCACTCCGTGGAATCTGGAATGGCAGTGTTGCCAAGGTGCAATCTGTCGGTGGTTACGCCTTATTTGAGTTCAGAGAGAGACTTTGACGTTGGCATTAGGAAGCACAGTTCTTTGTTTTGACTGACATTGGATCCTGGGACTAGCAGGATCTTGATGTCATGCCAAGGGCTGAGTTGTCCGGTATGCAGCTCCCAATCATTGTGAAGGAGCGTGGGCTGATGGGAGTCGAGCACGTAGAACCAGCCTGTCCGAAGAACGTGAACGCGTCCGAAGAAAACTTTTCTTCTAGGAAAAGAGTTCACTCTGACCGTGAAGTTAGTCTTGACTTCAGAGTGGACAACACAAGAAATACTGGTTTCTCATATTGGGTAATCAAATCCAGGCACCTTCTTCAAAAAATAGAATTGCTGAACAAAAGTGAACTACCTTTTGATCGAGAGGAGGCTGGTACGAAGTATCCTATATTGGCAGCAGGCAGTGTTGCTCAAATGTCCTTCCCCCGACCTGAACTGACAGCACGCTTTACTGAGAGTGGGTCATCGGCAGTAGCATCATCATCTACTTGTACGTGGTTTTGCCAACCCACCTGGTCAACCATTTCCAGAAAGCTCTCCTGCATGTTGTTTCTGTAGTGAAATTTCAATGGTATTCCAGATAATCACTCGTCTGTATGTTTTCTTTTTACGTCTTTGCATTAAGATCTTGGTATGATGATGAATTCATATGTATTACTTCTAGCTATACTAATTTGATTAATTGCATCTCGTGAACGTGACCGTCTGTGTATAGATAAAGATAAACCAACCTTGAATTTACCAAGAGCGGAGCATGCGTTGGAGATACAGACCGGCTCTGACAACCTTGGACTTGTGAACTCATCCGCTAGGCCTCCAGTAAATAGATATGGTGCTTTTGCCAAGAGGCCATTGAGCGACAGGCAATCCCCTAGCACCTTCATCGTCTCAGGAGCTGATGGTCGGGGTGGGAAAGTGACGGTCTTCAAGCCCCCTTCCCTCTCCCTGGTATGTGCCGTGCACAAACACTAACATTCTTGGAATTTTCATTTTATTTGTCTTTATTGTAAATGATACCTTCTAGTTTCTTAAACCTGATTTGGATCTGTTAACAGATAGGACCACGTTTGTAAATAGTATGCACTCTACAATTACACAATTACTGTACTCTTGAACATCCCCTCTTTAAATTCTCAGCATTCGGAGTTTCTATTATGCAGGGAGGGTTGGCAGTGTCGGCCTCACAGAAAATGAAGAAATCGAAGACATCTGGAGGCGGTTTCAGAGGCAGACAGGGTTCACTTCAGATCGAGCATTTCTTTGGGCGCGCAAAATCATGAGAGCGCTGCTTGGTTCCTCTATGAGAGCGATCCAGTATTAAGAGCTTTACGTCAACAGACTCGAGAAGTTTTTCCAAGCATGTACTTTGGTTTATTTTACATGACACCCGACTGGCGGAACCCATGTGCTGACCTTGCATTGGAAGACTATGCTGCCCCATAGTAGTAACATACATGCAACCTCGTCGTCAGCTTTACATGGTTTACTCGAGTTTCAAACCATGACCTGATAGCTCAACAAGTGCTCTCCGAATATTGAATACTGTTCCACTTCTGAAGGTATCATATTATCTAGTCCGAGCTGGGAGAGCCGCGGAGTGCATCGAAGAGTGGTTCCTCGAAGATATGGTTATTATTCGTACGTGTCGTCTGACTCATGTTTCACATTTTGCGATCCCCTTTATTTCCTGTATCTATCTCTTTTACGTCACCGAGTGACATGATCTAACTTGCTTGAGGGTTTCTGTTCATGCATCTCTTGTCTACTGTACCTCACGTACATCGAGTCTTCGTTTTGCAGGCACCCGAAGGTCTCCATGGCTTAGATATGGCTATTCAGAAGAGCGAAATGCTTGAAGCAGCGGAGTTTATGACGTTAGTTCTTCGCTGCAGTGTCTGGAGAGGGGTACCTATACGACTAAACTCCTTTGATTCTGTGAAAGATCTGGTCAAGTGGCCGCGTTGATAGCCGACCTGGTCGCATGAAACCCTGAATTTC
Organism: Neckera pumila; assembly: GCA_963969595.1. NCBI lineage: Eukaryota > Viridiplantae > Streptophyta > Bryopsida > Hypnales > Neckeraceae > Neckera > Neckera pumila. The sequence goes on along the minus strand of OZ018415.1, from coordinate 3,092,420 downwards.
CCATCTTTTTCCGCAGTGTAGCTGCTCTTCCACCCAGCGGACTGTGGTAAGACCCTGGACTGAGTGTAATTGTCACGCGGTCATAATCGACTGGGTTTTTAATTGAATTTTTTATTTCTTCATTTATGTGCCTGTGATAATGTGGACATGGGTGCATCTCACGTCTACTAATGTATACGACATATTTCCAACAATCTTAAGCGTTTTAGCATGTGGAATTGAGCACTGTGGGGGCTAACTTTCTCCAGTCCGGGAATAGAAATAATGAAGATTGCACTATTTTTTGCTATTTTTCATCAAGTTTGGAATTAGTAGAATTGAAGGAAGTGTAGAATATAGTCCAAATTGTTCTCCATGTATAGGCAAACCTATTTCTAAGAAGTGCAAAACTAGAATGTGTGTCCATGTGTCAATGTATCAATTGAAAGGTATCAATGTGTTATTTGCCACACAACAATGAAGTTGCTAAACTACATTATACTTCCTTCATTCAAGAAATAGGTCACCCTATTTTGTGCAAATTGGGCCCTACGTTAGGAACAAGTTGTATACCTTAACCTTGTAATGTTGTTGGCCGTGAGTTTTGAACCAGCCCAATGCAATTATGGAAAAAAATCAAAATCAAAAACTATTATTTTTTTTTCAAAATTAAATATTTTTTTACTCATTATGGAATTGTCCCCAAGGAGTCCCGTAAATCAATTCCTTAGCGGGCTTTTGGAGGGCTGAAGTTTTTCCTAATGTTTGATTGCAAACATGAATTCAAAATTTGTAAGATTGATCATATCGATATGTAAAATTCTTGCATTTCCCTAGGGTGAATCCACCCTATAGTCTTGCCTAAACATGAAAGTTAATGAATTTTAAGCATTAATTAAAGAAACACATCATTGTACGGGCAATAGAAAGGAACTTACAATAGAAAGGAATATACTATGAAATAAGATACTTGTCGTCTATAATTGCTCAAGGTGCTTGGTGAGGGCACTTGCAAAAATCTTAATAACCACCAAAGTTTTATAATTTTATTCAACAATGTATAAGGTGAATGTCCCCATACCTGATCACTTAAGGGATTTCGCAGCAAATGATGAGCAATCTAAGGTGCAAGAAATTTTCCCATGTAAAAAGATAAGGAATATGAAGATTTCCAAATTTTTGTAATTTTATTCCCAAAATTGAAGTTATTATGAATTTTGGGTGCCAAAAAGTTGTCCAGACTAGTAGCCAATCCCTAGAGTCATCCAATTTCAATCATCTAAGAAAATGCTTTTCCGCCCACTATTTCATATTTTTCTTCTTCACTACTTTGGGATGTGTCATAACCTTATTAACCCAACCTTGAAAAAACACATTCCAAGCTTTTCAACTGTGGTTGGAAAAAGTGCCCCCTACAAGTTGGTTAAGGGTCATGATCAACTATGGGTAAGGTAGATCAACCTATTACCACCCTGATTTGCAATTTGACTATCTTGGGGCTAATTCTATGAGAGACATATATTTTTCAGAGGTGTGCGCATGTTTTATGAATAAAATCCAAGTGAAATTATAATTTTCTGATCAAAATTGTAATTTCTGTGAATTTTTGAAGTGTTTTACTAAAGCGCCCATGACTAGGGTCATAAACGCCCTAGTAACAACCCATAACTACCTTCTTATGTCCCTATAAGCATCTAGGTATTCACCAATCAGCTATTGCCACATTACCCTAAATGACATAAATGCACTGATTTTGTCAGATTTCTAGATAGAATTGGCTCACTTTTGGACAGATTTGGATGGTGGAATGGGTGGAAATGGGACCAAAAACAGGGTGGCGGAAATGGGTTGGAGACGGAATTAGGCTGGTCTACCTTACATTTACCTTAACCCTTAAAGGACGTAGGGGGACCCTGGAAATCATCCTTTTCCATTACCGTGTGACATCATCTACATTGAAAAATCCAAAAGTATCTATTGGAAGTCCAGCTACTGTAGAAGATCTCCCCTTTTCACAACAAATTCCAAAGATGAATGATTGCATTTCTATCCTATATAGTTTGATTCCCTGTCATTCATCGACCAGAAAATGGCCTCCACGTCGTTTAAGGGTTAAACAACCACATATAAGACTACCGAAAGACATGCACAGGCCAACCCTGTCATGACCTCGAGGTACATATTCAACGAAACCGTAGTTGGTGAATCGTTTGCAATTCTTGTTTTAAACCACGAAGTGAACGAGTCTCAAGGTTTCGAATCGCATACTATATGATACTGAACGACACAAATTGGAAACAGGTTCACAAACTGCTGCATTTTGGATTTAGGCAGAGGCAGGTGAATGTATCTCACCTAAAACCAATACAACGTGAATAATTCTGCAGTAAGGAAGAACCACAACCAAAGACTGAAAATCGAAAACGGGATTGAACTATTCGCTAATATTGACAAATGTTTAAATTTAAATTTACTCGTAAATAGCAGCAGCACCATAAAGCAAACCCTTTCCGCTTTCAATTCATGTATAACCAGCGAATAGCCAAATCTTGAAAATCCGAAAATGATGTCTCATTAAAAGCTCGCTCTTACAGCATGTGCCAGAGAGTCTCGTTTCTCCATGAAGAGAAGCCAGCCAAAAAGCCATGGAACATATCCAGTCGGTATTAAAACGGACTATCAATTTTCTACTTACTGAGAGACGCCCAACCACTTCGTGAAGTTCTCGAACTCGGTGTATTCCGAGTCTGAGACCATAGTTTTGTACCATGAAGCGCCCTGTTTCTTGATCAACTCCTTCTCCTCGGGCTGCACACAGAATCATTGATCCATTAGACAAGAAAACCTACACTCTGATCTGGGCAAACATGAGACCTCACTCGCCCACTGTTGCAGATCCGCTGTCAAATTTACTTGTCGAAACATTAACAACAATATTGAGGAAACAGGTTCTAGGGTACTGCAAAATTTCAACATATGCAGTTGACAATATTTGCAAAATGATACATGGCAGTTGAAGTGAAAAGTGTGGAGTACCTTGAGCTGGCTCCTCTTGCTCTGTAACTTCTCGGCCTTGGCCTTGGCCTGCCTTTCCTGGGACAAAAGCTCCATCCTCCGGGCAGTCTTGGCGTAGGGGTTGAGCTTGAGGAGAGCTCCCAAATTCTTCAATGGATTCTTCTTCAGTGCACGTCTCTTGACGTCCACCTTGGTAGGGCGGACGACGCTCTGGATTTCATCGGAGTTAATGATCCTAGCCAAATCAGGGTTACCCATGATATTGCGGGGAAGCACATAGTCCTTCTTGACAAGGGACTTCTTCTCGTGAGTGCCGAAGATGGTGTCCAACTTCTCAAAAGCTGACTTGGTCCAGACGATGAACCGTCCAAGGTGACCACCTGCAATTGAATAACCCGAAATATAATTAAGAGAATTTTCGAAATTCAGAAAAAGTGATAGTTGGTAACAACAAAACCCTAAAATATGGAAATTACATCGGAAAGGTGAATGGCATTCGCCACTAATTTCTAGGCAATGCACATACTTTGCAATCTCATCTTTCGCGAAAATGCACGTACCGAGTCACATACGGACATAAGAATATTATACATCAGGGTGTATATAATTAAGAGAATTTTCGAAATGCAGAAGAAGTGAATAATAAGGGTGTAGCAGAGAGTAAATCAAACCCTCAAACCCTAAGACTTAAAACCTACTTATCCTTCCAAAAAAATTAGGGTTCCGAGTACAGTTACGTTCTCACCTGGGGCGAGCTGGAGGAGGTTCAAGCGGTTCACAGACACGATCTCGACGCCGGGAATGTTCCTGAAGGACTTCACAAGCTTAGCTCCCTCAGTCCCATACACAACGAGAGGTCCACGACGAGAAATATACCTCCTGTTCCTCATCTTTCCCTTTCCAGCCCTAATACTATGACTGGCCTTGACCTTCTCGACATCAGCATAAGCTCCCATCGCCTTCAACAGCTTCACAGCCGCGGAAGTCTTCTCAATCGCCTCAGCCGCGTCGCCCAAAACCAAAGGCACCTCAGGGACCTGCTCGATTTTGTGACCCCTAGCAAGCACCAGAGAAGGGACAGCAGACGCAGCCAGAGCCGAAGCAATGGCGTACCTCTTCTGGTTCAGGTTCACCTTCCTATGCCAACGGCGCCAGATCTGCGTCGGGGCGAACATGCGTCCACCACGGCACATATTCCCGAAAGCTCCCTGTCCTGCACGGTGCGTTCCGCCTCCAGGCACACGGGGAATACGGGACACAGCACGTCCAGTACCCCATGACTCGGCAGATGTTTGGTGCCCGGCCTTATGGCTCACGGCGTACGCCTGGCGCTTGTTCTTCGCCAAGGCAGTGTGGACTGTGGACACCACATCGGGGCGAATTGGAGCCAGAAAAACGGCAGGGAGAGTGGCCTGCACTCCCTTCTCGCCTCCGTCAATGCTTTGAACTGTCACCAAGGGGCGGGCTGCGGATTGCGCCATCGCGGAGGAGTGTGATCGTCCAAGCACCGAAAAGAACCTGCAACCACCACAGGTGCACTGGAGAAAGAGCTTCGACTTCGCCAAGGAGCCCTCTTGCAAGAGGCGCCAAGACAGGATTAGGGTTTCGGTCTCGCATGAGATCTACGCCGTCCGTTCCTTGTGAACGAGATCAATCTGGGACGACCGTTCTCGTTCCCTGTGTCTCTCGTAATCTGTCTGTCTTGTTCCCAATGCGGAGCGAGAAGCTCCATAAACCCTAAGGTAGGAGCAGGGCTTTTTTTTGGCTTTCCAGTGCCAGATTGCACCAGAAAAAAAAAATTGGCTAAAAAATGGTAACAAACCATGAAGTTTTTTGCTAAGAAAAGTTCAAACTAAAAAAAATCTTGGATGAAATCTCCAGATTGTGGATGAAAACAGAATTATTGACATGTGATATGTGCTAATGTGATATTTTCTATCCAATATATTTGGATGTATGTTGAAATTTGGAGCACCACTATAACATTTTATATCACCACTTTGGCACTTCATAAAAAATGAAAAAAAAACCACTAGGTAGGAGGTGCAAAATCTGCTCATCTAAGAGCACTTTTGCTTTTCCAATCCAATACTGTGGTTTGAGCAATTGTGGAGAAATTTACAAAGTAAGAAGGTGGCCAATTTTACTACTAAAGTCATAATTCCCTCTGTAATATCACAATTCCATTTTGAATAAATATTATAGAAATTCAATTGCTTTTGTAATAGCCATAGGATACTTTCTACTATATATTATGTATTCTTTTCGTGAAATATTTGAAAATCAAATGGATACTTCCAAAAAAATTTCAAAGAAACTTTTCAGACAACAAAACTACAGATAAATTCCATGTCTTTTTAAAATGTGATATTAAAGAACAAGGAAGCACCAACCGCTATTGTTGCTCTACATATTCAAATGTGAAGATTCTTCTTACATTGTTCACTTGATTAATTTATTCTTATTGCAATGTTTTCATCTTTGCAAAGGTTATTTTGTAAAAATTCTGATATAAAGATTTTCTTTAATTACTTTATATTGCACTATATAAATTTTTTCAAAGAATATTGTATGAGATTGTCAATATTTTCATTTAAAGATTATACATACTTTGTTTATCTACATTCTATCACATGAAAAATAGATGAAAGTAATATACTTAATGCGTAGCATAGCAAGCGCCAATTGCTAGTTTCATTAAAATGGTAGTATTCTGTTACTTTTGGCACTTGTAATAGATCAGATAATGCAATTTGAATTGTTAAATCTATATCTAAAATCCATACTTGTTATAGATTTTTGAAATTCATATAAGTCCTAGATATCTGAAGTCTATACCAGTCCTAGATTTTTTAGATTGCGCAGTCTGAAATCTGTATGAGTCTTAGATTTTTGAAATCTATAACTATCCAAGATCTCTATAATGTATACTACTCCTAGATATCATTTTTGTGGTTCAAATCGTGTGGTCTGAAAATGGCACATGGAATACCACCATTTTAATGAAATTTGCCATGAAGACAAAAAGTGAGTTTAGATGCAATTTTTTTCAAATTTTTTCTACTTATATTGAATTACATATGATTTCTAAATGCATATGTTATAGGGTGCTATTGATATTCATAGATGGCATCAATAAAAGTTGAGCACTAGTCCTTGAATGGCACAATCCAAATTACAAAATGTGTGTGGCTTAATTGTAAATGGCCCCCTATGCTATATGTACTGTGAACCAAAGCTTGGCGCACATGCCTTGACAACTTTTCACTTCAAAACAAAAGAATTATACTGAGAACGCCATTATTGTTACCACAACAATCATCAATTTTCATGGAATGGTCCAAAAATTGACCATCTTCAACTTTTAGAAGGCCCAACACCATTTAACACCAATTCTACATTTATACATGGACTATTTTACAATGTTACAATAATAGTTTGTGATCTAATTATAAGGACATTTCTTGGATCATGCACAAAATTAGCACCTTCCACCTTAAAGCTTGATGGATTGTGATGCAATTGATGATTGCAAGGACTTTGATGGCATCCTATTGCCAATTGCTTGATGCTTGATGTTAGTAAGTGAAGTTAATAATGTATATCCTATGAAGATTTCATTTTCAACCAAATGTTTGTTCAAAAGTGATAAGAAAGTAGTAAAAAAGTTGATTTTGAGGGATTATTTGATGATATATTCTTTCTTTCTCACTGTATAAAATTCTCAAGGTGCTACAAACTTTAGAAATAACATTTGTTTTTACTTGGATGAATGTACACAATTTTGGACAAAGGAATAAATTTCTATTTCTATTTCTCATTCTTTCATCTATATCAATGGGTGTAAATAGCTTCAAACGTCTAGTAAAAAGTGCTTTCTATACTATCCCATAATACAAGAATTAAAAAAACCTTGCTTCCTTCATGTGCATTGACTCCATTATTTAAATTCATTTTTTATTTTGTGCTTGTAAATGCTTTTGAACTCCTAGTAGTAAAGCCGTTATTTTCATTATTGTATATAGAAAGTGCATGGGGAAATAGATTCACCTTATAATTGAGTGATTGCTATATAATTGTGGCTTCATGTGCTTTGGACATATGGAATAGAAATTAATAATCTCAAAATACCACTATCATAAATAATTATAATAGAAAATTTGTCATAATTTAACATTTTCAGATGTTAAAGGATCATGGTATGAAAAGCATCTTCATTTAATCTGAAATATATATAAGCCATGCTAAGATCTTCTAAAATCTTGAATGACAAATATGAAACTCTAATGATATGAGAACCAAGACTCACAATGCTATTTTGGAGACTATTTATAAGAAACTAGTTATAACCTCATCAAAAAATTGTACCTCTACGATAAAGATCTATAAAATTATATGAATAATATATTGTCTATTAATAAAAAAGGCTAAAACTTAGCTCTTATAGATCATCATCATAGATAGAACATATCTCTTAGCACACTTGATTGAATAATAGGTTGTCAATTAATAGAAAAGGCTAAAATTTTGCATTACATTTGCACCTTATATGGTAGTCTTTTAGATTATCTTGATTTCAAATTTTTTATATTATTTACTATTATAATAGTATTTTCAAAATATCTAATTAAATTCTTTATAATATAATTGTGATCCCTATTTTACAATCATGCAATACAATTGTATTTGAGGAAGGCACTTACTATGATATATTGATGGACCATTTTTTTGTTTAAATCATACCTATAGAAAGCCTGTGAAATAATACATATATCCTAAGAATTACCATACATTTTAAGTTTTCTAAAGAAATCTTATAATATTATCTAAATGTCTTTTGAAAGGCTATTTTGGAAATATTTATCTTTCTCAATGGTAATTTTATTGAATGAAACTACCCCTATCTTTTCATTATAGTTTTTTTAAGATCTTTGCAAAGTATCCCCCCTGAGCAATTCTAAATGTATGTATCTTATTTCATGCTAAACTCTTTTTGATTTCCCACACAATGATGTATTTTTGAAATTAATATTTCAAGAAAACTCAGTGGTTCTAAACCACAAGGAAAGAGGCTTAAATTCAAGGCTTTTGATTGATTAAAGCTACATCTACAATGAATGTGAGGAATTTTGAGTTGTTAGCTATTCAAAAAGCAATTGAAGAAGGAAAAGCTTTGCATTCACTACTAAACTTTATTAGTACCAAACTTTATTAGTAGTGAATGTAATGAAGTTTGGATAGGTTAGTTACTTTAAAGCGAGACAATGCTATAAAATCAAAATCTTTTGAAATGCATTTGTTTGTTTGGAATTGCTTACTAGTATATAATATTATATAATATTTATTGAAAGACCATAAAATAGGGGACATTATGATCCATTCCACAATAAGATCCTTCAATGTATAGTCAATTCCTTACAAAATTTCAAACAAACTACATATTATGAAAGTTGAGAGTGAAAATCCAAAGGTATTAAAATTTAGGCATATGAAACCAAAAGAAGTAGCATTAGAGGTAATTTTTGGGAGACTGCAAGTTCCCCTATGTTCCCAAAATGCGGGAATGCAGTTGTAGCAGTTGGCTAACATGGCACAATGATTGCCACGTCATTTTTTTTTTTTTTGCTTAAAATGATATTTTGGTAAAAAACATTATTTATTTATTTTGGAAAAAAAAATTTTGACACACCCATATCGTCGTTCTCTGAATCTGGCCAAATTGGAGAATGGGCCTGAAATGGTCTTCCAAGGCCCCTAAATCCCCTCTAATGTAAAAGAATTTTGAGACAATAAATTACAATCACAATTAAAAGTCTCTAAAAGTTGCTTAAATCCACCACCAATTTACTACTAATTTATCATTAATCTATTTTCAATCTACAAGATGCTTGCTTGATTTGAGGCACTTTGATGTTCTAATAAGCAATTTTGAGCCAAATCATTGTTGATGGATGTTGATTAGCATGGCACATTCTTTGGGAGTTGTAGATGGGTATTGTAGATGTAAAATTGTGCGTAGCATGGGTTAGAGAAAAAGTTCCTAGTGCAAATAATCATCTAAAAAACCTCAAATTATTTCAAAACACTAAGGCAAACTCCATTGTTTTTCGTTGCAGAGATTTGAACCTCTATCACTTCTCACTCATCGGAGGCTGAAATGATCTTAATGCTTGCGTAGGTCAATTTCAGCACCTTGCTGCCGAAATAGTTTAGTTTTGTAGTTTGACAAATTGACAGCTTGATTTGGATTTTTTTGACTTTCGGCACTTTGCTTTTTCTAATTTTTAGACGTTCCTAATTTAAATTGATTTTTTCTATTCATGTGTAAATGTATTCCTTTTTCTAAATTTCCTCAAGAATAATTTTTGGATATTTATTAATAGCAACAATGAAATTTTTTCAAATCTTCAGAAATAGTTGTACAATTTTTAAAATTTTAGACACAAATCCAAATTTTTCCTACTTTTTTTTTTTTTCGAAACTGACCTACACGTACGGTAGTAACCAAGTCGGACCCAGGTTTTGTAGTTTGTGACTATTTTTTCACTCACCCCACGTTATGTCGTTATTTCATGGAAAAAAAAGAGACGGGGTCGTCTTGTCGTTTTGGTTTCGCAGTAGTGAAACCAAAACATGGACAATCTCAAAGCAGTTCAACACAAGTCGTGTTCGAGATTGAACACCAGAGAATTCCAAAAACTCCATGGACCCAATTCCACAGAATACCTCCGGAATTTCACAGACGAACTCCAGAACAGAACAAGAGCCCGAAATTCCATCCTAAAGCTATGAAATTCCGTACTTGCTCACTGCAACAGAGTCTACGAACGTCTGGTTAATTGCAGGCACTGTGTTGAGTAATTAAAGCTTCAATCAATAGATGTTGAGACGTTAGTGAAGCCACAACAAGTTGCAAATTAGAGGCACAAATTTTCCTTGTTCGCAAACTTCTAACCAAGAATTAAAGGCATTAATGAGCTGCAAATAAACCACAAGTGCAGAAGATGTTGCGGTCCATTTTCAGTGCAGCTGTCAGCAGCGTCACCATCTTCAATAAGAAGGTTCATCCGCATTACCTTCTATCAGTCATTCGGATTAATTAGAACAGTTGATGTCACGGGTATTGAGAGTCTCTTTGTAACATGCCAGAATTCCTATTTCTAAATTCTCCCCCCAAAATCTCTTCATATTGCAGGTCGAAAAGGAACACATATGTCTGAGTTGTTGCACTGCAACTTTAAGCTGTTTCCTGCAATTTATTCAGTTCCTGCAGCACAAGACTGATCCTGAGTGAACTTTGAAAGTGTGATCTACAAGACTAGCTTCAAGGAGAGCGGCTTCGAGAATACTAACGGCAGCTTGCAATGTGAAGCTCAATACAAACGCTCCACGTTAGAATGCACATGCAGACTTGGCCGCCCTCAGTCCCCGCCCTCTTCGATTGGGGAGGCAACTGAATCAAGGGTTTAGGGTTTATCTTCCATCTGGGGAAGGGGCATCTGGGGAAGGGGCATCTGAGGCAGGAGGATGTATTATTAGGGAGTCCTGGGCCCTTTCCTTCTGAATTTCTCCGTCGCTACGTGCTTTCGACGTCTTGGTGTTGTGGAGTGTATAACATGAACATTTTGCAATCTTTGGAGCCCTGGCTATGGTGCTGTTGGAATTGTGTGGAGGTACTCAGAGTACTGCAAGTATGGTGTTGCGGTCGTTGTGGATGCGGTGGTGGTGTTTTTGATGAAATTTCTGGTGTTTGGTGTCATTTTTAACTTCGGCTGGATATTGCTTTAACCCATTAACGCATAGGTTTTGAAACTATACTGGGGAGGTTAACTTACGTTCTGTGGTCGGAGGTTGAGGTCTTGATGTTCGATGTGAGTTGTTGAATTTTGCATTAGAATTGTCAAAGCTGCTCGGTGTTCGTTTACCTCGTCTGGAGGTAGACAGAGTCTTGACGATATTGCCCTTGAAATCCTAGTTTTCGAAGCTGTGGGCACCTGAAAGTACTAGTTTCAAATTTTTGAGCACTAACATATCACGTTTTGGGCCATTTTAACACCTCCTTGTGCCCCCTGCACAGAAACCGTAGGCAAGAACTCCAACAATTGAACTTGTGTTTAAGTAATCAAACAGCTGTTGCAGCGAAGATGCGAATCCCAAGCTCAGGGCAACCTGATGGCCCAACAAACCTCAAGTTGGGAAGGCTGGTGTTGCACCACTGGAAGGATTGGGTGTTTGTGATCCTACTTCTTGTCCTTTATATTGTATTGGAGGTCATCCATCCTTACAGACGGTATATTGGAGAACGCATGTTTATCACAGGCCGATACAGCTACCCTTTGCTTCATCAAACTGTTCCTGCGGCTGCTGTCCCGGTATGTTTCACACCATCCTTCACACTCAAATCTATTTTTAATTTTTTTCAGAAACTGAGTAGGAAGTTGTACCTTATACAGATGTCTTATGTAAGTGAACTTTCTAGGAAATTACGACCAACAGTTGCACATTCTCATTGAGAACGTAAAATCTACAAGTAGAGCGGCGCTGTAATGTACGGCAGAATAATTTCCTTCTTTCCAGTACTTTTTAACACTTAGTTTCGCTAGGATTATCTTGCCTCACTATTGGATGATATACGATCCTAGTGTCCATTCTCTTTGAGATTTTTTCAATTTGGAGTCGATAATTCATATTTAAGAACTTCAAATTTCGTTAAGTTGGCGTTATTTCATCAAAATTGGGGCTGTAGACCCTCAAGCAAGAAAGCAAATGACATTATTTAGGGATCCAGGAGGAGATTGGGGGTGGAAATCCTAGCTTATTAGCCATAATGTTGTAGGTGAAATGCAACATTGCATATGTCTATCAACACAACAAGCTAATTTCAATGTCAAAATGGCCCATAGAATTGACCGCCAATTTAACGGAACGTTCAGATCCTGGTTTTGTGCAGCTTAGCATGAGAATTATGTACCTTCAGAGAAATTGTTGTGCCAGAGATTCATGTTTCAATCTCTATATACCCCGGATAGACATGTCCAGACATGCCCATATGGTTTTGAGGACGCTGAAAATGCTCATTTTGAAAACAAGATGATTCTGACGTGGATGTTTGTACTGCAGGTCATTGCAATTGTGATCCCCATCGTTTTCATACTCGGTTTCTTCATCTGGAAACGCATGAGTCGTGATTTGCACCACTCAATTCTCGGTACCTATTCGCTCTGCTCACCTCAATCCAATTAGTGCTATTGTACCTCTGTTTTCTATTTATAAGTTAACGAGTTACTTGGACTTGACTGTCATCGAATGCTTGTTCTCTGCTTAAAATGCTTTGAGTAGCATATTATGCAGTGCATTCTCTGCTTGCAATTTTTCTGGCTTCCACTTGACACTACTTGCTTTCACACAATCAACTCAGTGATTATTATGGACTAGATAATCTTCAAGATCCTAAAGGGTATAAGACCGTAAACCCTAATCTGTATTTTGAAACAAGAATGTTCAAGAGTGTATGATTTTGGTTCATGAGAGGGTTCACTTTGAATGCAGTGTTATAAGTAATAGTTCTCTCCCTTGCCATCCTTAAAAGTCAGTCAAAATGAACTTGAGGTAATTAAGCTTGTCACTCTGTGAAGTTTAAGCCAGGTTAATTAAACCACACTTGACACGTCTATTAAACTTAGCATTTGGTTCACAGTTGTTTCATATCAAGCAATCAGCCATGAGCCTTTGGATTGCAAGTTCTTCCTTTGGATTGACGTGCTAGAATTTGTCCCACAATATTCGATTTTTGGGAGGAAAATTCTAAGGATCTTAACCCCAATTTCTATCAATTGACGATTTTGTGAGTTGTGCCTGCCAAGTGCAGGTCTCCTCACCGCAGTTCTTCTCACAGCTGTGATCACTGATGCATTAAAAGATGGCCTTGGCTACCAGAGGCCTGATTTCTATGCACGCTGCTTTGGAAGTGTGACCGCACCAGCTGTAAGTCTTTTTTCCTCCTTTCTGGGCACATAAGTTATAATCCCACTGATATGTACAAAACAAAATTCAATCTATATATATTAATATTCAAGACACATCAAAACTTGTACTCTGTAACAGTGTTAAAAGGTTCCACAGACTTTTGTTGTTCATCTCTTCAATTGCAGTGTGTAGCCAAACTTGTTAATAACTCTTCGCTAATGAATTACAACCAAGTTGGAGGGATTGCATAATTGAGTGGAACATGACAATTTCCACCAAGCTTACAGTAAACCATCCTATTTTGTGCCACAATTCAGTTGTGGCCTATTTACGCCAGGTATCAGTATTGCGTATTTCAAAGTTTGAAATATGCTCTACTGATATATTGTGACACAAATAGGCTCAACTGAATTTTGGCACGGCTCACCTTAGTGCCAATGGAAGTTAACATTCTTATTTGTTTCTGCTTATGTGATGGGACTTGTTGGCCAGATGTATGGCCCCAGTGGCAATGTGCAATGTACAGGGTCCGCTTCCAACCTGAAACAAGGTTACAAGTCGTTCCCAAGCGGCCACGCCTCATGTATGTTGTCCATCCCTTTGTGAATTTTCTGACCTCATATTTGTTAAAATGGCGGAATTTTAAGAAATCTGGCATAGCGAAGTCTGAGCTTTTAGGAACCAGAGCTATCAATCTGTTTTGAGTTGCAAATTGAATTTGCAATTTTGAGTTTGTAACTTGAGTCTGCAAATGGAAACGTGAGCTTTTAAGGAACCCGAGGCGTTTTGAGCCGTTTTACAACTCAAAAGCTGTTTTGAGTTTGAATTCGTAGTTGGAAACTGACGCTCAATTGAACCTCGTGTCTATACTTGTCCTAGATTCTAGATTTCTATTTGTCAGATGACCATCTCCAAACCCACATGAGCACATAAAAATTTGTACTCAGTAGTTCTTTAGAGCTCTCACTGGGACTTGAACGTGATAGTTTTTGTACTTTTGAGCACTTGCATAATACATTTTTCAATGATTTGAAACCTGTCATTCAAAAAAACATATTATGCTCATCAATTTACGTTCACTTTTTGTTTGGAGCTTCTTGGTACGCTCATGGATACATGCGACAAGAAAATTAAAAAAATCCTTCTCTGAAAAAATGGGTGGGCTTGTGAGTTGGTTGCGCAGGGTCATTTGCAGGACTGGGCTATTTGTCGATGTACTTGGCAGGCAAGCTGGGATTCTTTGACCAGAGGGGTCACTCTTGGAAGCTGTTTCCTATAGTCTTACCACTTGTGGGGGCTACTTTGGTTGGAATCTCCCGGATTGACAACTATTGGCACAATTGGTTTGATGTTTTTGTAGGAGCGCTTATTGGTAAGAAAGATGGCATCATTGCATAGAAATAAGCACCGGTTGCACCAATAGAAATAACGATGAAAGCGTTGCACGGCAATGTTAAGCTTAGATTTGTAGCTTCCACACTATTTGATGCCATGGGTTTTATTTGGTTATGTGTTGTGATAATGAATTGTCCTGTGTTGATGAAATTTGTTTTAATGTAAATGCAGGGTTGATTGTTGCTTATTTCTGCTACAGACAACATTACCCCAGCCTGTTTGATGATGAAGGTAAGTAGCAATTCACGCAGAAAATCTAGAATCCTTACATAATTATGTGATCTAGTCGGTTTCTGAAAAACAAGTGTAGCACTTATTATCTACCGGTATGTCAGGTTTATTCTAGCAATCCCCTGCGGAAAAGATCACTCTCCTGCCTTTATTTTACGAGGAGTGGTCCTGTACGTGGGGGAGATAGCTCCCAATAAATTGATCTATATCCATGTGGTATAGTTTTTTGGACTAACACACACACACTATTCGTTCACACTCCAACAAAGTTATTGTTTTTCTATCTGAATGTCTTTGAAATTATGATGACTAATAACATATATCATTCCCACTTCCTTATGAAGTTTTTGCAATAAAATGGACTGAAATTGTTCATTGAATGTAATGTGCAGCTGCAAGTCCGCTCCCCTTCATTAACTATCCCCAGCGCACAAATGTTATCAATTCAAACCCCCCTTCCCCCGCCCCCGCTTCCCAACACCCTGATGGAGTTCCAATGTCCGACTACCCTGCAGTTTGACTTGGAAGAATTGATGGTGAGCATGATACGGTACTACACAAACAGGTCCTTCAATTCTGAAATCTTTGATTTGCATTAGTTTTTAGCTGTAACTGCAATGTTTGTAAACTTATTGAAGGTGACTATACAAGACGCAACAAATTTGATGTTTCTCATACATGTACGAAGTGCAATATTGATTTGTATTGGGTATTGAAGGTTACTATATAAGACGCGACAAATCTGAAGCTTCTCATGAATACATGTAGGAAGTGCAATAGTGCCATACATCATTGGATCTAGTTTAGCATGAAGATAAACTTTTGTCACTACTCCAAACCTCAATTTATACACTTTCTTTGTCAAATACACAAAGAGCACCATTTTGGGACTAGAATTGGGCTTTAGTTGCATTAGAATCTTCTTTTAACTGATGGCAAGAACAAAATAAAAATCGTCAATTAATTCTTGGAATTAATATACTCAATTCTAAAAGTGTCCGAATTAGGTGCAATTATATCAGTGGGAGGAGAATCCAATCTATGACCACATGCTCGTGAGTATTGCAAGTTATAGATACAAGAGTTCCTCTGAGTGTTCGAGTTGGCAAAAGCTACTCTTTTACTAGCATTCATTGTCTAATGGAGAGGACAAATACTCCTATTGGTCTGAAAATCAATTATTATTTTTGAGTGACTACCTTGGTCATAGGTTGGCAATACGCACTCCGGTCAGAGCCAGCGTGCATAAGCTTACTTCAATGAAGAAACAAAACGACCAAAATGACCAATAAAAGGCTCATAGAAACCCACCCCAACGCCTCCAGGAAGATCTCTAACAACTGACACTTCCAGGATTCTCCCAATCAATAGACTCTCTCGCAACCTAGTGCACTAGTGGAATTGAAGCACTTATAAATCTCCTCATACAGCTGCAGACGAATCAGACGTGTTTTGCATGAGTTAAGTCCTGCTGGTCTACCTTGCGACGGACCTGGAGTTCTTGTTAGAATAAGTTAGCACAAATTAAAGGAGGTGATTCCGAGGAAAGAACTCCTGTCATGGAACTGAAGTCACCGAACTGGAGCTAGGACTTGTCTAGATTCGCGGGCCCTCGAACTAACGAGCAAATCGTGCAATTCGAGTAACAGTCTCAAAAGCTACAGGAGAGCAAGCGAGCAAAAACATTGAAATGAAGGCAAAATTAAAGCACGTACAACGATCGACATCCATTCCTGCAGCACACTGGGGACTCTATTCTATCTCTAGCTGCCAGACTCCATCCATCGAAGACTCCATCCATCGATCTCTCGTTATTACAGATCGCAAAAAGTCCCGATTGAGAAAGTACCTTGAGAGAAATTACTTGCTCACTGCAACTGAGACCACGAACGTCTCATTGCAAGCACTGTACGTGTAAAATAAAGCTTCAATCAATAAGTTGCAAATTAGAGGCACAAATCTTCCTTATAGTTCGCAAACTTAGAAGATGTTGCGGTCCATTTTCAATGCAGCGGTCAGCAGCGACCACATCATTCTTCAATAAGGAGGTTCATCCGCATTACCTTCTATGATCAGTCATTCGGATTAATTAGAACAGTTGATGTCACGGCTATTGAGAGTCTCTTTGTAACATGCCAGTATTCCTACTTCTAATTCTCCCCCCAAAATCTCTTCATATTGCAGGTCGAAAAGGAACATACATCTCTGAGTTGTTTCCAGCAATCTGTTCAATTCCTACAGCACAAGACTGATCCTGAGTGAACTTTGAAATTGTGATCTACAAGACTTCAAGGAGACAGAGGCCGTCTTCTAGAATACTTACGACAGCTTGCAATGTGAAGCTCAATACAAACGCTCCACGTTAGAATGCACATGCAGACTTGGCCGCCCTCAGTCCCCGCCCTCTTCGACTGGGGAGGCAACTGAATTAAGGGTTTAGGGTTTAGGGTTTATCTTCCATCTGGGGAAGGGGCATCTGAGGCAGGAGGATGTATTATTAGGAAGTCCTGGGCTCTTTCCTTCTGAATTTCTCGGTCGCTACGTGCTTTCGACGTCTTGATGTTGTGGAGTGTATGACACGAACTTGTGCAATCTTTGGAGCCCTGGCTAGGTGCTGTTGGAATTCTGTAGAGGTACGCAGAGTACTGCAAGTATGGTGTTGCGGTCGCTGTGGATGTGCATGTATAGTTCTCAATAGAGAGCCACTTTTCTATTAAGGAACTCTAAATGGGAACTCGAAGTTTAAGTGGCATAATTACTGTACCGTACTTCCAGTGCACCTCCGCCTTCCTGTGCCCTCCATTTAATTTTCTGAAATTCTGCTATTTTAACGAACATGGATAACATCTTCAAGACTCTATGTGCTTCCAGACGAGGTAAACAAACACCGAGCAGCTTTGACAATTCTAATGCACAATTCAACAACGCACATTGAAACATCAAGACCTCAACATCCGAACACAAAATGTAAATTAACCTCCCCATCATACTTACAAAACCTATGGTTTTAAGGAGTTAAAGCAGCATCCAGCCGAAGTTAAAAATGACACCAAACACTAGAAATCTCATCATCAACACCACCACCACGTATACTGATTTCATATCTATATCACTTCAAGATTTTAGATCTGTTACAAAAGTCTCAGTTGGGAACCTCGAAACCCATGTATCCAAGCCCTTGAAAATCCTAGTTTCCGAAGCTATGGGCACCTGAAAGGACTAGTTTTAAGGTTTTGAGCACTAACATGCATGTCACGTTTTGGGCCATTTTAACACCTCCTTGTGCGCCCTGCACAGAAACCATTGGCAAGAGTTCCCACAATTGAACTTGTGTTCAATTAATCAAACAGCTGTTGCAGCAAAGATGCGAATTCCAAGCTCAGGGCAACCTGATGGCCCAACAAACCTCAAGTTGGGAAGGCTGGTGTTGCACCACTGAAAGGATTGGGTGTTTCTGGTCCTACTTCTTGTCCTTTATATTGTGCTGTCCCTGCGGATGCTGTCCCCGCCGGTATGTATCTTATCATCCTTCCCACTCACGTCTATTTTAAAAAAGAACTCAGAAACTGAGTACTTAGGAAGTTGTACCTTGAACAGGTGTCTTGTGAAAGTGAATTTCCAGGAAATTAAGACCGACAACAGTTGCATAATCTCAGTGAGGATGTAAAATCTACAGGTACAGCCTAGAAGCTCTCTGAACCAGTAAGACAGTCCCGGACCGATCGGACAAGATCAATTAGGGCTCAGGTTTATTTGCTTAAGGAGGATCGACTTAGGGAGGTTCTACTGTAGCATGTAGAGCGGGGATGTAATGTAAGCCAGAACAATTTCCTTCTTTCCAGTACTTTTTAGCACTTCGTTTCGCTAGGATTATCTTACCTCGCTATTGGATGATATACGATCCTAGTGTCCATTCTCATTGAGATTTTCTAAGGTGATTCAAATTTAGAGTAGATAAATCAAATTTTAAAACTTCAAAGTTCGTTAAGTTGGCGGTATTTCATCAAAATTGGTGCTGTACACCCTCAAGCAAGAAAGCAAATGACATTATTTAGGGAGCCGGGAGGAGATTGGGGGTGGAAATCTTAGCTTCGCAGGCCATAATGTTGTAGAAGAAATGCAATTTTGCATATATCTGTCGGTACAACAAGCGAATTTTAATGTCAAACTGGCCCTCAGAAATGACCTCCAATTTAACGGAATTGACGTTTAGATCCTGGTTTTGTGCAGCTTAGCATGAGCATTAACTGTACCTTGAGAGAAATTGTTGCGCCAGAGATTCATGTTTCAATCTCTATATACCCCGGATAGACACGTCCAGACAAGCCCATATGGTTTTGAGGACGCTGAAAATGCTC
Organism: Neckera pumila; assembly: GCA_963969595.1. NCBI lineage: Eukaryota > Viridiplantae > Streptophyta > Bryopsida > Hypnales > Neckeraceae > Neckera > Neckera pumila. The sequence continues at coordinate 3,073,476 of OZ018415.1, read as the reverse complement.
ATTTTGAAAACAAGATGATTTCTGGCGAGGATGTAACTTGTATTGCAGCTTATTGGTTATTGCAATTGTGATCCCCATCATTTTCATACTCGGTTTCTTCATCTGGAAACGCACGAGTCGTGATTTGCACCACTCGATTCCCGGTACCTAAATTCCATTTTGTGCTATTGTACCTCTATCTTTCTATTTGTAAGTTACATGGACTTAATTGATTGTCATCGAGTGCTTATTCTCTGCTTAAAATGCTTTCGAATAGCCATATTATATAGTGCATTCTCTTCTTGCATTTTTTCTGGCTTCCAAGTCTTGTACTTGTTTTCACACAGTCAAGTCAGTGATTATAATGGACTAGATAATCTTCAAGATCCTTAAGGTTATACTAAGACATAATTCTAAGCTGTATTTTGAATCAAGAATGTCCAAGAGTGTATGATTTTGGTTCATCAGAGGGTTCACTTTGAATGCAGTGTGATAAGTAATAGCCCTCTCCCTCTCAATCCTTAAAAAGTTACAGCCAAAATGAACTTGAGGTAAGCTTGTCACTTTATTCTAAGAATCTGTGAAGTTCAAGCTGGGTGAACTAAAGCAATTTTGACACGTCTAGTAAACTCAGCATTTTGTTCACAATTGTTTCATATCAAGCAATAAGCCACCATCCTTTGAATTGCGAGTTCTTCCTTTGGATTGACGTGCTAGGATTTGTCCCACCTCATTCGATTTTTGGGGTGAAAATTCTAAGGATATTAGGGCTCCCCAATTTCTGTCAATTGACGATTTTGCGATGCCAAGTACAAGTCTCCTCACAGCTGCGATCATTGATGCATTAGAAGATGACTTTGGCTACCAGAGGCCTGATTTCTATGCACGCTGCTTTGGAAGTGTGACTGCACCAGCTGTAAGTCTTCTTTCCTCCTTTCTGGGTACATTGGTTAGAATCCCACATAGTCTATAAGTATACAAAAAAAAATTCAACCTATATATGTTTATATTCAAGACACAAAATATAGTAAAAATGGCGAATTTCATTAAAATGGCGGTATTCCCAGTGCCATATTTTCCTTGTGCCATATTCCTTATGCCATTTTTTAGACCGTCCGCTCTAAACATCTAGAACTAGTATAGATTCCAGACATCTAAGATTGTTGTAGAATTCAAACATTTAGGAACCATATAGATTTTAGATTGACCGTTCTAAAAATCTAGGATAATTATAGATTTTAGATATCTAGGAAAGGCGTAGATTTTCAGAATGTACCACTGGTGTAGATTTCAGAACGGCCGTTTTGAACTGAAATAACGTGCCATTGTAATGGAATGCCGCCATTTTAACGAAATTCACCATAAAAATGTTAATCTCGTCAATTGCAGTGTGTAGCCAGTGAGAGAATTTGCCAAACTTGTTTATAACTCTTCGCTAATGAATTACAACCAAGTTGGATGGATTGCATGAGCGGAGCATGACGTACAATTTCCACCAAAGTAGGTCCATAAAGTGCTTGAACGTGCACTTGAAGCACTTGAGTTCTGGGGCACTCCAGTGCATCGGGCAGGTCACAAAAGTCGAGGCCCACCGCAGGCCTCATTGTATTCCTCATGGGTTGGCCAAGTGGATTTTCTTGTGGATCCCTTCCCTTGTCAATGAGGTCCAAGTTTGTACAATCATATACTAGTGTAACTTTCAAATTCTTTGTTCCTAGAGTTATACTGATGCGGCAAGACAGTAGTTTAGCACCTTCAGCAATAGGGTAAATCAGGGTATATCTGAGGGATAAATTGGCTTTTAGGTGCACAAGTGCTTGCATGTGATCACAATTAATTTGACATGCATATGATCAGAGAGTCCACTCAGATGTGCATATTCTGAAGGTACAAGTTGGAATATGCGATCAGAGAGTCTACTGCAAATGTGTTGAGCCCGAGAGACCATGTGCGAAATCTTGTGTTTGATCAATTCCAACTGGCAGATCGCTTGCTCGTGTGTCGGCACTCTCTCCACTTCCTGTGTCAGAGTTTGAGTACAGGTTCCAGACTCCAGTTCCCCAGCTTCAAAGGTGCGAGATTTGATCAATTTTTCACAAATGATGTACGTGGCCATATAATTCGACCCTCGTGAAGAGAAGTGGAGAGCCGTTTTCTTAGCTCTTTAGTTTGACTCCAGTGGTGGTAGTCGCTTCACTGACCGTTTCGATCTTTTGCAATGAAGTGCATTTTGATGTGTGGCTATTCTGAAGAACATTTTCATGTGTCGGCTTGTTCATGTATGCTGATGTCGGAGTAGGTATTGTTGTTTCTCTGGCACCAGCAGGCTCCGATCGAAATCCACGTACACCACCAGCTAGTGTCCGCCGCTCCTCTGGCGCGCACTGCAAAATTTGTTGGCAGCTTTTGCAAAGTGTACACTTGCTAGCTGGTAGCCTGGTGACGTGCTTCAACGATACTCTTACCTTGTGGAAGCTCCGGTCCCTTATATCCATTTGCTCTCCTCAGAATTTGGTGAGAACTGGAAACGTCGTATGCATTCGTATGAATTGTTTGAACTTCTAGCTCGAATTGTATATATGAGGCCGCTTATAGATCATCGCAAGCTGCTCCAGAGATGCAAACGCAAGAAGAATTGTTGTTGATCTTTGCTAGCTGAACGGTGGAGAATTGTGGTCGATTACAAATTCAGGGCAATTGCAAGCAGGTGACCATGGCGGCGTCTCGATCCGCCAAATCAGCTGCAGCACTTCATGCATTGATTTTCACTCTTCTTGTGAGTTCAGCATCAAGTGTGTCCACCACATCGACGCTAGACAATGTCGCGGTGCAATGGATCAACCTCTACAGCCTCATCGCATGCCGATCCTCGGGATTTGTTGTCGAGTCCAGAATCATCTTTGTGCAGCTGCAACTCGCCCAGTGGCACTCCCTCCTGGCTCTCAAGCGCCTCACTGACTCGGAGGAATCCCAAGAGCTCGTGGTGGCGTTTGCCAGCCACACCATTTTGTCCAATTACTTCGTGTTCGAGAAGTGGACTGCCATCGACCCCTTGCTCGACAACCAGCTCAATGCGATCAACGCCTCCACCTCACAGACAACCCTGGGCAGGCGCTTGGGCGAAGCCGTGGCGCACAGCATCATCAACAAGCGTCGCCCTGGCCGTGAATTCACCCTGCGCGACTTCCGAGCCGCGCTCGACTCCGAGGGCAAGAACCCTCGACCAGGACTTTACCGCTACCTCAACGACACGCCGGCCGGACGTGCAGACGCGACCTTCTTCTTCTACGACATCCCTGTCGCGCGCCCTTTCGTCATCCCGGACCTGCTCCGCTTCATGCAGACGGACTTGTCCTTCATCAAGCCCCCCTACATCCCGTCTTCGGAGTGGGATACCGCGTACGCGAGCATCGTCGATGCCGGACGCGCCGACAACCCACGGCGAACAGCCGAAATGAACATCACGGCCGCCTGGACCTCCTGCCAGACTGTGCCCTTGCTCCAGTGCTCTATTGACATCACATGGAACCGCATCGCGCTCTCGGCGCTTCCGCCAACGCTTTCCCTCTACGACACCGTCGTCTTCTTCACAAAGCTGGCTGTCACCATTCACGACTCGTTCTTTCTCTTCACGGCCCTCCAGTACGGGTTCTGGTTCTGGCGGCCCCAGATGGCGATCCGCGAGGGCGACTCCCGCCATGCCCCCATCCCGACCTGGACGTCGTGGGCAGCCACTCCGGCGCACCCGGAGTACCCGAGCGGCACCGTCGCAACCTACTCCGCGGCCACGAGGGTGCTGGAGCAGTTCTTCAATGAGACGAAACAGAAACCCAACGCCATTATTCTCTCCGGCCGTGGCGCGCAGTGGGCTTGTCCAATGTTGCAGGGGCCAATTGTGGACGAGAAATTCGCATCGTTTGCGGACATAGTGACGTTTGCACAGAGGTCACGCGTGTTTGCAGGCGCGCATTACCAGAAGTCGGTGGACGACGCCGTGCCCGTGGGCGCTGCGGTGGCCAAGTACGTCGAGGAACACTGGAATGACACCGTCCCGTCGGGGGTGTTGCCTGATCCTGTGTACTTGAATGTGGTCTCAGAGTTTCCGAAGGAGCAGCAAGAATTTAGTCCCCTCCGACTCGATTACTGATCCTTTCTCAATCGAGGACTTTTTGCGATCTGAGATGGATGGAGTTTGGCAGCTAGAGATAGAATAGAGTCCCCGGTGTGGTGCAGGAATGAATGTCACGGATCGTTGTGCATGTTTTAATTTTGCCTTCATTTCAATGTTTTGCTCGCTTGCTCTCCTGTAGCTTTTGAGATCGTTGCTCGAATTGCACGATTTGCTGGTGAGTTCGAGCGCCCGCCAATCTCAGAAGGTTAGACAAGTCCTCCACTAGGTTTGCGAGAGAGTCTATTCAGGATTGGGAGGATAATGGAAGTATCAATTGTTAGAGATCTATCTGTAGACGTTGGGGTTGGATTCATAGCTATGAGCCTTTTCTTGGACAAGTCATGTTGATTGTTTTGTTTCTTGATTGAAGTATGAAACTGATATTTAGTTAGAATGGCAATATTCCACAAACTTGGCATTTGTAGGTTTAGACCATGTGGCTTGAAATTTATACCAGTCTTAAAAAATAGATGGAAAATCTAGATATTGATTACATAAGATTTACACAATCAAGACATGAGAATCTACAAGAATTGAGAGCCTATAATTGTATTTTTGGTAAGATAGAGACAATAATTTAAAAATCCACAACTTGTAAATAATTCATTTGATGTCTGAATGATGCATGCATGTTAAAATGCATTGAGTTCCTCTTCCAGTTGCCAATAAGATCTAACAAAAATGATAATTTATAATAGTAAATATGCTCTTCTATAGTTAATACAGTACTCATGTCTTCCCATATAAATGGCGAATTTCATTAAAATGGCGCCATCCTAGAACTTTGGCACTTTCACTCTTTTCAGAGGGTGATTGCAAGAATTTTAGAGGGTGATTGCAAGAAACACCTGTACTGTTTGTTGCGTTTTTTAACAGTACTCATGATTTTAATGATTTTTTCTAGAGTACTTTAAAATTAGAAAAATCATTTTTAAATTTTTTTTAAAATACAGCTAATGCATACACCTTTAAGATGAAGGTAGCCACCAAGGAAAAGCATAGGAAAATTTTCTTAGTAGGAGAACTAGAAAAGTGCCAAATCTCAAGAAAATAGATACTTTGATGTTTTCATTAATTAAAAATAGAAAAAAAATTAATAAATATAATAAAAAAATTATATTTGTAACAACTCTATGAAGATGGAGGGATTGCAATAAACACTTGCCAGTTTTGTTGTGTTTTATAGTACCATGCCTTTTTTTCTTGGAGTACTTTAAAATTAGAAAAAATATTTTTAACTTTAAGAAAAATATGGCCAATGTATACATCTACTATGTATAAGGTGAACGTAACCACCATTGAAGGAAAATTATAGAAAAATTCTCTAAGTAGGAGAATTAGAAAAGTGCCAAATTTCAAGAAAATACATGCTTCGATGTTTTAATTAGTAGAAAATAGGAAAAAAAATTAAATAAAGAAAATAAAAATTTTACATTTGTAATAACTTTATAAAGATGGTCATTCATCAAAAAACCACTAAAATCATTTTTTACATGTTTTGAAATACAAGTAGAAAGAGGCTCATTTTGTGGACTTTTACACAACATATAATTAATTATTTTTAAGAATCTTTTGAAATGTAGCTAAAAGTATACTAGAAGACCATTCTCTCAAAATTTCAGCTCCAAATTTTATTCTTTAAATACTACTTTGTTCAAATAATCCTAAAATTGACAAATGTGACATAAAATTGGGGGCTACTTCTAGATAGTAAAACATTTTTTAAAAATTGTAAAAAATTAGACAAAGTGTCTTATAGCCATGAGTACTTCACCTACGAACTTTGAGCTATTTGGATCTAAAACACAAAAGTTAAGGTCAAAAAGCAAATCAGCATGCAAGGTGTGACACAAAATAAGACACGTGTTTCTTGCAATCACCCAATGGTCATTTTCTACAAATGAACCACCAAAATAATATTTTACATGTTTTGAAATACCAGCTGAATGAAGCTCATTTTGTGGACTTCCGCACCACATAAAATTAATTACTTTTAGAGTTTCTTTGGACAATAGCTACAAGTCTACTAGGAGATCATCTCTTCCAAATTTCAGCTCCAAATTCCTTTCTTTGGGTATGACTTTGCTAAAAAATCCCAAAATTGAGTACAATGATATACAGTTGGGGGCTATTTTTGGATAATAATTTTTTTTTTAAAGTCTAAAGAATTAGACAAGGTACATAATAGTCATGAGTACCTTATTAATAAATTTTGAGTCATTTGGACAAGAATGCAAAAGTTATGGCCAAAAACAGGGTTACCCTATGACGTGTGATAAGAAATAGTACAGATGTATCTTGCAATCACTCCACAATTCAAATTGTCCATTCTGAACTCTAAACCCATCCTAGAATGGTCAGAATGGCACACCATTAAAGTGGCAAGCCGTTAAAATGGCATGCGGAATACTGCCATTTAAACAAAATTCCCCATACAAGTAGAAAGGAGAGCTTAGAGCTAGAGAATCAAATGTTTAACATTCAAATCATCCATTAGACATTCTAGGTCCATAGCATCTTTATAGGGCTAACTCCGTAAAGAGACAAAGCCAAAAAACAACCAATGGATGACTTCCCAATCAACTAGCTAGTAGAAATGAAGAATGCTCCTATTGGTCCAAAAATCAAATCATTTTTGAGTGACTACCTTGGCATAGGTTGGCATCCTTCTAGAGTAAACAAAGTTGTTCTCTCCATTAGAAGATGGATGCTAGTAAAAGGATAGCTTCTCAAACTCAAACTCTCAAAAGAGCTCTTGTATCAATAACTTGCATTCCTCATAGGCACGGGTTTTAGATTTGAGTCTCCTCCCAATCATGTAATTGAATCTAATTCAGACACTTTTAGAATTGAATATATTAATTCCAAGTATTAATTGACTGATTTTATTTTATTCTTGTGATCAATTAAAAGAAGATTCTAATGCAACTAAACATGCATTATGAATCCTTAACAATGGCCAGAGTTCAATTTTAGTCCCAAAATGGTGCTTTTTGTGTATTTGACAACGAAGGTGTATGAATTGAGGTATGGAGTAGTGACAAAAGTTTATCTTCATGCTAAACTAGATCCAATAATGTATGGCACCTTCAATAAGAACCATTATTGCACTTCCTACATGTATTCATGAGAAGCTTCAAAGTTGTCACTATTTTTATAAGCGCAATGGAGCCAAAGCAACATTGCTTTGTGGTTTGCCACTTTCAAACGCCATTGCTAAAGTGAATGGGAAAAAGATGACCAATGTAAGAATGACAAAGATTTTGAGAAGGTTTTTGAATACCATTGCAAATGCTTGTGAGTTTTTTAGAAGAAAGTAATAAGAAAAAGAATAATGTATAGAAAAAAAATGAGGGCTTTGAGAGAATGAAGGAAAAGAGGAGGCAAGTGAGAACAATGAATAGGCAAGTGAGAACAGTCAAAAGCAATTTTTTATATATTGAGAAGCAAGTTGACAACTTTTACATTTTATCTTTGTCTTTTACTTTTTAACATTTGCTTTTATATTATCCATTCTAATTTTTATTTTGCATAGAAAATAGTTTTCCATACTATGCTGTCTTTTATTTTTATTAGGTTACTTTTGGATTGTCTTAGGATACGTTTCAGGGGTTTTCTATTTTGAAAGCACTATGTTAAGTATGTTTCAATGTTTTTTCAAGTCACTCAAGTTTTCCTAGGTAGCACTATGCATCCGATGGTGACCTAATTTTACATTGAGAATTATATAATTCAAAAGCATTGTTTATATAGATGTCAAATCCTATAATGTACCCCATCCACTTTGGAATTTTGTGAATTTGACCTCTTTTGTCAATTTAGATGGACCTCTTTGATGGACCTCTTTGATATTTTTTTAGTGCATTGAATTTCATGGCGCACTACCAGGTCATTTTTGAAAAGAAAAAAAAAATACTTAAAATGATATTTAAAAAAAAAAAATTTAATAAATGTTTTTTGACAGTTGTTCACAAAATCAGGCCAGATTGGAGAACAGACTTGAAACAGCCCTCCAATGCCCTGGAATGTCATCTAATGATTTTTGAATAGACAAACATTTGGAATGAACTAGCTTTACACATTAAAATCTAATTGTTTCATCTTTAATGATTAAATATATATTTTTTGTTTTATTTTTATTGAATAACTTTTTTTATGTTAGGACATCTATTTGTGAATTTTCAATTCTTAAATGTTTGCAGTTTATGAACCTCCTACCTAATAGTAAGTCATCTTATTTTTGTCATGATTCAGTTACGGCTTATTTATGCCAGATATCAATATTGCATATTCCAAAGTTAGAAATGTGCTCTACTGATGTATTGCTGCACAAATAGGCTCAATTGAATTGTATCACAAGTAAGATGGCTTCAATTATCTTAGTTTCGAACCAATGAAAGTTACAAAATTTTTTATTTGTTTTTGCTTATGTAAAGGGACTTGTTGGCCAGGTATATGGCCCGGATGGTAATGAGCAATGCACATTAGAGAAAATTTGAGGCCATGGGAAGGCTGCTCCATAGTGACATATCAAGCTATTAACCCCTAAAGGACCAAGGCCCTTTTCTTGCCAAAAAACACTGAAAACTGCCATTTCTATAGCAAAAAGTAAAAACAAATTGAAAAAAGTTTTCTTTCACATCTAACCATAGGATCTTACACCTAACTAGTATGAAAGTGTGTGGAAAAAATTTCAGAATTTTTGACCGCACAAATTGCAAGATATCTGCGTTTAAAGTGAAAAAAACAAAATTTTCAGCACATTGGGGGACTAGATTTCCTGACTTTGAACATTTTTAACTTAAAATTTATGAACTACAAAATTTTGGGCTTTAAATCTCTGTAGTCAAAAATTGAGTTGAGAGTCTAGGGAAAAAAAAAAATTCAAAAAAACTTAATTATCATTCTTCAAAAAATTGTTAAGTAGAAGTAGATACAAGATAGAAGGAAAATCTAAAATATTCATATATTTTAGATGGAATTAAAATTCACTAATCCCAATGGTGAGATTGTTCTAACAAGTAATATAAACTAAGCAAAAAAAAATGAAAAATTTGAAAATTGCATTCAAAATGCATCCTAGAAGTTATTTTTTTCAAGAAGATGCTTTAATTGTCCAAAAACAAGAATGTCCATAACTTTCTCATAACAAATCCAAATGAACTAAATCAAAGCTTTCCAGATAGACAAAAATATAATCTATGAGAAAAAAAATGTACAAAAAAAAAATTCAATTTTTTGTTTATTTTTTTTTTCTGTCCAGGCTGCCCATCGTCCCCTGTTTTGAGCTTATTTGGTCATAATTTCTTTTCCCAGGCACCGATTGTGAAAAAAAATATATTTCCACAATGCTTATTAGTTTTTCTTTCTTCAAAAAGTTTCAATTAATCATGACAAAATTTCAGCCCGTAAGTACTTGCCCCAAAACGCATTTGTCCCTCGAATGGACAACGGTCCTTTCGGGGTTAACAAGCTAGTCTAAAACTCCCCAAAAACTCCAAAGTAAGCAGTCAACTTGAGTGAATCTTGCAAAAACTATCAGGCCATGATTGTTTTTACAATTAAAAAAATTTCATTTCATTTCGTTTTTTTTAACATACAGACCATTGTATCTGCAATTTCTAACCTTTACATCTCCTTGAAGATTCTTAATTGCTTGAGCAATTGACAATGGTTTCAATTATATCAAATTCAATTCAATCAAGACACAAAATTTGACTTAGTTGGATGTTATTTGACTAATTAATTGAAACAATATAAGTATCAAATAAGCCACTTGTTTAGTTCAGTGAATTAGAACTTGTGGAAAGAAGCTCTTTATACTAGTGGGGTAGGAGTAGGGGAGAGTATGTATGTGGGATATATGAATTAGGAAGAAAAGGAGCTTGGTCGCTCATTTTGAAATAGAATCCAAAAATGGTGTAAAAACTGAAATTTCAGAGCTCATTTAGGCATAGTAGAAAAAAAAATTTGAAATTTTTTTGAACTTAAATAGGTGGGGAAATTATGCTACCATTCATTTCCAAAAATCCGTTTGAGGTTTTGAGCATCCACCTAAAAGTTATGGACAAATTTGAAAGATGAGTTGGAAGGGACATTTTTTTGGACATTTGTAAACTTTACAAAAATTTCAGGCCTCAACAAGATTGCGAATGTGTGATTTTTGGCACGCACGGAGTGCAATTACAAGAAAAAAAAAAAAAAAAAAATTGAAAAAAAAAAATGACGTGGCGCTGTCAACGCTGACGTGGTCGCCCTTCGACCACATCACATTTCCAATTTCCAAGTTTTTTTTTTCTGTTTTTTTCATCATATTACCATGGGGAGCGGCCTCCTAGATGCCCCACTTTTTTCCTAATTTCCCTCTTTCAAATTTATCCATAACTTTTAGGTAGAGGCTCAAAACCTCAAACGGATTTTTGGAAATGAATGGTAGCATAATTTCTTCACCATTTTTAGTTCAAAAAAATTTCAAATTTTTTTTCTACTCTGTCTAAATAAGCTTTGAAATTTCAGTTCTTACACCATTTTTGAATTCTACTCTTCAAAGTGAATGACCAAGCTCTTTTTCTTCCTAATTCATATATCCCACATGCATTGTCTCCCTATTCCTACTCGACTAGTATAAAGAGCTTCTCTCCACATGTTGTAACACATTAAACTAAGCAAGTGCCAATTGAATAAATGAAGTCAAATTAAGTCATCAAAAAATGAAGTGACCTTTGAAGCTAGTTGCCTAAGAAAACTAGCTTCAAAAGCCACTTCATTTGGCTTATTTCTTTTTATCCTAACTTAAGTTAATTAAAAATCTAGGTTAAGGTGCATTAGAGTGCTTTAACTTTGATTTGTTTACTCTTTAAAATCGGTTTCTTAGACATTGCCAAGCATCCAACACCGCAAGTTTTGGTGGGTGGGAATAGGTAGAAAATCATATTTTTGTCAAAAAAAAAACTATTTTGCAAGGTCCTTGGAGGGCTGTGAAGCAGCCCTTTGAGGTTATGTTTTTTTTCTAATGATAGGGTCTACTTCTAAGCTGAAACAAGGTTACAAATTGTTCCCAAGCAGCCATGCCTCATATATATTGTACCCTGGGCCAAATTGCCACTTTTTGCTGATATATCTAGATATCGTTCAAATTTGACTAGTCAAATTTTCATATTGTCTTGTTGACAAGTGAAAGGAGATTTCAACACACCGAAGGATGCAACATTTGGATACCATATACAAAAATTATGAAGGTTCAAAGTTTTTTTGGATAGATGTTCTATAATTGTTTCTTCAACATATATACATATTGATTTTGGAGATGTACCTAGAATGATGATGACGGTTTTAGGCAAGGTGCAATTTTGGGTGTATGCACAACTTAATTGTTGATCATATCCTGCATTGCATGACATTTTGTATTAAGGTGGACCAATCCATCACCTTCGACTTTCCAATTCTGTAGCTACTATTTGGCCCCAATTGTGTTCATTGCTCCATCCAAATCTCTCCAGAAAGTATCCTAAACCATTTAAGATTCTGACAAAATTTGACAAGATTCTAGCTTTAATATCAACATGGGGTAACGTATTAGCTTTTGATTGGTGGATTCTTAAGTGCTAATAGATATATAGAAGGGCGGTTATAGGTTGTTGATAGGGCGTTTATGTCTCCATTCTATGCATGGTTTTGTTATTTCAGGTTGATTACATCAAAAATTTACAGAAATTACAATTTGATCAAAATTTTCTTGAGAGTTGGTACTTTCTTAATTCTCCTACTTAAAGAATTTCTCTATGCTTTTCCTTTGGTGGTTAGCTTCATGCCTTCATCTTCAAGGTGTATTCATTAGCCATATTTCTTAAAAATTTTAAGAATTAATTTTCAAATTTCGAAGTACTCTAGAAAAAAATCATGAGTATTGTTCAAAATGCAACAAAATCAACAGGTGTTTCTTGCAATCACCCCAAATCATCAAGTTTGAAGCAAATGAATGTAGCATGAACTTGTAAGGTAGAAGCACCAGTAGTCGATCATTTAAGGAGTTTTGGAGCAAATTGTGCGCAATATGAGGTGGTGGAAATTTTTCCCATGTAGGAAGATAGGAAATATGGAGAATTCAAAATTTTCAGAATTTCATTTCCAAAATTGAAATTATAGTGAATTTTGGGAGCCAAAAAGTAGACAAAGTCTAGAGTCTTCCAATTCCAATCGTCAAGGATGCTCACTACTTCGGAACAAGCATCGTAACCATATTAGTCCCAACCTTGAAAAGGACAGAAAAACAACACTCAAGCCTGATTTCCAACCTAAGGTTGGATCGAAATAGCACACCCTACAAGTTGGGTACTGGGCGTGGTTGACAGCTGGTGCTTCTACCTTACATAAATCTACAAGTGCATAATGATCCAAAATTGTGAAATGGAAGTCCAAGACTTATATAGATTCAGAAGTTCCACAGAAGCATCTGGGAGAGTTCCAATCTTGTGTTCAAAAACTTGCCATCATTCGTTAAGTCCTGCTGGTCCACCTTGCAACGCGCGGAGCTGGAGTTCTTATAAGAGTAAGTTAACACAAAAGGAGATAATTGCAAGGAAAGAAATCCTGTCAGCAGTGAACTCAAATCACGGAACTGGAGGACTTGTCTAACCTTCTGAGATTGGCGGGCGCTCGAACGAACGAGCAAATCGTGCAATTCGAGCAACGATCTCAAAAGCTACAGGAGAGCAAGCGAGCAAAAACATTGAAATGAAGGCAAAATTAAAACATGCACAACGATCCACATTCATTCCTGCACTACACCGGGGACTCTATTCTATCTCTAGCTGCCAAAATCATCCATCTCAGATCGCTAAAAGTCCTCGATTGAGAAAGGATCAGTAATCGAGTCGGAGGGGACTAAATTCTTGCTGCTCCTTCGGAAACTCTGAGACCACATTCAAGTACACAGGATCAGGCAACACCCCCGACGACGCGGTGTCATCCCAATGCTCCTCGACGTACTTGGTCACCGCAGCGCCCACGGGCACGGCGTCGTCCACCGACTTCTGGTAATGCGCGCCTGCAAACACGCGTGACCTCTGTAAGAACGTCAAGGCGTCCACGAACGATGCGAATTTCTCGTCCACAATTGGCCCCTGCAACATTGGACAAGCCCACTGAGCGCCAGCCCCGGGGAGAATAATGGCGTTGGGTTTCTGTTTCGTCTCATTGAAGAACTGCTCCAGCACCCTCGCGGCCGCGGAGGAGGTCGCGACGGTGCCGCTCGGGTACTCGGGGTGCGGTGGAGTGGCTGCCCACGACGTCCAGGTCGGAATGGGATCGTGGCGGGAGTCACCCTCGCGGATCGCCATTTGGGGCCGCCAGAACCAGAACCCGTACTGGAGAGCCGTCAAGACAATGAGCGAGTCGTGTATGGTGACCGCCAGCTTTGAGAAGACGGTGACGGTGTCGTAGAGGGAAAGCGTTGGCGGAAGCGCCGAGCGCGCGATGCTGCTCCATGAGGTTTCGACAGAGCAGGCGACGGAGTTCACCCTCTGGCAGGAGGTCCAGGGGCCGTGATGTTCATTTCGGCCGTTCGCCGCGGGTTGTCGGCGCGCCCGGCATCGACGATGCTCGCGTACGCGGCGTCCCACTCCGAAGACGGGACTTACGGGGGCTTGATGAAGGACAAGTCCGTCTGCATGAAGCGGAGCGGGTCTGGGACGACGTAGGGACCTCCGATAGGGATGTCGTAGAAGATGAAGAACGCCTCTGCGCGTCCGGCCGGTGTGTCGTTGAGGTAGCGGTAAAGTCCTGGTCGTGGGTTCTTGCCCTCGGAGTCGAGCGCGGCTCGGAAGTCGCGCAGGGTGAATTCGCGGCCAGGGCGGCGCTTGTTGATGACGCTGTGCGCCACGGCTTCGCCCAAGCGCCTGCCCAGGGTCGTTTGCGAGGTGGAGGCGTTGATCACATTGAGCTGGTTGTCGAGCAAGGGGTCGATGGCGGTCCACTTCTCGAACACGAAGTAACTGGACAAAATGGTGTGGCTGGCAAACGCCAACACGAGCTCTTGGGATTCCTCCGAGTCGATAAGGCGCTTGAGAGCCAGGAGGGAGTGCCACTGGGCGAGTTGCAGCTGGGCGAAGATGATTTGGGACTCGACTACAAGTCCCGAAGATCGACATTGGATGAGCTTGTATAGGTTGATCCATTGCACCGCGACATTGTCTAGCGTCGATGTGTCGGACACACTTGATGTCGAACTCACGAGAACAGTGATAATCAATGCATGAAGTGTTGCAGCTGATTTGGCGGACTGAGACGCCGCCACAGTCACCTACTCGCAAATGCCCTGAATTTGTAATCGGCCACAATTCTCCACCGTCAGCAAGATCAATAAAAATCCCTCCTGTGTTTGCATCACTGGAGCAGCTTGTGATGATCTACAAGCGGCCTCATATATACAATTCGAGCTAGAAGTTCAAACAATTCATACGAATGCACACGACGTTTCCAGTTCTCACCAAATTCTGAGGAGAGTAATTGGATGCAAGGGATCGGAGCGTCCACAAGGTAAGAGTATCGTTGAAGCTTACGTCACCAGGCTACCAGCTAGCAAGTGTACAATTTGCAAAAGCTGCCAACAAATTTTGCAGTGCGCGCCAGAGGAGCGCCGGACACTAGCTGGTGGTGTACGTGGATTTCGATCGAAGCCTGCTGGTGCCAGAGAAACAACAATACTCACTCCGACATCAGCACACATGAACAAGCCGACACATCAAAGTGCTCTTCAAAATAGCCACACATCAAAATGCACTTCATTGCAAAAGATCGAAACGGTCAGTGGAATCTGAAGCAAAATATATGAGTGAGAACTAGACGAGAGTGCAAGTACACGTTATTTGTTATCTCAGTTAGGGTTAATAACTAGTTCAAAATACAGGTAACAGATTCGGATCTTTCATAGCCTTTCATAGCAGTAGGAGAAAACACGTCATGCAAAATTGATAAAATCAGGCAAGCAGCTACAGATGAACTTCGCTCCCAGATGTCTAGCCAGACTTGACATACAATTCCAAGTTCGTATACAGGCAATAACGCTACTGATGTATCCGATTCACTCTATTTCACATTCTGAGGAAATTGGAATGACCTTGATAAAGAACTGACCTTGAACTAATCCTGCTAACTACGGTGATTCTACTCAGAAGATGGACCATGCGCACAAAAATTGTATCCGTTCGTAGCACTTACACAAGAAGCAAATTCCATGCCTCTTCTTGTCTCTTTCATAATTTCCCTCAAAGAATGCGCCACAAATCATGCAGTCCTTCATCAAGGAAGAATCAAGTATACAATACTAGAAACTAGATCAAGAGATCGAGTGAATATGCCAAAATGGACTTCATTGCAAAAGATCGAAACGGTCAGTGGAATATGTCATTCCACGTTTGTCTTCCCCCTAAACTAGCTTCTGATCCTCAAGTCTCCATACGCTGGACCGAAGTACCCAACCATCATCAGGCGCCGCTCGATCGCATAAGAACAAGTCCATTCCTTGGCTGCTCCCAATAGTCCCAAAAATAAACACATAAGGGAATCTCTCAGTAATTGATTGTACGACACAAAGATGAGTGACTATAGAAAGGTCATCACCAAAAACCTGGTGGCATCTGGTTGGAAACAAGACGAGAGAGATTTTCAATGAAACTTGAATGGCCTGTACGTGCTCTCAACCCCTTTGCAGAGAGACTCTCTAAGATTTCGCATGTTCCAAGTACATTTAGAAATTAGAATATGCACATCTGAGTGGAAAACTTTCCACATATCAAATTCTGAACATATGCATGTCAAATTAATTGTGGTCACATGCAAGCACTTGTGCATCTAAAAGCCAATTTGTCCCTCAGATACACTGATTTACCCTATTACAGTATGAAGGTGCTAAATTAGTGTCTTACCACATTAGGTGTGAATTAGTGTCATACTTGCGCACTAGTACGATGAGTCAAAGGAGCACTTGTCAACATCTGGAGAGGACTCAACGTAAGGTAGCCTTTAAAATTCTTTGCTTGTTTTATCCATGAAGGTACTTTTTCTAGTCTCGTTTTTTGACTTCCACAAATTCTCCATTCTCTGTAGGACATGTGAATGATTCGTCATCCTCTCGGTCACTATTTTTTTTCATTTCTTCATGGATCATTCGTACTGTACGACTCCACATAAACTTACAGATGGATTCTTCCCTCAGACAAGAATAGTCTTCCAACTGGCTCAAGCAGGCATATCGATCATGGGTGTACGTGATTCACGCGCGAGGAGAACTGAATCTGAGGGTGTTGCGGGAGCGAGGTCGGGCGCCCGTAACTTATCTACGGAGTCGATGGAGCACAATTGCGTAGACTTCGGGTGTTTTCAGTAATTTTTTATTCTCTTGCTGCTGTCTTCATCTGTGTTCATACGGAATGGCACTTTAGTACTTTCAGATTCTGAAGACCTCAGACTTGATATAAAATGGATTGGACTACGACCTCCTAAAGCGACTTCGGTGCAAGTTGGTGACTATTCTAGTATTCTCCGGATGCATTCTAAGCACAGTATCTTCCTGAGGTCTCCAAGGCCACGTAACGAGTGACGCATGTAATCAATTAGTGACGGTGAAATTGGCGCAGTGGATATGGTTGGGTCTGAGCTGGGGAGGAGCTTGTGGATTGACGAAACTTCATTTTCAGTGCCTGTGAGGAAGTTTGAGTACTAAGCTGTTTAGGTCTGGGCGTCCATAATTGAGCACCCATTAGTGACGCTGCCTAAACATCTATGGATTGTGGACGCTCCCTAAACATTGGATATGAATGATGAAGACTGGTTTGGTAAACAGCCATTTGTTCAGATGTCTCAAACCAAGCAATGCAATTTCTATCACACAATGAAGAAAAGTAATATATATGTGTTGGTGGATGAAATCCATCCACATTCTCATCTAACTGTTTTCACTCTGCAGCCTATTAGTTTCGTGTTTCTTGTCGTAGGACTTCTGGTTGTTTGTTGCAGTTAGAGAGTACCCGCTGTGAGAGAAAGAATGTGTTAGACACATTGAGCTCTCAGGATTACTATAGGATTGTAAAACAACTCTGCACCATATGCGTTTCCAAGTAAAGATGAGCTTGTACTGTATCTCTGTATGTGCATTGTGTACAAGCTATGGTACTGGAATTAGCTTACTTCTAATAGGTTATGGGCCTTAAGCGTTTTATCTGCGTCTTATCATCTTCCCTATGCGGTTATGAGCGTTAGTTTTCTTGCAATCTCGATGATGTCATTCACTTCTTTTCGCGATGCATTTTTGCAAGCTCCGATCGAATCTCCTTCATCTCCACGGAGTTCAGTTTCTGTAAATCCTTTAGCACCTGTAAATTTCTCTATACCTCCTCCTGTAAATCTTTTCACTCGTCTTTTGGTTTCTACTCCTTCTGGTGGATCAGATCCAAAAGCTGGAGCGTAGTTAGCTGGAGTGTAGCTAGAGCTGGAGCGTGGATCTCAGAACATAGTTAGGCATTGTCAGGTAGTTAAGCAAGCGTTACTTTCAATTCTTTAGACTTGTCTATTAGTTTTCGATTTAGTATACTTTGTAGAGTGTTTTTAGAGACTTTCTTGATCTTCTTGATCTTCTTGATTTTCTTGTTTTTCTTCAATCCGTCCTCCATGGACTTGCACGATAAGATCCCTGTGAAAATGTTTGACGGCACACAGTTCTCCGTCTGGAAATACCACATGGAGATCGTTTTTGAAGCTAAGAAAGTGTTAAGAGTCGTCTCTGGTGTAGAAACACGCCCGATTCCTCTTAATCCTGTGATTGTCACCCCTGAGGAGCTGATTCAAATTGAAGCATGGGAGGAAAAGAACGCTAATGCTAGAATGTTTATTAGCAAGTCTATATCACAGAAGATTCTCGGTAAACTCATTAGCTGTACTACAGCAGCTTCAATGTGGAAAAAATTGTGTTCCTTACATCTTAGCAAGACTCCTGAAAGTGTTTTTACACTACAGGGCAAGTTCTTTGACTATAAAATGAAGCGTACAGATGATATTTCGTCTCATATCCAGAACATTAGTGAGATGGCGATGATTCTTGCAGATCTTGGCCACACTGTTCCCGATAAGATGATTATTTCAAAGATCATTTATAGCCTTCCACCTAGCTATAATAGTATCATCGCCGCTTGGTCAAACGTTTCTGAGGAAAATCAGACAGTAGATAATCTCGAAGAGCGCCTTATTCGGCACGAGAGCTTACTTCTCAGGCAAGGTGGTACCGATACTGAAACTGATCAGGCCTTTTTTACCCGCTCAGCTTCGACCTCACAGAGTCGTCCTTCTTCTAAGAAAGAACAATATCAGAAAGACTTGAGTTACATCCGAGACCTCAAAGCGCGTACCAAATGCTACAACTGTCACGAGTTTGGACATTGGTCAGCAGATTGTCCCAAGCCGAAGAAGAAACGTACAAATGGCAAGGATCCTCGAAAAATAGATGGTGGATTGAGCGAGGCAAACCTTGTTGAGAGTTTACGCATTACCAGTAGTTCTGATGAAGATTCCAAGTCTGTTTCAGATGAGGATTTTGCTTTTGTTATCACGTCAACATTATCGAGTTATGCTTTAGCAGTCGAATCTTCTATAGATGCGTGGTTTGCTGACAGCGGAGCTAGTGAACACATGACCGACAGGTTGGAATGGTTTTCTAATTTTCGATCCATTCCTGAAGGTCTCCACACTGTCCAGATCGCTGATGACACCAAACTCTGGGTTCGCGGGAAAGGAGATATTCAAATTCGTTGTTTAATCGATGGTGAATATCACAGAGGACTCATGCGAGATGTTTTATATGTCCCGGAATTGAAACGAAATCTTTTCTCGATTGGACTTGTATCGGAAAGAAATTTATCTTTCATTACCTTTCCAGGCCGATGTGAATTCACTACTCTTTCTGGTAAGAAAGTCTTGGAAGGTACTCGATTTCGGAAGTTATATCAATTGTCTATAACGGTCCTGCCTCCGAAACAGGTGGTGACATGTGAAGTTTTAGACTCTGCTCATGCTTTCACCAGTTCTTCAAACGACACATATTTTTCAACGGATCCGCTTATATCAGATTTACCTGCAGTGGATTCAGTGGATTCAGCACTTGTTGCTAGCTCTTCCAGTGCTCATGATGATCTTATTTTATGGCATGAGAGAATGGGACACGTGAATATTCCTCTTATGCATCAAATGAGTGCTAACGACAGCCTGCGTGATTTCAAATTGAAGAAGCCGGTTCATCTTCAGCACCCTTGCGAAGGCTGCATGCTTGGTAAACAACAGAAATCTTCTTACAAACATGATCCAAGTAAGCAAAGATCTACTATACCTGGTCAATTGATTCATGGGGATGTTTCAGGAAAGCAAAACAAGAATCCATCACTCAAAGGCTCCATGTATTACATATTGTACAAAGATGATGCCACTGCATATCGTTTCGTTCATTTTGCTGAGCAAAAGTCTGACGCTTTTCCATTCTTTAAGCGAGTTGTTAAACTAGTAAAGAAGGAGACAGGACATGATGTCCTTGCTATCCGAACTGATCAGGGCAAGGAGTTCGTAAATGACGGTTTTAACAAATACCTTGATGATATGAATATCAATCGTCAAACTAGTACAGTCTATACCCCGCAGCAGAACGGTTATATTGAACGAGACAATCGCACTGTGATGGAGATGGCACGGAGTCTTCTTCTTGCCAAGGATTTACCGAAGAAATTATGGGCTGAGGCTGTTAGCACTGCCGTATACTTGTTGAACAAGACGATTAACCATCAACTTGGTCATATCACTCCTTATGAAAAGTGGTTCAAGGAGAAACCTTCAGTCCAACATTTCAGGGTTTTTGGCTCTTTATCATGGGTTTTCGTGAACAAAGCACTGCGAACGAAATTAGACCCCAAAAGTGTGAAGATGTACTTTGTTGGCTATTCTTCTACAAGTCGAGCCTATCGATTCTGGGAACCAGTGACTGACAAGATCATTGAAAGTGCTGACTATACTATTGACGAGAAGTCTGGTAAATATCGCCCAAATTTTCCTCCCGATCCTGGCATTGAACTCTTTACTACCATTTCTATTGATTCATTTACACCAGAGATTGATCCTGTTATTCCATTTCAACATCCTATTGATGTTATCAGCAACACATCTAATGAAGGAATGGGAGATTTGAATAGCAGTGGGAGTTGCTCACAAATGACACCCAATACTGATCTTCCAAATTGTATGATTGATGATTCTCATCACTCATTACCAGCAGTGGGAGTTTCCTCAGACCCAATTGTGGTTCACTCTTCAGTAGTGGAACTTGATGATGCAAA
This sequence comes from Neckera pumila, assembly GCA_963969595.1. Taxonomy (NCBI): domain Eukaryota; kingdom Viridiplantae; phylum Streptophyta; class Bryopsida; order Hypnales; family Neckeraceae; genus Neckera; species Neckera pumila. The sequence continues at coordinate 3,052,959 of OZ018415.1, read as the reverse complement.
TGATGAACCTCTTAATTCAAAGTTCAGATCCATCCAAGAGCTATTAAACTGTACACCACGTCTTCCGGATTACCCTAACTTTCCTGAACTACCGGAAGAACCAGAACCTCCTGACTTATTTCGTATTGACCCCATGTATCCAAATGCTATTCGAATTTCCAATGCACTCATTGCATTAGTCGGAGAAGCGATACAAGAACCGCAGACTTATCACGAGGCGATCTCATCTGTTGACTCCACATCTTGGCAACAGAACTCTCGATTGTCAACAGGAGCTTCCTATTATGATCTACTGCGATAATCAAGCAGCTTTAGCTCTTGTTAAGAATCCTGAATACCATAAGCGGACAAAGCATGTGGACATGAAGTATTATGCAATCCGCACATACTATGAAGACAAGTTGCTTGACTTTACGTACATACACACCTCAGAGCAGATTGCTGATCTCTTTACCAAAGCTTTACCGAGGGACACATTTCAGAAATTTCGTAAGCTGCTAGGTGTTCGAACATTCCACGACAATTAGTGGGAGTGTGACGAGAAGAATTCTTCGTAGAATGTGGTGGATTTGTGGGAGTGTTGGTGGATGAAATCCATCCACATTCTCATCTAACTGTTTTCACTCTGCAGCCTATTAGTTTCGTGTTTCTTGTCGTAGGACTTCTGGTTGTTTGTTGCAGTTAGAGAGTACCCGCTGTGAGAGAAAGAATGTGTTAGACACATTGAGCTCTCAGGATTACTATAGGATTGTAAAACAACTCTGCACCATATGCGTTTCCAAGTAAAGATGAGCTTGTACTGTATCTCTGTATGTGCATTGTGTACAAGCTATGGTACTGGAATTAGCTTACTTCTAATAATATGCCTACCATGATTCAACTTCTAGCACTGCTTATAATACTGTTTAAGGTCAATTTCAGTCTTCATAGTGAAGATAGGACACGTTCAATTTTACCACATCACAAATAAGTCACAATTAATAACATGCCTGCGACACAGGATTTCAATGATCATCATCACTGTGACTTTGAGATTTGAGCTTTTGATTTTTGAATGATGAATAGGTAGGGCTTCCAAATCCTTCCAACAAAAGATCAAAACTGGCGCGCGTACCAAGACTTCTCAAGAATGTTGCAATTGGAACTTGCATCATGCAATTGCCAATTGCTAACTTTCTATGGGTAGTATATCCTTAACTTTCTATGAGTAGTATATCCAGTCTGGGTGTGTGGACACTTACAAAGTCTGTACCTGTGGATGGCATCTTCACCAAAACATGTATCAAGTACTATGTAATGTTTACAAGTTTTATCCCCTAAAGTCCCAAGAGTCCATTTTTCTTGGGAGCTGTGCTGTAGCATTTCTCTCTTCATTACTTCAGGTCTGTTGACTTAGTAGAATTCCACAATTTAACAAAATTGACAATCTGGGTGGTGAGTCTCTTTTCTTCACATTGAAGGTTATAACTAAAGAGGGGTGTCCATAAAGCGTCCCCTGTCACAATTTTGCCGCTCTGAAATTTGCCAAATGTTATAATGAACATTTCATTTGAACATTCTAATCATCTTTGGCATCATTGATTGGCACAATCGAGAGCTTGAAGTGCTTGCTCAAGCGTAGCTTCGGCGGAGTAACTTAATCAGAGCTGATTTCCTTTCCGACATCATAATCTGTACTTCTTCAAAGTCTGTTTAGGCAAGAATGATTTTAAGCAGAAGAATTGCTCCCTACATGCCCTGAAAAGCCTGAAATGAATGAACTTTAGGCAAAAAATATTCTGAACTAGCCTGTGAAAATCGTCAGTTTCATTAGTCTGGCAGAATTTCACTGCATAGGCACCTCTTAAGGCCGGCACCCTGGATTGTAATTCTATGCCCGTTCTCAACGTCTATTTCGTTAAATTGGCTCATGTATAATCTTAGACCCTCACAATTCTCAATTGGGAGAGTGATGACTATTGTTATTTCATGTTTTGTGAGTTTCCATTGCCCCTAAATCTCATAACCCGGTATGGAATTATGTAGTTTTTTTTTACAATAATGTATTGCATGTAAAAGTGACAATAAAGAAACACTCAGAGGTACAGTGTTATTGTATTAGACAGCAGACTGAAACTGGACTGGAGAAATTTTGTAAGCTGTATAGTCTATACCCCATTTATGCAACTTCTGCATCAAGAGAGAATTGGAGCAAATGATACACAGAGATACAAATGAGCCACCACCTACACCGGCTATTTAATTTGAATAGAGATTGCCTAAAATGTGATCTTGAGATTGTCGATCCCTTTCTGGACAAAACTACACCCCTTTCTGTGCTTACTAATTTAGAACTTTCTTGCCCCTACAATAATTCCACACTGTAAACCAAACTACGGGACAATTTCTAAAGCTAGAATAAACAGTACTTCAAGGAAATTCTTGCATCTTCCCCAGCCTTACAATGGCCTGAATAAAACTGTAAGCCTTGCAATTACGTTTTGGCCAAGATAGACATACCAATTGTTGTACCACCATAGACAACGTGAAATGGGGTTATTTGCAATAAAAGACCAATCAAAGAAGAGTACAATGCAGTATGGTACACAATAAGGTAGACAAGTCTATTACCACCCTGATTTGCAATCTAAATTTGTTGAGGCCAACTCCAAGAGGGGCGCATATTTTTCAGAGTTGTGTGCATGTTTCACAAATCAAATTCAAGTGGAATTATAATTTTCCATTTAAAATTGTAATGTCTATGAATTTTTGAAGTGGTCTGCCCTAAAATTACAAAACCGTCCATAGACTAGAGTCATAAATGTCATATAAACAATCCATAACCACTAAGTCAAGTACTAAGTATTCACCATTAATGGAGTGACACTTTACTCCTTGTTGTCATAAAATTTCTGATTTTGTCATAAAATGCTCTAATTTTGTCATTAAAAGAACAAATTTGGATGTTTTGGGGGACGAAATTGGGTCCAAAGTAGGGTGACTGAATTGGACTGGTGTACCCGACAGAATTGGTGAAGCAAATGGAATTGGGCTGGTCTATCTTATTGAACAAAGTCTCGAAGAAACTTGAAATTGATAGTCCAAGAGGTAATTGAAACATGGTCACGTATTCTCAATATTCACACATGAAGTGACAATTTCGAATTAAAGAGCCTCTCAAAATACTCATGGAAGGTGTAGCAAAGTACTGTAGTTCATTTAGGTCTACGACAATGATTCAATCCAACACAGCTCCCAAGTTGATGCTAAATATCTTACCTTGGGATGTGCCAAATAGGAAGTTGATGGGTTGTAACAATTGTGAGTCCATGCTAACAAGCACCCAAAGTAGCTTTTAGCTGATAAGAATTGAGCTGCCAGTTCTTTTGTATCTGAATCACTATGCCTAGAAATAATATGCATTAATTGGAGACATACTACCAACAGTAGAATGTCATTTGATCTTTGCCAGTCAATCGGCATCTCCTTACTGTTGAGCTCCATTGTACTGTACAACACAACAAGGTTCAAAAAATAATCCAATCTATAGCCTCCCATAAGATACAACATGGGCTCTACTTCAAAACCTCCTCTTCTTGTACGATACAAGATTATGGATACCACCTTCTCTAGTTCTATTCGTGCAACACCTATCCTACCTGCATCTTAAAAAAACTATATATGTCAGCTTAACAATCCACGAAGGTAGAGATGTAATTTATTACTGAAACTGAAACTTCCAAATGTGAGATGAAACACGCACTTCTAGCTTGATAACTCTTGCGGTAAGACCAGCGTGAGTTGCCTTGACAAAAGACACCCTCAGGTCTTGCAATCCCTGCTTCACGACCTGAATAGTGTAGGGAACAAGATCTCATTTACACTCTATGGCTCTACAAAGGAATTATACAAACAATGGAGATACAAAAACATTACCTAGTAAATATATCATGGATCGCAAAATTATCACATAAGATTTCAATAAATCTTGTGAATTCCTTTCAAATGTGTAGATCGTTGTGGTAAGAAAATAGTTTCATCTTAATTAATGGTACCCACACTATAATTTGTACATCCGTAAAGGAGGAAGTGGTTGCAATAGAGTCAAACCTAGGGAGGTTGGCAGAAAAAAAAGCTTTCTTATAAACTATGATAAGTTACAGCAGGCCCAATTGCTCATGCACCTTTCACGCAACAGATTCTATCAAAAAATGAAGAAATGACAAATAAAGGACCGTCAGAGTGCTCACAAAGGATACAAAGACACGTACAAAGCTAGAACCAAGACCTTTTATTGGCCTCATGTCTATTCCAATTGGCAGTCTTCACTCAAATCGGCTTAGGATGCTGCCCATTTTGCCACAGTTGGAGTTGCAATTGACACATTTCGTAAATCCGAAAGATTTGCTGCAAAATTATATGAAGTGAACGTAATATCCTGACAAGCTCTACAATGCAGAAGGACTGAAACAAGCACTCTACGTTCAGGCATATGCAGTAAAAAACTTAAAAAGTAAGCACAGACTGGCTTCGACTACAGCCGTACCCACGTAACTTACAAGTTAGGGATAACGAGCAAAGGAAAAGATAAGTGGCAGTTAATATCAAATTCTAAAGACAGAATTTTGTACCAGAATGAATTGCCTCGTTCTGGGCTGCCGTTGCGTCAGAAAGAACCACCACAGATGGATAGTCATGTGCAATAGCGTCGAAAGCAGTTGCACGTATGCAATTTGGGGTCTGAACACCTGCCAGCAAGTGAAGATGCATAGCATACTTAGTGATTAAATTGGCAACGGAATTGGTTCAGGTTACCTAGACTTCTTAAGCTTAAGATGAGGAGAGAAGACATATTTAGGATGAAATTGAGAGTAGTGTAGCAGGCTAAGACAATGTAAAACATATTCTCAACAATCATTCCAATAATTGTACTTTCAGTACAGGTCAGCACCAGAATGTGCACTAAAATTTCTCCTGTGCATTTAAATAATGCAATACTCCGTATTACACAAGGAAATCATGTCCTGTTCCAGTCAGTTGAATCCACCGACATGGTGTTGGTGACCAATTCCAATCAAGTTTGCAGAACTCCCTTCGCTGGAACAACACGTGATTTCTAGTTGTGTTTGCTCACTCTAGCGTCGCGATTGTGATAGACGAGACCAACAAGCCACCCAAGTGATATATTGACCGAGATATTGCAGCAAAGTCGGTTCATTTCTCGACAAGTCACAAGATTTCGAAGAGAAGCTACTATCATACGACATGAAATATACCTGCAACGACAATGTGATCAATCCCCTCCCTGCGAAGCACAAGATCCAAATTCGTTGCAAAGAAGGCACTGAATCTCCACTTCACAATTTTGTGCTCTCCAGGTCTTGGGACCAAACCATCTGCTAGAGCTGCACCGCCTGAGCCTCTCGCTGCTAGTCCAGTTGTACCATCGTAGAAGTGCTTCCGAAAGTTCTCAACATCTCTTCCAGACTCATGATGCTCCCGGACAACCTGCTCAATCACATTCATTTCTCAAATGTATCAAATGTATCACAAGTGAGTTTACAACTTACGAGCAGCATCTAAAACACAAGTAGGCCACCTTGTAACGTGAGGTGGGTCCCCTGAATTAACGATTCGAATCCTTATCCTTTTTTAGAAACCCTATTCGCTCCATAAGGGTTGTGATTTACGAAGGTCTTCAAAGAGCACCCTTACTCTGGGATGCGGATCTTCATCTGCAAGGATCTTCAAATCGTCGGGCCTGGTTATCCTCCTCTAGATCCTCTATAGTACAAACTGGCGTTCTGACTTAATTAGCTATTTGAGAATACAGAGCGGTTTGTTCTTGAGTCAGAAACTGTTGAGCTCGTATAAGGAGATCAAGCTGCCCAAAAAAACGTAATGACAAAAGGCATACTTAAATGGATAAAACCAAGGAGAAGCTCTAACACTGACGTGGTAACCAACGAGTACAAAACCTGCTTTGTTAAACACAGCCCCGAAAATGATTCAATAACTTGCGGTACAAATAGAATTAAGCATATGAATAGGTGACAAAGAAGGAGTACCCAAACAACAAAGGCTCCTTTCTCCCGAGCGATTTCGACCGCTTTCAACACAGCAGGAATGATTAACGGTCCTCCAGCTACAAACAAAGCAGCCTCCAGACTGAGGAAGTCATTCTGCAACCATAGCACGAATTTAGAGTCGGGTACAAAAGTATTGTACCCTTCCCTTCTATCTCCCACAAGGTACAGTAATTCTGAAAAAGCTAAAGTTACAGAAGTAAAACGATACAAAAAGCAACTCATCTATTCATACACTTGGTTGGACTTGTTAGCAAGTGGTGTAACCATGACTGGCTATATTTCTGTGATCACTGAAACTTAAAAGGAAATGGGGTTGTCAGCTGTCACAGACTTATAGTGGTCCACAATCTCCCACTTCAAAAGTGCATAAGAATTCATACATAGCAATAAATTATGATCAAATTTAACAGATTTGACTCTTGTACCAAAAGCTCTCACCTAGCTCTGACTATACATCTCCCAATGAACCCACATTCCCACTTACGTTAAAAAGCTTAAAGTGACGTATCCTCTACCTTAGCATCACCTTCAAATCACCCCAAGGTACAAGAATTCTGAAATACATAAACTTAGATCATTAGTCCAAAACAGCCAACGAACAGGGCATAGAGGATGTAACAACAACCTGCATGCCTATCACCAGCAAAGCAGTTTTCTTCCATTTCGACGCAGGATTTTCGTCCACTCCAGCCATTACACCAACTGCCACACATTAGAACTGTAATTAGGCCACTCCATCATACATCTTTAATCGTGTCAGAAACGCCTGATGAATTCAAGTCATCTAAAGAAATGTCGAAAGCTAATGTTCTATTCACACTTCTTAAAAAATAATCACAATCTGCAAACTTTTCCCCTATCGCAATACTAGTCTAACCAGCTAGGAATTGAAGAAACTAATGTAATTCGAGTGTCGTGAAATTGGGGTTCCAACAGAGGAACTAGACGCGGAAGTACAGCCTACTACAGTCTGCAATTCGAAAATGGGTTGAATCCTTTCGTGTATAGAAATCCTCTCAATTCCGATAACATCCTCGACAAAATAAAGAACCCTGGGGTCTCAAGTCTGGCAATGAAATATCATAGATTCCAATAGAAATTCGCACACCTCAAGTTCACAATTAGCTCAGAAACCACACCAAATATTCAGTTGAACAATCAAAATTCTCTAAAGAAGACGCGAAACCCAGTTGCACAAAACCACGGGGAGCTCCCATGGTCTACCTACATGTGAATTGGAAAATCTCCAGCTAGTTGTAGAAGCCCAACCAGAAACCTCTCTGCAGAAAAGTAAGCTTAGAGCTCATGAATGTGCAGTACAGTACAAAGAGAGGTCCAGTTTGTGATACCAAGTTGGAAATCCTGCTCAGTGCTCACCTACTTAGGCTGAAATCTGAAACTGCAATTCTGGAACTGCAATTGGATCTGCAATTCTTGAAACTCCAAGAGGACTGGCAAGCGGAGGAATACCCAATTGTGAGTATGTTAAGTTACAGTAGTATTCCAACTGTTTGGGCCTGATTTGGTCGAAACCTGATACCTCGTTTGATACCTGTACCATACTTGGGTGTGACATACCCAAACAGATCATACCCGAGTAAATTGTACTCCGTACCAATATCTCCTTCTTTAAGATCATCTGCAATGCAACAGCGGCAAAAGGCCCTGCAACGGCAAATCGCGGGCCATTCCGTGAGGCCTCCACAGTACTGATTCTTTACTTGAAAAATTTGACCCAATGCAAAGCCGGCAATCCAAACGTCAAATGGACTTTTTGGTATTATAAAAAGAAAGGAAGAAAAGAATCTACATTAGAGAAAGGACTTTTCATGAAAACAAGGAAAGTTAAATTGATTAGCACATATACCAATAAACTTTTCTTCGCATCCATTGGATACAACCGTTTTTTGTCATGATGACTCCCACGAATCAACTTGCCAAGAGTTTTCCCGGGGTTGGCAAAATGACAAAATATGCCGATCCCCGGGAGTCGCATACCGAGGCCGTAAAGTGGAGGTCTCCATACCAATTGCATTAGAGCACACTTTTAGTTAAAAATTATCGTCAACCTTGCACAGTACCAATACTGTGCATGGTGCCGGTTGCATTGTAGATGGTCTAATGTCACTTCTTCTGTTCTATCCAAAGCCATAGAACTCCCACTCAATATTGTGAAGACTGAAACTATGCTAAGTTCATTAAAAATTGTTCTGATTTGCATTGATGCAAATCTTAAAAAATCATAGAACATAAAAATTTGAGCAAAGTGCAACTTTGTGACACCAAAACTATGGCATTCAAGCTTGAAAGCACCCATACAACTTCACTTATCTTCAATGATTAATAACCTTTGTAACTTTGGTTTTTTAACCTTCAACTAGCGGTTGGTGCTTGCTATGCTACGCATTCATCATTAGAATTTTATTAGAATTTTTATGTATTAGATCAAATGCAGAACAAAAATTTCAATAAATCTTCAAATAAAAATTACGAAATTCTTTGTATAATTTTGTTTATAAGTAAGCATGTATTGAAATGTACAATAGAAATTTATTGAATGATGAATGAAATATATGCAATGGTGAATACTATAAAAGATACACATTTATTGTAATACATTCAAAAGTTGACTCAATTGTTACAAACAGTAATAACCCAAAAACTTGGTGAATTGAAAAGAAAAACTTGTAAATTTCAAAAACTTCATGAACAACTTAATTGTTGTGAAATCCAAAATCGCTTCAATTGAATAAATTTCTCAAATTAATTAATAGTAGCAATAGAATTTTGAAATCATAAAAGCTATAAAAGTGATATTACAAAGGTTATTGCAAACTACTACTCTATTTCTATAATATAACATTGTGTGAAAATATTATTTTTATACATGCATGATTGAAATTTTTTTTACAAAATATTAAAACTAATTATTTCAAAGACTTATTGAAATCATTATCATGCATTCTATTCAAATAAATCTAAATTCTACTAATATGTGATACAATGAATGCGTAGCATAGCAAGCATGAGCCCCTATTATTAATGGTAGCATTTGTGATATTACAGAGGGAGTTATGATTTTAGTAGTATGATAATAATCTCGTCATCAACGTATCTGTTTTGAATGCTATGAAAAAGTCTTAATGCCTGATTATATAGTTTTGTTTGTGCAATTGAGCATTAAGACATTTTTCATCCAAATTCAATCTATTTGGTTACTGAAATATAATTTCTTGGTATTAGTTTACTTAAGAGAATGTCCTCGTCAAGCTCCACCCTCCTCGTTGATGCATTTTTTTCCCGCAATACCCTCCTCCTCGGGCATTCCCCAACATTTCGATCAATAACTGTTGTTTCATCCAGACTCAGCATAATTGTCTACTACAGAGTATCTACGAATGTCAACAGGAAGAAAATTAAATCGTCTTCAGTTGTCAACTTGGAAAGATCCTCTCTTATATCACCACATGGAGAATCTCCATTATTCAAATTTTCTTTAAACAGACGCTTTGGTGCTGGAATTCTGGAAGGCCATAACAAACTTGTCCTTAAACTAACTAACTTTTTTTCTTTTTTTTTCTCCCTTCTGACACAAGTAAAGAGACTTTTTACTACAATAAAAAAAGGAAACAAGTGAAAACAACATAAACAAAGACACTTGTGTTATAGATTCTCATTCTATAATCAATGAAGGTCCTACATTTGGGTGATATTAGGTTAGCGGTTGGTATTAGGTACATCTAGCTTAGGTCTAAATTCATTCCTAAGTCCTTGAGTAACAACACTCTTTAATACCAAGTGCAAGCATAACTGAATAAAAGTTATCATTAGCAACTCCCACTCTAGACTCCAAAGGAGTGATGGGCTTGGACACTTCCATTCATTAACTTACCTATTCATTTAAAAAGTGAGAAAATTAATGTAATCCTTTTTTAGTACTACCATAGAGAGAGAGAGAGAACATGGTGGATTGCAATCAATATGGGATTGAGAACATCTCCACCATAGGCTTCCCTATCCCTATCCCCATTTGGATAAAGAAGGAGCAAAGATGGGTATAGGGAATGTGACCCCCCACCAGTTCTTTCCTAGTTAATTCTTTTCCTAAATATAGATAATAATAAGTCAAAGCACAAATGTACAACTAGTAACAAGGCCAAGTGGATAGTACAAGTACAAATTAGAGAAGCACACATTATGTTGCAGGAGTTAAAACATGTATAGGGGCTATTGGATTTCAATTTTGAATCTAGCCTCCTATGGGGGGAATTGAAAAATCTCCCTCTCTAAATTTTGAAGGATACATCATCAAGGAGGGAGGGGTCTTTTTTATCTGGATGAATTTCATCCGGATAGGGATAGGGATAGCCCTTGGTGGGACGCTCTAACAATTGTATTTTGTATCTTGTATTTGTACCCATATGTCATACCATATCAAAATTGTGCATAATTCAACATATGCATTCCATATGTGTTCCATATATTGTACCAGTAATAAAAAAACACTTGGTTTTTGGTTTTGGAGATGGATGGGCAAATCAAGTGCTTTGTTAATTTATTTTTTCTTTGTGGTTGTAATGAATTACTTGATGAGGTCTAAGGTAGGCGCATCCACTCCTGTGTGTTTACCACAATTTGTCAGTATATAGCAAAGACTCAGATTTTCTTTCCAGATTGTAGTGCATTTGGACATGACAATGGATTGAGGTACACGAACGGGAATGGGTGTGCCTACCTTATATATGGCTCTTTTTAAGGAATAGTGATGGGCTCTCATACTTTCTTTCACTGGATTCAAATTTTTTGAAAAAAAACAACCCGATCTTTAGTAGATGGAAGTGCAGGCCGTGAGTGATTCGATGCAATTGTAAAGAATTTCAAATATTGCTAAACAGGGGGACCTTGTTTTCTACACTGTTGACCCGAGGAATTTAGCTTTGGATCATTGACATTTGTATAGGAAAAACTTCATAAGGTAGCAACATCCATACCATCAAATTCAAGGTTTTGAACATGAATATAATTAATAAACATCCAATAAATTATAGGATCCTGTTAGCAAAAGAAAAAGAATGCATGTGCACTTTCAAATGTATTATTTGGATACTGTGAGAAAAAATTGTAAGTTTTTAAAGAGCCGACTACAAGTGCACCTAATACCAATATTGTGGTGTGATATTCAAATGTAATACATCCTTGTAATCACATCTATTCACTTCTACAGATTTTTGAAGATTTTTGAAGTGATGGTTATGGGTACAATGATGCATTAGAAGAGATTTGAGGCCTCCAAGAGCCCGTGAGTTATCCTGCCTTCCCGCAACATTCCCATGCAAGAAAGCTGATGTGGTCGCGCAAGTGCCACATCATTTTGGGGGAAAAAAAAGTTTGGCCTGAAATGATATTTGGAAAAGATCTTCTTTTTCTTTTTCTTTTTCTTTTTTGAAAAAACAATTTCTATCAGCCCATACCGGCTATTTATAGATCTGGCCAAATTGGAAAAACGGCCTGAAATGGCCCTCTAAAGACCCCAAATCTCCCCTAATGGTTATGAGTGTTGCTACCTTAATTAGAAACCAGCTATTTATCCTTGAAGTAAAGGAAACAGAAGAAGAGGAAACTTAATCAAAAGACTTAATTGATGCAACATTTTCATCTTATTTTATCTTACATCAATTGCTCGAATATCAGTATCATGCATTGTGCAATGTAATGTAAGCCATAAGATTGGATGCTGTGAGTTCACACACCACTAAAGCAAGATTGAAAGAAAAACAAAAGTGCACTGGAATCCATTCCATCTGCATGTAATCTTTGGCAACAGATTCTCCATCAATTCTATTTGTGACTTTGTTATAATCGTTCATCAATCAGCAATATGCCTTGTGCCATTGTATCTAGCTCGTCTACAACTGTATTTCTTGGGCTGAGGACCACTTCACACTATGGCCAAAGGTCGAGAGGCCATGGGTTTCCACCAAGCACACTGCAAGGAATTAAGAGTTCGGACTCTCAGCCCTTCACACTAGAAGGGCCACGTCCAAAGGCCATGGCCCTCCAACTACCGATGTGGCAACAAATTGTCTACATGGTGACGGACTCTCGAGGAGAGTTTGGGTCGTGCAAAAATGGAGATCCAAACTATGGTTGAGAGGCCGTGGAAGTTCATTTAATAACTTACAAGATCTCAACCGTTAGATTGGTATGGGTTTGGACTTTGGACTTGGCCTTTGGAGACTTCACACTATGGCCATTCAAATCGAGTGGCCATGGGAGTTTATTACTAAGAGTTTGGACTTTGGGCTTAGCCTTGAGAGGCTTCACACTATGGCCATTTAAGTTGAGACGCCATGGGAGTTCATTGCCATGGGTTTGGACTTTGGGCTTGACCTTTGGAGGCTTCACACTATGGCCGATCAAAGGCTCCAAAACCTATCATTTATTGTTCATTTCTTTGAACTCTCACCAAAAATTTGGACTCTCAATCCCACGTCCGCTCGACTTGGACGGCCATAGTGTGAAGAGGCCCTGATTCCATTACTTCAAATGTAGTTGTCCAGGAACCAAAAATGTGTTGCGCCAGTGCACCTCATTGAAGAATAAATATGAATGCATCATTTTGTTGATTTACTATTGTAGCTAATGCAGCATCAATTGAAATTATTTGCATGCAATTTAACAAAGGTAGTCAATTTGATCTTGGGGATGATATCCATTAGAAAAGTTGGGCACTCTAGTTTGATGTCATTTTGACACCACATGCCATTTCAGTGCCAACCTCCATGCAAACTTTGATTCTAAGTTTGCATCAAGGTTGGCACCAAATCATCTTGATAGTGTTTCACTGCACCAAATTGACACCATATTGACATGCCCTGACTATCCTGATGTCGGTGGAGAGGAGCTTGGAACGTGTACATTGCTTCCAATTCTATTTACTAGTTCGGACATGTTGAAAATACACAACTATCTATTCATGACATACAAGTAGGTACAATCAAAGACTCCAACGAACGAGACTCCAATATAGGTTGACCTAGATCCAGGTACAATCAATTGGAACCATGCACTTGACAGCAAATCATCTTCCTTGAAGAGAACACATTGGATGTTTATGTTATACTCCTAATGTCAATTTGAAACATATATTCCATACGGTATTCTAACAGTTTGACATGTTTCAAAACATAAGTTCCAATCTGTCCTCCATTCCAAACCTTTAAGTAATCATATGTCCTAATTTCTGGTGCCCAAAATTGCGTCAATTGAACGAAATGGACGAATATTTTTGAAACAAGAATTACGTTGATCTCTTAGGCTGGAGTTCTGGTTGCGTTCCATTTACATAATGGGAAGAATTGACACGGACTTGGAGGACTAGCTACTGAGAATCCTAGACATGATCAAATTCTTGCGTGCAAGTTCAATCAACTTACAGGTCTTTCCACACAAATATGCAACAACTATATATAAAGAATGTGGTGTCGACAGCAAGGCAAAATCTAGTATATACAAAAGCTACATGCACTAAATAAAATAAATTTGCCTTGCTAAATTCTGCAGGGTCTTGAAGTCCACAAAGCAAGAGATCATTCAGAATTTGTTGTTTGCAAATTAGGCTAGATGGAGTGATCTATGACATGTTCCACAATAGCGGGCAGAAAGCACAACCAAGTGTAATGGAGTATATCAAGGACTTGAAGGTTGCAACTACAAGGGCACTTACAAACACAAAAAGAATTTTGTAGCTCTTTAGATTATCATTTCCGGTCACCAGCATTGTCAACATGAATTAGTTGTGCCATTGGTTTCCACTTTGCCGCTTTCATCCTTTGTTCCTAATGCAAAATCATCTAAGACACCTTTCACATTCATAGTTTTTTGTACCAAAAATCAAAATGGATAATACAGATATTTTACTTGCCGCTTTTAATCTTTGTTCCTAATCCAAAATCATCTAAGAAACTTTTCACATTGGATCATTGCAAGAAAGGGCGTTAATATTTGTAGCGTTTCTTTTTTCGGGAGTACTTTGTAATTAAAAAAATAATTAAAAAAAAATATCAAAAAAATAATTAACGTGAACACCTTCAAGAAGAAGGTTTCCTAGGAAGGAAAAGCATAGGAAAATTTTCTAGGTAAGAGAACTAGAAAAGTAAAAAATCTCATGAAAATAGATACTTTCATTGTAGTTTCACATTTAATTGTAAAAAATAAGAAAAATAATAATTTGCAAAAACTAAAAATTGGACGTTCGATAAGAATTGATGGTGATGGGATAATACCAAAAGAATGATCTTAGAACCATTTCCAATGTTCAAAAATTGTGCGCAATGAGAATACCACTTGCACTCATATAGAAGACATAAAATAATGTATTTTTATATTTTTTGGCAGATATATGCTTTCCAACTATGCAAATAGACCATGAAAATTTCAGCTCCAAATCATTAAATTTGGGGACTCTTGACATAGTAAAAAACCCTAAACCGCATTGTATGACAAATTAAGAAAAATGATTTTTTAAATACAAAATAATTTTTTAATACAAAATAATTTTTTAATTATAAAATAATTTTTTTTAATTTCTAAAAAATAAGTAAAAATTTGATTACCATCAAGTTAGACACATTCAATAGAAATTTCATATTCATTGAACATATAATTCAAAAATTATAGCGGACAATAAGAGAAGGTACCTAGAAAACAGGACCGCCTATTTTTCCAATGACCCATTCATAATTTGTGTACAAAAAATGAAGTAGATAATATAGTTCATGTGTGTGAGGCCATGATGTCACTCATCTATAACAATCAAGGTTGTCCAGCTTGAATGATCCACACCATAGACTCACTAACCGAGGTTCAACATGAAATATCTTTACGTTGGATCTACACAACACTTGATCAAGTTGAATCTCACAACCGAGGCTTGCACCACTCGGCCTTTATAAGCAACCACTCTCATGCCACGGACATCATTTTGAAATAGAGCTTGAGAGCTTATGGTTAGAATTTGTGTGAGAGGGATTCTAATAGTGCGACTCTTGTTGCTTAAGCTTTTCATGCATTTGGAAAAGGAAGGAAGTGCTTGAGTGGTAAGAGTAACAAATCAGTGGTAGTAAGGGCCAATACATCGTTAAGCAAAAAGATCAATAGGAAGTTATGGAAGGAAGGAGTGCTACTGCATTATCCACCATTTTGGGTGGAGATGCCGATTGGGACAAATCTGAAGGGCCACGTCTAAATGCATTCGAGTGCCACATATGTTCAAAGCCCTTGATTGATCCCGTTGCAATTCCATGTGGGCATGTCTTTTGTTGGCCATGCGTGTTTCCATTGGTCGTCAACAAGCGGAAGCCAAAGCCTTGTCCCGTGTGTGGAACCTTCTTGACAGGAGACCTGAACATCTTTCCTCTTTATTGCGGAGCACGGTCAATTGAGGTTAGAGCTTCTTCCAAAAATGTCATCCCGCCACGTCCAAGCATTCCACAAATGTGGATACCTCGGTTTGCAAGCGTTGAGCGTTCAATCCAGAATAAGTTATGTTTGGATACTCCAAATCCTAGGATAGTGTTAATGCAAATAAGAGAAGAGATTGAACGTGAGAAAGCTCAAAATGAAAGGATGGTGGTTCACTTCAAAAGAGAAGAAGAGCGATTGTTAAATAAGAGTGCGAAGGTGGAACGGAAACTTGCAAGGATCAAACGGAAACTCATACAAGAAAAGTCCAAAATGGTTGTTGGCATTGCGAGGTTGGAAGGGCGATTAGCTCGGGCGGCTCAGTTGTTGCCTAATTGGTGGAGTGATTTGACCAAATGTTGGGGACTCCGTTGAACACAAAAAGTCATTGCATGATGCATCTTTTTCTTCCAACCATAGCCTCTAAAGTTCATACCATAGTGTACCTTTGTGGGAAGGGGAAAGTAGTTTTAAAGGACAGTTATTTACATGGAGTGTGTTATCCTTTATATTACTTTGTTTTTTATATGATAATAGTTCAAAAAAATCATTTCATATGAAAGGATTTATGTAGTTTTGTGTAGACATTATAATGATTTAAGTAGGCTCTTTTATTCCATTTTTACCTTTAAGTGGGTCTAGGAAATTGTTCAATTCTGGCTTTTAGAGTGTAAACTGTTTACTAAAATACTTGTAAGATATACATCCTAATAATTAGCATGTGTTTTGTGGACACCATTTCAACATTTCAGTTTATAATGTGTATATAAGTCTCAATATATGTAAAGCAACTATGTTACCATAGTATTGATTTTTACACATGTAAGAGGTGCAACAATGATCACAATTGAGGGTGCCATGTGTTCTAGGATTCAAATTACAGTGAGGACGTATTGTCTTGAATTTGTGCACCTTCTTTGTCAAATACACAAATTCACCATGTTGCAACAATAATTCATCTTATTCTTGACATTGAAGGGTTATAACCGTGCTATTGGTTGCTCAAGGTGTTGACTTCATGAAACTTTGAGTTGGCTAAAATGTAGCAATGAAAATGTTTAATTCACAAAGTATGTGGCATGTTCTAGTCTTAGAAGTTGACAATATGGTGATTAAAACCGCAAACATCTATATATCAATTGTTTTTTATGATCAAATAGAGGATAGTTACAACTCAATATATTGTCAATTGAACAATAATGAAGTTGACTAAGCCAAACCTCAACTTTGAAGCGACATGATTGTAGCTTGAACTTCTTCATAAATATGCATGGCATTATTAGTCCAAAATTATAACATGGAAGTTTGGTGTAGATTATAAAAATCCAAGGATGATAATATACAAAAGTGTGAAAGACTTTATACCTACCCACAAATTAAATTTTTTCATAAATTTCATCTCATTAATCAAAATGGAATGATTAAAAGCTTCTCACGGAAGTATAAAATCCTAAAATCAATTTCCAATTTTTATTTCTTCTAAAAGTTTTTCTTAAAGAAGTTTTTTGAGCGGCCCGGATTGCCCACCAAGTAGTGAAATTTTATATTATGCAATAATTTTTTAACCATGTTGTCAAAAGTTATGGAATTTGTTGGGCCTTAACGTTTCTCCTTGGGCACATTTTGTGTGAAATTTTGAAAGAAAAGAAACCAAAATTACATTCATAGTGAGTTGCCCAAATTGCTATGTTGTCAAAAATTGGTGTTTGGTCCTTTAGGGGTTAACTCAACTAGTGACTCCTTCAATCCAAGGATTTTATTTGTGGCCATTTTTTTTTTTGAATTATAATGTTGGAAATGCCACTAGAATATTTTATAAAACATTCTCTATTTCTTAATGGAAGGAATCACCAAAAATTCACCTGAATATTTCAAAATAAAATGGTATATTTAATTGCTGAATTTTTTATATGTGACCATTGTGCAAGTATATGCCCTATTTTATTGTCACAACCATGAGTATGTCAATTAATTGCTACAAAAGTGACAGCTAAGTCTTTTTTAATCTCCTTCCTTGTCCATTTTTCAACCCCTTAAATATGACAAATCATTTGTAGCACTCGCATTTGATACCATGTATTCTATTAATTTAGATACTATACAAATTAAATGTATTTGGTATACAAAAAAAAAAAAAGTTTTAGTCAACTAATTTTAATATTAAATTTAAAATCAAAGTAAAGGTAAAAATAGAGTATCCACAAACATATTTTTGAAGGTAAAAACAAAATCATTGGCTTGATGCCACCATGGCTAAAATTGTTTGTAGCACAATAGCTATAGCTCAATGACCCAATGACTTTTTGCAATCCATTTTCAAATTTTTGTCTAATTTTTTAATTTATGATAATACATCAGTATTCAATATTTTTTGCCCTATCTATTAGAACACTATAAACTCCCTTTTATACACCTCCTCCCTCCATGAGGGCTTTTTGTCAACACCAAGCATGCCCTCCATCAACCCGATTGTCTAGGATACTATGTCGTACATCCCAAAACAAACAATATAAACATACAAACAAACTATTAGTTTGAATAGTATAGATGTTGGAATGTTAATATTGAAGTATAAGTATTGGAATAGTTTGAGAAACACTTTTTATTTTTGAATAGATGAAGTTGCCTTACTTCACTGAAATATTTCAAAATAGGATGATATCACCACATTTGGAAGATAAGATATACAGTTGGAATTGATGATTAGTTGATGTTTCATCCTAGGGATTTTTTATATCTGTAGCTATTTCTTCTTGAGTTGCAATATTGGAATAAAAATATTAAAAGAAATTTGTAAAATATTTTCCATTTTTGAATGGATATACTCCTTTAGCCCTGAAATAAATCCAAGGGTTCCAAATATATTTGTCTCAAATTAAATTCGAAATTGGTTCTCCGTAACTTGATGGACAACAACTAAAGCTAGTTTGAACACCTTGAAGTAAGAGAATCTGCAGATGTCACGCTCCAAAGACTACCTTGCAATGGAAATCAAAATGCAGCCTCTAACCAACCAAAGGTAAAGATTTCAACTCAAAACTATACAGAAACTGCTACTAACCAATATCTTGTGCAGAATTTCTTGGGGTTGAATCACAAGACACTGTTAGAATTAAATACAAAGGACATCAATGAACGTCATTGCACCAATATTGCTCAAAGAATGATTAAAATTAATACCATTGGATCAATTCCCCCGAAGAGAAATAAATTGTAACTTTTGCCGCTTGTTTTCAATATGTGCCGCTTGTTTTGACTTCCATTCTTTCACACCTAGTGGGGATCATTAAGTAGAAGCTATAATATATCTACAATTGTTTGAAAATAGGAATAACTCATGCATTAATCTAGCCATATTTAGGAAACCCCAAATTTATTTTGAGACGGAGGGAGTAAACGCCATCAAACATTTCCAGAAAAAAAAAAGAATGTGATTGTTGCATCGCATCTGGATGAATGGTCCTCCATTCCAATGAATAACTGATGTTTCATCCAGACCACATAATTCTCTCCTCAATGGGTTGAAAATGAAATCGTCTTCAGTTGTCAACTTGAAAGGTCCTCTCTTATATCACCACGTGGAAAATCTCCATTATTCATAACAGTCTTTTTGGCGCTGGACCACTGGAAGGCTCCATAACGAACTTGTCCCCAAACTGTGGCGCGGAGAATTCTGTCAGTCCTGTTTTTAGTAAAAGAAATACTCCGTATGAAAATACAAGCATCAGGTTGTGTAAAAAAAAAATAAAAAAAATACAAGCATCAGGAATACTCCGGAATAGAAGTTATCATCAGTGCCCTTGGACCAGGGAGGATTGACCCCCCTATTGCCCCAAGTTTTACCCTTGCAGAAAATATGGGAATTATTTATTTGCCACATATGGAAAAATTTGCAAATTCTGAATTCATATTTGCAATTAGAGGCCCCAAATTAGCAAGGAGACATGTAGAAATACAAAACTTAACCCCTAAAGGACCAAGGCCATTTTTCTGCCAAAAAACACTCAAAACTGCCATTTCTATAGCAAAGAGTAAAAAAAAATTGAATGTTTTTTTTTTCACATCTAACCATAGGATCTTATACCTAACTAGTATGACAATGTGCGGCAGAAACTTCAGATTTTTTGATCACATAGATTGCAAGATATCTGCGTTTAAAGTGAAAAAAACAAGTTTCTCAGCACATTGTGGGACTAGATTTTTTGACTTTGAACATTTTAACTTTAAATTTTTGCACTATCGAGTTTTGAGCTTTAAATCTTTATAGTGGATAATTGAGTTGAGAGTCTAGCAAAAGCAAATCAAATAAAAAAACTAAATTTTCATTATTAAAAAAATTATTAAGTAGAAATAGGTATAAGATAGAAGGAAAGTCTAAAATATTAATAAATTTTATATGGAATTGAAATGCACTAATTCCAATGGTGAATTGTTCTAGCAAAAAAACAAAACCATGTGGGAACTTTTTTTATGAAAAATTGTAAAAATTGCATTCAGAAATGAATCCCACAATTTACTTTTTCAGGATGATGCTCTAAGTGCCCCAAAAATTAGATTGTCCATAACTTTCTCATAACAAATCCAAATGGAACAAATCAAAGCTTTCCAGATAGACAAAAATATAATCTATGGGAAGAGAAATTCGATTTTTTTCTATAAATTTTAAATTTTTTTTTCCCTGCCCCTTCTCCCCTGTTTTGAGCTTATTTGGGCATAATTTTTTTTTCCCTGCCCCCTCTCCCCTGTTTTGAGCTTATTTGGGCATAATTTTTTTTTCCGGGCACCAATTGAACCAAAAATTATATTCCCACAAAGCCTATTATTTTTTCTAACTTCCAAAAAAGTTTCAAAAAATTAGGACAAAAATTCAGCGCATAGGTACTTGCCTAAAATCCCAAATGTCCACCAAATTGACAATGGTTCTTTAGGGGTTAAGCAACACAAAATAGGGGGCAATTTTTACAATTATCCTTTGATGGAGCAATAGGGGGTCAGTCCTTCCTAGTTTGTACGGCCCTTGGCATGTCCTATAAAGGAGTGATGCCTGGACTTGTGGACACTTCCATTCACTAAAGTAGACAAGCCTATTACCACTCTGATTTGCAATCTGAATATATTGGGGCCAATTCCAAAAAGGGCGTGTATTTTCAGAGGTGTGCGCTTGTTTTACAAAACAAACCTAAGTGGAATTATAATTTTTTGATCAAAATTGTAATTTCTATGAATTTTTGAAGTGTCAACCCTGAATTACAAAACCGCTTGTAGATTGGAGTCATAAACATCATACTAACAATCCATAACTACCCTTCCACGTATCTATTAGCATGTAAGTATGTACCAATGAAAAATTGACACATTATTCTTTGTGATATCAATGCTCTGATTTTGTCAGGAAAGTGAGTGACGTTGGATGAGTGTAGTGGCGGAAATGGGGGCAAAAATAGGATGGCGGAAATAGGAAGCTGGTGGCTCTAGGCTAGTTTACTTTATGTCGAAATATGTCTTAGGAAAAAAACGAGCCCTTTTGGGGGCCGTGAGTTTGCAGCAAGAAACGCCAAGGGAACATTTTTTGAACAAATGTTGTTTTGAAAGTCAACTCAAAATTCAGTCACAGGACTTCAATTTGACTAACCCCTAAAGTATCATTTGTCTCCTCGAGTAACAATTTGGATCTGGGCAGGTTCTTCCTATCTCAATTTTCAATGATATTTTTTGAAATTTTTTAGGAGTTGTATACTTTTGTGAAAGCTTTGTGAATATAAGTTTTATTTCAATTGATGCCCAGGAGCAAAAGTTATGGCACAAGAAGCAAAAATAAAATTTAGTGAGCAGCACAAAAAAATCACAGAAAGTCAAAATAGTTTTTTTTCAAATTCTTTTCTCAAAGATTATATTTTTGTCTACATATGAAGCTTTGTTTCATTCACTTTGGACTAATAATGAGAAAGTTGGACAATGGCTTAGTTTTTCGGGCAATCTAAGCATCTTCTTGAAAAAATAACTTGTAGAATTTGTTTTTGAATGCAATTTTTAGAAATATTTCAAAAAAAATTGTTAGACAAGGTCAAATTTTTTTGCTAGAACAATCTCACCGTTGGGATTATTGTGATTCAATTCCATTTAAGAGCTATCAACAATTTAGTTTTTTCTTCAATCTTGAACCCACCTCTACTTAACAATTTCTCAAGGAGTGAAAATTAAGTGCTTCTTTTCCTAAGTTTTTTTGGTAGTTTTTTTGGTTTATCAACTCAATTACTTATCATAAACAAGGAGAAAATCAAAGTCAGTAGAGCAAAAAAATTGAACTAAAAAGATTCAAAGCCAAAAAATCTAGTCAAGCAAATTTCCAAAAAACTTGTTTATTTCACCTTAAATGCATATATCTTACAATCCATATGGTCAAAGTTTTTGAAATTTCTTCCACGTATTCATGTACTAGTCAAATATAAGATCTTATAGTTGGATATGCAAAAAAAACAATTTTTTCATGTTCTTTTCTCTTTGCAATAGAAATGACAAATTTGAGTGGTTTTTGATAGGAAAATCACCTTGGTCCTTTAGGCTAAGGTAGCAGACTCATTTCCAACCACCCCTTGATTACCAACCTATAGACTATACTCTTTGTGACCATAGACTTTTCAATTGAGGCGCACTTCAAGGAGTAGTTGTGGCGCATTATGATTGCTACAAAGCTCTAAATATTGCAACCAGCCCTTGGTCATCTTTGCAATAAGCCTCTAGTCAGAAATAGAAAGGTCTATATCACCATTATTGGTCAAAGAAAATCTTTCACTAAAAATTTCATAGTAGTTACATTATTTATAATAAACTTCAGGAAAAATATGCAATCCTTCCAAACTCTATTTCTATGCATGGGAAGAATTTTGCACTCAAAAACCCTGCGCTCCAAATATGCATAATTGCTTAAGTGGTTGGAAATTGGTCCGTTACCTTAGCTCAAAATGGCTCTAAGTGCACAGGGTTGCTCAAACAATATGTGAAACAATATGCTGATGGCACTGCAAGTTGGCTCCCATTAGATAGAGAGGGTGCGAAAATTCTCGTAGAGCATAGAAGAGCAAATTTTACACGTTCTCTAATTCAAGTGGACATTCAAGAAAAACGTTTTAGATTCCTGATCTTTTGAAATTATTTTTTTTTGTCATGCCTTGTTGCTGGAAAATGACCCATAGAAAGTGGACCGACAACATTGAAGGTTGCTTAGTGTTATATGGGACCATTCATTTCATCTCATGAGTTTGCATCATTTCATGAGTGTGTTCTATGAGGGAATGAGCAACAAAAGGTAGCAATGCCCTGCACAGTACACAATCCTTAGGGCATTACCACCATAGACTCCTCAAACAGGGGCGCCAAGGCCACACTTAGCGAGCCCATTCAAGAAGCCCGGTCCGTGTGTCTCGTCTCCATCCTACCGCAACACGGGCTACAAATATAGGGAACCGGGTTTGCACAAGTCCCATAGTGCCACCGAGCATGACCTCATCAATGCCAAGACAAAAGAGCCTTGGAAAGTACCTCATAATTGTAAATAAGGACAAAGTAGTCAATAGCAAGTCACGGTCAAGGTTCTCCATTTAGCCGTGTGTTCATCGAAATTGACTATGCCTGGCCATTTTTGGGCCCTTGCCATGCGTGCCATGGGGAGGTTAAATTGGCCGGGCACGGCCACTTCCCGGGTTTGCGCCACATTTGGAGTAGCCCTGGCGATGCTCTTAGAGAAATGGTGGTAATGCCCTGCACAGGGCGTAACCCTTAGTACAGAAGTTGCTAGGAGCTTATGAGTGTATTAAGTATTAAGTACAAGTGTGGGTGGAATCTCACGGAGCGCACACATTCAAAGATTTTTAGTTATAAGCACACGTGTGAACAAAAGGAGTACATCATGTATGTACACACACGATCAACACGGCCCACAGTGCAACACTTACAATTAGACTGACTAGCGTAAAGAAAATTATACACAATGCCTTGCCCCACATGCCACATGCTTGTGAGCATGCTACACTACAAAAGAAAGGGGTGTTTTAAGTAGTGTCCTAGACATCACGTCTTTTAAATAACGTCTTTTAAGTAAGTTTTTAAGTAAAATTTTACTAAAAAGATTGTCTTTTTAGTAAAATTTTACTTAAAAACTTACTTAAAAGATGTGATGTCTAGGACACTACTTAAAACACCCCTTTCTCTTGTAGTGCTACATGCTTGTGAGTTCTCATTGGTGGAAGCCAAACTAGGAACAGAACTCAAAAAGAATTCTACTTTGGACCAAAAAGGAGTTTGATCCCTAGTGCTATATTTTTTGCTATTCTAAGGGAAAGAAACCTTGGTTTCTTCTTGCTTTATAATTAACTCTAATGTCTACAATATTGGTATAAACCTAGTAGCAACTTCTGTTTTTCAATACATGAAGTTCATATTACAAGGTCAAATTTTGCAATCTAATAAGGTAACTACACCTAAAACCAACACCTTGCTAAAAGCGCCATCTACAGACTCTTGCCTAAATAGTACTCCCACTATTCATGATAGTCTATTGTCGGTTTTAGAAACACCTATTCTCAATACTTTGAAAATTTGTAGTTTATTCATAAAATACATTGTAAGAAAATCTAGAATCTCCTTTTGAATACCAATAAAATCTTGCAAAACCTTTTTAATACATTGATGGAACCATGCTCAATTGCTTATTTGTTGGTTTCAGGTGTACTTACTTTAATCCCTAAAGGATTAGGACCTTTTTTCTGCCAAAAAACTCCCAAAAATTGCCATTTCTAGAGCAAAGAGTAAAAAAATTTAAAAATTGTTTTTCTTGCTCATCTAACCATAGGATCTTATACCTAACACTGACCCATTTCCAACCACTTAAGCAATTAAACATATTTGGAGCACAATTTTTTTGAGTGCGGAATTTTTCTCGTGTACGGAAATAGAGTTTGGAAGGATTTCATTTTTTCTAGAAATTTATTGCAAAAAATGTAATTACTATTAAATTTTTTAGCGAAAGATTCTCTTTGACCAATAATGGTGATATAGAACTTTCTATTTCTGACCAGAGGCTTATTGCAAAGTTGACTTTGAAGTGCGCTGCAACTGAGAAGTCTTGGGTCACAAAGAGCATAGTATACAGGTTGGTAATCAAGGGGTGGTTGGAAATGAGTCCGTTGCCTTAGCCCCTCAAGGACCAAGGTAATTTTCCTATCAAAAACCACTCAAAATTGTCATTTCTATTGCAAAGAGAAAAGAACATTAAAAAATTGTTTTCTTTGCATATCCAACCATAAAAGCATATACTTGACTAGTACATGAATACATGGAAGAAATTTCAAAAGCTTTGGCCATATAGACGTTGTAAGATATATGCATTCAAAGTGAAGAAAACAAGTTTTTTGGAAATTTGCTTGACTAGATTTTTTGGCTTTGAATCTTCTTAGTTCAATTTTTTCGCTCTACTGATTTTGATTTTCTACTTATTTATATTAAGTAGTTGAATTGAGAATCTACCAAAAAAACTTAGGAAAAGAAGCACTTAATTTTCACTCATTAAAAAATTGTTAAGTAGAGGTGGGTGTAAGATTGAAGAAAAAACTAAATTGTTAATAGCTTTTAAATGGAATTGAATCACAATAATCCCAACGGTGAGATTGTTCTAGCAAGAAAATCTAACCTTGTCTAACAAGTTTTTTTGAAGAATTCTAAAAATTGCATTCAAAAACAAATTCTACAAGTTTATTTTTCAGGAAGATGCTTAGATTGCCCAAAAAACTAAGCCATTGTCCATAACTTTCTCATTATTAGTCCAAATTGAATGAAACAAAGCTTCATATGTAGATAGAAATATAATCTTTGAGAAAAGAATCTGAAAATAATTATTTTGACTTTCTGTGATATTTTTTGTGATGCCCGTTAAATTCTATTTTTGCTTCTTGTGCCATAACTTTTGCTCCGGGCATCAATTAAAATAAAAACTATACATTCACAAAGCTCTCGCAAAAATATGCAATTCTAAAAAATTTCAAAAAATATCATTGAAAATTGAGATAGTAGGAACCAATCCAGATCCAAATTGTCCCCGAGGAGACAAATGGTCCTTTAGGGGTTCGTCAAACTGAAGTCTTGTACGGAGTAATTGTGAATTCTGAGTTGACTTCCAGAACAACATTTGTTCCAACTTCAATGCTCCCTTGGCATTCTCTGCTGCCGCTAACTCACGGCCCCTCGAGGGCTCGATTTTTTCCTAAGACATCTCTCGACATAGACACATAGTGAATGGAAGTGTCCGCAAACCCAGGCATCATTCCTTCATTAGAGAAAAATCCAGCCCTTCATTTTCTTTGCATAGTATGTCAACTTTGAAATTGTTCTTGATGAGCAGTCAAAGTTTCTCACTGCTGGAGCAATCAAGTCCTGCATATTTTTTATTTTTTAAAATTTTTTATTTTTAAGATTTATTTTTTATTTTTTATTCATTTTTAAATAATTTTTTGTTCGGAATTCTGGATTCATGTGCCATACTGCCATTGCTGTTGCAGTTTCTGCAGGGCAGAAATAGGGAGAAAACAATTTTTTGAGCAAAATAAAAGCAAATTTCAGGATACTTTGGAGGGTTGTGGAGTAGCCCTGTAGAGGCCTGAAATTTCCTCTAATGTGTGGGAGTTGCCAAGGGCCACACTGACTAGGAAGACGGACCCCCCCCCCCCCCCTCCTCCCATTGCTCCATCAAAGGATAAATGTAAAAATTGCCCCCTATTTTGTGCTGCTTAACCCCTAAAGGACCATTGTCACACTATAAGAAACCCATGTTTTTTTTTATCCTTGGATTTTGCGTACTGATGTTGCGATTGGTGTCTTGAAATGTCTACATGGACGTCCAAAAAATCACTTTGCTCAAGACTCAGGTTTGACATTAGATTTGACGTCGGACATCAGCATGCTTGGGGACCGGATGTCCCAAAAAAATGGGTCAACGGGGTCCTCAAAGGCCGCCATGTGGCTGCCACCTAAGCGCCACATATGCACGAGCAGCCACGTAGGGAACTTTTTCATCCATTTTTGGCCATGACGTGGCATCTGAGGTGGCACGTGACGTGGCGGCGGGAAAAGTGATGTGGCATCCAACAAGGATGATGTGGCATGCCACGTCAGCATATTTTTTGTTGTCTAAGAATTTTTTTATTATCTTTGAAGATGTCAACATAGACATCTATACATTTTCTGAGACATTAACTCAAACGTCCAGACGTTTTCATAGATGTATTTTGAAACATCACCTTAGATGTCCAAATTTCTTGTGACATCAATGTAAACATCTACTTTTCATCATGAATACCTCTGGCAATGTTTGGTATGATCTAGAAGAACAAAATGATGTCACATTAAACATTCATGGAATGGAATGGACTATTCAACATGATATTAATATGGACAGTCTCACATGTCTCATATGATATCCCTCATGCATGTCATAATGTCCAATATAACATGTCATACACAATACACCATACATTATATATCATACATAATATATCATACATAATATATCATACATTATACATCATATACCATACATAATACGCCATACAAAATACACCGTAATTGGCAATTATGTCACACGTCTTCAAAAGCCACTCGATGTGAGTTTATGGAGGGGAGAAGATGAGCTCTTTATACAAGTGGAGTGGTAGAGGGGAAGACAAACTATATGGGACATTGAAAACACTGGATTTAAATTTTGGTGGAACAGCATACAAACGTCCAGTAGGATGTTTTTTGCATGTCTCAAAGGCCGCTCTGATGACGTCTCTATAGATGTTATACCAATTGTGACTATATTTCTTAAAACATCTAGAGGTCTACAACAATGTACAAGAAAACATCTCAACATGTTATAAGATGTCTTTAGTGACATCTCTACGTCTACTTAGACATCTCCAAAATAAGTGTAGAAAACGCAAAGAGACAGCCTCGCTATGTTGACGTGACATGCCACATCAGCATAATTTTATACCACGTCAACTAATTTACACGTGGCATGCCATGTCATATGCCATGTCATCTTATTTTCTCCAAAAGCTGCCCAGAGGTTGTCCAATCCCTTTTTTAACCTTGGTCAGACTTTTATCCAAAAAAAAAGTAATTTTCAAAAAATTACCCTTTTTGAAACTTTTTCCTCAAAGCTGACGTGGCCATCCATGTTTTTGCGGACACCTTGTTGGACATCAGTGAGTCCTTAAAAATGTCATCAAAAATCTTGATGTCCTCAGGAACACCAACTGGTTCCATTCAAATTTTCCACAGTCATCTGGAACATCTTTAGAAATTTACCTTAAACTGCAATCCTCTTCTTTAACGTCTTGATGTCTCAGCGGACATAGTATGTTAGACCTTGGACATCACATGTTTTTGGGCAGACATAAAAAAAGAATGGGTTTCTTATAGTGTCGCTTCAGTGAACATTTGGGATTTCGTGCAGGTACCTGCGGGTTGAATATTTGTCCCGATATTTTGAAACTTTTTTAGAAGTTTGAAAAACTAATAAGCTGCTTGAGAATATAATTATTTTTTCAATTGAAGCCTAGAAAAAGAAGTTTTGCCCAAATAAGCTCAAACCAGGGGAGAGGGGGCAGCAAACAAAAAAAAATTAATTCTAAATAAAATTTGAATTTTTTTCCATAGATTATATTTTTGTCGATCTGGAAAGCTTTGATTCATTCCATTTGGATTTGTTATAAGAAAGTCATGGACAATCTAATTTTTTTGGCACTTAAAGCATCTTCTTGAAAAAAAAAAATTTAGGATTCATTTTTGAATTCAACTTTTACAATTTTTCAAAAAAAGAGTTTCCACATGTTTTTTCTTTTTTTTGGTGAGATCACTAATAGAAAACCCAACGACGCTAGCATTTGAGCGCGTGAGCGTGAGCCTAAGAGCGGTGAGCGGGGATTGTGTGAGCCTAGAAATTTAGAACATGATGTAATTTCTAAATTTTTTGGTTAAAAAGTTAAAAGATTGTTTTTTTTTAATAAAATTTATTATATTTAGGAAATACAACCTATTACCACAAGACCCATGACCGTGGATTTTAGATCTAGAATCATAGGAAGGTGGGGCTTTTGCATCTTTTGAAATTTATGTCATGTTCTGAGAGGCTGTCCCAAAGTGGGCTAATCAAGTGAGAGTACAAATCATTTAGAAGCAATTCTAAGGATGAGAAGAAGATATATTCAAATAAAATATCAGAGGATGTGGAACATTGTGTATATAATAAAATATTTTATTGCAGCAAGAAATATACATAAGAATATGAATATAATTTTTTGCTATTGGAATGTAAAAATTTTGAAGATAGAATAACAGTGCTACGTATCTACTACATATCATGCTAGTATTTGTCAACTAACTTACTTGTACGTCTTGATGATTTTGGCAATAACAATTGCTTTCTTAACTTCATCCAAGCAAGGATATGAATGTGGATGAACGTGTCTATCTTATAATCTAGTTTGTAAAAGTAACAAAAGATGTAATAAAGGTGTTTGCAGTTTACTTAATACATGCCATACTTTAAATGGGAGTCCCATCCATACTTCCATAATGGAGACATGTACAAGATGGAAAATTGAAAAGTGTGATGTTATAAACCTTTTGTTGAAGTTCAGTCCCAAACAAAAGTATAAGAAATAGCACTAAATCTAAGGCAAGGAAGGAAGTTCACCCTAATTGTATTTGCAATAATATTCCTTGCATTTTCCTATATATTGTGGTGATTTTTAATTTATGCTTTGACAAACTTGCTTGCCATTCCAAATGGAAGAGATTCTTTCAGCATGTGTTAGTCAAGGATAAATCCGCAGCTCATGCTCAAATATCCTAGGCAAGGTGAATAGATGTCAAGGTGACATTAGTTTAGTAGATTGTAGGTGGAACCAGCTTATTCAAGCTCAATGATTTTGGTACAAGTAAAATTAGTATCGGTAAGAACAAGCTCAACCTCGGGGATTTCTATCTTGATAAGAATATGAGAAAGCTTAGGTACCATGACGTATCATGCAATTTAATAAGCACAAAACCAAAAATTCTTGATTTGAACTGTTGTACCTTTGCACTCATTCTTTTGCCCTTTGTAAGTAGGGGCAACAATGGGTTTCCCATGCCTACAAATCAATAGCTTGCATTTGGCCTATGTGTACATCTAAATGGCGTGACATTCTTTCCTTGACTTGTCTGAAATTCTCGCTATGTGTTCCAATGTATCGCAATCCGTTTGTACCACAAATCAGGTATGGAGCATGATTGCTTCAAAACTCCTCAACTGTATAGCTCCAAGTTACATTCTAGTAATGGACAATCTAATTTGAATCAAAGGATAAGAGAAGTTAACTTTGTTCAAGTGATGAATACCACCTTCAAAATCAATTAGAAGATCTAATTTCCTTTTACTAGAACCAAAAACCTTTTTTTCCTCTAAGTGTAGAATTTGAATGCAGAAGTCTTTTGCTTCAAGCATCTTGTTGATTGCGTTTGCAATTTTCTTTTGGTTTCAAAATGCCAAAGCTGTCTTTAATTTTAAATCCTTTTTGGAGGGTTTTTTTCCCAAAAGGGCCCCATAGAACAAGCCCTATGGTTGGTCATCTGTATGAAGGTTCAAATCCAATCATCATACATGGCAATTAACATGTTAGATCTACATTTTTTGGAAGCTTGTATTTGTTTGTAATGCACTATTTCTTTGAGGTTGCACATTGGGACATCTGTTAGTTCTTCTTTTTTTAGTTTCTGCAAAGATGATTAATGAAGTCATTGTTCAAACGGTTTTCAATTTACAATATAGGGTAAAAATAGAAAAAAAAATGAGGTTAAAGGTAATACCATTTCCATGAATCCACCCCACTAACGGCATCAAAAATACCAAATGCGAATCAATCCTCCAATTTTCAAATTTCTAATTCAAATGCAGCTCCAAAGGAGTACCACCCAAGCTCTGATTTCTAGAATCATCTTATCCACTTCAAACGTTGATGCTCCATCCTTGTATTGTTTGTAGAGTTGGATATGCTAATTTTATAATTCTTTAGCAATTAGCTTCTTTATATCCTTGTGCATGTTTATTTCCTAGTGGAATAAGCAAGTCCTTTCATAGTTTACCATTAGAACAAATGGAACCTGTGACCCATACACAATGAAAACTGCATTAAAGTTGGCTTGAGCACTATCACACATAAATCCTTGGAAGGTTGGATCTGACACCCCATTTTCTACTATGACCTATTTGGACAACGCCAAAAATGAGCTAACCTTTGGTGCCCTCAATATGTGTATCACAAACAACAATGGTCATGACTTTGCAATAAGTGGAATTATAGATATGACAAGCGACAGTTGTCTATGATTTTATCCTTTTCATATGATCAAACATGACAAATCAATTCTCAAAGTTGCCACTTGACTGCATTTGCTTTACAAGATCAACTCCACTCCCAAATCCATCCACAATCATCTTGAACAAATGCTATATTCAATTAGTAAGCTTGACTTAAGTTAGCTAAAAAAAAAAGTGCCATCTTTTTTGGCTAAATCTAGGACCAAATAACCAAATTATCACATAAATGTGAAGATGATTTTCCAAAAATCCAAAGAATCTAATAACAGTTCATTGAACCATATATTAACTATTATTTGACCATCTATTATCAAGAATTTTTTTTTATGGTTGAATGAAGGAATTACTTCATTCATATTTAGTAAGATTGAATGATTGAGAGGTTGTTTTTATAATGAAATTCATTGTCCGTCATGAATCCGCAAAGAATATAAGACAATTTAAAAATGAGAGCTTGACCACTCATTGTCAAAATGCAGGAATTGTGTCCAATGTAGAACTTTAGACCTCATTTTGTAATAGTAGAATAACTTTGTCTAAAATCTTTGAGAACAAAAAAAGTTGGTAAATCCAAATCACTTTCATCTCCAAAAATTCGTTTGTGATTTTGAGCCTCCAAAAAAAAGTTATGGATAAAACTTAGAGAAGATGTTTGAAAATGTCCCTTCCAACCCCTCTCTAAACTTTGTTAACAACTTCTGATTTAAGGCTTCAAATCTCAAATGGATTTTTAGAAATAAAACTTAACTTCATTTACTAACTTTTTTCAGTTCGAAATTTTCTTAAAAAAGTTATTTTACTAAGCCAAAATGAGGTCCAAAGTCGTACATCAAACACAATTCC
The DNA here is from genome assembly GCA_963969595.1 of Neckera pumila. Taxonomy (NCBI): domain Eukaryota; kingdom Viridiplantae; phylum Streptophyta; class Bryopsida; order Hypnales; family Neckeraceae; genus Neckera; species Neckera pumila. Next base: position 3,021,189 of record OZ018415.1, on the reverse strand, counting down.
TGCTTTTGACTTAAGTAACTAGGTATGAGTGGTTGAGCTCCTAGTAATCCTAATCTACATATCCCACATGGTTTGTTTTGCCTCCTACCACCTCACTTGTATAAAGAGCTTGCCCTCTCTTATAAACGCACTCACAACTAGTGGCCTACAAATCTACATGAGTTTGCTTAGATGTTGCCAAATAGCTTGCAACATATGCTAAAATTTGGTCAAATGTTAAAAAAAATTGCCTTCTTGAACCCCTGCCGTTAACGGCAATGGTTTTGGAGGTTCAAATTTTTCTGCAATATTTAATACAATTTGGTCAGATGTCAAAAGAATTTGCCTTTTAAATCCAAGCTGTTAACGACAACGGTTTTGGGGGTTCAAATTTTCTTGCAATATTTAATACAATTTAGTCAAATGTTAAAAAAAATTTGCCTTTTTAAACCCCAGCCGTTAACGGCAATGGTTTTGGGGGTTCAAACTGTTTTGCAATATTTAATATAGTTTGGTCAAATGTTAAAAAAAAAGAGTTGCCTTCTTAAATTCTTGCCGTTAATGGCAATGGTTGCAATATTTAGTACAATTTGGTCAAATGTTAAGAAAAAAATTGCCTTCTCAAACCCCAGCCGTTAACGGCAACGATTTTTGAGGTTCAAATTCATTTGCAATACTTAATACAATTTGGTCAAATGTTAAAATAATTTGCCATTTTAGACCCCAACCGTTAACGGCTATGGTTTTGGAGGTTCAAATTTTCTTGCAATATTTAATGCAATTTGGTCAAATGTTAAAAAGAATTTGCCTTCTCAAACCCCAGCCGTTAACGGCTAGGGCTTTGGAGTTCAAATTCTCTTGTAATATTTAATACAATTTGGTCAAATGTTAAAAGAAATTTGCCTTTTCAAACTCCAGCTGTTAACGGCTATGGTTTTGGGGGTTCAAATTTTCTTGCAATATTTAATGCAATTTGGTCAAATGTTAAAAAAAAATTGCCTTCTCAAACCCCATTTGTTAACGGCTAGGATTTTGGAGTTTAAATTCTCTTGTAGTATTTAATACAATTTGGTCAAATGTTAAAATAATTTGCCTTTTTAGACCCCAGCCGTTAATGGCTATGGTTTTAGGGGTTCAAATTTTCTTGCAATATTTAATGCAATTTGGTCAAATGTTAAAAAAAAATTTGCCTTCTCAAACCCCAGCCTTTAACGGCTAGGGCTTTGGAGTTCAAATTCTCTTGTAGTATTTAATACAATTTGGTCAAATGTTAAAAGAAATTTGCCTTCCAAAATCCAACTGTTAACGGCTATGGTTTTGGGGGTTCAAATTTTCTTTTGCAATATTTAGCACAATTTGGTCAAATGTTAAAAAAAGATTGCCTTCTAAAATCCTAGCCATTAACGGCTACAATTTTGGGATTCAAATTTGTTTGCAAATTATGCTAGAATTTGTTCAAATGCAAAAAAATTGGGCTTTCTTAGAGCACAAATGTTTATAGTTTTCTTTGTTTTGAGAGGTTAAGGTATCAAGGGCAAAATCAATTTTAAAGCATCAAGGACAAAATCAAAAATCAATATTTTTTTATTATGTATGATTTTTTGGACAATTGGTAGGACTTTTTTGAGGGATGATGTCATAAATCTTGCTGCACACTTTGTTACTTGTGGTTATATGGAAGGAAATGGAGTTTTCTATGTGGCCTTGGAAAACAATAAGGGAAAGATGATAAATGTCACGTATGATATTATTAAATCGTGGAGTGCTTATTAGGTGCAGGCAAATGCTGCATTGAGAAAAAATTCAAAAATGATGAAGGTCTCAAAGTTTTTTCTGGCAAGATGTTTTTAGTGTAGAATGGCAACCACCATTTACAATCATGGGTGCCTTTTATCATGTGGCATTATGCTGTTGAAAATATTGTTTTGGAACCCAACAAGGGCAATTATATTGGTAGGATTATATGAAGTCAATTTATAATTCCTTATATTTCATTATCATTTTTTTAGAATTTCATTTCACTTTTTAGTTTCCAAATTTTTGTTTGCTTTGGACCATTGCAATTGTCACTATTATACCTTTTTATTGTTTGATGTTTACAGATTTTATCATAATAAATCTTGTTTTGCTAGGAGGACCAAAAAAACCATATTTCTATAAATCATGTTCACAAGCTTTATTGCATTCAAAGTATTGCTAGGCAACAGACAATCTTGTTGCAATTAAAGCTAAGCAAAAGTCAAAAGAAAGAACTTGGTTCAATTTGAATGTTGAGGCACTAAATAAAATCTTATACTAGGTTCATATAAAAAGCTTTATTTTTTGTTTCATGTTTTTTTTCAATTTTTAAGGTCTTCACTTTGTTCTTGTTGTTAATATGAATTAGTATAATGTTGCTCTACTATATATAACATTGTCATTATGTGCAATTTTGCTCATTCTTATACATCATTTACTTTGCGCAACAAGAATTAGAAGGCATTGCTGTTGCAACTCACAAATTTTTTATGAGAAGTATTCCAATCCAACAGATAGGACTGCAAGTGCACTTGATGAATGGAACTCTAAAGTTGTTGAAAAGGTGAAGGTACCTTTTCATTTAGAATTAAAGTGTTCGCTTCCCATTGCAAATTCTAAGCACACGACGCCATTTTTGGAGCAGGTGAAGTGCCACTATGAAACTCATGGTGAACATTCAAAGATGACTGAAGAAAAGCTTTAGATGTTGGCAACTTTAGCAATGGACACGTCTATAAAGATTAAGTGGCAAGAAAGGTGGAATGTAATAGGTGGACCATATTCATCCTTTAATTTTGCATAAAGGCCATTGATTAAAACTACATTTATCACTTAATCATTGTTCATGATCTAGTGCTTAAAATATTTAGAGCCTTTGTTTGCTGCCACTTGCTAGACTATATTTAGCTTCTATGGCCCACGTTTGTTGCTCCCTCTATTTTAGACCTCATAAATGTCATCCCTATGATGGTATTATGATGTATTGCAATTTTACATTTATGTGCTTTGTAGTTTGTAGTGAGACATCTTAAACGACTACATTTATTTTCATCGTGTGCTTACAAACATTATCTATTTTGACTATTTCTTAATTTCTTGAATATATATTGGTTTGATTTTTTGGTACAAAATTGTATAGTGGCATATTCATTTGTTGTTCATTCATGCCAAACATCCTTACAACAAACTCCACGGTCATAGGTCCTTGACAAATCTACAAACCCTAAATGGAATAAAAAAATGGAGGCTCATAGGCTCATAGGCTCACAGGCTCACGCTCACAAGCTCACATGCTAGCATCTCCAATAGAAAACCGGGCCCAATTTGTTGTTTTGGTCGCGTTGATCATTAACAGATTTTTGTTCATGAACAAAAATCTGTTGATGATCAACGCGACCAAAACAACAAATTGGGCCCGGTTTTCTACTACACTAAAAATGATATTTAGTGTAGTATGACATTTAGTGTTTTACCCCCCTACCAGCCATTTTACTTGTCTTCAATTTTACTTGTCTTCAATCTTTTCCTTTGCAAGTTCATTTTTTTAACGTGTTCTAACACTAAATGTAAACCTTTTCAGATTTCAGATTTACCATAGAGCATATTTAGTGTTAGAAATTAGATTTAGTGTTACTTACTTATGATATTTAGTGTCAAGGTTCGTAATTAGTGTTGCCAACACTAAATATCATTTTTAGTGTAGTGATCTCACCATTGGAATTAGTGCATTTTAATTCCATATAAAACTTATTAATATTTTAGACTTTCCTTCTATCTTGTACCTACTTCTACTCAATAATTTTTTTAATAATGAAAATTTAGTTTTTTTATTTGATTGTTTTTTGCTAGACTCTCAACTCAATTATCCACTATAAAGATTTATAGCTTGAAACTCAATAGTGCAATAATTTAAAGTTAAAAATGTTCAAAGTCAAAAAATCTAGTCCCACAATGTGCTAAAAAACTTGTTTTTTTCACTTTAATTGTAGATATCTTGCAATCTGTGCAGTCAAAAATTCTGAATTTTTTACCACACATTGTCATACTAGTTAGGTATAAGATCCTATTGTTAGATGTGAAAAAAAAAACATTCAATTTTTTTTTACTCTTCGCTATAGAAATGGCAGTTTTGAGTGTTTTTTGGCCGAAAAATGGCCTTGGTCCTTTAGGAGTTAAATTTTGTATTTCTACATGTCTCCTAGATAATTTTGGGCCTCCAGTTGCATATATGACTTCAGAATTTGCAAATTTTTCCATATGTGGCAAATAAATAATTCCTGCGTTTTCTGCAAGGGTAAAACTCGGGGCAATAGGAGGGGTCAATCCTCCCTGGCCCAAGGGCACTGATGATAACTTGTATTCCGGAGTATTCCTGATGCTTGTAATTTTTTATTTTTTATTTTTTATTTTTTATTTTATTTTTACACAACCTGATGCTTGTATTTTCGTACTCTGGAGTATTTTTCATACTAAAAACAGGACTGACAGAATTCTCCGCGCCACAGTTTGGGGACAAGTTCGTTATGGAGCCTTCCAGAGGTCCAGCACCCAAAGAGGCTGTTATAAGGAAATTCGAATAATGGAGATTTTCCACGTGGTGATATAAGAGAGGATCTTTTAAGTTGACAACTGAAGACGATTTCATTTTCATCCCCTTGACATTCGATAGGAGAGAAATATGTGGTGTCTGGATGAAACATCAGTTATTCATTGGAATGGAGGACCATTCATCCAGTTGCAATGTGACAATCAAATTCTTTTTTTTGGGAAATGTTTGATGGTGGTTACTTCCTCGGTCTCAAAATAAATTTGGGGTTTCCTAGAAATGGCTAGATTAATGTATGAGTTATTCCTATTTTCAAACGATTGTAGATATGTTGTAGCTTCTACTTAATGATCTCCACTAGGTGTGAAAGAAGGAAGCCAAAAGTGAAACGGCACATGTTGAAAACAAGCGGCAAAAGTTACAATTTATTTCTCTTTGGAGGAATTGATCCAATGGTATTAATTTTAATCATTCTTTGAGCAATATTGGTGCAATGACGTTCATTGATGTCCTTTGTATTTAATTATAACAAAGTCTTGTGATTCAACCCCAAGAAATTCTACACAAGATATTGGTTAGTAGCAGTTTTTGTATAGTTTTGAGTTGAAAGCTTTACCTTTGGTTGGTTAGAGGTTGCATTTTGATTCCCTTTGCAAGGATCAAATTGCTATATAGTCTTTGGAACGTGACATTTGTAGATTCTCTTACTTCAAGGTATTCAAACTAGCTTTAGTAGTTGTCCATCAAGTTACGGAGAGCCAATTTCGAATTTAATTTGAGACAAGTATATTTGGAACCCCTGGATTTATTTCTGGGCTAAGGGAGTATATCCATTCAAAAATGGAAAATGTTTTACAAATTTCTTTTAATATTTTTATTCCAATATTGCAACTCAAGAAGAAATAGCCACAGATTAAAAAATCCCTAGGATGAAACATCAACTAATTCTCAGCTTCCAAATGTGGTGATATCATCCTATTCTAAAATTTTTTAGTGAAGTAAGGCAATTTCATCTATTCAAAAATAGAAAGTGTTTCTCAAACTATTCCAATACTTATACTTCAATATTAACATTCCAACATCTATACTATTCAAACTAATAGTTTAATTGTTTGTTTGTATTGTTTGTTTTGGGATATATGACAGGGTATCCTAGACCGTCGGGTTGATGGGGGGCATGCTTGGTGTTGACAGAAAGCCCTCATGAAGGAAAGAGGTGCATAAAAGGGAGTTTATAGGGTTCTAATAGATAGGGCAAAAATATTGAATACTAATGTTTTAATATTATTATAAATTAAAAAATTAGACAAAAATTTTAAAATTGATTGCAAAAAGTCATCGGGTCACTGAGCTATAGCTATTGTGCTACAAACAATTTTAGCCGTGGTGGCATCAAGCCAATGATTTTATTTTTACCTTCAAAAATATATTTGTGGATACTCTATTTTTACCTTTACTTTGCTTTTAACTTTAATATTAAAATTAGTTGATTAAAACTGTGGTTATTTTTGTATGCCAAACAAATTTAATTTGTATAGTATTTAAATTAATAGAATACATGGTAATAAACGTGAGTGCTCCAAATGATTTGCCATATTTAAAGGGTTGAAAATGGACATGGAAGGAGATTAAAAAAGTCTTAGCTGTCACTTTTGTAGCATTTAAATGATATACTAATGGTTGTGACAATAAAATAGGGCATATATTTGCACAATGGCCACATATAAAAACCAACAATGAAATATCAACTATTCATCCAATTGTGGTGAGTGTACGTCCATTCATTCAAATGTAACAATACACGCGGGGTGCACTTAGTGTATCTAATCCAAACTACGTGCGACCAAAACTTTGTATCTCCTATATTATATCCTAAAATTTAAATAAATGAAAACAAAAAAAAATATGAATATATTTTCCTAATTTGAAAGTTTATGTTTTGAATTATTGATATTTTTCTTTGCTAATGATAATTAGTTACAAATTTTTGAAGTAAATAGATACACTGCAGAACTGAAAAATAACTTTCATATCCCTATATTATATCCTAAAAAATTGAAGAAATATTTTATAAAATATTCTAGTGGCATTTCCAACATTAAAATTTAACAAAAAAATAGCCATAAATAAAATCCTTGCTTTGAAGGAGTCACTAGTTGAGTTAACCCCTAAGGAACCAAACACCATTTTTGACAACATAGCAATTTGAGCAACTCACTATGAATGTAATTTTGGTTTCTTTTCTTTCAAAATTTCACACAAGATGTGCCCTAGGAGAAACTTTAAGGCCCAACAATTTCCATAACTTTTTACAACGTGGTTAAAAAATTATTGCATAATATGAAATTTCACTGCTTGGCGGGCAACCCGGGCCCCTCAAAAACTTCTTTAAAAATCACTTTTCAAGGAAATAAAAATTGGAAATTGATTTTAGGATTTTATACTTATGTGGGAAGCTTTAAATCATTCCATTTTGATTAATGAGATGAAAGTTATGAAAATTTTTAGTTTGTGGGTAGACATAGAGTCTTTGGTACTTTTGTATATTATCATCCTTGGATTTTTATAATCTACACCACCTTTCCATGTCATAATTTTGGACTAATAATGCCATGCATATTTATGAAGAAGTTCAAGCTACAATCATGTCGCTTCAAAGTTGAGGTTTGGCTTATTCAACTTCATTATTGTTCAATTGACAATATATCGAGTCGTAACTATCCTCCATACGATCATTTTATAAAACCACCTTTCACTAACAATCATAAAAAACAATTGATATATAGATGTTGGCGATTGTATTCAACATATCGTCAACTTGTAAGACTAGAACATGCCACATACTTTGTGAATTAAACGTTTTCATTGCCACATTTTAGCCAACTCAAAGTTTCATGAAGTCAACACCTTGAGCAACCAATAGCACGGTTAAAACACTTCAATGTCAAGAATAAGATGAATTATTGTTGCAACATGGTGAATTTGTGTATTTGACAAAGAAGGTGCACAAATTCAAGACAGTATGTCCTCACTGTAATTTGAATCCTAGAACACATGACACCCTCAATTGTGATCATTGTTGCACCTCTTACATGTGTAAAAATCAATACTATGGTAACATAGTTGCTTTACATATATTGAGACTTATATACACATTATAAACTGAAATGTTGAAATGGTGTCCACAAAACACATGCTAATTATTAGGATGTATATCTTACAAGTATTTTAGTAAACAGTTTACACTCTAAAAGCCAGAATTGAACAATTTCCTAGACCCACTTAAAGGTAAAAATGGAATAAAAGAGCCTACTTAAATCATTATAATGTCTACACAAAACTACATAAATCCTTTCATATTAAATGATTTCCTTGAACTATTATCATATAAAAAACAAAGTAATATAAAGGATAACACACTCCATGTAAATAACTGTCCTTTAAAACTACTTTCCCCTTCCCACAAAGGTACACTATGGTATGAACTTTAGAGGCTATGGTTGGTATCATGCAATGACTCTTTGTGTTCAACGAAGTCCCCAACATTTGGTCAAATCACTCCACCAATTAGGCAACAAGTGAGCCGCCCAAGCTAACCGCCCTTCCAACCTCGCAACGTCAACAACCATTTTGGATTTTTCTTGTATGAGTTTCCGTTTGATCCTTGCAAGTTTCCGTTCCACCTTCGCACTCTTATTTAACAATTGCTCTTCTTTTCTTTTGAACTGAACCACCATCCTTTCATTTTGAGCTTTCTCACGTTCAATCTCTTCTCTTATTTGCATTAACACTATCCTAGGATTTGGAGTATCCAAACTTAACTTATTCTAGATTGAACACTCAACGCTTGCAAACCGAGGTATCCACATTTGTGGAATGCTTGGACGTGGCGGAATGACATTTTTGAAAGAAGTTCTAACCTCAATTGACCGTGCTCCGCAATAAAGAGGAAAGATGTTCAGGTCTCCTGTCAAGAAGGTTCCACACACGGGACAAGGCTTTGGCTTGTGCTTGTTGACAACCAATGGAAACACGCATGGCCAACAAAAGACATGCCCACATGGAATTGCAACGGGATCAATCAAGGGCTTTGAACATATGTGGCACTCGAATGCATTTAGACATGGCCCTTCAGATTTGTCCCAATCGGCATCTCCACCCAAAATGGTGGGTAATGCAGTACTCCTTCCTTCCATAACTTCCTATTGATCTTTTTGCTTAACAATGTATTGGCCCTTACTACCACTGATTTGTTACTCTTAACACTCTAGCACTTCCTTCCTTTTCCAAATGCATGAAAAGCTTAAGCAACAAGAGTTGCACTATTAGAATCCCTCTCACACAAATTCTAACCATAAGCTCTCAAGATCTATTTCAAAATGATGTCCATGGAATGAGAGTGGTTGCTTATAAAGGCCGAGTGGTGCAAGCCGTGGTTGTGAGATTCAACTTGATCAAGTGTCGGGTAGATCCAACGTAAAGATATTTCATGTTGAACCTCGGTTAGTGAGTCTATGGTGTGAATCATTCAAGCTGGACAACCTTGATTGTTATAGATGAGTGACATCATGGCCTCACACACATGAACTATATTATCTACTTCATTTTTTGTACACAAATTATGAATGGGTCATTGGAAAAATAGGCGGTCCTATTTCCTAGGTACCCTCTCTTATTGTCCGCTATAATTTTTGAATTATATGTTCAATAAATATGAAACTTCTATTGAATGTGTCTAACTTGATGGTAATCAAATTTTTACTTATTTTTTAGAAATTAAAAAAATTATTTTATAATTAAAAAATCATTTTTCTTAATTTGTCATACAATGCAGTTTAGGGTTTCTTACTATGTCAAGAGTCCCCAAATTTAATGATTTGGAGCTGAAATTTTCATGGTCTATTTGCATAGTTGGAAAGCATATATCTACCAAAAATTATAAAAATACATTACTTTATGTCCTCTATATGAGTGCAAATGGTATTCTCATTGCGCACAATTTTTGAACATTGGAAATGGTTCTAAGATCATTCTTTTGGTATAATCCCATCACCATCAATTCTTACCAAATGTCCACGTTTTATTTTTTTCAAATTATTATTTTTCTTATTTTTTACAATTAAAATGTGAAACTACAATGAAAGTACCTATTTTCATGAGATTTTGCACTTTTCTAGTTCTCTTACCTAGAGAATTTTTCTATGCTTTTCCTTCCTAGGAAACCTTCTTCTTGAAGGTGTTCACGTTAATTATTTTTTTGATATTTTTTTTTAATTATTTTTTTAATTACAAAGTACTCCCGAAAGAAGAAATGCTACAAATATGAACGCCCTTTCTTGCAATGATCCAATGTGAAAAGTTTCTTAGATGATTTTGGATTAGAAACAAAGATTAAAAGCGGCAAAGTAAAAAATCTATATTATCCATTTTGATTTTTGGTACAAAAAACTATGAATGTGAAAGGTGTCTTAGATGATTTTGCATTAGGAACAAAGGATGAAAGCGGCAAAGTGGAAACCAATGGCACAACTAATTCATGTTGGCAATACTGGTGACCGGAAATGATAATCTAAAGAGCTACAAAATTCTTTTTGTGTTTGTAAGTGCCCTTGTAGTTGCAACCTTCAAGTCCTTGATATACTCCATTACACTTGGTTGTGCTTTCTGCTCGCTATTGTGGAACATGTCATAGATCACTCCATCTAGCCTAATTTGCAAACAACAAATTCTGAATGATCTCTTGCTTTGTGGACTTCAAGACCCTGCAGAATTTAGCAAGGCAAATTTATTTTATTTAGTGCATGTAGCTTTTGTATATACTAGATTTTGCCTTGCTGTCGACACCACATTCTTTATATATAGTTGTTGCATATTTGTGTGGAAAGACCTGTAAGTTGATTGAACTCGCACACAAGAATTTGATCATGTCTAGGATTCTCAGTAGCTAGTCCTCCAAGTCCGTGTCAATTCTTCCCATCGTGTAAATGGAACGCAACCTAAACTCCGAAGAACTCCGGAGAAATCAGCGTAATTCTTGTTTCAAAAATATTAGTCCATTTCGTTCATTTGACGCAATTTTCGGCACCAGAAATTAGGACATATGATTACTTAAAGGTTTGGAATGGAGGACAGATTGGAACTTATGTTCTGAAAGATGTCAAACTGTTAGAATACCGTATGGAATTTACGTTTCAAATTGACATTAGGAGTATAACATAAACATCCAACGTGTTCTCTTCAAGGAAGATGATTTGCTGTCAAGTGCATGGTTCCAATTGATTGTACCTGGATCTGGGTCACCCTATATTGGAGTCCCGTTCATTGGACTCTTCGATTGTACCTACTTGTACGTCATGAACAGATAGTTGTGTATTTTCAACATGTCCGAACTAGTAAATAGAATTGGAAGCAATGTGCACGTTCCAAGCTCCTCTCCACTGATATTGTCACCAAGATTGAACTGACTACCTTCATTAAATTGCAAGCAAATAATTTCAATTGAATGCTGCACTAGCTAGTAGTAAATCAAAGAAATGATGCATGCATATTTATTCTTTTTTTTTTGAACAAATGGGGAGAACCCGCTACATTAACCCCTAAATGCCCAAGGTCTATTTTGGGCTTCCTGGAATTTGTTCTAAATTGAATAAAATGCCAACATTTTGATAAGTTGGATCACTTTTTTTTTATTGTAACCGTACAAATTCAAACTAGACATGTAAGAGATCTCATGTATTTTACAAAGATTGAGAAGTTTGACAGAAGCCCTTTGCAAATAGATTGAGACATTCTGACAAAAAATGAATTTTCTATGATTTTTTAAACTTTGTGGGGACTAAATTGGTAAAGTGTAGGTAGACCCATACTAAACTACATGCTGACATATCTCCTCCCCAAATACCGTACATTAGAATCAAGTTGGTCATGCCTTGTGTAAATTCATTTTTTTTAGCATGAATTTCCTTTTCGTTAACCATATTTGGAATTTTTGGAATTTCATTTGACGTGACTGCAAACATTTTGTGACCTTCTAGTAGCACCACCACTACTAGTATGTGTATTCTTAGAAGCCTTGGCAAGGTCTTCAAGCAATTTACTATACCTAATCACTTAAACATGCCTCGTGTGAATTCCTTTCTTTTAGCATGAATTTCCTTTTCGTTAACCATATTTGGAATTTACAGAATTTCATCTGACGTGATTGCAAATATTTTGTGACCTAGTAGCACCACCACGACTAGTATGTGTATTCTTAGAAGCCTTGGCAAGGTCTTCAAGCAATTTACTATACCTAATTACTTAAGCAACTGTGGCACAGATGGTGAGTAGTTGATTGTAATGGAGATAGAAAATAACAAAAGTTCAACTCAAATCTGTTGATTTTTCCTGTTGTTTCGGCCATTTTCACAAAGGATTTCTTTTTTTAAATTAAAATTCTTTTTATTGCCCGAAAAATTTGGACAGTCTGCTATGTGGGCAGGGCCACCTAGACAGCCCAACACGTGGGCAGAGCCACCTAAGAAAGCCCACCACGTAGATAGAGCCACCTAGGCAATTCGCCAGGTGGGCAAGTACCGCCAAGGGGCTTTGAACCTTAGACCTCATGATTGAGGTCCAAGGTTCTTAGCCATTGCACCATGAAAACTACTAAGTGAATAAATTGTGTCTAGAATTCTATATATTTAGTTTTTGCATTGGTTTTTATTTGCTTTGCAAAATTAGCAGACTTTGGAGGCCATTTGGACATAATAAAACAACTTTTTTTCAAAAAAATTTCAACAAAGAAAAGTTAGAAAATCAAACTAACTTTTACATTCAAAAATCCGTTTGTAGTTTTGAGCCTCCAATTAATAGTTATAGACAAAAATCAAAGAGGATGTTTGAAAATACCAAAAAAAATGTTTCTTGCTACCCTTCTCTAATTATTATCCAGAACTATTGATTGGAGGCTCAAAACTACAAATGGATTCTTGTATGTAAAAGTTGGTTTGATTTTCTAACTTCTCTTTGTTCAAATTTTTTTGAAAAAAGTTATTCTACCATGCCAAAATGGCCGCCAAAGTCTACTGAATTGAAAAAATCACTAAATTTTTGAATGATTAAGGGAAAAAAATAAAATTCATTATACTTAAAATTTCAATCGTGTTGCTTAACTTCTAATTGTCCAAGGCACCAAATTTTGGTGTCAGCAATATTTTGAAGTTAAATTAAAAGTCATCAAGTTACTATTTTTGATAGTTCATATTTATTTTAAATTCTTTTTTAAATCTTGTTTTAGCATCACAAATCCAATTTTGAAAATGATCGATTATGATTTTTCTAATTTTGTGCAAGGGCGTGATCGCTAATTTTCAGTTTCTAATGTTGAGCATTCTTGGAAATGAGTGTCAAATACATTGGAACTTGGAAAAAAATTGTGTACTAAAATATCTTCCAGCTTTGGAGATTTTGTTAACAATCTTGTTGAAAGTATGTAAAAAGAATTACAAATTAAATATATCTATTTGTCATGACTGCCCAAAACCACCCGCTTAAAGAAAAAAGACCTTTTGAGATATAACTTTTAATTGCCACTTGGACTGGTCTAAAATTTTATAGGCATGGAGCCAGTAATAAAATACACCTTTAGTAAATATTTTACAAGAATCATATTCAACAAGTATTGCATTGTAAAGGTCCACCCCAAAGTGAAAAATGGATTGAAATTATGCCTTAATCCCTAAAGGACCGTTTGTCCCCTCGGGGGACAATTTGGGCCCAGGTAGGTTCACGCTGTCTCAATTTTTAGTGATATTTTTTTGGGGGTTTTGAGATTGTGTATTTTTGCAAGAGCTTTGTGAATATATAATTTTTATTTTCATTGATGCTTGGGAGCAAAAGTTATGGCACAATAAGCACAAATGAGATCGGCGGGCATCACCAAAAAAATCACAGAAAGTCAAATATATATATTTTTTCAAATTTTATCTCAAAGATTATATTTTTGTCTACACGTGAAGCTTTGTTTCATTCAATTTGGACTAATAATGAGAACGTTATAGACAATCTTAGGTTTTCAGGCAATCTAAGCATCTTCTGGAAAAAATAACTTGTAGAATGCAACTTTGAATGCAATTTTTAGATTTTCAAAAAAATTATTAGACAAGGTTAGATTTTCTTGCTAGAACAATCTCACTGTTGGAATTATTGTGATTCAACTCCATCTAAATGCTATTAATAATTTAGGTTTTTCTTCAATTTTGAACCCAACTCTACTTAACAATTTTTTAATGAGTGAAGATTAAGTACTTTTTTTCCTAAATTTTTTTGGTAGATTCTCAACTCAACTACATAACATAAATAAGTAGAAAACCAAAATTACAAGTGCAAAAATTTCAACTAAAAAGATTCAAAGCCAAAAAATCTAGTCAAGCAAGGTGCAAAAAAGTTTGTTTTCTTCACTTTAAATGCATATATCTTACAATCTACATGGTCAAAGTTTCTGAAATTTCTTCTACATGCTTATTCATATACTAGTCAAGTATAAGATCTTACGGTTGGATATGCAAAAATAAACATTTTTTAAAGTTCTTTTCTCTTTGCAATAGAAATAATAGTTTTGAGTGGTTTTTGGTAGGAAAATCACTTTGGTCCTTTAGGGGTTAAGGCCTTAAGAATGAATTAATTATTTGACATCAATGTGCCAAGCTTGTCCGACATAATGCTAGAGGTACAAGAACAATCCACAATCTTTCAAAATCTTATAAAATGTACTCCAAATTCAGTTGAATCTAAAGATTTTCAAAGATTTTCAATGATTCCAATAGATTCCAAAAAGATTCCAAAAAGATTCCAAATTTGACAAAAAGTTGTTGATTTGGTCATTGCACTATTTAAATCAATAAAAAATTGGTAGCTTTTTGTTGGCATTAACAAAAAGTTCTAAAATCAATGAAAATGGTCAATCTAGTGCACAAAACAACATAAATTAGTCGATTTTATGTTCTTTCGGTCATGATTTTCTAGTAGAGAGATTGCAAAGTTTTCAGATCTTTTTTTGCAAAACTGAAATTTTTGTGAATTTTGTGAGCCAAAAAGTGTTCCAAACCAGTTCTCTAAAGTCTTCCAGTTCCGATCACTCAAGAATTAGCTTCCTACTATCTACTTTCTTGTTACTTTTTGCATATATACTTTAGGACATGTGTCATCATCTTATTAGTTCCAACCTTAAAAAAGAGTAAAAAACACATTACAAGCCTCGATTGGAAATAGAGGCACTACCAGTTGGGCACTGGTCCCTGGTTGGAAATGGGTGGTCCGACCTGAGTTCAAGCAAGGATTTAAAATTTATATTGAAGCTAAAATTAGCAATTCGAGTAGGGCTTTACAAGACTACCAGTGAGCATCTTCATGGTATAATAATGATAGCATGTGGTATATCTACTTTATTATTTTCAATTATTTTTTTGAAACACATAGACTATATTAATTTTTTGTTTTTTGTTTTCATTTTCATTCCTTTTTTTTGAGAATTCAAATTATTTTCATTAACTTTTTTCCACATTTTAAATATGTCACGTAATCATTTTTGAAAATCTCATCACGTGCCACATATAATTATATTTTGAATTATTTTTAACAAATTTGACCCGAATGTAGGGTACATTGTTATGGTGCTAAAGGGGTGCTAAAATTGTGGTAATAGGTGGATGAATGATGCAAATGGAGGGTCCCGTAGTTGTCAGAATTAGATTTTTGGGAGCATTGGGTTGTTCTACCTTACATAAAGTAACCTTAGAGGTAGTCACGGCATGTTCAGAGTTGTCGTGAACAATGGAGATTGAAGTCGTGGCAGCATAGGGTTGGCCTCCAATTACCTCTGTCCATCTCTATTATCCATTCTCAAAAGTTGACAATTTGAGGATGGTCATAGCTTGTTCACCTAGGTTGGCTCCCCGTTGGCTCTTTTCTTTCCTTGTCAAATTTCAATATCCAAACTCCACGGTGCTGCCGAACAAGCTGTGACTACCACTATTATCAATTGATTCACACTTTTGGGGAGTTTAGTTAGATTGCCTTCTTGAAATTTTTTCAACAAAAAAGTTTCAAAAGTCAATTAGAATTGGTTATGAACCTTAATTTTTTATATTTTATTGTCCCCTCATAAAATTTGTTCTGAATTTTGAAGTTGAAAATTTTAAATTAAGCTATATTAAAAAATCAAGAAATTAACTCAATAAGTACCAAATATGAATTATATACTAATACTATATTGTTGCACAAAAAATATATGGAACTTCAACAATGAGAAATATAGGTGAGTGATGAAATTTTAACCCCCACTTCAGGTGATTGCATTCCAAAACTCAATGCGCCTCAATGAAAGTCAATAATTGCTTTTTGATGAATTTGTTCTTTGTTAAATCTAATTTAAAGTAGGAAAAATAGAAAAACTCATAGGTTCTTTTTTATATTTAGAAATTATAAATTCTACAATAATTCATTTTTTAAGAAAATTAGGTAATTGTTGCAATTGTTAGTTTTATTCAATAGATATGTTCAAATTTTAGTTTTCATTTTATGACTTTCTTTTGACCTCAAATACATTAAAATACTCAATGGCCAATGTAGTTAACCCCTAAAGGCCCAAGGCCATTTTTCTACCAAAAACCACTCAAAACTGCCATTTCTATAGCAAAGAGCAAAAAAACATTTAATGTGTTTTTTTGCATATTTAACCATAGGACCTTGTACTACACTAGTGTAAGAATGTGTGGAAGAAATTTTAGAAACTTTGACCATGTAGATTGCAAGATATTTGCATTTAAAGTGAAGGAATCAAGTTTTTTTGCACCTTATTCAACTACATTTTTTGGCTTTGAACCTTTTTAACTTAAAATTTTTGCTCTAATGATTTTGAATTTCTAATTTTATATGATGAAGAATTGAGTTGAGAATCTAGGAAAAAAAATTCAAAAAAGAAACGCTTAGTTTTCACTCATTAAAAATTTGCTAAGTAGAAGTAGGTTTAAGATTGAAGGAAAAATGAAATCATTAATAGCTCTAAGATAGGATTGAAATATACTAATCTTAACAATGAGATTATTCTAGCAAGAAATCTTAACCTTGTGCAACTTTTTTTTTCTTAAATTGTCAAAATTGAGTTCAGAAATGAATCCTACAAGTTATTTTTCCAAGAAGATGCTCTAATTGCCCAAAAAATAAGATTGTCCATAACTTTTGCATAACAAATGCAAATGGAATGAATCAAAGCTTCCCATGTAGATGAAAAATAAATCTATATGAAAAATAAAATTTTAAGTTTTAACTTAAAGTTTTTGTGAGGGTTTTATTTTGCCCGCCGAACTAAAATTTGGAGTTTTTTCTACCATAACTTTTGCTACCGGACACCGATTGAAACAAAAATTACATTTTTGGAAAGCTAATATGATTCTCTATCTTCACAAAAAAATTCAAAAAATTTCAACAAATATTGAGACCATAGGAGCCTGTCCAAAATCCATTTTGTCCCCCGAGGGGACAATGAGCCTTTAGGGGTTAATTTAGACTATAGTAGTTGACATCATGTCAATTCATTTTGTAATCAATTTAATCATTGGATGTATAAAATAAGAGATAGAGAAGTTAGAAGTTGCCATTATGAGTTCATTTAATGATGAAAGACAACTTTGATTTTTTTATTATTTAAAAAATGAAAACTACTAATTTTTTGCCTTATTTCTATAGTTTGATTTTTTAAAATTATACTTGTTAAATAAACTAAAAGATTTAGATTCATATACCATATTTTTATTAAGTTTATGATTTATTAATGACTAATTAATGATGAAAGAAATTGCTAGACTATACTATAAATGACATTTTTTGTATTTGCTTTTTGTCAAAAACTTAGAATACTATTATTTGTAATCAAAATAATTGTAAGCACTTCAAAATCAAAATATAACTTTTTTGTTTTTGATTCATTTTATTTAATATTTTTAACCAAACTAATATCAAATACATGTATTCAAATTGAATGCCCATATTTTAGAAAAACATGAAATTTGAATGGAGTTCAATCTTCTCGTTATGCATGAGATTATTATACAATTCAATAAAATTACAATGGATCAGTACCATTATTTTTCATGTAAAATTTCAATGTATGAAAAAAAATTATAAATTACACAAACGAGCTTTGTTTTTAGTTATAATATTTTTGAATTTTTATTTTGGTTTTAAAAGCATTAAAAGTCATTATTTTTCATCAATAATTTTTCAATAAAACATTTTTCTATGATATTGAGATTATTGAATCTTAGTTTAAAAAGGCAATTTCATTAAAACACAATAAATTACAATGAAACATCCTTATAATGAATCATACATATCTCAAGTATATATTATACATTTATTTATTTTCATTTATTTTAAATTTAAATTATAAAAATATAAAAATAAATTAAAATTAAAAAATAACAGTTACTAAATGTTCTAAATTTTTTTTATTAAAAATTAAAATATATGAACAAAATATATATGTTGTTTTATCAAAAAAATGGATTTGATTTGATTGTTGATGATTAGTATAATTATATATAACATAATTAATTAATAATAAATCATTGGACAATTGTTATTTGTATTTTTATTTAAATCCTTTGCGACTATATTGAATTTTTTATTTCAAAATAATATTAGACATTCGAATTCAATGAGTGAACAATTGGCAATATCATATCAAAATAATATTATCAATTATGTATATGTATTCAAAATGAAACAAAAAATTAAAATAAAATTGCATTTTTATCTTTATGCAATTTAATGTATTAAAAAAACATGCATATGGATTGAATAGATAAATATAATTCCATTGCCATTTCTTAGCATGAATGAAAAAATGTTTAATTATAAATCATCTAAAATATAATTCAATTGAAATCAATATCAATACACAATCTATACTATAAATAAGGAGCATATTGCTAAAAACTCTTTGAAGTTGGCTTTGCATCTTTTAGTATATATAATAATTTATAAATTAACTGAAAGCAAGAAAACGAGTTTATAAAACTCAATTTCACAAAACTTAAAATCCATTTTTATTTAATAAGTATACATTTTGTAATATACAACTATCTAATTTTAGTCTACAATAATAAATTTTATAATTTTTTCTTGATATATATTTTTCCTTCAATTACCTTTAGGTCTTATCAAGATCAAAATCAAATTTAAAAATTAGCGTATAATTTTCTTTATAATATTATTTTTCATAAATTTAATATAAGGCTCTTGAATATAGTTAAATTGTCTAATTAGATGTAGTGTATTGAAAGAAACCTTGTAATTTGGTCTTTAAGAAGATTTCTTTTCACAAAGAATTTTCTTCACAAATGAGGTTTTATCTTCTTGTGAATACTTGTACTTGGAATCTTCTTTGCAATGACTATAAACTTAAAATAAAATAGAAGAGATTATATCATTTGGCAAAATATTAAGTTGCATATTAAAAAATGAAAACAAAAGTATTTAAAAACTTCAATTCTTTCTAAAATTATATTTTGTTATGTAGATATGTACTATAGTAAGTGACTTTAAAATTAAATGTATACCAATTGAAAATTGAACAACTAAACAACAAAATTTTAGTTACATTGTCATTTGATCAAATTGTGTGGATTTCTTCAAATTCACGAAATGCCTCCTAATGATAAAATCGATGTTGAATCTAAGCCTAGAGCTCTTGAATCTAATTCTAAAGTTGAAGGTGAAAAAAGTTTCCAAAAAAATTGTTCTATTGGACCTAGTTAGTTGCCCATATATTTGTATAAAGTATTATCAAGTGCTTTATTTATTATGCTATAGTAGTTTCAGTCGTATTATTTAAAAGAATCTAACATCTATTTATAAAAAATTCATTTCAATTTTGCATAAATAGATATTCATTTGATATTCTACCTATTTAGTAATAGTACAAATTTTTCTTGTAAAAAATGTGCTTTGAGCATTGTAAAGGTTATTATGAATGATTATGTCTAATTGAAATTTGTAGCAATCTAAGAAATGTGTAGCAATCATAAAAACTAGTAGTTGTATTCTAAATACCAAAATGCAATCATTCCAATAATATATTATAGAGGTATTTTTCATATTTAAAAAACAATCATTCATAAGATTTCTAAAGATATTGTTATAGTTTAAATGTCAAATAGTAAATCCTTGTATCAAAATTAGACAATATTTTTGTTTATTTATTTAATAATTTTATCATTTTAGGAAAAAATGAAAAAGACGATTCTAATAAAGATAATATAGAAAATTATAGTGGCTCTACAAAAGATGTGACTTCTGGAGACAAATTTAGTTTTCTTACAGAAGAAGAGTTGCAAAAAGCTAAACAAAAAAGATTACATCAACAACCACAATCTAGTCTAAGTGGCCTTGTTGGAACATTGTTTGAAGAAAATGGTAGGTCAAGAATATGAAAATCAACTTAAATGCATAATATATCTATATTTTATCATAATCAACATCAACTCTAAATTTTTTAAACTTGAAATGTTTTGGTACTACCAAAATTGATTGTTTTAAAAAATCAACTTGTAAATAGATAGTTTATTTAATTTTAATCAACAAAAGTGCAACCTAAATTCACTAGAAGAATCTTGTGTTTTTGTGACACATTTTAGCTGACATCTGTGGTGATCCCATTGTTTTTATGTCAAAAATAACGTTCAATGTAACATGATGACGTCCAACTTAATTATGTAATTTTCATGTTACGTTGAATATCATTGTTGATATAAAAACAATGGGATCACCGTAAATCACCTAAAATGCGTCACAATAAAGTTGGGTCTTTTCATAGTGATTGTATTCATCATATTCTACTACCATCAATTCAATGACAACAATAATAATTCTATTGGGCAGGAAAGTGGATGGAAAAATGCTCTTTGCATGCACGCGTGAGCATGGAAGTTGAACACCTCATCGATACAAATATTGAATCAAATAACTATATTAGACCGGGTGGCATGTATAAATTGATTCGACATGCTTGTGTTCATAAAGGAATACGTGTTTGTGCTGACTACGCAGATTGGTATTATGATCCCGAATTGCGTTATGTGAAGGACTATGATATAAGAGGTTATAGAAAAAGAAGAATACAAAGGTGGTTGTCGGAAGTATTGCCAATATATGAGGGTGAAAGGTTTGTTAGGTATCTTGTGCGATGTCACGCTGAAGCAATCAAAGAATTGACAATTAACAATCAAGAGTTTGCAGTATATCGAGATATGTTTCCACACATTGTTGACAAATGGGTTGCAATTCTTCATTTAGGAATGTTGTTGAAAAGAAAAAATATGGGAAAAACATGTTTTAAAGATGAATCGGAACTACTTATAAAATTGATGAGGGAAGCATGCGAGATTTTATATTTCAAAACTAAAATCATCTTTTTTGAAGAGCCAAGTGAAAAAAGAAATCCTAATATAGTATTAAGAGAACATTGGATACTACATCCTAGGAATTTATGTGGCAATGGGCCAATTTGAATTTAATAATATTAATTGGATTGATATAATCACTTGTTTGTATAAATTATAATAAATAAAGGTGGTAACATCATGCTCTAAGCTACAAAAATCTTGTTGCTTTGCTATAAATCTACACAGTACAAATATGCAACTATTGCCAAATGGATGAAATTGCCAAATTGCTCCTTAATTTTGGAATCGTACACTTGTAGAAAGGAGGTCTAGAGCACCAAGCTATACTGCAAGGTCATGGCATGATTCCAAGGGCTCAAAATGGGACTAGTTTAGTATCCATATAGGACTTTAGAACCATGCCGTTACAATGTAGCTTGATGCTCCACAACTTCCATCTTAGTAACAATGTAGCTCATTTTGGATGAGTGAATAAAATTTTGGATGAACCAAATTTTGAATGAACCAAATTAATTTTGATCTAGATTATACACATCTCATCCATGACTAGCAACATAAAATAAGGTAAGCATATCCATCATGGTTTCTTTCTCAATTGTATCCCTTATGTACATGGCTATATTTATCTGACATTTCAACCCATAAATCATGGACAAGTGTAGAAGCAACACAACTTCAAAAGAAATCAAAGTAGACACCAACATACATTCCTCACTTTTCCTCACTCTAACTTAATTCCTAAAGGACCATCAAGTCTACCATGTGGCTTTTGCTAAATTTGTGGTGCAATCCAATCAAGAAATGATCAAGCGTGCATTTTTTGGTCAATTCTTTAAGAAAACGCTTTGGACCATCACTTCACATCCTCATATCTTTTTTCTAGACTTCAAGATTATTTAAAAAAAATTAGACATCAATATCATGATGATATGTATCCATGGAAAAGAAATCAAGTTTTTTTTAACACTTTTGAGCATTTCATTTTCAACATTCCCATTTTAGTGTATCTACAATGTATTGTCTAACCAAACATCTTTCATCAATCTTGTCAATAGTGGCATTTTCTCAAAAATTGTGCAATTTCTTCAATCTTTCTTCATAGGAAAGTCTTCTTTCATTTCAATGTTGGTGGTCATCAAAAGAATTCCACACAAAGGAGGAATTGTGCTTGTTACAAGAGCTAGTCAAGAAAATATGAGCTATGTCCCCCCCTCCCCCCCTCCGGTCCTTGAGGGGTTAACCCTACAGTCCTATTGTTCCTATGAGAGATAAAATTGATTTTGGATAGGCTCCTACGGTCTCAATTTTGCCATGATTTAAAAAAAAATTCCTTTAGCATTAGGAAAAATTTCAGGCCTCGAGAGGGCCGTTAAGCTTTCATTTTTTGGCCCCCCTCAGTACAAATACAGAAAAAAAATATATATATATATTAAAAAAAAAAAAAAAAAAAAAAAATATATATATATATATATATATATATATATATATATATTAAAAAAATAATCTAATCTAATGTGGTGCTGATGATGGCACTACTAGTGCCACATCAGCATCCAAATTAAAAAATAATAAATAATAAAAAATAATTTTATTTCCTCTTTAATTGCACCGAGGGGTTCAAAACTCGCAGCCTTTCGGTGGCCTGAAATTTTTCCTAATGATACAGAACACATTAAATTTTGGAAATATAGCTTTTATTTCAATTGAGGAATGAGAACAAAAGCTCAACCATCTTAAGCACAAAATGAAACTTGAAGGGTACTAAAAAAATCTACAAAAATTTGATATAAAATTTAAATTTTTTTTTCTTATAGATTACATTTTTCTACATTAAAAGCTTTGCCATTCATTCCATTTGGATTAATGATGTAAGAGTTATGGTGTTCTTCTTTTGTGGGCATTCATAGCTTCTTGATAAAATAATATACTCAATTTGTTTTTTATCTCAATTTTTTTTCTAAATTAAGAATTTTTTTGACAAGATTTAGTATGTTTGCTAGCACAATTTCATCTATCAAATCAGTGTATCTCGACCCCATCTTGGTGCTATTGAATATTTATTTTTTCCTTCAATCTTATACCTACTTTTGCTTAATAAATTTTTAAAGAATAAAAATCAAATTTTATTTTTCTTGATTTTTTTCTTGGACTTTTCAACTACTCAATGTTTCAACATCATTTTAAAAATTCAACATTGGTAGTGCAAAAATTTTAAGCTAAGAAGATTCTTATAATCTAGCCACATAAGGTCTCAAAAAAATTGTTTTCATCATTTTAAATGCAAATATCCGGCTTGGAATGTACTTGGTCAAAGTTTTTCAAATTTTTTGTAGGCAATTTTACACTAGTATTATAAAAGCTCTTAAGTTAAATGTTACAAAAAATTTGTAATTTTATTGCTCTTTGCAATAGAAATGATAGTTTTGAGTGGACTTTGATGAAGAAAGACCTTGTCAAGACTTTAGGAATTGACAAAGATCACTTGTTTTGCTACTTAAAGTACATGAAATAAAGCCTCCAAAATTCCTACTTTCAAATTGGATACATTAATCCCTAAATGGGTGTTTGCAAGAAACACTAGTTCTTAACTATGTCACAAGTAGCATGATGGACTTGTCACTTGTCATCTGCAGTAACTTTTGAAGTATGAATCCAATGAACTTGAATTTTTTATTGGAAATGGATGTTTTTATTGTAGTCATATATATGGAGAGTTAAGTTATTAACTATAAATTCTTAAAAAACATTTTATACTTAAAAATCAATTTTACGAATTTATCACAATTTCAAATTTAGTGTTTTCTAACACTACTGAGTATTTAAAATTAATGATTTAGAGCTAAAATCGTTGAAGTCTATTTCCATAGTTAACATGGATGTTCAATACAAGGGAAATCTAAAAATAAATTATTTTATATCTTCCACGTTTGTGCAAATAAGGCTCTCCAGCTCATTACACATTTGAATATTGAAGATCGTTTTGAGCTCATTTTTTTTGGAAAAATCTGATGACCATTAAGTCTTTACAAATGGCTAATTTTTGTTTTTTTCTCCACAATGGTGGACTTATTATAAATTAAAACCTCAACATACCCTTTTTAAAAAAAAATTGGAACATAATATTGTTGGTACAATTAAGTACTGTATTGTATTTCATGAAAGACACTTATCAATAGTGCAACAGACCTATGGTATGCTTAACAGTCTAAAATCACTGCAAGAATTTTTTCTTTTGGTACTCATAGTACTTTGTGTATTCAACTTTGGGACATCAGTTTTTGTCAAAACATTGAAAAATTGACCAATCTTTCTTGCACTATCATCCAAATGTCCAAGGTCTTTTTTGAGCTTTTGGAATTATGTTAAAAACTAAAATAACCCCAAAGTCTTGATTGTTTTTATCATTTTTTTAAAATTACGATTGTATAGATTCTAATTAGATGTGTTGTAGATCACATATGAAAACACAGCAATATCACTTATGGATTGAATAATTATAATATTTGAATAAAAATATGTTAAAACTATGAAAATGATTTGAAGTCTTTCAAACCTATTTTTACAAGTCAAATCTAAAATTGAGGTCATGAGAAAATATGAGGCTAAAAGACATGTTGTGCATAACTACAATTGATTTGTGGCTTTTCAAAATCTACTCTACAATTTTTGAAATTATTTCCACCCAAATCTAGTGTATTAAAGGCACATATCCAAGAACCTCTAGTGGCTTTTAAAAATGAAGATTTGCAATGGACACCTTGGCATAAGACTTTCAATAGAAAAATCATAAACATTTATAAAAAAATTAGATTTTTGATGCTTAAAGCAGACTCTAAAGGATATTCAATTTAAAAAAGCTTAGAAAAATTAATACTTCAAAATGATTATATTTAACTTCAAAGTTTAGTCAACACCAAAATATGTTGCCTTAGGCATATAGGGGGTAAGCTTAACTTAGCTAGTGACTCCTTCAATCCAAAGATTTTATTAGTAACCAGTTTTTGTTGGATTATAAAGCTAGAAAAAACATTGGAATATTTTGCAAAACATTATCCATTTTTTAATAGAAGGGATCATTGAAAATTCACCCAAATATTTCAAAATAGGATGATATCACCACATTTGGATGTATGGACATACACTCACTACAATTGGATGACTAGTTTATATTTCATTATAGGTTTTTATTTGTGACCATTATCGTTGAGTCGCAACCAGTATGCCTTATGTTGTTGCTAAAGCCATTAGTGTGTTATTTTGTTATTGCTACAAAAGTGACACCTAATCCCTTTTTCACTTCCTTTCATATCTTTTTTTGAATCCTTTAAACATAACAAATCCTTTGTAGCACTAACATTTAATATTATGTGTTCTATTAATTTTTTTATTGTATTTTTTCTTTTAACCAAAAAGTTTAAGGTAAAAGTAATAACATTGGCTCAATGTTGCCATAGTGAAACTTGTTTGTAGCTCAATAGCTATGCTCAATGGCCAAAGGCTTTCTATAATCAATTTTCAAGTTTTTATCTAATTTTCAAATTTTTGATGAGATTAAAACATCAAAACTCAATATCTTTTGCCCCATCTTTTGGAATGCCGTAAACTCTCTTTTGTATAATTTCTTTCCCCGAGGACTTTCCGCCAACACCAAGCATGACCTCCATCAACTTGACGGTCTAGGAGACGGTCTAAGATACATCCATAAACAAAACAAACATACAAACAAACAATTTGTTTAAATGTATAGACGTTGGAATATTAATACTGAAGTATAAATAATGGAATTTTTTTCCATTTTCAAGTAGATGAAAATGCCATAGTTCACTAAAGAATTTCAAAATAGGATGGAGGATAGGGCATACATTTGGAAGCATAATTGATGTTCCATCATAGGGATTTTATTTATGTGTGGCTATGTCTCTTCGAGTAGCAATGTTAGAATAAAAATACAAATTGTGGAATATTTTTGAATGGATGCTATTGCCATCAAACATTTCCAAGAAATGGTCTGAAATAATTCTAAACTACCCGGGATGATGGGGCAAAGTTGTCAGGACCTCTGGATGGTGCATCTATAAGGTTGTTGGTTCAATTCCCATGTTGACTTTGCTCTCATGGTGGTCTTATTTGTACTTGTCTTCTTGTGTTTGGACGGGGATATCTATTGTGCATAATTTCAACTAAAAAAATATTTTCCGGTTGCCAAGGATGTTCTTTGCATATCAGTCCAAGACATTCAATCCAACGAAGAGATTTCGTATGATCGCAAAAGTTTCGATCATCCCGGTCCAACTGAAGCCAGTTTCTGTCTGTCTAGCGGATTCGATGGATTTCCGCTTCAATGCCTCTGTCTTTCCCAGGTTCCACAAGAAACTCGAGGCTTCCAGTATCTAGCAATCATAAACCTATGGAATTAATTAAACAGAGTCAACTTGCTTAACTCGACCTGTTCCAAATACAGATCTGGCTTTCATTGATCTCAATAATCTCATGGCTCCAAAGTGGCCAAACTTAGCATTAGAAGGCCACGCACGAAGAAGGTGCTTTGGCCTTTTATTGGAAAGGAACCAATACGGACCTTGATCAAAAGTCAAGTGACCATAACTGCAAGTCAGTCTGCAACCTCATTTGCATTCCGAACTTAGAAAACCACTCAGTCAGCGACCGTTGTCCAAAGTTAGTTTAACTTTTACTGCCCAGGTCCCTGCCTGGAACTGACAGCACAGACAGACTGATTAAGAACTCACCTACAAAAATGACAAAAAGGAGTGCATTAATAGGGGTTGTGCGAACTGCGAACCTCAATCAACGGAACTTTGGCCGTGTGAGCAAACTTTTCAGAAAAACTTGAAGTAAGGTACAGCGTTTTTCTTTTGGGCGAAATTTCGCACTTGTCAGACTGTTTCAGCCTGTCGGACGCCCTCCCTCCAGATTTGCTCCAGTGGTTTGAAGGCTTCTGGCGACACTTGTCTGGTAAGGTATACTGTTTTTAACCGTTTACTTAGTGATGGCTTTTTAAAAAATTTGTTGTTTGTAAACTTTATATTAAGGTAGGAGGTCCATAAATCGCTCATCTAAGAGCTGAAGCTGAATTTTGGGGAGGTAAAACTTCTTAGAATATTTTTCAGTAAATTTTCCTTCAAAGGCAAGAGAAATTGGCATCTAACCCAAGTTGTTTCATATTTTTTGAAGCTTTGTAGAATTAGTTATGAATTTCTGAAGTTGCAGAAAAGTGCATTTCTGTGGGCTCTAAAACCGACCACCTCCTCAAATGCACACCACTTGTACATTGGAAAGTGCAAAATGTACCTCTAGAGCCTGATTGGTTTTAGAACCCACTCCATTTTAGAACCTCCTACCTTAACCTACTAGTGTGACCCTGTGTCGTTGGCCCAATTTTCATCTACTCCCGGTTCCACTCCTGGTTCTACTTCCGATTCTACTCCCAGTTCTACTCCCGGTTCCACTCCCGGTTCCACTCCCAGTACCAAGAACGCCACCAAAATCAAAGTAAAAGTAATTTTCTAAATTTTTAATCAATAAATACTTTGAAATTCAATAACTTTTGCACCACCACTCCAAACGCCACGAAATCAAGCCGGTGCACCCCTCCTCGGCGAGAGCTTTCCGACGGTACCAAGCACGCGACTGGGGGACGCACGGTCAGGAAGTTGTCCACGCTACAAACAAAACAAAACAAAACAAAACAAAACAAAACAAAACAAACAAACAAACAAACAAACAAACAAACAAACAAACAAACAAACAAACAAACAAACAAACAAACAGCCTCATTTAAGGTATTGATGACTTATCTATACCTTAAGTTTGTTTGTTTGTTTGTTTTGTTTGTTTTGTTTGTTACATTGAGATCTCCCGGACCGTGCGTCCCCCGGCCGCATGCTTGGTACCGTCGGAAAGCTCTCGGCGAGGAGGGGTGCACGGGCTTGGTTTTGTGGTGTTTGGACCCACGGTGCGGAAGTTATTGAATTTCAAAGTATTTATGGAATCAAAAAATTAGAAAAATACTTTTACTTTGATTTTGGTGGCAATCTTGGTACCATTGGAAAGGGCTTGGCAAAGAGGGGTGCATGGGCTTGGTTTTGTGTCGTTTGGACCTACTGTGCAAAAATCATTGCATTTCAAAGTTTTTATTATGACTTTAATAACTAGAAAATTACTTTGCTTTTGTTTTGGCTGTGGCATCGGCACAGGGCTACACTAGTACATAGTATGAATACTTTTGAAAATTTATACTCAATAATAAAGAACTCAACTACCCCAATATATCTACATCATACATTCATATAGAACATTCTTTCTTTGTTCTTTCTATCAATATAATATATGACTTTTTTTTCAGCTTTCTTTATGTAAACTAATTGGATGAAATTCACTTTTCACAACATTTGTCATCTACTGGAAAAGATAGTTGAATGTCTAGAGTTAAGAGTCTTAAAGAAGGACATCACTTCACTTGTGCGAAAGAACTTCATCCAAACAAATATAAGATTATAGTAGAATGCAATAAAACCATTCATTTATGCTAATGTGCATAAGAAGAAAAAAATTATGTGTAGAGGACATTTATTTTTTGTAAACAAATAAAAATCATATATTCTTTGGATTATTTTAAAATTAATTAATATTTTCAAAGTCATGATTTGAAAAAAATCCAAAATGTTCTGTAGGTGCACGCTTGAAATGTCTTGAAAAGATTCCCAAATCACTCACTAAAGATTCGATTACTTTATAATTGTAGCATCGTATTTAAAGTTGAAGACATAATTAATTAAGGCCATATTAATATTACTTCAATAAACGTCCACTTGACAAATTTGGAGGGAGAAGACAAAAACAAATACTTTCTTTTACCTTTGGATAATATTTAAATTACGATAAAAAATTTGCAATTAATACTATGGTATTAAAACAAGCCACATTAAAAAATAATTAAATGCTTTTAGTATGATGATTTATTGTAGATAATTGAGGAATTTCATTAGAGAAAAATTCAGCCCATTACAGGGCTGTTCGAATTTGACATGCCATGCTATTCTTTGCATGGCCTGTCAACTTCAAAATTGCTTTGATGAGCAATCAAAGTCTTTGACTGCTTGCCGGAGCAGTCAAATCTTGCGGAATTTTTATTTTAAAATTAATTTTTTTTTTATAAAGATTATTATTTTTATTTTTATTTTTAAAATTTTTTATTCAGAATTTTTGGTTCCTGAGCCATTGCTGCTGCAGTTTCAGCATGCCGGAAATAGGGAAAAAACAATTTTTTTAGCAAAATAAAAGCAAATTTCAGGGTACTTTGGAGGGCTGTGGAGCAGTCCTCCCGAGGCCTAAAATTTCTTCTATTGTGAGGTACACATCTATTCACAACCATCTATTTATTTCTATACATTGCAAATTCTTGGCTAGTTTGTAGATTTTGAAGATTGGAACATGCATATAAGTTCTTGCAATACCATCCATATCCAATTGCATTTTTCCACCAATACATATACTACCGGTATACATGTTTGTATATTTGATAATGTATTCATACATTAATTACTTTATTATGCACACTAATCAAATAATTTGATTAAACTATAAAAAAATCTTAAACACAAAACAATTACAAATAAGTTCTCTTAACTAATGTGCATCTTGAACTTGGCAAAAATGAGAAGTAATTTTTTTTGCTTATTCTATGCAAGAACTTAGCTTCATTGTTATTCTTGCGATAAAAAATGCATTGAAACTGTGGAACTCTTCTATATCTAATAGACTAAACATGTGCAAGAAATGTGTCTTTACAAAACTATACAAATGCTTCTTCCATTCAATATATATTTTGCAACATTTTTAGCAAATATGTGTTTTATAAATTATAATATTTCAATGCCACTTTCAATTATAATTGCACGGCTCTTTCTATCAATATAACTTGTATTAATCATCAATAGAAGCTAAAGAAAAAATAATTAAGGAATTGGACTCACATGCGGTTGATTTGTAAGAGTGTTTGCAATGGTGTAAGAAAAAACTAATATCTCCAAATTTTGGATGAAAAAATACACAAGTCAATACTTGAAGCTAAATCAATCCCTCTATCTTTTAAAAATAAACACATTTTGATATCATTGTCAATTCTTCTTATCCTTGTAAATTAATAATTGGGGAGTAAGGTGTTGATGCTATTGTTGCACAAATTATTCTATTTTTTTCAATTAATAAAATATTGTGAGATGTAATGGTTTATTTTTGTTTTTGCACACCTTGAAGCATGCAATTATTTGAAAGTTAATATAGTGAGTTGTAATTGGAGGGAAAAATATACGTATAAGTCCAAGCATTCCAAAGGTTGTTTATTCTTATTAATTTTAGATTCTTTTCAAACTATAATTGATTCTTGCTACAACAAGCTTGAAATCAACATTCCTTTTTTGCCAAACTTTTGTAGGAATTAAATCTTTAATGCTTGAATCATTTTGGAAAATTTTGCCTACTTTTGTTATATATTTGTATACTTCAATTTCATCAAATTGGTCGTAACAAAGATGATGGTTTAAAAATTCAGAGTATCATTTTGGATGAACAAGAAGTCATTTAGACCCAAAAATTCCTTAAAATATTCCATTCACAATCATTCAGAATATATTTGTAAAAATAAAAAAAAATAAAAATAAAAATAAAAATAAAAAATAAAAATAAAAAATAAAAAATATATATATATACATATATATATATATATATATATATATATATATATATAAATTCAAATAGTGTCATCAACTTAAGCCGTTACCAAAACATATGGCACAATGTGCACATGTATCAACAACCATATATGCATATGTATCCATGCTTATATTTGTCCATAAATATAAAAATATATATATTCCTCTGTATCCACATCCAAACATGTATATGTTTAAGTATTCACATTTATACCTATATATCACAAATTTACCTAGCTAGATCACTCTTTTTCATTTTATTCTTCTCCCAAGTGGCCTCCAACTTTTGAGGAGCTTTTGATTGGTGTTTGTAAGGAGATAATCACACTACCTCCAACAAAATTAATTTTTCATTCTGACAATGGTTGTAGACCTTTGTTGCTCTTGTCATTTAGCAATGTTTCTATAGTTATTACTTCTAGATTTGTTTCAACCTATAATGTATTTTGCTTTTATCTTTAGGCAAATATTTTTGTTTATTTGAATTTCATTAAGTTGATCCTAAATAAAGGTTTATTTATCAATTATTCAAAATGTCACTTTAAATGAATGAGAGTCATCTTGACAAAACATTCCTTTGATACGAACTTGGGGGCACTTCACCCTTAATCCTGTAAGGATGTTGCGGACTAAAGTGGTCCGACGGATGACTTCATTGTTAACTATATAAAAAAAAATACACCTATTGTTTTAATAATTGGAAAATTTAAGTGACTACCTTGGTCATAGAGGGCCATGTCCTAGTAGGGTTAAATGACATGCTCAAACCCTTGGGCTTGATTTTGGGAGAATCATAGACAAAAAATGTTTTTTTTTGGTATTTTTTGGAAATGTTTCAACTTATTGGATCCACTTCAATAGAGAATATGGTTTGTCCGATACTGCATTCAAGATGCAAAGTCCATAACATTGTTAAGCAACTGAGCTTCCACCTCCCAGGTGGAGGTATAATTCCCCCCCTAAATACCTGGGGGGGAATTCAAGTATAATATGACAAATTGGATTGGCTGGGCGAAAGTGAGTAAGAATGGGGTATCAGTGTTGGCCACATAATATGACAAATTGGATTGGTTGGGCAAAAATGACCAGGAGTGGGGTGTTAGTGTTGGCACATCCCTGGACCATTTCTTCTTACCACATATATCTATGTACTATTTGGTTGTTAGGTTCAGTTAATTTAAGCATTGGGGGGCTCCCGCTTTCTCCAGAAGCAAATTAAAAGAGACCCCCCAGGCTTGGTTAATAATGTTATGTCAAAGCACTATGATTTACTATTCACTTTTTACATGCCCTGACCATACCGTACGTGCAGGGCAGTTTCGAGAAGACAACGCCAAAACAATTTAGTTTTTGAATTCGGCATTTTTGGTAAGGAAATAGGATTTTTTTTTGTTTTCGGTACTTTATGAGGACGCTCCTAATTTTGGATTGATTCTTTCTAATCGTGCATAAATGTGTTGCTTTTTCTGATTTTTCTCTAAAACTATTATTTCAGATTTTTAGAAATAGCTGTAAATAGTTTTTTAAATTTCGACATCTTCCAAATTTTCCCGAGTTATTTACGAAACTGACCTACACGTCGTACAATACAAACTTTGGGCAACCAACAAGACCTATAACTTACCTTACTTCAAGGAGTTTTTTTAATTTCCCTTTGGACTGAGTGGCCTCTTCACACAAGCAAGTGAATGTCGTTTCAGGGTTAATCAGAGGTTGAGAAATTAGGGTTGATAACGATTTCCTGGTCCAGATCCCCTGAACTGAAGGACGCCATCAACCCTAATTCGCCTTAATTTCCTGCTTTGCCTAATTGCCTCTCCCTTAACCTAAGCAATGTCGGTCCTGCCCCGCAAGCAGCCACAGACCCGAGGAGCCTGGAGCGCTTGTTGCTCCCGCGGTCCCGCGGCCTCTCCCTCGGCGGCTGGCCCGCCCAACTCCCTCTCAATTTAGCACAACCTCCATCAACGCCATTAAACACAAACAAAACAAAGCAAAATGTGGATCCCAGTGTCTTTAATAAATCCACGAATTAATGGCCACGAGTAGCAGCTAAGCAGCGTTTTCAGCGCTATTTATGAAAATCAAGTTTTGAGCACTTGCTCCTCCCGGAGTAAGCAGAGGTTCATTTAAGAATCTAGCTATAGCCCTCTCTCTCTCCCTCCGAATTTAGTCCCGGAGTTTCTTTTACTACCCTTTGCTTTCCACGCTCCTCGTAAATAGCCAAAACATGCACCTGGAGCCCGCCAGATTAGCAACCCCGGCACTCCCGGCTGCCTGTTTTTATCCCCCGCCTTGCTGCGGTGCCCACGTCCTCCCCATGACCAACCCTTCGCTGCCACAACTGGCCTCATGAAACTTAAGTTTAGTTTTTCCGCTTGGCCCCCTTCTTCTTCGATCTCTTGCTCGTCCTCCAAACTCCCACCTTTTCGAATTCCCAAACACTCACGCACTGTTGTTCTCGACCCATATTTTCTCACATTCTCATCGCAAATGGTACTGGAGTCGTTGTATTTGATGATATCAAGGGACATGCCCAAGGTTTAGTGATTCCCACATTCCCACATTCTCACAAACGGTACAGGAGTTGTTGGCATGAGTGCGACACATTCTCACATTCACACAAAACGTACTAGACTCGTTGTATACACAGTGCGGGATTTGTTCAAGGTTTAGTGGGGTTGGCACTGGAGCTGGAAGCGTCTTCATTGCGAATGGTTTGGACTTGTGGTGTGAAGAAGCGGATGCGTGATTGTAGCTGAGGAGCTGCAAGGCGGAGGTTAGGGAGGCGGCGGCGTTGTGGGAGCTCCATTGTAGTGTAGATCTGTGTGTTGATACTTTTGATGTGTTGTGTGTTGGGAGTCAGTATGAGGCGTCCACATTTGCCTGGACCTTGAAGAAGATGACGTGACAAGTGCACAAGAGTTTGGGATACGCGGTGTGTTGCAGGTTTGAGTGTTTTTGAGTAGGAGGGTAGTGGGGATAGTGTGTATCAGTCGTAGTGGAGGAGTTTTGTTGTGGATGGTTACATTATAACAGTGCGCAACCATGGGTACCACCACTGTAGACTTAGACTCCATCTTACGCATCCTACCCATGTCCCCCTCGCGTCGCGACTACGGCATCCGCACCCCTCCTCGCAGCCCAAGTCCAGTGCATTGCGACAGTCGACCCGAGTCACCATGGCTAGCAGCCGAGCAAGCACTCAGCCCAACCAGCCGCGAGGTCGAGACTTTTCGTCGCTACGAATCCAATCCACCACCACTAGTGCTTGATCGCGGCGCTTACTACAGTGGCCCTCTCCCCGCCGCCCCCGGACGCTCCTCTCTTCCTTCCTTCAGTGGACCTCTTCCCGGTTCCACCCCTTCTTTAAATGAGAGCTTCGAATTCGCAACATGGGCACGGATTTACCACCAACACGTCAAAGATGGAACTTCTCTTCCAGGCTCGGGAGGCTCCAGCCGCGACAGCAGTTTCCGCAAAGAAACGGAAGAAAGTGAGCTTGCGAAAGAGGACTCGACATCTACATTCTACCTCGCGGCGCCCCAGTTCAGTGCGAGAGCGGGGATGCATGGTCGAGTGGGAAGCGTCAGTGGGGAGCTTGGGCGAAGTGACGAAGTGGAGAAGCAGAAGTCGCTCATTGCGAGGGGGTACAAAAGCGGAGAGATTGATATTGGGGCGGCGTATGGGTTCGACATTGTGCGACAGCAACGATGGGAAAGCTTGAACAAGGACACGAGCCCGAGTCGTGATGAGGAGCCTATGGTGACTATTCCGTTCAGGTGGGATGAAGCGTCCCCAAGGTCGCGCGCTTCCTCGAAGTCTGGAGGAGCGCAGATTGGGAATGACATTGGCGATTTCAGCTTCGGGAGCTCCCAGGCGAAGTCGGGGTCGGAGAAGACGGAGAGCGTGCTCGGGAGTGAAACGAGCGTTTCGGTTTCGTCGAAGTCGGTGGTGAAAGCGGCGGTGGCCGCACCTGCGAAGGCTGCACCGACGAAGAAAGCCACCGCGGCGGTGGTGAGTTCCTCGGTGCCGTTCAAGTGGGAGGACACGCCGGGAAAGCCAAAGCTCGAGGAGAATCAACAGAGTAAGGCTAGTACGGAGAAAGCAGCGGCATTGCAACTGCCGCCGCGGCTCGCCTCGGCGTCTGTTAAGCGCCCCAGCTGGTCTACAAGCACGTCGAGCTCAACGTTCAGGAGCCGCAGCAGCAGGGGTAATGTGTCACATACCCCGGCCAAAACTCGACCCGTCAAGACGCATTCCCAAAGCTCCCCGGACTCTATCAAATCAAAGTATTCGCTTAAAGCTCAGGCAATATCTGCACGACAACAACCTCCGCAACCTGCAGCGCAACCGTCACCTCGGACATCACTTCAACCATCGTCCTCACCACAGCCAGCACCACAGCCTCCTTCTTCACCGCGGCCGTCGTCTTCACCACAACCACCGTCGTCACCACAGCCACCATTGTCACCACAGCTATCACCGTCGTCACCACAGCCATGGTCACTGGATGCTCCGCAGCCGCGGCACACGCTTGGACCCAACTTTTTGTCTGGGCCATTAGACGCCACCGCGAAGCCCCCCACTTCCACAGCTTCCAAATCCGGCCCAATTTCGCAACAAGGCTTTCCCCAGTATGATTTCTTCTCCATCCGTTCCCCCACGAGCACCCTCCAGGGCCCCAGCAGCATCAGCAGCGACGGCCTCTCCCACACTTCCGAGAATTGCAGCCGCAAGTCTCCGAGCGTGACATACTCACACTCCGGAACTTCCGCTGAGTCTCTTGAGCATTGGTCCGACCAAGAGCGCGCCTTCGAATCCCAATCCCATGCCACCACCCAAGCTTCCGATTCCTTCGAACCGACACAAGCTCCTGAGACCACCATGCGCAAGCTGCGTCGGAGGTTACCGAAATCCTCTTCGTCGAAGTCCAAGCCTCCCATGAGCCCCATCAGTCCCTCCCCATCCTCAATTGCTTCTGATTTCGACAAAATGCCTGCAGCAGAGGATTCAAGCAGAGATCCTCCCACGCGACTTCCTTATAAAATGCCGGAGACGAATCAATGCCAGGAGATTGTGGTGGCGAAGCCTGCGGGTCGTGTGCGCTCGAATTCGAAGTGCTTTGAGTTGCCAAGGTTTAGGTCCAAAAACTCAGGGCAAGAGATGGATCCCGCGTTTGCAGCGCCGTCGAGATCTTCGGAAGATGGGTATCGATCGTCGACGTACACGGCGACGCTGGAGCTTTTGTCGCCGTCGCCGTCGACGAAGCCCGGGACGGCAAAGACGCGGAGCGCGAGCGCGAGTCCAAGGCACTTCGTGGTGAGGATGCTTAAACCATGTCAACTCTTAAGCCCTATAGTTTTGATTACTTTCTTCAATGATATCAAGGTTTTAAATGCATTTTGCACACAGGTTTTTTGGGGGGCTATTCTCCACTTTTGCCATTTGGTATCTTCCACATTATCTAGTTTCTCCGAGCTCTTTGATTGTTTCGTTAAGCTTTCTATTATTCTTGTTGGTTTTCTTACGAGGTTACATCAGATTGTAGAGCACGATGTGTTCTCGTGAGGATTGTTGTGTGACTTGTTCAAGGATGTTTCGAGTCTGTTCCGTTAGTTTTAATGATATACGTGTTGTTGGTTTTGCTGATTTCATGTCTGCGTGGATGCATTCCATTGTCTACTTTTAAGTTCTCTTCTCTTCTTTCTAAGCTATTTGATTTTCCCCCATCCTCTTCTATTTTCTCCATCGTTATGACTTCAACTAAGTTTTTGACTCGTTATTTCTTTATTTCTTCTCGCGAAAATGGTCGTCAAACTGGCTTCTGAATGTTGGGAGTCTGTTGCATTAATCCTTATTGGGAACTCTGTTGATAGCTTTTGCTGATGGCATGTCTGCTTGGACGCATTTGATTTGTGTTCACAGGAGGGTCTTTGCAACTCACTGAAACATTCACTCCATAGAATTTCAAAGCGCAACGGTGGAAAAACGAATGCAGCTCTTCAAAACGACCCATTTTTGAAGGTCAGATATTTATTTTTCTTCAATGTATCGACCATTGTGCATAGTCAAAAATAGAATCTTTAATTGTGAGCCAAGCTTCCTTTTCGGTGACATCTGATTCTAACATGATTTTGTTGATGTCACGCAGAGACATGCATCGTTAGCGTTGTGACCAAATTTTTTTATATCAACGTGACTTGGCTTTGTGGATTTCATACCAACTTGCGACCAAAAGACACGACACAGTATGACCTTCATCACAACCTACTTTCATACGAACTTTTTTCATTTTATTTGGACGCGTGAAAGTGTGTTGTGATCATACACATCACGATGCAACTTGGATCATGACGACAATCAGCGTCGTCCCCCGTCAAGGGACGCGACGTGACGAGAGCTGTTGTTGTATTTCATGAGCAATGCATTCAACAAACTGTAATGGAGTCGACAGCAACAGAAGAACCAACATGCTAAGTAAGATTTGCTGTGGCTTCAAATTCTTTTGAAGGCCTGTGACTACTATTCTTATTATCAAAATGTTTTGATATTGCGGCATAACCCGATTGGGAGGATTATTGTAATATAGGCCATAGGTCAATTCATGATTCCGTGCTGCCTTCCATCCTTCTGGGACTGGGCACAGCTCGTTTTGATATCCAGGATGAGAGATGTACCATGACACTTCTATTATATGGGACTGATACGAGTCAACATTTTAAAAACGTTCTTTTAGAATTGAGTAATCCTTGTGCTTGATTTACTTGTTATCATAAGGAATTGAATTTGAAATTGAAAGTTGTGAAGGGTCCCTTCTGCACCACTGAGGTGGGAATAATTTTTGCCTCCTAAACTTCTTATGTGAATAAGCAGTATTTGAATGCCCCAGTGGACTATCTCCCAGCCTCAATTTGAACGCTTCTTTAGATTCCGGAGGAGCCAAACATGATCACACTGTAAGCAAGTACTTTTGAATACGCAAAGTGATCCAGATCAAGAGACTTGTGTATTGTTCAGTTTGGTACAAGTGGACATGTTGTCTTTGCATTCCCAAGGAAACAAATTTCTCTGGTGCCAACTTTGACACTCTCCCAAGGGCTGGAAAATTGATTTTTTACCATGAAATTTTTGGAATGAAATTATCTCCATGTTAATAACATGTGTGACAAATTGGAAGGTAAATAGATTATTAACACAAATGGAGATATTCTAAATCTACCAATGTGTGTAGTTGAGAGAAGAATTTGACACTATTTGAAGGGCTAAAAAAAATTATTTTTACCATAAAATTTATGGAATGAGATCATCTCAATGTTGATAACATGTGTGACAAATTTCAAGGTCAATAGATTCATGCAAATGGAGGTATATTTAACCCCAAAGTGACAAAGAGGACAGAAAGTGTCCTCGTACAGTTTCAAGTCTAATTCAAAGTGCTTTAACTTTTGCATCCAAGGTCCAAGTTCAATAAAACTTGTTGGGAAAGTTACGTTCTCTCCTCTAGTTTGTGTGGTACAATTTTCAAATCAATCCAAGATGTACCGATTTTTTGGAAGCCAATCGAAGTTCAAAACTTCAATTTGAGATCATCAAACTGCATTTTAGGGCTGCAACTTTGGGGCCTTGTATCTCCTTCATCCACTATTTTTTTTCAGTAAAATTTGTTGGATTTTGTTCCCCTTGAAGCCTAGTTATTGTGGTAAAATTTTCATGTTAATCCAAGTTGTTTTGAATGTTGGGAGCAATTCGAGCTCAACATCCTGCCATTTTTGGAATACATTGAACTTTGGCGGTCTGTTTCTTCTTCATACAGAGTCCATTTTCAATAATTTCTTTTGGAAAAGTTGTGCATACTAGTTTAGTTTATGTTGCTAAAATTTCTTGTCAGTCTAAGAAGTAATGAGTGACTGAG
The DNA here is from genome assembly GCA_963969595.1 of Neckera pumila. Lineage (NCBI taxonomy): Eukaryota > Viridiplantae > Streptophyta > Bryopsida > Hypnales > Neckeraceae > Neckera > Neckera pumila. The sequence goes on along the minus strand of OZ018415.1, from coordinate 2,982,558 downwards.
AAACATTTTAGTAGAAGGAGGTTCACCCTTAGATGTGTTTTTTTTGCAGTTTTTCTTGTTCTTTTTTGACATTTCAAAGCTATTTTGTAGACACAATGAGTCAATTGAATGAATTGGTTTTTCACCAATGTGTTTGTATACTAGTTTTGAATCACAAATGTTAAGTTTTTCCACACTAAAACATTATGATCTTGCAATCTATATGGCCAAATGACTTCAAATTTTGTACATGTCATCTACAACATGTACACTAGAAGATTGTACGGTTGAGATTTGTATAACTTGAAGACATTTAGATCTGTAAAGCTTCATAAGCATGAACCCTAGAAATCAAATGTCACTTTGGGGTTAATCTACCAACATGTGTAGTTGTGAGAAAGAATTCATTAGAAGAGATTTGAGGGCATTGGAGGGCTGTTTTAGGCCTGTTCCCTGATCTGGCTAGATCTGTGAACAGCCCATACGGGCTGTCAGAATTTTTTTTTCAAAAAAACAAAAACAAAAACAAAAAACAAGAACAAAAACAAATTCTCTCCCTAATATCATTTCAAACAATTTTTTTTTTTTTTTTTTTTTTTTGAAATGATGTCGCACTCGCGCGACCACATCAGCCAATAGCTTTCTTGTGTGGGAGCACTGCGGGATCGCAGGATAACTTGCGGGCTCTTGGAGGCCTCAAATCTCTTCTAATGCCTTTTTGTACATAGATGTCACAATGTTTGGTGTCCAAATTGTGTTGTTCTAAAAAAGTTGATGTAATTAGAGATGAGGACCAAAAAATTGATTCCTCACTTGGGCCTTTCCAAAGGAGTAAATTTTCTACCAAATTGAAAACTAATTATATGTTTTAAAAGCTCAAGACATGGGAAGAAATGTCTTAAAATTTGAAGTGAAAATAATTGCCCTATGATCCTTTAGTATTTGCCAAAGACAATTTTGCACTCATAATTCATAAAAAATTTGTCATACTCATCAACACCAATAACATTGTTTTGCCTCTAAGTCGTTCTTTAGAATTTGAAAGTGCTTCAAATCAAGCGAGCACCTTGTAGATTGATAAATGATTGGTTTTAAATTAGTGGAATATTGGTGGTAGATTTATAACAATTTTTGAAGCCTTTTAATTGTGATTTTCATTTGTCATTTCTAAATTTCTTTTCTATTACTATTCTTTGTTTGATATGCTTCAAAATTTAACACCTTTAGTCTCTCTTCCATAGCTTTTAGAATGTATAGTTAGTTGTAAAATTTGGTGAAGTATTGACTATATGAGGAAGTATCTCAATAAAGAATGGATCTTTTTGTCCTAGACTCTAATATTGTGAAACAATGGAATTTTAATTGGCCCCAAAGATTAAATTCACACACAACTCCAAAATGTAGGACAAGTATAAATTTGCATTTCAATTCACGCTCTCTAAAAGGAAAAAATTGTGGAAAATTGATAATTTGAAGAATTGAATTTACGAACCCTTAATTCCTCAAAGACCAAGACGACACAATCATGTGTCTTTTTCAAATTTTCAATGGCAAATTTGCTATAGGGGGAAACAAATCTCAATATTTTATAGAGTAGGGACTTGTTTAATAATAAGTAGACATACTTGCTGCATTTTCCATTTTGCAAAATTTCAATGTGAGAAGTATTTAAAAATTACTTAGGAAATGTAGTCTAATAGAAAAAGGGAGCAAACATAATTTCTTTAACAATGAATGGAAAATTCGGATGGAAAAGAATATTTTCTTGAATGTTCCTACTCTTTCTACTGCCCAAACACACTAATTCTAAAGAAAAAATAAATTTATTAATACTTTTTAGCAATTTTTAAAATACAGGGTTCAATCTTGTGATTAAGAATACCGAAACAATTAGAATATTCCAAATCTTTTATAGATGTTTCAAACAATATGCTTATAAAATCAGTTGTTAAATTCCAAAAATTAACTCGTATATAAAATCCTAAAATTTGGTAGGATCCAATTTGGCCAATTTTGGCTTTCTACTTCTTCTGCTTGAAAATGTGTACAAATTTGAGAGATTTTTTAATACTCACTTCTTAAAATCTAAAAATATTGCATTTGCTTAGATTGCAATATCATTTTTTTACAAGGGCAAAAAAACATAGTTCATCTTTTTTATAATTTTCCTTCTCCAAAAAGTGCATTTTTGGCCTATAAAGTCGATCATCCAAAATTGTGGTATAATCTAAAAACCCAACAATTAATATGTTCCACAATTAATTCCATGAATACTAGACAAAGTACTCTTTACTTTTGTATGGTTAAAGTAAAGGTTTCAAACATATCCATGTGCACAAAGTGGAACAATGCATTGAAACCCTCCTTTGTCAAAAAGTAGTTGGGCCTTGAGAGATTGACCCCTAAGTGGTTTTGGATGTCTTCAATACATCTATACATTTTCCAAGTATGGTATACACAACCTTGCATGTGAATGATTTACTGCCCATTTTCTAATTAATTTTTTTTGTTGAATGCGCGCCATGTACGTGGTCATGGCAAATGTGAGCACAAGGGACAAATGTATGTAGAGGTGGTGGAAGCAATACATGGATTTTCCTAGAAACACACACTTGCGCATGTTTGACAGCCTTTCAATTCAACTGCAAGTGTCACAATGTTTTTTCGAGGAACAACATGTAGAAAATCAAAGGTTGTTTATCTTCAATTTTGTAGTTCAAATATTTGACCAATACTTCAAGGAATTTAGAAAATAAGGGTTACGTATGAATGTAGAGGACACAATGTGGTCCCTAAATCACTTAGGGTTTAAAGGACCAAATGCTTCTTCAAAAACAATTGGAATTCAAGTAGGTGATGATGAGGTCAAAAAGAAACATATGTTTTTACACAAGATGTTAATGCAAATTCATCCCCTTAATGGAAGCGCAAAAAAATTCCAACCAAATGCTTGGAATAAAATTTGTACTATCCAAAACATTTGTGGCAATTCGGAAAGTTTAGACAATTTGGGCATCTTTTGCAAAATTTCTCATCTACGTCTAAAATTTAGCAAGTGTATAAATAATGTAAGTTACATGATATAATATGCCATTTTGTTTTTATAAAACTACTTTTAGGGTCAAAATCTCATTCCAAGAAGAGTCACTTGAGGCTCTACCATCTTATTGGACAAATTAGGACATAAAGCATTTAGTATATCTAACTACTAACACTATTATCTTGAAATCTACATTTTCAAATTCTTGAAATTTTTTCCACAGACTCAACACCTCTAAGTCAATTTCAAAAAGAAAATTAACTCAATGCACAAGAAATCATCAAAAAATTGACTATTGCAAATTCATTTGACTTCTTGTATTACAAGGTGATTTCGAGTAAGGAAAACAACCTCTTATTATGTCTAGAATTTTGCATATTGAGTGTACCTAATAAGATATTCCAGTAGTACTTAACGGTATAGAGGAAAAATTTTACTCTAAAGAGGCCCAAAGTTTTGCTGACCTTGTTTTGCACGAATGAAAATAAGTTTTTGCCTCTACTTCAAATATAATAACCTTCCAATCTATATGGTCAATTGGGCTGAAATTTTTTCATTCATTATTGTAATAGTCTACCTCACTTTTGTATAGTTGGAATTTCAAAAAAAGTTTCTTCTTTCAATTTTTGCCTATAAACCCAAAAATGGCAAGATTGAAAAATTTTACAAATTTTCTTGAAGAATAGTAGAATACACCTAGTCTTTCAAGGATTAAAGATTTAGATATAATTTTGGTAAGATTGTACTAAAATTTAAATTCCCTCTTAGTTGTGAGTTGCCATATCGTCCATGCTTGAACAATGAATGAAGCTAATCCGATTACAAAATTGAGAATTAAAATGCTAAAGAAAAGTCCTTTGCTAGACTTTCTAAATCCTAGTAGTAAAATCCTATCAAACTTTGAAGTCCTAAAGCCCTTCATTACAAGAATTTTGAACCCTGCAAGAGGCTGCAAGTTTTTGATTTTCGGCACCCCCGCAGTGCAGTTACAGAAAAATAAAAAAATATTTCTTTTTGAAAAAAAAATATTAAAAAAATAAAAATCTGACGTGGTGCTGACGTGGCACCAGTAGTGCCATGTCAACACCCAACTTTTTTAAAATAAAAAATAATTTTTTATTTCTATTTTTTTCCCTCATTGCACCTCGGGGGTGCAAAACTCGTAGCCCCTTCAAGGATTGAAACTTTTCCTAATGTTTCATTAACTTCCACTGAAAACCATCATTTCTATTGCAAATTGCAAAAAAGTTTAGAAACCATTTTTTTGGCATATCTTACCACTGGATCTTGTACTAGATAGGTAGGAAAATGGATGGAAGAAATTTCTAAATCTTCAAATGACCATGTGGCTTGTAAGATTTTTTAAGTTTGAAGTGAAAAAATCCAGGTTTCTAACACCTTCTTTGCCTAGGTTTTCAAGCTTCAAATCATTTTTATTTCAAATTTTGCACTACATACAACTATTGACTTTCAAATGTCTCATATAAAAGAATTGAATCCAAAGTCCATTGAAAATTATTTTAAAGCACATACACTTATTCTTTTTATTTTAAAGAAGCTGTTAAATGTAGGTTTGAGATTGAATGGGAAACAAAATTGTTAATATCTTTTTCTATAATGGAACTAAAATATAATAGTTCTAATGGAAAGATTGTTCAAGCAAGTGAACTGTACCATATCAAACACTTGTTTACAAAAATGCATTCAAAAAATGTATCCTATAAGTTTATTTTTCAAGAAGATGCTTACTAATTGCCCCCCCCCAAAAAAAGATTGTCCATAACTTAGTCCATATAGAATGAATTCGGGAAATTTCCATCAATTTAACAAAATCTACACCTGTGTGTTGGATTGTGTTATTTGTTATAGTGAGATCTTATGAATTGTGCATCCCCCAATTAGGTTCTTGGTACCATCAAAAAGCCCTCTTCAAGGAAGGGTGTATGGTTTTTATTTTGTAGGGGTCAATTTACAACAAAAAACATATTGAATTTCAAAGTTTTCATGAATTCAATCATTAGAAAATGACTTTAACTTCTATTTGACTGTAGTATTACTAGTATACAACCAAAAGTGACTCTCGAGACTACTTGAATAATGAGTCCAAAATACCTCACTTCCGAGGCTTGATTGAATCAGGTTATGAGGCCTATATAAGGCCACTCGGGACTTCCAGCAAGGCATAGTTTGCAAGCCTGAGTCACAGTCTGTTTCTCCTCCCATAATCAGAGTCAGAGTTGTTAATTAGTTTCTAGCTAGACATAGTGTCATTTTGAGCTTGAAAGCTCTGAATTGAACATGGCTGAGCAGCGCCGTGTGAAGTTGAGTAGCGCCACTGGGCAGATCTTTGAGGTGGATGAGGCTGTGGCAATGCAGTCCCAATTTGTGAGGAATGCGATGGAGGATGTGGGCGTTGATAGCCCCATTCCATTGCCAAATGTGTCAAGCCGCATTTTAGGACAGGTGCTCAGTTACTGCAAGTGCTATGTCCAGAACAATGCCAAGTTTGTGAAGGTCGATATGGAGAATCTCTACGACTTGATCATGGTATGGATTGAGTTTTGCAACTACTAGCTTGTGTTGTGGTGTTAAACCTTGAGTTTGGAGGAGCTCTTCAAAAGTTTCTTGTTCACATGTTCTCAAGTGATCACCTTCTTTGATCTTGTTTGTGTTGACCTACTTTAGATGAGCCATTGTTTTTGTACATGAATCTATTGCTATAGTGTTCTTGTTTCTAGTTGATGGCATATATTTCTAGATAAGGTTCTTCTTCAAATGCACGACCATTTTGTAATTGGCTCTCAAGTGTGTGCTTTACAAAGACTCACATTGAGTTTTCAATCTACATTTCCTATTTATGAACCTTATGAACTTAGAGTAGTGATCATTTATGGTACTAAAAAGGCAACGGTGGGTGTGATGACTAGGCGGCCGACTACATGCACATTGAGACCTTGCTTCATTGGATATATCATAATGTAGCAATGATAATTGCCAGGAAGCCACTTGGGGAAATTCGACAAATATTCAACTTTGGAAATGACTTGGCAATAGGAGAAGAACCTTTGATGGAGAAAGAGAGCCAACTTCTAGCTTCCCTTATGGAGTCATTGCCAACGGAACTTCTACTCAAGATGAAGATTGAAGTTGGACAAAGACTTCACTATGGAGATTGGAGTCCTTGGCGGTATGACGCGGATGCTCAAATGCTGTATGTAGAGCTTGCCAACCTCTATGATCCCTATAATATGCATCACCAAATTGCCATCATTCTCTTGCATATAGATATGGGCTTGGTCAATACTCTTGTGTTGCAATCATATGGCATGCTTGACCCAACGGAGCTCGACGTCTTCAAGGACTTGATGGATGGCATAGATCTCGGCTTAGAGATGTTGAAGATGGAGAACGTGATTTTTGATGATGAAACCATGGACTAGCTTGACATTTCTTGTAGTGGTCTCTTGGGCTTGAAATAATTTCATCATTTATATGATCATCCAAACCTTGGAATATGTTATGTCTACATCTATAAGAGATTGGCATCTCTAGAATGCACTCTCAACTTTGGGCTAGCAATAGTGAGTATGACATAGACAATACAATATGACATAAACAACACAATATTTCAAATGGACCGCCATGTATGTCCCCGGCCAACTTGTGCAATATACTTTTCACGTTCTTTATCTAGTATGGTATATGTTTCTTTGTTGTATCTATGTTGTATTAAGATATGCATATTCATTATGGACTCTCAACCCAATTGCATGACTATGTGATTGCAAGAAACGTGTATAGACTTTGTTGGATTTTCACAGGATTATAATGCTGAATTCCCCATATAACTTTAAAATTAGAAAAATGATTCTTTCAAATTTTAAATAAAATGACCAAGAAGTACAAAGTAGAAAAAAAGAAAAAAACAAGTAGAAGGTAGACGCAGATAGGTGCATTCAACAATAAATTGTTGGAAGACCCAATCATCTAATATAATAGATTTCTAATATCCAATGTTAGATTGTATAATAGTGAAACATGATCCTATAACATTGATGAAACATGAAGCATATTTAATTTGGAGAAATCTAAAAAATTTGAGCTACTCAATCAATAATAGGACAAAAAAAGCAATGGTTACGTCCAAATTGGCTCCTAATACCTTATTTGGACCTAGATCAAGACTTAACATTTATAGCAAGAGAGGCAAGCAAAAATCTTCAAACTAGAGAGGTCACAAATTAATCCTTGAAGGACACCCTTCAAGGATATAGAGGCCAAAATGGATTCATTGTAGAAACAAAGAACGTAGCCATAGGTTCAATAATTGGAATAGTTTTGGTGGTTACCTTGTAGAGTTGTAGGGGACCACATCGTTTACCTCTTTACCATATACCATTGCTGCATGTATTGAGTGTCTAGTGGTTGACTTTAACCCCTAAAGTTTTATGACTATGTAATCACCAAAAACGCTCCAAAACTGCCATTTCTAATACAACTACCAAATTTTTGGAAAAAAACAATTTTTGACACATGTAACTATAGGATCTTGTAATATGATATTTTGAAAACATGTGGTAAAAATTTCAGAAAATTCCACCGTGTGGATCATAAGATATAAGCATTCAAAGTTTTGAAAACCATTTTTTCAATCGTGCGAAAAACTGGGTAGCTGCACATTGCAAGCTCACTTTTCAATGAAAAAATGCTGATAAAGGTGGTGCTTCTTTGAGTTCAGTTTCCTAAACAAGTTGTCTATATGCTTGAAAATTTTCACATCATTTGGAATTGTACAACATATAGGAAAAAATAGTAAGTAGAAAGAAGTAGAAAATTATTTAAAATACTAAATTGTTAAAAATTTAATTATAGAATTTTAAAATGCCAATCCCAACAGTTGTAATGTTGTAATAATCAATCTACATCCTAGGATTTTATTTATTTCCAAAAATATTGAAAGTTGAGTTAAATAAACAACTTTAAAGGATTTTTTAGAGTGGACAATCCATAATTGCCCGCAAACCAAAAAATCTCATAACTTTTGACTCATTGATTGAAATGGAATGACTCAAAGCTTTTTAAGTATATATAAATGTAGAGAATCAATTTCAAAAAAAAAATTCTAGAAAAAATGATTTTTTGTTATTTGCCCAAACAGCCTAGTTACAAAAAAAAGTAACATATTAGGTCACAACTTTTGACTCGTATTTTGAAATGTCATGAAACTTGATACACATGAAGATATTCCTTGTCTCCACCTTCTATTAAACTTTCAGCCTCAAATATGGATATCTCTAGTCACGCGTACCTGCCCATAATTTCTATACGGCCAAAAAACGCATGTTGGTTCTTTAAGGGTTAATTGAAATTAGAGAATGGAAAATATATTTTTTCATCCCCTTTATTTATTTGAAAGGTACTTGAGACATTTTTAGTGAATAGTGCTGTAAAGTCCCTCATCTTGGTCTTATTGATTTTCCTAAGGAAGAAGTTGCTTAAGGGTCGTTGCAAGAATGACCTTTTGTTTTTGTTCCACTTTGGCCATTTTCAACCATTTTTTCGGGAGTACTGTAAAAATAAAAAAACATTTTTGAAAAATATGAAAAATATGAGCAATGTATACACCTATAAGAAGAAGATACCCTATTAAGGAAAAGCAAAAAAAAATTCTCTAAATAGGAGAACTAGAAAAGTGCAAAATCGCAAAAAAATACATACATCAACATTTTAATTTGTAAAAAATAGGAAAAGTAATTTAAAAAAAAACTGAAAAATAACATTTGAGAAGACTTCATGGTAAAGAGATTTCACCAAAAAAATGATCCTAAAACCATCTTCAATGTTCAAAATTGCATACACAAGGGAGCCCTCTTTGCATGGACGTAGAGGATATAAAATAAAATATTTTTTAATGCCCCTTAGTAGAAACATGAGTTCCTACTATGGGAATAGACCATAGAAATTTCAGCTCCAAGTCATTAAATTTGGGGACTCCTTACATAGTAAAAATCCTAAAACTCAAAATGTGACAAATTAGTTTGAATGATTTTTAAACATAAAATGATTTTTGAAAATTTCTAAAATATATGAGATATGATTAAATTCATAAGAAGACTCTCCACTAAAAATTTCAAGTTCATACAAGTCATGATTCTAAAATTATTGCAAAATAAAGCTTTGGCATTGTGTTTGTGACAATGTTTTAGTACTGGTCTTTCATGCAATCACCCTTAATCCATAGATCACCCATATAGTGAATTTAGGCCATTTTTTGGTGTTCACTTTTGATGTGAATCGTAGTCATAAAAGGGGTGATTTTTGAATTTTTATACAACTAGCAAAATGAAGCTTATCTGTTACACTTTCTATTCCAATTGGACATTTTGAAAAATCTTACAATTTCAATATTTTATAGCAATATGAACTGTGGGCCTATAACCATAATTTGTTGATTTACTAATTATAGACTGACATAATGTCTTTGATTCCTACCATGATGTCGTATGCTATATTATACATCTATATTGAAAAAAATTGTTTTTTTTTAATATACGTAATATTTGATATGTTTTTTTCTAAATTTTTTCTTTAGAAATTTATGATAATTCAAAATTTTCCAAAAAGGTTGAAAGTTTTACAACTTGCAACAAACATGTGATTTCATCTCTAAAAAACAAATATAGTTTTTTTCATTCATATTTAGTTGGAAAATGGCATCAAACAAAGTAATGGACAATGAAATTAGAATTCATTGGTCAATTGGTCATGGGCCTGTCTTCAAAGGATTCAAGAACGCTAAGGACCAAAAGTGTCTCATGGATGACTTCATAATTGCCTGTAGAAACAAAGAATGCACCTATTGGCTAAATAGTTGGAGCATTTTGGTGACTATATTGATCATTAGGGGTTGCGTCCTTCAAAGGTTAAGGATTAATTACACTATTGCAAATTTGCAATAACAATTAGTTTAAATTTTGTATTTACACATAGCGTGAACAGCAAAGTACACCATAATGATACATGTCCACTTTGAATGATATTAGTAATACTAATGTTACAGTCTTGCCTTGGAGCATTGTACCTTTCAATTGAAGTTACTTAACCCTTGTAGGACATTAAGACCAAAAAGTAAACAATGGATAGCTTTCAAAATTACTATAGAAATGAAGAATGCAACCATTGATCAGATAAAAATTGGATCACTTTTGACAAAGTACCTTAGTGATAAGTCTTGTAATCTTGTCCTTTCAAAGTTACCTTCAATATTGCCAAAAATGATTTGAATTATCGACTCATTTCTACAATGATTTAGAAAGTCATCTTGATTGACCACTTATTTTCTTCAACATCCTTCTTGGGTTAAAGGTACCTCATCATTTCTCATGCAATCTTGAAGCATTGTTGTGCAATCCCTCAGAAATTTATGTTCATTAACTGAGTGAGTTGAAGCAAAAAAGTAAGGAGTTCACTTAATTCCGTGGTCCCCATTTAAATCATAAAATTTGAATCTTGATGCAAAAATCTATAGAAAGCCTTCCTTCATCATTCCCGAATTGTGTAAAAGTAGGCTAACAAGTTGATGCCAGAGTAAAGAGGTTCATAACATTCTAGACCCTTGTCACTACATTTAGCAATGACTAAACCTGTCCAAAATCGTTACCTAGTACTAACAAGAATCAAGTAAAACTGAACTGTAATGAACTGAGTCTAACAAATGTGAACCATACTCAGACCTTTAATGGTCAATTTTGTTAAAATCGTGGTATTCCATTACAATGGTATGTTATTTCAGTTCAGGATGGCCGTTCTGAAATCTACACTTATCGGACATTCTAAAAATCTATATTTGTTTAGAACAGTCGGTTTGAATTTTGTATTGTTCCTACATGTTCAGAATGGGCGGTCTAAGAAAATGGCACACGGAATATGGCACAAGGAAAGTATGGCACTAAGAATACCGCCATTTTAACAAAAGTTGTCATATCGGACAGAATCGGATGAATCGGACGGAATCAGGGTTAATTGGCTGCAAACTTTGGAGGTCAAAAACTTTTGCAAAAATTATTCAAATTGGACATATGAGATGTTTTTCGGCATCTACAGTTTTCTGTAGATGCCGAAAAACATCTCATATGTCCAATTTGAATAATTTTTGCAAAAGTTTTTGACCTCCAAAGTTTGCAGCCAATTAACCCTGATTCCGTCCGATTCATCCGATTCTGTCTGATATGACAACTCTGATTTTAACAAAATTGGCCATTTTAAGAGACTCTCGTCGGTAAAGTTCCCTTACATCAACCCAGCAAAGAACTTGAAAGTCTTCGCATCTAAGATGACTTGTCAAACGATGGCCAATTTCGTCAAAATGGTGGTATTTTTAGTGCCATATTCCTTGTACCATTTTGTCAGATCACCCGCTCTGAACATCTAGAACAAGATATAGATGTCAAACATGTAGGATTGTTATAGATTTCAAACATCTAGAAATTGTATATATTTCAGACTGATTGTTCTAAAAAATCTAGGACTAATATAGATTTTAAATATCTAAGTCAAGCATAAATTTTTAGAATGTACGACAAATGTAGAGTTTCAGAACGGCCGTTCTGAACTGAAATAACGTGCCATTGTAATGGAATGCCACCATTTTAACGAAACTGACCATGTCGACGATACAGCTTCTTTTAAGATATCGATAGAGATCGAGGTGGAACAGATTGCAACCCTAGTTTCTCTGATCCAACAGTGTTGATCACCTTTCATTGTGACGATGGCGTGACTCAAAACGCCAAATATGTCTCATTCAAATGCTCAGACTCTACAAATGATCAATTTCGTTAATGTGGGAGGGTTATCTCGCCCTTCATTGGCGTATGCAAATAGGCGACAATTTCATTAAATTGGAAGAATTCCACACCTTTATGCACAGCTAATTTGCTAATTTGTACAACAGGCAAGCCCATCAATATCGATGCAACATTGCAGCTAATCCTTCCCAAGATTCCCCAAATACAGATCCCAGTCGCCAATGGCTTTGACCGCCGCAATCAGATGATATAATCCCGCACTTTGATATCCAAGTGGGTAAGTAGAGTAATCCGGAGCAGCTTGTGTCCGATTTGCTGGACCATGCCGTAGTGATCCACCACCAGATTCTCGAGTTCGTTCTGCAATTTTAGCACCAGCTAGTCCCACCACCACGGCAATTTCATTACATTGGCACGATTCTAGCTAGCGTCAAAACTTGGATTTTAATTCACGAGCGTCTAATTTCAGTATAGAAACTAGGACAAGCTGGCATGGATTTTTATCTGCTTCAGGTCTTACATCATATCCTGCATGAAACGAACCAAAAGTAGTGAAATTCCGTCAATCTGACAAAATGGACGTTTAATTAGTACCTCGAGTTCCTGCAGCTGCTGCATTCCCGGAACCGACTCCTCCGCGGTGAAGCTGCCGGTAATTCACTGGAGCACTTCTTCGACCACTGGAGCCACGTACCGCACGAGGCTCCTCGGCAACATTTTCACCACCACTGGAGCTTCCAGAGGGGTCATCGATCATAGTCAGACCCCTAGAATATGACTTCGAATTTGACCCAGCCAGCCTCCCTTTGATTTTCTCCAGTGCCGTCTGTGGGAACTCACACTGGGAACTTTGAAGACTTTATGCTGGGCTAACTCGTGAAGAGTTAGGCCCCCCTTTTGGCCCATTTTTGTACAAATCTGAGGTGGGGGGTGCGAAACTTTTGCTCCCCGTTTTGGCCCATTTTTGTACGCATTAGGCCTCAATTGACGCTAAAAGTGAGCGGAACTCAGGTTCCTGCGGTCTTCCGAACCTCAGCCCGAACCAGAGATGCACATTAGGCCCCCCTTTAGGTCCGGCATAAAGTGGCAGAAGTTCCCAGTGTCATTAGTGGGAGCCAAAACACCGTCTTGCATCCGGAGCAAATTCCTCCCCGGCTGCCGTTGTGCTAGCGTGATCAGACACTCCACAGAACACAAGAGAAAGTCTTCCTTGCAATCCTGAGAGTTCGCAATGGGCTTGTTGCAGGCTTCACAACTTTTTAGTGGACTGGGCTGACCACGGCCGATCTTAGCGCGCTTGGCGGGGGGTCTACAGCTAGCCGATGCCTGGTGGTGGTCAGTTCGCAGGTAGCAGAGGCTGCCCGTGTTCAACAAGCATTTCTGGATGTGCTTGGTGCTCTCGTGGGGCAGGTACTTGGCTAGATCCTCTGGGTCGACGGCGCTCTTGTGGGACTGGCGGCGGATCTGCATCAAGGACGTCAATTTTATTAAACTAGGGGGATTCCAGAGCTTTGGCACCTTTCAGAACGTGCGTTTTGAAACATAAATTCATACACACCGTGTCCTAGCCTTTTGAGGCTTATGTTTAGGCGGTGAAATCGTGCCAATGTAACGAAATTGACCCTACCTGCAACCAACGATGGCCAGTGTGCGGCCCATTTCCTCGGAATGTCATGGGGCAGAGTCCGCCGAGCTTGCATTGGAGGCAGTAGTAGTTGTTGCAGTCCCTGGGGGAGTTGCATGTAGGGCACTTGCCTTCGTAGGTTTTGGCGTCGATCAGGTAGTTGGCTTCCACGAAGCGCGTCCAGATCTCATAATCATTCCCTTGCGCCATGATGGAACAGCAATTCAGGTGCGGAATTGTACAAATGGGTAGAAAACAGGACCCTGCAAAAGGGAATTAATCTTGGTCTATGTCAACAAGGGTGTGTAATGTGGTAACAAAGTACCCTAAATGAATACACTTCAGCCGGCAGAAAAGAATTAATCATGATTTATATTCACACTCATTGCATGCCAGTCGCTGCACAGGCAAAAAGATAGAAAGGTCAGACAGTGAAGCAAACTAGGGAGGATGTGAATTGCCACAAGGTAAGAGCAATTAAAACAGAGAGAAAAAGCAGTTTGAATACTTTTGGGACAGTCGACCAGCAGATAGCGTAATTAAAGCAAAGGCAATAGACTTGCAATTGGTGACAAAGTGCGCTCTGAAACTAGAAGCCATGATGCTCTAGCAGAAAATTTCTTATCGGCTGCATTCTAGGATTCAGGATACAGTGCACGCTAAGGAGCGAAAAGCATTTGTGATAAATTAAATCTTCTTACTAGCCAAGGTCTAATAAAGAAATTAGTTTTGGAAACTTAAAAAGCTGAAGTTGCAAGGATTGACCTCATAAACTAGGTTCATCTACACTACAGAAAGTACTATGTCGCCTTCCATGCCCTAAAGAAGCCGGGTATGCAATTCTGCATACATGAAAAGCTGAAAAGTAGAACTAACTTCTCCCAATCTACACACCATTTGATCAAATATTGTGTTGCAAGAATCAAACCATATCATGAGTGAGACTAAAGAAAATATATTCCATCACAGATGCGTTCTTTTCAACAAGCAATTTTGAATTTCAGACAAAAAATGTCCGCAGTCCCCAGGAACTTACAATACCCTGGCTCCTCTCTCTCGATACAGTATATATCAATCTATGTACGTTTGCAGGGACTTGTGTATGTAACATCACGTGGTATGATGACAGACCTTGGTTATTTATAATCCTAGCTTGAGAGAAACCAAGTGAGTGTTAAAATTTTACCTGTGGATAAGATGCAATACAATTGATCGTCCAACACCTTAAATTGAGCTCAAACGTTGCAAATGTGCATGAAGAGTGCAATTATATTCAGCAAGCTCACCCAATTGCAATGCGCTAGCTAGTTTGGCAAAGAGCTGTGAGACTGGAAATCCTAAGAACTGTGTACTGCTGTGGCAAATTGTGAAAGAAGACCAAGTGATTCTCTCATTTATACTGAAGCATGACCCTCCCGACGAGACAATTAGGGGACTGCGAAATTTTCATTTTCATTTCTGGAAGCGAGCTTGATGCCCTCTGCCTCTGCTGTTAACTTCCATCCCACCGAGTCCATAACATTACTAACATTGTGAATTTTGATCGATCAATTGCAACGGAGTTCAGAGAGGTCAATCTTCATACTCAAGCATGATCTGCCTTTCATGACTTTCCCCAGTTGACAAAAGGAACAGAACTAGAATCTGGAAGTTTTATAATACCTCAGTCTGCAGTTTGCAATGCCTGCAAGTTTCTACTAAATGATTCAAATGCCAAATCTCAGATAAATTGGTGGTATTTGACACGCCAGTTGATATTTATGCAACTATTACTCATATTAATAAGTCCAATTATTTTAGTTAAGTTGGCAGCATTCCAATCCTCTGGCACCTCTCAGAACAACGTTCTGAAACATAAATCCACACCTATCCTAGATTTTAGAACAGTATGTACGTATTCATCACAATTTTCGATGCTATAATTGTGTCACAAAATGAAAAATATTTCATATATAAAGTGCATTTCAATCTTAACATTGTGTACTCTAAGGCTAGGACAAATTTTCATCCTCCTCCCCCTTCCACTTACTAAATCATTTCCTTTATTCCCTTGCTCAAATGAGGGTTTGCAATACTAATGTAACAAATTGGCATTTATTTCCGGGTATCGATTATTTTCTCAACTTTTCAGTATCATGTGAAAAACTTTCCATGACGTTGCCTCGTAACTTGGAATAAGGTAGGATTGCAGGAGGTGAAGAGAATCCTCCATGGGTTGATCCAACTTTTTTGGAAGGTTTGCACATTTCCAAAATTTATTTAGTAAATTTTTTCTTCAAGGATAAATTAAATGGAAGTCATAGGTCGTTGTAAAAATGAGTGTTTGTTTTTGTTCCACTTTTGCCGTTTTCAGCCTTTTTTTCAAGAGTACTATAAAATTAGAAAACATTTTTTTGTTAAGTATTGAAAATATAAATGATGTATATACATATAAGAATAAATCATTTGTTACCCTATGAAATTTTTCCATATGTGAAGACTCCATACTAAAGAAATTTCACCAAAAGAATGATCTTGAAACCATTTTCAATGTTCAGAATTGCTTGCGCAAGGGAGCTCAATTTACATGAGCATAGAGAACAAAAAAATAAATAATTTTAAAATGACACTAGGTAGAAACATGACTTCCTACTATGGAAATAGCCCATAGAAATTTCAGCTCTAGATCATTAGATCTAGGGACTCCATGGTACTAAAAAACCCATAAACTCATTTTGTAATGCATTAATTAATTTTTTCTTAAGTGTAATCAACTCTTATAATTTTTAAATTTTTAAAAATTATAAGAGTTGATTACACTCAAAATAGACATCTGCAAAAAAAAATTCAACTTCATGCAAGTCATGCTTAAAAAATTATTGCAAATGAAAGCAAGGCACTCCTTTTGTAATAAAGTTCTAGTACCGATTTTTCTTGCAATGACCCTCACACCTTATTAATTTTTACCTCTGTGGAATTATTTGTAACTTTTGGACTTGACATTACAAAACTACATAAGGTTTTAACTTCTAATGACCCAAGGGGGATGCAGTTTCAAAATGGGCCAAAACTGTCTAGAATTTGAGCAATTTTTTGCTCATTTTTCTTAAAACCAGATATAATGTAACCATAGGATCTTAAAGTTCACATTGAAAGTGAGCATTTCAAAAGAATTCAAATTATTTGACAGCACAATATATGAGATATTTAAATTTAAGGTTTTATTTGGGTCAATGGAAATACTGGGCAACACACTTTGAAGGAGAATATCTTTTTAAGAATATTTCAAAATGACGCTTTATATGTGTTCAGTGAAAGATAAGAGAGTTGAAATTGTACATGTAAAGTTTCACAACATTCCAAGCATTATTCAATTCATGGTAGAGCTTGTAATGCACGGTGATCACTGAAATGAGAATAGTGTTTGACAAGAGAAAAAAGGATGGGACACTTGTCTTCTCCTTGAAGTCTTTTTATCTGCCCTTTTTGAGGTGGCAAGAATCATATTGGTTGGTTGACTTTTTAGTCCATGCCCAAACCAAACCCAAAATAATGAGCTATAAACTACACCACATCACTTAACTTTGAAAAATTCCACAAGGCGGAGTTTAATTTGGAATTTGATGAAACTACCGCCATTGGATTCATATTGCAGTCTATTTTTTGAAAATAGTTTTTGTTTTTCTTAAACTCAAAATTTGAAGATGGGCAGCTCAAAGAAGACAATACAAAGATCACCGCTTGAGACTTTGAGGAAGTAAGTTTAGGTAACTTGCCAATCTTGCATATTATGTTTAAAAACCAATTGTGCATTAAAGTTGTTTTATATTGTGCACATTGTAATCACAATTTCTTTCTCAGTTCTTATCGTTTGAGACTCTAGACTAATTTGCAAAGTTGATTTAGGTTGTGAATTGCAGCTCAGCCTTGAGGAGTCTGAACTCTGAACATGGGAGTAATGCATCATGCAATTTTTGCATTTGAGTTTGATTTCAGGCCCTTAGAAGCCATTCAAGTTGCTTGTTTATGCATTGGCAATAGAAATTATTACTTCTGTCCCACTAAAAAGCTCTTTATTTTATCTCATGTTTTTCTTATACTAATTTCACTGACCATGTTGTAAAATTTATAATTCAGAATGGTCTAAATTTTATATCACCACAATCCATGAAGAACATTGTATCTGTTCAATGCAACCAAAATAAAAAATCGGACCCAAGCAAGCTTTGAATATGCATACTCAAAACTACTAAAAAAATAGGAGGTAGAATTAAGAGCTTTTTAGTGAGACAGAAGTAGTAATATTGTTTCAGTCCAACTTTTATTTTTATGTTTGTTTCTCTTTTGATCACCCATAAGTGGGAGTATTTGATAATCAATGGAGTATGTTCCACCATCGTAGATTGATGGAACCTCCAAGGATTTAATTTTTAATTTATTTCAAAGATTGGAGGTATAGAATAAAAGATATAGAGTTTTGAAAGTTGATCACAAGTTCACCCAATTTTGAAAGTTCTATGAGAAACAAAACAAAATACACCCTGTAAAATTAATTGCAATTTGGCAAATTCATATGAAATTAAATTTCAAAGTACTTCAATGGTATTTAAGTCTTTTTTCATCCATCTTGAGAAAAAAATGATGAAGATTGAACCAAATAGAGTAAGAAATTCAATATGTCTTCATTTGATTTGAGTTTAGAACATTGTATAAATGATATATGAATCTTCGAAGTGATGAAAACATGAGTATACAAAATCAATGCTAACCTCTTTTGAATGGAGGTTGAACATGTTTGGCAAAAATTTATAGTGGTTGCTTTAGAAATGGATTGCAATTAGATGCAATAATCTTAAAAATTATTGTGAACATCTTATAGAAGGAAGGATTACTTGAATTCCAATAAAACTCTGTTTAGCCACCATTAATTGTCAATGAGGTCTAATTCTCTCCTACATATAGACAAATAATTGCTAAATTTAATTAAATTTCAATAATGGCATTTGAATATTGCATATAAAACCTATAGAAGCTCAAAGATACTAAACACTCATTTTGTTAAAAGTGCACATTAAAAGAATTTTGTAGTTTGAATAATTTGTAGTTATGTTTTGAAAATATTTCAAATAAGAAGAATTCAAAATCCTTTATTTGTTTGAATTATATGTTTATTAAAGGAAATTAGACATTTGCCTAATTTTTGTACAAAAGTTTATATTTATTGAAGAGGAATTTGGCATATGCCCATTGTAACTTTAATAAACAAGAAATAGAGTGAAAGATCCGATACATTCCTAATCCTTTGGTTACAATAAACATTTGATGGATTGATGGTGTCACATGTAGCAAGGGATTAGGTACATTTCCAATTCCTTGATTACAACAAACATTAGATGGAGTGAGGAGGTGACATGAAACAAGGGATTAGGTTACAATGAACATTAGATGGAGTGAGGACGCAAGGGTACAATTAATTCTATGAATACTAGACAAAGTAGTCTTTACTTTTGTATGTGATCTCAGGGCAAACGCGGACATAGGTCATTTCAGTGAACTGGGTTGAAGAAATTATGAGCTTTGCATATCGGCCGAGCTTCCATGTGAAGCCCTAGTTTGCACACAAGAAATAAAAACCCTATATGTCACAGCCCTAGCAAATATAGAAGGCTGCTAACAATTTTTATTGTGGTTTTACAATTTGAAGTAGTTTAGTATGACTCTATTTCAACATACAATATGCATTATTTTGCAACTACTTCAGACTGCAATAGTTTGTGTAACAGCTTAGGCCACGGCCTACATCTACAATATATGTATTGGTTCACATGTGTCCAGATTTTTTGCTCTTCAAGTGCAATGCAAATATCTTGCAATCTACACAGTCAAAGTTTTTGAAATTTCTTCCACACATGCTTTCTACACTACTTCACTAGTCTATTTAAGGATCCAATGGTTAAATTTGCAAAAAAAAAATTTAAAAAGGTTTTTGATATTTGCAACTGAAATGATAGTTTTGAATGGTTTTTATGGAAAAAAGGCCTTGGAACTTTAGGGGTTAAAATTTTAAAAGTATAGACTTATAAACACTTCTTTGCTAATATTCTCTAGTTCAAATAGCACAACAGTGGTTCACCTCAAGAAAAAATTTATTTCATTTAAAAATCTCTTATACTAAAGGCAAACTGTGTCACAATTTTGTCCATCACATTCTCTTTTGCAACTTTCATATTTTCCTTGCTAAATTCTAATGACATCCAAATATCTTCTTTGAAAGCTTGATGTAATGAATTTTTTTGGTACTGTTGCAATGCAACAAAGTCCATTCTAATATGATTTAATCCTTTAGGGACCAAATATTCAAATTTCCAATGAATGAATGCAAACACATTCCAAGTACACAAAATTGAGATTTTATCTAATTTTGTTTTTTTAGATTCTTATATTAGTTCTATAAAATTTTGAATTTATATTTTGAAGAATTTATTAAGCAAATATTTGGTAAAAGTACACTACATCCCCCTAAAAAGTGCATTATAACATTACTTTTTGGCCAATTTTGGGGAATTGCAGAAGTTTGATTACTTTTTTAGATTAAAGAATTCAATCTTTTTTGTTTGTATTTTGATTTAATGGGTGACTAACCTTGTGAACTCTTGCTTTTGGTGGCCATTGAATAAAAAAATATTTTTTCTAAGCAGTAAAGAGTACTTTAGTAAAAATTAGAAGTATTCTCATATGTTAAAAAAACTAAAAAGTACTTTGTGGAGGAAAACTAAACTATAAACTTTGAGTAACTCTATGATACTTTGTTGTAGTATCTGGTATGTGAACAATTGTTGCTAACAAATAAAATATACATACATTTATTGCTCCAATTAAGGAGCTTATGTGGCATTTTTTTGGGTAGCCAAAAGTGGATAGGAACGGAAAAATTTTGTTGAATTTTTGGTACCGGAAGCAATATATGTGTGGACTCTAGGATGGCTGACAATCAAATCTCCAAAGAAATTTATAACTTTGAAACATGTACAATACAAAATACAAAAAAATATACAAAAAATTACTAAAAAGAACTAAATTTTCTTGCCAAAATTGTACCTAGTGTAGTGTGCTTTCACCCTATTCTATAACTCAAAGGGTGGTGCTATGTTTCACCTCAATATATAACTTTTCCAATTCAAAAAATAACCCTTGATCAAGTAAAATAAAAATCTTAAAAAAAGACCATAATTAGAGCTTAAAATAATGAATTTAGAGAAAGAAAATTCATATGAAAATTATGTATATTTTACTGAATATTTATTTTGGAAGAAATTTTGATTTTTTTGCTTCAATTTTTATTGTTAAATAATTCCTCCATCCCATAATAGTATTGGTGTTTTTTGTAGTAATGAGAGCATTAAGGATTTTTTAATGCATGTTACGATTAAATGGTTTTATAGAAATGTGCAATTGGTTCTTTCAAATGCCAAAAAAGTGGATGTAATTAATACCTATGTCTAAGAAAGATTAGAAAGTAGGAAGTTGAAAAAGATACAAAGTGCCATTTGTATATAAAGATAGGCTTTATAGAAAAAGCATTAGAAAAAATTGAAGCCTCCAAAGGGCTGCTTCAAAGTGATTAAACCACTCTATTAAAAGGTGGAATTGACATTCAAGAAAGTAGCCATAGCAAGTAGTCAGACCAACTGACTTCCATAAAAATAGTCAGGCCATGACTATTTCTGCAAATAAAACATGTATCCGCATTTTTTTATTTTTTTTAAAACATACAGACCATAGTATTGGCAATTTTATCGTTACAATCAATGTTTAAACTTAATTTTCTTCAATTTTGTCAATTTAAATTCAATCAAGCCACAAAATTTGGCTTACTTAGATTTAATTTGACTTCAATATGTATCTTTACTCATTTGACAAAACTAAAAGACATCAAAATGAAGACATTTTTCTTTATATACAATACTTCATTGGAATATGATTTCTATCTAATTCTATAAGTCTCCTTGATTTAGATAGATGAACAAATGACAAAGATAATCAGTAAGCTTCTCACTGCATTAGAAGGAATGATTATAATTTTATTTATTGATTTTACTATTAACTCTTTACATTTACTACTATCTTTTATTATTATTGTAGTATAGAATCTTACTATTTTTAGTGAAAATTTAAAATAGCATAAATGAATTCTAGTAAATTTTAAAAAAGGTAGTTCAATTGCATAAATCAAAGTTGAGAGGAAAGCTCCATAATATTGAGTATTGACATTCAAAACAAAGCCCTTGCACTCTTTTGTGCATAGAGCTTTCTATTCATACCACTTTTGTGGTGTTGGAACCTATGGTGTGAAAGTTATAGATTTTTTAAAATTAAATTATTGAATTGAATTATCTTTTATTTTGGAAAAAAATAGTTTTCACACTACAGGTCCGAACGCCACAAAACAAAGCCCTTGCACTCTTTTGTGCATAAAGCTCTCTATTTGTGTCAAGAATGCAACCTTTCCCATTGTAACAAAGCCCTTTGCACTCTTTCATATATATCAAAAAAATTATTTTAGAAGTAAAAAACTAAAAGCTTTTATTTTGGCTATAGCAACAACACATTGCACACTAGTCTATACTTTAAATTAGTTAGTTAGTTAGTTAGTTAGTTAGTTTGTTTGTTTTACTTTGTTTTATTTGTTTGATATACTGAGATCTAACAAACCATAAGGCGTCTTAAGGCATTGTTGGAACTATTAGAAAGCTCTTGATAAGGAGGGTGCGTTCCATACTAGAATCATTCAATAAAAGAATTTCAAGGATTCGTAGAAAGAAGAATGCATCCACTAGTAGAAAACGCAAGAATTTTGATAGAATTTTGTTCATTTGGATGCGTTGTCTCAGTCACTATTTTGTTGATTTCAACAAACATCTGTTAATTTTAACAAATCTTTGTTGAAATCAACAAAACAATGACCGGAACAATGCAACCAAATCAATAGACTTTTGTCAAAATTCTTGCGTTTTTTGCTAGTGACCTTAGTGTATTTAATTAGCTTAAATACATTTTAGTCGACTACTTTGGGAATAGAATGGATTCCTTCCACAATTACAAACTCACAAGTTACTTCATTATGTCTAAAAATTGCAGGCAAAGAGAATTTGGATTCTCCTTTGGACTCTCAATAAGATTCGCCAAACACTTCAACCTTGTAGATAGGAAAACCAAGCTCCATAAGTTACAACTTTGACATCCAAATAGTGCATTGCAATTCAAGTTATCACATCTTAATTAGTGACTAGATTTATTTCACACCACCAACGGTTGCGTCAAATGTTCAATGTACAGCCAGCCAACAAAGTGACCCTGGCCAATTGCCATGGAGGAACTTTGCCTCGTGCCCTGCTTGGATTGCCTTCATCTCCCATGACGGAGTGTGAGTCAAGTGTTGTGAGCAATTGTCTTTGTGACTTCGTCTCTCCGCCTGCACGTGCATTTTGTTTTGTAGCTTTTGGACCTACGTTGTGAAGAGTATTTAATTCCAAAGTTTTATATGGATTGAAAATTGAATTACATGACCTTTTGTTTTAGAAAAAAACTAACTTTTGCATCACATGTCCAAATGCCATGAAATTGCACGGCCCCTTGCATTCCTTAGTGCATAGAACTTTTTATTTGCGTCAAGAATGCAACCTCTCCTACCGCAACAAAGCCCTTTACACCCCTTTATGTATAAAAAATTACTTGTAGTTTTGAATCAAAAAATTAAAAAATTCTTTTGCCTTTCTTTTGATTGTGGCAACGGCACAAAGGCATACTAGTTTCAATTTAAATGAAAACTTGTGACAATTTGGGGGGAATTTAAATTGATAATAAATAATGAGAATTTGTTACAATGACAATGGCAATGAGCTCAAAAGAGGCACTAATGGCCTTTCTAATTTTAATAATTGCCCACCTACAATATGCCTTTGACACACACCAAATGACTATCCACTGAAAAGTAGTAGGCAAATTCTATCCCTCCTTCAACTAAAAGAACTCTCATACATTTGATCTGATTAGTAAAAAATCCCCCCTCCTAAGTGGCAAAAATACAAAGAAAACATCTGATTTGCATAGCCTATCCAAATCAAAAAAACTTTGATACAATACTATATATAGAATGCATATGTTTATTATGTGGTATTATATATATTATCATATAATACACAGAATACAATATATGTTGTTATAATATGATATGATGTACGGATATTGATATTAATATGAGATATTGATGGTGCATGCTACATTGAACTACTTCTGGACTTTTTAAGAGTCTAGAATTAATAATGGGAGAAAAAATATTGGAATACATTTGAGGCAAGAATATATAGATGTCAATTTTGGGAAGGTGTTGGTTTTAGGTGTATACAAAATAGTGAAAATCATTGAGTAATAATGTAAAACATTAGGAGGTTGATGTAAAGCATTAAGAGATCTATACAAAACATCTAGAGATTTATACAAACATCAAGAGATAGTTATTAGAAGGTTTCTGGATGTTTGGTTCAAAACTCATTGAATAGTCTAGAAGTAATTAATTTAATGCAACATATATATATATATATATATACATACATACATCTTATATATTATCCCGTATTGATTGCAATCTTACAAATTCACGAAAAAAAAATAGAAAGGTATTCAATTATTTCACAAGCATAATTATATTCATGAATTCAAATGAGTGCTCTCATGTATGCAAGTTTGCCGCTATCTCATCAGAATTGGTAGGCATTCCCCAATAGTGACATATCTCTATTCTCTTTGCAATAATTGATTACATATACATTCAAGAAAGAAAGGTAGTTGGAGTCACTAATTTCCATTTATTTCTATTTGTAAATGTGTCCAATTAAAGGCATATTGTACAGTAGACTTACAATAGAAGATCAAATCTACATTATAGAATAAAAATTACATCTGGTTGTAGTATGAAGAGTGGAGAACTAGAAAAATAAGTTATATATGCAATTTGCATTAGAATTTGCTCAACAATCTGTATATTTATTTTCTTTATATAATGATCTTTTTCTATTAGATATAAAATGAAATCTTACCAATATAAAAAAACAAAACATATTTTTCATTCAACATTATCATCTAACATTCTTATAGAATGCATATATTTCAATGTATGTTGATAAAGTCAATCAACTTGAACACCAAGTCAAAAGTACGATGTTGGCTTTAAAAGTTAAGCCACTCTATTGTTATAAATACATCATATCATTATAAAAATAGTTCTTGTTTGTAAAATTTGTGTTTTTAATGGCAATGAGTTATTCTACAAGAGGTATTTGCATCGATGGTCTTATTGTTTTTTAGTTTTCAAATGCAATTTTGATATTGAGTTCGTAGATATTTTTAATATATCTTCATATATATAATGCATATGAAATAGACAGATACATAATATTTATAAGACTTTGTCTCTATAAATTCCAAAATTGATATCATGTTATATAAGGAGATGTAGGATTTTTCTTTTAGTTTTTTGCAAAATAGGAAAGTGTCATAAATTGATGACAAAGTTCATGTGATACTAAAAGATATCAAAATAAGACATTCTCTATCATATAAAATACTCATTAATATCTAATTTTGTCTAAATCTAATGGTCTCCTTGATTTAGATAGGTGAGCAAATGACAAAGATTATAGTGAGTTTTCCATTGCATTGGAGGTACTGATTTTGTTTTTATTTATTTTATTATTTATTTTATTATTTATTCTTTACATTCACTATTAACTTTTATAATTATTATAAAACATCTTACTATTTTTAGCAAGACTTTTAGTAAAAATTTAAAATAATATAGATGAATTATCATGAATTTTAAAAATTTAGTTCAATTGTATAAATTCAACAATCAATTTTGAATGACTTGGCCTACTTTGCAATTACCAGACATAATGTCAATGTAGGAGAGTTGAGCCATTTGACTTTTTGATTGCTTAACCAATCAAAACGTGCTACAACGGCAAAAGTCTCTTGCATTTAGATTATATTAGGTGGATCCGCACTCACTAAGATCAGCCAATTAGTTCAACATTTGAAGGTATCATATCTGATTAATTCACATCTAGTGAATTATAAACTTCATCCACCTTTCTTGATTGTTTCTCAAGCATATAAAGTCTCCAACTCATCCTACCATTGATAACTGGTTGTCTTTAGGTACCTCAGCTGAAATCTAGCCATATCTTAGATGGATAAACACGGACGAAAATTTGCATTATAGATGAATGAAATTACAATCTCGGATGGATAAATATGGATGAAAAAATGCTTGATGGATAAATGCAATTGCAATTTTTGATGGACAAATGTAGATGACAAAATGGATGAATATCGGTTTTAGCCAACTCAACGGAATGTTTCTGCAATTGCCAAGAGAACGATCACAGGCATGGACATGACTACAAAGACTAGATTCATCAACTGACATTCTACAACATGGATGCTGCCAAATAAGTCTAAATCCGCCTTCTTCAAACTCCGATTTGGTCTCAAGCGGCACCGTCAAATTGTCTGTTTCCGGAAAAGACTAAACTTCAAAAGCAAGTGTTAGTCTTTGTTCACATCCATCATTATTGAGGTCGGTGATGAGAGCCTTGCATGTCAAAATGTACTAGCAGCGGATCTTCCACGCTAAGAGCTGGTAATCCTGCAAGCAAGAGCTCATTTGTCAAAAGAATCAGTTGACAAATGAATGAAAGCTAGGAGTATGCTTGTATAATGTAGGCATTGAGTATTACTAGTCTTAATTTGCCTCTCCTTAACCAATCGGAATATGCCAAGATGGCAAAACTCTCCTGCATTGACATTATATTTTTTATAATAATGAGTGCTTTTGCGGATGTGAATGACGGATGTTGACAAAGTACGACCCAAATGAATTTTTTTTCATCTACCGGATTCTATTCCCTTAGAGCAACGGCATCTCTCCCCACTCAAACTCCCCAGACAGAAGAGAAGAGACTCTGACTGCGTGAGCTTCCATTTTTGTTTTGATAATCGCAAGCACATTGCATTCGAAGTTTGCAAAGAGAATGCAATTGCGAGCATTGGACTCTTGCAATGATGTAGCTACATTTTCTTTTCTTACAATTCTCCCCAATTGAGTTTTTGTGAGGATTTGGTTTCTTTAAGTGGAAGGGCAAGGCGTGCTTGTTCTTGAAATTCATACTCTGGTGACATTGTAAATCCTTTTGTTTTGGTTTCTAAGGTTCCAATGCTTTATTTTAGTAGCTACATTGGATTATCCTACATGAAGGTCAGATTCAACAGTAATTAAGTCATTTTTGTAAAAATGTGCCACATGTCATCTTGTGAATGGTGTGAAGTGACATAGACCCTTGAAAATTTGACACGGAAATTCAATTTTGGCACTTGAATGCTGAATTAGACCTTCACGTATGCTAGAGAGATTTAGATACAATTTGTTGATTTCTAATTCCCTTCCTATTTGGGTAGGCCATTGAGTTTATGGAAGATCTCTTTATATCAATGGAGAACAAAGACCCTTCCTTGATGGAGCTTCCGGTTGCTATTCAAGAAATTTGATGGGAGCAAGCGCAAGCAGAGAAAGTGTATGTTGGTGGTTAAAGATTTATGAAAAAAAGATCAAATCTACATTATGGAATAAAAAAGACATATGAAGAGTGATTGCAGTATGAAGAGTGGAGAGCTAGGAATACAAATTGTGTATGCAAGTTATGTTATAATTTGCTTAACTATCTGTATTTTTATTCTTTACACAACAATATTTCTATTAAAAATACAAATGAGTTCGTTGAAACTTTACCAATACTTTAAATAGCAAAAAATATTCTTCATTGCCATTTTTATCCGACATTTTTATAAAGTGCATATATTTCAATGTATGTGGATAAAATCAATCAACATCATCAAGTCAAAAGTATGATGTTGGCTTTAGAAGTTAAATTGCTCTATTACTATAAGTACAGCATATCATTATAAGTCTAGATTTTATTAAATTCATATTATTAATGTCAATGAATTTTTTCTACAAGAGATATTGCATCAATAGTCATGTTAATTTTTTGGTTTTTAATGTAATTTTGATATAAAGCTCATAGATATTCTTAAAATGTCTTCAAATAAATAATGCATATAAAATATATATATAATATTTACAAAATTTTGTCTTTATTATTTCTATAATTGATATTATATTGTGTAAAGAATTATATGACTTTTCTTTAAATTTCTAAAGGAACAATGGGCTAGGTAATTGCAAAGCAAGCCAAGTCATCAAAAACAATTGTTGATTAAGTCCTATCGAGTTGCGGGCGGTGAGGTTGGTAAACACTAATCTAAGATTATTTTTTGTGACTTGGCCTACTTTGCAATTAATGGACATAATGTCAATGTAGGATAGTTAAGCCATTTTGACTTCTTTGATTCCTTAATCAATTAAAACATGCCACAACGGCAAAAGTCTCTTGCATTTAGATTATGTTAGGTGGATCCACACTCACTAAGTTAATACTGGTTGGTAGTAGTAGAGATTTCTCTCAGATCTCTTTAACTACCGCACCAATGCAATTTCCACTTCATACACACCTTGTTGAAAATTTGTGCAATGCAAGCCGTGAGCATTATCAGTCTTAATTTGCCTCTAATTAATCAATACATGCCAAGACGACAAAACTCTCTTGCATTGACATTATGTTTCCTATAATTATGCTGCTTGTACGGATGTTGACAAAGTACAACCTAGATGAAACTTTATTCACCCACCAAATATTATTCCCTTAGAGCAACGGCATCTCTTCCCACTTGCACTTCCCCATACAAAAGAGAGACTCTGACTGCGTGAGCTTCCCATTTCCGTTTTGAAGAATTGCAAGCGCATTGCACTCTAAGTTTGCAAAGTGAATGCAATTGCGAGCATGGGATTCTCGCAATGTTGCAACTGCATTTTCTTTTCTTATGAATCTCTCCGTTTGAATTTTTGTAAAGACTTGGTTTCTTTAAGTGGAAGGGCAAGGCACACTTGCTCTTGAAATTTGTACTCTAGTGACATTGTAAGCCCCTTTGTTTTGGTTCTTGAGGTTTTCCTATGCTTTATTTTAGAAGCTGCATTAGATTAGTGTAATTCGGATGCAGTTTGTTGATACCTGATTTAAGTTTCCCTTGTTTCAACAGGCAATCAAGTTTATGGACGATTTCTTCTTGTCGGGGGGAACAAAAGCCCTTCCCTGATGGAGCTTCTGTTTGTTGTTCAGGAAATTCAATGGGAGCTGGCGCAAGCGGAGAAAGTGTGTGTTTGTGGTTAAAGACTTCTAAAAAAAGATCAAATTTATATTATGGAATTAAAATGATACTTGATTGTAGTATGAAGAGTGGAGCTAGAACTAAGAATACAAGTTATGTATGCAATTCATTTCATAATTTGCTTTAACTATCTATATTTTATTCTTTATACAATAATATTTCTATTAAAAATACAAACA
The DNA here is from genome assembly GCA_963969595.1 of Neckera pumila. Classification (NCBI taxonomy): domain Eukaryota; kingdom Viridiplantae; phylum Streptophyta; class Bryopsida; order Hypnales; family Neckeraceae; genus Neckera; species Neckera pumila. The sequence goes on along the minus strand of OZ018415.1, from coordinate 2,953,608 downwards.
AATCCTTGAAATTTTACTAATACTTTAAAAAAGTAAATAATTGGCTTCATATAATTATAAGTCTAGATTTTATTAGTACAATTTATATTATTAATGTCAATGAGTTTATTCTACAAGAGATATTGCATCAACGGTCATGTTGTATTTTTGTTTTTAAATGTAATTTTGATATAGAATATATAGTATTTTTAATGTATCTCCAAATATATAATGCATATAAAATAAACAAACACATAATATTTATAAAACTTTGTCTTTACTATTCCCATAATTGATATTACATTGTGTAAAACATGTATATAATTTCTTTAAATTTTTCTTTAAATTTCTTGCAAAATAGGATAGTGTCATAAATAGATGACAAAATTAATGTGAAACCAAAAGACATTGAAATGCATACATAATGCTTTATTAGAATCTAATATCATTTAATTCTATTGCTCTACTTGATTTATGTAGGTGACAAATGACAAAGGTTATAACAAGCTTCTCATTGCATCAAAGGTAATGATTATATTTTCATTTATTGATTTCACCATTTGTTCTTTACAATCACTACTCTCTTTTATTATTATTATAAAACATTTTACTATTTTAAATAAAACATCAAAATAACATAGATGAATTGTCATGAATTTTAAAAGGTTAGTTTAATTGTATAATTCAAATTGAGAGGAAAGGTCTATAATATTGAGTATTGACACTTTATTTGCCCAACCCAAATAACCATTTCATCCATCAAAGAATTAATGTATAGAACTTAATGTATTATCCAAGGTACAACTAAAAGTAGAATTATTTTTAATAAAAATTACATATTCACAAATTTCTTTCAAAAGATTCAGATTTATCATATAATCTACCATCAAGCAAATGTTAGAAAATATAAGGACGTTAGTTACACTTTGAATTGACCAATGTAAAGGTAGTAGAATAGTTTTTAAATGAATAATAAAGAAAATATATGGGCATATGATTATTTTGGTTTATTTAGAGCAATCATTTATAACAAAACATTGCATATTATGAGGGCTTTTGTGATCCTTTTAGGACATTTAGAAAACTAGACCATTTAAAAAAAATAGTATACATATGTATATCAATTTACTACTAAAATCAAAACGACACCTCTGTAATATCACAATTCAATTTTGAATAATATTATAGAAATTCAATTACTTTTGTAATAGCCATAGGATACTTTCTACTATATATTATGTATTATTTTTGTGAAATATTTGAAAATCAAATGGATACTTCTAAAAAAAATTCAAAGAAACTTTTCAAACAACAAAACTTTAGATAAATTCCATGGCTTTTTAAAATGTGATATTAAAGAACAAGGAAGCACCAACCGCTAGCGTTGCCCTATATATTCCAATGTGAAGATTCTACTTACATTATTCACTTGATTAATTTATTCTTATTGCAATGTTTTCATCTTTGCAAAGGTTATTTTGTTAAAATTATGATATATAGATTATTTATAATTACTTTATATTGCACTATATAAACATTTTCAAAGAATATTGTACGAGGATGTCAATATTTTCATTTAAAGATTATACATACTTTGTTTATCTACATTCTATCACATGAAAAATTGATGAAAGTAATATATTTAATGCATAGCAAAGCAAGCGCCAATTGCTAGTTTAAATTAAAAAATTTATTTGCAATTGCAATAGACTAATACTAATTCAATACTTATGAAAAAATAGAAATCTCATCCCATGACTCTAATACATATTAAATTTCAAAGATTATATTTGTTTGTTGAACGAAGTTCTTTGATTTTTAAATCTCTTCAAAATATAATGATTTAGGTCAAATAATTTATTAACAATTAGATATATAAAAATTCAAAAATTTCATATTTTGTAGGTTACAAAACCACAAAAGATAAAATATTAAAATATATAAATTGTTTGAAATATAATCTTGACTACTCCATTGATAGTTCTAATAAATGATATAGTTGATTCATAAATCTGTATTAGATTTAGCACATGATATTTTTCTATTAGAATCAAATGAAAATTATTAGAAGCTAAACTAGAAGAATGGGGGCATAACCAATATAATTTGCATATTTTCCTTTGGTGATTATTTTTTCAAAAAATTCTTTGAAATTAAATTGTTCTTTTGAGATTTTACATTTGTTTTTAAAATGTTATTCTTTATATCATGTTTCCATGCTATTATTTATTAAGATTCAATGTTTACTTTATTTGTATCCACTTGTCTACATTAAAATATAAGTAAGATACAATCTAGAAAAGATTGTAACCTAATTAGGAATCTAGAAGAAGTTAAAAATAATTTTGGTTATGAAAACAAAAACAATGAAGAGTTTGTTTGGATTACAACATCTTCCATAGAATCTTGACAATTAAGCCAAGTATTTTTTACAATAGGTGATTATACAAGCTTATTGATGTAGATGTTGATCCCTTCCATCAATGTATGCTGCAAAACGTCAACATCTACTTCAAATTCCTTTGTACTTGAAACCCCTCCATCCAATGTGTATAATTGATGCAAAAATGTCAAATTTCCACTTTAAACCGCTCTATCCAATGCGTGCAATATGGAAATGTCAACTTCCATTTTAAATCCCTTTGTCTAATATGTGCGTTGTACAAACATCAACGTCCACTTCAAGTCCTTTCTTCTAGTACGCATGCTGTACAGCTATCAATATCCATTTTAAATCCCTTCATCCCATGTGTGCACTGTACAAATGTCAACATCCACGTCAAATCTTTTTGTCCACTACGTTCAGTTAGGAACGTCAACCTCAAATCCCTTTGTCGAGAGTGTGTGTTGCAAGAGTATCAATGTCCACCTCAAATGCCTTCATCCAACTGTACGCTAAAAGAATGTCAACTCCCTCTTCATATCTCATGTCAACTCTCTTCATGTACACAATAATGTGATAACACTTCAAAAATACTTTTTAGAGCAATGCTCAATTAATTCCTAAAAGCCGAAGGCCTTTTTTTTGCCCAAAAACATTCAAACCTGCCATTTCTGTAGCAAAGAGTAAAAAACTTGAAAATTGTTTTTTTTCCACATCTAACCATAGGATCTTACATCTAACTAGTATGAAAATGTGTGGAAAAACTTCAAAATTTTTGACCATACAAATTGCAAGATATCTGCATTTAAAGTGAGAAAAAACAATTTTTCAATACGTTGCAGGACTAGATTATTTGACATTGAACCTTCTTAACTTTATTTTTTTGCATTACAAAGTTTTGAATTTTAAACCTTTATAGTGGATGATTGAGTTGGAAGTCTAGGAAAAAAAAAATTCAAAAAATAATAATATTCATACTTCAAAAAATTATTAAATAAAAGTCGAAATAAAATAAAAATAAAATCTAAATTGTTGATATCTGTTAAATGGAATTAAAATGCACCAATTTCAGTAGTAAGATTGTTCTAGAAAGTAAAATAAACCATGTAGAATTACTTTTTTTGAAAAATTAGAAGAATTGCATGAATTCTAAAAATGAATTCTACAAGCTATTTTTTCAAGAAGATGTTCTAATTGCTCGAAAAACAAGATTGTCCATAACTTTCTCATAACAAATCCAAATGGAATGAACCAAAGCTTTCCATATATACAAATATATAATCTATAAGGTTTTCATTTTCATTTTTTTAAGTTAAAACTTTTGAATTTTTTTGTTCTTGCAATCTTGCCCCCTCTCTCCCTTTTTCTTGTTTTGAGCTGTTTGTGGCATAACTTTTGTTCCCGGGCACCGATTGAAAAAAAATTATATTCACACAAAGCTAAACAATTTTTCTATCTTCAAAAAATGTTTCAAAGAATTGTAACAAAAATTCAGCCCGCCAGTACTTGTTTGAAATTTCCATTTGTCCTTCAAAGAGACAATGGGCCATTAGGGATTAAGATGAACTTTAAATCTACAATTTGGCCACTAATTGTTGTGCCATACCAACTAATAAAACCAAATGTGAATATCACATATATGCATTCAATTGACAAAATCCTCAAAATTGAAAAGACGTTATCTCCTATACAAATGTATGAAAAGAATTATCCAAATGGAAACAGATTTTTCAACAACAAGCACGTTAAATAACTAACTTGTGCGTAACTTGGGATTCCATAGATTTTTCACTTTATATACTATACGGTCATATTTGTCCAAATGAGGTTCTTGATGATGTGTTCAAAGAACCAAAATTGTGACATTCAAATAAAAACATAAAAAATTGTGATTCATAGAGATCTGAGGTCCAATAGGCTCTCCAAAAAAGGGCCAATCTTTTGGAAATTTTTTGTTATAACAAATGTGAAGATACTTTGAGTTTTAGAAATCTTGTTAGAACAAATGTTTTGAGTAATGTGTGATTTACCAACACTATGTAAAATTTGTCCAAATATGATATTCCTTATTGAGACTATGTCTTATAAACAACAATTCTATCACCTTGGCCAATATGATTAAGAGACAAAAGTGTGACTCAACCCAAAAAAGCTCTAAAAACTAGGATGGTGTAGATTTAGGTTTCAAGATACTCTCCTTCAAAACTACCAAAGTTGCACAAATTCAGCAATGTAACGAAAATTGAAATTTGTAGTTTAATTTACCAATTGATCTATCATGAATATCCTAGGAGATACTAAACATTGAAAACTAAGGTTTTATTTTCTTTAAACCGTAGCCACCAAACCACCTCATGTCCACAAAGAAGTCATCCGTGATTGGAACTTTGTTATCAAAATCAAAAAGAAAGTTCAAGTAGTGCAGTGAAAAGGAAATAAAGGTCTGAGAAAAATTCATTCCACAAACACGTCAATGCTAGCATTTCTTGTAGATTTCACAGAGTAAAAATACTCAAACACAAACTTCAAAAGCCAGCAATTAGTCAACATTTGCTAGTTCTTACTTGCATCCTATTTTCATTATCTATTTGACGGTATGAAGAATTCTCGACTCAAGAGTGCTTAAGGATCTTTACTGCACCTGATCTGAAAAAATCGGATGTCACTCTTGGAGCACCTGTCGGCGCGGTGAGTTGCCTCCACAATTGGCATTGCCGGCCTACCACTGCACTCATAATCGAAACAGGTATCTCGGTCAAACCTCGATCCGAAGCCATCAAAATAACGTTCCACAATTTTCAACTCAAGAGGGGCAAAAAGAAACCCAAATATTCTCACTCGGACTACAAACATTACAACGATTGCAATTAAGATGGAGTAAAACGTCCACATGCAGAGCTGAACATCAACAGCTAGTAACGAAGTCTTGAATGCAAAAAAAAACATCCATAATTCTCATGATACACAGGCAGATCGTCACAGATAGAATCAAAGTGACCATAAAAAGCCCAATCTACACATCAAGAAAACAGGAATACGAAATTCAAACTCACAATCAAGATACAAAAATACAGAATTGCGCAATTCTCCACATACACAATTGAACACTAATGCACAACCAAGATTGGGCTGAAATTTGGAAGAACGAGTAAAACATAAGCAAGCATCCAAATGATCGTACTGACAAAATCAAAACCTCAAGAAAGACAGGGGTGCTAAATTCACAACTGGTAGCGGTGGTAGTGGAGACCTTGACATTGCGCGCCTTCTCTCCCCAAGAAGCTGCTCTGCCCAGCACTGGGCTTCGCTGAAATCAGAGCTGTCGTTGTCATGGTTGTTATGGCTTCCATCTCTTCTTCCCAATCGGGCTACTTGCGGAAGCTCTAAAAAACAATTTTCTCAAAAGAAAGTCGATTGCCTCGAAGAAAACAGACACGAGGTGGAGAATTGGGACTGGGAGCGTGGGTGGTGGGCCTCGGAGGTAATTGCAAAGCGTGGTGGAGGACGAAGAGGATAAGGAGAAAAAGATTGACGATTTTGTTTTGAAGTTCGTGTAAAACTGTCACCGAGCAGACGTGCTGTACGTGTCAAATTGGCAACCACATTAACCTTGTTTGAAGGGCCACTGCTAAACTGCAAAATCATCAAAGAAGACTTTTCTACGATTAGTGTGGAGGCTTTTTTATTTTATTTGGAAATTTATTATTTGAAAGGTTTTCGAGAGAAGGGAACACTGTCCTGGTCAAAGCTTTCCACCTACGAGTCTTTTTCGCTCTATCATTGATCTGTGTATGGTTACTGTGCAGACGGCCAAGTATTGTAATGCTCCTGAAAACCCCCTTCTTCTCGACCCGAATCAGGGCTATATAATTTTTTGGCCCCTCTTCATTCTTTACAAAGTTGACACGAGAATCTTCAGTTTGTAGCAAATATGCGAAATTGAACGCATTCCAGAAGTTGGGGTCTGTTGCGACAGAGATGGTGGCGTCTTCCTGCCTATCCTTGCTTTTCCCGTTTTCTTCAAGCCTTGACCCTGCTGAGGTGGTCTGCTTACTGACAGAGCTGCTCCGAGCTCTGAGACCTCATGCTGCACAGCAACTAGTAATTCCGGTTCTCGGACACTTGTTGCAGGTTTCATCTCACGTCCCTTGTCTCTGGTAAACTAATGGTTTTTGAAATAGTAGACTTGAATTCATGAACGTTAACTAGAACTCGGCTAGGTAATGAGCCGAGAATATTTCAACTTGTAATGGATGGCGTCATGAAAGTGATAGTTTCGAAACATCTTTCCTTGGCATATTGACTTATTTTCTTTGGAAACTTGTAGCTTGCACTCGGAAATAATTGTTCATTGAGGTATATCTGCAATTGCATTAATGCAAAATCAGGAGTTTCCGGGTGTTCACATTCACCAAATTCTAAGCACGATGGCATTCTTATCTCATCTCTACCCTTTGATTCAGTGTTGCGCATTGCGAGGAGGGCGAAGGATTGAAGTTCATCTCGTCGATTTTGCGGCTCTGGCTTGGGTTGAACAATTGTTTTCAAATACTTTCGTTTGGAAATCGTTTTGGAGGTTCGTCGCGTCGAGTTTGCAGTTATCGTCCTCTTCCAGAACGATCGTTCCGATTATCCTTTTGCAGAACTACCGAGGTTTGGTTTCGCTGAGTCCAACTACTGGGGCTCCAAGTACTCTTATAAAAGCTCCTAGCAAACAAGATCTCTGAGCATTTGGTCGTTTGCCTGGTTTCCTTTTGCTCTGCTGTAGTTTGCTGTTCTCGTAGTTTTCCTTGGCTCTTGCCGTAGTTTGGTTTTCTCGTGGAGAAAATTTCATGCAGTTATAGTTGCGTAACTATTTTCATTACTTGTTGAACACCAGGCATGTTTTCTCCAAGTGAGGGCAGAGGCCTGAAGTTTTCTTTTCCTTGGATTCAAATCAAGCACAACTGCATTCACAAGCTAGCCAGCAATTCAGTTTTGTCTTAGGACAAGGCGTGCACGTACTTGTTTTCAAAGTAAAGTGGGCTCTCAGCCTGAGTTTTTCATTTTCCCGGAAACAAATCCGGCACAGTACGTTCCACATTCAAACTAGCAGTCCAGTTCTCTCTCCGGGCAAGTCCTTGCACGTACTGCTTTTCAAATAGTTCTCAGATTAGAATTGTGCAAGGCAGTAGCTAGTAGTTCAATCCACCTTTCAATTCTGCATACTAGTGCATGTAAGTCTCGCTAGTCCAATGTCAATCAGCGGATTTGAACCCTTAGCCGTATCCGAGCGATATCCAGAGCCTTGGAGCTTGCCATAATCACCGATTTTTACCGAAGCAGTATTGTCGCACCCAAGTTTCTTGAAAAGCCTCAAAGGCGGACGAGGTTCTGCACCTAAAGCACGTGTGCAAGTAGAGGGCAGCTTGGTTTAACAAACAGCACTGATATCATCGCCAAGGTCCGCCGCCAGGACTAGAGATCCGACTGGTACTTCCCAGTGCTCTACAGGCTTGCGGAGCCGGCAGACCTATTCTCCTGGACTTGGTCAGGAATCTAGCACGAGACTGACAAACACTCGTTGGAAACGCTCCCGAACACGCAGCCCCGCCCGCTCCCTTCTCTGGATTGTGTGCCGCCTGCCTGGCGCAAGTGGAGCCTTGCAGACCATCGCCATCGCAGGTACGGCATGCAGTCACTTCACATGAGCCCCAAAACGAAATGTAATTGCCATCTAAATTAGTTAGCTTTGATATGATTATTATATTCAGGCTAGGGAGGTCGATGATTCTTGGTTCCCTTATCAGAAGTTTAGTAGGCGATTATCTGCACTAGGAACTTCCCTAGGTAACTAGCATGCATAGAGCTATTTCTTGCTAGATTCGATATCCAATTTGATCTTCAACTTTGCCATGTTAAATTTACGAGTTAATTAATGTCGTGGGACTTCGATCACTCAGGTGGCCTGCTCCTTATCAGGTTCGTTCGTGACATTGTCAATGTCCCGGTCAGGACATATCGATGGGTAAGGAATTACTGGGAACCAAAAGGATACAAGTTACGATACTGTCACTACTGCGCCCAGGACTCTAGCACCAGGATTCCGGGTTGCACCTGTTGCCTCACCCACGATAACAAGAACTGGGAGCCTCTGATGGTGGTCAATCCCCTCACAAAAGCTGTCCGGTTCCTTCCAGCAGATTGTTCCAAACTTGCAGACTGGGATGTGTGGTCCTACTATCACATGCAAGCGCTCGATCATGCGGGTGAACGACGAAGAAAACTCGTAAGAAGTCTTTCTCCTGTACAACGATTTGGTGTTTGTTTACTCCTCCACGTCTGACCGGTGGAAATGTGTAGAATTCCACCAAATGGGTCAGTGGAGGGTCCTCCGAAATTGGCACAAATGGGGATGTAACTGTGCCAGCGCTTGGGTGGGCTGACGTCTCTTTGTGGCAGACATTTGGTATCCTGACGATGCAAATTATATCAAGAACCCACTCACTGCCGGAGTTCTCCAGGTATGGCAATTTCAATACAATTCCCCAGTAATACATTTCTGGCTGCCACGTAAAACATGGAGGCTAGTGGGCTAGATTAACCTGGTTCCTTGATTGTCATTGCAGGTTTAGAGTATTGACAATAAGTACTCACAATAATTTGAGCCACTGATTTTACTTGTATGACTGTATGGCTACATGCATCCCAAATTTTCCTTCACGATTTTAACACTTAGTGCAAAAATCATCTGATGACATTTATCTGTATGGTTGTATGTGGGCCACGTTCTAATTGAACCAATATGACTGGCTTTGACCAACTCGCTACATGGCCACATACAGCCAAGCAGAAAATTTAGGTCACGGATTTAATTGTACCGCTTCTTAGTGCAATAGCGATCATCTAAAATATTTTTGATACATCCTGAAGGCCGGGGATAGGGATAAATTTATAGTTTTTCTCCATCAGTGTGAAAATTACTGTTTCTTCTTTCATCAATGTATACCTTGAATTGATCGCTACCATTCGGTGATACATATTTGTACAGTATAATTAGATTGGACGATTCCATATATACTGCAACCGGCATACTAGCTGTGCTAACCTTCGCCATATTTTTATCTTCTTGTCCCATAGGTCTTTGAAGTCGACGTCGAAGCTAGGGATTGGAGACGATACAACGATTTCCAGTTGCAAAAGTTTACGGATAGTATCTGGATTCCAATTATCAGTGTGACAGGCATCGACCAATGTGAGGAGGCCGACGATTTGATCTATCTCCAGAACTTGGAGCTCGTGGAATGCATGGGCCACCTCTAATCAGTGATTCCTGCAAGACTTGAGGAGTATTTGCATCCTTTGGAGGATGACACCGATGACCGACCAATCAAGGTCCAACTGGTCCAACCATGCGCCGCTGGACCCCAAGTACATGCTTCTTCAATTCTACATCTTGCAATTGCAGGGAGACAGCTTATTGAATGGCGTGTTGCGTATCGAACTGGAACCCAGCGCCACCAACCGGGATTATAAGTCTTGTCGATAGAATTTGTTCGACAAGACCAACCTGGAGAACGAAACTTCATGGCAGAACTGGTTTCGCTGCGTTGCGAAGGGCAGCGTCATTTGGGTGAGCTGTGAAGACTATCTCTTGCAGTATGATGTTTAAAACTAAAATTTTCAAGCACATCTATGTGCCAAAGCATATCAAAGTGGGACAATGCATTGAAATCCTCCGTTGTCAGAAAGTTGTTGGGCCTTGAGGGATTAAAGCACCACATGTTTGTTCAAAAAACAATTGGAATTCAGGTAGGGGATGATGAAGTAAAAAATGATCAAATGTTTCTACACAAGATGTTAGTATTGAACTATTGATTCATTCCTTAGTGGAAATGTAAAAAAGTTCCAACTAGATGCTTAGAACAAACATTATACTATCCAAAAATTTGTGGTAATTTAGGAAGTCTATATAGTTTGGGCATCTTTGCAAAATTCCTCATCTACTTCTAAAATTTGGCATAGATATAAGTAATGTAAGTTCTAAGATATAATATGCCATTTTGTTTTAATGAAAATAATTTTTGAATTTAGAGTAAAAATCTCATTCCAAGAGGAGTCACTTGAGATTCTACCATCTTGTTGGACAAGTCAAGAAATAAAGCATTTATGTCTACCTACCAACACTATTAGTCTATTACCTATTTACCTTCAAATCTGCATTTTCAAAAATCTTGAAATTTTTTCCACACACTAAAAATGTTTATTTCTAAGTCAATTTCAAAAAAAGAATTAACTCAATGCATAAGAAATCATCAAAAATTGACTAGTGTATTGCCAATTCACTTGACTTCCTTATATAAATAATACTTGATGGTGTAGCAGAAAAACTTTACTCCAAGAAGGCTCAAAGTTTGTTGATTTTGTTTTGCATGAATGAAAAAGAAGTTTTCTTCTCTACTTCAAATATAAACCTTCCAATCTATGTGGTCAACTGGGCTGAAATTTTTTCCACTCATTATTGTAGTAGTCTACTACACTTTTGCATAGAGAGTTGGAGTTCAAAAAAAAGTTTTTATTTTCAATTTTGGCCCATATACCAAAAAATGGCCATTTTTGACAATTTCTCTTGAAGAATACTCTTAGTCCTTCAAAGGTTAAAAGGTTTAGATTTTATTTTGGTAAAGTTCTATTAAAACTTTAATTCATTCCCAGCTGTGAGTTGCCTTACCATTGATGCTTGAACATTGACTAAAGTTAATCCAATTGCAAAATTGCAAATGATCATTGCTAAAAAAAATCCTTTGCAAGACCCTATAAATCCTAGCAATAAAATCCTATCAAACTTTGAAGTCCTAAAGCCTTTTTTCATTAAATTCCATTCAAAACCATCATTTCTATTGCTAAGTGCAAAACATTTTAGAAATCGTTTTTTTGGCATATCTCACCGTAGGATCTTGTACTAGATTGGTATGAAAATGAAAGGAAGAAATTTCTAGAACTTCAATTGACCATATAGCTTATAAGATTTTTGCGTTTGAAGTGAAGAAATTGAGAATCTGAAAGGCCATATTTGTTAAAATGAGACAATTTGCAATCTCACATTATCCTTGATCCTACATTATTTTAGATGATAATAAATGTTTAATATTGAGAAAATTTGATAAATTAAGACTTTAATATATTAATACATTTATAAAGTAACCCTTAATACTTTAAAGATAGATTTGTTCATAAATCTTTAATTTATTAGGATGGAGGTTTTCAATAGCAGGCTAAAGTTTCAAAATGTGCATTTTGTCTCAATTTAACAAATATGGCCATTAAATTAATTACACCATCTTAAACTAGATTTTAATAATTCAAATCTTCTTAACTTAAAATTTGGCACTATATACATTGAATTTCAAACTTCTCATATTGAAGAATTGAAATCTTAGTCCAAGGAAAAAAATTCATAACACAGACTTAATCTTCTTTTTTTTAAGAAATTGCTAAGTAGAAAAATAGCTTTGAGATTAAATGGGAAACAAAATTGTTCATATCGTTCTCTTAGATGGAACTAAAATACAATAATTCTAACGGCAAGATTGTTCTAACAAGTGAACTATACGCTGTCAAACAATTGTTGAAATACTGCATTCAAAAATGAATCTAACAAGTCATTATTTCAAAAAGATGCTTACTAATTGCCCCCTAAAAAAATCCATTTGTCTATAATTTTCTCAATATAAGTCCAAATAGAATGAATTTGGGAAAGTCTTTCCATATGGCTTAGGGTTGTAAAACGTTTTGGTTTGGGCCTTAATTGATTTTAGAATTATATTCCCAAAACTCGGATGTGATTTCTACTTCCAAGATATGTTCTAAAAATCACAATGGAAATTGAGACCATAGGAACCTAACCAAAAGCATTTTGTTCCCAGAAGGACAATGAGACTTTAGAGGTTATCTAAGACTAGAATAGATAATGTAGATTTATGATTCTTAAGGCACACCTTGAAAAGTGCCATGGAATTCCACCAATTTAACAAAATCTACACCTTAAGTTGTTTGTGTGTTAGTTTGTCTTGTTTGTTATAGTGAGATCTTGTAACTATGCATCCTTCAGTCACTTTCTTGGTATCGTCAAAAAGCTCCTTGCAAGGAAGGGTGCATGGACTTCATTTGTGGAGGTCCAAGTCACAGCAAAAAAAAGATATTGAATTTCAAAGTTTTTACAAATTAAAAAATTAAACATTACTTGTGCTTCTATTTCAAAATAGAAATAACAAAAAATCTAACAAAACCAACTTTCAAGATTACTCAAATTAGGAGTCCAAAACACCCCACTTCCGAGGCTTGATTGAATCAACTTATTAGGCCTATACAAGGCCATCTGGGCCTTCCAACAAGTTACAGTTTGAAGGCCTGACTCACAGTCTTTTTCTTGTGCTATCTGAGAGAGGTCCGTGTTTGTTCCTTGCTAGAAATAGTACTTAGTCCTTTTGAGTTTGAGAGCATTAAATTGAACATGGCTGAGTAGCACCTTGTGAAGTTGAGGAGCGCCAAGGGTGAGATCTTTGAGGTCGATGAGGCTGTGACATTGCAGTCCCAGTTTGTGAGGAACATGATGGAGGATATGGGCATTGATAGCCCCATTCCACTGCCAAATGTGTTTGGGACAGGTGCTTGATTACTGCAAGTGCTATGTCCAAAACAATGCCAAATTTGTGAAGGTGGGTATGGAGAATCTCTACGACTTGATCATGGTATGGATTGACTTTTGCAACAGCTAGCTTGTGTTGTCGTGTAAACCTTTGGTTTGGAGGAGCACTTCCAAAGTTTCTTGTTCACATGTTCTCAAGTGATCGCCTTCTTTTATATTTTGTTGTTGACTTAACTTACTTTAGGGTGATTGCAAGAAACACTTGTCCTTTCTTTTGTCCCCTTGCCCTTGGACAGGTGGTATTTTGCTCATAACTTTTGCATTGTTTGTCCATTTGGCTTGAAATTTGGAGGAAAGGTACATATGGTAGTTACAGACTTTGAATAATTTTTTCAAAATTTTCAAAGTTAGTTTACTATTTTTAGACTGCCCCCAATTGGGTATCTACTTTGACCATTTTGGGGTTTTTTAGTCCTCTTTTTGACCCAAAAATGCAAATTTGAAGCCACAAATTGGACATGTTGGAGTCTACTAACACTACAAGGATTGACGATGAATTTTTATGAAAATAGCAACATGTCAATTGTCCACATGGAGTCAAAGTGACCTTCCTTTGGGTGAAGGTTACAAAGAGGGAAAAATTTTCCTACACTAATTTTCTAGTGCAATGTGAGCACAATCTTCTCTAGCAAAATGGATTTTTTTTTTTCTATTTTTTGAATTCTTTTTGAATTATTAAAAATAAAAAGATGCACAAACCCCTTTTCTGCTATTTTCTACTCCCAGTGGCTTCTGTAGTACTTCACAGCAGTCTATAGTATTGCATAGTACTATATAGTACTGAATCAACAGTTGAGATCTGCAGACGCCTTGAATTGACGGTTGAGATCTGCAGGGGCGCTGCGGAAACATAGTACTACATAGTACTGCCAATCCTATGGCAAAAAACTATGTTTTGAGCGAAAAACGTGAAGTATTTCTTGCAATCACCCTTTAGATGAGTCATTGTTGTTGTGCATGAATCTTATTATCATAGTGTTCTTGTTTCTAGTTGATGGCATATATTTGTAGGTGAGGTTCTTCTTCAAATGCATAACCATTTTGTAATTGGTTGCTGTGTACTTTACAAAGACTCACCTTGAATTTTCAATCTACATTTCCTATTTATGAATCTTGTGAATTTAGAGCAGTGATCATTCATGGTACTAAAAAGGCAACGGGGTGTGTGATGACTACGCGGCCAACTACATGCATATTGAACCTTGCTTCACTTGATTGACCATAATATAGCAATGATGATTGCCAAGAAGCTACTTGGGGAAATTCAACAAATATTCAACTTTGGAAATGGTTTGGCAATACGAGAGGGACGTTTGATAGGGAAAGAGAGCCAACTTCTAGCTTCCTTTCTAGAGTCATTGCCAACAGACCTTCAACTCAAGATGAAGATTGAAGTTGGACAAAGACTTCACTATGGAGATTGGAGTCCTTGGCGGTATGACACATGTGCCCAAATGCTATATGTGAAGCTCGCCAACCTCTATGATCCCTATAATATGCATCACCAAATTGCCATCATTCTCTTGCATATAGATATGGGATTGGTCAATACTCTTGTGTTGCAAGCATGTGGCATGCTAGACCCAACGAATTTGGATGTATTCAAGGACTTGATGGATGGCATAGATTTTGGCCTAGAAATGTTGAAGATGGAGAACGTGATTCTCGATGACGAAACCATGGACTAGCTTGACATTTCTTGTAGTGGTCTCTTGGGCTTGTATCTATTTTGTATTAGGGTATATACTCATTGGATATGTATTTTGTACTAGGGTATGTATTTTGTATCTATTTTGTACTAGGGTATATACTCATTGGGATTCAATTGGTAATCAAGAATGTGGATTCACTCCTTTCATGAGTGAGTATCATATGTTCCCGTTCTCAAAAAGACAAATCAAGATTTAACATGTACAGCAAGAGAGGTTAGCAGAAAAGTTGAAACTAAAGAGGGCACAAATTAACCCTTGAAAGACACTGAGGCCGAAATGTATTCACTATAAAAACGAGTGTGTACTAATTTGGTTCAATAATTGGAGTAGTTTTGGTGACTACTTTGATTGTAGAGGCCAATTTTGCCTGCAGCGCATGTGCAGCATGAGAGAGGTCAGTCTACATGAGCAGCCGAGATGGAGGTGGCAAACAACATGTACTGTAGATCGAGCACAGCAGGAATCGCGGCACCAGGTTGCACAGGCTATGATGTACTTGCCTTGACTCACGTCTGAAGATTTGCCTTCGAAAATCTCAAATGTTGGTTGAGAATACACCTTTGGCACCCAATAGTACCCCACTCCCACATTACCAACACTTAATGCTAAGAAGCGACCACGCTGTCAAAGTTATGTCAATTTGAACGTTGGTGTTAAGAACTTGACAGGTTGCCTTACATAGAAACCACTCCTGCTATCAGAATTTGTTAGGACAAAAAGTACAACAGACAGGTAACCTCAGTCAAATTCTTCTTCAGCCCCGCCCACTGTAACTAACAGCTCCAATTAGCTGATTGGAAGTACTTTCTTAAGTGCCCTTGCTGCCAAAGTTGTGTCAATTGGGAAATTGGTGCTAACTCCAGCTAACGAGTTTGCAAAGGATACGCAATTATTTCACTTCATTTCTAGTGATTAGTTTAACTCTCCAATTTAGCGCATATTAATATACTATCTATATCTGCAGCAGTGACTTGAATTGCTAAATCCACTTGCATGAGTCAAGTACTTACAAAACTAGAAATTCCAACTCCCTATTAATTACATTGAAAGTGTGGATACATAGCAAGGAAGTTGATTCCAAAGTATGATGGATCTTAACACCACAATTGACGCAACTTGGTCGGTAGGCAAGCGGGGTCTTGAGATAGGTTTTAAATGCAAGTAGCACTGGCCAAAATCTCCTTGACGGTGACCACTAGTAGTATTAACAAGGGAGAATCCAAATCAGTTAACACAGACACAAACGGACCAAAGCTACAGCACAGACCCTCGCACAGACCAACGATCTGTGCAAGGGTGAACATGTTGGTGAGGATGATAGGCGAGCTTGGAACCAGAGGAGGTGACCCATCGTTAGGCGCAAGGTTAGTCAGGATGTAGTCTGCAGCTTGGTTGCCGAATGACCAGTATCCAGCTATAGCACCGAGAAGAAAGTGGTGACTACCACTGCGTAGCACACCAATAGGCCCTTGAACATTTTATTTGCCACTGGAGGAACCAATGTTGCCTGCAACGCATGTGCAGCATAAGAGAAGTCAGTTTACAGGAATCACACTTCACAAGTACTCTTATAGAAAAGCATGAAAATATTAAGCTCGTGCATACTCACATGTGATGGCAATGGTTCATTGATTGGAGGAGTTTTCACTTGTTGGAATTGAACTCAACTTTGCAAAACAAGGAGTTAGGCATTTAAGTTTCATGCCAAATTAGAGTCAAATGGGAAAACAGGTCTAGTACATCTAGGTCAATAAATTGGTAAACTTTAAGAGCTGAGGAGTTTCATAACACTGTTCAAAGCATCGACCGCACAAATGATTATATTTTGCATGCCACGTTGCGTTGCTTTTCAGCATGAAAGCCAAGCACTCAAGTGTTCATAGGGAGATCTCGCTTTCAGACTTTTTATTAATTACTCCTCCTATGATCAATCTCCGGCATGATGTTCTGGGCGGTCTAATTTTTCTCAAAAGCATGATTTTCATTTGCAAACAAACCTCTTCCCTTATTCAAACCCGGACTCGAAAACTGTAGACAGTATGGTCGTGCAGGAAGGAAGTGTTGGAACTTCGAAGTGAGGGCATCACCAATGCATCCCACCCCTCTGTCGACCACATTTCTCTCAACGCCTCGCAAAGTTCATGGTCAACTTCTTTGAATTAGTGGAATTCCACAACCTTGGCACTATTCAGGGTGCACAGATAAAATAACGTGAATTTGTTAAACTGCCGATATTCCACTTTGGCACAGTTCAGGCCGCGCGACCTGAGACCAAAATCTTTACTCCGTTCCTATTTGTGACCCAAAATTAGACTATTGTAAAGATATGTGTCACAATTTCTCGCTTGTGGTACATTTGTACACAGGTGAACATCACTATGCTTTTGACAAGATTCATAACAATTTGAGTTGATGAAAGAAAGCCATAGGACCTCAATGACTCTAATGTTGTCAGACTTGCAACAATGAGGATGGACGACACACTAATGGCGAATTTCATTAAAATGGCGCCATTCCAGAACTTTGGCACTTTTACAATTCAGAACGGCCGTTCTGAAATCTTAGATGGTTCAAAACTATCGTTCTGAAATCTATATCTGTCCTAGATGGTTCAGAAGGGTCGTTTTGAAATCTATACCTAACCTAGATGGTCAAATGGCATGCCATCAAAATTGTACCCGGAATACCACCATTTTAACAAAATTCCCCATACAGCTTCTTTAAGAGATCCATAGAGATCGAGGTGGAACAAATGGCAGCTCTAGTTGTGCTGCAATTTCAGTTTCTCTGTTCCAACAATGTTGGTCACCTTTCATTGAATGTGAAGATGGCGTGACTCAAAGCACCAAATTTGTCTCATTCAAATGC
Organism: Neckera pumila; assembly: GCA_963969595.1. Lineage (NCBI taxonomy): Eukaryota > Viridiplantae > Streptophyta > Bryopsida > Hypnales > Neckeraceae > Neckera > Neckera pumila. The sequence goes on along the minus strand of OZ018415.1, from coordinate 2,935,979 downwards.
TCTGACTCTATAAATGATCAACTTCGTTAATAGGGAAGGATTATCTCGCCAAAAATTGTAACCTACATCTAATTAAATACACAAAGCTCTCTGCAAAATATAAGTGATTGGATGAATTTTCATCCATGTGTAGTCTCCATCAGGAGACCCCCTTCAAGTACTCCCTTATGAGAAGAAGGTTTTGCTTGTTTGCTTGTACTCTTGTTAAGGTTTCCCAAATGATTTTTCCCTAGGATTGGAAGGTAAAAGCAACAAATTGGAATTGAAGAAACATTCAATTTTCAATAATGGATAAATTCAATCATTTAGTTGAATTCATCTATTGTTTATTCTCGTGTTCATTTAGAAGCCTCAGCTGTAAATCATTTGTCAGATGGATCCATTGGGTTGCATAGCAAGTGAATCATATGAAGCCTCTCTTGCATCATTTAGCAAGCCAGACTTCAGTTGTTACTCGAACACGAATAATTTGCAAATCACTGCTACTCACACCCAAGGCTTGCCAGCCTCGGTTTCAGATGATGGATGTGCTATACTTTTAGGGTGGGAAGTATCTAGAGCAAGAAAAAATTTTGCAACTCAATTCCAGTGGCTTGTTGCTCCTCAATTAACCTTAACAAAAAGGTTTGTGGAATCGCTCTAACGCTGACACCTATGGAAGCTCACACCAAAGTTCTAATTAGAAGTTGTATTACATTGGCATCAGGACTTTGTCTTTTAGTTTGTATTAGTAGGAATTTTGCAAGCTTAGATTGTGATATTTGCCCTTGTTTAGTCTTTTGCTAATTTCTTAGTCCTTATATCATTGGTATGATATGTAGAATGCAGTTGGATTAAGTACAATGTTGATATTGTACTACTTATAACAGATATTTGTTAATATTGTGTAATCTAGACACCATTTTTCCATTCATTTTCTAGGACATCACAGACACGTATAGATTTCAAGCCACACAGTCTAAACACAAAAGTGCCAAGTTTGTGGAATACTGCCATTTTAACAAATACCTGTTGTATAGGGTTTTTGGATAAATAGTTCAAGGCAAGGACTTGAACAAAGGGACTTTAATTTTTAGCAAGACTTAGATACATGAATGACTGAATTCTTACTTGTCATCAAGTTTTGATCTTGCAATTGTTTGATGGTCATTAAATCAATTGATATCAATGTCTTTATATTGGTGATACACCAATACTTTGACACTATTATGAATGCACATTTTGAAATACAAATATATACATGTCTTAGATTTTAGACCTTTATGCACATATATGTTACAATTTTTGGCGTTGGAATTATGTCGCTTGAACAAAATCAATGTTATTATTTAATGGTAATGTTTTGAAATTGAAGTGTGATTTGAAGTGTGAATTTGAAGTGTGAAATTGAAGTGTGAAATTGAAGTGTGAATTGAAGTGTGAATTGAAGTGTGAATTAAAGTGTGAATTGAAGTGTGAATTGAATTGTGAATTTTGGCCCCAAAAAATTAAGTTCATATAACTCCAAGAACTAGGACAAGTATAGATTTGCATTTCAATTAGCATTTTCTACAAAGAAAAATCTATAGAATATTGCCAATTTGAAAAATTGAATTTATTAACCCCTGTAGGACCATATATTCATTGAAGGCACAATTGAAAATTGGGTAGTTGATGATGAAGTCAAAAAAGAATGGAAGCTTTTGTACAAGATGTTATTAGAGATTCATCCCTTTGGGGAACGCAAAAACATTCCAGCTAGATACCTTGAGCGGCTTGAGCAAAAGTTGTACTTTCTAAAAAAAATCTAATCAGTTAGGAAAATTTTAAAAATTTGGACGTCTTTTGCAAAATTCCTCATGAATATACTTCTAAAATTTGGCATGTATGTAAGTAATTAATGTAATGATATGATATAATCTGCAATTTTTTTTTCTTGAAACTACTTTTAGAGCAAAAATCTCATTCCAAAAGGAGTTGAGACAACTATCTTGTTGGGCAAGTTAAGAAAAAACACTTCTATCTTTAAACTACAAACACTACTATCTTGGAATTTGCATATTCAAAAATTTAAGAAAATCTCCATACATTGAAAATGTTTACCTCTAAGTCTTAACCATTTCGATTTCAAAAAGAAAATTTTCTTGATGCACAAGAAATCATCAAAAATTAATTATAGTGTTAGTATTGCCAATTCATTTGACCTTCTTGTATTAGAAGGTGATTTAGAGTAAGGTTAATGGCCTCTTATTATTTCTAAAATTTTGCGTATGTGTACCTATAAGATGTACTGGTACTATTTGATGGTGGAAAGAAAAGACCTTAGTCCAAGAGGGCTCAAAATCTGTTGACCCCAATTTTGCAAGAATGAAAAGAAGCTTTTTTCTTTACTTCAAACATAATAACCTTTCAATCTATGTGGTCAATGGCCGTTGCAAGAAAGAGTGTCTGTTTTTGTTCCACTATGGCATGTTTTTGGCTAGTACTCCAATACTCATGAGCTTTTGCATATGAATTTTCAAAAACTATTCATTTTAAAAATAAAATAAAATAAGGATAATTTGTACAAGACTAAAAGAAGCATAACTCCTAAATTTTAGATTAAAAAAATCTAGGTCAAAAGTTATTCACAAAAAAGAATGAATTGAAAATGTTGAAGGAAATACATACTTTGACATTTTAATTTGTAAAAAATAGGAAAACCAATTTTCAAAGAAACCAAAAATAGACCATTTAAAAAAACTTCATGGTGAAGATATTTGACTAAAAAATTGATCTTGAAACCATTTTAAATGTTTCAAACTGCGCGCGCAAGAGAGCCCTCTTTGCATGGACTTAGACAACACAAAATAAAATATTTTTAAATTTGCCTCTGCCAAAAACATGAGTTCCTACTATGCAAATAGATCATAGAAATTTCATCTCTAAATCATTAAATTTAGGGACTCCTTTTTACCTAAACCCCCAAAATCGCAAAGTGTGACAAATTATTTAAATTCAAATATAAAGTGTTTTTAAAAATTTTGAAAAATATGGGATATGATTAACCTCAAGACAAACATCTCCAATAAAAATTTCAACTTCATACAAGTTATGCTTCAAAAGTTATTGCAGAAGGAAGCTTTCGCACAATCTTTGTGACAATGTTCCAGTACAACTCTTTCTTGCAATGGCCCTCAATTGGGCTAATACTTTTTCCACTTATTATTGTAATAGTTTATTATACTTTTGTACAGTTGAAGTTCCAAAAAGATGTTTTAAATTTCAATTTTGGCTCATGCAACAAAAAATGGCAATTTGAAAAACACCCACAGCTTTTTCGGAGAGTAAAAGATTTAGATTTAAGTTTGGTAAAATTATATTGAAACTTTAATTCCCTTCTACCTGTGTGAGCTGCCTTACCATCGAGGCTTAGACATTGACTGAATCCAATTCCAAAACTGAGAATGAATATTGCTAAAAGAAAACCTTTGCAGGAGCCTCCAAATCCTAGCAGTAAAGACTTGTCAAACTTTTGAGTCCCAAGGCCTTTTTTTATCAAATTCTACTCAAACTGTCATTTCTATTACAAAGTGCAAAAAACTTTAGAAAACATTTTTTTTCACATATCTAATTGTAGGATCTTTGTACTAGACTTGTTTAAAAATGAGTGGAAGAAATTTAAATTTTTTTGATCATGTAGATTGTCATTTGAATTTGCGTTTGAAGTGAAGAAATTTGGATTTTTTGCACTTTGCTTGCCTAGATTTAAAGCTTTGAGTCTTCTCAGCCAATCATTTTGCACTACATACATTGAATTTCAAATTTTTAATGTAGAAGTATGGAGTTCAAAGTCTAGAAAAAAAAATTCAAAAACTCACACTTAAATCTTGTAAGTTGTTTTTTCAAGAAAATCCTTAGATTTGCTAAAACCAAGATTAAGCTTGACTTTTCCATTACTAGTCCACATAGAATGACTCTAAAATCTTTCCATGTGGAACAAAACATTTTTTTCAAAAGTTTTCCAAATTTTCCAAATTTTATTTTGACTTTTTGTGATTATTTTGGTATTGCTTGATAAACCTCATTTACATCAGGGTTGCAAAACATTTCTTTTAGGCATTGATTGAACTAAAAGTTGTACTTCCAAAAATTTGATGTGATTTTTTACCATCCAAAATTTTTTCAAAAAATCACAATGAAAATTGAGACTGCAGGATTCTATCCAAAATCCATTTTGTCCTTTGAAGGGAAAATGGGGCTTTAGGAATTAAGATTAGACTAGTAATCATAGATTTACAATTCACAAGGCACACCTAAAAAGTGTCAAAGCTATGGAATTCCATCAATTTCATTAAATTAGTATTACTAGTAATCAAGGTTTTTATTTTTATTTTTATAAAGTGCCAAAGTGCCAATATAAAATGCTTGATAAAATATTATAGTGGTGCTCCAAATTTCAACAGTCATCCACATAGTGGATAGAAAATATCACATCAAAGTGGATAGAAAATATCACATATCTATAATTCTGTTTTCATCCACATTTGGCAATTTCATTCCATATTTTATTTTCATCGTGAAGTCTTCTTGCAAAGAACTTTACAATTTGTCGCCATTTTTGAGTGAAATTACTTTTAGCCAAATTATTTTTTCAAGTGCAATCTAGCACTATTTTACCCACAGAAAATATAACAAAACCGACTTTCGAGATTACTTGAATTATGAGTCCCAAAAATCCTCCTTCCGAGGCTTGATTGAATCAGGCCTATATAACTCCACCCGGGCCTTCCGACAAGTCACAGTTTGGAGGCCTGAGTCACTCTTTCTCTCCTGCCATCAGAGAGTGCTGCAAGTTCCTAGCTAGAGAGTGCTTTGTAATTTCCAGATCGAGAGCTTTGAGTAGAACATGGCTGAGCAGCGTCTTGTGAAGTTGAGTAGCGCCACTGGAAAGATCTTCGAGGTGGACGAGGCTGTGGCGTTGCAGTCCCAACTTCTCAAGAACGTGATGGAGGATGTTGGCGTTGATAGTACCATTCCATTGCCAAATGTTTCGAGCCACATTTTGGGACAGGTGCTCGGTTACTGCAGGAGCTATGTAGAGGACGAGCAGACGAACAATGAGGACTTGAAGGACTGGCCCATCGATGCCAAATTTGGGAAGGTGGATACGGAGAATCTCTACGACTTGATTATGGTATGGATTGAGTTTTGCAGCTACTAGCTTGTATTGTTGTGTAAACCTTTGATTTGGAGGAGCTCTTCAAAAGTTTCTTGTTCACATGTTCACATGTTCTCAAGTGATCACCTTCTTTGATCTTGTTTGTGTTGACCTACTTTAGAGATTGTTCTTGTACATGAATCTTTTTGCTATACTAAAGTTTTTGTTTCTAGTGGACAACATATATTTCTAGATGAGGTTCTTCTTTCAGTGCACGACCATTTTGTAATTGGTGATTGTGTGCTTTACAAAGACTCACTTTGAGTTTTCAATCTACATTTCCTATTTATGAACTTTGTGGCTTAGAGCAATGATCATGGTAATGAAAAAGAAACGGTGTATGTGGTGACCAGGCGGCCAACTACATGCATATTGAAACCTTGCTTCATTTGATCTATCATCCTATAGCAATGATGATTGCCATGAAGACATTTGGGGAAATTCGACAAATATTCAACTTCATGAATGACTTGGCAATAGGAGAGGGACGTTTGATTGGGAAAGAGAGCCAACTTCTAGCTTCCTTTATAGAGTCATTGCCAATGGAACTTCAACTCAAGATTAAGATTGAAGTTGGACAAAAATTTCACCATGGAGAATGGAGCGCTTGGCGGTATGACACAGATGCCCAAATGCTATTTGTTGAGCTCGCCAAACTATACAATGCCTTTAATATGCATGAACAAATTGACATCATTCTCTTGCATATAGATATAGGTTTGGTCAGTACTCTTGTGTTGCAAACATGTCGCGTGATGTCCCTCTCTCCTCAACAAAGTGGAGGGGCACGCATAGAGTGGGTAGACCAAATGGATATGGACCTATTAAAGGATTTGACTAATGGCATAGATATGTTGAAGATTGAGAACGTGATTTTCGATGAAGAAACCATCCCCTAGCTTGACATTTATTATTGTAGTTTCATGGGTATGAAATAATTATATTGTTTATATAATCAATAAAATCTTCTAATATGTTATGTCTACAATTTCAAAAGAATGGAATGTCCATAATGTACTCTCAAATATAGGCCAGCAGTAGCCAATATGGATTTAAAAATTCCAATTGAAACAACACAAGATTTAGACTGCTATATATTCAACAACTTGTGCAATAAACTTCCAGGTTTTTCATCTACATATATGTCGTCTCTTGTATCTATTTGTTATCATATAGTTTAATTCATATATTGCTCAATTTCATTTAAAGACAATTGGTAATCAAGAATATGGATTCAATTTGTTGTATCCTTTCACGAGTGACTAATAGATGTTTCCATCCTCAAAGAAACAGATCAAGAATTAATATTTATAGCAAGAGAGGCCAGTAACAATATTCAAACCCAGAGGGGTCACAAATTAACCTGTGAAGGACGTTGGGACTGAAAAGTGGTCTCAATGGATGACTTCATATTCACCGTAGAAAGAAAGATTGCACTTATTGGTCCAATAATCAAAGCAATCTTGGTAACTACCTTGGTCATAGGGGACTATATCCTTTAAGGGTTAATCACAACATTGCAAAGCTACAATAACAATTGGTTTGAAATTCATATTCACACATAGCATAAACAACTAAGTACCAACAATAATGACTCAAATCCACTTTGCATTTCAACAATCTGAATGACATTTGTAATACCAACATTGTAGTCTTGCATTGGAGCATTGTACCTTTCAAGATGAAGTTATTGAACCTTGATAGGACACTAAGACCAAAAAGTGAACAATGGATGACTATCAAGATTAATGTAGAAATGAAGAATGCAACTATTGGTCTAAGAATTGGATCACTTTTGACAAAGTATCTTGGTGATAGGTTTTGCAACTCTTGTCCTTTCAAGATTAACCCTCAATGGACAAGACGTATCACCAAGATACATTGCCAAAAATGATTTGATTTATGGATTCATTTCTACAGTGATCTAGAAAGTCATCCTAATTGACCACTAATTACCTCAGCGTCCTTCCAGGGTAAAGGGTAAAAGATACCTTATCACTTCTACATACAATCTTGAACAATCTTGAAGCAGTGTTGCACAACCCCTCAGATGTTTGCGTTCAGAGTCGAAGCAAGAAAGTAAGGATGTCGCTTAATTCCGTGGTCCCCAGCTTCATATATCTGAATCTAGATGCAAAAATCTATAGAAAGCCTTCCTTCATTATTACCGAGTTTTGTAGAAGTAGGCTAACAAGTTGATGCCAGAGTAAAGAGGTTCATAACATTCCAGATCCATGTTGACCGCCCACCCTTTTCATTACAATTAGCAATGCCTAAAACTGTCCAAAATAGTTATCTAGTACCAACTCTTTCAACTGGCTACCAAGAATTGAACTGTATTGAATAATAAATTGAAGTCAGTCTAACAAATGTGAACAATACTCAGAGCTTTAAGAGACGCTCCTAGGTAAGGCTCCCTTACATCAACCCAGCAAAGAATTTGAAAGTCTTCGCATCCAAGACGATTTGTCGAACGGAGGCGATGCATCCCAGAAGTCCAAACTCCAAACACGCTGAACAAGACAACAATGCCCCAGTGGACCCAAGACTTTGAAACCGGTATTGTATGCACTATTCTGAAAATGCATACTTTGGTGTACTGGAACCCCGTTGCAATTGCCAACAAGAATTTGGTCAGTCTAATAAATGTGAACTATACTGAGAGCTTTAAGAGTCTTGTAGGTGTGGTTACCTTACATCAACCCAGCAAAGAATTTAAAGGTCTTAGCATCCAAGACGATTTGTCGAACGGAGGCGATGCATCCCAGAAGCCCAAACACGCTGAACAAGGCAACAATGACCCAGTGGATCCAGAAGCGGGGCGACTGCCGGGAAGGGCCAAAAGCGGCGGAGTAGAAGATGAACGGCAGCACGAAGTCAAGAGGGGTGAAACAGAAAGCCCCGAGGACGCCATTGATGTCGCCGAAGAATGGCAGAGCAGCCGAGACGAAGGTGGCGAACACCACGTAGGTCGACCGCAGCAAGAACCGCGGCACCAGGTTGCGCAGGGCGTACTTGCCTTGACTCACGTCTGAAGATCTGCCCTCGAAAATCTCAAATGTTGGTTGAGAATACACCTTTGACACCCAATACCCCAATCCCACATTGCGAACACTCAGTGCTAATAAGCGACCACACTGCCAAAGTTGTGTCAGTTTGAATGTTGGTGTTAAAAATTTGACAGGGTTACCTTACATAAAACCACTCCTATCAGAATTGGTTAGGACAAAAGTACAACAGACAGGCAACCTCAATTAATTTCTTCTTAGACCCCACCCATAGTAACCAACAGCGCCAATTAGCTGATTGGAAGTACTTACTAAGTTCTCATTCCGCCAAAGTAGTGTCAGTTGGGAAATTGGTGCTAACTCCAGCTAACGAGCTTGCAAAGGATTTGCAATTATTTCTATTCATTTCCAGCAATTAGTTCAACTCTCCAATTTAGGGAAAACAGACTATCTCTATCTGTAGCTTGACTTGAAATGCTAAATCCGCTTGCAACATTCAAGTACAACTAGTAGCAGTTACCAAACTAGAAAGACTAACTCCCCTTTAATTACGTTACAGTTTGCACACACAAGTAAGTTGATTCCAAAGCTGATGGATCTTAAGTTGACGCAGCTTAGTCTGTAGGCAGGCGGGGCCTTGAGATAGTTTTTTAATGCAAGCAGCACTGGCCAAAATCTTACTAAAGGTGACTACCAACAGTATTAACAAGGGAGAATTCAAACCAGCCAACAAAGAAACAAACGTACCAAAGCTACGGCAACGATCTGTGCGAGGGTGAACATGTTGGTGAGGACGATGAGCCAGCTTGGAACCAAAGCAGGTGACCCATCATTGGGCCTAAGGTTAGTCAGGATGTAGCCTGCAGCTTGGTTGCCGAATGCCCAGTATCCAGCTACCGCCACTGAGAAGAAAGTGGTGACTACCACTGCGTAGCACACTAACAGTCCCCTGAACATTTTATTCGCCACTGGAGGAGCCAACGTAGCCTACAATCCATGTGCAGCATGAGAGAAGTCAGTTTACAGGAAACAAAAACTTTACATTGTTGAGGAGTAGAGGTATGGAACATTTTGAGAATAGTGCCAACTAATAGATACCATATTAGAGCAAAATCTTACCTAATAATAGGAAATCAAGAAAAATTTAAGCTCTGACATACTCTCACAAGTGAAGACAATGGTTCATTGGGTGGAGGAGTTTTCACTTGTTCGAATTGAAAACAAGGAGTTAAGCATTTCGGTTTCATGCCAAATTAGAGGTAATCAACAACGTTCTTTAGAAAGTTCTGGAGTTACCAGCAGTGATTAAAGGCATTACAAATCCACTAGCACTGAATCCAATATTAGGCCATCCAATTTGCTCAAGAGCTGCTGCTGTCCTTACTGAATTTGTTGATATCCAAACGTAAAATGATGGGAGCACCCCTCCTTCCTATCTGGTCCATATTCTTGACCTGCTAGTAGCATTTTTAATAAGAGAGACGGAAACAAATATTCCCCATTGTCGACTGTGATCAATAAAGAAGAATTAATTTTACTTGCAAGTGTTGGGGATTGATCAAATGGGGAGAGTCTTCTATGATTTAAGTGCTTCTTGAATAAAGCAAGGGCCCGCTCTACCTGAATCTCCGGTATGATTCCGTTACCGAATGTGGTGGTGATGATGGCAAGTGCTTCGAAGACGCCAAACAGCTTGGACATGGGGGTGCCAACTACAGAATAGTCCTTGGGCGGGGCTTGACTAGAATTTCCTGTCAGCAAATCAAGCACGTCAGAGACATGAAAACAACAGAGATTTTCCTTTAAGAAAACTGCGAATCTATCTAAGAGCACTAATTGAAAGTAATTTTCATTTATCACAAATTCAAATTCTGGACACGGGAGAACTGACAGAAATCTATACCTGCATAGATGCAACCTCCCACAACACAAATGGCGAAGCCCAAACAAAACAGCAATGAAGCGAGGTTGATGTAGCGGAGCGAGTGGAATGATGGCAACTGAGCCAGCATCAACATGACAACCCCGAAGATCCCAATATACTCATACAGTGGTCTTGTGCTATCTGGATCATAAATACTGTAAATCAACTGCAAAATACAAATACAAATTAAAAACCCCGCTAGTAAACAAACAACAATGCACTATAAGCCCAGTTGGCAGATGTCAACGCGACAAGCATTACTGAGCTTTCACTTTACCATCGTGGTTCAAAGTTGAAGTCATGCAGATAATTCCAACTATTAGTAGAAAACCCTCCTCCCATTAAAATTAACAAGTGCATGAAAGAGTAGTTGAGTGTAACATGCACAAAGGGAAGCAATCTCTGTTTCTTATTAGTACATGAGTATCTGAAATCACTCACTTTCATACTTTGGCCCCCAATGATAATGCTTCCAATGACGACACCCAGGCAGACAACAATCTGAATCGCTCCAATTGCGTAGTAACCCCACGGCCCTGCAAATTGCAAGGAAACCATTATCATAGCATGATCCAAGGTTTACACGGTAGCTAAACTTACCTGGAATTTCTCATCAAAACATACCAGTTGCATGTTTCCCTGCACCCAAGTTAACTGCCACTGATTTTACCCCAAAAAGACCAACAGTCCCATATTGAGCCTCATGTCCTTTTAGCGGTTGTGACGAGAAGACTTTACATTGTCCAATTTGATGAACACATGCAATGTCCTTCCGTGATTACAATGTGGCACCATCTAAATTATTGGGTTTTCACAATATGATCAAAAAAATTTGTCAATTTCAAACCACGAATCCTTGGACCTTTAGTGGTTTAGGGTTTAGCCAATTGAGCATGTGAATACAGAGCAGGATGAACACTTACCGAGAACGTGTTCTCCCAGATCACGGAAACGAAGAAACCGATGACCACGACCATCGAAATACTCCAGAACTTGCGAGATGATGGAGTATGCGTAGAATGAAACACCAGCACACAGACACAAAGCCAAAATCCCAGCCACCCATCCGAGCTCTCGCAGCGCAAACGGCAAAGTCAGCATTGCCGGTGTGGCAATGGACGTGGTCAAATGAAAGCCCGCGTGCTTCCAGTTCCCTGCTCAAGCCAATTTTTCCGACTTTGGTCACACAATGACAATGAAGCAAATTGAAACCCCATAGAAAAAAGTAGCGGATACTGAAACCATTAGGGACCTGATCCCGTCCCTATACTGAACTCTGTTTCCAATAACAACTCATCTCTTCCAATCAACGCTTAGTCGGCCTTCAGTCAGCAACCATTGGGTGCAAGCATGACTTGCCTAAATGGGAAAGGAGTTGTGTACTGTCCCTTCAATAGTGGTCTACAACCTCTCACTTTGAAGGATTGCACAAGAAATCATCATACATTGAGATAGAAAAAAGTAATCACAAGAGAATTTGGCTCTTACACCAAAGTGATCTACAGTGAAATCTATTGAGTCACCTCCCAATGGAAGCACACTCCTAAACATGTTACAAAATGCATACAGTAAATCCTCTACCCGATATCTGAGCAATTTCCAAAAGCCAGGAAATTCGGGTTTTCTCCCACCTTTGGATTCCAGAACGAAGAGTGCCCCGCCATCGACGTCTTTCGGTGCAATTTGCACTGGCGAGACCTGACATTCCTCCTCGGTCGAAGTGTGCAAGCTCGTGTAACCACGACGCCCGTTCATCGTAAACAACGAAAATGATCACGAGCTTCACCCGTTATCCCATTCGATCAACACCTCCGAAAGAACCTCATCAAAACGATCGAATCGGCCTTAACCCTAAATCATTCCAGGACAAGCGCATTCCAGAGTGAGCGATCGGAACTGCAATTGATCTCAACTCGTTTCAAAACATTGCGTGAATTCCAATTGATTGCTCTCCCCTGGTACTCCTCTAAAAATTCCTTCATGACTTGCGTCTGTGCACTGAAACAACGAGACGACAACTACAAACCAAATGGGAATGCAAACAAGGAATGAAACACGGAGAGACACGTACATGTGCTTAGGATCTGGTGTTTCGAAGCGCCGAGAAAATTCCGCAACTAAAATTATACTTGATACATTTCTTCACATGGCGCTCAAGAAATTCAATCACGCACATTGAGATTCATGTGCACAAGAGTACTGTAGTAGGAATTTTTGGCAGTGGAGATCAAGCTCAGTGATGAATTAGAGTTTGTGATACTAATTCCAAGTGATGAGATCGTGAGACCTTGACGAATTGGGTTTGAATTCAGTTGTCAGAAAATGGGAGCGATGTCGGATGCGGCCAGTTTCCGATTGTGAAGTAAGCTTATTGGTGGAGCCCCTCCATCCCTTCTCGCCAAGCAACTCGCCATCACCCGATCAGCTTTGAGAGCATCTTCAATGGAAATACAGAGTAAAGTAAAAGCAAGGTAACTGCACCCAAAATCGTCCATTATTAAAGGGACACTTTTTCTGCCTCTAGTATGTGTGGGTGTCCAAACCACATATTTCTTTTTGAAGAATTTTAGCCCTCTTGAACAAAAACCAACCAAAAGTCTTTCCCTATTTTTTCTTAACCATTAAGACTTTTTCATAGCATTCAAAACAGATACATTGATGACGAGATTATCATACTACTAAAATCATAACTCCCTCTGTTATATCACAAATGCTACCGTTAATAATAGGGGCTCATGCTTGCTATGCTACGCATTCATTGTATTACATATTAGTAAAATTTTGATATATTTGAATAGAATGTATGATAATGATTTCAATAAATCTTTGAAATAATTAATTTTAATATTTTGTAAAAATATTTTCAATCATGCATATATAAAAATAATAGTTTCACACAATGTTATATTACAAAAATAGAGTAGTAGTTTGCAATCACCTCTGTAATATCACTTTTATAGCTTTTATAATTTCATAAATTCTATTGCTACTATTAAATAATTTGAGAAATTTATTCAATTGAAGCAGTTTTGGATTTCACAACAATTAAGTTGTTCATGAAGTTTTTGAAATTTACAAGTTTTTCTTTTCAATTCACCAAGTTTTTGGGTTGCCATTGTTCGTAACAATTGAGTCAACTTTTGAATGTATTACAATAAATGTGTATCTTTTATAGTATTCACCATTGCATATATTTCATTCATCATTCAATAAATTTCTATTGTACATTTCAATACATGCTTACTTATAAACAAAATTATACAAAGATTTTAGTAATTTTTGTTCAAAGATTTATTGAAATTTTTGTTCTACATTTTATCTAATACATAAAAATTCTAATCATGAATGCGTAGCATAGCAAGTGCCAACCCCTAGTAGTTATATAATATTCTATGACTTTTTAAAGCCAAAAACATAAGGTGTCTATACTAGGATGCAAATTGTATTAGTATGTGAGTACAGAATCTATAAGCCCATGAGTCTAGAAGTTCATAATATAGACACCTTCTATGATTATAGGTATCTATGTAATAGAGTTTTTGTATTATAGTGCATCTATTCTATAGGTACAAATGTTATACATAAACACCTTCTAATGGTTGTAGGTACATACCTACAACTAAATTTGAGGCTTGTAGGCTCATGTCTTGGTGCTCATGCGATAGCGTCATTGCCATAAGAATTCCCAAAAATTGCCACCCTTAAAGTGGAAATTGTTTTAACTCCCATTGGTTTCTTCAAAAAAACTTTTCAACTCCCATGGATTGCTGTTTAACCTCTAAAGTTTCATGACTATGTAATCACCAAAAACGCTCCAAAACTGCCATTTCTAATACAACTACCAAATTTTCGAAAAAAAACAATTTTTGACACAAGTAACTTTAGGATTTTGTAGTATGATATTTTGAAAACATGTGGTTAAAATTTCAGAAAATTCCACCATGTGGATCATAAGATATAAGCATTCAAAGTCTTGAAAACCATTTTTTCAATCCTGCAAAAAACCAGGCAACTGCACCTTGCAAGCTCACTTTTCAATGAAAAAATGCCGATAAAGGTGGTGCTTCTTTGAATTCAGTTTACTAAACAAGTTGTCTATATGCTTGAAAAATTTCACATCATTTGGAATTGTACAACATATAGGAAAAAAATAGTAAGTAGAAAGAAGTAGAAAATGATTCAAAATACTAAATTGTTAAAAATTTAATCATGGAATTTAAAAATGCCAATCCCAACGGTTGTAATGTTGTAATAATCAATCTACATCCTAGAATTTTTTTTTTCAAAAATATTGAAAATTGAGTTAAATAAACGACTTTAAAGGGTTTTTTTAGAGTAGACAATCTATAACTGCCCGCAAACCAAAACCCTCATAACTTTTGACTCATTGATTGAAATGGAATGACTCAAAGCTTTTTAAGTATATATAATTGTAGAGAACCAATTTCAAAAAAAATTCCGAAAAAAATGATTTTTTTTTTCTGCCCAAACTGCCCAGTTACAAAAAAATGTAACATATTAGGTTACAACTTTTGACTCGTATTTGGAAATGTCATGAAACTTGGTACACATGAAGATATTCCTCGTCCCTACCTTCTGTTATAATTTCAGCCTTAGATATGGATATCTCTAGTCACACGTACCTGCCCAAAATTTCTATATGGCCAAAAAACGCATGTTGGTCCTTTAGGGGTTAAAGTTTGTGGTACATTGGTTTGTCCTAATAGTACTTGTAACATTAATTTACCGAAGTCACACTATTTCAATGTAGTTTAGGCTGAAATATTCTTATACTGTACCAATTTCCTAAAAATAAAACTTTGCGATTTGGGTCAATGAAGCTAGCCATTGAAGGTTCAAGTACAGGTGAAATAAAAAGGAAGGTGGCACTTTAGGTGAATATACCTAATTCTATGTTTTTTTGCATGCTTCTTTGGGACAACCTATGATAAATTATTAAATTTAATCCTTGAAGTCCCAAGGCTTTTTTTTCATCAAATTCCACTCGAAATTGTCATTTCTATTGCAAAGTGAATAAAAAAACAATTGTTGTTTTTTTGCATATTTAACCTTAGGATCTTGCTCTAAATTGGTATTAAAATGTGTGGAAGAAATTTAGCTGACTTCATAAATTGTGAGATATTTGTGTATGAAGTGAAAAAATTGTTTTTTTGCACTTTGCCTACCTAGATTTTAACATTACAGAAAATTTCAGGCCACGGAAGGATTGCAAGGATGCATGAAAATGTGCATTAAGAGAAAGTATTAGCCCAAAAAGTTGTCAGGGAATTTGTAAGGTGGGCAGTCAACCAATGTGCCCCGTCGGATTTCTTTTGTAAAAAAAGAATAATCATGATAATAATAATGATAATAAAAAAAACATTTCTTTTGTAAAAAAAGATTAATAATGATAATAATATTTTTTATTCACTGTATTTGCACATATGCCAAAACTCTAATAGCCCTCTATAGGCTCTATACTTGCTGTAATGGGCTTCAAATCTTAGCTTAAGCTTTTTCTATTGTAGTCTACATGTTGAGTTTTGTAGTATCTTGTATTGAAAAATCGAATTGAAAATCTAGGGAAAAAAGGTCAAGAATAAGTAATAGGAGATTCAAGATTGAATGGAAAACTTAATCCTATAATTAATAGCTCTAAGATGGAATTGAAACACAATAATCCCAATGGTGAAATTGTCTTAGCTAGCAAACTTATCAAACCATTTTTTTTTCAAAAAGATGCATAGATTGCCTAACACGATTGTCCATAACTTTCTCATTCTAGTCCAAATAGAATGAATCAAAATTTTTATGTAGACAAGAGTATTCTCTATGAGGAACAAATTTTAGAAACTTGATGTTGACGTTTTGCAATTTTTGGGTGCTACTTGACGAATACCGTTTTGAACTTAGGATAGCAAACTTTTGCTCTTGAATTCCAATTGAAAGAAAAATTATATTTCCAAAAAGCTTATGTATTTTCCTATTTCCAATAAAAGTTTCAAATAATCATGATGAAATATTAAGACCACAGGAGTCTACCTAATATTCATTTTGATCCCCAAGGATACCAACAATGCTAGCACGTGAGCACAAAAATGTGAACCTACGAGTCTTGAACCTAGTTGTAGGTATGTACCTACAACCATTTGAAGGTGTTTGTAATATAGGTACCTAGAATATAGGTACACTGTAACATGAAAAAGTCTATAACATAGATACCTATATCATCACTAGATGATGTTTTTTGTTGAATCTAATATAGTTAAAAATACTTGGAGCGTATTCTTCCCTTTGCAAAGGCATTTTATTTTGGCAGAATCGGCCCTGGAAAGCAGAAACGGCCCTGCTTGCAGATTCTGAATTCCAAAGCCGATTCTGCCAATTTAAAATACTGTACACATACGGCTTACATACGGAGAATAAGAATTACATATGGCTTACATACAACTTTATGAATTGAAGGCACCTTTCGAATCCAATATAAGATTACAGTGATTGTAAAGAAAATTACACCGCACTAATGAACCCAAATTGAAGATAGAATGTGCTTCATTAACGAAGCACTAGATCATAAAACCTTCAACAAACACACATTAAACTCAAATTAAGTTCCAACCTGCCTCCCAAATAGTTAACAAAAGTACAAAAAAGCAGTTCAACTTACAAGCAAACGAAGCCGCAGGTGCAACAAGTACCAACCAGATCATAAGATCCTTCGTCAAATACACAACAAACGTGAACAAAGCTCCAATCAAAACTGTGAACAAAATCACAACGCTCCAAGCAATACAAATCTTACTAAGCATCTGTATTCAAGCTCCCACAGAAGCAAAAAATCATCAAATTCACAATAGCAAGCAAACAACGCACAAACTTGACTAAGTGAAGCGTTAAATTCAAGAACACCGTTTGTAAATTGAACTTACGAGCAGCCAAAGCTGCAGGAGCAACAAGTACCTGCTGGATCTTGAATGTTGCCATTTGTAACTAATCCTGCAAATCAATCCAACAAGCACAAAACTTCAGCACCATTCAAATTCCTATATTGGTTCCAAAATTGAAATGCAATGTACCAAACCCTAAATCAGCACAAAATTCAATTTCCAATCGGCCATCCAAAGCTCATAAGCGAAAACATAAAATTGGGTATTCTATAACAAGATTAGAATCCTGCAAGCAAGCAAACCTTAAATTTAAATTTCCAAAAACACTTGAATGAAAGCAAGCAAACCCTAAATCCAGTTTTTCAAAAAAACTTGAATGAATGGTGTTGCATTGAATCAAAAATATGTACATGATGAAGCAAATGTAATGCTTCAAATTAGAATCTCCACTGAATGAAGCTATACAAGAATGTTTGCATGACTACAAGAATATGTAGAAATTCATCTACAAGCTGCACTACTTTGAAGACAAATCTTCTTTTCATGCAAGTGAAGCAAATAACAGAGACACTGCAGCCTCTACATTAGGAAGTGTGAGTTGTATAGTGCAATTAGTGAGATTGCCATGAAAGACGGTGCTTCCAATGGTCTGTGAATCTACTACATTATAAACTGGTTGTTGAAGAGCTCCGTGACTCTGCATGAGTGTATGGACTTTGGAAAGCACGTCATTATCAGACCAAAAGTCATCTTCTGAGAGATGATCTTTGTTCACTAATTTTTTCCCTGTAGAAACAACAAGCGCTTGAGAGACTCCTTCTGCAGATTCTGTCACTTGTACACTTGACTTAATAGGTAGTACAAAAAATTGGTCCGAATTGGCTTGGAGATTATCAAAACTTGTAGTGCCAATACTCGTAATCAACTGTGGAATATCAGAATTCGAAGCGTCGGTATTTGTAATCAATGGCGTTGTGAAGCCTTGTAGTTGCTTATATCAGGTTTGTTCATATTGAAGTGCCGCTTCCCAAGATACATCGCCGCCTATACCAGGCACAGCACTTGCCACATTCTGTAGCACTCTCATTACAATACCATTGTTATCAACGTCATAGCGCATGTAACCTTCGCGGGAAGTATGGTCAGTCATACGCATGCCAACTTCTGGTGGTACGCCCATTGCATTGAAGCGGCAAATGGTAGTTACACGCGTGCTTTTGTTTGAGTAGTTACCTTGTGCACATCCGGGAAGCGTTGAGACCATCAACTTCAACCACTTACCAATCTGTTTGACACCTACACGCCTTTTAGCATATCAAACGCCAGGCTCTTTGAGGTTGATGCCGTCTATGGCTCTTAAGAAAAAGGATGAGGTGCAGGGGGATCACTACTTGTCCATTTAGGAAGATGCGAAATGTAGGTCTCAAAAGTCTCTACTAAATCAGTGTGATTGCAAATTATAGAGCGTCTCATCTTCTCTAGTTGGCAATGAAGAAGATCAACTTTGTGATTCTTGCTTTCCCGTGCATCAAACTTGACATACTTCTTGTTAATCTGGTCTTCACTAATCAAGAAGTCACATTCACAAATATTGTAGAGCTCCGTCTGGGCTCTGACACAAAAGTTGTGGATGACGTCATAAGCCACCCAAAGACAGCAGCCTCTTTGATTGGTCATAGACATCATTGGTGATGCAAGCAACTGCTGTCCCATTTCGTAAGTTAAAGGTGCTGTTACCTTTCTCTTTCGGCCGATGCCTGATCTCAGTGACCGCTTGACAGATATAAGACAAGAGATTGCAACTTTTTTGAAATGGACATCCTCCAATACGTTGAACTTTTCGGCTCTTTCCTTAGTCTAGATAGAATTGGCTTCAAGCTTCCCTCTTATAAGGCAACCAATTGCTTGCAGTAAAGTCACTAAAGTCTCTCCAGGATATAGTTTTCCATCAGTTCGTTGCACTTGAAGGAAAAATTCCGAAAGAAGTTCTACAAGCTCTCCTAGCTTGTGTGCAAACAATTCTTCATTAGAAGCCATACAGATGTCCCACTATAAGAAACCTATGGTTTTTTTGACAAGTCCAGATTTTTTGTGAAGGATTTTGTTAGACATCTACGTTAACATCTAGTTGTTTTTATGTCAACAATAACATCCAATGTAACATCATGAAAACATAAAAACAGCTAGATGTCAACTTTGATGTCTAACAAAATCCGTCACAAAATATCCAGGCTTGTCAAAAAAAACACGGATTTTTTATAGTGTCTGGTTTAAGCTTGCGCAAATTCTCAAACCGATTACACCCCCAACGCTCCATATACAAAGATTTTTGGGGACCTCCTTTCTCAAGTTCTTCAATCTCTTCCAAATCAAGTTGTCGAAAACCTCGTTTCAAAAGCGACATTTCCCTCTCTTCTCTTGCCGAATTGTGAGTTGCTGCAAATCCTACAATAGCTGAACTCTGCCGATCCTCTGCAATAGATACTTGCAGGGATAAATCTTGAGCACAATTACTGAAGTCCCTTGTACCATTCAATAGCCATTCAGGATCACCTGTGTTTGGATCAAAATCCATGATCTCTTCCAATGGAACGGAATTGATAAAAGAAGCATCGAGAAAAAAATGAGCAACAATAATGTTGAACACGTTTTCTGGTGCAGGATCAGGCGCAGGATTGTCATAGGAAGCGAAACCGAAATCAAATCGATACGCATGAAAAGCTAGATCCAATTCATCATCGTCATCCTCTCGATCACCAATAATCAGAGCAACAACATCAACAAGATCTGAAATGCCAACCTGATCTAACTTCAGACTTGACGCTGCTTGCAGTTTTTTGCTCAAAATGTCGCTCAAGACACCACGCGTAGCCATCCAATCGAAACCAAAAATAACCGCACAACAATACTAAAAGACAACTGAAGAACCAAATTAGTCACTACGGCTATTAGGACAAGTTGGTTTCCTTCCGCACCATTGGCATGCACGTCGACAAGTTTCAGGTGGATAAGGAGAAGACCAAAGTCAAGATCCGCGATGCAGTCATGAAGGCAAAAGAGGAAGACGGAGCCGAGGGGGTGATTCTCAGGTGCACAATTGAGTTCGGCTTCTACCAAGTGCTGTAGCTGATAACCCGCATTCAACAAATTCAAAAACAGAATTGAGTGTGCTAAAGAGACAATGGTGTACATACATAGTAATATATGGCGATACATACGTACGGTCAGAATATGCTCCAAGTACTTTTAACGCTAGTGAATGGGTTGCATGCTGCTGATTCTGCGGCAGCGCGTGGTCACAAGTCTCGCCCTCCGGGCTCGCCCAGTGTCGTTTACTGCTGCAGAATCGGCAGCATGCAGCCCGTTCTCTAGTACACAAAAAGCATCAGCTAGAATAATGCAGATTTCTTTGAGTGCATAGACACCATAGAACCATAGAGGGTGAGACCTATAATATAAACTCCAAGGCTTATGGCTCATATGAATTCTATGCTCACATGTTATTTCTCCCCCCCAAAAGGACAATAAAACTTTAGAGGTTAAAGTAATGAAAATAGTATATTTAAATCATCCCTAGGCTCTTATGCTCATATGACTTATATTTTTGCAAAGAATATGGATGGGATAGTTTTACAAATAGGGCACGCAATTAGACAACAATTAGGTGTTGCTGCCTTATATCCATTACCTGTAAAAAAAAACTAGTACTATGTAGAAAAATCCTACAATTCGGTACATCAATGTGCAACAAAAGTACGTTGTCTATTTGATTGTAAGTTCTATTAATTTAGGTATTCTTATTGCATAGGCTCAATAAAAATTGTGAAAAATATAATTACTTGAATGAGTTCTTTATTCTATTGTCTATGATGCCAGATAGATATAGACAAATGGACCCAATATAGAAAGGAGTATTAATCCTTAAAGGATCCATTAGATGAGATTTCGGGGGTGTAAAGGGTTGTTTCAGCCTTATTTCTTTACTGGAATGAATAGTAATGCTGTTCAAAGATTTAATTAATAAAAATAAAAATATATAAAATAAAATAAAATAATAAAAATATAAAAATATTAATACATATATATCATTTTTTTTAAAATAAAAAAATGATTATTATTTGATGTGGCGGTTGCTGTGCCACGTCAGCCAGCTACTGTAGCAAAGTTTCTATAGTCCGAGAACTTGGGGGAATTCACAACCTTTTACACCCCCAAAATCTCCTCTAAAGAAATTGCGTTTCTTTGACAACATAGCAATTTTGGGCCACTCCATTAGAAGAATTATGGGGCCTCTGGAGGACTGCTCCAAAATGACCATTCAATCTATTAAAATGCAGGTAGATCTCCTATGAAAATTGTCAGAAGTATATAGTCAGATGATGTGAATTTTGTAAAACTAGTCAGTAAGAGCAGGCCTGTCGCTCAACTTCCACAATAAAAAAAAGCCAATATATACTGATCTTCGTTTGTTCTTGGTTTACTATTGGAATAAATTCCAAATTTCATAAAAAAGAAGGCCAATATTAAACAAGGTTTTGAAATAAAAATTAAAAACCAAATATCCAATCAAGTTTAATTAAATAATTTTAAGTGGCTTTTGAATTTGTCTGTTTTGAGATAAAAATAGGAACCACTTTATAGAAGTGGGGTAGTGGTAGGTAGAACAATGCATGTGAGATATGTAAATTAGGATGATTCGGAGCTCCACCGC
The DNA here is from genome assembly GCA_963969595.1 of Neckera pumila. Taxonomy (NCBI): domain Eukaryota; kingdom Viridiplantae; phylum Streptophyta; class Bryopsida; order Hypnales; family Neckeraceae; genus Neckera; species Neckera pumila. Next base: position 2,914,270 of record OZ018415.1, on the reverse strand, counting down.
TCATAGTTAACCCCTAAACTACCAAAGTCCCCTCGGAGGACACTTGGGATTTTGGGCAAGCTCGTGCGACCTGAAATTTTGACCTGATTTTTTGAAGAAAATTTTGAAGATGGAAAATCACATTAGCTTTCTAAAAATATAATTCTTTTTTCAATTGGTGCCCAAGAGCAAAAGTAATGCCACCTGAAGTCAAAAAAGCAAGTTGCCGGGTAGAGAAAAAAAACTTTAAAAAATTGAATTTTTTTTTTCAAATTTTTTTCCTCAAAGATCATGTTTTTGTCTACATTTGAAGCTTTGATTCATTCTATTTGGACTCAATATGAGAAAGTTATGCACAATCTCGTTTTTCAGGCAATCTAAGCGTCTACAAAAAAAAAATTTAGAATTCATTTCTAAATGCAATTTTCAAAAGTTTTCAGATTTTTTTTTTGAGAAGGTAAAGTTTGTTTGCAAGAGCAATCCTACCATGGGAATTATGGTGTTTTAATTCCACCTAAGAGCTATTAACGATTTAGTGTTTTGTTCAATTTTGGACCTACTGCTACTTAATAATTTTTTTATTTGTGAAAATCAAGTTTTGACATTCTAAATTTTTTTTCCTGAACTCTCAATTCAAATGTGCAACACAAAATTTTTTAACTTTATGGTATGTAGTGCAAAAAAAATCCAAAAATGGCCGTCAAAGTCATCTAAAATTGCAGGCCGCAGTTCAGAAAAACTTCTTTTTCCAACTTCAAATGCTAATATCTTCCAATTCGTATGGTCAAACTTCATGAAATTTTTACCACATGATCTAAGACAAATGAAGTTCAAGATCCTAGGGTTAGATTCTAAAAAAAAAGTTTTTTTTTGTTTAGGGAGTGATCGCAGCAGAAATGGCAATTTTCAGTGGTTTTGGAGCCAAAAACTGCCTTGGTATTTTAGGGGTTAAGTGAAAAAATAAATTATACTAAAAAGCAAAATTTTGGGCTTCATTTAGGCATAGAAAAATAACTTTATTGAAAAAACTTTGGACTATGAAAAGTTGGATAATTAAACTAAGTTTCATACCCAAAAATCCTTTTGAGATTCCAAGTCTCAAATAAAAAGTTATGGACAAAATTCAAACTGGATGTTTGAAGGAACGTTTTTTTTGACATTTTCTTTGACATTTTCAAACATTCGGTGTAAATTTTGTCCATAACTTTTGAGTGGAGAATTGAAATCTCAAAAGGATTTTTGAGTATGAAATTTAGATTGATTTCTAATTTTTCTTAGTCCAAAGTTTTTTCAGAACCGCTATTTTACTATGCCTAAATGAGGCCCAAAATTTTGCTTTTAATACAAATTTTTTTTCACTTAACTTTGAGAGGTAGAGCTCCTGGCTCATCCTAATTTACATATCCCACATGCATTGTTCTACCTACCACTACTCCACTTCTATAAAGATCTTCTCCTTTCATCTTCAAACACTTCAAATGTCCACAAAATAAGTCTTTCACATTGACATAAAAAAATTCTTGATGGTAAGCTACTCGACTATTTTTGGGTGTAAGGGCGTTTGCATTTTTTTCTACAATTTGGATTGAGAAAGAAGATGCATCCAAATAGAAATGTTTAATGATTAAGGTTATGGTGCTTTAATACATCTTAACCTTGATTTTTAAACACTTTGACTTGGATTTTCAGGCTCTGACAAGCATCTGACATTGGGATTGAAGGTGAATGGGAATAGTGGAAAAAAATTAGTTAAGCAAAAAAACAACCTGTTTACTGGGTCTTTGGAGGGTTGTGGAACGGCCCTCCAGAGGCCCCAGATTTTCTTTAATGACTACAAACAAATTTTTTATTTTTTTTGCTTTGAATTTTTCATACAAGAAGGAGTAGCTTAAGGGTGCAACAATTTTAACAACTTTTGACTACATGGTCAAAAACTTATTGTATAATATATAATTTTTCTAAAGTACTTTGAAGGTAGGAAGGTAGCTCAAAAAAGTGAATATTTTAAGAAATAAAATTTGAACTTAGTTTCCTAGATTTTTATATATTTAGAAAACTTTGAATGATTTCCATTTTTGTTTACAAGATGAAAGTACAAGGAGTATTAGGTTGTGGCCAATTATGGAATCTCTACTCAAAAATAAACTTTGGAGTCCTTTATTTAATTCAATTTTTAATATTAAAAAAAAAAATAGAATTATTGGATGTAGATTATTTATTATAAGTTTACAACATTACAACCATTGGGATTCGAATTTTTCAATTTCATAACTACATAACAAATAATCTCATCATATTCTATTTGTCTATTTATTATTTATTATTTTTTCAATAATGAATATGAAATACTTTTGTTGAAATTTTATAATATATTTGCGATTTATTTTTTCAGCATATTATGAAGAGTAATAAGTTATAGGATGTTGTGTAAAAAGTTTGAAAGATGAATTTGGGAAGAGTTGAGAATGTTTCTTTTTAAAAATTAATAAAGACATTACAGAAAATTTAAATGAAATTAGGCCATTCTTGATAGGGATGAGATTACACCAAAGAAATTGGATAATTGCAAGAAACACTTGTATGGAGTACTATTTTACGTCACATGCTGCATGCTGATTTGTTTTTTGGGCATAATTTTTGCATTCTAGATCCAAATGACTTAAGATTTATAAAGAAGGTTTTCATGACCATTTTACACGTAGCCTAATTTTTTTGCAATCATTAGATGATATTTGGGGGTCGCGGAGGGCCGTTTCAAGCCTGTTCCCTGATCTGCCCAGATCCAGTGAACGCCGGTATGAGTGTGTCAGAAAAAAAAATTTCAAAAAAAAAAAAAAAAAAAAAAAAATTTTTTACCAAAATATCATTTTAAGCAAATTTTTTTTTTTTTTTTTTTTCAAAAAGTGACGTGGCAGTCGCTCGACCACGTCAGCCAGCTGCTGCTGCTGCGTTCCCAGACTGTGGGAACGCAGTAGACAGCAGGGGAACTTACAGCCTTCTAAGACCCCCGAATCTCATGTAATGTTTCAAAAATATTTTACTGTCTAAAATTAGCCCCCAATTTCATGTCACATTTGCCAATTTGGGAGGATTTTGGTGTAATTTAATACCCAAAAAATGAATTTGGAGCTGAAATTTAGAAAGAATGGTCTTCTAATAGACTTGTAGTCATGCAGGGAAGGAATTTTAAAAATAATTAACTTTGTATTGGGGTAGTTGCAAGAAACACTTAACGATTTTGGCTCAAAACAGCCTTAGTACTAGAGTACTGTGGCTTTTGGGATAAATTTCTTAAAAATAAAATAAAATATGGATAATTTATAAACATTCATAAAAGTGAATGGGTGAAATTTCAGACCTAGAAAATTTATCTCTAAGAGTTATGGACGGTCAACGAGCGTTGAAAAAGGCAAGAAAATAGACCCTTTGGGATTATATTTTTAGACAATAGTAAAAAATTCAAAAAATTCTCAAAAAAAAATTCATTTTTCCTTACCTAAAAATATTTCTTCTCAAGTATTTTCATCTATGGGAAAAAAAAATTGTATCCTCTGCACATCCGCAAAGGTCGTGCACTTTGAGCAAATGTGGAAGTTGGACAGTTTACTATTTTTGGAAAATCTCTTTGTGCGCTTGTGTAACTTTGGAAGAACTCCTTGCCTCCTAATTTTCACCTTCAAATTTGCATTTTTGGGTCAAAAATAGGACTAAAAGCCCCCAAAATGGCCAAGGTAGACATGCAATTGGGGGCAGTTTAAAAATAGTAAAATAATTTGAAAAAATTTGAAAAAATTACTCAGTGTCTAAAACTTTTGTATGACCTTCAGTTCAAAGTTCATAGAAAAAAGACATAAGACGCAAAAGATATGAGCAAAAAACTACCTATCCAAGAGCAAGGGGGACAGAAAAAGGACAAGTATTTCTTGCAACAACCCATTGTGTGGAATTCCACAAAAAAAAATTCTTTCTTCTTGCCTTTCAAAATACATAAAATATTAAATTTTGGTGGTTCTTTTGGTGAATGACCATTTCTATAGAGATATTACAAAGTTCCAAAATGGCGCCAGTTTAATGAAATTTGCCATACTTGCATGTCTAAAGAGCATACTTAGGAAGTATGTAAAAGACGAGGAATTCATGATTTTTAGATACTACCAAAAAATGGGATGTTTTAAGTGAGTTTTTAAGTATAATCCTAGACATAAGATTTTAAGTAATGACCTTTAAGACAATTTTCAACAAAATTTTATTTAAAAATATATGTAAAATTTTACTGAAAATTACCTTAAAAGGTCATTCCTTAAAACCTTATGTTTAAGACTATACCTAAAAGCTTACTTAAAACACCCCATTCTCTTGTAGCGAGATAGCCTTGACATACAAGTGCAATCTTCATTCTTCATAGAGAACTGTCCCTTAAACATTTATTTTACCGTGGATGAAAAAACTTGAAAATTTTGAATTCACATTTGGAATCTAAGATTTGGAACCCCAAATTAGATAAGAGGTTACAAAATACAAAATTATCAATCCTAAACTAGGGGACAAGTTTATACTTTTTCTTCAACCTTGGCTTTTGGGAAAAAATTAACAATTCTCGAAGCCGCCACGTAGCAGTGGTAGCACTGATATAACTATATTTTATTTTATAAATCTACAGCAGCCTTAGTTTTCAAGGTTTGGTCGACAGACGAATGCCATAAGTTTTGCTGTCCAGAATTCTACCAATTCAACGATAAAATGAAAGATTATCAGAATATTGTTACATTATCAGTAGAGAACAAATGCAAGTACAGATTCTGCATTACAGATGGCTGATAGCAAAATGACTGTCACTATCGACATTACAGAACCTTCATAAAAAATAAAAAATAAAAATGAAAAATGAAAAACGCCTCAGCACCTTCATCCCAGCGTCCACGGCACTTCCGCACGCACCTTGGCCGAAGGCAGCGGCACCTTCATTTGCAGGCAGTTAGTTGCTGAATTGCGACTCCAGTCGGCCTCCCGTTGTTGTCAGATTGGAATTCAGCGTTGTGAATAGAAGCGCCGCACTCGCATTCAGTTGCGGAGCTACAGGTTCATGAGAAACGATCCTCGCTGAAGTCAGAGGTTGCTCATGCATGGTGCTAAGCTTTTTACAAGTTTGCGTCGTCCGCAAGCCCTAAACTACCTTTTACTGATTTTGTAGGAATTTGGAACTTGCTACATTCGGAGGAGGACGATCGATGCATAGAGCGTTGAAGAGATCGATATACGCGACGCTGCGCCCTGTGGAGATCTTGAGGAACAACCTGAGTGACGCTGGTAAGTACAGCAGATGGGTCTTGTTCTTTTTTCGATGTATTATTATGGTCACCTTGGCTTTTCTTGCCAGATTACAGTTTGGATGGTGTTGCTATGGCGCTTTGAACTGTGTGAACGTAACGTTCCACCAGTCATGAGTCATGAGGTAGCATTACTGTCTGCAAGTAGTATGTGCCGCGAAAAAAAGAATTCGATGTGTTCATCTTGGGTACGTAGATCTGTGTTCGATTTTATGCCGTCTTCCCTGGTGAGGGAAAAAGATTTCATTGCGATAGAGTTAGCACGACCCTCACAAGAAGTTCTCAGCCCAGGGAGAGCTGGGGTTGATCGACCTGGACTAGCTAGGTTTGGATTCCAGTACTTTACTTACGATCATTCTATTGCTCACCTTTCATGTTGTGTAGCGTTGATTTGTGTTCGATTTTATGCCGTCGAAAGATTTCATTGCAATAGAATAAGCAACCCAAACCCAAACACTCATCACAAACTGAATTTTTACCTTACCCCAGGGAGAGGCTACGGTTGATCGAACTGGACTAGGTCAAGGATTCCAGTACACTAACGTAAGACCATTCTATTGTGCTTGTTATTGTTCACAGAGTACGCCTGCGACACTTACTGCAGTTGATAGGCAAGTGCTGCCGAAACCACTGATCAAGGGTAAGGTCGAATGGCTGCACTGCCGGACCCCGACGACACATGGCTCCATTTCATCCATGCCGCGTACTACGACGATGCCCCCGGTCCCGCCTGCATCTACTGCAACCCCAACCCCATCGTTACCGAAGAAGAAGATTTGGAAGACACAGGAACCTCCGCAGCACCCCCAAACACAGGATCCCCAAACTCAGGCCGAAGAAAGAAGGAGAAGACTGGCAAGGAATGCAAGCACTTCTTCTGCGTCCCCTGCAAGCAAGGCGGTCTCTGCGTGAATGAGTTTCTCTCCGAGGGCCGTCCTCACTTCGACCACCGCTGTTTGCAGATCTTCCGAACTAGCTACGAAAACTCCGTGAGGAAGGACGATATTGTCGAATTCCTCGACACCACTGCTGTTATGGGGATCTGTTCGAACGATCATACAGTACATCTTCTGAGCACACGGAAGGTCAGTACGGCGAAGGCGAATGTGATGCATTGTGAGGGGTGCAGGGAGAAAGTGGCGACTGCGAAGTCATATAAGTACAGGGAGGAGAATGCGAGGGATGCTAAAGTGTGCTCGATTCAGTGTTTGCTGGTGTATCGAGCGCGTAATCGACCGGTGAATTTCAGGAACGTGCATCGGCGGAAACAAGGGACGCCCATGCGCAGTCCTCCGGTCTGAAGTGACTGCGTGATCGATCACGTGTGGTGATCGAAAGTGGTGTTGACTACTTTGTTCGTACAGTTTGTTTCGGCTTCCCATTTTATTTCGCATTTTGGTTTTAGATCAGTCTTTGGACTCACCGTGAGCAGTGCATTTTGTGAGTACATAGCAGACTCCCGGCCTATCCCATGCAGATGGAGAACATATGGTCATGCTAAGTAAGCATTGTTTCGGTATTGCTAGCAACTTTTGTTCTCTTGTGTAACTTGCTAGCTCAGGACAGATTCTGCAATGACAGGGTGATTTTAGTTCCCACCCATGCTGGTTGGAATCGATCAACCAGTACGTTGATGTTGAAGTGGTCAGTTACATAGGGTCATGCTCAGGCATGGCTTCGGCATTCATTGCTAGGAACTTCTGTGCACATGTGTAACTTCCTAGCTCAGGACAAATTTTGCAATGATAGGGATGGTGCATTACTTTGCACCAATGCTGGTTAGATTCAACTAGTGGCTGTTATTTAAGATGGTTGCTCAGGGCTGGTGTTCGAAAGATCGAGTCCCGGCCCGATTCCATTGCCTTGGGGAACTCAGTATTGGATCGGATGATGTAATAAATTCTATCATTGGTGCCAAAAGGATCTCAGATTCCCCGCCTTCATTACCTTCTACCTGTAATCAAACAATTGTATTAGAACGCAATGGTACGTGTTGATGGATTGAACTTGGGAATTAATTTCAACAGATAGTGATCTATTACGACGGTCTCGACACCTCGTGCTTCTGTTTCAATTCCATGCCATTTTCCGATCCCATTTCCTGATTTTCCATTGAAGTTCAGTTTCAAGCTTGGGTTATTAGTCAATAAATATCAATTTCGTTTTGCAACTTTGGCAACTTTCAGAACAGGCATTCCGAAACATAAATCCATGTACTTGTTCTAAAATTTGGGCCTTTACTTAAATATATGAGACATTTTTTGTCCTTGTAATCGTGCCAATTTAACTAAATGGACTATAAATCGAAAACAGTCTCCGGCTGTAATTCCATCCAGGAACTGAGGCAGACATTCAACTCAGTCCCCACCGTGATCTAGCTATGCGAAAACAACGCAGGGGAGCAATCCGCAGCTGGAATTAAATGAAACTAAGTATCTACTTTAGCTATCATATCGCTGACTGTGTCCACCGAACTTCAATTGGCTTTCGATGACAAGTGAACCTAATCAAGTCATCACTGAGGTAGGACGACGGATCGGCGTTACAGGTTGGCAAAAACCAGGCTGGGTGAACTTAAAACATAAATAGTATTAATAAATCCATCAATACTAGCGTTTGAATTTATGTATCACATATACAGATAAAGGTGTAGTTACTCTCAATCCCAATAACTTATGTCAACTGCCCTGTGCGTGGCAACTGCTGTGCAGCATGTGCTTGTCATGCCGCTCGTCCATCCACGCAGGAAGAACAGATCGAAGGCTGAGTTCGCAGTAGTTTTTGCAACGTTCGGCTATGCAATGATCGCAAAAAATGTATTAAAAGTTGTTCAATGGTTTAATCAATAGTACAACATCGTGCAATGTTATATGCAACTATTCGAGATTGTAATATTTTTTGCAGCAGTTTAGGCACTGTTAGCCTAGATGTGCATTGGTTCCGTGCCCAAGACTAGTTTAAAATTGCAACACTTTCTCTATGGTTTACAATCGCTAGACCATGAGATTAAGGCAATGCATGGAAACGCTACAAAACCACTCCAAATGAAATCAATAGAAGATGTGTTGCAACCCCACGCTATTCCCTGCTGCAGTGAATTTTGCTTCTTCATCGATCTTAAGTGCGGATTGCTCTTTATGTGTTTTCTTATTGATTTCGTTCGTCCCTGACATTTCATCAATTAGTGTTACTCCAAAGTGTTGTTTTTTCCCAGATATCTGTTCAATGCAGCAATATTTTCAGTATAAAGTGTGACTTTGGTAAATTAGTCACATGAAAAATTAGCATTGCAAGGTGATGAGAGAACACTGGGTGGAGGTGGAGGGTGATGTGGATGTTTGGAATTATATAATCGCTACCTGGTGCCGACAGATGGTGCAAGGGAATAGGTGGTCTTGAGTGTGTAGGGCCTGGGGAGGTGGCCTACAAAATGCCGCATGCTTATCTCCTCCCACAGGATGAAAGTTATACCAGTCAGCAGCTGAGCTTTTAGGCAGGATTGATTCAAGTGATTTCAGTTGCTTTAAGGTAACTGCACCTCCTCAAATTGCAACCCAAATTCACAATAAGCAATTGAGCATTGTTCCTAATTGTTATACTACCTAATTCTTTTGTTGAATTTTTCTTGGAAGTTAGAAGAGATTTCAGATTCCCTTCTTGAATAAGCATTTTTGACACATTACAAATAAACCACAAATTTTCAAAGTGTTAGAAATAGACATACCAAAAAAAGACCCTAGACCCTAGGCCTAGATCCTTGTAGATACAAGCAATACATTTTGGACTAGAGTCTATAAGGGTCACTTGGTTTTAGAAAGGGGCTGCAATTAGGTGTGATTACTTCACTGTAAGTTATAAACCATTAGATACTTAGATTGATTGAATGACCAATTCCTATAGTTGTACATATGGTGAACCCACAAAATTGAGTCATCCATTAAGGTTATTGCACATTTGTGAGCTAAGTTTAAACAACTAATCTTCAATTTCATTTATTTGACGCAATTCCATTAAAATGGAGTGGTAGATTGGTAGACCCTCAAGAAAGAAAGGATTAAATGAGATGAATTAAGGAACTAGTGGAGGGAAATGGGGGTGAAAATCCTAGCTTAGAGGTGTGCAATATTGTAGATGATATGCAATTTGCATACTAATTTGTATATATATTGGCACAATTGTAAGCTAATTTAAATGTCAAAATGGTACATGGAATACTACCAATTTAGTAGAATTGAAGTTAATGCCTTATTTCTTACTTGGTATCAATGTTCACTACACAAATCATTCTGCATTGAGGTGTCTTAAGTAACTCTTAATGCTCCAATGCCTTTTCTTCATTCAAAAGACAAATTTGCCATTTGACCATTTCTATTGCAAATCGCAATTTAAAAGTTTAAAATTGTTTGTTTTTTGCATATATCTAACCATATTACAATAGGATCTTGCACTGCCTAGACTAATATTAGAATGAGTGAAAGAAATTTCAAAAACTTGATTATCAATAGATTGTAAGATATTTGCTTTTAAAGTGAAGAAAAAGTGTGTTTTTAAACCTTGTGTTAGTTGCATGACAGTTGTGACTAGATCACAACAATCTAAATCTTTTTAACTTAAAATTCTTAAAGGCAATTTCATTAAAATGGCGATAATTTTTTAAAAGGCGTGAAAATAGTTTAGAACAGCCATTCTAAATCTATACCTATCCTAAATGGTGAAAATGGCACATTGTCAAAGTGGCACTTGGAATACTGCCATTTTAATAAAATTGCACATTCTTGCACTATAGATTTTGGATTTCTAATTTTTTATATTAAAGAATTGAGTTGAGAATCTAATATAAATAATATTATATTCATACTTAAATTTTTTAAGTAGTAGTTACAAGGTAGAAGGAAGAACTAAGTTTTCAATAGCTCTAACTAAGTTGGAACTGAAACTCGAGTTAAATTGTATCAGCACCTTTTTTCTGAAGCGCAGTGGAGATGCTGTAAGGTTTAATGTCTACACTATCGAAGCAGAAAACCACTGAGTAATTCAATCGAAAACACACCACCAGCAATCCAGATGTTTGGAAGTTTCATGAAGCTACAGTACATTATGTACTGTACTGTACAGTAAAACCAGGCAACGGCCCTCCCCATTCTGGAAGGGTATATTGCTTTGCGCTCTAGAGGGGCTTTCAGTTAAACTCAAGGAGCCAATCAATAAGACAATTTTGGTCACTGTAGGGATCTCCTTTTCAAGGAATGATGCAAAAGGGACCGGACCTCTGCCTTTTTGGTAAACAATGTTTTGTATTGGCAAGCTCTTTCAACAAGCCTTGTTCAGATTCAAGTTCCAAGTGATCGTTAGCAAATCCAGCAAGCTCTTTCAACAAGCCTTGTTCAGATTCAAGTTCCAAGTGATCGTTTGCAAATCTAGCAATCTAGTGGCCATAGTCTACTAGTGTAGCAACCCCTGCTGGATAGTTCACTTCACTTCTCAGTATCAAATGTCGCAGCTCACTTGCACCATTCGGAACCGGACTTGCAATAGTTAACTTGCAGAATTGAATTAAACTTGCAGAATCGAATTAAAAACATGTCTAGATAGCAGCATTGCATAGAGAGATCGATCATCTCTGCTTCCCGGAATATTGTCGCTCCCGGTTTGCAACATATCTCAGATAGCAACTTAAATTTGCAGCACAGAGAGATTATCTCTGGTTCCCGGAATATTGCCATACCCGGTTGGCAGTGTCCTGAAACCCGAAAATTTGTGCCATCAGCTTTCATCCCGTTCTTAGCTAGTGCAATTCAAATTATCTTAGCCCTTTCTGATAAACTCGTAAGGATCGAAACAAGGATAATCTCCACCCTAGCTGATTGTCGAGTTCACGGGGTTGCAGTTCGGGTTGCAGTTCGGGTTGCAGTTACGTGTAAGGATGGAGAACTCAACGACAGGTTTACTAGACGAGGAAGAGGAGGTGTCTGAAATCGCTTCCTCATTACAAAAGGAGGGCTCCCGATTCGTCCCTGCAAGCCTAGTGCAGCCCAAGACACACAGCATCCGAGTGGTGCACGGAGCGCTCGTGGTAGTGCAGCTGGGTTACGCGGGTCTGCAGATGTTCTCGCGTGTGGCGCTGGATGCGGGACTCAACCAGTTCTTGTTGTCCATGTACAGGAATATGATTGCGTTCGCCATCTTAGGCCCTGTGGCCTATTACTACGAAAGGTAACGCACACTGGCTATGGCCTTCAAGTTCTTGTGCGTTCTTCTAGGCCTTGGAGAATCTGAAGTCGGTCTACTGATGACTGCTCTTGTCCTTGTTTGTAATTTGCAGAGAAAAGAGGCCGCCGATGACGCTCAGAATCTTTGGTGGCTTGAACATTCTTGCGTTGACAGGGTAAGCTAGGTTAGGCACTTAGGCCTTGACGGTGATGCATGTCGATGAAGAACTGGAGTCTAGTTTGCCATCTGAGGAATGATTGATTTCCACGCAACTTGGTCTCTAGAAACTAGGGCCTCTGTCATGAAAAATTAAATTAATGGTTTAGGACTTGCTCAAAAGTTCCATTAATTTACGAGTTCAAAAACCTGGGGTAAGAATGAAAAACCCAATTCTATTATGAATCTGTCCAGGGAATACTGGGTTCACAAATCACAACAGGCTAGGACTTGGAAGGATGTCGATTTATCTCAATGTCCATTTTGCCCTGCTGCACAATTCACTACTAGTACTAGAGGCTAGATAGGGACTGTCGGTTGCAAAGCTTGCAAAGCTTTGGTGTTTTCATAAATTCTGATGCGCTTTCTTGCAGGGTAGTAGGAAGTCAACAATTGTTTCTTGCAGGTCTGCAACTCACATCTCCGCTGATGGCTGCAGTATCGCAGAACATGATTCCTGTGTGCACATTCCTGCTTGCCGCCGCACTTGGGTACGTCACTCCCTTCCCATCCATGAAATTTTAGCGATCAACTGGAATTGCATGCCAAACTAATAGTTCCAGGGTAGTGTCAAGTCTACCTTCTGAAGTGGTATTATGTAATCCTTTTGTTGCCCTTGCTCGCCTGCGGGCTTTGATGTGGGGCTTCTGAAAAGCCCAGCCCGCACTAGCACAAGTGGCAGCGAGAACAGAGAGCATGTAAAAACACATGGCAATTCTTACTTGTTTTGTTTGAAGAATAATCTTGTTGGATAACTATTTCAATCGAACTAGCAGTTCCATTTCAATCAAATTGATGTTAATTAGTATTTTCAAAGCAACGTCTTTAGAACCACATTGCGACTAGTGGAAAAATTATCTTAAGTCAAACACAGTGAGCAGAGTTTCTTGTCCCCATTCGACAAATAAATCAAAAATTTACATCTCCATTTGCTCTTAACTGACTACATGATTAGTGAGAACCTGGTTAAAACACTCCAGATTCTTAATGTAAGCCCTTTGCATCAACCAAAGCTATTTCTCTCTCAACCAGAGGAGAAATCCAATATGAAAATTGAGCAGACATCCTTTTGTATCCAAATCCCATTCCTAGTGTATCCTACTGCGCACTATTCAAGCATCACTAAACATTCACCATGAAATTCTTCAAAAATTCCATATATGGACATTTTGGATTTCTCTTGTGAGTCTCTGATCAATCAGTGACCCAAACTACCAGGAAATAATTAAAACCCGTCCCTGGTTTGTAGATTAGAAGAGGTGCAGTTGCGACGGCGTGAGGGCATAGCCAAGGTGGTGGGCACCGCAGTTTGCATCACTGGAGCTGTAATTATGTCGGTGTACAAGGGCATGGCTCTTTTCGGAGGAGGTCCAGACAGCCCGGACGCCGGATACACACAACCCTTGGCCCATCTGGGCGCCTTCCTTCCACAAGACCTCGTGCAGATGAGTGTGAATAAGTTTCATTTGGGCGTCTTCTTCCTCGTCATGAACTGCGTCTCCTGGGCGGTGTATCTCACTTACCAGGTGCAATACCTTCCCTAGATAGGCAATTTCAATGTATTTTTGAAGAAATTAGAGACTTTGATGTTTATATATTTTTTAAAGTTTCACAGTTCATATGTGGGGGCATATGAAAAGAGTTCATATGTGGGGGCATATGAAAAGAGGTCACCAGTGACGCAGCATAGTACAAGTGTTTCTTGAAATCACCCATTTGCAAGTCCTACAGTGATTCATCCTACTAAAGCAATTGCACAAAGTTAGTGTCACTAGAGAAACAAAAAAAAGGTTATGAAAATGAGTAGAATACAACAATGTTTCAAAATGCATCAATTATAAATAGTGAGGCTTTTGATTATTTGTGTCACATGTCACATTGAAAGGATAAATCAGTGCAGCTATCCTGAAACGGATCATACTCAGTGATGAGTTTTTTCTGCTACTGATGGACAGGCTCCAGTGATGAAGATGTATCCAGCTCTTCTTAGTATGACAGCCGGCACATACTTTTTTGGTTTCATTCAAGTGGGTGTTCTTGGAGTTCTTAGTGAAGGCAAGCTCCACTTTGCAAATTTCATGCTCACTTCTGCAGCACAAATTATCGGTGTCTTGTACGCGGTGAGTTTTTGTTGACCAGCAATCAGCTTGCACTGGTAGAATATTAATTAGTTACTACAATTGATTGCATCGTCATCTTTGTTTAGGGTTTCTGCTGCTTGTGTCCATCAATTTTTTTTAAATGGTGGTATTCCACAACTTTTAACACTTTCAGGACGTGCTACTTCAAACTTAAATCTAAACCTATCGTAGTTTTTAGGGCTTTGTGTAGATGCATGTAACAATTTTGGGTTCATGATTTAATTAACGAAATTGACAATGGATGTGTGCAGGCATTGATCGCCTCTACCCTGAATTTGCTGCTGCAATCATGGTGCGTGCAGAAGGGAGGTCCCTTCATTGTTTCATTATATGTCCCTCTGCAGATGCTCATGGTGGCCATATTGTCCGTCCTTCTGCTCAACGACACGCTTTACATGGGAATGTAAGACTTCTGTTTCACAATCATTTTTTCTTACTTCAATTGCTTATAAGATCAGTCTGAATGCATTCTCTGGTCAGAATTAATAGACCCCAGGATATGGGATACCGTACGTGAGGGTCAGATTGAGACCCACTTCGACGAACTTGGGTGAAGGAGAAGTTGGGCTTAGGATACAGAAAGCATTCTCATCAGACAAGAGTATCCAATGAGCCAAATCCTCTGTACTCCAGGATCCAAATTTCTATTAGAGAGATTCTTTAGTTCAGACTCCATTTTCATGTTAGTACTAGTGTTTTTCCTTCCACCAGTAGAGATTAATCGAATCCCATTCTTTAATTCAAACACCGGAGGTTTAGAATAGTGAAGAGATGGAAGTTGATCATGAGCACAATCATGAGTTCATCCTGCTTTGAAAGCTGCTTGAGAAACAAAAGTGAAATGCACGTCGTTAGATTAGATGCAAACTTGCAAATTCTAATTGCACATTCAGTTTCAAATCCCTCCTACGGTATTGGAGTCTTTTCCTTATCCATCTTGTGACCAAATGAGGACCAAGATCAAACAAAACTAAGGCATGAAACTCAAAAACTCAAATCAAATGAAGTCATATTGAATTTGAGAATATACCAAGAAAACTCTATGGAGTCCATTTTCGATCATCTAACATTCGCACAGGCTGACACACCATGAGAAAATGTTGACCCGGGTTGCGTGCGTCCCCCCAAATTACTAACCGTCCTACTTGTGATCGTCTTGTTGGATTTGATTGATTGCAGAGTCTTGGGGGGTCTGTTGACAGTGGCCGGATTCTACCTCGTTGTCTACGGGCAAGGACTGGAGCGACGACGCAAGCGCGTCCTGTTTTCTCAAGTTCTGGAGCCTCATCACGATGTCCACAAAATCGACATCAGGCAGATGCACTTGGACCTCAAACAACACCTCTTGGACAAGTGATCTGCTGCCTGCATTGATTTCGGCCTCAATCGGAAGGACATTATCCTGTAGTTCTGAATTCCAGGTCGGTTTGCAGGGCATCTTGATATGAGGTATACATGCCTATTACCAAGCAGATTTGCAATCTAGGTACCCTGGGAGAGGCTACTTGTCAGTTCCCCTATTTTTCAGACATTGAGAATTTTAAGAGAAGCCATTTGGAGTAGAACTGATCAAGATATTCTAGTAGTAAGAAATGAATTTTCTGTGATTTTTCAAAGTTTGTTGGAATGAAAAAGGTAAAGCATGGATGGGCAATTTCATTAAAATGGCGATATTTTTTTCAAATGGCATGAAAACAATTCAGAATGGCCATTTTGAAATCTACAACTATCCTAGATGGTGAAAATGGCACACCGTCATGGTGGCACTTGGAATACCGAAATTTTAATGAAATTGCCCATGTGGGTGAACTACAGGCTGATATGTCCCCTCTCCAAGTGCATTATCATATTGCTAAAGGGTTGTTAAGATTGTGGTAATGAATGGGTGATTGATGCAAATGGAAAGGTCCAGTAGATGTTGGAATTGGATGATTGACAATATTGAGTTGTTCTACCTTGCACCATTCTAACTATGGGTGGTACACGTGACCTATGTTATGAGTTCCTTTTTGCATTCCGTTAACCCCTGAAGGACCATTAATGTTCCTTTGGGGGACAAATGGGATTTCGGGCAGATACCTACGGGCTGAATTTTTGTCATAATTTTCTGAAACTTTTTTTGGAGATAGAAAAACTGAATTTTTTTTTCAATCGGTGCCTAGGAACAAAAATTATGCCCAAATAAGCTCAAAACAGGGGAGAAGGGGTAGCAAAAAAAAAATTTTTAAAATTTAATTTAAAAAAAAAAATTATTTTAATTATAGATTATATTTTTGTCTATTTGGAAAGCTTTGATTCATTTCATTTGGATTATGTATGAGAAAGTTATGGACAATCTTGTTTTTTGGGCAATTAGAGCATTTTTTTGAAACAAATAACTTGTAGGATTCATTTTGGAATGCAATCTTTGCAATTTTTCAGAAAAAAAGTTCCACATGGTTTAGTTTTCTTGCTACAACAATCTCACCGTTGGAATTAGTGCATTTTAATACCATATAAAAAATATTAATATTTTAAATTTTCTTTCTATCTTGTATCTACTTCTACTTAACAATTTTCTTAAGAATGAAAACTAAGTTTTTTCTTAATTTCTTTTTTTTTCCTAGACTCTCAACTCAATTCTCTACTATAAAGATTTAAAGCTCAAAACTCTATAGTGCAAAAAATTTAAGTTAAAAATGTTCAAAGTCAAAAAATCTAATCCCACAATGTGCTAAAAAATGTGTTTTTTTCACTTTAAATGTAGATATCTTGCAATCAATGCGGCCAAAAATTCTGAAATTTTTTCCACACATTCTCATACTAGTTAGGTATAAGATCCTAAGGTTAGATGTGCAAAAAAAGCAAATTTCAAAGTTTTTTGCTCTTTACTCTAGAAATGGCAATTTTGAGAGTTTTTTGGCAGAAAAAAGGCCTTGGTCCTTTAGGAGTTAAATGTTGGAGGAAGGTAAACTAGGTAATATTGGCCAAGCCTTTCACAATTGAACCATTCAAAGTTTAATTGAAGTTTCAAATGTGTCTTAGAGAGGGATATATCTTACTCTATGAGATTCAAGGGGAGAGAAAATAATAGGAAACTAAGTAATGTTATGCCTGCACCTAAAGGCAATGACAACAAGTAATCATTCCAAAAAACATTATTTCAATTTTTTGAAAAAATAAGATTTTCAAAGAAATAATAATAACAATTATTATTATTATTATTATTATTATTATTATTATTATTATTATTATTATTATTATTATTATTATTATTATCATCGATATATATATATATATATATATATATATATATATATATATATATATATATATATATATATATATATATATATATATATATATATATATATATCGGAAAAAAACCTTATGGGATATTTATGAAAGCATTGAACATTGTTATAATTCTAAAATAGATAAATATTTGACATAAATGTGTCAACTCTATCTTTTATTTTTGATATAGTATTGATTCACGTTATTTTATTATTGAGCAGATTTACAAGATGTAACTTATTATTGATTAATGGTGCAAATAACTAGTGTATATAGTAGTAAAAGATATATCATTGTGACACCTACCTAATTGTGACAAGCCAAATCTTGCACAATGAGTACATTTTGAATTACCAAAAATAGAATTTAAAATCTAAATTCTAATAATAATAACTATAGGTATGTTAAAAAACAATGTCACTGTAAAGTGCAATTACCTTAGATTGATACTCAGTTAGACAAGCTCTACAATGTTAAGTTGATTAATCACAATTATTGTGCCAAGAACAATATTTCCATAAAATTATCAAATTTCATCAAAATGGCAATATTACTAAATATAAACATATACCTAGGTGAACTGAAGGACCGTTATAGATGCATTTTATGTTGATTGACTTAGTGACTCCTCTAGGCTATTTAGACACCAATCTTCAAAAAGTCATTGTAGAATTCACACTTAGTCAATAGAATATACTTTCAATTGATATTACATATTTCTATGTTTGAATTTTTTATTCAACCATCTACAAGGGCAAGGCCACTATCAACTCATCTACTTTACAAAAATCTTTCATATTATTCGGTTTTGTGTCTTTCTTACCTCCAAACCTAATCTTTCATTGGTTTAATAATAATTTTTTTATTCCAATATTATTCCCAAAAAAAACAAGATATTTCTTGTGTATCATTCAAGGTGGTATGTACCCAGTTAACAAAAGCAAATTTTAAAAACAAAGTCTTTGGGAAGTTAATTTTTCAAAAAAATGAAAAAGAAATGAATCTAATAGAATATCTCTACTTCTAAGCATCTCCTCAATAGGCTTTAGCCAACTTTAATAAACCCTGGAAGGCCAAGCTATTCACCATGGAAATCATCCTTTTGGGTACCATGTGAATCATTTGCTTAAAAACCATCCAAGAGCACTCATTGGAGGTCAAAATTTTGTGCAAGACCTACCCTTTTCACCCAAAATTCCAAGGATATCTGCACTTCTGTCTCACATAGACGGATTCTCTGTCATCCATCAGACACTTTCTAGGCCACCGCTAGGCCACGCATCGTTACAGCGTCAAGTATTCAGCAGGAAATGCCAACCCTAACCACTGGGTACCTACTGAAATTCCATTTTCTAGAATAAATCGATTATCTTGACAAACTTAGGTCATTTTACACTAAACGCAGCCTTGAATATAAAGGAGCATTGAAGAGAAAATCTAGATTTCCACAATCTCCACACTATAGAAGATTCCTTTCCCAATGATTATCTATACAGAGCTACGTGGTCCTTGGCGAATCCGGAGTTTGCCTAGGATGAGCCCCCAGAAGTGGTTGACTAAGACCCTTCTCCATCTTCGGATACCTGTCCGTGTTCACTTGTGTTGCAATGGCATCCACTCTACCTTTCTGTACTGCTTCATGTCCTTGCTTGGAGAGCCCCATATGCTATTAGTCCAGAAGAAAAAACAAATGTTAGATAGAAGCAGAGAAAAATCTCATCAGAGAAGGAAATAGACGAGGAGGATTCAAACAGCAGCAGAGAAAAAACATCAGCAGAACCACCCTTACAATGTTGGGGACCGAGGCGCGGCGACCAACTGAAGCACTTCGAACCATTTGAGCTGCTGCTGCTGCCACAACTCGAATCCTGAAGATCCAGAAGAAAAAGAATCATAAAACATGGTGGTTTAGAGTTCAGAAGATCCAGAGGACGAAACCTACCTATTACAGGGTTTCTACCTTCAATGTCAATTTTGTAAAAATGGTGGAAATCCACGACTGACACTTTTCAAGGTGGACAACCTGAAATCGATACCAGTCCTTATTTTTGGAGCTTTAAGCAGTTCAATGTCACAATTTTGGCGCTCTGAATAAGGCAATACAACAAAATTGAGGATTCTTCAAGCCTACAGCTTTGAAACCTCCAATCCAGCTTAGAAGATTCTCATAAATCAAAAACACTATGGAGCAGATAGTGTTCGTGATAAGACATCAGCAGCCGCTAGGCTGTACAAGCCATCCACTTCGGGTCTAATAAGGAATCACAAAAAGGGTCCCCTCCGGGTTGATTTCCTTGACCTTGAGATATTATAGATACACTAGGGTCCTCTAACTTCAAACAGGATTGCATGGCCTTTTACACCCTATAGAACGCCAGGCATGCACAATCGGTCATCTCTACTACTCTTATCTCAAAAAACAAAACTCAAACGTGTAACAAGAGTTGCACCGTAGCAAGAGAGTAGTACATTGTAATCCAATATTTTTAGGTGACTACCAAAAAGCTAGTGTCACCTTCATGTCACCAACTTAGTAGGCAAGTAGCACGTCCTCTTGGAAGCCACTTCAATAAACGTTGCAACAAATCAACCATGAGCTAAGATAAGTGCATATAATTGCAACACTACCTAAGGGGATGTACCGGGCTTCATTTCAGAACCTAAATCAAGGGTGTCATTCTTCTCTTATGTGGCGCAAATCTCATAAGACAAGTATGATTATCCTAGATCTAGGTTCTAAAATAAAGGAGTGTCCATACTGACACAATCAGCGGAATTAGGCGTACTGACCTTAAGTTATTCAACCCCACATTGTTTTGTGGACAATACCATTTGGTAATAACCACAGCTAGAATCACAACAACTTTGGAGGAGCAATAATCTCCAGTTCACACAAAAAATCCGGAAGATAGCCTCACCTCTTATGCACGTCTATGTACTCATCTGTCTCATCCACAATCTCCTCCTGTGAACACGAGTGCAGCAGAAAATTGCCGCAATCAGCTAAATACTCAGAGAGGGTTTTGAGTCAGATGGAAAAAAAGACAATACCCTGGATAAGGAACTATAACTCCCACTGCACTTATCAGTCTCACTACACTGATTTATTCTATTAGTGTATGTGACGCTAATTACCAAACTATTTTAATTAGTGTAATCTACAAATTGTAACTTCATCAAAACTAGTGCAAGCTGTAATACTACTTCGTCGTACTAATTTCCACAAAATGAAAGAAAGTGCAGTGCCACTAATTTTGCAAGTTACACTAAATTTGCATTCTCACTAATAGGATAAATCAGTGCAATAGAAAACACCCCTCTACAACAGAATTTTTCCTTTTCTTGATCTAAGGTTTAGGGCCAAGATTCCATGAAGCATCCAGAAACTAACAGGAAAACACTCTCTGCAACCATATTAATCCTTTTCTTGGATTAGGGTTTAGGGTTTAAGGTTACATGAAGCATCTATTAACAACAAAGCACTCTCAGCAATTAAATTTTCCCTTTCATTGATATGAAGTAAAGGTTACATGAAGCATCTATTACCAACAAAGCACGCTAAGCAATTAAATTTTCCCTTTCATTGATATAGGATTTAAGGTTCCATGAAGCATCCGATACAACAAAACACTCCAACTGAATTTTTCATGTTTGTTGGTGTAGGGTTTAGGGTTTTAGGATTAAGGTACCTGCAGAAGCTCTTCCATGACATCCTCCATGGTAATGATCCCAATCACATCCCCATGCTCAATATCTGCCTTCATCTTCTCCACCTCGTCATGGATCCCCCAACCCAACTCCCCTTTCCCGAGCTCATACTCGGTGTCGCTACTGGGATCCAAGCCCAGGATGATTCCATTACTACATGGCAGCTTCTCCTCAATGGCCTTCTCAATGTCACCTTCCGCAACTTCCGCAACTTGGTACTCCTTGACGCCCTTCCTGTCCTCCTGGTTGCTCCGGCGACAGAACTTCCGTTTCTTCTGTTTCACAGCCACCACGGCGGCCATGTGGCTGCCTCCTTTCTGGAACTCGTTCAGGATGTCGTACAGTGGCATGTCCTCGGGAACCCTGCATAGTGCCCTCCAAATGAGTGTCCCAAAACCTTTGCTAAAGACTCAAGTTCATGCACTTGGACTCATTAAACAAAATTTACTTCCAAATGTTGATGACTTCAAGGCCACAAAATCAGTGTCCAATCGTGTTTTTTTTAAAACCCAAACAAAGTGTCTAATGTGAATTATTTAGCTTTGCATAGCCTCACAAGGAGATTGAACAATGTTTGCATCACAACAGAGGCAAGTAGGTGGTAGCCCAGAACGTTCCAGTCGATCATTTCCCATATGTCGTGTCCTTCGTAATCTCGCACACTTACTGTGATCGGACACTTATTTCGGGACAGAGGGAACAGTTTCTTTCTCTTGGAGTCAGACTAATAAAAGGATTTAATAGAGAAATGCAATACAAAACAATTAGATGTTTCACACTAATTGAATTACTAATTAATTGACTAATTGAGTAGTCTGCACAGGCAGGTCCACCATACTACTGTAATCAGTGGAGATAAAAATCCATCAAAGGGGTGGCCTACCTGGGTATTCTTCGGATGGAAACAGCACTAACAGGGGTTTTCTCCTCAGCACGAACAGTCAGCAGATTCTTCACCTGCACATGCAATGGCACTAAAGGCTTCACAAATTTATCCTTACCAAAACACTTGTCAAAGATTCCAAACTTGGAGAGTTTAGACTGTTTTGAGACCAAAACAAATCCTAGACTCACCTCCTCTGGCACTGCTGAAAACTCACCGTGTTATTTAGAGTGTTATTTAGAGGTTCGTCTAGAGTGTTACTCTTAAAGTTAATAGACAGAACTCAACTTGAAAATAGATTGAGATGGTAACAACAACGCACCAACAGTAAACCAACGATGTTTTGTTGGCTGCCAGAGTAAATAGGTACACGGCTGTGCCCTCGTGCCATGATTCGACGCAAAGTTTCCCTGTAAACAGGGATCCCTCGTCAGTGCCTGGGAGGAATAATCAGAAACAAGTGGAAGGCAACATTTCATAGCTCTGCAAAGTGTGGTATAAGCTCCTTACCAGTCTAACTGGGAGTTTATGTCCAACGAAAATGTTGACTCAATGGGAGTCATAGCCTCTGCTGCAGTCTGCAACGAAAAAAACCTACGCAAGCTCAAATCACATCCTCTTCCAGTAACCGCTCATGAAATGAAATGCAGGTAGGCTGTAAGGCAGAGTTCCGCATGTTACTAGTAGCAGAGGCACCTTACTTGCCTAATACATATTTACTTTTAGTGTCACACATGTTCTTTAGAAATTACATCCAATCACAACACGACATGTGGCAACATCCTTAAGAAAATCATGATTTTGTGCTGAAGCTGCTAGTAAAGTACGGTACATTAGTTGTTTATTGTATTCATGAAACAATTAGTAGGGACCTGGTCCCGTCTCCTGTTGACTGTCTCCTTTACCAACAGGCAACTCATCTCTTCATACACTGAGTTGGCCTTTCAATTAACAAATTGGTAGTAAGCATGACTTGGCTAATGTCTATGGCCACTGATCTTTGAATGCAAATGGGGGTTGTCTGTTATCTTTCCAATAGTGGTCTACAGCCTCCCACTTTGAAATTGCATAAGAAATTCATGATTAGAGATAAAAATTTGAATCTCAAGAGAGATTGGTTCCTGTACCAAATGTGATCCCTCCACAGCTCCATGAATCTCACCCTCACACGTTTAATTGCTTAAAATGACGCAAATAGTAACTTCTACCTTAGTTGCAAAACTAGCTCGTAACTTGTGACATACTCAAAATTTGACAGACCTAAGAAGTAGGTGGAAAATTAATACCTTCTCTGTCAAGTCTAAAGCTCCAGCAATGATCGTCGTCTCGTCAAGAGTCAGGTATCCTCCAGCCTGGCAATGAAAGCTTGAAGTTTAGATTAATTCACAAAAGATCTAATGTCGTTCTTTCCAGAAATATCAATGAAGTCAGGTTAACTAGGACGCCGTTGGTTGCAAAACTAAGAACAGAAGAAGTATACCTCTTTTCCATGAATCGAAACAAGAGCCTTCAGCTGTGCACGCCTAAATAAGGCCGAATCATCATGCCCGAGTAAGAAGTCCAACAGCTGCAAAGCACACAGGACGCCAATCAAAATGCGTGCAGTTTTGGGACAAAAAAATGTTTTTTTTGTTCTTTTGTTTTTTTTGAAACACATGGACAATTTCCATTGATAAGGGGAAACAGTACACAGAACCAAAGGGAATACCCTCGGTGGCAAATTTTTTAAATCTAAGAAAAAAAAAAAAAAAATGGTTTTTTCAAATTATAAAGTTCTTCTAGGCAATAGTTGAATTCAAATTTTAGAGTTCTTCTAGGCAGCGGATATGGCAACAGTTCACTTGAACCACCTGAATAACATCTAGGAGGGATCTTTATGGGAACACAAAGCCTTTTTGAAGGCATAAACCATTTCCTAAAAAAGTTCTTAGTTAAGAAGTTGGAACTTTTGAAAGCAAAAGCTTGTTTCATTCACCATATTCTGAATCTTTGAACATTATTAATACTAAATTTTGTGCACAAATTTCAGAAACTAACACCCGGCCAGTTGACTAATATCAAATAAAAACTAACCCCTCCAATAGGATATGCGATTGGCCAGCAAAGAAGCATCAAAATATCCACCAGCCACACCATGTTTGCGCCCACAGCGAGCCCATATCGAGAGCATATGGCTTGAGGAATAACCTGAACGAACAAACATTCCACACACTCAAACTTCAAATCAAAAACTTCTATTTTTATTCTTTTTAATTTTTGATTCTAAATGAACACCCGTTCAATTGCAAAGAAGAATGAAGTCAAAACTTTCATTTCAACGATGGTTCGTGCTACAGATGTTGATTAGGAAATTTCCATAAACGCCAGACAGCTTATCATTTGAACTTTCATCACGATGCAGAGTCCATGTGAGATCTAGAACTATTCCTTCAAGGAAAACGAAGGAATTCATATCAAATACAGAAATTTCACTGCTGGTGCTTCAAATTTTTTTGTAGACTATAAAATTTATTATGAAGACTTGTTCATGGTCCCAATCGAAATTTACCTCACCAAACGCAAGCACAAATGTGACTGAAAGGATCACAGCCACCCACTCGTTGAACATCTTGTCGAGAAATATTGGGAGCGCCTGCCAAATTTATACTCCCAGGTTACAGTCAGATACCACGAACCACTCTGATCCAAACTCTTAAACATAAATTTACAAATAGCATGAGAATCTTCGTGAATTCAAGAAATTGCAAAAGCGGTCTATAACCTTAAAGTTCAGGATACAACTTGTGTTCAAAATACGACAGAATTTTCTACATATTTCATCTCCAACTTAAGTAGCAGGGCATTCTGGCAGTGTTAACAAATTGTCATTAATTATTGATCTCCACCTTAAGCAGTATAAAATTCTAAAAGACTAGTAAGTGTCCATTAACTTTTAAAATCCAGATTAAGCAGTAGGAAATTCTGAAAGACTTATAAAATTGCATTACCTTTTCTTATCTCCATTTT
This sequence comes from Neckera pumila, assembly GCA_963969595.1. NCBI lineage: Eukaryota > Viridiplantae > Streptophyta > Bryopsida > Hypnales > Neckeraceae > Neckera > Neckera pumila. Next base: position 2,889,524 of record OZ018415.1, on the reverse strand, counting down.
AAGCAGGAAATTCTTCAGGAATTCCAGCAAAGTGTCACAGCAACGTAAACAAACCGTGAACAAAATAAAAACGAAACTCTACAAAAACGCACAGTTATGAACATTGTGTACCTCCATTGCCGCGGCGTTGCAGAGAAGCAATGTGACCAACAGTTGGTGCTGCTTTGTCACCACCGGCGTAATAGCAGCTATTTGCACCCAAAAAAGAACAGTACACCATGATTCTTTCCACAACAACCAATCCAAACTAAACAGTAACCACAACCCGCTGTAATTGATCCCATCGCCAAATTGTAACCACTCTAGAACTCTCTAAACCAGCTGAATAACACCAAAATAAGTCAAACCAAACTAAACTAATCTAAACCAATCTAAACTAATCTAATCTAAACTAGAATAGAATAGAATAGCGTACCGGCCTGTTTTTTCTCAACATCGGTACCGCTTCGTTGCAAAACCTCCAAGTCCATGAGTCCAAGCGACATGAGTCCCAGCGTAAGCCCAGACATAATGCCTGCAAAGCACACCAGAAATATGGAGATTCCGCCATAGATCCACCACCTCAGCGACCCGATCTCCACCGTATTCTCCCCGCCCGACGGCAATTGAGAATGTACGGCGGCCATCACCGTCATCATCAGCATTGTCAAATTCGCCATAGCCAAAAATCACGCTGCTCAACCCTACCAAAACCCTTACAAAAACACCACCTCCATACTGAAATTGAATCCCTCATTCATCGCCTCCAGCTCCAATCTCTCTTCCACGCGAGCAGTTGCAAATCAATCCTGCAATCGCTTACAGAGAATTTTGAAAAACACTGCAATCACGGCGCAGCGGTAGTTAAACTAGTAGAGACTAATGTCAATAGGATTTTGAATCGTTCCTAGGGTTGCTGAGTATCCAGGAATTGGTGCGAAACGGAAAATTTGGAGTGGAAGTGAGAGAATGCGAGATGGTGAAGAAGCGGAATCGTGTAAAGGATTTTGAGGAATTTGCAGAAAAGCAGACGAGCTGCAGGGGAAGCCGTGCAAGGATTCACTAGTAAGTAGTGAGTCCCATCCTAGTTGGAGGGTGGGACTGGGGATAGATGAATGTTGTGCAGGAGAGGAGGATGAAATGTGGAGTTCTGTTACAGTACTCGATGGGGAGGTTGGATGCATGTGCGTTCTGGATTCTGTCAGTGTGAAGTCGGAAGCGACAGTAACAGGTGAGAGTGGAGAGAATAGCTTAGTGTTGTACTGGCAGTGGTCATTAATTTTTAATTTTTAATTATTATTGTATTTGTACTTGCATTTTTAATTATTCGATTTTTCATTTATTTTTGTACTGGATTTAAGGTAAAAGACCCCATCGCGGTCAAATGGCCCATGATGGACACCTAATGACCCCATTGTGGTTTTTCATACCACAATCAATGCCTTACATGGTAGTTGTAGAGTAATTAGTGACCTCGAAAGGTACTTCCAACTTTTTAGTGTAAAATTCTCTGTAAAAATTGATTTTTTAGGTCTTCCATATTTGAAAATGTTGTGATTGCATTGTGAAGGAAGATGACCATATTGGATTCAGATTTTGTTGGTCATGAAGTGGCTTACAAACCCCTATGGGCTAATCACTTCAAAAATTCAGAACTAATTCCTTCTTGGTCTAAAAAATAAAAATTTAATTTCAAATGTCCTCACTATCTCTCTCACTTATCTTCATGTGGAAAAAAATTTGAAAAATTTCAGCAATGGCATGAGGGTAGATTCCAAAGTTTAACCACAATGGGTTGGTTTACCTTAACATTACTAACCAATGTTAAGCAAGTGAAAACTTTTCAAACTTTTTCTTTTTTTTTCTTTTTCTTCTTTTCTATGACTCAACATAACATTATGCAAGTGAAAGCTTTTAATTCACTTCCAAATGGGATCTACTTGAGATTTTTCATCCAGCATCTGTAATGAAGTCTTTATTTCTTTTTTTCTTTTTTTCTTATTTTTATTGCACAAATGGGAAACCCATTGCATTAAAAAAAAAATACAAAAAGCAGCCAAGCTGCAAGACTGGACAAATGAAGAAAGAACAAGCAAAAAGACAATACAGAGGACAGAAAAGCAGCATAGTAAAGATCACAGCTAGGAGGGCCAATCCCTTGCCATCTAATCCTATTGCCCTCCCTTGAAGCTAGGACCTTAGAGCGGAGCCAAATATTATCGAGTCTAAGCCATATTGAGGACGCCTGATGCGGTTTAAGTCTAGAGGTCGCTAGCGCTTTAGATAAGCCCCTCTACTTGAATCAAGAAGAGCGTCCCACAATGCTTGTTGCAAAAGACCACGCGGCCACAACGTATACACCTTCTTGTTCCTTGCAATGCAAATAAGGTAAAAGAAAGAACCTCTCAAAATGGGCAAAAATATTTTGAAACTCATGAAACCGTCGAGGTAACGTTGATACAAAGATACAAAGAATATGATCGAAACGTATGTGGGGGCCTTTTTCTCCTTCTTTTTCTTTTTTTTAACAAATGGAAAACTGTAATGAAGTCATTTTCAGGTTGTTATCATAGTATTTATGTTATTTTCAAATTGTACAGTATTCATGTTATTTTCCAATTGTTATTACAACTACACAAGCTTACTGTACATGATTAGTGTGCCCCCACACTAACACTCTAACTAATACCAATTTTGGAATTCTACAAAATTTGCAAGGTACACTAATATTGTATTTAATGTTCCTTAGTATTTTAATATAGTACAATCCCCATTAGTTTCATATCATCTCAAATATTTTGTTTTTTTATTCAATTGTTATCTATATTTCATCCATCTTGTTTATTTTCATCCAAAGGTTCACACTAATTAGATTGTGTTCATCCAAATGATCAAAATTAGTACATAGGGCAATTGCTATATTCAACCTTTGGCACAAATTGAATTAATTTGCATATTGAAAATGATTTATGAAATATCATCAAAATTAGGCCCTAATTGTCCAAACTAAACATCAAATCTTTACTTTGAAAGTTATTGATAATTTAATATAGTAATTAATCTTTAAGCATCAAATCAATACCTTAAATCAGGCTGTTTGTTTGTTTGTTTGTTTGTTTGTTTGTTTGTTTGTTTGTTTGTTTTGTTTTATTTTGTTTTGTTTGTAGCGTGGACAACTTCCTGACCGTGCGTCCCCCGGCCACGTGCTTGGTACCGTCGGAAAGCTCTCGCCGAGGAGGGGTGCACCGGCTTGGTTTCGTGGCGTTTGGAGCGGTGGTGCAAAAGTTATTGAATTTCAAAGTATTTATTGATTAAAAATTTAGAAAATTACTTTTACTTTGATTTTGGTGGCGTTCTTGGTACTACGAGTGGAACCGGGAGTAGAACTGGGAGTAGAATTGGAAGTAGAACCAAGAGTGGAACCGGGAGTAGATGAAAATTGGGCCAACGGCACAGGGTCACACTAGTCCAACCTAAAGAACCTAAATTTGAGGCTTAAACATTATTTAATTTTTGCATTCACTAGAGTTTTTAATTTGAGCAATATAACCTACAACATAATCACTGTTTGTCAAAATAAAGAAATGTAAATAGTTTTCAAGATATGTTGCATTTACAAAAAAAGAAAAGTTTAAACTCAACCTACACCTCAAATCAACTTTGAGAAAGTGAGTCTTCAATAGAAGAACATACTATATTTGCACACTTGTGGCAGCAAATAAACTTGTAATGTACATTTAACCCCTATAGGTTCAAAGTCCTAGAATGTTTCTTCTAGAATTGGGTAGGTTCCTACAATGTCAAATTTTGATGTAATTTTATGAAGAAGTAAATTTAACCCCTAAAAGTCAGAGATTGTGTTTCACCAAAACTACTCCAAAACTGCCATTTCTAATACAAGTAACAAATTTTGAAAAAATTATATCATAAGTAAAAATATAAACTTAGGATCTTGTAGTGCAATAGTTCAAGATGTTGTAGAAAAAATTTTAGAAACTTCCACCTTGTGGATTGCAAGATAATAGCATTTGAATTGACAAAAATCCTTTATTTATCCCTACGAAAATCCGGGAAGCTGCACTTCACAAGGTCAAAGTTGTATGAAAAAATGTCCAAAATGGTGGTTACTCTTTTAATTCATTCTTCAAGGCAAGTTGCCTAAATGCTTGAAAAATTTCAGGTCATTTGGAATTGCAAAACATATAGGAAAAAAATAGTAAGTAGAAAGAGGTACAGAATGATTCAAAACACTAGATTGTTACAAATTTAGGTATGGAATTGAAAAATGCCAATCCGAACAGTTGTAATGTTGTAATAAATCATTGAACAAACACTTGGTCCTTTAGGGGTTAAACCTACGGGTTGGATTTTTGTCCTGATTTTTTGAAACTTTTTGGAAGATAGAAAAAATAATAAGCTTTGTGGTAATATAATTTTTTTTTCAATCGGTGCCCGGGAAGAAAAGTTATGCCCAAATAAGCTCAAAACAATTGAGGAGCAGCAAAAAAACATTTGCAATTTTTTTTTTTGGAATTTTTCTGAATTCTTTTCCCATAGGTTATATTTTTGGTTATTTGGAAAGCTTTGATTCATTCCATTTGAATTTGTTATGAAAAGGTTATGGACAATCTTATTTTTCAGGCACTTAGAGCATCTTCCTAAAAAAATAACTTGTAGGATTCATTTCTGAATGCAATTTTTACAATTTAAGAAGAAAAAAAGTTCCACACGATTTAGTTTTTTGGCTAGAACAATCTCACCATTGGGATTAGTGCATTTTAATTCCATATAAAAGATATTAATATTTTAGATTTTCCATCTATCTTGTACCTACTTCTACTTAGAAATTTTTTAAAGTATGAAAATTAAGTTTTTTGAAGTTTTTTTTTTCCTAGACTCTCAACTTAAATCTCCACCATAAAGATTTAAAGCTCAAAACTCTGTAGTGCAAAAAAGTTAAGTCAAAAAAATTGGAAGTTAAATAATCTAGTCCCGCAATGTGCTAAAAAACCTGCTTTTTTCACTTTAAACGTAGATATCTTGCAATATGTGCAGCCAAAAATGAAACTTTTTCCACACACTCTCATACTACTTAGGTGTAAGACCCTATGGTTAGATGTGCAAAAAAGATAATTTTCAATTTTTTTAACTCTTTGCTATAGAAATGGCAGTTTTGAGTGATTTTTGGCAGAAAAAAGGCCTTGGTCTTTTAGGGGTTAAATTCAAAATGTTGATTCCGGATTGCAAAAATCATGCAAAAACTCTAAATTAATTTAAATATTTTTTCCTTATAGGAAATATTTAAAAATCTTTTATCCTTCCATTTGGATTAGAGTGCAATCAAAACACCTTTTTGAAAAAATAATGAATATGAACACCTTTTACAATCTTTCAAAACGAAAACCTCCATAGGGCATAGACTATTGCTAATACAGTCTTACCATTTGGATTCACATGTTTCAATTTCATTTTAGAACTATTAAAGATTTAATTTTCCTTCCATCTTGTATTTACTTCTACTTGGCAAAATTTTCAAAAATGAAAAGTATAAATTTTTTTATTGAATTTTTTTTGGATAGATTCTCAATTTAATTCTCCACTATAAACATTGAAACCTCAAAACTCTATAGTGCAAAAACATTAAGTTAAAGGGATTCAAAATCTGAATTAACTAATATCTTATATTCTACATAGAAAAAGTGTTTGAAATTTTTTCCACACATTTTCATGCAAGTGTAATGCAAGATCTTATAGTTGAATATGCATTATAAATACTTTTATTCATTGTAATTCTTTGCACTCAAAATAGCAATTAAATAAAAGTGTTTTTCTAGTGAAATATAGTCATAAAAATTTTGGGGTTAAGTATATGAATTCTACATGAAGTATAACACCATGGTTGTAGGTGCTTGATGTCATATCCATAAAAAAATCAAATATTAAGTGAACTAACCATATTACCAAGGTTGTATAGACATTTTATCAGACAACGAGCAACTCTATAGAAACTACTATGGTAGCTACAAACAAATACCAAAAAGAGACTTAGTCTAATTTGAGTATAATTAGATAGAATTCTTAAAAGTGCAAATATTTGGTTTGGCATTTTTCTTAATACATGTCTTGTCTTCTTTGGAAGTGATCAAAATCATTTATTTTAAATCTTTTAGATACATAGAATGTTTGTTTTTAGCCATTTATGGATGTAGCTATTTACATAGAAGATTTTTGATATTCAATAATTTTTTGAATTTTTTCTTAATAACCAAAATCAAAATGAACACACTACACTAATAATGACCTTTAGTGTTTGTAACACTAGTTATAAACTCCATTATTAAATGTCAACAACTTTACTAATATTATCAATACTAAAATCAAGATAAATATTATTTGTCAACTATTGTAATTTTTATTGATGCTCATATTGACATGTAGTACACTAAACTTCAAAAATACCACTTGTATTACTAACCTTCAAAACCAACCTAAAATACTATTTTTCGAATAAATAAGAATAATAATGAGTAAGATAATAGTGTAATATAGCACTCATTATCATTAATTGCTTGTAGTAGAAAGGTGGTTTGCAGTAACCAAACTATCGTAAAGAGTTTTGAGACATTTCAATCTAAAATGAATGCCAAAATTGTAAAAGAATATTTTGTCAAAATTCTTGAAATAAAAAGAACAAGGTACCATTTTACAATAGCATTGTAACTAATACTTTTTATTTTTTTATTTTTTTATATATTAGAATAACATGATTTGGGGAAGTCTTTTATTCAAAAATATTGCAATAACAAAGCTTGAAGTGATGATGAAATGGGTCTATCTATCATGATTTGGTCAATGTATTGTCACTTGTATGCAAGCTTACACTACTAAAAAAAATATGTCCAGAACAATAGATTTTCAATTGAAAAGCGCTGTCCATTCAGTTGTTTCGGACGCGTTGTACTGGACAAAATTTCACTGAAATCTGTTGTCCAAATTCTGTTGTTTCGGACATTTTTCCAAAGTTTTTTTTTTTTTTTTTTTTTTTTAAATTTTAAATAAAAAAATAAAAAAATTTAGGCTGCCCGGAAAATCCGGGCAGCCCGCCACGGTAACGTGGGTAGGCCACCTAGGCCGCAGCCGGGCCACCTAGGTCACCTAGGTCGCCCGCTACGCGGGCGGGTGAAGCCATGGGCCTTTGAACCTTGGACCTCATTGTTGAGGTCCAAGGTTCTTAGCCATTGAACCATGGCCATTACCAAGTGCATAAAGCATGAGTAGAAATTTATATATAGAGTTTTTGCATTAGTTTTTATTTTCTTTGTAAGATCAGCAGACTTTGGAGGCCATTTGGACATAGTAAAACAACTTTTTTCAAAAAACTTTCAACTAAGAAAATTTGGGAAATCAAAGTAAATTTCACCTACAAAAATCCGTTTGCAATTTGAAGTCTCCAATCAAAAGTTATGGACAAAAATCAGAGAGGATGTTCGAAAATATCCAAAAAAATGTTTCTTGCTACCCCTCTCTGATTTTTGTCCATAACTTTTGATTGGAGACTTCAAATTGCAAACGGATTTTTGGAGGTGAAAGTTGGTTTGATTTCCCAAATTTTCTTAGTTGAAAGGTTTTTTCAAAAAGTTGTTTTGCTATGCCAAAATGGCCGCCAAAGTCTACTGAATTGAAAAAACATTGAATTTTTGAATGATTAAGTCAGAAAAATAAAATTCATTATACTTAAAATTCTAATTTTGGTGTTGAACTTCGAATTGCCCAAGGCACAAAATTTTGGTGTCAAAAACATTTTGATAATAAATTAAAAGTTATCAAGCTACTATTTTACATAGTTCATATTTTTTTAAAGTTTGTTTTGAAATCTTGTTTTAGCATCACAAATTCAACTTTGAAAATGAATGATTATGATTTTTCTAGTTTTGTGCTAGGGTGTGTATTGCTTAGCTTCATTTTCTAATGTTGAGCACTCTTGGCAATGAGTGTCAAATACATCAAAACTTGGAAAAGACTGTGTGATTGAATGTCTTCCAACTTTGGAGATTTTATTAACAATCTTGTCAAAAGTATGTAAAAAGAATTTCAAACCAATTGTAGTTATTTATCATGGCTGCCCAAAACCACCCATATAAAAAAAAATGACCTTTTCATATATAACTTTTAGTTGCCACTTGGATTGGTCTAAGATTTTTTAGGCATTGAGCTAGCAATAAAATACATCTTCAATAAATATTTTACAAGAATCATATTCAATATATATTGCATTGTAAAAGATTCATCCTAAAGTAGAAAATAGAATGAATTAATGCCTTGAGGCCTTATGGATCAATTAATTATTTGACATCAATGTGTGAAGCTTGTCCTATATAATGCTAAAGGTATAAGAATAATCCACAATTTTTCAAAATCTTATAAAATGTATTCTATACTCAGTTGAATCTAAAGATTTTTAAAGATTCTAGGAGATTCCAGAAAGATTCTAGAAAGATTCCAAAAGATTCCAAAAAGATTCCAAAAAGATTCAAATTCGACAAAAAGTTGTTGATTTGGTCATTGCACTATTCAAATCAACAGAAAATTGGAAGCTGTTTTGTTCGCATTAACAAAAAATTCAAAAATCAGTGAAAATGGACATTCCAATGTACAAAACAACAGAAATCAATTGATTTTCTATTGTTCTGGACACAATTTTCTAGTAGTGTTATATGATTTGGGCTTTCCCTAAATGATAAGGGCTTACCCTGACAATTTTTTTCTCTTGATTTTTGAATCTAAGTAGAAGGGCCATAAAAATACTTTGCTCTAAAAGCATCTATCTCCTTAAATGTATACAGGAATGTATACTATTTGTATATTTTGTTTTCTCATTCCTTTTTAATGTAAAAATAATATGTAATTCAAGAAGTCGAAGTTTTCTGTGACCAATTTAAAAAATATTCAACAAATCTTCAAAAAAATATGAAACAATTGTGGTTAGATGACAATTTGTCTTCCAAGGAAAATTCATTGAAAAATATTTCAAGAGGTCTCTCCCCCAATAAATGAATTTCCAACTTTTACATGGATGCTTGATGGACCTTCTACCTTACACAATTTATCATTAGTTAGGACCACAAGAAGCAGCAACCAAAGGGTGCTCTAATAGATAATTCAAGAATGTAATATTTTACAATAAAATTATTTTATGAAAGTTAACACATGACTAGCAATGATTTTTTGTATCACTTTAGAGAAGTATCCAGTTATTTCTCCAATACTCATGTGATAATTGGGTGATATTTGGTGATATCACTATCAAAACTAGGTGATATCTACATTGAATTCAACTATTGGTCTTAAAAAATGTAAGAAGTCCATTGTTAAGAAAATAATTTGGCTATTTTGATCAAAAGAATTGAAAATTTCCTTCACAAAATCTATAACCAACCATAACGTAACATTCAGTAGCAGAGTGGTAGGCTGCCTTCTCCCAAACAGAATGATGTGATATACTCCACAGCATTTCATCCGTTGGATGAAATGGTATAGAATATATCATACCATCAGTACCTAAAATACACGCGTCAATTTTGTCAGAGAATAAATCAGCCAGCCACAAATATACAAGGTATATTAAAAATTGAAACAAAACCAAAGTTCTTACCCCCATTAAACCAAATGCACAATAACCAACGTTCTACACCCATACATTGTATGTTTTGAAAACTAAAAATATGATTGGTTTTGTATGAATGCAAGCTAAATGTTAGAATCATTGTTTTTGTATTTTTTGTGTGTTTTGATGTAAAAATAAAAAAACAATGAACTAAACATTTAACTTGTATTCATACAAAACCAATTGTATTTTGAATTTTCAAGGGGAAAAATGAGCTATATGTTTACACATGGAGTGGTAGGAGGTAGAACAACCCATGAGGGATAAATAAATTTGAATTGTAGTTTCTCAAGCACTCATAGTTTAGTTAAAAACAAAGAATTATTTGAAAAGTAGAATTTCAGACCTCATTTAGGCATAGAAGAATAACCTTTTTCAACAAACTTTGAACTAAAAAAAGTTGGTGATAATTTTCACCTCCAAAAATCTGTTTTTGCATTTTGAATCTCCAATCAAAGTTATGGACAAATTTGAGAGGCCTAGGCAGGAATTTGGTTTCTTGTTTCTCTCAAATCTTATATCAATTCAATAAGTTCTGAGTGACTAACCAACATTTTAGTACAAAGAGGTTCAGCCTTAGATTGATTTAAGATAACTTTTGTTGGCTACAACTTTGGCATCTTGTTTCTTCCTCTTTAGTATCCGCTTTCAATAAAATTTTGTTGGAAAAGTTGCACATACTTGCCTAGTTTTTGTGATTCAAATTTCATATCAATTCATTAAGTTTTGAGTGACTGACCAACATTTTAGTACAAAGAGGTTTAGCCTTAGATGGATTTAGGGTAACTTTTGATGGCTACAATTTTGGCGTCTTGTTTCTTCTTCCTATAGTGTCCATTTTCAATCATTTTTGTTGTAAAAGTTGTGCATATTTGTCTAATTTTTGAAGTTCAAATTTCATATCAATTTGATAAATTTTGAATGAATGACTAGCCTCTTAGTACAAGAAAGTTCAACGTTTGATGAATTTCTTGCAAATTTTTTACTATTACATTTTTATTTTGCTTTGCTTTTGAGGTTGCATGTCATTTTCTATATTCCAAATGTTTTTTTGCATTCGATTTTACCTCATTTTTTGCATAGAAAAATGCATTGCCATTGAATTCACTATAAGAAACCCTAGTTTTAGGTGACACGCCCTAATTTTTAATGATGGATTTTAGGTGACAATCCTAAATTTTTTCTGTGAACAAAAATGTACAATGTAACATCAATGTTGACATAAAAACATTGGATTGTCAATATTCATGTTATGTTGTACTCCGTACATTTTTGTTGATATAAAAATTTTAGGTTGTCAACATTGACATCACCTAAAATCCGTCATAAAAAATTAGGGCTCGTCACCTAAAACGGGTTTTTTTTATAGTGATTTCATGTCATCTTCTATTTGTTAATAAGGTGATTGTGGATCCTATGTTTTAAAGAGAAATTTTGTATTTGTTCTTTTTCTTCCTGAAGATGGCTAGTTTCTTGCAACTAGGAAGAAGACTATGTGGGTAGTGAAATTTTTTTAGTCCTCCAACTCAAAAAGAGAGTCCCTTCAGGTCCTACATTCAACATCCTTCTTCAACCAATAGGGCCTTGATTGGAGAAACTGAACTGTGTAAGAACAATTTGGATATTGAAGGGAAGGAAGTAGAGGAAAGTAAAGATTATCAGACTGCTGAACATATAAAGAAGGGAAGAGGTGGACCTACAAAGAAGAAGGCCCCAACCAAGAAAAGAGCCAAAAAAGCCTTGATTGTTGAAGAAGAAGACATGAAGGAGGGTGATTGCATGAAAGATTGGTACTAAAACATTGTCACAAACGTAGTGTCGAAGCTTCATTTTGCAATAACTTTAGAAGCATGACTTGTATGAACTTGAAATTTTTAGTGGAGAGTCTTCTTATGAATTTAATCGTATCTCATATTTTTCAAAAAAATTCAAAAATCATTTTATATTTAAAAATCATTGAAACTAATTTGTCACGTTTTGAGTTTTAGGGTTTTTACTATGTAAAGAGTCCCCAAATTTAATAATTTGGAGCTGAAATTTCTATGGTCTATTTCCATAGTAGGAACTCATGTTTCTACCAAGGGGCATTAAAAAATATTATATTTTATATCCTCTACGTCTATGCAAAGAGGGCTCCCTTGCGCATACAACTTTGAACATTGAAGATAGTTTTAGGATCAATTTTTTGGTGAAATCTCTTTACCATGAAGTCTTTTCAAATGCAAATTTTTCCTTTTTTAAAAAAATTACTTTTCCTATTTTTGGCAAATTAAAATGTTAAAGTATGTATTTTCTTGCGATTCTGCACTTTTCTAGTTCTCCTATTTAAAGAATTTTTTTTCTGCTTTTCCTTCATAGGGTATCTTCTTCTTATAGATGTATACATTTCTCATATTTTTCATATTTTTTAAAAATGTTTTTTTCTTTTTATAGTACTCCCGAAAAAATGGCTAGAAATGGCCAAAGTGGAACAGAAACAGAAGGTCATTCTTCCAATGACCCAAGAGAAGAAGAAGAAGAATTGGACTGATTTTGACGTTGAGCAACTGATAGCATTTCAAGGTGGAAATGCTTGCAGAGTTGAGAAGAATGCTAAATAGCAAGGTAAGCCCTTCATTCATTGTGGTTAAATTTTCTTTTGTAGACATTTTTGGACTGCTCTTAATTTTGAAGACCTATAAATTTTACATTGAGTGTCTAAATTCAATGAAACTTGTTGGAAATCTTTATTATGTCTTTTATTTTTTTTGGAAATTTTTCAGATGATTCCAAATTGTGTTGAATTTTTGGAAATCATTTTTTTTTTGAAAAAGGCGGTGACCATTAAAAAACCAACAGAACCCTAAAGGGGAAAAACAATCAATCTGGTTCTCTCAACCGGGTTAACCTGGGTGGCAGATTAACCCCTAAAGGACCAAGGCCTTTTTTCTGCCAAAAAACACTCAAAACTGCCATTTCTATAGCAAAGAGTAAAAAAAATTGAAAACTGCTTTCATTTGACATCTAACCAGAGGATTTGATACACAACTAGTACAACAATGTCTGGAAAAAATTTCAGAATTTTTGACTGCTCAAATTGCAAGATATCTGCGTTTAAAGTGACAAAAACAAGCTTTTCAACACATTGCGGGACTAGACTTTATGACTTTGAACATTTTTAACCAAAATATTTTGCACTACAGAGTTTTGAGCTTTTAATCTTTATAGTGGAGAAATGAGTTGAGAGTCTAGGGAAAAAAAAGAAATCCAAAAAAACTTAATTTTCATTATTAAAAAAATTGTTAAGTAGAAGTAGGACTAATACAAGATAGAAGGAAAATCTAAAATATTAATATCTTTTATATAGAATTGGAAAACACTAATCCCAATGGTGAGATTGTTCTAGCAAAAAAACTAGACCTTGTGGAACTTTTTTTTTGAAAAATTGTAAAAATTGCATTCAAAAATGAGTCCTACAAGTTAGTTTTTTCAGGAAGATGCTCTAAGTGCCCAAAAAACAAGATTGTCCATAACTTTCTTGTAACAAGTCCAAATGAAATGAATCAAAGCTTCCCAGATAGACAAAGATATAATCTATAAGAAAAAAAAAATTTTAAAAATTTTAAAAATAAATTGCAAATTTTTTTCCTGCCCCTTCTCCCCTATTTTGAGCTTATTTGGGCATAACTTTTGTTCCCAAGCACCGATTGAAAAAAAAGTTATATTCCCATAAAGCTTAGCAGTTTTTCTATCTCCAAAAAAGTTTCAAAAAATAATGACAAAAATTCAGCCCATAGGTACCTAACTGAAATCCCATTTGTCCCCCAAAGGGACAATGGTCCTTTAGGGGTTAAGTGAAAGGTGCCACTTGGGCTTGTGATTTTGGAAATCATTTTGGAAATCGTTTAGTACATGCAATTTTGTATTATTCACCAATGTCCATTTTCACGACTACAACTTCCATAGCCTTACCAAAATTTTAAGCACAAAGTGTTTGACCATAATTAAGCTACTATAAAATATTTTAATCATATATGTTTAATTTTGATCTCTTTACTATCCTAACTTCTATTGTTTACTTATGCAAATTGCTGACTGCAGTTTTTCAAAGTCATTTCCGCAGGTTTAACCCCTAAAGGCCCAAGGCCTTTTTTCTGCCAAAAAACACCCAAAACTGCCATTTTTTAGCAAAGAGTGAAGGAAAAATTAAAAATGTTTTTTTTGCACATCTAACCGTAGGATCTTACACCTAACTAGTATAAGAATGTGTGGAAAAAATTTCAGAATTTTTGACCGCATAGATTGCAAGATATCTATGTTTAAAGTTAAAAAAACAAGGTTTTCAGCACATTGTGGGATTGGATTTTTTGACTTTGAACATTTTTAGCTTAAAATTTTTGCACTACAGAGTTTTGAGCTTTAAATGTTTATAGTGGAGAATTGAGTTGACAATCTACCAAAAAAAAAAAATTTCAAAAAAACTTAATTTTCATTATTAAAAAAATTGTTAAGTAGAATTAGGTACGAGATAGAAGGAAAGTCTAAAATATTCATATATTTTAGATGGAATTAAAATGCACTAATCCCAATGACGAGATTGTTCTAGCAAGTAAACTAAACCATGCCAAAAAAAAAAATTTGAAAAATTTGAAAAATTGCATTAAAAAATGAGTCCTACAAGTTATTTTTTTCAAAAAGATGCTCTAACTACCCAAAAAACAAGAATGTCCATAACATTCTCATAACAAATTCAAATGAAATGAATCAAAGCTTTCCAGATAGACAAAAATATAATCTATGGGAAAAAAATTCAAAAAAAAAAAAATTATTTTTTGCAAAATTTTTTTTGCTACCCGCTCTCGCCTGTTTTGAGCTTATTTGGGCATAACTTTTTTTCTCGGGCACCGATTGGAAAAAATATTATACTTCCACAAAGCTTATCAGTTTTTTTATCTTCTTAAAAAGTTTCAAAAAATCAGGACAAAATTTCAGCCCGTAGGTACCTGCCCAAAATCCCACTTGTCCGTTGAACAAACACTTGGGCCTTTAGGGGTTAAGCATTGTTTTTGATCATTTTTATATGCTTCAATATAAAAAAATATTAATTTTTCTAACAATGTGATGAATTTTAAGTAGATGTGGGCAAATGCATCTGGCTTGAAGCACAAATTCTTGCTGCAATTTTTGGATTTTTTTGCACAACTGAAGCATGCCAAAAGAAGTTCACTAGAAGAAAAAAGTGTACTACAATCAGCTAACTGCAACTAAGTGTCCTATACAACTATCCTGTGATTGCAGCATTTTCTATTTGCACCAAATCTTACTTCATTGTTTTGCATCATTGTTTTACATCATCAGCACTTTGTTATAGTCGCAAAGTAGTTGTAGAATGAAGTGTTATATATTGTTTTAATTGCAATAGTTGCAAAGCAGTCATAGAATGAATTGTAGGACTACAAGAGTTGTATTTGAGTTCAAATTCAAAAATAAATGTGAGCTATTTTCCATCCAATATTCATCACAATTGTTAATGTGGAGAATTCTACACTCTGTAGAATCCACCATGTTGATTTGCAGTCGCAAAAAACAATTAGAAAACGACTAGAAAACGACTGCAACTGTAAAATGACAGTAGTCATTTCCTAGTCGTTTTCTAGTTGTATCCTAGTCGTTTTTTGCTTGTAAGTTGGTGTACTTTTATGTATTGAATTCCGTTGATAGAATTTTAAGATTTCTATAATGTGTAGATTTTTACGTTTTGTAGGTTTTTGCAATTTGTAGATTTCTACAATTTGTAGAAATTTAAAAATATTTGAAATCGAAAAAAATTCAAAACTTGTGAAATTATTAAACCAATGAAATTTACTCAATATTAATATTTGAATTTTTGAAATCTAATATAATTCTAGATTTGAAATACTTGAAATCTAAGAAAGAATTTAGATTTGAAATTTTAAAACCTACAAATTGTTGAGATTAGAATTTTAAAATCTATAAATTCTACAAGACAAAGATGAGTAGCAAATGAGTTGCACATAAGCAAATATCACATTAGAAACTACATCAAAATGATTCATCAATGAATTTCCAAGTTGGCTATTGAATTCTTGGGATTTTGCAACTATAAATTTGACATGCAACTTATCCACAGCAACTACAAGGGCTTTAAATTCTCACCAATTGCAAATGGGTTACACATCTCAAAAACTAGTTCTTCTTTGCAGTTGCAACTCTTCATTTTCTTCTAGTGAATCTAGTGGTTTGAGACCATTTTCAATTCTGATAAAGAGGACAAGTTTGTTATTTAGGAATGACAAACATGAATATAAGTTCTATGACTTCTTAGATCAATGGTAGCATCAATCACAATCTATTACATATGAAGCATAAGAACGCAATTATAATGGACAATATAAATGGTGGTCTACAAGATATAGTGAAGAGATAGCTCCTCATGCATTTCAAAGATTTATTACATAAATGTGCCACCCAACCTAAACCTTTACCACCACCAAAGAAGGCTAAATTCCAAGATCAAGCTCTACTTTAATATGAAAAAATGGTAGACAATGGAATAGCAATGTTGGAGCATTTTGGCAAGACCAATTGCTGCAGAAGCTAGATCACCAAATGGATCATCTCATTGATAAGCACTACTGTTCTTTAATGTCATAACTGGAGTCCACAAGAAATGCTACCTATGCTATTTCTACAAGATAGTCTATGTAATAGCTTTCTGCCAACATTATGTTCAAGTTCAAATGGCTTTTTGTAACATGGCTTTGATCTTCTCTACATGGTCTATTTTTGTTTCATCTCGAATATCCAATATCTTCCAAGTTTGTTGTATTTTTTTCATAGGACCATTGAATTCTACTTGCATCACTTGTTTCTATATATTTCTCATTTCAAGTATGCTTGCATCAAGTGCATAGAACATATTTGCATTTTTAGTTCACCAAATGATTGTTTTCTAGCCTTTCATATCCTCTTCAATAGTCTTTGCCCAATCCAATTACATTTCCTCTCCATGTATAGTGCATAGTTGTGGAGACATAAGCAAACTATAACAATATCCAGAATATTTGAAGGGGCATATTGATCCCCTTCAATAATATCTTCCATCTCCCTTTCAAAATGCCAAAAGTACGTTCCACAACCATTCCAGTACTAGACTAAATAAAATTATAGTGAGCCTTTTATCTTGATAAGCCTGTCTTCTCTCCCTTAAAAGGTGAATAGAACCATGGGCACGTTGGGTATGCAACATCTTCAATGAGTTCATATGGTAAAAGGGCTCTTGATATGGTTTTCTTTCCAGTCTCTAATTTTTGAAATAGTGTCCAATCATGTATACATCTAGCCCTTGAGAACCAAAATCATAATTCCAAAACTTGTAGTGAAAATCTACTACACGTCTACACTTGGCAATAATACCAAATAAAATCCCTTTTTACAGTAATACGAAGCAAGATCTACACTTAGAGTAATAATTGGAATGTTGCTACCATCTATTGCTCCAAGAATATATGGAATTCCATGCAAACTCTTAAATTCTCCACAAATTTGCTTCATCCGATATAATGTGGGTCTTTGGAAAACTAAGGGTCTTAAAATCCTTTTAATTCCTTCACAAGTCTCTTGAACAGTGATCAAAGGATTGAATCGATCACATTAGATTTCTTTCTTCCTCAAAATGGATGCAAATAAATTGCACAAGTATGAAAATGTAGGTCTATTCACTTGTACACAATCTTTGAATATTTTTGTAGTATATGATCCAAGAAGAAATTGTGAAGCAAATCCATGTGGCTGATCAACTTCCATACCATCCTCTCCTCGCTTTTAATTATAAACAAGTCCATTATTACAATTGTAGCATTGTATTGATGAATGATGACTTTTTGAACTGCCATAACTGAAACAATTACATGCTTCAAAACCATAAAGATTGCAACAACAAGGAAAACTTTCTCTCTTCTACCATCCATGATGCTTGTCAAGAACATATGTACTATATGAAAAATACATGTACTATATTGTAGAGAAGATTAGTTCTTGATACAATGAATATGGGATTTTTCCTCTTCATCTGTAAAAGACCGTGACTATCTTTTCCAAAAAAGACTCTAAACATGAACTTGGATTGAAATGAAATTTTACTTCAATAAGTAGAATTTTAGGGAAATCCACTCCTATAATTTTTTATTACAAAATAGACATTGGATGAAGGAAAAATTTGCCCCAAAGTTGTAGCCATCAAAATGCACTTTTGTAAACTAAAATTGAAGCCCGCGTACTTAAACGATTTCCAAAATTTAATATATTTTGGATTGACTTGAAACTTTTAATTCACAAACTAGAAATGTAGATTCATTTTTCCCAATAGGTTTTATTGAATTTTGGCACCAAATGCAAAAGTTACAGATTTTCAAAGTTTGCTACAGCCCAAAAATGTAGAAAATATGTCCATAGAGACCATTAGGGTGTATGGTTCCTATTGGCTGGCCAAAACTCTGTTGGTGGTGAAAAATTCACTGGTGGACTTCAATTTGTGAAGTTAGCCGGAAGACTTTTCCAATTGGTGTTTACACGACAAACCAGTCGAGACTTCTAGCTTGAGGCATTATTTTGTTGTCTTTCTATCTTGTCCAACATCCTACTGGTTGCCTCAAATAACTATGTCTTGGCTAAAATTTCTTGACCAAGCGGTGCACTTCTCCACTGGAGTCTAAAGTAACCCTAAGCACATTTTTCCAGTTGGATGTTAGAGAACTAAAAGTGTCTCATTTGGATATAACGTAACATAACTTTAAAGTGATCATACATGCTTTTGAGATTGCCCCTATAAAAGGGTCTAATATGATTGATACACATCTAAAAAATTGATATGCAAAAAATTCAATACTTGTCTCCAAACGTATTAGATACTTGCTGAGAAGACTGATGAACAATGAAATTAAAGGGCAATGTCAATGGCACACAAGAAAAATTATAAACAAATGACAAGTCATTATATTTCATTTTCAATAAGTAGAATATGGTAATGAATGTTCCATTCTTAGTGTTTTATTTTCATTTAGTAAAGAACGTTTTCTAGAGCCATGTTGCATACCATTTTTATACAAGAGAATTATCACTTTGGAGATACATCATGGCCCATTTATAGAACTAAGGTGGGTACAACCAAATGTGCAACTGACCGTAAACCACCATCTTCATTGTACTTACATCTCCAAAATCAATTATGTACCTATATGGAAGAAACCATTTTAGAACCAAACTTTGTTCCTTCATAACTTTTGCATATGATATCCAAATGGAGTGTTCATTGGTGCTTTTAAACCTCTTTTCACTTGGCAATATGAAATTACAAAAATTTGACAAGTCTAGTAATAGTAACTAGGCATAGTAATAAAAAGCAACAGTTTTGGGGGTATCCACCTTATGTCATGTGATTATTGCACCACTTTTGAACTAAAATGGCGGCCTACTAGCTTCCACTTTCATAAATTATATGGAGCAGAGGCAAAGGTCCAGAATTCCAAAAATTGTGCAACTTCTTGCATTCTATATGGATAGTTTCTTTCTTCTTTCATTGAAATTCATCCACTACCGCAGATGGACCTAATAGAGAACACCATGTTTGTTTGTTTTCATTTTTTATAAGGTACCAAAGTGATGATGTTAAATAGTATAGTGGTGCTTGAAATTCCAACATTCATCCACATAGTGTATAGAAAATATGACATTAGCACATATCACATGTATATAATTCTTTTTTCATCCACAATCTGGCGATTTCATCCAATTTTTTTTTTTAATTCGAAGTTTTATGGCAAAAAACTTCACAATTTTTTTGCCATTTTTTAGCCAAAGTATCTTTTTCTGGTGCAATCTGGCACCAGAAAGCCAAAAAAAATAAAGCCCTGGAGAGCACAAGCGAGCACTGTTGTGCTTTTTCATTTCAAGCTCCTTCGATCGCAAGGTTTTCGATCCGTCACTTCTTTCCATTTCGCAGATCGAGATACGGAGCTCCTCTGTTTCTTCCGGAATCAGACTTTGCAGTGCACTGAGATTTCACACCATGTCCGCCACGGCATCCCTCCTTCATCATCACAAGGCACTCCATCCCTCCATCCCTCGCTGCAATGTCATGCTTCGAAATTCGTCGACACAAACTCTGGCGATGGCGAATCCACGACCTGTGCCTTCTCTTCTGCAGCTGAATTCTTCGTGGCTTGGCGACTCCTGGAGAATAAGAAGCGCACGATCGGGGTGCAGGAGGGAGAGCCACGCGAACAAGGAGAATGAGAAGAAGAAGATGGAGATTTGTGCGGCCTTGGCTACTCCGCTGATTGCTGCCACTGATGCGTGGGGCACTTGGACGGTGCTGCTGGCTGCTGGCGCTTTCGGACTCTGGTGAGTTTGGCTGGGAGCTCTTGGTTTAGGAATTGTGTGCTTTGAAAGCAAAAGAAAGTGTGTGAGGGCTTGCGGAGGTTGGATCGCACCACTGGTGCCTGCATTGCACTTCGGGAATGGTGATACGACTTGGATGATCGTGAGGCGGATATGTAATCTTAACCCTAACCCTAACTCTGCATATCGAGGTTTCGTACTCCTTTTTTTGAGCTAATGACTACTAATTCGACATTGGCAGAATCGAGGGGAACACGGCAAAGGTGCACTGTAAGCTGTGCACTAATTTATTCAAATGTGTGTTTTGGGGGGAAAAGAAAGGATGCATGGTACTGTGTTTGGTTTGTGTGCCAATGGTATGGTTAAAATATGAAAGGGAGTGGGTGCAAAGTCCTCATTCTAAGGAATTGTGCTTGAGGTGGCATGTGCATCTCTGACAGGAAGTAAACAAGTGTGTATAAAGAGGCCTTTGCGTCCATGTTGGAAACTAAAGGTCCACGCATTTCTTATTGAGTAAAAGTTTGTCTGGTGTTTGAACACTTGTGCTTGGGAAGCCCTGTATGCCTGTCGCTATTATCATAGCAATTGGCCGTGGCTATTGTCAGGTGAACTGCTTAAAAACGACCACAGTTGCCAACCTGCATTCCTATCGTATTCCCCCATCTGGAAAGAGTCTGGACTTAGTTGAAACATGGTTACGACCAAGTGCTGACTTGGGGAGAAATCCATAGGGCTGAATGGTTGCTGCCTTGAGCTTTGAGGAGTTGAGGTTCTGTGAATGGTATAGGAGGTGTGAGTCACTCACTGCCTTATTGTGGCATTGATATTTGCGGTTTGTTACCCTCCGTGTTTGTTATTTTTGTATATAATTAATTCACATTGAAAATGCTTAGTTTTCTAAGTGCTATATGGCTTGTTATCAATGGCTTAGAGTTTTATCAAATCCTATTTGGCATCTTGAAAACTAATTATTTCTTCACCTGGTTAACTTAACTGACCGTGACATATGGTATTCGTGGTGTATATGAAGGTCAGAAAAGACGCAATGGGGAAGCGCTCTGAGTGGGGCTCTTGTAAGTACACTGGTGGGCTTAGCTGCAAGCAATGTGGGCGTCATTGCAGCCGATTCACCGACGTACGCCATTGTGAACAGATTTCTTCTCCCTTTAGCAGTTCCACTCCTCCTCTTTGCAGCTGATATGCGAAAAGTCTTGGCCTCCACTGGCCGTCTCCTTGCTGTATTTTGCATTGGATCAGGTAATGTTTCTACACACTTGACTTGCCAAGTTGGACGAATTCAAGTTGATCTAGCTGTGAAATTATTGCAGTCTTTTTGTTGTGTTTGAGTGTCCCATGTGGCATCTTGTGTTGCAGGCAGTCAGTAACCAAGTGGTAGTAATTCCATGGATTGGCAGTGGCTACTATTCTGGGCACTTTGGCGGCAATGGTGGTGGTGCCATTGAAATCCTTGGGCCCTGATGGGTGGAAAATTGCTGCTGCATTAATGAGTCGCCACATTGGAGGAGGTCAGATGGTGTTCTTTATCTTAGCAAGTTCACTTTATGCGTTTCAGTCTACAACAGGGTTTTCAGTAAAATTGGAATGTTTTGGAGACTTGTAGACAGCATCATTAATTGAATCCTCGGCTGCTCGGCATAATTCATAGGGAGATCTTCCTGCGGTCACACTGATCATTGTGAGGCCTCCCTTTGTACTATGGAGAGGCTTCCGTATGATCACTAATCATACGGAAACGTCCTCATGAACTATCTTGAAGATTCTCTTTAAAGGTCTCTAGAGGCACCGTATTTATTGAGGCACCATCTCTATTGAGCGCAGGTATTTGGTCTCTTGATGAAATTGAGGTGATTGAGGAGATGGTTAGAATGTTTTATTTTCCTTTGATATGTGAAAGAACCGATTAGTGCATAAGCTTGGAACATCTGGATTGAAGTGTTTTCAGAGCATTAGGGGTAGTAATTGGCATTCGTTGCAAAATTTGATTTAGGGTTTGTCGAGGATTTAAGCAGGGGCTTTAGTAACACTAATATGCACAATCTCCAGAAGATTAGAACCAATGAATTTTCAGCGATCTGTTTCTGTCCTGCAGCTGTGAATTATGTGGCTGTGACGGAAGCTTTAGGAGCGTCTCCATCCATAGTAGCAGCAGGTCTGGCAGCAGACAATCTTATCTGCGCTATCTACTTCACCACTCTCTTTGCTTTGGCATCCTCCATTCCTCCAGATTCTTCATCAACTCTAGGTGCGCATCCTTTTTAATTCCAGTCTTTGATGCATTTAGTCCTGTTTGACGTCATGTTTGTTCATCAAGCAGGACAATATGGCCAACAACACTTGTTTAGCAGTTAAACCCGAGCTGTTTGCAGCTCTTTTCGAGGATCTTTTATGAAAGCAATTGTTCAAATTGCATGAATACTTCTATGCATTTCCCTTCTTTTTATGATAATATTCTATGGTGTTGGTACACTACTAGATAAGTTGGTTGAGAACTCTTCATCCAACCGCATGAAAGTCACTTAATGTGGCACACAACTGGTTTTCGTTGTTGCTGTCATCACCTTTACTTCGTGATTGAATTTCAAGAACCAGCTCATAATCAAGAGCCGGTGTGCTCATTGTAGGCCGTATGATTGTAACAATATTTTAAAATCTCAAAATTCACGATTGAATCTTGAAACTGACCCTCGACCGGATATCTAGCATTTGTCTGATCATTGTCATTATGATTCAGGGCCTAACGAGGGACCCGTTGAAGGGAGAGGGAAAATACAAGTGCTGGAAGGTTCGATTGCACTGGCCTTGTCTGCCACCATCTGTGCAGCAGGGGTAGCGATGGCAAAACACTTGGGCTTTCAGGGAGGAAGCATTACGTGCATAACTGGCATTGTAGTCGTATTGGCTACCATGTTCCCGTCCTTGATTGGTTCTCTTGCTCTCTCTGGTGAAGGTATAGCAAGCATTCTCATGCAGGTAATTATGCTCTCTGTTCATTTTGATCATGAATTTCACCACAATGAGATACGGTAGGGAACCCATTTCAGCTATTTTGAGTGATTTTCTATCTTAAATGAATTATATTTTTTGACGGGTCTTGTCTCCATTTTGGAGAGAATTCTGACACACTGAAATATGTATTATCTGAATACTGTATGAACAAATTATGAACTGTTGAAATTTGTAAGGTCCCAATCCCGAGCCTAGACTACCCTTGAGTATTGTATATCATGCATCTTACTATGAGAACCCCAAGAAGTTTCTGATTTCTCACTAGTCATGTGTTTGGATAAAACTTGCATAACAAGCAGCAACGCTATGAGAGGATATTTCCGTTTCGAGTGTTGCTACAAAACCATACACGCTTCACGAGAGCAGGTTGTAGCACTTTTTAGTATTGGCTTGCTTTTTGATTACCAGCCTACTCAGACCTCCTCACTGTAGGTGTAGTCATTGTCGATGCAAGGTATCCTCCCCTTTGATCCAGAGCCAATAAATGGGTGGCTTTTCAACAGAGGAATGGTACCCCTCACACAAATGGGGTTGAATATTTTGGGTGGGTGTTTTTTATGAGGGCTTAACCGGAACAAGCTTCGGAAATATGTGTTTGTGCAGATCTTTTTCGCTACTGTGGGTGCCAATGGAAGTGTGCACAACGTGATCAAGACAGCACCGGCATTGTTCTTTTTCAGTTTGGCTCAAATTGCGGTCCATCTGGGCATTATCATTGGAGTGGGGAAGTTGTTCAAGTTTGAGATGCGTGAAATTTTGCTGGCATCAAATGCCAATGTGGGAGGCCCTACAACAGCAGGAGGTATGGCCACTGCCAAGGGGTGGAGGACTTTACTGGTTCCTTCTATTCTCGTTGGCATTTTTGGTATTGCCATTGCAACATTTTTGGGGATCGCTTTTGGCCTCACAGTCTTGAGTAAGATGTGATCATAATCCACCAGTCTTTTATCAAGGCCCGGGCGGCTGCAGAAGAAGACTTTAGGGGAAGATCGACCTGGTCATACACATCCTTTGACACTGGGCTGGCAAATTCTGCACAATATTGCATTCAGTGGATCAACAATTTTCACTGAAATAAGTGCTGGCATGTCCTTTCTTGCTGGTGTATCTAATGGAATTTTCAATTGGAATATAGAACTACTAGAGAATTCCTCTTACATATCTAGTGGTCCGTCTTTTATTAAGCTTATGTGCTAGGTTCTTGAAGCGGTATCTAATATTGTACCTGTAAAGTAGGAGGTTCATAAAAGCACTTAGGCTCTAAAAGTGTCATCTAATGTAGAGGTACATTTTGCTTTTTCATTGCATCAGCAATATATATATATATATAGTGCACAATGCAAGACGTGGATGTTTTAGTGACCATTGGATTTCAACTTAAAAAATTCCTAACCAAATCTATGAAGCTCTAACAAATGTCAAACAACTTGGGTTAGATGTCAATTCCATTTGTCTTTCTAAGGAAATTTATTGAAAATATTTCAAGAAGTCAAACTTCCCCATATTAATTTTCAGCTCTTAAATGGGTGCTTTATGGACTTCATACCTTATCTAATAGTGACAAAATATGACACTTTTAGAATTGAAACGAGAAAAAATAAATAAATACTAGGCTCTTAGATGTGTAACGTGTGGTGTATTATTAGGTGAACATATGTCATGTTACTAGGTACTAGTATACCAATATGTGCCCAATTTGATTACATGGCTATAAGGTAGATACATCTATTCTCCCTCTTATATCTACTTCCATCATTATGTACCAATAAAATACATTTTAGGAAAAAAATGTACATTGATATATGAAGGAAGAGTTTTGAAAGGGACATAAATGGTTGCGTCTACCTTAAAGTTATGAGGTAAAATGTGCTTTTGTCTCAGCTTAGGCAATCAAAAAAACATTTTATTTTGATTAATACATTTAATTCAATGGTAGCATCATGTAGCTAATTCATACAAGTATATTGTGTTAAACTTCAAAAGTGTAAAACCTCACAAATAATAAGATATATGCCTTGAAACTTTGTTAAAAAAAATTTACACCACTTTGGATACCTATAAAAAAATTATTTTTGAATTTTTTATACAAAAAAATGTAAGTATCTGAAAACTTTTGCAAGTTATTGACTTACTTTGAGATTTAGTTGAAAATTCATAAAAAGAAGTTCAAGAAAAAAGATTCAATTTTTTCTTTTAAGACCTTGTTGTCCAACTTGCTAGTCTTGGGATTAAAATTACTGATACTCAATGGAACATAATTTGTAACCACTAATCCAAATTCTATGAAATTTGGTTTGGATTCAAAAGCAATCTATGTATACATTTATGTGCAAAATTTCAATCATAGGGTGAAGAAATTGGAATTACAATTGTCTATCTAAAACCAATTCAAGCCCCTTTCTCCCCCTCTTGATCATTCATTTAAAGCTTAAATATTGAAAAGGTTTCAAAAAATCTTTCATTGCTTATTTTTTCATTTTAAGGATAATATCATTTTATGGATGAAATTGCCTCGAAACCTTTCAACAAATGCTTGTAGAGATGAAGTGCTAAAGAAGAAGGTTCCATTGACTATTCTTCAATTTGGAATGTACTAGACATTGGAGAGAATATTGTTGAAAGTACATCCAACCAAAAGATCATTTATAGTAATAAGTGACAAAAATCCCAAATTCTATTCAAGTAGTGAAGTTCTATAGAAAGTTTCTATGAGATTCTATGTGGATTTTTTATTGTTGTCTTTTTGGATTATTACTTGAGTGACATTGATTTTGTAAAGAAAATTTTTCAAGGAACCTTTTACTAAATATTGTCAAATAATGGAAAGTTTTGTAAAAAAATTTTCAACAATCAACATCAATTAAACTCGTAGATGGAACAATTTCAAACATGTTTGTTTTTGTGATTACAAGCATGTAGTGAACAAACAAATAAATACAAAAGATTCCAATCTCCAATATATACCATAGCATGAATTCACCTTTAGTAAAAGACTAATATATTTTTTTGAAGTAAAATAGTATTGGAATCTAAAAGCCGCTTTGCCAAACCCAAAGAAAATTAAACATAAGAAACGTCAAAATGCTAGAAAAGATAATTGTCAACAAAGCTTGATCCCATTGATTGTCCATACATAAAGGAGAATCCAAATGTATTCCTCTCACTTTAGAACAAAGCAAGGGTACTATGAAAAGTAATAATCTTGTTGAAAACCATTACTATCACTTTCCTATGCAGTAAAGAATTGTTCAACTTCCAAGATTATTTAAAGGTTTGGCAAAAGTTTAAAAAACTATTAAATAATTAATAAAAGAATTATTAATAAAAATAAAATTCCAAACTAATTTTAAATAATTTTTTGGCAAAATTGTGCCAAAGGTGATTTCAAGCTACAGTAGTAGTATAGCTCAACTAGGCCAATTTACACATTGAAAGCCCTTGAAAGTATACTAGAATCATAGGATTATAAATAAAAATTGAAAAAAATTCTTGCAATTGTGATCGTTTTAAGTGATGACATTCATTAGAAACTATTAAAAAGTTTAACACCTAAAGTCCCAGGGCCTTTTTTCCATTAGAATCCACTCAAAATTGCCATTTCTACTACAGAGAGCAAAAAAACTTAAATTTTTTTCATATCTAACCACAGGATCTTAGACTAGACTAGTATAAAAATGTGTAGAAGAAAAATTTTGACCTCATTTATTGGAAGCTATTTTTGTACCTCATTTAACTAAATTTTTTAGCTTTGAATCTTTATAATTTCAAATTTTTGCACTACAAGTTTTGAATTTTGAGTTTAGTTTTAAGATGGAATTCAAAACACACTAATCTTAAAAATGAGATTGTTCTAGCAAACAAACAAACCATGTGGATTTATTTTCTAAGAAATTGTGAATATTGAGTTTAAAAATGAATCTTTTAACACTATAAGAAATCCATGTTTTTTTTGACAGATTTTTCTAGACATCCACCTGTTTTTATGTTAATAATAACGTCCAACAAAACATCAAAATATTTTGTTTGATGTTATTATTAATATAAAAACAAGTGGACATCTAGAAAAATCTGTCAAAAAAAACATGGGTTTTTTATAGTGTAAGTTATTTTTTGAGAAGATGCTCTGATTGCTCAAAAATCAAGACCCTCATAACTTTCTCATCACTAGTACAAATGAAATGAATCAAATCTTTTTATATAAATTAGAGTATTTTCTATGAGAAATAAAATTTAAAATAAGTTATTTTGAGTTTTTGTAATTTTCATTTGTTGCTTGACAAATTGTTTTTTTTGAGCTTTAGGTGGTATAACTTTTGCTTCCGGGCACCAACTGAAATAAAAATTATATCTCTATAAAGTTAATGTGTTTTCCTACCTTCATAAAAACTCAATAAATTATATCAAAACTAGAAATTGTAGGAATTTGTTTAAACCTTTAAGTGTCTTCCGAGGAAATACTTCGGATGTTAGAGGTTAAAGTTTTTTAATGTAAGAAAAGTTGTGAGTTAGTTTTTT
Organism: Neckera pumila; assembly: GCA_963969595.1. NCBI lineage: Eukaryota > Viridiplantae > Streptophyta > Bryopsida > Hypnales > Neckeraceae > Neckera > Neckera pumila. Next base: position 2,861,941 of record OZ018415.1, on the reverse strand, counting down.
AGTACCTTAGCACTTCTAAGGCACTTCACCATTTACTTGGATTGTTGCTCCAATGACACACCCTTATAACATTGCTACCCAATTAACCATACAATAAACAATCACAAGATTACATCTATTTTTGGAAAAAATATGCTTCATTAATCATTAGACCAAAACATTCTTTTTACATGATAAAAATAGATTTTTGGGAGGGATTGAGAATTTCAACAAATATTACTTTTTCTTACAAATGGTGCATTGGCATAATAAATTATGGAGAATTTTTTTTGCTACACTAAGAAACTCACAATTGATTAAAATTTTATATAATGTATTGCACCGGTGAATAAATAAGTGATCCACTCATTAAACAAGTGCCCCATGATTCTGACATGAAGAGAAGGCAACCATATAAGAAGGCTCTATTAAATAGTAATTTTAACAAAATTCATATGGAAGTTTTCAAAAGAACATTCTAATCATCAAATAATCATCAAATGTGCATGCTAATTTTCAAGTGACAAAGCTATGTAGGAAGTGTTAAAAGGTTATTTTTTGAGATTTTCTTAAAACAATCTTTTATTATCAAGGTAGTATGATACATTTTCATCCTTTTGGTCATTGCATATATTTAGCTTGAATGATGAAGATGGGTGGTTGCAAGAATGACCGCCCTCATTTTGTAGTGTTTTGCCAAAAACTAGAATTTCTGGACTAAGTACTAGGAATACTTTGTAGCAAAATAATCTCAACCATTGATCCAAATAATTGATAGCTAAAAGTACTATTGCAAGTACTATGGACTACTTGCAAGTATTGAACTAGTACTAGGTAAACAAAAAGACAATATGTCACAAAAAATATATACAATGAGGTATAAATTTTTCATAAATATAAATTCAAGAGTTTAAAATCGAAATATTAGAAATTTGTGAGGGCTTGATGGTGATCAGATTTCACTACAAATTTGAAGTCAAAACCATCTTTAATGTTCAAAAGTGCACGTGCAAAAAGAACCTTATTTGCACAAACTTGGAGGCCATAAAATATTATATTCTTAGATTTTCTTTGGTAGGCACATGTCTCCCTATTTTGGAAATAAATCATAAAAATTTCAGCCCTAGATCATTAATTTTGGGTACTCACCAGTACTAAAAACCCGAAACCTCAAAGTGTGACAAATTAGCAAAGTTATGTTTTAAATATAAAATGAATTTTATTAATTTCCAAAAATAAAGGACATAATTATAATAAATTTATCCCTCTCCTATAAAAAGTTCAAGTTCATTTGGTTCTACCTTCAAAAGTGCTAACAAAAAACAACTTTGTTCCTTTGAATGAGACACAGTCTTTCTTGCAATCACCTAGATTTACAAGTTTCTTTTTGGAGTTGAATGGTAATCAAAGTTCTGTTCATATGTATTTTGGTCAACTCATTTTTCATTAAAAGAAAAAGCATATAGCTCTCCAATTTTGTCCCTATGGGAGACTACAGTAATCGTGTCCATTTGGATTTTGTGTGGTTCTTTGAACTCCGTAAATGGACTTAGGATTGCAATGGTTCTCTAGAAATGTCCCCCTATATTGTTGAATACTATTAATGAATGAATCTAATTTGCCATGTATCTAAAGTGCATGGTGATGATGTGGTGTTTATTGGAGTTATAAAATAGTGACTTTTCTATCAATCCTAGTCCTTTATTAGAAAAAAATTAGGTCTCTAGAAGGCAACTCCAAAGTCCTCAAAGAACCCCAAAGATTACATTTTATTTTGCACTTCCATTCAATTTTTTCCCTATTGCTACTCACTGTATGTTGGAATGTCAAATGATTGTCAATGTATGAGGTGGCTCAAAATCAAAATATTGCAAGTGTATTCTAACTTTGATGCATCTCAATCTAGATTATTAAACATCTAGCACTGTAATGCACCTTGCTCTTTAACCAAGTTGTCAAAAAAAAAATGTCCAAAATAGTCCTATTACCATCTACCATCAAGAATTTTTTTTATGACAATGTAAGAGACTTCTTTCATTGACATTTGGTGAGAATAAAGTTTGTTTCTATAATGAAATCAATTGTCCATCAGAAATCCTCAAAGGACGTGGGATAACTTGAATATGAGATTTTGATTGCTCATTGTCAAAACATAGGAATTGTGCTTGAAGCAAAATTTTAGATTTCATTTTAGCATAGTAGAATAATTTTTTTCTAAAAAATTTGATATAAAATAAGCTAGGAAATCAAACCAAATTTGATTTTCAAATATCCATTAGAAGTTTAGAGACTCTAATAAAAAGTTATAGACAAAATTCAGAGAGGGTGTTTGAAAATGTCAAAAAAAATGTACCTTCCAATCCTGTTTGAAATTAGTCCATAACTTTTAGCTGGACTCTAAAAATCTCAAATGGATTTTTGGAAATGAAAATTACATTGATTTTCTACATTAAATTAGTCTAACTTTTTGAAAAAAAATTATTCTTCTATACCTAAATGAGGTTTGAAATTCTACTTTGAACACAATTCCTATACATGTTTTATAATTTTGAGCAATTGAGCTTCTATCTAATCCTAATTACATATCCCTCATGGATTATTTTTCCTACTACTACCCCACTCATATAAAGAGATTCTCTTCTCCTCTTCAAATGCACCAAATTAAGTGGCTTTTGAAGCTAGTTGCCAAAAACATTAGAGAATTCTAATGTTTTTGGCAACTAGCTTCAAAAACCACTTTATTTGACTTAATTTTTTTCATTTGCCCTATAGACCCTATACTTTGATACACATGATTATTAAATCTACCCTTGATTATTAAATCTTGACATTCTTTGCAAAAGTCTGACAAAGTGAGCTTCCAAATAATAAGATTCTATAGGGCTAGTAGTGACGTAGAAATCTTTAAGGATGTCATAGCAAAGCAACTTTCTAAAGGTCTGATTTTTTCTCTGATGTCAACTCCAACTACTTTTTAAAGTTGTCATAATACCAATGTTTTATAGTTTTCACTTCAATATGGTGCAAGAGGATGCAATTGGGCTATAGGAGGGATCAGAATTAGATTGGAAGCAATTTTGTATATGCATACTTTAGTATATAAGAAATTATCTTGGCTTCTTGCTTCAATGACAAGTATTTAGTGTTGAAAGGTGTCAAAGAAAAACTACTTATTGTCTACTCTTATGAATTAGTGAGAAATTCTTTAACACTAGTAGAAAAATCAATTTTTCAGTTGTTTTGGTCGTGTTGATCTGATCAATTTTTGACAAAAATTTGTTCATTTCAACAAATTTTTGTCAAAAATTGACCGGATCAACGCGACCAAAACAATAGAAAAACTAAATTTTCTACTAGTGTAAAAATCTTTCAATGGGTCATTACAAGAAACACCTACAAGTTTTGGCTCAAAACAATCTATTTCGATGACTACTATGATTTATAAAACAAATAGTTTAAAAATGAAATAAAATATGGATAATTTATAAAACTTTGAAAATAGAATGTCTCAAAAATTTCAGACCTAGAAAAATTTATCTCTAAATGGTATGTACAAAAAAAGCATGATGGAAAATACCAAGAAAATAGACACTTTGATGTTGACTTTATCAAAAATACTAAAAATTTAGTAAGAAAATTTCGTTTTTTTGAATTTGAAGATGCTCTTTTTCAACCATTTTTATCTTTGGAAAAAATAAAATGTGTTTCCTACACTTGTGCAAAGGTAGTGTACATTGAGCACATGTGAAAGGTGGAAAGTTTATTATTTGTAGGAAATCTCTATGAGCTTGTATAACTTTAGCAGAGTTCCTTGTATTCCAATTTTGAGCTTCAAACTCACATTTTTGGATCAAAAATAGTACTAAGCCCTCTAAAATGGCCAAGGTAGACATCCAATCAGGGATTATTTGAAAGTAATAAACTAATTTTAAGAATGCACACAATTATTCAATGTCTACAACCAGTCGACTACCACATGTATCTTCATTTCAAATTTCAAGTAAAATTGGCATAAGACGCAAAAGTTATGAGTGAAAAAACACCTATCCAAGGCTAAGGGTATAATTAATTTTAATTAGGACAAATGTCTTTTGCAATCATCCCAATAATCAATAGTCAAATATACATGTAGAATGTGAAGCAACCTTGGAGTGACCACTAATAAATAAGACCCTCAAAGGCACTAAACTCTATCTAGTAAAGCTAGGTAAGTGTCTGAGACTAGAAATGTGAACTTACAAGCCTTGAACCTAGATGAATAGGTATATGTAGGTACCCTACAACCATTGAAGGCGCTTATATCATATGTATCTATAACATAGATTCTCTATAATCATAGAAGGTGCCTATAACATAAGAATCCATAATATAAGTACCAAGAATATAGATATCCAATAACCATAGAAGGTGCCTATAACATAAGAATCCATAATATAAGTACCAAGAATATAGATATCCAATAACCATAGAAGGTGCTTACAATATAGGTGTCTAGGCTCATTGGAGCAAAATCCTTGCTAGGCTCATATGCTAGCACCCGTGATATACACCTATGGAGAATTTCAAATTTTTTGAGCTAATGTTATAATTAATATGAATTTTCTTCACTTTTTCCTTAACTTCCAAAATGCCCAAGACTTTTTTTAAACTTCTTGGAGTTTACTCAGAACTAAACAATGAATCCAAGTCTTCGATTAGTTTTATAAAAAAAAATTTTAATTGTAACCGTATGAATTCAAATTAGATGTGTTGTGAATCACATAGGAAAATAAAATATAATAGTATCACTTATGGGTTGAAAGATTATTAATAATATTTGATCAAGAAGGCATTAAAACTGTGAAAGTAATTTGAATTCATACTTTTTACATGTCATTTCTAAAATTGAGGTCATAAAAAAAATATGAAGCTAAAGAAGATAAAATGTATAACCTTAATTAATATATGAGTTCTCAAAATCTATCCAACATTTTTTCTAACTGCATTTTCAATGTGAATTTTTTCTCAAGATCCAGACATTTAGTAGGTGATTGCAAGAAAGACCGATACTATTTTGTATCACAATGGAATTAACTCTCTTGTCATTTGCTGTAACTTTTGAAGCATGAATCCAATTTATTTGAAATTATTTTGAAAAATGGCTAACATGAAAGTATTCAGATCCTTTATTTTTTTTAAATTCAAAAATCATTTTATATTTAAATTTAAATTTAGTTAATTTGTCACACTTTGCAATTTAGGGTTTTTAGTATTAGGGAGTACCCAAAATTAATGATCTAGAGCTAAAATTTTTGTGGTCTATTTCCATAGTAGAAAATCATGTTTCTGTCATAGGAAATTTAAAAATATTTTATTCTATGTCTTTGGCATACGTGCTAGTTACAGGTCTCCTTTGGGTGCACATTTCTAATCATTGAAGATGGTTTTAAGATCATTCTTTTTGTGAAATCTCTTTACTATAAAGTTCTTCTAAAATTTTTAATTTTTAGTTTAAGAAAAAAAAAATCCTAATTTTTACAAAATAAAATGTGAAAGTACCTATTTTCATGAGATTTGGCACTTTTCATGAAATTTTCTAGTTATCCTACTTAGAGGATTTTTATACGCTTTTCCTTTCTGTAGTACTTTCTTTTTAAAGGTGTATACATTGAAGTGATTGAACATTATTTTCACATTTAAATTTTTTTCCTTCTAATTATACAATCTTTCCGAAATAAAAATGAGTACTGTGGAAAATGCTATAAAAAACGGTCAGTCTTTCTTACAATCACCTTAGTGTACAATATTTCTGGCTCATGTCCATGAGCCTCAAACATTAAAAAATTAAGATTTGCAATAGATGTTATCAACCCTTGGTCCTTGTATAAAATATTCAATAGAAAACTCACAAAGATTACTTTTCAAAATTTTCAATGCATAAAATTGACTTTGAAGGGAATCTAGCTAAGAAAAATAGTACCAAAAGTAATATTTTTATAAGATTTATTTAAACTCACAATTTAGTTGACACATAAATATGGTGTCTTTACTACCTTTAGGCTTTAATGGCGAATTTTGTTAAAATGGCAGTATTCCCAGTGCCATACTTTCCTTGTACCATATTCCTTATGCTATTTTTTCAGACCGTCCGTTATGAACATCTAGAACAGGTATAGATTCCAAACATCTAAGACTGTAGTAGATTTCAAACATCTAGGAACTGTATAGATTTCAAACTGATTGTTCTAAAAAATCTAGGATTGGTATAGATTTTAGATATCTAGGAAAGGCTTAGATTTTCAGAATGTACCACAAGTGTAGATTTCAGAACGGCCGTTCTAAACTGAAATAACGTGCCATTGTAATGGAATGCTGCCATTTTAACGAAATTCACCATTTTAGTACTTTAGGCATTTAGAAGTTAAACAAATCACTATGGTTTCAAGTTTAATAAAAAAATCTAAACATTTTATGACTTATAGATGACATATAATTCCACCTTTAGAAAAATAAAAAAAAATTCAAGAATGAATAGTTACAATATGGGGACAAACCAAGTGGAAGGATTTTGCATTTCGAACCAGTATTTTGTTCAAATGGCGGTATTTCACAAACTTGGCACTTTCACAATTAGATTGTGTGATCTGAAATCTATACCTATTCTAGAAATGAATGGGAAAAATGGTGTTTGGAATACCGCCATTTTAAAGGAATTTCCTGTTTCATTTCTTTGGTCGATCTTTTATTTCCAAGGTTAAAAAGAGTGACTTAGATAACCTTGGAAACAAAGAAGGATAAATCATTGAAATGTCGCCGTGGCACGGATGGATTCAGTGTGGTCTTCTAAAATATCATGAAATATCACGTAAAGGCCTGAAAGCAAAATACTGACTGACGGGCAGGAGGCGTTCTCGGGGGCAGCTCGAACACAATAGCCCACATCTTTCACGAGGGCAGTGAGAGACTTTGACGGCATGTTGACTGCATCCAACAACTTCCACAACAAGAAATGCCAAAGATAGAGAGGTCAGGCGGTCAGCCCACTTTTAGCTTCAATCATTAATGTGGTCCTGAGGCTAGAAAGGTCTGATCTACAAACTACAAACAACAAAGTGTTATCACCGCCAGTCGAGGCACTTGAGTGAGAAATTTATGAGCTTCATCAGTTTGGTAGGGCCTAGCTTGATGTTGCAAGCAAATCAGAAAAAATCAGAGTATATTAAAATCACTGAAACCCGCTTAGCATTTTTAGAAATGGAGTTGAGGGGCATCACCGACATGGTTTGCTTTCGTTTTTACGTCCACGTACTTCTGCAGCACATAAGTATGTATATATTCCAGGTTTTGGTGTTCAACTTGTTGACGCAGCTTTGCATCGACTGAAGCTGCATTTGAGGAAGTTTGAGTCGTACCTTATTCCAAAAGTCATTCCAAAAGTGTGCCAATGCTACAGGCAGTCAGGCACAGAGCCAATCGTACTGTTGCTGTAGCTGCTGGCGGTTATTGTTGGGTACATCCTAAATCAATGAAATTCCATTATACTGTGTAGATGAATGTCGCTTTCATTATATTGACGAAAATTCACAACGTCGGCCCTTTCAGATTGACATTGATCGAGAAACTTAAATCTTCATTCCTGCAACAGTTCAAGATATTAGAGCATTGTAGCTGAAAGAAACAATTCAAGGCATTGCAGCATGCAGCACCAGACTGGCTTAAAGACTTGACTGAACAATAATGGGCACAGTTCATAAGGCGGCCGAGCATGTTCGAGTCGCTGTTTTGTTGCAGCTATTCTTGCTACAATCAATGCCATTGATGACATGCAAGCAAAACCTGCCGCAATTCTCGAGCGCTTCCAGTGGTCCCAGCTAAGAACAAGCCGAGGAACAAGCTCCAACTCCTGTTGAGGGCTCCTCGTGCAGGGAGTGCAACAAATTAAAAGCACGATCCGACGATGAGCCGAAAGTGAGCGTAAGTTATTGAACCAGTTGAAACTTGAAAGCTCATCACGCGCCTGAATGGAGGAGACTTGCTCGCAAGCCAACATCAAATGTTGACAAAAGCATCGATACAGAATCTCTGATTTTTGACAAATTGAACTAAGTAGTTAGCGTGAAAGTACTCAAAGTAGAGCCTAGTCATAAGATATGTAGTTAAAGCCGTGGGAGTACGTAACGAGTAACGACGAATGTTTATTTCCATAACATGAGTCTTCTATTTTTCATGTTATCACACACAAACACACAAACACTCATGCTCTGAGGCCAAAGGCGTTAAATTGGTGCGATTTTGGGTGCCAAAAGTTATGACATTCATCACCACAAAGCTGAAGAAACGAGGACTGGTCAGTATAGATATACGTTTTAGGTTTTGACCGACTAGCCCTGACATAGCCGAAGTCGTTGAATTCTGCCAATTCATAAAAATCCATTGAGGTTAATCGAGTCTTGTATCTAGCTCAATGACACTCAAGAAGACCCTCAAAAAATGAAACCATACCATAATGTTAAAAGGACAAATTTATGAGAGATAAATGAGAAATAAAAGTGTATCGATGCTCACTATTTCCAATGCCGGCTTGCCAGCTCTACTGAAATGAGCTCGCATTGATTTCATGATGCTGCATCAAAGCTAAGTACAGAATGACATCTGATCGCATCGTACATTGGTTCGATTCGGAGTCCTAAAATTGTGACATTCAACTGCGCAAAGGTGCAAAAATTAGAATCTGGCGGTATAGACTAACGTTTCAGGAAGCCCTCCTTGAAAAGTGTCACTGCCGTGAATTTTCCCCAGCTATTACGAAAATGATATGAATGAAAAGCAAGACAGCATATTGACTTCGACCTGTCAGCATTGACTGAGCACTACTTAGTAAGTGAAAACTCACAACAATGAAGTGTGCTTTATATTCCACAGCAGTACGTTTATATCAGTCCTGCTTGAGGGCGAGTGACAACTAGTTACTAGCTACTAGTAGATAGATGCTAAGGATATCATAGTTAGTAATTGTAACTACAGTATCCTCAAGACAGCTTCCCACAATGCCCCTCACAACACATCAGAGGGCATTCACCTTTAACACTACCTGAAATGGCTGAAAGGCTCTAATCTCATAATTGCTTAAATGGCGAAATTGGCGCAGTAAGCTCCAGTTTCTCGAATGAAACCCCGATCAGACGAATGTGTAGGTTGCTATGATACTGGAATGCCCTGCAACATCAAAGCGGACTACAGACCGTATGAGTACATTAAGAAAGTAGAGAGCGTGAAGGAGATAGAAAAGAGTATCTACAATCTTGTGAGCTCTTGTGACTTTCATATCCCCAACAATTCCAACAATTCAGTTGCAGAAAACAAGGTAATCAGATCTGTAATTAATTGATGTTATCAGATGAGACTGTGAGACTGGCTAGTACTGTCTCTAGTACTTACTGGTCATCCTGCGATAACCCTCTAACAATTTTCAACATGACATCATGTCATCCTGAACTGCAGTCAATTCCAGTCTGTAATATCTTGGGATGTCCAAGAATGATAGAACATAAGTACAACCTTAAAAGAAAGAGCAACCTACTACTAATGCCAGTCAGATATTCAGATATTAAGCAACTGGTCTCTTAGTTCTAGCGATAATGGGCTAGAGATTGATCTCCAACCCATAATCACTAGAACTTGAAAAAAAGCATGAAACATATGATCAGTATTTGTTTATAATAATCATAGTCACTAGAACTTGAAAGAAAGCATGAAACATATGATCAGTGTTCATATATATTTTATAATAACCATAATCACTACAACTTAAAGAATGCATGCAACAAATGATCAGTGTTTGTTATAATATATGCAACTGTCAACTATCAACTGCTTGAGGCAAGTGTCAACTGCAAGCGTACAAGGTTCATATATTTCTTGCTATAAGTTAAATGAGGTAAGTTCAGAGCACGTTCCCTCAAACTCGTGAAGTAATTCATCTCCAGTCAACCGCTAATATCTGCGTTCTGCCGTCCTGAGGCACGTACGTGAAATATTGGTCAGGAGCCCATGAGAAATCTATTTTGCAGCCAACAATGAACGAAAAGACTTAACGAAAAAGAAAGAAACAACAAAACAAAGTGGTACGACTCAGGAACAAAACAGTTGTTCGAAGCTCCAATTATGAACTGAATGTTCAACATGTACTCCTTCACTAGTAGAAAGGTAAGGGTAAAACGTCCAACACCCCAAGCATGCCATGAAAACTTCGAATGATACTTACTTATGGTGTGCCGTTCTTGGGTCCTTTTTGATGTCCAACTTGGAGAGTCTTCTACCCCGTACCTTTCTAATAGTGAGCAGTGACTAGTGAGGCTGAGCAACCGAAAGGCATAATAGAGAACACACTTGACACTTCTCTAAAATATTAGATAACTTAGTTCATACATTCATACATAGCAAAGCAGCACACTGAACAAAGCAATTATTGCTATTCCGCTTCCTCCGAAGCGATGATTGCGTGTGAACTTAGAGGCATTCTAGGCAGAAATGACAGACGAAATGACGAATGGAAAGAAAGGCTGACGTTCTTTCTTATTGTCATTTTCGTTAAAGTGACGTGTTTCGAAGCACCAACTGTGACGTTCAAATGCCAGAGCTCTGAAAACTAAGGACTGGTTCCGATCTGAGGAGATTCCAGCCTGCGAGCTAATCATACACTCAATTAACGAGTATGAGGTTGTAGCGTTTTCATACTAGTCCTGCATTTAAGAACACCAGATCATACATGATAAGCTGCCGACATTAGACACGATCTACTCAATTGTATGAATCGCAATTCGTATCACATTCCTAGGTAATAAAACAAGAATGGATAGATAATGTCCAGGAATGCACAGGTACTTACATAAACCATCAGCAACAACACGATCCCTTTCTTGATCTGTAATAATGAAAAAGATCAGTCGCTCGTACACACTTTCAATACAGTCTATTCGCATTGGAGTCCTCAAGAAGAAAAGACTAAGCTGAACTGGAATCGAGGTTTATTTATCTTTGAGGTTCTCCAATATTTCAACAATCTTCATCACTGAACCGACGTCGCAATCCTGCACAACAGGTTCGGTAATCAGCAGTAAGGTATTAAAGCTGCAGCAAATTCCATTTACGTACCACTCTACGTACACTGCTGTATGAAATAGAGAGGCTACAAATGAATTGATACTGAAAATTATAGGGATGCGCTCCTAGTCTGCCCAAATAATCCAGCTGGTATTACGGTAAAATCCAAACCTTTCATTTGAGCCAGTCGTTGAGAATCGGATTCTAGCACACTAGCTTTCCTTCTGTGAATCAAACGGCCATCACTATACGACCAACCAGGCAATGAGTAGCACGAGCATACTCAGAACCACGATTGCATTCCCTGCTTCAACCAGAATTCAAACCAGGCATACTGACAAGAAGAAATCGGTCTAACACAACTGGACCCTCTTTTAATTCCACATTCCACGATTGTCCTATGAATTTGACTGTCATGATTGTCATGTTTTATACACACTTGACTCAGTTGACTGGATTACCTCTACATATATGCCAAGTTGCGAACACAAGTACAAGTGAGTGCATATACACGCCCATTCGTCCCTCAGACAGTGTCGCTAGACTAAGTCGAATGTAAGTGTATAACTCAATATAACAAAATAACAAGCACGCATATTCGTATGAGAAGTATTTAAAATAATCCTGACCAAAACGTCAACAATCAAACAATCTGCGCTAAAGATATTGACCTGAAACAATAACACACTCAGTCACTCAGTTGGGAATCATTCTTCAAAATGCGCAAGCGCTCCCTGCCATACTTTCAGTCCTTCAAGGTGCGTCCGAAAAACAATTTGCGGTACGAAGTCCTTCTAACAAAAATCATTAGCGAACGTAAGTAGGAGAGCATATCTGATTCCCACATTACTCGGTGCTAGCTGTAGTTGCAATGATCTGTGCCGCAACATCCTGTAAGAGGTACAGCTTCATTCTCCAAGTAGAAATTAAACAGACATGGATACAAAATTAACGTGTCATATGGTGCTGTCAAAAGAATTTGCAGTAAAATCCAGAAACATTTCTCGACTCAGAATGTGCATACATCTCCCGTCTTAATTCATACTATAGTACATAGAGTAGCAATATCAAGTCGACAGCTTTTACACCGGTAGTAATAATTGCTCGAAATCAATGATCCGCACCTTAGAATATATCGCCACCGCCGAGTTGAAGCAATGGCTGATAACGGAATCTAATTCAACCTGTCTACTCACAGCTCCTACTGTCGCTCGTCTGAATTTCGTCTCATCAGGCCAATTTCGGCATTACCAAGATGCAGTTGGAGCCGCTCAAGCGATCATGTGCACGAAAAGGTGTAATCGAGAATTGTTAAATCAGAAAGCAAACAACCAGAAATTAATGTGGCCAAAACTCTGAATTACATTCACCACACATTCACCACAGATGAGATTAAAACATCCACAAATTTTGGAAAATCCAAGTCGCTTCAATGCGTATGTAAGATAGTGAAAAGTGAGTACATGCTCGTGTTAACTAGCTTTATCACTTCGCAACTGACCCTCCGCAACTGGCCCTTGTGTAGAGCGTACTAGAATGAACCAAATAAAGTAAATACGCCTGAGCATAGCTCTACGAACAACAGGCCGCACTATCATAAAGTAGCTGAAAACATTACAACAGATCAGGCCACTGAAGCCATGGTGCCATTTGCGCTTCCTAGAGAAGTATGCTAAGTTAGATTTTGTGATGACTACTGTTTCGTAGCAGATTCAAACAAGTGCGTGACCAGCATGACACGCAGTACTTGCTAATTCCACATGACCGAAGTATCGCTTGAATATGAATACTACAGCCAACTCTGGAGTCTTGAGAAACTGCATGCAACTGATTTATCAATGCACTTCTGAAATGCAATGAAAGCATCACATGATAATAATTGGTTCCAACTTGTCGTCCCCGAAGCTGCCGCGGCTAGAGTAGGATTCAATCGGAGGGAAAAAGTGCAAGACGTGAACAAAGCAAGGATGATAGCAAGTCAGAACGGCATTGAACCGCAATTCGTCCGTTTAGTTACAGCAGCGGCTATGATCAATTGATGACACATGTCACGGCAGTAACAGGATACGCGGTAGTGCGGTACTGCATCGGTGAGGCCCCTCATTTTGCCAAGTTACATGTGGCTCAACTGTCAAGAAAAATGGGGAATAAACAGTTCCGGAAAGTTGAAAAGAACGATCGTCGAAGGTCGTCGACCTCAAAAAGGGCACATCCAAGTAGGGATTAGAAGAGAGATAGACAGCCCAGTCCACCAAGAACCATTTAACAGTAGTTGTGAGAAAGTAGCTTGGGCTGTGCTCTCTCTCTTCGAGTCCCGGCATGGATGTAATAAAACTGTGTTGAAGATATCCTTCAATTCACCAGATGATGTACTGGACAAGCAATAAAGTTCTTTGTTCGACCGTCGATGCTTGCATTTCAACGAGTAGGTCGAACTTCGGAGAGCGAAACACTCAGACTGGCACAAGAAGAGAGAGAGTACAGCCCGTTCCAACTAAAAATCGATTCTCGGGCTGTACTCTCTCTCTTCTGATCCCAGCGTGAGTGAGAAATTGCACCGAACCAAGAAAGATTGCTCCAAGGGACTTCAACTCCTCTCGAGGATGCTGCATCTTCATACCTGCAAGAACTACCTACACAAGAACGTGAAATAACACCGGGATTTTAAAAATGGATTCTTAGTGCTCAGAAAATTGAGTATAACGGTGAGGAAGGTGAGAACTAATCGCCTAACCGGACGCGAGGATAGCATCCACTCCATTCAGCTTCAAATATATCTCGAAGTTTGTGTTTAAGTAGGAAGCAGGCTTCTACCAGTAATTGCTCAGAATCCAAGGCGGATTCCATCAAGATAACCGATCTTTAAGTACAAGACTTACTTGAACGGTTGTCGGGTCTGAATAACCACATCATCGTGATGTTTTGTCCGATTCGTACTTCGAATCCTTCTTGGATTCAAAGTACGTCAGATGGAAAGGTGAGGTGATCACTGACAGGAGTGACAGCGCATGCAACACTAAAAAACAAAACATAAAATATTTGGCAGGTCACATGTATGTGTCAAGGCCAAAATTAGCGCACAAGTTCGCTTGTCCAAAAAGGAAACTTCAAAATGCAGTAAGGCACAACCTCAGTGCAACAGCAGAAGAGTCAAGCATCTCCGCGTTCAGAAGAAAGATCCCTTAGCTCCCAGCCTTTCAATTCCCATCAACAGGCGCACAAACCACAAGGTTAAACGAAAAAAGAAACCGAAAATAGTAAGTTTCAAGAAAGTGGAGGCAGAGACAAGCAAGGGAGCTATGAAGGCCGCTCTGACTTCTTCCTCGACCTCCACATTACCTTTCATCTTGACGCCGTTCAAAAGAATTTAAAACGGCTGACGGCCAGCCTGACGCGTCGCAAGAGCATCTTGAACCCTGAGCATCCACATTGACCATGATCATCATCACCGCATGCTGGAAATCAGCTGAAAATCTCAAAAATCTCCGTCTCCGTTCAAGAACGTACCGACGCAGGGACAGTACCAGCCAGCAGTACCACCACCACCACCACCAGGAAGATAACGAGCAGTACGTACTCATCAGCGGGGCGCATGTCAGAGAAGGACGAAAGCCGAGGCAGAGGCCAAAGCGAGAATGGGAAAGCCGGGAAGCGAAGGCAGATTCTTCTTCTTTCCAAGAACGGCAGGAGGAGTCCGAAAGAAAGAAGGTGGTACCGTATATATACCGTATACGGGCAGGTTCGTCGGGCAGGTTCGTCGTCTCTGCCCGGCCTACCCGGCCCTCGCAGCCGTCGGCCGTCGCCGTACCCGGAATTCAGCAGCAGGGCTTTTGTCACCGCCGGGCGCCGGCTGGTGGGTGGTTGCCGCCAGTCGCGTCGCCGTTCTCGTCCCCCGCCGGTTTCGCACAGCAATGGGTCATGGCCCCACAGCGCGGGTGGGCGCCCCTGTCTCATTCGGGCGTCGCTTTAGACGTCGCTGCTGGACTTGCCTTGCCGGACTTCAGTTGCCGTGTGGCAAGCTTGCACTTGCCCACTCTCGAGGCTCTCTCTAAAAGCAGACGAGCCTGATAAGGAGATCCAGTCCCAAGGAGCGATTCCACCGCCCCTTGCTTTCCTTGCGCTTCTGGCCTGGCTTGCATGGGTTAGACGGTTTTGGATTTGAAATAGGCTTCAATAAATCATATTTGTTACAATAGAGTTAATTTGTAATGTAATGTAATGTAATGTAATGTTATGCAAAAAAATCGTTTATGTGGTGCCCCTTTAAACACTATATTTATTTTAGAATGCATTTGTATTCGTACACTACTTCAATGTTTTTTGGAAAGACATCATGCAAGGCATGGCTTGTTCCATTTTTCCATTTGAATTTATTGGAATGCCTATAGGGCAAGTTGCATGCATTTTAATCACATTGAATTGTCTTCTTCCTAAAAAGAAGTTTAGATTCCACCCTTGCAGAAAGAGGGGATTCCAACACAAATGAATATCTCAAGTAGTGCAATTTTTGGTTTAATCCCCTTTTATTTTGCAAAGGTGCAACCTAAATACCTAATCCTCCAAAAAAGAAGAAACCAACTGAACATGATTAGATTGTATCATTTGCATGCAACATGCTTTCTTGACATTCCAAAATCAAAATCGGAATAGAATCCAAAAGCTTTTTACAACAAGAGTTAAAAGATTTTCCAAAAAAGAAGGGGGTTCACATTACTTCACAATTGAACTCTAATGTATCAAATAAAATTCAAGTAGTATTAAGTCCATAATCTACACAATGAGTAAGCTACTTTCTCTCATAGTTGATTGATAGTTGCCAAATATTTAAATAATCATAAATAATGCTTGCCATGTGCTAAAAAAATTAAAAAATGAATTTTTTATAGGATTTCTTTTTTGTTCAATTTTTAGAATTATTTTTTGTCCAACTCGCCCTACAACTACAATGGTACAAGATGAGGCACCAAGCAACAACATCAAAGCTTGGTATTCAACACTATAAGAAACCCGTTTTTTTTTTATGTCTGCCCAAAAACATGCGATGTCCAAGGCCTAACATACTATGTCTGCTGAGACATCAAGACGTTAAAGAAGAGGATTGCAGTTTAGGGTAAATTTCCAAGGATGTTCTAGATGACTACAGAAAATTTGAATGGAATTAGTTGGTGTTCCTGAGGACATCAAGATTTTTGATGACATTTTTAAGGACTCACTGATGTCCAACAAGGCATCCGCAAAAACATGGATGGCCACGTCAGCTTTGGGGGAAAAATTTCAAGGAGGGTAATTTTTTGAAAATCACTTTTTTCTTAGATAAAAGTCTAACCAAAGTTAAAAAAAAGGAATTGGGCAACTTTTGGGCAGCTTTTGGAGAAAATAAGATGACATGGCACATGACATGGCATGCCACATGTAAATTAGTTGACATGGTATAAAATTATGCTAATGTGGCATGCCATGTCAGCATAGCGGGGCTGTCTCTTTGCATTTTCTACACTTATTTTGGAGATGTCTAAGTAGACGTAGAGATGTCATTAGAGACATCCTATAAAATATTGAGATGTTTTTTTGGATGTTTTTGTAGACTTTTACATGTTTTAAGAAACATAGTCACAATTGATATAACGTTTGCGGAGACGTCATCAAAGCGGCCTTTGAGACATACAAAAAACATTTTGCTAGACGTTTGTATGTTGCTCCACCAAAATTTAAATCCAGTGTTTTCAATGTCCCATATAATTTGTCTTCCCATCTACCACTCCACTTGTATAAAGAGCTCGTCTTCTCCCCTCCATAAAC
Source organism: Neckera pumila (assembly GCA_963969595.1). Taxonomy (NCBI): domain Eukaryota; kingdom Viridiplantae; phylum Streptophyta; class Bryopsida; order Hypnales; family Neckeraceae; genus Neckera; species Neckera pumila. The sequence goes on along the minus strand of OZ018415.1, from coordinate 2,845,081 downwards.
TCACATCAAGTGGCTTTTGAAACCATGTGACATAATTGCCAATTATGATATATTTTGTACGGCGTATTATATATGGTATATGATGTATGCTGTATAATGTATGGTATATTATGTATGATGTATGGTGTATGGTGTATGACATGTTATATTGGACATTATGACATGCATAAGGGACATCATATGAGACATGTGAGACTGTCTATATTAACATCATGCTGAATAGTCCTTCCATTCCATGAATGTTTAATGTGACATCATTTTGTTCTCCTAGATCATACCAAACATTGTTAGAGGTATTCATGATGAAAAGTAGATGTTTACATTCATGTCACAAGAAATTTGGACGTCTAAGGTGATGTTTCAAAATACGTCTATGAAAACGTCTGGACGTCTGAGTTGATGTTTTAGAAAACGTATAGATGTCTATGTTGACATCTTCAAAGATAGTAAAAAAATTCTTAGACAACAAAAAAATATGTTGACATGGCTTGCCACATCATCCTTGCTGGATGCCACGTCACTTTTCCTGCCGCCACGTCACATGCCACCTCAGATGCCACGTCATGGTCAAAAATGGATGAAAAAGCTTCCTACATGGCTGCTGTGCACTTGTGGCGCTTAGGTGGCAGCCACATGGCGGCCTTTGAGGACCCCGTTGATCCATTTTTTTTGGACATCCAGTCCCCCAGCATGTTGATGTTCGACGTCAACTCTGATGTTAAACCCGAGTCTTGAGCAACGCAATTTTTTGGACGTCCACGTAGACATTTCAAGACACCAGTTGCGACATCAGCACGCAGAATCCAGGGATAAAAAAAAACACGGGTTTTTTATAGTGCAAGTATCTCCTTTCTCAAAGTGTTTAGGACAATGTTTTATCCAAATAGTAACTCAAGTTGAATTTTGACATCAAATAAGCTATTTCAATAGTCATCTAGATGTTACATTGGAAGTTATTATTGGAATAAAAATACAAGTTGTTCTATTCGATGTCATCCTAAATCCGTCTGCTAAAAATATAAAATGTTACATAAAACATAGGATTCTTATTAATAGTGTTTATAATCAATTTGATGAAATTAAGGTAAATAATATATTTGAACAAAGATATAAAAAACACATAAAAATTAAAAAAACATCTACATGTTAAAGATTTAGCCCATAAGAATGCCCGCACCATTTGTGGTCATATTCATTTTCAATACTTTAGGCAATGCTTTTGAGCTTAAATTTTATTTTTAATCCAAAAATTTTTTATTCTTCTTATTTTTTTGTATATAGTGATATGGATTATCCTTTTGTAGGTGTATGAAAAATTTTGATTTTTTTAAATTTTGATTTATGAGATGAAAATTAGGAAGTATTCTAGTTTGCGGATAGTTATAGATTCCCTATTCTAAAATGAACTTTGGATTCCTTTATTTAACTCAATTTTTAATGTTTTTTGAAAAAAAATAAAAGCATAGGATAGAGATTGTTTATTACAACATTACAACTGTTGGAATTGGCATTTTTCAATTCCATAATTAAATTCTTAATAATTTAGTGTTTTTCATCATTCTCTACTTCTTTCTAGTTACTATTTTTTTCCTATATGTTGTACAATTCCAAGGGATCTGAAATTTTTCAAGCATGTAGCCAACTTGCTTGAAGAATGAATCCAAGGAGTTACCACCATTTTGGACCATTTTTCATGAAAATGTGACCTTGTGAAGTGCAGCTGCCCGTTTTTTCATAAGGCCAAAAATAGGGGTTTTGTCAGTTCAAACGCTAAAATCTTCCAATCTATATAGTGAAATTCTTTCTACATGTTTTCAAATAGGCTTACTACAAGATCTTATGATTACATGTGTCCAAAAATGTTTTTTTTCTAAAATTTGGTACTTGTATTAGAAATGGCAGTTTTGGAGCGTTTTTGATGAAAACATAGGCTCTGACCTTTAGCAGTTAAGATGAAATTTTAGCCAATCATGAAAAAGATTACATTCTAGAAATATAAAACATACTTTTGGTGAATTGTGAAAGTGATATTCTTTTAAATCAATTAGACAAATGTATATAATTATTTTTATTTTAATTAATTGTATAGGTAAAATCTATTTGTAATTCATGATATAGTCACTTATGATGAAAACTGAAAAAATTTGTTAAACACGTATATTTTGGGCACACCTAAGTTTGTCCATGCTCCATTTGGTTAAAGGTGAAATAAATGAAGGGATTCCTAACATAATATTCTTGGAGCAATGAATTCAGTATCTTCCAACAATTACACTTACTATATTCATTATTTTATTTCTAAGATTAATAATGTTAGGAAGCCGAAAATTTATTTTGTTTTGGTATTCCTAGGTGCGCATTATGTATATTGTTGACATAAGATGTATAGGTTGACTTATGCATGTCTATCCAAAGGTAGCACCTACTTCTTTTGTCCTCCCTTCACATAACAAGAACTACTCCCTAATAGACTCTTCATTTTGATGGTCTTTTGATGTACGTTTACTTTGATTGAAATCTATCCCTATGTTAGAGTTTTTTGTTTCAATGAATAATTTTTTAAAATAAAATATTATAGATGATTAATAATCAATGATTAATTGAAATGAATGTTGTTGTACATTTAATATTTTAGATATAACCTATATACTAAACTTAATTTTTTTAAAGTAGTTTTTCTATTATAAGCTTATCTTACAAGATCCATGATGGATTTTAAATTTGCCATTTCTAAACTTATAATCCAAATTGTGTATATAGGAGACATTTTGGTTAATGGAAAGTACATAGAACTTGTCTCAATAAATAACAATTCATCTAGTAAGATCTATTTGATAAATAAGAAAAAATGACTTTGTTGATGCTGATACATACAATTCTAGTAAATTATAATTCAAGTTATCAAAAAAATGAGGTAATATTGGTTTATTACTATTATATAAATTATAAGCAATCCACATAATAGTAAAAATCACAATACGAAGTTCTAATTTTATATATTGATACCTTAAGATAGACTGGTTGTTTGTTTTGTTTGTTATGATGAGATCTCCCGGGCCATGCATCCTCCGGTCGCGTGCTTAGTATCATTGGAAAGCGCTTGGCGCTCGGCTTGGCAAGGAGGGATGCATAGGCTTTGTTTTGTGGCATTTGGACCAATAGTGGGAAAGTTATAGATTTTTGAGTTATTTTTGAATTTAAAAAAAATAAAATTAATTTTACTTTTGTTTTGGTTGTAGCAACAGCACAGGGCACACTAGTATATATCCATCCATCCATCCATCCATCCATTACTTTAAGACAAATTGTTTGTTTGTTTGTTTTGTTTTGTTTTGTTTTGTCTTGTTTTGTCTTGTTTTGTCTTGTTTTGTCTTGTTTTGTCTTGTCTTGTCTTGTTTGTCTAGATCAATGCTTCAAGTTTAAGACCATGATTGTATACTTGATGGATAATCTAACTTTTATTTGTACAAAGGTAGGAGTTACAAGAGCAAAACATTTTGGACTTTAAATCATGACAAAGAAGACACTATAAGTTAATATTCCAAAGATAAATGTTAAGTTTTCCCACCCTCCCTCCCTCAGAGATTTTGATGGAATTCTAAGAATCTGTACAGATTGAGCAAACTTGTGCAAACCTGTAAGCTTTAACCCCATACTGCCTGAGCAACCAAATATGGTCGCTCCAAAATTTCAGGCTCATTTGGGCATGGACAATGAAATTCCTTTGACCGGTTAAATTTTTTTTACGGGCAGTATTGAAGATTAACTATTGGAAACTTTTATTTTTCACTAAAAAGGTAAATATTTGATTTTTGAGAGGTCCTTAAAGGCATATAAGTATCATTAGTGGAAGAGTAAAGCTTGCAAATTTTACTTGATTTCCCGGCTTTGAACAAAGCTTGCCAATTTCACTTGATTTGAGATCTACAAAGTTCTACTTATCCATTTGCTTTGAAAATGGTCCCAGTGGAAAGAATAAACTATTTTCATGATTTTCACCATTGACAATTTAAACATGCAAGTGTTGATTTGGAGTTATTTACAATTTCTTTGTATCAAATAAAATTGCGTTTCAACAACTACAAGGTGGATTGTGTAATGAATTTGATAGCTCTTCATTTGAACTTAATTTTTTTAGAAGTGCATTTTAGTGTGCTAACGCAATTTCAAATTGTTCATGCCACATCCAAACCCAAAAAACTCTAATATGCAAATTTCTCAAACATTGTAGGGAGGGGCAGCATATTAAAAATAAGATATTTATATTTCTCTTGTTATAATCTCACAACTCTTATACAATTTTACACTCAAAATTGGTAAACACACTAATAAGCAAGCTCTCTAAGCATCTGTATGGTTGGATTTTGAAAAACAAACAATTTGCTTCATTGGAGATAACTATATGCTCATGCTCTTTTTGGAAAAACACACTTGGAAAGGCTTAGGCACTTAGGGGTTAATGCTTGGTATGCCACCATTCTCTTCGCTGAATCAGTTCATTCAGTAGTTGTTTAATGAACAAATTGGATTGTTCAGTAGACAGTTCAACTTCATTAAGTTAATCAGTGCCTAATATATTTAATGTGATAAAGCCTGATTACAAAAAATTACAAACTTAGACCATCTGCAATGCTATCACAATACATGGCCTAGTATTGGTATAGCTAACTTTTGAATGCTAAACAATTAGAATTTGAAAATTGTCGTATTAGAAGCACATCCGAAAGAACTTGGAGAAGGAACAAAAAAATTTCAAACTTGACATTGGACAAGTACTTCAAAAGCAAGGTACAAATCTGAAATTATAGAGGTCTTAGCAAATTACGGTTACCAAAGCAACATTTGGCCATTGACCCTCCACATTTGACGATTTTTAGAGGGTCAATGGCACACTAGTTCACCTTAAAATTGCATATTTGTGTACAAAAAGTGCTCCCATTACTTTATGAAACTAAAAGATATGAAGATATGTACAAGTGTGTGAGAAAAATGGCCTAAAGAATTGCTCTCAAACAAATTTTGAGGTTTACCCTCTAATGACCAAAGGAGGTGTATTTTCAAAATAGGCCAAAACTGCTAAAATTTTGAGCAACCTTTTTTCTCATTTTTCCTTGAGATCAAAGAGAATGTAACCATAGGATCTTGCAATTTATATTGAGAGCGAGAAACTCAAAAACTCAAAAACTCAAAAACTCAAAAAAATTTTAATTATTTGATTGCACAGTTTAGTAGATATTTAAGTGAAGTTTAATTTGGGTCCACAGAAGAACAGGGCAATTCACTTTGAAGGAGCATATCTTAGTGAGAATATTTTGAATTGCTGACCTTTTTGTTCTCCGTGAAAGACAAGAGAGTTGAAAATGCTTATCTAAAATTTTACAACATTTCAAGTATTTTCAATTCATAATAGAGCTTGCAATGCACGGTGGTTACTAAAATGAAAATAGTGTTTGTAAGAAAAATATAAATGGGACACTTGTCTTCCCCTTGAGCTCCTTGGATCTACCCTTTTTGAGGTAAATCTCCCTTTTTTGAGGTAGATCTGACCTTTTTGAGGTGGGCGAGAATCACATTGGTTGGCTGACCTTTTTGAGGTCATATTTATATCAATGGAGAATGTTTTATATGTAGATCCAATCAAAGAATTTGAAAATACAAAGTTACCATATTATCCTACTCAAATTTTTGCCAACAAAAATGTGGCTTCTTGGTTTGGTTTTCAAGAGGCTTGAGGTTCAAGTTGAGATTTTAAGTAAGATTTATTAGTTATAAAAACACAAACAGATTATCACAACATGAATTGAATGCATAATTACAAAAGTTACAGATCAACACCATGAAATTACGCAAGCATTTTAGTATTCATTTTTCCTAATTATCCAAAATCTCAAAAACGCTCTAAGTTGTTGAATCCCTTGGTTCAATATCCTATCCCACAAGGCTAATACCTAGATATGACCCTTGCCTTGACCATATATTAGCTAGTAAATATATACTACTCGGCATGGTAGTTGAAAGCCGCTACATGTTGAAAGAATGCAAATAAAATATTTTCCATTTTTGCGGGGCACTGGTGAATTTTTGGCCCTACCAATTTCCTTCCAATTTTGAATCCTTTATTTTCAAAATTTTCAAAATGCAACAGTTTTTTCCCCAATTCCAGTGTTAAAGGGCCTCTTTAGAGCCAACTATTGTCATTGACAATTTGGAGCTCCTAGACCTGGAGGGTGGCTGGATGCTCAATAGCCTTGCATGTTTTCATCAGGCAAGTTTTGGATGAGAGCAGCTTCCGGATTCCCCGGATATGCAACTTCCATATTATATGGCTTGGATTATAATCACTTATAATGCATTTTCGTCTAATCTCGAGGAATATAATTTATTTTAATGCATAAAATTTTGAAGCACTTTTGACAATGAATCTAAAAATGTAATTTTATATATGAGATGAATATTCTTTGGGACAAAAGTAGCATTAAAAAACTAATTTATTGAATTTTAAAAATGCATGTATCATGGTACAATTGCTATCCAACTTTTGGGGCTTTTTGATGAAAAATTAATTTTAATTGGAAGGAACTAATTGTATGGAATTAAAAAAATATGCATAGGTGTTTCAGTTGTTCATATATATTGTGAGTTTTTGTCTAATATATATACAATTCAACATTCAGCTGTCCTCTAAGCTGTTTTAATGCCACTGACTCCTGCATATAATATAAGAGTTACGTATCCGGGCTGGATTCTCCATTGCAACTTCCAAATTTGGTGGAACTACCACAACATTTATGTCTACTTCTTATATTTAAGACCCTCCAACCACCCATCCATCCAGGCCTTCTAGCTCTGGAAAGGTGAAAGAACAAGGACCGGAGGTTGGAGAGTTGGTTGAAGGCTCAATCGGAGTTCCAGTGGCAATGGCAATACAAGCTCATAGCCCTTATACATGTCAATGGATTTTGCATCAATAGCCCTTGATCTAGTGGACATTGGCTCATTGTCATTACAAATAGATACTTTATTCACATCAGTTTTCTTTGAAGACTGGAGTTTCTATCTATTTGTTAATGGATGAAGAAACTTCAGCGGGGGGCTACAACTGCAAATAGTAATTGTACTTTCATGTGGACCAAGTGGGTAGGGAGGGACGCAATAAGAATTGGACATGTATTAATTAGATTCCCCAACATTGATTTGTCTCCACCAATAGGATTGTCGACTAATATCGGTCAAACTTCTATTCCTCCTCTCCCACTTGCCCACCCAGGCAAGATAATTGGCTAATGGAGCCTATTTTGTCTTATTGCTTGAATTCGCACAGATCTTGCCCACCGCTCACTAGTAAGCTAACCCAGGGTTGTTTTTTTTAACGATTTTTTGCTGAAAAGCGATGATTTTTTTTCTCAGAGAATATTTTGGCAATATATTCTTGCTCTCACAGAGGATGAACCTATGAAACCAAAAAATGTTGCCAAATTTGAAGACCATATCGCTCTATTTTTTATGAATGTACAGTAATTTGGATGAATGTACATTCTTTTGGATGGAAAACTAAAATTTCATCCCTATATAACAAATTTCATCTATTCCATGGATGATAATAGCTTCTTCACTACAGTGATAAAACAACCTTGAGCTAATCCTAAGATCATTGCCACTCGGCTGGGAAAATGCCAGCTAATTTGCAAGCCTGTCAATCCAGTTTGCAAGCCAGGGAAGAAAGGTCGCCCCACCTATAGCTTGTTAAGAGGCCATTGCCACCCAATCGGCTACGTCCACATTCCTGGATCAAGTCCGTGTTTGTTAAGAAAGTGCAAAAGGTACTTGTCTCATGCAGTTTGCAAGCCGCCCTTTGGCTGCAAAAGAGCCCGATTTTGCAAGCCACTAGAGACTTTTGGCCCGAACTCTTAACAAGTTCATCCATTATGCAAGACAGGTGGGGCAATTTTGCAAGCCGGTGGCAACAAGTCATCCGAATTACAAGAACAAGTCATCCGAATTACAAGATGGGTGGGGATGCTCTTAATAACTTTGAACTAGCCGCCGTTTTTTCAAATCATTGCCCCAGTGTATCATGATTTCATTTCTGGAGCATAAAGTCAACTCTAGCCGTCTCCAGCAACATCAAACTATCAAAGCTCAACCAACCCAAATAACTGATGACGAGCGGAGCGTAAACACCGGGAGAGCTCCGTTACACTCCCGGTGCACTTTGACGGCAGCTTCAGCATCTAAATTGAGAAACGGATCAGTTCACGACGTCCGTGGCGCATACAAAACGGTAGAAAGCTGGTGCAAGTCGTACTCCTCAGTGCAAGTTATCATGCAAGCACGTCTGAGGAGGCCTGCTGGTTGGCAAAGGAAGGATCATCGGAAAGGGAAGCAAAGAAAGGAGCTCGTCAGGAGTGAAGCAGGGGGGAAGAGCACCACGTACCCTACGTGAGGATCAGATTCGGTGGTTTCTGTCAAGTAGTGGCACACGGCACATGGCATCATGTGATTGGATCAAAGTGACGTGAACCTCTCAAAATTTGACGTGGAAACTCAATTTCGGAAGTTCCTCGACTCGATCCTCAAGGACGATAGGTTGTTGACATTCCTTCCTACCTGAAAGTTGTCCATGCCTGGGTGGAGCTCCAGTGCTCCAATTCAATAATAGGTGCAGCCGCGACAGAAAGCAAACGACAAGAGCGGAAACCCAGATGAAAACCGGGCTTAAAGAATTGCGTGATTGTGGGTAGCGGATGAGACTCCGGTGGAGGTTGTTCATCACCGGAAGAGTAGCTCTGCGCCATGTGTGATCGCGTGGGCAGTTGGGCACTTGTCATCTCTGGAGCAACTCCCATAGGAAACTTTGCCGGCTCTTTTGATCTCTTTTTTTTCGGAACGAGGCTTGTGGCAGGGACTGTTCCAAAAAAAACACGCTGATTTGGGGGCGAGAAGCAAGCTAGCTAAGCTTATTAGCTAGCGCGGACGACGAAAGAAACTACTGTAAAGGGGTTGCACTAACTTAGCATCTGTCTCCGTTTCTCGGGGGGCACTACGTAAGTGGCTCTAGTGGTAAGTACAGCAGTCATTGGGCCATTTTGGCGCTAGTTCGTCAGTGTTGGGTCTTACAGTAGTAGCTAGGATTAGAGCTAAGTTACAGTAGTTGGAGCATGTTTGTTGTTTCGATCCAGACGAGCTTGCAAGTCCAGGCCTCAATTGGGTTCGAGAGTACTCTTGTTCCAGGCATGTGAGATGTCCACGTAGCAACTAGATCCAGAAGTACTACTGGCTGTTGTCAAGCCTCACTTCTTGACGAAGAACGCCAGGACTCCACAGTTTCCTGTGGGTTAGATAATATTGACTCTTCTGTTCAATGGTTCAAATTCATAAATGAGATTGTCCTTTTTTCTCTTTCGAGAACATCGGTAATTTTCCAGATGATTGTGCACTGGGAAGGAGTGAATCAAGGACAAGAGGACAAGTGTACATTTTTTATAACCGGGATAGATGTTTGTGATTCAAATTATGATGTTGGTCTCTGAGAAACCCTACTGTGCCTCGAGAGATTAAATTCTTCCTTCTCAACGCTATCCAGCTGGACTGCTGGAGGCTTAAGCTCTGCTCCAATCCTTCAAAGTTCCAGCTAGTAGTAGGAATGGGCTTTACCTATCTACAAGTAGGGTTGGCACGCAAACTCAGATTTCACACCAGGTGATCTCAAAAAGAGTCCGTTTTTCTCTAGAAATGGGCTCTAGCTGGAGGGCCTCCAAGTTGCCATGGCAACTTCCAAGTTTTTAAGGATCCACATCCTTTTAATTATAACATGGAAGAATATTAATTAGAGGAATCCAACTGCTGTCACGAGTGGGGAGAGCAGTTTCGAATTATACCTAGAATTGAATGGTCGTTGTGACATTATCCCGAGGCAACATTGTCATACATAACCTTGATCCATGTACGTCATTGTCAACTGCAGGCATTTGAAACGACATTTGATTATTACAATGCCGCTCTAAAGTAATGTCGTGAAAACCATGTAATTGCAAGCACCTGCTCCCACTTGTGTTCAGCTCATCAAGTGAGCTTACCCCACTGATGGAAATTAAACCACAGTCAAACCGTTTTGCTGTGTTCGAGCCCAGTTGTGAGGCTAGAGAGAATTTCTAGTTAGAGTACTACGTACTGACAGTCGGTGCTGTAGTGTAGATAACAGAAGAAACGCTGTGATCATCCTGATCTTCAGCAAGTCCATGCAAAACGAAGCTCGATGCAGAGTGTGGACTGAATTCAGTAGGCGTAGTATCGGAGACACAGCGAACCTCACAGTCGTACGTGAAAATGGCCGCTTTCAGTAGCTATGTGGCAACCTCAAATCTATACTTGTCCTAGTTTTGACTTTTGAGAAGCTCTGGGCACTTGAATGTCACACATTTGACTCTCCATTAGAGAAATTTCAGCCCTCTGGAGGGCTGCTCTAGAGCACCCCACAATTACATTTAATTTTGCTTAATGATTTGATTTTCCCCTATAGTTAATTACCTGAATTCACGATGTCCGATGACTATTAGTGGTTCAAAATCCAAGTATCAATAGTTAAATAATCAGGGTTCAAGTCTTGTAATGCATCTTAAACCTAATTATTGCATACCTTGTTTTCTAATCAAGTTATGAATAAAAACACAAATGTCAAAAAATAGTCCAAGGACATCTACCATCACAGGTTTTTTTAGTGGCATCATAATAGACTTAATTTGTTGACAATTGGTGAGAAAGAAAGGTGAAGAGGTTATTTTTGTAAAGAAATCAATTGTCCATGGTGAATCTTCAAAGGGTATGGGTTATTTAGAAGAGAGATCAATTGTCAAATGCAGGAATTATATTAAAATTAGCATTTTAGACCTCATTTAGGCATAGTAGAATGAATTTTTTCAAAAGAATTTGAACTAAACAAAGTTGGAAAATCAAGCTAATTTTCATCTCCAAAAAATCCATTTGAGGTTTCAAGAATCTAGTAAAAAGTTATAAACAAAATTCTAAAACCAGGTTGAAAGGGAGATTTTTTTTTTACATTTTACAATACCTTCTTCTAATTTTATCTAGAACTTTTTATTGGAGGCTCTAAACCTCAAACAGAATTTTGGAAATGAAAGCTAGCTTAATAATACAACTTTCTTTGATTCAAAGTTTTTCAAAAAAATTCATTCTACTATGCCTAAATGAGGTCTAAAATTCTAGTTTTAACACAATTACTACTTTAAATTTAACTAGGAGTGGTTGAAAAACTATAATTCTAAATTAATATCCGACATGGATTGTTCTACCTCCTACCACCCCATGTGTACATAAGGAGCTATTCTTCTCATCTTCAAACACCTTAAAATAAGTGGCTTTAGAAGCTAGTTGGAAACGTAAGAGTTTTCTAATTTTTTAGCACCTAGCTTGAAAATCCTCTTCATATTTCTTAATTTCATTGAATTTGATTAAATTCCAATTAATCTCGTGAAGAATTCCTATTGTTGTGACTGGATGTGAATCACCTTGTGAATGCAAGTTTGGATTTGGTTTCAATTTTTTTTATCAATTGCATATGGACTGGTTGCACAGCATGGGCCAACAGTGTATAGGCATGTTGCTATTGAGTGTTTTATGATTTGAATTGGGAGATTAATCTATAGAAACAATGTGATTAGGAATATATGGAGAGTGAGTCTGTAGAGGGAGATCAATAGAATTGGAAAATGAGTGATATAAAGGTGAATTGAGAGTTGTCTAAATTGAATCAAAGGAAATGTAAATTTTGTAATCAATTGGACTATTTAAAGCCTAAGTGTGAAACAAAGAAGGAAGTTGTGATAAAAAAAACAATATGAAAAGCCAAATTAGAGTAAAACCGGAGTTAACAAGTGCCAAGGAAGAATCAATTGGAGGTGCTGATCAAATGGATAAGCGAGTAGATCAATAGAGATTGTACCAGCTAGTGGGTGAGGCTGACAAGGAAGCCAGCAAACAAAGCTGAATTGATAGATTTACATACGATTGATAAGTTTCCAGCCTTGGTTATAATTATAACAAATACGGCTTTATCTATTACATGGATCAAAGTGAAATATTCCCAAATCCTTCAATTGTGCACAACTTGAGGTTAATTTAGTTTCCCTTAGGAATTACCTATAGTGCATCCATACCTCCTTGCAAACAAACTTAAACTATAGGATTTATTAATATTATCAAATATAAATCCTTATCTGCAATATTCTTCTAATATTCAGAAAGTGCAGCATTGATTTTAGAATTAATTATTATTAGTATGAAAAATAAGTATTTAATAGGAGTTTATTTTCTAGAAGGACTACTTGATGCTCTTTGTGGATTGAACAAAGATTGATACAATGCCCTATTTATAGATTTTATAGTTATGGAAGAAGAAAAATCTTCTATATCTATGGATGTTGCAGTATTTACAAAGTGAGTTCTTTGAGTAGCTATTTCTCTCCTTGCAGATTCTCCAAGTCTTAAAAATATAATAGAACTAACTTCGAAGTCAACTTATGACTCGATCATTTCACTTTGAGATTCATTTTGGATAGAATTGGCAACGAATCTCTGAAATTTCATGAAGGACGTTTTGGTTGTATTTGAATCTACTAGACCACAAGGAAATTTAGGTGGTAAAAACAAAGATTAATATAGGTAGCAATTGTCCTCTTTTAATAACAGGTTAGGAGTTTGGCCAGACATTTAAAGAGGCCATAGATGGACAACCTAAAAATTTCATAGGGTTAGATACTCTTAGGATTCTTACAACAAAGTTTCTGCGTCAACCCAAACAATATGGATTATTGCTTTATAATCTAACGTACTTTAAATTAATCACGCTCATTAGACTAAAGGATGGGCTTAGAAGATTTGCTTTCTCTCTACACATAAAGTCTAGGATAAGTGGAGTTATTGCTGAATTCATTGACCATAGGTAAATATATAAATTCTATCTACAATTTTAGTACCAGTCCAAGCCACATAAGCTTTAGGTATAACATTTTTAATTTGTTATTTTATTTTCCCAGGTTGAAAAATTAGGTAGTATAAGGAAATATAAAAAAGCAATATTTTACTTTTCTCAACAAATCCATTCTTAGCTTCAAATTTCTTTCAAATTTTACTGAAAATAATTTCCTTTATGTCTAAAGGTAATTATTTTATTCTTTGTTTTAATTCATTGTCTTTTATATAATTCCCACTTAATAAAAATCTTTGCCCAAAGTAAGCATTTTTATAAAGACTATAAAGGGATAAAAAAAGACAAGGTCCCTAATAATAGTCTTCTATTACTTCTAGAGCTTTCCACGGGAATAAATAACTCATTTTGATTCATTTGAAATTTTTTTTAGTTTTTTCAATATAAAATTTGATCTATCTAAAGTCACGGATTTGACTTTGAGATGGATGGAAGTATGTAGTCCAATTTTATATTTGGTTTTTATCCAATTGGTTTTTTTGTATGTCTATTTGTAGATTTTAACAATTGGATGTGTAGTTTAAGAGCTTACTAGCGGTAGTTACCAATTGGAATTGGAATTCAGTTGATTTGAGATGCTAAGGAGTGGAAATCAATTGGTTGTTAAGTTAGTTGGAAACTTAGGCTTATAGGTAGGTATTCTTTCAATTGGAAATTCAGTCGACCTCAGTGAAAGGAACTCCTTCCCAGCCAGAAGTAAAAAACAATTGTGTGTTTTGTGATTTTGTGTTTGAATTTTATGAATATAAAGTGTGTGTTTGCAATTGTGAGTTTGTATAATGATGGTGTGTGTGATTGAATGTTCAATTGGAATTAAGTGAGAACTGTGTGTATGAGTGTAAAATCAATCGGTAATAGATGTGTATGCAGTGAATGAAGAATGACAATTGGGAGAGTAAAACTGTGACTAGATGTGTGTAACAATTGGAAGTAAATTGATAATGGAATTAATTTGTGAGTGTGACAATTGGAATTTTAAGTTATGCCTAATGTAATGAATCTGTCGAGTGCTGACTGTGAGTGCTGAACAATTGGAAATTTGTATGAAGAAGAGATCAGGGAGTTTGTAATAAACTGGAAACAGTGAGTCGAATCAATTGGAGAAGTTAGAGAATTGTAGAACGTATAAAATTCCAGTAGTAATTTTGGCATTGTCAAATTGGTCTTTTCAAGGTCTAATTGGAGCAGTTAGCCAACTAGAGCTATAGTGTTACATCAAATTGGAGTTTAAGTGAGTATTTTGAACCAAGTTGTAGTAAGTGACTACTGTTGATTCTATAGGGTGTCTTTCTATTAGGATGTTAAGTGGTGTTAACTGTTAAGTCCTCTCACCGTTTGGAGTTGAAGAGGTGCCGAGTTGGTATTTAGGTGGTTGTGAATTTTTATTTTTTCACCCACTGCTAGAGAAGCGAGTGCAAGTCCAGCCTCCGAATAGGCTGTTTTGTAATTTTGTTGTGATCAATTGAAGTGGAAGATAAGTTGCCTAAATTGGATGTGTATATGAGTTGTTATGTGTTTGGAAATTGTGATTGTGATTGATTGTAATGTGTTATGAATTGTTAAAACTTTGTGTGTATGAAATTATATGATTGAATTGTGATTATCTCAAATTTGGTCTGTATGCCAAATTGGAATAGTTGAAGTGAACAAGTCTGTTGCTTGGACTACTTGGTGTCATTGTAGATTGAGTGATTATTGATTTTCCAAATTGGATCATAGTCTTCTATTTTGGGATTGTATTACCTATTTTAGGTATTAGTTCCATTAGCATTGATTTCCTACTTGATCGTCTCCCTTGGAACGAACTTATTATACTAAATGGGTAATTTCCAAATTGGTCATTATCCTTCTTCAACAAGAATTAAAACCAATCGGAATATAATAAGTAAGATTATAAATAAATTCAATTGGTGATAATTTAAAGTGGATTCTTAGAATCAGTGAGAGAAATCAATTGGGAAGTATAATTTAGATTAATGTCATTAAATATAAAAAGAGAAATTGAGATTATTAAATGAGATAACAATGAATAAAGAATATTAGTGCAAGACTAAAAAGGAAAATATTATAGAAGAAAACAAAGCTAATGAAACAATTGAAGAAAAGCTTGAAGATCAATGGCCAACAAATGTGTTGATAAGTAGTACTAAGCCATAATGATTGATATAATAAGAAAGAATTGTCTACTTCATAATCATGCAATTGGTGAACCTTAGGTTAATAAAAATCCCGATTTAAATAGATTTACCTTCTAGAGTTCAAACTCAACTTTGGATTTGTTTTTAAGAAAATAAATAAAATTAAAAACCCGTTTACAAAGTAGATTAAAGTATTGACAACGGTTCTTATCCAAATCAATTTTTCTAAGGAGGTTTTGGGATTTCCTATATGGTTCAGTCCTCTAACTACTTCTAAAAAATCTAAGTCATACAAAAGGTAAGATTGTGTTGGAATTGCATTGTGTGGAATTGTAGGTTTATATGGGTTTTCTTTTGTACTATTGTAAGCTTGTTTCTTAAAACAAATATTTTTTATATGCCCAGTTTTCCCACAAAATTGACAACGATTTCCCTCTCTAAGTCCTCTTATTTTTTCAAAAGTACAAGCTCTAGTCTCTCTAGAATTTGAACTTCTAATGTTTAAACGAGATGGTCTAAATGGATTTGAAGTGGATTTAGATGTTGATCTTAATCCTTACAAGAGCGTTCAATTATAATAAATTGTAGAAGGTTTGTTTAAAATTTATTTTTTTAGAAATATTTCAGATAAAATTTCGTCAATAAATTCTTGGATTATTTCTCACCGATTCCCATTTAGTTCATTTTTTATATAACTTTTTAAGGTGCTAATTTGTTTTAGGATAATTATATATATTAAATTATTCTTTCAATTTAGAATTAACACAATTCTTTTTATTTATTATTTTAATTAAAAAAAATCTATTACTAGAACTTAGAAACATACTTCCTAAAACCTCTTAGAAATTAGTTTTGGTATTTATCATTCTTGTATTTAGGAATTTTAATAACTTTGATTAGAATTTTGTTAACAAGAACAATACTAGGAAAAATACATGTCATTCCTTTAGCTTGAATCTTAATCTTCATAAGGAAGTTACATTTTCTATTTTTTTTTATTAATTCTCAAATTCCTTCTAACCAATAGATAGGATAAAATTCTTTTTTCTATTTTAAATTTTAGCCTCCGATAGTCAGAACCTTTCTTGTAGAAATTGGATAATTTGTAATCTCTTAAAAACTACCCAATAGTAAAATAAGTTTGTTCCTAGGGAGAAATTCAAATAAGGATTTACCAACTAGTAGATAAATAACAACCGGGAAAGCACAATTTAAGGTTTTGACTTCAATATTCACGAAATTGGCCTAATTACAAATCTACTCTCCACTCTTAATAGCCACCGAGGATGGAAAACATTATCTTTTAGGAGTCTTTTCTTTTTCTTTTATCCCTCTAATTTGCTTCTTTTACCAACTTAGAATACTTTCAGCTTCCAGCTCTATTGGATCTACCAATCTCCAACTAGGCATGCTTCACAACAGCTTGATTCAATTGGTTCTTTCATCACATTTAGCCTTGTAGACTTTAAAACAGGTTGATATACCAACTGGGAAATAATTTTACTTCCACTTTTCACAATGATCAGCCTCATACATTCTTCATCAGCTATATTGAATGTATGCTACACTCAATATAAATTTCTCTTAATTATTAACAACACTCAATAATTTGTAATTACTTCAAATATTCTTCACACCGATAGGCTTCTTAATTGTACTCACTCAAGTAATACACCCAAATTGCAATCAGTTCCCACAGTAATATTTACTCATCTTACACTCCGTAAATCCAATTTGGAAAATCCACCTGTACTCTGGACTGGTAATTCAAACTGTATTCCACATGATTCAACTCCAGATTTCACATACTCAAGTTTTTGATTCATACAATGACCAACTCGGACAGTCAACAATACTCACATACTTATTTCAATTTCCAACTTGGACTATAATCACAACTCCTTTATGACTACAACGACACCAAACCATAGCACAATCCAATCAACGACGCTAGAATATGAGTTGGGAGTGATGAGTGTTGAGTGTTGAATAATGAATTATTAACTTTAAGCACTTGTCACAAGGATTTTTACTAAAAATAGAGATATCAGAGTAATGAATAGTATTGTCAAACCCCAAAATAATAATGTCAAAAAAACAAAATAGAAATAATTAAAAAAAAATTGCAAAGCAAATAATTGATGTTACAAGCAAATTCATCTATATACAGATGAACTTCATCCATGTCATTCATTCTTCATCTATCTAAAAAAGACTTCATTTATACATAATAGTACACATCCTCAAAAATAGATTATAAATTCATTTTTTTAAATTCAAAAATAAAAATTCACAAAAATCATTAAGATTTGCATTGTTGACTACAAAACTTTGCTAACGATTTTGAGGCTAGTTTAGTCCTCCTCAAAACCAAATAGCACCTTCAAATATCATTTGAAGAAATGTAACAGCTAATTTTACATTGTAATTTGGTTGTGGTTTAGAGTTCTTTGGAACCAAAGAGTACCGTTAAGGTTCATCTAAAGAAATAAAACAATCAATTCTATAGTGGTTCATTAATCTTTTTTGTAATTTCAGAACCTTTCATTTAAGAACATTGACTTCATAGACCAAATTTTGACCCTTCCTGGGTGCCAATGGGTTCTTTTAAAAAAGACTCTTTGGAACCCAAGGAAGGCTCTTTAGAAACAAAGACCTGTTCTTGGTGCCAAAAGACTCTTGCAAAGAAGGCTCTTCGGAACCCAAGGAAGGCTCCTCAGAATCCAAAGAAGGCTCCTTGGATTCCGAAGAGCCCTTCCTTGGTGCCAAAGGGCTCTTCCAAAAAAGACTTTGGAACCCAAGGAAGGCTCCTCGGATCTGAGGAGCCTTTCTTGGTGCGAAAGGACTCTTGCAAGGAAGGCTCTTTGGAATCCAAGGAAAGTTCCTTGGATTTGAGGAGCTTTTCCTTGGTGCCAAAAGACTCTTGCAAGGAAGGCTCCTTGGTACCCAAAAAAGGCTTGTCAGAATTTGAAGATAAGAACAACCATCCTTACTCTTTATTATTGTCTCCCTATGAGCCTCTTTGGGATGGAGGAGGCTCTTAGGGATACCTTGTGACTGTGGTCTGTAAGATGATTATTGTCTTTCTAAGAGCCTTCTCAAAACCAAAAAGGCTCTTAGAACCCTACACAAGGTTGGTATGTGTACATTACAGTGCAAACAATTTACATCACTTGCATTTATATCAGATAATTTTGCCTTACCCATCTCTAAATTAGATGCTTTATGATGCAACTAACTTCATTTAATACGAAAAGTTCAGGGCTGGATTTTTTTTCATCCACCAGCTTTTGTCTACATTCATCCATCATCATCTTCACCCATCCAAAGCAATGAATGAAATAAATTATTTATATCCAAAACTAATTTTTTTTTCTTAAACTTCATATCTAAATGTAGAATTAATGATAATTTTGAAACCTGAAAAATATAATAAATAAAAAAATTTCGCTCAAATGCAATCGCTCATTGTTCAACGCTTGTTGCTCCCTGCTTACACTTTAGCAACCCTGCAATCCAATTAGGCAAAAGATAAATTCTATTAATTCACCAATCAGACAAATACACACACAGCATTAAACAATAATTAACATTTAACAATCAAGCAAGACAATGCATACAATAACTTCACACCACATTCAAACACAAGAATTGAATCCAATTAGGCAACAATTGATTCTATTAATAAACCGATTGAATACAATATATAACCCGATTTGCTTCACAAATTTTTGTTTCAACCAACTCCAATCCATCTCACAAGACTCCTGCCACACACTAACTTCTCACAGCAATTCCAACTAGCACTTAACTTGTAACTCAAAATACTCATATCAACAATGATTAAATAAGAAAAATACAACCAATTTGGAGCTGGACTCTCACGCGCACTCAGCAATAGTGGGTGAGAATGACCAATTCAGAGATCACCTATATAGCCTACAAGACCCCCCTTCAAAACTAATCTTCCAGTTTGGCAACATAATTCCTCGTATCCTTCTTCACGTGACATCCTATTTTGGCACACAGCCCGTCTACACTCACATACTTCAACCCAAATCGACACCTCAAAAGCATCCCATTTGGTAGACCAGTTTACATTTAACTAGCTAAAAGCCAATTTCTACATTCAAAAATGCCTATTAGACTTCAAAAAGATTTACAATAAAATTTCACATTGTCTACATTTCCCCAGTAGCTGCGCCAAAATATAATCTAGGTTTTGCTATATTTTCCAAAGCCCATGAAAATACTAGTATAGGGGTTCTTTTAAGAAAAAAGGTTTAATCAATCAATCTATGTCATTTTTCAAATAGTATAGTATTTTTAATTCATATGTATTTGATTTTGGACTTTATAGAATATTAACACTCTTATTTTTAGGATAGTAATTTGGTTCTCAATCCTTTATTGATGCTATTGAAAAAATGAATGCAATCCAAGTCATGCCTAATATTCTATAAGGTGGTCAAATATTTTGGTCAATGATTCAGGTTTGGTCAAATTTATCATGCAATGTATGCTCTATCATCTAATCAAAATGCCAAGATAATAGTTTTAAAATAATACACATAATTCTTTAATTACCTCCTTCAGTTATATTGAGGTCAAATTTGTCCAGTCAATATTGTATATTTTGCACTTAATACAAAAATGCATCTATGCGTCTATGTTGAAGGAAAATAATGCTGTACTCAAAAATTATCTTTTTAGTACAATAAGTTCGTTCCAAGGGAGATGGTCAAGTAGGGATTCTATGCTAATAGGTTCTATATCTAATATTGAAATAGCTCAATTTAAATTCAATAATCCAACTTGGAATTCCATAGCCAAAAACATTTCTACAACAACATTGCTAATCCCACTCAAACTTCACATCACATTTTATTATACAATGAACACTCTTGTAACTGACACATTCCGGTCTAAATATATACTATAAACACAATACACATGATAATTTCCAATTAAGCTCACAAATAATACTTCCAAACTTCAATCAAATAGATGAAGCACATACACATCACTCACATCACATTCACTTGGCCTAAAAAAATATCATATTAATCCAAATTGGTGAGCAAGTCACCATTATAATTTGAACATTCATGTCCACAATTTGTTCACAATCATCTTCTCACTTGACACTTGAACTTCTAGCTATGCAACTTCTCCACCATTTACACATCCTCACACATCACTGAAAAAATTCAATTTGACTTTGGTTTGGCAGACCTTTGTGCAACTGCAAATCCAACTCAATTCTACTCCATCCTAACTAGGACATAACCACAAACTTAACTTCATTTTTTGGATCACCCTTGTGACACTGCAGGACTAACACTCTAACGCTACCCAAGCACCAATTTGGAAATCAAAACAAAAAAATACACAAACACAAACACAAACACAAATAGCTGGACTAGCTGGACGCACTGCCAAAAACGCTCAAAATAGTGGGTAAAGACAAATGAGAACAAAAATCCCTTAATAGAAAACTCAAATGGACGGTTACCAAATTGAAGAAGACGGCCTAACAACTTCCAACCACCCAAACTAGAACCTACATACAACCAACCATGACAACTCTACATCAACTTCCAACTCAACTTTGACATCTGGATCATTTTTAACTAAGAGAGATACCCCTGCAAATGAACTTGATCATTAAAACCCGAATTGAAATACAAATGGTCAACATGACCTAATTGAAATATTATTTTAATTTCTTATAAAAATTGAACCCCAAAACTGAACTCCCAAATTGAAAAAATACCTACAAAACTACCAAATTGGAACACAATAACCACTTAGACAAACTGCCCAAGTAGAACAAAATACACCAAAAATTCACTCAAAATTTACAAACAAAAATCAAAGTTGATTATCTATAGTCTACGTTAAGTTTCTTAGTATGAATGAAGAGTAAGGTTAAGAATTTACACCAAGGACTATTTTTTTCTTATTTTTTTTTGCTTTTAGGTCAAATTATCCAAAGTGCATACAATTAGAACAATAGGTGTGGTGTCATGGCTGCACAACGCCTTTTTCACATTCCAATTCCCGCTCCAAAACTCCACAATAATTGTGTTGCAACCCCTCTTTCATTCACATTAAATACTCCTTGTCGTCATGTGATCCAAAACAAGATTTTGCTCCACCCCTTCCAATTGCCTAGTGACCTATTTAACTTAGAAATCAGATGGACATTGCTCAATCTTGGTCCGTGTTGAATAAAAAAAGTAACACCCCAAATGGGATTGTCAATTTTATTATAGTATAGTGGCAAAGGTTTGTTCACAGGAGATCTTGTAATAGAGTAGGAAAGAGAATGAATAAAGTATAAATTATAAAGCCAATCTTTGGCTAATTGTTGAATCCATAAAGGTTAAAGCCAATCATTGGCTAATTCAACTTATATAAAAACATAGACAAGTATGACAAACAAAAATTCTTATTTCAAAGAGAGTGCAAAATACAAAAATCACAACGAAGACAAGTAATCACTACAAGCTCTAAGAAAAAAAGTAAGACAAATTGACTTATAGTCATTGTGCAAGATGACTCTACATATTTTAACCCCTAAAGTTCCTTGACTATGTTTTCACCAAAAATGCTCCAAAACTGCCATTTCTAGGACAAGTACCAAATTTTTGAAAAATATTGTTTTTGGAAATACATAACCGTAGGATCTTGTAGTAGTCTGGTTTGAGAATGTGTGGAAAAAATTTCAGAAATTTCCACCCTGTAGATTGGAAGATATTAGCGTTTGAAGTGGCAAAAGTTCATTTTTTGGCCTTGCAAAAAACCGGGCAGCTGCACTTCACAAAGTCAGATTATTATGAAAAAAAGTCTAAAATGGTTGTACTTCTTTGGATTCATTCTTCAGGGCAAGTTGGCACATGCTTGAAATTTTCAAATTATTTAGAATTGCACAACATATAGGAAAAAAATAGTAAGTAAAAAGAAGTAGAGAATGGTTCAAATCACTAAATTGTTAAAATGTTAATTATGGAGTTAAAAAATGCCAATCCCAATGGTTGCAAAGTTTTAATAAACAATCTACATCCTACAATTTTATTTTTCTTGAAATGAAGTAAACAACTTCAAAGTTTATTTTAGAGTAGACAATTCATAACTACCTGCAAACCAAAAATTCTTATAATATTTGACTCATTGATCAAAATGGAATGATTCAAAGCTTTCCATGTATATATAAATCTAATAAACCAATTTCAAATTTTTAATTTTGAAAAAAGTGATTTTTTCTGATCTTCCCGGACTACCTGAGTTGAGAAACAAACAACATATTAGGCCATAACTTTTGACTTGTATTTCCAAATGTCATGAAATTTGGTGTATATGAAAGATATTCCTCGGCCCCACCTTCTTTAAAAATTTCAGCCCAAAATATGCAAATCTCCAGTCACATGTACCTGCCCAAAATTTCTATATTGCCAAATAACGCATGTTGGTCCTTTAGGGGTTAAAATCCAAATAGTTATTGTGTCTATTTGATAATCTTATCTCTAAAACATACTTGTCCATTCATTTTTTTCTATTATTTTTTTAAATTTTATTGTTAGTCTTTTTTATATTGAAATGAAAGTGATGTCTACTTGACTTTTCAAAATCAAATTGAAACAATTTCTTTACAATTATTTACATTGAAAGACAGATTGTGAAAGTTTTCTAAAAAAGTAAGATTGCAGTCCAATCTCCACAATTGTCCACTCAATTTTCATCTCTCTGTATACCCTACTTCACGGCACTTAACAATCACGCAACTTTGCCCAAAATTTTCAATCTCATAGGATTGCTCGCAATCTCACGTTACAGATATAACAACCTCAATTTGCAACCAGGTGAGTTAGGGATTTGGTAGCCTCTCACAAGCACTCTTCTCCAACCTAAACCTACAATTTCTTTCAATTATTTCAAAGCTTTCCTAGATAATTTCACCACTTTTTTACTAAATTTTACCGCAAAATACACAACTTGCAGCAACCTTAACACAAGAAAACACAAGAAAACAAGCACAAGAAGCCAAGAAAATAATGTAAATAAATTAATAATAATCACAGTGCAATGGAATATTTACACAATGCCAACCTTTTAGTTTTTCCGAAGTTATCTACAGGGCTAATTTTTGACCGTCATGACCCTTAACAAGGGCTATTGCAGCTCTTGGTTATTATTTTTTATGCCCTTTAATTTTTTATTTTATTTTATTTTATTTCTATCCCCTAAGGGTGATCTTTCTAATTTATCTTAAATTTTAATTAACTATATTAAATATTTCTAAAACTTTTCTAACTACATAGCCCCCTACTTAGCCCATTGACATCCCGAAAAATGATGCTTGTGTCTCTTGTTCCGTTCTTGGTCTTGCTGGCAAGTCTGCTTTGAATGTCTTCTGTCCAATGCTTTCTTGACATCCTCGTCTCGCTCAAGCAGTTTTGGGTTGTTGGTGCATTGGCACTCCATCCATTAGTTATAGAAAGATGGTGGCAAGATTTGAACTCGTTAATAAAGAAAAGATGGGTTGCCTATAAAAAGTGAGTAATAGCTATAACCTCTAATACCCAATGCCATCAAGCACTCCATTGCTAGAATTCTATCAAGATCTGAAACTGTGGTCATAATTTGTCAAATTTATTGACATTGATAATAACGACATTGAAAATATTATATAGTTATAAAATCCCCCTAGTGATCGAACCTTCACCACTACTACACAAGAGTCTATTAATTCTTTTAGCTTAGATTAGTAGGTTATTAGAACTATAGAGAGCTATATTCTAGATTCCTCTTTAATCTCTAAAGTCCCCAGGCCATTTTTCTGTCAAAAACGACTCAAAATTGCCAATTATGCTGCATTCATCCAAGTAAAGAAAAAAAAAATCTTTTTTTAGAATCCAACTGTAGGATCTTGTATCTAACTTATCTCAAATCATCTGCTAAAAATTTCATAAAGTTTGACCGCACAAATTAGAAGATATTAGCATTCAAAGTTGAAATTTTATTTTTCTGAATATTGGCCTGAAATTTTAGATGATTTTGAATTTAGGTTTTTTATATTGAAGAATTGAATTGAGAATCTTAGAAAGAATTTTTTTTTTTTAAATTGATTTTCATTCCTTAAAAAATTGTTTAGAAGTACATCCAAGATTGAAAGAAAAACTAAATTGTTAATAGCTCTAAGATGGGATTAGAACACTATAATTCCAATGGTGAGATTGTTTTAGCAAGCAAACTTAGCTTTGTCAAACAATTTTTTTTTGAAAAATTGTGAAAAGTTGCATTCAGAAATGAATCCTATAAATTATTTTTTGAAGAAGATGCTCTAATTACCCAAAAAACAAGATTGTCAATAATTTCCACATAACAAATCCAAATGGAATAAATTCAAAGCTTCCTATATAAATAAAACTACAATCTATGAGAATTTTTTTTTTTTTTTAATTTTAACTTTTAAATTTTTTTTGTGTGCGGAGATTTCTGCTTGTTGCACCAAAATAAAGGACCTTTTGTGCCATAACTTTTGATCCCATGCACCGATTGAAATATAAACTATATTCCCTAAAAGCTAATATCTTTTTCTATCTTCACAAAATGCTTCAAAAAATCATGATGAATATTGAGGCTATAGGAGCCTGAAAATCCATTTTGTCCCTCAAGGGGACAATGGGACTTTAGGGGTTAATTATTGAAACTTTTTGAAATCTATAACCTACATAATAGAGTATGCAATTTTTAAAGTAAACAAATAATTTATTGTATAAAAATTGCATTCTACACAAGAATTCTTTAAATGTATAGACTATATTGGGCATTGCCAAGAAAACAACTTTTTTCTAGCTTTAAATGGGACAATCTTACTTGTAAACTTATAATTTACACAATCAAATTTTTTGAAATTATCTTTTGCATATTGCTATAGGAATGTAGTAAATTTTCATTAAAATGATAATATCCAATGATTTTTTTTTTTTTTTTGTATGTTCCATTTTTCATTCAAAATTTGTTTAACTCACTAGAAAATGGCAGTTTTTGATCTTTTTTGCCTATTAAAATATACTCTAGTCTTTATGGGGTTAATGAAGAAAAAAATAAAAAATAAAATAAAATATATATATATATTGAAATACTAGTAAAATTAATTCAATTGCATCCCATT
This sequence comes from Neckera pumila, assembly GCA_963969595.1. Lineage (NCBI taxonomy): Eukaryota > Viridiplantae > Streptophyta > Bryopsida > Hypnales > Neckeraceae > Neckera > Neckera pumila. The sequence continues at coordinate 2,819,760 of OZ018415.1, read as the reverse complement.
TTAATGACACTAAGTAATTAATAATAATTTGAATTATGCAAATTTGTGATGTAGCTCATTCAGAGAAATAATAGCATCATTTTGGCTTTGCATGTTGGAGGCTTGGAGTCCAATGTGTTTTGACATATTGAACAAATGGATTATAATTTATATAGGAGGTTTATTTTACCAATTTAGTTATAGGCTGTAAAGTTTTGAAATTTGAATTAAATACATGTGCTATGTAAAAGGAATTTTTTCTAATTTATCACATTTGTGGTTTTCAAGGGCTTTTGGAGTATTGAGTATCTAAAACTAGTGATTTAAAGGTGAACCTTTTTGGATATGTTCTTCTAAGAGACTCAAGCTAATATGCAAAGGCATCTAAAAGTAATAAATTCATGTCCTCAAAAAAGGTACTAAGAAGGCTCCTTTGCATGTACATTTGTACAGACTCAAAAATACAATTTCTATATTTTTGGGTGAATTTTTTTAGTGAAGTTATCCTCTAAATGCCCAATCAACTATTTTGTGGTTGGTGTCTAATTTCAAAGACTGATTGGATTTTTCAAAAATAGTTTTTTGAAATTTCATATTTTTCTTATGAAGTTTGTCAAACTATTTTTCTCTAGCCAACATTTTTTTTTAAATTTGGGCAAAAACTCCACATTGGTGATTTTCAAAGTCAAACACTTCAAATAATGCTCGCTCCAAGTGTCTTGGAAGAGAAACCTAGCCAATCAAAGGTTATCCCAAGCAAAAATTCCATAAAGGGACAAGTAGGCAAAATGATTGATTAGTTGGAGCATGTAGTGAATGGGCATAGTTGAAGCATCTCGAAAGAAAAAACATTGTTTTCTAATGTATTCCAAAATAGAAATTTTTCTTTTTCCAATGTATCAAACTTCATTGCAAGGCTTTAAAAGCAATCTTCCATTGCTCCAATCTTTGTGAAGACTAGTATGCATGTTTTTAACTATTCACGATTGCTTTTTGTCAAAAATGGCACATTTTTCTTTTGTGAGAATTTGAGATTTGTGCCACTTAAGTCATTATGCCCAATTTTATTTATTTATTTCAAAAGTGAACTATTGATTGAAGATACCTCAAAATCTTTTTGGTCAAAGTCTTTGAAAATTGAAGACTATACTAGCTTGATTGTGTTGAATAAGATGTAAAGTTACTATACTTAAACTTTTCAGAAAATAATTCTAAAGAGAGTAGTACTTCCATTCTAGAAATGGCAGTTTGAATTTGATTTTACAACAATGCAAGCAAGTGAGCAGTGAGCGGTGAAGAATGAAAAGTGAATAGTGGAACAAATTTAGCCATAAATTTTTTTTAAACAAAAAATAAAAATATGTAAAAACATTTTTTAAATTAAAAAATTAAATTTAGGATTTATTTGTCTCTAATACCACGGATTTTGGTCCTAAACATTACCTTAGCTTTTAGGGCCTATGACAAAGAAAATGGATGTACACAATTTTGTTTGACTTTTAGGATAGGTTTTAAGGTTGAATTGACTCTATCATTGTGGTTCACAATTTTAGGTCTTCACTTTTTTATCCACAGCTTTAGGGTGACTCCTTTGTAGATTTGATTGGTTTAGGGTTGAAATGACTTTTTATATTGGGTCAAATAACGTTAGTCCCAAATCATATTACAATTTTGCCATCCTGATTTAAAATATAAACCAAAAAAATTGTGTGTTTAACAATTGTTAAACCCACAAAAGTGTAGTATAAACAAATTTTGACAAATTTATATCATTTAAAAATCCAAATTATATAATGTTTAGAACATAAGGTATTGTAAAAAATTCTCTGATCCATAACATCATGATCTCAAATGAATAAGTCACTTAATTTTGTGCCAATGATGAAATATTGGAGGTTCTCATGATATTTTAATGTGTAGCCAAGAAATTTTTTTGGAAATTTTGAAGCATTAGAATCCAAGCATTTAAGCAAACGTGATTGAGCTATCAAATTAACACTTACTTCTTTGCATGAAAGGTTAATTTATTACTAAAGATCATACTACTAAAATCATAACTCCCTCTATAATATCACAAATGCTACCATTAATAATAGGGGCTCATGATTGCTATGCTACGCATTCATTGTATCACATATTAGTAAGATTTTGATATATTTGAATAGAATGCATGATAATGATTTCAATAAGTCTTTGAAATAATTAATTTTAGTATTTTTGTAAAAATATTTTCAATCATGCATACATAAAAATAATATTTTCACACAATGTTATATTACAAAAATAGAGTAGTAGTTTGCAATGATTTGAGAAATTTATTCAATTGAAGCGATTTTGGATTTCACAACAATTAAGTTGTTCATGAAGTTTTTGAAATTTACAAGTTTTTATTTTCAATTCACCAAGTTTTGGGGTTGCCATTATTTGTACCAATTGAGTCAACATTTGAATGCATTACAATAAATCTGTATCCTTTACAGTACTCACCATTGCATATATTTCATTCATCATTCAATAAATTTCTACTGTACATTTCAATATATGCTTACTTATAAACAAAATTATACAAAAAATTTTGTAATTTTTATTTGAAGATTTATTGAAATTTTGTTCTGCATTTTATCTAATACATCAAAATTCTAATAAAATTCTAATGATGAACAAGTAGCATAGCAAGCGTCAACCGCTAGTTATAATTTAAAATATTAATTTAAATTGATATCCTATGTAAGACCCTCCTAAGTACCAAAGAGACAATTTTTTCTTTAAGCGAAATAGTTTTTTAATACTTAAGTTTTTCTCTTTTAAACTCATATCTTTTTTATTTCTTGAATCTTTGTGATGAGTTTGCTAAGTGACTTGTTGTTTGCATCAAAATAGGACACTTTGATTATTTGAGCCTTTTGCATTGGAGTGGAATATAAATAAACTTATGATAGAGTGTGTACAACTAATTTCATTGTTCAACTTGATATCTTCCTTATTGAAGAAGAGGACTACTTATTTAAATGTGGATTTGCAATGTTTTCATTTTATTTGCTTTAATTTTGGCAATTTGAGTGATGGTTGCTGCTAAGGGTAGTGATCAAATTAGAAAAAAGAAACCAAAAAATGATGTGATTGAGATGTAAAATATATCTTTTTTTTTAATGTAATGATGTTAAAGTTTGCTATCAATTTCATTATTGCACTGCAAGACTCTCTTTGGTAAAAGGAAGATATAAACACCAATGTAGGAATTAAAAATTGCCTTGGATTTCAATAATATCTCTTTTTTGACAAAATTGAAGTAGGCACGCTCTGTCCTCCTTGATATTACGGAGGGTCTATAGGTCAGTATTGAAAAAAATTAAATTGCTTCTATTTTCTCATGTGCAACTAGATTTTGAAGTGAGGGGATCTATAGATCATGGCATAAATTTGAGTAATAAAAAAGACTTCAAACTCTTCTTCAGCTCTTCCATACAAATAGTTTTGGAAGTAGGCAACTTTTGGCCTCTTAATACCAAGAAGAATCTATAAATCACAATACACATTTAATCAATGACTCTTTTTGATTAATTATCTTTGCTCAAATTTGACTGGTTTAGGTGGTCTACCTTTGACCAACTTATTTAAAGGATATTGAGATCCTTATGAGCATCAAAGATGATATTGTGCTATAATGCAAAAATGAATTCATTTTTTAAATTTAGGATGTATAGATGTAATGCTCCATTTTGGATTCTACATAGATGCTTATCATCATCCTTCTTGTAGAGAAGGTCTTCTTGGCATGAAAAAATATTATAGGTCTATGGTTTTCATGATTTTGTAGTTGAGTTGAATTCAAATAATAATGTTTATAGTCCCTTTAGCAATAAGGTGCGCTTTTAAACACAATTGACATCTTTTAATTCAAATTTTTGTCTAATTTTAGTCAAAGATTAAGATTCTTTAGTTGGATGATTGCAAGAATGATTGGGCAATTTTGTCCTACATTTGCATTAATATTCACTATACTATGACCTTTTGGAAAAAATATTTTAAAATAAAATAAAGTATGAACAATTATGTAATACAAAAATTCTAAAAATAATATATCACTGAAATTGGGGACAATAATTAGAAAATAGTAAAAACATTTAAAAAAGTCCCCTAAAATTTTGTCCACTTGTGAGGATGATGGTGATTAAATTTCACCAAAAGAATGAACTTAAAACCATCTTCAATGTTCAGAAGTGCATGCTATAGGCCCTATTTGTATAAACATGGAGGACATAAAACAATCTATTTTTAAATGCCCCTATTGTAAAACATGCCCTTGAACATGTTTGTCCTATTGTGGAAATAGACTATAAAAAGTATAGTTCTAGATCTTTAATTTTGGGTATTTGATAGTACATACCCCCTAAACTTGAAAATGTGACAAATTAGCAAAATAGACTTTTAAATATAAATCATTTTTAAATTTTTTTGAAAAATAAGGGATATAATTTTAAGAAAAGAATCCATCTCCAGTAAAAAATTAAGTTCATTGGATTCATGCTTCAAAACTAAGTTATAGCGGATCACAAATCCAACATTCTAAGTGTGACATAAAAGGATTGGTATTTCTTTCAAACAATAGTCACCTAATTGATTTTGCAAAAATACAATGCACTACTCAATTTGCCTCAGAATGCATTTTAGCACTAGAACAACCATCAAATCCCTTCATATGTTTTGCATTACAAAAAAATTAGGGCCTCAAGAAGGTTGTTAGACTCTGGACTAGTTCCTCTAAAAGTTCAAAATAAGAAATTAATTTTTTTTGGAATTTTATTAAAATTAAAAAAATCAAAATCTAATGTAGCATCTAAGGTGCCATGTCATCTCATCATATCATAAAAATCTGAGGTGCCACATCAAATTTCAATTTTTCCATAAAATTATTAATTTTTTATTTGGACTCCTGGTTTAGTTCCGATGGCCCTATAGAGATCCCTTTTTTTCTCAAATTGATGACTAGATTTATCTTTAAGCTTATGAAAGTATGTTGCAATGTGGACTCAATTTTTTGGAGGTTGTCAATTGGTTTGGTATTTTTATATTTTCCTTCAATACTTTGGTATATTGTTTTACATTTGCATCATGATTGATTTTTAATTTTTTCATGATAAATTGATAAACACATATTGGATCTCAAATGAAAAGCGGAAGATGACAATATAAAAGTTGCAAAGGATGTCATCTAATTGTATTCAACCATATCACAAGCTTTGATGGCTTGCTGGCACTAGAAATCTAGAATCTAGTACAATGTCAAGAGCTCTTTGATTTCTACTCCCATAATTCAATGATAATGAATCCCTTAAGCAACATTTTGAGTGAAGTATGAATCTATATGCTTTGTATAATATGTTTGTATTTTAGAAAAAGATATGAAGGAGCCACAAACAAATAGTGAGAGTGTTTGCTATTATCCGATTGTAGCAACAATTCTTGAGTTGCTTGTTCTAATCCATTTTCTATTTGAGTTGAAAAATAATTTCCAAATAACATTTTATTATATAGTTTTACTTAAAGGGCACCACTACTTGTCAAATTTTGTGCTTGTTGTCCTCCTCCATTAGTTTACAAATACCATATCCTGAAATTTTTTTTTCCAATTATCATTATTTTTCCACAAAAATATTTTCTTTATTTTTTCTCAAATATTTCAACCACTATTCCATCAATCATTGTTTTCACTTCCCTTCAATTTAAATGCTTGGGCAAAAACTGGCCCTTTCTATAGATCCTAATAAATTGTAAGAGCTAGCATGTTCTAATTTGTGACTTTAGAATGTAGACCAATCTTTTCCTTTAGGAGCACTAGCTTGCTCCAATCATAGTTCATTAGGTATTCATCAACACACTCATTTCAATAAGCCTTCCCTACACCCTACATATTGTCTTGTGAATAAAATCTAATATATAGTTCTTGAATTCCTAAGTCTTTGAATACATTCATCCACAAAAATAGGGACCAAACCAAAATCACATGAACAAACTATGATTTGACTTCATGAAAAATTGAAAATCCATGGTTAAAGGTATTATATTATCAACATTTTTTCAAAAATTTCAAATATCACTCATTGCTCATTGCTCATCACTCATTGCTTACTATTAATAGATTTGTATTCCTTGGTGATTTTGGAACAAAGAGACCCTTTAGGCATTTTGGAGTTAACAATGGCCAATTTTTGGAAATTTCCATCCAACACTACGCTATTTATTAAATCCAAAACAACCAAGGAAACTACACTGGTTCTTTTGAGAACTCAGAAGGCCGAGGGAAGGCCCCATTACCTTTTATTTTAAAATATCTTCATGAACTCTTAGAATAGCTTCTAAAACTCTAAAATGACAAAACTTTATCTACATGAAGGGCTTGAAAGACCTTAATTTTGAAGTTTAGATAAATTGATCTTCTAATAGACAAGGGTATATTCTAAAATTTTGAGAAGATACTTAAGTAAGTTAACGAAAAGATCATAAAGTAAATACCACTTCTGATTTCTGCCATTGATTTTAAAACGTTAGTCTTAGGTTACATCAAAAACAACAATATCAAATGATTTGCCATAAACAATTGCTTCACAAGTACAATCAAAAATTAAATGTCTTCAAGTAAAGATGATTTTGTTCTTCCATCTTGTTATAGAAAAATAATAATCATTCTGAACTTTTGCAACAATTACATACGTGATTTTGACATGGGACTTACATAACATTTTATACTGACAATTTACCAACCTTTGCAAAATTTAAAGAAGAAAGTCTCTCTTTTTCCCTAGATACCTAATATAATTTATAGGTTAACATGGTAGCCAGTGAGAGTACAAAGATCTCATTATAAAATTATTGAAAACTCCCTACTTTGAGGATAGCAAAAGGATTCCCTCTCACAAGGTTAAAAATGCTATGTAATCATCTTGCAATTGTATGATTCAAATACCTGGGGGAATAACTTAGAAAAATTTAGCAACCTATGTGTGGCCACAGATATAGTATATTTTATTCACTGCTCCTAAATTTTTGAAAAACATTTGAGATAATATACTATAAAAAAAATAGGTGAATCACAATTATAATAAATATATGAACATAAATAATCTGGCCAATTTGGATTTTTTAGATCTTATGTACCACAAAATAAAAATATTCTAGGCTAAGGCTATAAATAGGGTTTGTATTCCCACTAGGTATTGTACTAATATACCATGAATTAAAAGTATTCTAGGTTGGGGCTATGAACAAGGTTTGTATTCCCACCAAATATGAATGATTCAATTGTATATCAATGTTATGTGAAGGTTGTGGTGCAAACAAAGGTTGTGTTACATACTGCATTCTAGTTGATTTGTTGTTCTACCTTTGTCTTTTGTATTGTTTAAATGCAGGAGTCAAATTCATTATAGACACTAAGTATGTTTTGAGTTCTTACGCAAAGGCATTTACATACATAGAAAAACCTCTATGTGTCCACAACCTTCATTTGTAACTGAGTTTGTTAGGTGTTTAGCAATGTTCTATGGTACCACTAATATCACGTATTTTGCGGTATTTTGTTACTTATAAGGTATAGTTTTGTTACATATAAGGTGTTTTTTATTCAAGATCCTTTAATCCATACCTTAAATTTGGCTGTTTGTTTGTTTTGTTTTATTACATTGAGATTTCTCGGACTGTGTATCTCTTGGCCGCATGCTTGATACTGTCAAAAAGCTCTCGGCAAGGAAGGGTGCACGGGCTTGTTTCGTGGCATTTGGACCCATGGTGTAAAAGTTATTGGTTTTCAAATTATTTTTTGGTTTAAAAAAATCACAAAATTATTTTTACTTTTATTTTGGCTATTGCAATGGCACAGGGTACTTTATTTTGTTTGTGGCAATGGCATAGGGCACACTAGTTATAATGAGTTAATGGTATGAAAAATTGGCTTATCTTTCAAATTCAAAGTAAGTGTATGGTACTTAAAATTATGACAAATTAAAAAATTAGGTAATGATATGGTCAATTTAATTAGTCCTCTCTATAAAAATATCCCCATAATAATATCCCTTGGTCACATGTGATATGCAAATCCCCTTGGGAGTCACCTCCCCATGTTCAAATACCTTAGAATTGAATATATGACTCTTGGTTGCTACACATATATTAGATCAATTCTAAGCTCTTTGCCTAGCTTTTTAGCAAATAATTTTGCATAATGCCTCATTATTAGAATTTGAAACTTTATATGATTGAGCAATTAAGGCAAGCCTTGGGTATCATGGAAACACAATTTGCAAATCATGCATTAGTAATAGAGACCAAGACTTGCTTCACTAGAGATCTTGCATTTTGTATCATTGTTCCATTTTTGTGTAGAAAGCCATGTGCATTGCTAGTCTCATACGTTTGAATTAATTGCCACAATAACTCATATATCTTGCAAGTGGGCCAACAACAACCCAAAACTACTGAGAGCATGTGTAGTTCTTTTTGTTAGGCTGTTTTCTTGTTTTCAAGCACATACAATCTCAAAAAAAATGGAGCAACCTTTAGACCATTCGAAGCACTAGCTATGTCTATTATCCTTTTAAGAACCTCTTAGAAGCAAGATTTAATTTTGTCGTGACTTCCAAGGTCCTTTGGCAAGAGCTAGCTAGCTAAATAGTTATCTTTCATTCCTTAGATAAGTTTCAACGCCAACATGGAAGTAAAGTCTCATAGTTGGATCTCTAATACAACACCAAGCATTCAATCATGGATGGATCCAATATTGTGGACTCTTATTTATTCACTAGATCCAACAACTAGTACTGGTGATGGATGAAGACATGATTATTCTTGACTACGGCCACATCATAATGTTTGCAAAGATGGTGAAAGGGGAGCAGTTGCTTAACCCCTGAGCGCCCTAGGGGCAAAATTAGGGGCGCTGAAAATCATATTTTTAGCTTGCTAAGTCGCTCAGGGGCTTGTATTGTTTTGGAAATGTTACAGGGTGGAGGATAGGTATATGCATGATGCCAAGGAGTAGGGCAATCGTGGAGAGATTTACGGTGTATCGCCCTGGATACTCGGGGAGAAACATGAAGTACAACAAAATTGTGTTTTTGGATTCTAAACATGAAATCCGATGACTGAGACCACCGGCAAGGGCTGGTATCATATTGTTGACGCCATTGGAATTTTGCCTTGTTTGGCACCGCAACAGCTTTGTCTTTGCTTTCCAGTGCATGAGAAGGGCATGGGAGTTTTGCGGTATGATTACTTAGTGTGGAATGGTATTCCGACCTCTCCGTCGTCTCCATAGGGCTTCCAATCTGCAGTAACTCTAGAGTATGAGGACATGCTCATTCAGTGCCACACACAAGCCAAGGTAGGTTTTAAATTTACATGAAATTTGGTAGGCGTAGAGCAATGATATTTTCCCACCTCCTGCTAAAATTTGGAAGTCAGAGCCCCTCTTCTCCGACTGCGGTGGTGCGCCAAAGTCCTAAACTATACAAAATTCCCTCACCTTATTATGGTCAATGAAATTCTAACCATTATAATATTCCAAATCCAATGGTCAATCCTTCCTAAAATTTCTGAGCACCTCACGACATGGTCCCCTCTCATATTCAACGGTGAAACTCCGTGGATTTAATTCTAGTGCACATGGCAACAAATTGATTATAAGGTGGTCCAAGATGGTTGAAAACTTGTGATTTTACAAGGGATGCTCAAGGGTTAAAGAGCTTGTATAAGAGACCGTATAGACATTGTCAAAAGGGTCTTCTTGGAAACTAATCCATTCTGCTTACGAATTTTGTTAAATTGAACCGTGCCAAGGTTGAATCTAAGAAAATGTGTTGTTAATACATCTGGGCAAGTTGAAAGACTTTGTTCTCTAGAAGTGACCAACTTCTCTAGCTTTGTTGAGCCAAAATTCACCAAATAATCACTTCTTTGATCTAACTTAAACCTAATGGTATTTTGGTAAATTTGAATACATCCTCACAGAAAAATCATTATCCTATAAGTCATGACATGTCTCCTTTCATTTGTTTTTCTTTTAATTCTTATCCTAGTTTGCCTCAAAATTTTGATTTAATTTTTAATTTTTTTTCTATTCTTATCGTAGTTTGTATTTGAATTTGATTTAACTTATTATTTTTTTTCAAATGATAGAAGGTATGATTGCATGCACTGTAATCACATTCAATGACCATCTCTACAAATCAAAGATTTAGTTCCATCCAAGTTTCATTCATATGTGCACAAAATAGACCACAACCATCCAAATTTCATCCATATTAATTATATCAACTGGTGTGATTGGGTAGATACTATCCAAATTCTTGCACTAATTGAATCAACTTGAGTGATAGAGATGCTCATAAACTAATTGCTTGTACAAACCAAATATGAATGAAAAATATCTAAACCTAGATTTTCTAATATCACTTCACTAATAATGAAATTTACTCACTCGATGATTTAAAAATGTTATATATTTTTATTCTCAATGGATATTTTTACTAAGAGCATGAATATCAATCAATTCAATTCCATACCTTAAGTCACGCTGTTTTGTTATGTTGAGATCTCCTAGACAGTGCGTCCTCCAATTACGTTCTTGGCACCATCAGAAAGCTCTTTGCGAGAAGGGTGCATGGGCTTGCGTGAACCTAATGGGAAGTAGGAGAATCTTTAGTGACGTTTGGACCTACAGTGGAAAAGTTATGGTATTTTGAAATTTTTATGAATTACTCCGGAATAAAAAATTAGAAAATTACTCACTTTATTTTCATGGTAGCAACGACATAGGGTACACTAGTTCTATTAAAAGGGGAGGATCTCTATAAACATGGTTGGCTAAAATATTCATAAAGAATAAAATCTTATAGCATTCTTAAATCCATTACAGTGTAGGTAACACTAAATATCATTAGTAGTGTGCCTATTTTCATCCATGTTATGAGCGTGGACTCGTGGTATGCCACCAGCGAAGCCCTAAAGCAGGTCCCCTTTAATAGCCCAGAGTCGCAACTTAGGGTTTCTCTTTTTGTTTCAGGCTCTCTGCTCCCCGTCGCGTCGTCGGAAGCTCCATCGCAATCGCAATCGCCAGCAGCAGGCCGCGACCATGTTGATTCCGAAGAAGAACCGCGTGGAGGTTTACAAGTACCTCTTCAAGGAGGGTGTGCTGTACGCCAAGAAGGATTTCAATGCCCCCAAGCACCCGGAGATCGATGTGCCCAACCTCCAGGTCATCAAGCTCATGCAGAGCTTCAAATCCAAGGAGTACGTCAAGGAGAGCTTCGCCTGGCGACACTTCTACTGGTGAGTCCACTTTTCGATATGCTTCGATATGCTTCGATTGCTGGACCTTTTTCGGCTTCGCGCTACGGCATGACTCAGAAATAATGGTGCTCTAAGCTCTAATGCGTGGATTTCTGGCTAATCCGCTCAAGTACCCTAAACCCTAAGCGTGGATTAGGGTTCGGCGGTCTTGTGCGGAAATTTGCAAGCCTCTTCATTCTAAACCCTAACTTTTCTGGCACTCTTGTCATTTTGAGCGCCATATTGGATGTGGTCTTTGGTGCGTGAGAACTTTTAATTTTTTCCTTTCAAAATGTCATATCGTAACGTACTTGGTCTCTTTCGTTTTGCGCTTCGGTCTGTCCCAGAAAATGAGTGTCGGAGCATGGGTTAGGGTTTAGGGTACTTGAGCGGATTAGCCAGCCTCTTCACTTTAAGCCCTAAATTTTCTTGCACCTATCGTCCTTCTGAGCGCCATATTGGATATGATGTTCGGTGCCTACGAACTTTTGTTTTTTCCTTCACAGTGTTATTTCGTAAACAGACTTGATCGTGGGAAAAGTTGCGATATTTTTAATTCGCTGTATACAGTGAATTGACTCGAGGTTTAATTTCGATGCATGCTCTTCATCTTTCCTGGCCTTTTAATTTGTCGAAATCGCTCATGATTTTTATTCGTTTCTGCTCCATTAGAAGCTTTGGCGCGGTTGTTTCAATGTCAGTTTGAGACGGGGGGTTTATGATTTTGCACGGTGACGCAAGATATCTTGCATCTATTCTCTGCTTTAAGTTCAAAATGACCACTGGCTTAGTTCATAGTATTAGACTGGTCGCTTTTTTATATGCTCTTTTTGGCAAATGAAAGAGGATTCCGAAGGAATTCTTCATCGAATGTTGTGAGGGGGTGAATTTTTCTTGGTAGACGATCTCAAACCGCCACTTGATCAGATATTGGGGTGGTGTACATATGTTTTTTAGCATATTCCAATTATCTACGATTTTATGGTGGCGCAGTGTTGGTCAAGAAGCTGCAACTTGTCATAAATCAGCTGATTGAATTGCGTTACTAAGATTTTTAGGGGTGACCTAATATACTTGATCGATCAATCCGCCTTGGTTTTACTTCAGGAAGTGTACTGCAGAATGTGCATTGAAATGCTGAACTTTCTTCACATAGTATTTGTCCAATATCATTACAGGTACTTGACCAATGATGGCATCGAGCACTTGAGGACATACCTCAACCTGCCTTCTGAGATTGTGCCTGCGACTTTGAAGAAGTCTGCTCGTCCCCCAAGCAGGCCGATGGGAGGTCCTGGTGGAGACCGCCCGCCTCGTGGTCCCCCTAGGGACGGCGACAGGCCCCGATATGGTGACCGAGAAGGCTACAGGAGCAGCAGTGGCCGCGGAGGAGACGGTGGCTTTGGTGGAGACAAAGGTGGAGCACCTGGCGAGTACAGGCCTGAGTTTCGAGGTGGGCGAGGTGGATTTGGTCGTGGAGGTGGAGGCTTTTCAGGCAGTGCCCCAGGTGCCCTTGCAGAGTAGGCTGTTGCACTTTTACAATTCCTGCTGCTTCTTAAGTCTTGAGAACTTAAAGCATTGGATCAGTTTGTGGATTCGTCAGATTCTCAGTGAAACTGAAAAGGCATCTTGTGTCACGGTTTTGTTAATTTTTCTGGGAATGAACACATTACCATGTTTTACAGTTTTGATCACTGATGAACTGAGGAGGCTGCATAACCTGTCGCACGTGTGGTATCATGCCTTACGGTTATTTTTATATTTAGTCACGCTGCTAGTCTAAGTGACACTGTTTATCAGCTGTGCATAGCTGATGTGACTCACAGCATGGAGCATGTGGATTTTGCTGGCTGTTACGTGTGTCATTTGTACTAACCGAATTGCATGTTTTGTGGAGAAAACTTCTGACAAGATCAGAAGAGATAGTTCGTTATGCAGCTCTGACTGAAAACGAGTTGTCTTCATCGTCTGTATTCGTACAAGTCTGTAATGACTGAAACGGTTTGGTCTGTTTTTCTGAGCTATCTTCTTTCGCAAGCTACGGTTGCACAAGATCTTAACCATCGGGTGGAATCTTCAATATTTTATGCTGTTTATAGTGTCATGAAATCTCGATCGTGATTCGTGAACTGCATGAACTTCCTGAAGCGACTTCATTATCATTAAGTCCGCAATTCCTATGCGTATGTGCTGTAATTGAGGTCTGATTCTTCTGGGAAGTGTCGAGCAAATTTGAGCGCAATTATCATCATGGTCGGTGTACTACAATATGAGAGTATAAATTGCCCGTATGGGTCGGTCTCGAAACCTTGGGAGGGCAAACGACGCGTAACGTGTGGCAAGTGCCATGGACCAGGCAACTTGAGATATTCTTGAGATATTCAGAGAATGTGCAATTACAGTGGGCAATGAGGAAGGGGTGAGTGTTCAAGACGATATGAATTCAGCTCAAATATGCATTTTGAAACTTTAGTGTCAGAGAGAAGATTCCTGTGTTCTTAAGCAATGTAGACCAATTATGGACGTCCCATCATCTGTACTGTAGGAATGAGGAGTCCTCCCGTGAATGGAATGAAATTTCATAACAGTTTTTATTTTTTCTTGTTGTCCTGCCCAGGTCTCTTGCGGCTGGATTTTGTTTTCTTTTTCCTTGCAGTAAAGGTTCCCTTTATTTGTGTGAAAAAATAAAAAAATAAAAAAATTCATAGCAGTATTCACGAACCCTCCTTTCGGTCCTCAGAAAGCGGGAGGCCCTAGTGTTGCAACTTCCTGGGACATTGAGAAATTACATCATTGATCGCTTATTGACCATTACTTGGCAGCTTCACAGCAGTACTGTTTTTTGGTGGCAGCATGGGCCAGATTGGACCGTTTCAAAATAAATATCTACTTTTTGTCAAATAAAACTATGAAAAATGTAGAGGAAGTTGCAACACTTTTTGGCAACACTTAAAACACCCCTTTCTCTTGTAGTGTAGTCCATAGTGAATTTTCATCATAGATGGCTTGTTGACCATTATTTGGGACTCTTGGTCCTTTGTGGGAGCCTGGCTATTCTATTCACAAACCCGCCACTAGTTCACTACCCAGCTAGCCAATGATGCTAGGCAAATTAAACTTAATCCTTCAAGCATCATTTTTTTTGGCAATATCGTATTTTTCAGTCATCCATTTATTGTAAGATTGAAATTTTCATTTTTATTCTTTGAAAGTTTCACACAAGTGGTCAAAGAGTGATTTTAAGGTGCAGTTGTTTTCATAACTTTTGACTACATAGTTAAAAAGTTACTATATGATATGTAGTTTTTTCCACAACATGAGTAGGTTGGGTAGCTAAGAAAATTATTTTTTAAGAAAAAAAATTGAAATTGATTATGTATATATACAAAAAGCTTTGAATCATTCTATTTTGATGAATGAGATGAAAATTATGAGTTTTAGTTTATGAGCAATTATGGAATCTCTATTCTAAAACAAAACTTTGAAGTCCTTTATTCAATACAATAGTTTCAATAAAAAATTTTTGTAGGGAAATTATGGGATGTAGATTATTACAACATTACAACCATTGGGATTGACATGACTAAATTTATAACAATTTATTATTTTTAAATCATTCTCTAGTTCTTTCTATTTACTATGATTTTCAAGTTTGTCCTGTGTTTCAAAACGGTATCAGAGGAAGGTTTAACAAAGAATAGTACAAAAGAAATATGGCACCAAACTCCATGAGATCTGAATTTTGATGCTCTAGTAAATTTTGTCCTGTGTTTTTTCCAAACTTTGGCTCCTAGTCCCGCCTTTTGCACACTTTACAATTAATTCTATCATAGAGAGATATAAGTTGTAGGCTCTATGCATTCAGAACCAGGGTTAGAAAATAATGTTGCAAAAGCCACCTAGTGGCTTTATGGTTAAGTTTGATATTATTATTAACATAAAATACAAGTGGATGTCACCTGAAAGTGCATCATAAAAAACACAAGGTTCTTATAGTATAAGCATTATAGAACTGCAATTATAAGGTTTCTTATTTTGAAATTATAGAAAGGTGTATTCTAACAAGTTAACAAAAGGATCCTACAATTAAACTTGTTTATGAATAATATATATAGCTTTGTTTCAAATATGAGTAATTTAAAGTTGTTTTGGGCCTAAAAATATCAAATTCCTTCAAGGGTTAATTCACCCTAGGGATTCTAGAAAGGATTATCCCAATCTCCAGAGGGAATAGCGCAGGAATTATGTACTCTTTCCATCTTGAAATAAATCTGGGTTTTTTTTAAAATGGCTAGATTAACACAAGAGTTGCTTCTATTTGCAAGGGATTGTGTAGTTACTATAGCTTTTAGTCAACCTTACGAGGCATGAAAGAATGGAAGTCATTAATGAAGCAACGCATATTGAAAATAAGCAGCAAAATTGACAAATTTTTCCCTTTCGGGGAATTTTCCAGTGTTATTAATTTAGATCATTTTCTAATCAATGTTGGTATAGGAAAGTCCAATGATGTCCTCTATACTCAATTCCAACAATGTCTTGTGATTCAACTCCAAGAAATTTGCAGCAAGAGATTTATTAGTAGCTGGTGTGTATAGTTGAGGGTTGAATTCATCACCTTGAGTTGGTTCGTGGTTGCCTTTTGATTCCCTTTGCAATGATCAAATTACTATCTAGACTCTAGAGCATGGTATTTGTAGATTCTAAGGGTGTTCAATTCAAACTAGCTTTCGTCGCTGTCAATGAAGTTGTAGAGATTTTGAATTTAATTTTGGGACAAGTATATTTGGAAACCCCAAATTTATTTTGGGATGGAGGGAATATATTACATGGCCATCATGAGGTCAATTATTCTATCACTTCTATATGCGCATCGTCTTCATTGTAAATTTATCCCTAATAAGTCCCTAGCGCACATAAAATGTGGTCACATACAAAAAAATTCAAGTTGGTCATTAGAGTTATCTATAAAGCCATATTAAATTCCCAATTCAACAGTTATTCTAGGAAGCAATGTAAAACCTCTTTCAATACTTATTCTAAAGAACATTTGAATTCTCATACTACTTGAATGTTTTTTAGAATGACAACAAGACATGGCTTACTCTACTTGATTGTTTTTGGAATGTCAACAAGGCATGTTGCATACAATCTAATAATGTCAAGTTGGTTTCTTCCTAAATGGAGGTTTTGGTCTCATTTTTGCAAAAAGAGGGGATCAAACTCAAATTTAAACCACTTGAGTTGTTCATTTGAGTTCTTAAAAATATTCTAGTGGTGTAAGAAGTCAACTTCTAGAAGAAGTATTAAAAGATGCACCACATAAAAAGGGGTTTGCATGACTTCACAATTAACTCCATTATCTAAAAGTTTTGGAAAATGGTTTATGAAAGAGACAACAAGAGTCTTTAAGACTAAGTGAAATGTTGAAAGTAACTGTTTCCAAATATGTAATTGATATATTTGACAAAGCACAGAAATTGCAACCCAAACATGCTTAGAGATTGTTACTGGTAGAGTTTTCATCCTCATAACAAAATGAAAGAAGAGTCTGTTGGAAGATATTCACCGTGTTGAGTCTTTTTCAATCCAAATCTTGAACAAACAGTTGAAGCAAAAGTTACTGAATCTAGAAGGAAGAAACTTTTCTGAATTTGTGAATAGATATTATTAATATACCTACCAAAATGATTAAGTATAGAATCCCACATCCACCACAATTTCAAATTTCTCCTGATGGCTCATACTGCGAAGCAGTTTGAAATGCATATGTAGAACTGGCTTACTCGTTGGACCTGCTAGACATAGTGGCCATCTCGGCTAGTAACTGACCAACACGCTGAGCAACTCCACGCACCCGCTGAAATTCTCAGATAAAACTAACTCTGCACTTCAGGCACAGTGAAAACCGTTGAAGATCCTAGTCAATGACAATCTGGTTGATGAGAAAGATGGTTGAGGCTCAAATGCTCATCTGAGTCAATGTTACAACAATTCCATGCTCTTGAAAATTTCTGCTGTGGAAGTGGATTCTCCTCGTCATCCTTAAGCACAGCATCCTCAATTTCAAACATCCAGTAAGGCCAGTAAAGTTCATTGTAGGTGTTCATGGACTTGATTATCACAAGATCATGCTCAAAGACCAAAATTGTGGCGAGTAAATCCGAAGCTTCCAGGCATTATGTTTCGCGTACTTGAACTCTTACCCTCGTAAGGAACCCCAGCTGGACCGTTTCTGAAAAACCAAGCAGAGCGAGAATGAGAGGCTACAACTTCATTCAACACTAGAAATACACTAGTGTATAAGCCTTAGCTTCTGAAGGCAACAACTAATTCCGAAAAGTAGGAGTACTGATCGATGGTGCAGACTCAATTTCGTGATATTAACCCGTAAGTGCCCAATCTATGAATCAAATCCCCACTTTGGGATGCTTTTCGTCACTTCTGGTGACGTTCCAAGAAATTTTTATTTGCTATAAAAAAAAATATATATGGTTTTATCTTCCTATTGGTGCCTGTTGATACCTTCCTAAAAGCTTTCTGATGATTTCTTTCAACTCCTATAGATATGGAAATCGGTCAGTATTGGCCATTTGGGTACAAATAGGTGATCTTATGGGGGCCTCCGTAAGAATCATGGAGATGTCTCCCATTCCAATTGTATCATGCATTGCATCTCTCTATGATGTCTAAAAATCCTTGAAGCAATCTAATTTTACTGAACCAAATTATTTATATTAAGATAGAGAGCAAGGAGACTTACTTGAGATGATGGTGTCGGTGTTACTTTCTTTGGGCCAGCATCATCATCATCGTCCTCATCCTCCACATCGTCATCAATATAAGTACTACGTGCACCCCTGGCGCTGGATCCTGCTCCTCGTTTAGAAGCAGGAGCAGCACTTTTCCTTCCCCTCGGGGATGCTTTTGTGGATGTTTTCTTCTGCAAATTTAACCACAAAACTCTGATTCAATTTACAGACGACAATTGACAATCAACATTCTGTTAAGTGGTATGCGATGGTATGTGCTGCAGCAATTCTCTACTTACAATTTTATGTGCTGGTTCCTCGACCTCCTCGTCACTGTCCTCGTCTGATTCAGAACCCTCATCATCGCTGACAATTGTCATCCTTGAAGCAGCAGCAGGTCTGTACGCAAAAACGAGAGTATTTTCGACAGAAATTACATTACGAGGCAATTTCGACAGTATAACTCTGAACCTAGATTAAAATATCCACACTTCTTCAAGCCACTACCGTAATGTATGCTGGTTTGCAAATGCAACCACGATAAAAAGACTTTCATCACATCAGGTGCCGAAAAAAAGCTTTAGAAGCAGGGCATTCTTACTGAGATATAGTACGCTGAAAATACCTCAATCATTCTTGACTCACAGATTAATCATATGATGATCCGGTTTTATCTTATGCCAGTTTGTTATTGACCAGCTAATTGAGGACATGTAACACAAAATAGTTTCAAGACTAGAAGATTAGATTGCTTCAGAATACTAGATTGCTTCAGAATATTACCCACACCCGCATCAACCATACCAGCCCTTACCACCAAGTGCCCAATCTAAAAATAGAAGGTCCACATTGGAAAGCCTTCCTTGAAGATCCCTAAATGATGTTTCTCAACTCATATGGAAGCGGCCATTTGACCATTGGACACTTTAGGGGAAAATATCGATCCACAGTTGAATACGCATTCATGGACAATTGTACCATGAAACTGATGAACAGGAAGAGCATATTTCAGGCTCACCTTCTAGGAGGCCGAGGGGCTGCAACTACATTCAAAGTTGTCTGCGTAAGACCTCCTTGGGAGCCTCGACCTCGACCTCTTCCTCGACCTCGGCCACGGGAGCTGTCTTTCTGCGGCGGAACTCTTTTGGCAGGAGCTTTTCTTTTTCCTGCTGCTGTAGTTGTCCCCTGAACATCGTCGTCGCTGAAAGGCTTGTCGTCTTCTTCATAATTGCTTAAACCCGCCTAGAAGAAGGTTCACATATCAAAAACCAGGATGAAGATAGTTGAACACATTGTAACACATGTTGAAAAATCCCAACGTCACTCCGCAGAAACGCAAGTTTGAACATTAGTCATGCTGCACGGTACAAATTGTCACTACTAGAAGAAAATCAACACTAAAAGAGCTATTGGCAAACCTGTACCTGAGATGTGCGTTGCTCTAGCCCTGAAAGATTATCATTGGAAGGCGTGGAAGTTGACGCCTCCTTAAATTTAGGTATTGCTGCTTTCTCACGTTGCTGTGGATTCAACAGAACAATGAAATCTAGCAAGAACGAATGCAATTGCTGAATACATGAAGTCAATGAAGTCACTGGAAGATCAAGAGCGAAATGGACCGTAAAATTCACAGTTAACGACGCAAGAAATTGTCATTAAAGTGTACCTGCATATGTTCGGTCACTTTCACAACCACATCGTCCTCTTGCAGTTTATCGGAAAGGGCTTCCTCCACAAGCTTAGTCTGCACCCAACACCGTGATAAATCAGCACTATAAAGTTCAAACTGGATTTCTTAACTGGATTAAGAGATCTGCTACTCAAGTCATCACCTTCTAAATGCAACTCAAACATCTCGCTAAAATATCAATACTCAGGGATTCGCGACTTGAGAGCGAGATATTCCAACTACTTTGCCAGACTCAGGACGTCCTGCTGTCGGCCGAAACCCAGCACGCAGACTAACACCCTCGAAAAGTAGAATTCTGCAACAGTTCCAAAAGTGAGGGAGCTGTCCTCCTTGAACGTCTATGTTTGCAGTTGTAGCAAGGATGTACCTGCGTATCGTCCAAGTTTTCTTGAAGACACTCGGTAAACGCAAGCTTGTCATCCTTGTTCACAAATTTGTGCAGCGCCAAACCTAACTCTGACATTGGCAGAATCTCCATTTTCTGCCACATGGACACGAGAAAAGTATCAGTATGACAGCAGTTCAGACATTTCCAACAACATAAATATAATATTAGCCGTAATGAAGACACGACTGCAGATCCTTTTAAGTGGTACCATTAAACAAAGGTAAGGACTCACCATGTTGGTCTCAGCCAGGAGAGCCTCAATATTCTGTTGGTTCAACTCTTCAGGACGCAATTTTTCTTCCTCTTCAATTTTACCTGAATCCGTCCAATCATAAAGGTTCGTGAACCAGCTACAGTAGCCAAAAGCATGAGCTACTAAGTTTCTCATCCAGTAGGTGGTAATCATTCAGTAATCCAAACTAAGTTTTACTGTGGTCCTAATGGTGGCCCAGATCAAAAACATCAGTACCGTTTCAGAAGGGGCTTTCGATCGATACATTTTCACATCAAATTAATATTCCATAAACTGACTCATCGCCGCAAATACTCTAGAACTGGTGTCTCTCAACCGACTATTTCGATTAAGACTTGAAGCATTCTGCAGTCTAACATGGACAACAGATTTCTGTACAATGTCCATAACCAAATATTGGCAAAAGCAGAGTTTTTACTAATTAAATAGCATCTAGAACAATTCAATTCAAGGTCCTAAGAGGAGCAGGAGCAGAACCAGACCGTCGGCATTTACTCGCTTTTTCGGCGCTTTTGTAAAAAGAAGAATATCATGGGGATTAGCCACCTGAAAAAAAATAGGAAAATTTAGAATATCCTGCTCAAGTGGATGTTATAGCACCATTCAATTCAATAGACAGTGATATGGAAAATAAAGCAATGAGAAATGGCCGACCAAATTGATCCATACACAAAGTTAAATCACCAACCTTTCCAACGAATTTCTGCCCAAACCGTTGTGGATTGATTGTTGTGAAGCCTGTGTAGTCCACCTGAAACAAACCAGAAAAAACAGTTACATCATTGCAGAAAATACTTGTCTCACCAGTAAAACCACAACAGCAGTATATAATCAGAGACCCAACTTAGAAACGTTCATTGCAGGCCTACTATACCCAGAATCAAGAATTCAACTTTAAGTTTGTCAACTCCTTATTATATCTGATAATGAGAAATAATGGTCATGAAAATACTCACCCTCAAACGAACTAATGGCAACATGGGATCAGAGCGAACATCCTCAGCAGCAGCTTCAGCTATCAGATCTTGCACCTACCAGCAGAATACGTTCAAATTTCTCATTATCCCGTCACGCAAGCTAAGAAAAGAACTTTGACCCGAACCTTCAAAACAGACCCTTAATTTAGCACTTGTGGAAAACTACATAAGAAGTTGGCATATCTTAAAGAAATAGAGTATTCGACTCACCACTTTACCGAGGTACTCCAAGACTGCAGCTAGGTCATTGGCGTCGAGATCAGCAGCATCCTGCAGAGACACCTGTATCATACCACACTTGTGCAGATTAGAACATTTTCTCTTCCTGAATAGGAAAGTGTTCGACATTGTAGAACAATGACAACCATGCATAGCGACTATTCTGTAGGAGTGCAAGCAACAAAGTAACCGACTGCTTAGAAATTAGCACCATCATCAAGAACTAAGATCTTACAGTCTAAGCCATTATAGCAGCTGAGAAGAACGAACCCTGTACTCTCAAGTACTCGCTTTGCATTCAATTTCAGTATTCCAAGGCCAGTTTAGAACCAAAAACATGTTGAGACCTTTGCGACAAACTCACAAGATGATGCCAAAACTCATCTACTCACATTTTTATATTTGAATGGTCTCACAGATTTAAGAGGAATCTTTGTTGGTCGGTACACATTACCCTGCAGCAAACACGGTACACACACGGCGTTCAGTATCCAAGGGACTTACTACGGAGTCCATCAACAAATGTTCTCATGAACTGCAGCCCCAACACAAGGACGGAGGTATCTGAAATCGCATATCCCAATTTTTACTGATAAAAATTAATAAAAGCAAGACGCAATAAAGATTTATGAGCTCCTAGAAAATGATGATAAACCACCACAACCATGTACCTTGATTTCTAAGAGAAGAACATGCTTAGCTTTAGACTCTCCATCAATAAGCGAGGTAGCGACAGACGACCCAGGTTGTGTGATATGAAAATCCATTCCCAATACTTCCTGCACGCTACCACAACATTCAAAAACTAACACCCCGGCCGCTGCTGCTGAAACAGTAACGAATTGGCTAATTACCAGCTAGAATGGTAAATTGCACCTGTTCAAAAGCGAGCGATTGGACATTTCTCAACAACGGAGCACCTGACTTCGTCGGTACAATTAGAAATAAACTGAAAACAACATCCAATCTTCTAAATCTTTATGATAGGACCGAAGATCTCAATAGTCCGACATGAGATTATAAGTGTACCTGTGGATCCACGAGGCACTCGTGTTCATGGCCCCATATCACAAAATCCAAAAACTTGGCCAACATATGCTCATTGATAGCATTCTTTGGATTGGCCTTTACCCTGCACGAAAACAGCGTCCCCCCACAGCAGATAAACACAATACTCTGAATGCAGGATTGAGGATTAAATGTATGCTCAAACAGGAAGAGGTAGATTTTCTTACCTATTTTGATGCAGAACAAAAATGTTGAACCAGTCCGAAGTAGGACAATCTTCAGTGCCTTGAGGACGAATCCATTGCACAGCATGTGGAGTCTGCACTGAACCAAAGGCAGTTGAAGTTAGCTGAGTGAATCAGCTGTCAAAAATACACACACCAACTTTTGTGCAAGAACTAATTCAAATTGATCAACAGACAAATGGACATCTGTGACAGAGAACATGCAACTTTCTACATTTGCAACAAGAAGTAGATGAGCGAAATAGATGAATGATCCTGATTTACCGGTATATAATTCAAATAACAACTCTCTATTGAACTTAACTCACCTGAAACATACGATTGAGACGCTCATCTCGAATGTTTCCAAGGCCATACAGGGCAACATTTGTGGAGCCCTGAACACAAAATGTAACTGTAAGCAAATCGTAATGCAGACTTTGATCAACATCACACATCAACCGGGGCAACTGCATGCATGGCACAGGGGTAGGACTGCAAAAGTCTGCAGCTCACCTTTCGCAATAAGATCGGATGCAAGGTAATATTACCTACGCCACTACCACCAAGCGCAACTTTTCCAAAGTAATTAACAAGATTGCAGGCTGCCAGGATATCAATTGCAGACAAATTATCCTGCAACCACAGGGCAAGATATGCATCAGAAGAGAATAGGTATACTAAAGAATATAGTCATGTCGAGTACAATCGAGTACATGTCGAAGCAAGCACACGTGAGAAGAAATTCTAAAGAGACAATTTACAGGGAAACAAGTTCTGTGGATAGAAAACTAAACCTACCACACCAGCTGGATCGTCATGGTTGCCATGAATAGTGAAAACCGGCAGACCCACGTTAAAGTTCGGATCTTCATAGTTGACAAGTCCAAATCTGATACATCACCAGCACACAATGATCATATTGGATCCATTACATTCTTTCTTTAATTATGCATAGTAGATCAATAATCTCGTCAGCAATTAATAATTCCCATTTGTCAGGTCAGTTCAATGATATGTAGATATTGATAACTATTATCACAAATCTTAAGCAAGAAAAAAACAAAACTAATTGCTGCATCTCTCCGAAGGATTGAGATGCCACCATGAACCACACAACTACAAAGGAGATGGTAGGAAAACAAAGAAGTAGTGACTGTCTCATCACAAAGGAGTTCCTCCATCAGATTGAAAAAGTTCTGAATGTTACTTTAGTAGTAGCCATTAGATTCATATAACCCTCATGTTGACTTCAGTTTATGTTAGTGTATACAAATGGTGTTAACACAATGTTAGTGCGATGTTAGTACCATTTATAGTGACTTTACATTACATTGGAAAGTAGTAAGTTAACATTAAGTCAACATAAAGTTGAAATTTTAATATCATTATGATAGTGATCTAGTGTCCTCTAGATAAACATTAATGCACCAGTAATAACATTGTCAATCTAACGGGAGATCTAATGAGATGTACGTTAGACATTTCCAAAGACCATTTGCAAAACAAAATCGTGCAAGTGGCACTGCAAGTGAGAAAGATACTTATTGGCAAAGTTGATGGTCTGGTCGCTGACAACTTGGAATTGAATTGGCTTGTCATTCATGCAATATTTACGAAGAATTTCTATAGTGCGCACGAGGGTGGAGCGCGACGGCTTGTTTTCGTGAAACAAGTCTCCTCCCAGGAGTAGAAAATCCACCTAGACATTGAAACATAACCGGTCATCACTTTCCAGGGAAGATTCTTCTACTCTCCCAGCGACTGCAAATTCCAAAATTAAAGTAAAGGATACTAAACCGTTACTAGGACCTGATCCCATCTCCTACATTGATTCCTGTTAGCAACAAAAGCTCATCTATTCATGAACTTAGTTGGACTTTTTAGCAAGGTAATATAACTTGCCTAAATGTCTATGGTGACTAATCTTTGAATAGAAATGAGCTTGTCTACAGTAATTTATAGCAGACTACAACCTCCTACTCTAAAATTGCATGAGAAATTCAGACGAAATGATAAAATTTCAAAGCTCATCAGATTTGGCTCTTGTACTCAAAGCGATCTCTCGGCAGCTCTACTGATTTCCGAAAAATCACAATCCTCCATATTGGATTAGAAAGCTTACAATGAAACAAAATGTACCATCTACATTAGTTTTACACAAATATCAAAAAATCCTAATTAACGGATACGGTCTGAAATGCCAATCAAAAAGGGATCGAAGCCCCAAACCTGACGCTCTGACGCGATGGAGCAAATCTCTTCGAAAGCATTAAACGAGTCGTACCGGCGAACCTCATCACTTTCTAGATAGCCTACATGACAATCAGTGGCGACCAGAATGCGCAGGGTGTCGATGTCGGCCGCCCTGCACAAAAGACAACCATTTTGTAAATACCGATAATGAACATGCATGTCATCTCGTAAGGACAAAGTTCACACCTCTCCACATAAAAAATGATGCACTATTCGCAGCATGGTATTCATAAACCCTAAACCCTCAACCCTCGCCAAGAGAATTTATTGTTCTGAGCAGAAACTAACTTAGACAAATCTTCGAAGTTTGAAAAGAGTAACAAGATGGATTCGGAAACAGAACCCTAAATTTAACCACCGAACGTAGACTCCAAGTATTCAGACGATCCAGCATAGACTCTCCCCACAGTTGCATTCTCTTCGCTGTTCTAAAGATTCAACGATACACTGCTGCTTTCCTTCAAAATGCCGGCATCAAGAAGAAGGCAACAATAGCAACCAGGAACGCAATGAATCCCGGCAATCCACCCGCAAAGAACTAATCCGCATGAGCAATTTTCAAATTCAAACAAACCACCGTAATTTAGAGCTGATTGATGGAATGGAATGGAAAAAGTGAGTAACAGAAAAGAAAGAAACGCACATGACGATGCTGGTGTTGGTGTTGCGAAAGCTTGAACCATGCCGAAGAAGAGACGACGACAACCAAGACAACGACGACGACAACCAAGACAACGACGACGAAGACGAGTGCTCCGTAATGTTGAAGTTAATGTTGAAGTTAAGGGGTTTAGTAAATTGTGGTGTGAGAGTGGGATCGGAAGCTTTTACTTTTTCGAAGGTTTCTCGGTCATCCTGGGTGCTTTCTTGTTTGCTCGGCCTTAACCCCGCTCGGCCTTAACTCCTCTACTCATAACATTATTAACGTTCAGTGGGGGGGCCCCTTTTGCTCCCCCAATATCAGGACCCCCCCCAGCCACTGATGTGCTCTTGTCAGATCTACAGGAGTAGCGTGACCAATGATATTTGCTTAATTATAACTAAAATCCTCCCCAGGCATCCAGTGGGGGATTATCCCTCTTGTCAGAGGGAACAGAAGTACTTGGTTAACAATGTTATGCTGCCAGCGGGGGGGGGATGACCCCTCTATTGCCTTAAGTTTTACCCTTGCAGAAAACATTAAAATTTCTTTATATGCCACATTTGATGAAATTTGCAATTTCTGAATTCATATTTGCAATCAAAGGCCTCAAATTAGTTAAGGGACGTGAAGAAATACAAAATTTGAGCGGCACAAAATAGGGGGCAATTTTTACATTTTATCCTTTGACGGGGCAATAGAGGGCCAGGGAGGACTAACCATAGGATCTTGTACTTAACTTATCTCAGAGCATGTGGTAAAAAATTCATAAAGTTTGCCCATGCAGATTAGAAGATATTAGCATTCAGAGTTGGAAAAAATTATTTTTTTGAACACTAGTCTGCAATTTAAATGACTTTGACTACCATTTGTGAAAAAATTTGCACTACAGAATTTGAATTTAGTTTTTTTTGTATTGAAGAATTGAATTGAGAATCTAGGAAAAAAATTTCAAAAATAATACACACGCTTTTCATTCTTTAAAAAATTGTTAAACAAAAGTCAGTCCAAGATTGAAAGGAAAACTAAATTGTTAATAATTCTAAGATGGGATTAAAACAATATATTTCCAATAGTGAGATTGTTTTAGCTAGCAAACCTCATCTTGTCAAATAATTTCTTTTTGAAAAATTGTAAGCATTGCATTCAAAACATGAATTCTATGTGTTATTTTTTCAAGAAGATGCTCTAATTGCCCAAAAAATAAGATTGTCCATAACTTTCACATAACAAATCCAAATGGAATGAATCAAAGCTTCCCAATACAGATAAAATTACAATATATGAGAAACAAATTTTTTTTTAAATTTAAATTTTTTTTTGTGTAAGGAGATTTTTGCCCACCACACCGCAAAAATTTACCTTTTGTGCCATAATTTTTGCTCCTGGGCACCAACTGAAATCAAAATTATATTTCCAGAAAACTAATGTATTTTTCTATCTTCAAAAAAGGTTTCAAAAAAATCATTATGAAAATCAAGGCCATAAGAGCCTGTCCAAAATCCATTTTGTCCCCCGAGGGGACAATGGGGCTTTAGGGGTTAAGGGCCACTTCACAGTTCATACCTTGGCCAAAGGTTGAGAGGCCGTGGGTTTCCACCAATCACATTGCAAGGAAACCAAGAATTTGGCCTCTTGGTCCTTCACACTAGAAGGCACAAGTCCAAAGGCCATGGCCCTCCAACTACCTAAGTAGCAATAAATTGCCTACATGGCAACAAACTTTCAACAAAAGTTTGGGTCAGATGGAAATTGGAGCCCCAAAATATGGTCGAGAAGTTGTGGAATTCATTTAATAACTTACAAGATCTCAACCATTAAATTGGTATGGATTTAAACATTGGGCTGGGCTTTGGAGGCTTTACTGTAGCCATCCAAATCAAGAGGCCGTGTGAGTTCATTGCCAAGGGTTTGGACTTTGATCTTAGCCTTTGGAGGCTTTACACTGTGACGGGCCAAAGGCTCCAATTCTTATATTTTATTGCTTATTTATTGCTTATTTCTTTGGACTCTCAACAAAGTTTGGCGACTCAATCCCATAGCCTCTTGACTTGGACAGCCATAGTGTGAAGTGGCCTTAAGTTTATTGTCACAAATTCTGTATTTAGCACATTGAACTTTTTTCAAAATTTTCTAAAGTTGTGTAACTTGCAATTGTAACTAGAATGGTCCACCGATTTTCTATTTTTTTTATTTTTTTTTATTTTTTTTAACTAGATTTAACTAGAGTAGTCCACCAGTTTACATCCACAAATACATGTACAATTGAGTACAATAATCTTATAAATGGACTATTTGAGCCGTTCAAATATTTTTTTACGACATAGAAAATAATTGGTATGTTTTGGTGAGCATAATTATCTTTGCATCTTTACACAATTCCCAATCATGTGTACCAAATTTCAGTTTTGAAAAAGCAAAATTCTATTTTTGTATTATATAGTCAATTTTAATGAATTTACACAATATATTATTGAAAACAATTGGTGGTGAATTTCTTAAATTCAGTTGTACGTAGAGACATGTAGGGAACATCCATACACACATATTTCCTTCAACAAGCATCTTCAAAAAAGTTTCACAGTTCCTTCTATAGAGATTTCAATGTTGGGGTGACAATTCCCAAATTTTGTAAAATAAATATCTTTCTATTGTAATTAGATTTTTCTATTTGTCCCTCACATGGTAACTAATTTCATACATTCGAGCACGATGGTACAATTACTTTGTCAAAATCTAGTAAACTAATACTCCATATAGAAATATCTATCTTACAAAATTTGGTCATACAACTCCTTACATTGAAATCTCTATGGAAGGAAATGTGAAACTTTTTTGAAGATGCTCGTTGAAGGGAAGATGTGCATGTGGATGTTTCTACATCTATCTACAATCAAATTAAAAAAATTTATCACCAATTGTTTTCAATAAAATACCCTGTAAAACTATGAAAATTGACTTTAGAAATTCACCAAAAATGGAATTTTGTTTTGTTGAAATAGAAATTTAATATGCTAGATTGGAATTGTGTAATAATGCAATGATAGTTATACTTACCAAAATATACCAATTAAACTCCACATTGTAAAAATAGACCGATTGTAAGATTATTGTACCCGACTGTAGATTTATGGATTAAAATTTAGTTATTCATCTAATTGTATTTACATTCATCTCCAAAATGATAATGTTATCCTATTATAAAAAAAATTTAATGGTTATTAGCAATTTCCAACCATTTCAAGATATAATAGATCTTGCAAAATATTTCATTTTTTATTTTGAGATATGAAGGATTTTGTCACCTACAAACATCCTTGAGGTAGACCTATAAAGGACTTTTAGCCACTTAAAGCATTCAAGTGGTTTTAAAAAAATATATATGTGGCTTTGAAAGCCGATTGCATCTCTTCAAAGAACTTCAAAGGCCTTTTGTTAACCCCTTAAGAACTAAGTGTCCTTAATTCAATAAACCGCTTGAAAGTTTGGAATCTTGGATAGAGTCAATTTTTAATTTTTAATGGATGTTCTTAAAATTTTGATACAAGATGGAAACATTCATCCTCTTCATAAGAATTTTGAATAAAATTTCATCAGATGCCTAGTTCAAAAGTTATACTACCAGATAAAATTTGGGTAGTTTAAGCAATTTGGGCATCTCTCAAGCATCTTTTGATAAAATTCTCATCAACTTCTGAAATTTGGCATGTTTGTAACTTATAAAATATAGCATAAAATGTCAAAAAAAAAAATTTAGCTTCCAAATCACATACATTCTAAAAGGAGTCAAACTTTGTTGGCTATGTCAAGAAGGTTTAAAGAAAAAACATTCTCTTCTAACTTCAAACCCTATTATCTTGAAATGTGTAGAGTCAAAGTTCTTAAAATTTTATCCACATATTCCAAATGTTGTCTCTAAATATTCGTTGTTTTGATTCCAAATAAAAAGATTTCTCACTGCACAAAAATAACTAGTGTACTGCCAGTTCTTTGCATTGCAAGGTGATTTAATCCCTAAAAGACCATTTGTCCCCTCAAGGGACAATTTGGGTTTGGGCAAGTTCCTACTATCTCAATTTTTAGAGATATTTTATGGGATTTTTTGAGGTTGTATATTTTTGCAAGAGCTTTTTGAATATATAATTTTTATTTTAATTGATGCCCAGGAGCAAAAGTTATGGCACAATAAGCAAAAATGGAGTTCTGCGGGCAGCACAAAAAAAATCACAAAAAGTCAAAATATATTTTTTTCAAATTTTTTTCTCAAAGATTATATTTTTGTCTACATGTGAAGCTTTCTTTCATTCAATTTGGACTAATAATGAAAAACTTATGGACAATCTTAGTTTTTTGGGCAAAATAACTATCTTCTTGAAAAAGTAACTAGTAGATATCATTCTTGAATGCATTTTTTAGAATTTTTCAAAAAAAATTGTTAGACAAGGTTAATTTTTCTTGCTAGAACAATCTCACTGTTGGGATTATTGTAATTCAATTCCATCTAAAAATTATTAAGAATTTAATTTTTTCTTCAATCTTGAACCCACCTCTACTTAACAATTTCTTAATGAGTGAAAATTAAGTATTTTTTTCTAAATTTTTTTTGTAGATTCTCAACTCAACTACTTAACATAAATAATTAGAAAATCAAAATGAGTAGTCCAAAAAATTTGAACTAAAAAGATTCAAAGCCAAAAAATCTAGTCAAGCAAGGTACAAAAAAACTTTTTTTTTTTTTCACTTTAAATTCATATATCTTACAATCTACATGGCCAAAGTTTTCAAAATTTCTTCCATGTACTTATATTCTAGTCAAGTATAAGATCTTACAGTTGGATATACACAAAAAAAAATAATTTAAGTTCTTTTCTCTTTGCAATAGACATGACAGTTTTGAGTGCTTTTTGATAAGAAAATCACCTTGGTCCTTTATGGATTAAGTGGGCGAGCTAGACTCTACATTGAGAATGTGAAAAGATGTTAGAGTGTAGGTTCAAGTCCTACATGGGGAGATCCATATTTTTTTAGAATTTCCTGCTTTGATATTAGGAGTAGGTAAAATATTCCTTGTCATTGTTTATATTCATTTATATTGATGCGAATCCTCCCCCAAAAGGTGAGGTCTGAAGCTTTTACTTTTTCAGTCCGACCAACGAAGACCTTTCACTTTTTCATTGTCCCTTCCCAATGTCGACGCTGCAGTGTGCACCAAACCCTAATTCTGCGTCTGTGGGAGTTTTCCGACAGTCTGTGTTTTCCTGCCGATTTCATTGCACGATGCCATGCCTTGATTGTTCTTATTCCTTTCCTTTTCCCGTCGAATGTTTTTCTTAACTTATTAGCTCTGGAGTTCTTGGAGTGAGGAGCTTGAGGCACAGCCATGGCGTCGCTGCAGGGCAACAACAAGCGCAAACGCGACTACGCCGATGGAGTTCTCAATGGCACGATTGCCAATGGGAGTACTAACAGCAACCTCGACGGCGCAGACCTGGCCATGCAGCTGGAAGTTCCGGGTGACGTGGTGGAGGTCATGGACGTGCGCCGTTTGAAGAAGCTCGTTCTTGGATTCGAACGCAAGCTGCGCGACAATCTGGAGGCGCGTATGAAATTCGTCGATCAGCCTGAGAAGTTTATGGAATCGGAAGTGGATCTCGACGAAGAGGTGAAGAAATTGCATGCTTTGGCAGCCAATCCCGACCTGTACCCGGAGCTCGTCCGTCTCGGGTCGGTCCCGTCGGTTTTAGGGTTGCTGAGCCACGACAACACGGATATCGCGATGTCGGTGGTCACGTTGATTAGCGATTTGACGGATGAGGATGTGATTGGAGAGAGTGATGAGCCGGCCTTAGTCTTGGTCGATGCGCTCATTGAGAACAATGCTTTGGAGCTTCTGGTGCAGAACCTCTCCAGGATGGATGAGACCGACAGCGACGAGGCGGCAGCCGTTTTTAACACCCTGTCCATAGTCGAGAACATGACGGAAGTGAAACCTGCGGTTTCCGAGCTTGTGTGTGAGAGGACGAAGCTCTTGAGATGGATTTTGAACCGAATCAAGCAGCGGGAGTTTGATAGTAACAAGTTTTATGCGAGTGAGATTTTGGCCATTTTGCTGCAAAGCAGCGTGGCAAATCAGAAGCGGTTGGGACAGCTCAATGGTGTGGACACGTTACTACAAGCTGTAGCTTTTTATAAGTCGAGGGACCCCAAAACTGCGGAAGAAGAAGAGATGCTTGAAAACTTGTTTAATAGTCTTTGTAGTGTTGTAATGCCAATGGATAATAAGGACCGGTTTGTGAAAGCGGAAGGCGTGGAACTTATGATTATTATTATGAAGCAAAAGAGGCTTGCGTATGGGGCTGCTATGAAGGCACTAGACTTCGCCATGACAAGGTGCCCGGCCGCCTGCGAACGGTTTGTCGATGTCTTGGGGCTGAAAACGCTCTTTGCCGCTTTTATGGGGAAGGTACTTGATCATGGAGGCCTTCTGTTTTGGAAGAAATGTTTGTTCTGGAGAGAAGTTCTATCTGTTCATCTCGATCTGAATCATGGAGGCTTGCTTTTCGGTTATGTTTTCATGAACAACAATGAATCGTACACAAGCTGGGTGATACTTCCGCTCATTTGAATGTTCTGAATTGTGTTGGGCCTTTAGATATGATGTACAGATGTTTCATAGTGGGCAGGAGGATAGGGGCGGATAACCGGGGTCCTTACATGAGGTTGCATTGTCTCTCATGCTTAGCGTTTGAGTTTTTGTCAGATACCTGTGAAAGGAAAACACAGAGGCGACAGAAATCAGGAGGAGATTGAGGAGCGAGTGATCTCAATAATTTCTTCTCTTTTTGGTGAGAATGCTCTTGATGATTATTGGAGTTTTCTTGTTCTACAAGGATGGCATGTCAGTGTTCTCGATTTTTTAATATTTTAATATTTTATTTTATTTTATTTTTCCATCTCTGTCATCTCTTTTTTCTCTGCAGACAGGTCCTTGTCTGACTTGTTGTTGATAATTGTCTATAACTTCTTGAGATCGATGATGAGCAACTGTATTCACTAGGTTCTCATAAGTATGTTGCACGTTATTTACGCAGGTGGTCTGACTTTTCGGGGTTCAAGACGAGAACGGTTGTTGAGCAAGTTCATCGAAAATGAATTTGAAAAGATTGACCGGCTGATGGAGCTTTATCTTAGGTGAGCGAGTGAGTTCTTTTGCAATCTGTACTTTTGCCGATGAGATAATACAGTACGAACTTGAATGGTAATGCATGGACTTTTCAGCATCACTTTGCAGTCAAGACTGCTTTGAACGTCTGCCGTATACGTCTGTTATTAAATAAATACGAACACATCATAGGCCATTTTCTTGACGCCTAAGAGTTATTGACTTATTGGTTGCTGGTTCTGTAAATAATGGGGGGAGCAGATATGCTGACCGCGTCAAGGCGGAGTCAAAAAGGCTTGATGAACTCAATGCTGACGAAGACACCGAGGTTTGTCATTGCTATATTCTCCATGTATTCCATGGTTCCTTCGTTTGATGTTTTGTTGGAGTATGTAATATCAGTACCAACATCCTTCCTTATTTCCTGAGAGTACATTGGATCCTCTTGGCAACTGTCGAAGTCTGGTATTGTAGTGAGCAATGCTTTTTCCCTGTCATTGTAATTGACTGACCACATGTCAATCCATTGTGCAGATGGATGAGGATGAGAAATATCTTGCTAAATTGGAGGCTGGCCTTTACACTCTGCAGGTAAGCTACATTTCCTGTAGTGGAATACTTGACTCATCTGTTTCTTTGGTGACTAGGTCCCTGCAGCTGTCTTTTCGCAGTCTTACATGTATTCGACAAAGCTTGAATCATTGGTTTTTCTCCTTGTGATCCAAACTTGCTATCTGCAATTCTCTTGCATTCATTCTAATCATTTTTTGTTGTAATGCAGCTACTTGCTCTTGTAATGGCTCATATATGGGCGTCAGAGTAAGTAATTTGCATTTGTACCTTCTCTCATGCCTGCGGTTATCTGATGTGCCTTTCATATTTCAGCTTTTACATGGTCTGACCGTTGCCTCGTTCCTCAGAAATGCTGGCATGCGAGAACGACTAGGACTATTGTTGAAACAGCGTCGACTTTCAAGGGATGATATTAAAGCCGTTTTACAGGTTAGGCTGACAGCAATGTCCTTACATCCTGAAGCATTTGGTAGCTTGACTTTAATGCAAGAGCTTAGAAGCGTAGTAGGAATAATGGTGAATTTTTAATCCACGACCTATAGTATTCGGTACTTCAATGACTGAAGACTCGCTAAATCATAAACTTTGGATGATACAGGAGTACCACGACAACATAGGAGATATGGAAGGAGCAGAAGAGCGAGACAAGCGACGAGGCAAGATTCAGAGGCTAATCAGTTCGATGTGACGAGGTCTGGAACAGTCCAACACTATGTATTCTAAGGTTTTGTAGAATTCAGGTCATTGTACATTTATCTTCCCTTCTCATCAAGAGCTGTGAGATAGGTTTTCAAGTATTTCATTTTCTGCGGGGGTTTGAGTTAACTGCAGATGCATTCTTTTCCTCTGGAAATTCCTGTTTGATGGATGTTGTGTGTTTCAACCGGTAAAAGAGTGTTATGTTGACCTTAACTTAGTCTACCGTCTTTTTGCTGAGCAAGGTTCAGCAAAAAAATCCAAATTAAGGTGTGCTAAATATTCGGAACGTAGAGATCCCGAATGCAAGAAATGAGTGAAACTAATGAGTTCCTCCTGAATCTATGGAACTTCCATACATCTCAGGTCTAACATTCTTTGGCCATTGAATTACTGCACCCTTTCTATTTACAGATACGGCATTGAAAGTATGGTTCCACATTGGTTCTGCAGCGACTCACATGCAAACCATGGTTAATTTCATCCCTTAACTTTATTCTTGTTTTTTCTTTATTCCGGTGTAAAGAACATTTGTCATGGATTCCCAACATTTAGGGCACCGTGGTTCATTTCAAGATGTTACAAGGCCTCCACAGATAAGGAGTATTGCATAACATTCCTGATCAGGTAATATTTGATCATCTATCCATACCTTAAATGAGGCTGGCTGTTTGTTTTGTTTGTTTGTTTTGGTTGTTTGTTTTGGTTGTTTTTTACGGTGAGATCTCTGGTACTGTGCGTCCCAAAGCTTCAGTGAGTCATTAAATTTTGAAGTTTTTATGAATTAAAAAATTATAATTTTGCTTTTATTTTGGTTGTAGCAACAGCACAATGCACATTAGTCTATACCTTAAATGAGGTTGTTTGTTTGTTTGTTTTGTTTATTTGTTACGGTGAAATCTCTTGGATTGTGCATCCCGACTATGTTCTTGGTACCATTGGAAAGCTCTCTACAAGGAGGGTTGTATGGACTTTGTTTTGTGGCATTTGACTTATGATGGGAAAGATATTGAAGTTTTTATGAATTAAAAATTAAAAAACTATTATTATTTTAATTTTTTTATGAATTTAAAGTTTGAAAATTCTTTTACTTTTATTTTTTTGAAAGCAATGTTTGAGGTAAACAAATCAGCTCTACTTTTATTTTGGTTGTAGTCAACAGCACATGGCACATTAGTCTTCGTAAAAATATTTGTGTATGATTAGCCTATTACTACCCTAATTTTCAATCTGAATATCATAGGGCCAATTCCAAGAGGGGCACATGTTTTTTTAGAGGTGTGTGCTTGTTTCACGAATCAAACCCAAGCGGAATTATAAATTTTTGATGATAATTGTAATTTCTGTGAATTTTTGCAGTGGGCTGTCTTGAAATTACAAAATTGTCCATGAGTGGAGTTATAAATGTCCTATCAACAACCCTTAACCACCCATCTATGTATCTATTAGCACTTAAGTATTGACCAATGAAAGATTGACATGTTATCTTTTGTGGCATTAATGTTTTGATTTTGTTAGAAAGAAAATAGACTTGGATGGGTTTGGTGGCAGAATTGGGGCCAAAAGCATCCTTAATTGGCTAGTGAAAATAGGTGGTTGGTAGTTTTAGGTTGGTTTATCTTAAGCCCCATTTATGCACACTCTTAGAGGCCACAAGCTTGATGGTTTGTCTTTGAAAGGAGCCTCAAAAAAGTCTTGTATGTACATTTTTTGTATATTCTTTTAACTAGGGCAGTTAGAATGTGAGTTCTTTGTAAATGATTGGCGATAAGCATTTTGGAGGACTTAAAATTTGTGCCCTTTTATTGCCACAAAAAACATAGTGTAATCTAAATCATTTTCTTTCTTAGACTAAAAATTTTTGGTGTAAAGTTACAATTGTTATATTTTAGTTCTCTCAACCTCATTAGTTGAAAATTTACCTTATGCTTATTTTGTAAAGACATTAGAGGGGATTCGAGGGCCTTGGAGGGCCATTTCAGGCCCATTTCCCAATCTAACTAGATTCAGTGAACAGTAGTACGAACATGTTACAATTTTCTTTTTCAAATTTTTTTTTTTATCAAAATATCATCTTAAGCAAAAAAATAAATAAATGATGCGGCAGTTGCTGTACCACGCTAGCTAGCTATTGCAGTTGTGTTCTCACAATCTAGGAATGCAGGGGAATTTGCAGCCCTCCAAAACCTCCAAGTTCCTTTTAACAGAGGGATTATATAAAGATAGGAGAACAATGAAGAAAATATTGCAATATGATAATCATTGGTTTAGAGTGTTTGGGTGACATATAAAAGATAGTCTTTCTAAAAGCTTAGAATGTCTTCAAAAATTTTGGATGGACAAAAGATAAGTATGGATTAGAATAAATTTATAAATATTAAAGTATCAATGTGTTGTTTAATGCTTTTGAAGAATTTATTGATTGAACTTTCAATAATCAAAACTTATTAATGCAATTTGAATGATACAACTTTTAACCTATTTAAGCCTTGTCAATAAAATTCTCAATAAAAATTTTGTCTTTTTAAAAATAGTGAAGACATCTAGGTATAAGTAAGGATCATGTTCATAGGGTTTAGAGATGTCATTCTTTTGTAAATTTGATACCAAGCAAATAAAAGGCTATTTATGGGCACTCTATGAAATAAAATATGATAATAAATATATTTCAAGAAAATTTGATATAAAGTGGTTATATTCTAAGTATATTTTAGAAGTTCTTTTTAACATCCTATACTAATTTTAGTGTCAATGTATGTCATTGCAAAGTATTCCACCTTATTTTTTCTCCACATGGTTCTTGATATTAAAGAATGAATTCTATCTAATTAGTTCAAGCACTTTGATGGAATTTAGGTGAAAATTGAATGAAGGTTAATGAAAGTTGGAAAAAATCACTTTATTTTGTATGAAAACATTGTAGACAATATAAAACATTGATATTCTTCTAAAATATGGTGCCTTGCAAATTCCACAATTTCAAATTTAGCTCGTAAGATTCTAAGGCTTTTTTTCTATCAAAAAACAATCAAAACTATCATTTCTATTGCAAAGAATCGAAAGCTTGAAATTTCTTTCTGGCATTATTTAACCATATGATTTTGTACTAGCCTAGTGTAAGAATGTATAGAAAAAATTCCAGAAACTTTAACAACGTAGATTGCAAGATATTTGCATTTAAAATTAAAAAAATGAGTTTATTTTGCACCTTGTTTGACTTAGATTTTTTGAATTTGAACCTTTTTAGCTTAAATTTTTGCACTATTGATTTTAAATTTTTATCTTTTTAAGGAAAAACTAAGTTATTAATAGCTCTAAGATGGAACTAAAACACACAAATCTCAATCGCGACATTGTTCTAGCGAAAGATCTTAACCTTGTGAAACCTTTTTCTTTCATTGAAAAAATTGCATTCATAAACAAATCCTAAGAGTTATTTTTTCAAGAAGATGCTTTAATTGCCCAAAAAACAAGATTGTCTATAACCTTCACATCAATAATCAAAATGCAATGAATCAAAGCTTCCCGTGTAGATCAAAAAATATTATATGAAAATAAAAATTTATAAATGTTTTAAATTTTTACGGATTTTTTCTATCCAACAAACTAAAATTTGGGATTATTGTGCTATAAATTTTGCTCTCAGGCCACTGATTGAAATAAAAATTATATTATTTGAAAGCTAAATGTATTTTTATATCTTTACAGAAAAGTTCAAAAAGTCAAAACAAATATTGAGACTATAATAGCTTGCTCCAAATCTATTTTGTCCTCCAAGGGGACCATGGGACTTTAGAGATTAATGAGGTTAGTGATACAATTATAAAGGTAGACTAATTGAATTAAGGCGATTGTACTTTATAATGACATGTTTTGATTTTAGGTAGATCCATTTCCAGCACTTTAAAAATTCTTGGTTTATTTAAATAGTGTCCCAAAAATGCAATTAAGAAAGAATTTAAAATCCTCTATTGACTACCAACAAGATTCAACAAAAAAATTTAAGTTCAATATTCATACCCTTATTTTGACAATTTAGATATTACTAAAGCATCTCCATTTGAACAACAAATAAGAAGACAACAATGCTTGTTGGATAAAAAGTGCACAAGAAATGCTAGGGCCTACCAAATGATATCTTTGGATGGAACATATTGCTTATTGTTGGAGAGTGGCAACTCCATTAAACTGGAGACATATTGTAATCAGTTTTGGCACAATTTAAGGGCTCTAATATGCCCCTTTAGAGCTTCTTATATGTAATGAGTGGCATTGAATAAGGTTAGTAGTAGTCAAGCATTAGAAGGGATTTGGTGGCCTTAGAAGGGCGTTTCAGGCCCGTTCCCCAATTTGGCCCGATTTTGTTAATAGTGGTATAAGCTGTCAAAATTCATTTATTTTCAAAAGAAAAATCAAAAATGACATAGCAGTTGCTGTGCTACAATACCACCTATTACAACTACGTTTTCGCAATCTAGAATCGTAGGAGTACTCATAGGCCTCCAAGGCCTCCAAATCCCCTCTAATGTCTAATGTCTAGGGTAGTTTTCTATGGTCTATCCATTTTCCACTAAAAAAGTTATGGGTGGCCTAAAAAACAAACTTTGGAGTTCTTTTTTTTGGTACATTCATGATTTTCATTTGCTAACAAGAGGAAAATATCCCCCTTAGTATACTACAAGCAACTTGCAACTCTACTAAATTCCTTATTTTAATGCCTTTTTAGATGTTTTCACCTTTGCATAAAACTTCTCCAGCACTTAGCTTTTGCTCACTAAGAGGCTAATCAAGAAATATAAATTAGGTTGACACTAAAAGAATTCCAAGGGTGCTATCCCATCCTTGTCCTAAAATGTATAAGATAAACAACACGTTTCGAGTATGAGGCCCCATTTGCGTAAGTTAAGGTGACATATTTTCATGAATGAGGGGAATTGGATGCCTTCAATCATTTTTTGTATGACAAATAATACATTGACACCTAATGAATTTGCTAAGACCTATTTTTTGGTTATTTGAAAATAGAATTGCCATGTACATCAAGAACAAGTTGGACTGTAATCTACACTTTCTGAATTTCTAATAATTCCAAACTTGATGGAAAAACTAAAACTAAAATACAGTGCAATCTTACTTATTTTTCAATTTCCTAATTGGAGAAAATTACCCCTACCATCACTCAATTGATCAGACATATGCTAAAGCCCTTAATTGATTGTTGAAAACAAGTTGTAAAGTAGACACATCCATTCCCGTCTTTATAAGAACTCCTCCCTAATATACTTGTGGTGCACATTTTCTTTTTAGAGTGTACTCCATTGGTATATGATGACGGAATTAAATGCAAGGGTGGGAATGTGGGTGCATCTACCTTCTACCTATAACTATTCAAGTCTCAAATTATCAAATCCTCACTTCTTGGTAGTGTTTTTTCAGGCAATTTAATGCCCAATTGCCTCAAGAAAAAAGGATAGCTTCAAGCCTATAGGAAAAAAAAGTGGGTAAACATGTTTTAAAATGTCAAATTATAATCATGATCCTGCACATCGCTACCTAATAATGTTTCCAAAAATCTCATTTCATCTATCATGCAATGCCAACAAATACAAAAAATTGCAATACTCAAAATTGACCACCTTCAATATGAGCCCTCCAAAATGAAGGAGCCTAAAAGACTCAAAACCTTCTTGAAAAGAAGGCCACATAACCACTGGTCCGTAAGGTAGAAACACCCCAAAGCGTCCATATTCCCATTCATGAACACTAGAATTTCCTTTGAAGTGCCCTTGAAAAGTGTTTTTAAAGTATCCCTTTCCTTAACCTCTATTGGTTGAACAATGTGATTTTGACCAATTTCGGTTTCAAGTCCAGCTATAGGACATTTTTAGGAGTCTTGGGAGCTATAACTTTGGGAATTCACAGAAATTACATGTCACATCCGAAAAAGTTAATTCAATTTTTTTGAAAATTCATGATTTTCAATTGGTGATACTTCAAAAATATTATTGTTGGGAAAAGGTGCCTCCAACTATGTTGATTTGCTTTATTTGATGGTTTTGGGTGTTTTTAGCGTAAGCCCATATAAAAACACTACTTCCCGTGGTGCGAAGTCTGCTGAGTCCACCTGGACTTCTTTTTTTGGGCTTTTTGGTGCCAGATTGCACCAAAAAAAGTAATTTGGCTAAAAAAATGCCTTAGAAAAATTTGGATGAAATCACCAAAAAATTTCAAAAAAAAAATCTTGGATGAAATTGCCAGATTTGGTGGACGAAAAGCAAATTATAAACATCATGTGATATGTTCTAATGTGAGCTTTCCTATCTAATATGTAGATGAATATGTTGAAATTTGGAACATCACTAGAATTTTTTATATCGTCACTTTGGCACTTCTTAAAAAATGGAGAAAAGCAGCCCTGGAGTCCACCCTCCCTTCTTCCTAGAAAAGACGATGGATTTTTTTTGGGCCTTATGAGGCCCAAATGCCTCAAAAAAAATGGGCTACATCAAGCCTATAGGAAAAATTGGATGATAATGCCAATTCTTTTTTAAATTTTAGATGAAAATGCCAAATATAAATGAAACTCATTCAAATATGTGGATGAGAAGATAATTCTATCCAAAATATAGATGAATACCAAAATATTTGGTTACATCATTTTCTCGTATGTTGCCACTTCAGCACTTCTCCCAACCCCCCCCCCCCAAAACCCTGGTCCAGGTCAACTGAACCCTAGGCCTTGGTGTTCTGTACTGCACCGAATCATAAGTTGATCCCCGCCTAACTGTACTTCCCTTCCGCTTCTCTTTTTTGCTTCCCAACCTTTTTGGCATATCAGGCCACTGGTATATTGGTCCTCCTGTCCTCTCCTCCACTTCTCCTCCAGTACAGTAGTCCTGTCCTCTACGTAAACCACTCCTGGTTCCCGTTCCATTCAATTGGCGGGAAGCTTCTGTGCCGTAATCCCCAATTACGCGGGCAAAACCGTATAATCAGGGATTACGGATTTTTCATCCGGCTCATTGTTTCATCCAATTTTATCTCCTCTTTTAGTCGTGATTTACGTCGGGCAATACCCTCATCGTCGGGCATTGCGCCAAATAATCGGCCCTCCTCGTCAAGCTCCGCCCTCCTCATCGGCCAATTATTTGGCGCAATGCCCTCCTCTGCGGGCATTGCCCTATACGTAAACCACTCCCAGAATTCCTCCCATTCATTTTGCAGGATGGTTCTCGACTGCAATCCACGATTACTTGGATAAAACTGCAAAATTGAGCATTACGGGTTTTTCATCCGGTTCCAACTCTCATCCTCAATTTCTCATCCTTTTCTGCTCGTGATTTACGTCGGGCAACACCTTTGTCGTGGGGATTGCGGGAAAAAAAGTGTCTCCTCGTCAGGCTCCGCCCTCCTCATCTGCCCTTTTTTTGGCGAAATTCCCTCCTCCTCGGGCATTGCCCTATACAGAAGGCCTGGTTCAGTTCCAGGCTGGCAGATTCCAGGCTAGTGCTACAGTAGTGGCCAGTTGGCAGAACTAGGCGAGGCTTTTGACGTGGAGCGAGAAGCCACCTGGAAAGAGATGAGATAAGGTAGGCCCACCGGCATCCACACTCCTCTCCTCCGTCCTGGCAACAGTACAGGGCATAACGTACAGTACAGGGCTTCTTCTTTCTTGCACCCGAAAAAGAATTTGGTTAAAAAATGGCAAAGAACGATGAAGTTTTCCGCCAGAAAACTTTAGATTACAAAAAAACAAAACTGGAGGAAATTGCCAGATTTGGTGGATGAACACAAAATTATAGACACCATGTGATATATGTGATAATGTGATATTTTCTATCCAATATGTGAATGAATGTTGAAATTTGGAGCACCACAATAATGTTTTATATCGCCACTTTGGCACTTCATAAAAAATGAAAGAAAAAAAGGAGCCCTGACGTACATTTAAACTTAATTTATTGTGAAGCGGAGGTAATTACACCTAAAACCGCACACTAGATATTCTTGCCTAAAATGTACTCCCACTATTCATATGACTCTATGATCGCTTTTGGGTACACCTATTCTCAACACTTTGGAAATTCGTGATTTATTAACACAGAGTCCAAAAAATGCATTCTAAGAGAATCTAGAATCCCCTTTTGACTACCAATAAGGCCCCACAAAAAAAAATTCAATATAATAGTGAAAACCATGCTGAATCATGGTTAACTGAATTGCTTAACTAT
Source organism: Neckera pumila (assembly GCA_963969595.1). Taxonomy (NCBI): domain Eukaryota; kingdom Viridiplantae; phylum Streptophyta; class Bryopsida; order Hypnales; family Neckeraceae; genus Neckera; species Neckera pumila. The sequence goes on along the minus strand of OZ018415.1, from coordinate 2,777,390 downwards.
GCAATTTATGCATATAAGGTGTAGTTACCTTAACTTAAGCTTAGCAAGCGGCGAGGGACTGCTGACTGACGGAAGTGAGTCCGTCCCTCCCTGTCGTTTGGTAGACGGACGGACGGACGGACGGACCAGTGCACTTTCCCGAAGACCGGACCGGACTCCATTACATAACTTCGTTCCCCATCTGGACTGACACAGCACGTTGCTGGCATTCCTCTGGCGGGGTCGGGGACCTATCCTGGAATGTGGGAGGGAGGGGTTTGGCCTAGTTCTAGGGAAGCAGCAGAGTGAGAGCGCAGGACGTTAAATCCTGCATTCGAACTGGGACCCGCAGGGTAAAAACGCAGGAATTTTACCCCCCGAAAAAATGCAGGAATTTTTTATTTTTCACGTATTATTATTTTTTTGAATTCTGAATTCATATTTGCAATCAAAGGCCCCATATTAGCTACGATAGGTTAACATCTAACCCTAGACACGGCTCAAAATAGGGGCAAGATTTTTCTTTTACCCCCACCAATTTCTACGTTTTCACCTTGCGGGTCCCAGTTCGAATACAGGATTTAATGTGTTTCAGTGAGAGCCGCTTATCCTAAGAACTCATACTTCTACTTTCTACTTTCTACCTTTCTTTGGAGACTAACTTAGGGCCAGGGAAGATTGATCCCCATTGCCTCGAGTTTTGCCCTTGTAGAAAACACTGGAATTTTTTATTTACCACATGATAAAATTTGAAAATTTTGAATTTGTATTTGCAATCAGAGCCCCAAATTATCTAGGAGTCGCGAAGAAATACAAAATTTAAGCGGCACAAAATAGGGGGCAATTTTTACATTTATCCTGTGACGGGGCAATAGGGGTCAATCCTCCTTGGCCCTAACGTAATTGGGGAAGAGTAGCCATCCCATAACCTTGAATAACCAGACAGTGGTCCTCCCCTTGCTAAGAAGGTAAGTGAATGTCAGACTACCCATTCCAGACCAGAGAGCCATACCCAACCTGGAGGATGTAGCTATTTCCAACCAAAGTTGGAGCAAATTTCTAATTGAAGTTTGAAATGTGTTTTTTCTCCTTTTCAAAATTGGGACAAATAAGGATATGGCACATGTTCTGAAGTGCACAAGTAGTAGTGAGTGCAAAAGTAGTTCTTGAATGATTGGAGTTGAAAGACTCCAAACATTGGCTATTAGTTTGGACAACATTTTGGCTCCTAAAAAACACAATAATTTGAATTTGGGGAAGAAAATTATGGAAATTTTGCAGTCTTCATTTCCTATCTTCCTACATGGCAAAAAAATGATTTGCCTCATGAACTCTAAGTTTCCATCCATGGAAAATAACGAATTTTAGCATTTTTACCAGGGCGGGAGCAAGTTGGGTTATTAAACCAATGTATAGATCAAAATGTTAAAATCCACTCTATCTATGCGGGAAGAACAAAATGAATCTTTTCAATACCAAGAAAGTACCATGTTCATTAACTCCTAAAGGACCGAAGCCATTTATTCTGCCAAAAAACATTCAAAATTGCTATATCTATAGCAAAGAGTAAAAAAAATTGAAATTGTTTCTTTTTACCCATGTAACTATAGGAACTAATATCTAACTAGTATGAGAATATGTGGAAAAAATTTCAGATTTTTTGACAACATAGATTGCAAGATATCTGTGTTTAAAAAACCAATTTTTCAGCACATTGCGGGACTAAAATACTTGACTTTGAATCTTCTTAACTTTCATTTTTTGGACTATAACGTTTTGAGCTTTAAATCTTTACAGTGGGGAATTGAGTTGAGATTCTAGGAAGAAAAAAAAATTCAAAACAACTTAATTTTCATCCTTTAAAAAAAATTGTTAAGTAGAAGTATATACGAGATAGAAGGAAAACGTGAATTATTAATATCTCTAAGATAGAATTCAAATGCACTAATTCCAATGGTGAGATTGTTCTAGCAAGAAAAATAAACCATATAGAATTTTATTTTTTTTGAAAAATTGTAAAAATTGCATTCAGAACTAAATCATATAAGTTATTTTTTAAGAAGATGCTCTAATTGCCCAAAAATCAACAGTGTCCATAGCTTTCTCATAACAAATCCAAATGGAACAAATGAATGCTTTCCATGTTGACAAAAATATAATCTATGAGAAAAAAAAATGAAAAAAAAATCCCTAATTTTTGAATTTTTTTTTGTTGCCTCTTCTCCCCCGTTTTGAGCTTATTTGGATATAAATTTTATTCCCAGACACCAATTAAAAAAAAACTATACTTTCACAAAGTATAGTTTGGGATTTTTTTTACCTTCCATAAAAGTTTCAAAAAATCAAGACAAAAATTCAAACCGTAAAAACCTGCCCAAAATCCCAAATATCCGTCGAATGTACAATGGTCTATTACCCTTCTAAATTCCCATTGTTCCTATGGGGGACAAAATTGATTTTGGGCAGGTTCTCATGAGTTCATTTTTTGGTGAAATTTTTTGAAACTTTACTATAGGATAGAAAAACTTATTAGCTTTCTAGGAGTGTAGTTTTTATTACAATCGGTGCGCGGGAGCAAAAGCTATGCTATAATAACCTTGCAACAAAAAAAATCCATAAAAAAATGAAATAAATTTTTTGATTATTTTTTTCTAATAGATTATATTTTTGTCTAAATAAAAAGCTTTGATTCATTCCATTTGGATTAGTGATGTAAAAGTTATAGAGTTTCTTGTTTTGCGGGCAATCAAAGCATCTTACTGAAAAAAACTTTTTCTTTCACTTTTATTGCTGATATCTTTCAATTCGTATGATCAAACATCACGAAATTTTTACGACATGATTTGAGAAAAGTTTAGTACAAAATCCTGCCGTTAGATTCTAAAAAAAATTAAATTTCTAATTTCTTGGATGAACGCAACAAAAGTAGCAATTTTGAGTGATTTTTGACAGAAAAATAGCCTTGGGACTCTAGGGGTTAAGGATTAATCTTCAAATACTACTCAGGATTCAAAATATCCTTTGGAGGACTTCATCTAAGATTGTAGGATGGGGAAAAAGAATTTATCTAATTTTTCTTGGAAGTTGCATGAGTACATTTACAGTGAATGGTGTTGTAATTCCTTCACTATAGTAGTATTGAATTTTCTAAAGAAGAAGATGCTAAATCCAAGGATCATCTTTTTAGTGTATTTTGGCTATTTTTTCTTGATGTGAACTTTATCCATAAAAAAATCATATTTTTAAAATTTGAAAGGTATCATGATATTATACACTATAATGTAAATCTATAATGAAAATTTCATAATATTGATTGTATTCTGTATGTGATATACATTTTCTTCATTTTTTTCCTTAAAAAATTCATAGTAAGTTAAAATTTTCCCCCACAAATTTGAAATTTTTATGACTTGCAATAGACATATGATTTCATGTATGAAAAATTAAAAATTAATTTTCTCAATCATATCCAATTGCAAAATTGTAGCAAATCAAGAGTGATGATTAGTGAGGCTTGAAATCAATGGTCACATGCCCGTCCTTCCAAGTGTTAAAAATAAAACTTCAATCCTACAAAATGGCAACAAATCAAAGTGACGAATATCCTACGCTTGGGTTAGATTTATTAAAGAATAATTCAAAATATAATCTGAATCCTCAAAAAAAGCAAGAAGCTGAAGTCGTGAGTACTAGTAAAGCTGCAAGTATTGGTAAAACCATGAGCACTGCTACAAATCAAGGAATATTTTGAATGTGCTAAAGGTCACAAAATATTTCGAACCCTGTAAATGAACTTCTACAAAAACTAAATTGAATTAAAGAATTACTCTGGAGTAAAATTCAACCAAAACAAAATGATTTTGTATGGGGCCTACCAAATCGGATTCCAAAGAACACTTCAATAAGGTAACTACACCTAAATCGCACACTTTTTAAAACTGCACATTCTTGCCTAAAATGTACTCCCATTATTCATATGACTCTATGACCACTTTCAAGTACACCTATTCTCATCACTTTGAAAATTTGTAGTTAATTCACAAGGTGTCCAAAAAATGCATTCTAAGAGAATCTAAAATCCCCTTTTGACTACCAATGAGGCCCCACAATTTTTTTTCAATATAATAATGAAAACCATGCTCAATCATGTTGAATTGCTTAACCCTTAAAGGACGGACCTATGGCCACTGATTTGTTTTTCCAAATATCATTCCAAGCAATTTTTTTTTTCCAAAAATGACGTGGCATAGTTGCAGCTACATTAGCCAGTAGTTATCCTGCTTCCTCGCAGTCTGGGAACACAAGATAATTTGCAGCCTTCTAGAGGCCTCAAATGTCCCCTAATGGCCTATCACTCAGTTTTCTATCATTTTGCAATTAGATATGAATTAAAAAATTTATATTTACATGTCTTCTATACTTTATAAATTGTTTAGATATTTTTGTGAAAAATTGTTTTTTTTGAGAATTTTTGAAGAAAAAGTGAAGAAAAATCATATCAAATAGAAAAATATTTCCAAAAATCTGAAAATTTCACCATGTGTGTATATTACAGTGACAAACATCAAAGTGTAAACTTAATTTATGTATTGTTCTATAAATAGAAAATAATAAACATTGAAAAAACATCCAAAGTTCAAATTGTAATAAAATACTCAATTTTAAGAATTTTTTCAAAATTCAAATTGGAGTAGAAACTAGAGTAGTTGACCTTCATTTTGTTAGTTGGACTCAAACTCAAAAAATAACATTTTTATGGAGAAATTCCAAATTTAGAGCAAAGAGCAACAACTTCCCAAAATACACTAAAATAGCATATTTTGTGATTCGTTTTGTTTACTAAACTTCTCATTCACTTGAAGATTCTTCATAGAAGGTGAACAACAGAAAGGGGGATGAAAAAATTCTTCCAAATGCTTTTCATCTCCCTTGGATTGTCATCCAAATGCGCACTAGGGTTAACTGTGCGATTTAAAGTCAGTTATCTGAGGCTTGAAATCAGTGGTCATGGACTTGTCCTTCCAGGGTTAAAAATGAACCGCAGTCAGTGCCAAAAAGCTCCAGCTCAACCAACACTGGACAGCATTGGACATGTGCCAAACATGACTTTGAAGAGTTTGGTGGGGGTTCTCTGTCCACAGCCATCATCATCACCATCGCCGCTCCAGGTCTGCCAGCTCAGGAAAGGAATCATAAGAAAAAGAAACCCCCAAAACAAAAAAGAAACCCCCAAAACAAAAAAGAAACCCCCAAAACAAAAAAGAAACTCCCCCGAAAGCTCAGCTGGCTACCCTAAAAGATACCAAGGGTTAAAGAAACTAGGTTAAGCCAATAGAAAGAAACCCCACAAAAGGGGATAATCTGCGGTGCTGAGTAAGCACCCTCCAATCGGATGATAAGTGAGGATATCGCAAACGAACTCTGTCAGTATTATGGATGTAAAATGATCGCATGGATGGATGAGAATTAGTGAAGTGAGTCTCGCCCAGCTTTACAGTATCTTTTGCCAACGTTTGTTTGCGTCGTTTGCTTGTGAAGCGTGTTTTGGCAGCTATGGCGGGCTGGCTATTGTTGGTGGTGAAGGCGGAGTTGTAGGAGTAGTGCAGGAAGGTGCAGTTGATGAGCATGTGCGGGGGATTTGTTCCGGGGTGGAGGAGAAAGGCGATGTCGAATTTATTAGGGATCGTGAGCGAGATGTTGTTGCGGGAGTTTCTTTTGATGATCCCAAAGCTATGAAAGAGGGGACGAGACGGGAGGTTCGTGGTTGTTGCAGGTTACGTTAGGTGCGATTGGAAGAACTTGTAGTAGGAAGGGATCGGAACCTGGAGAAGAGATTGCTATGACTGCGGGTGTATTAACACCAGAGCTTGGTAAGCTCGGGTTCACAGTGTTGTTTTCAAGTTCTGTTGGTTACGATTTTTTGCACTGATATGACCCCCTGTGTTCTATCACACTTGTTTTTTTATATTCTTCTTATCTATGTTGAAGGGGAGTAATTTTGCAAGTATGAGAAGGAAGCTCTGGTATCTTCTGTTTTAAAGATCGCGTAGTAAGTATCGTTTCAAACTGTAGTTTTTTTTTTTGCCTATTGAGTGCGAGAAGATCGATGTAGATATATGTTTGCAGGTAGGCATTCTCATAAAGATTTTCTTTTCCTTGTACTCCGTGCATGAGGATATAGCCCTGTTGGATACAGATGATTCCGACTGAGAAATTTTGGAAAGGGAGGAGGTTTGATGTAAGCTAACTGGCTATGGTGGGCTGGCCATTGTTGTGATGGCGTAGTTGTAGTAGTTTAGAAATGCACGCAAATGAATGTGCGGAGGATGGTGTGATGTGGCAGAGGCGCAGTGCAGTAAGGGGCCAGAGCTGAAGAGACAGCAGATGAGAGAGGGAGAGGGAGAGAGAGAGAGAGAGAAAGCTTCCTTGCTTGCAGATCTGAAGTGGAGTGGAGTGGAGTTACCCGATTTGCGTTGCTTTAGTTTTGTTAGCGTTCTGGTTTCTGTAGCTCCGCTGACAGGTAGGCAGCCTTGACGGCTCGGCCTGGTTTTGAGGGAGATTTTTGCTCGGAACATTTTCGGAGGATTTTTGTTCGGGATAGCGATCGATCGGTTTACATCCGCGATTTTGCGTATATGCACGATTTCGTTGATTTATTATTTTAATTTTCTAATTTTTTTTTCGCTAGAGTGGAAATTTCTTTTCGTAATTCCGCTTGGAAGTCGAGCTTGTGGGAGTTTTTTTAGGCGTTGAATTTTTAGTTTGTTTCCCCTGTATTGGTTGTTGAGTATTGAGTTGTGGAGAGAAGCACGCGTGTCTGGTGAAATATTCTTGTCTAGTTGTGGTTACACTACGAAGTGGCGCTTTGTTTCTTAGCTTTTGTTGAATTTAGTTACTTGACGTCGATGAGACCAAAGCTTTTATTTAAAGGAAACACATATCTGGCAGGGAGATTTGGAAGTAGTGACCAACGCAGCTTTATACTCCCTTTAGATGCTTGCAGAAATTGTAAGCTTGAGAACTGTGATTGTCGTAATACTCGTATTGGTATTGGTTGGGAGCTTCTCGTTTGTGAACAATGAGCGTGTGAATGTCGCTCTCCGGAAGACAGTTGCTAGTCTCTGGAATTAGGGTTTCTGCTTCAATCTCTGGCGTTGGTATTTGTGTTGGGGCTAGGGGCTGCCAGGTGGTTGACCTTGAGATCTATTTTGGAGTCGCACAGGATTGTTGGAGCTCAATTGTGTTGACGTAGCTTCTGTGCATGCAGATATGGAGTTTTTCTGGAGAAAATGCAGCAGGAAAGATAGGATTATATAGGGAAAAGCGAAAGGTGTGTTATTGGCTCTGCAACAGTCCCTGATTCAGATCCTTAGGTTCTCTTCTCTTTTAGACATTGATACGGCTGATCTTGTCTATTTGTCGAAGTTTCGAGACTCTGGTTGCTTTGGTCTGCTTGCAAATAAATTGTACGTGAGCTTAGGTGTTGGACTGCTGACAAGAAGTGAATGGAGCTGAGGCCGCAAAGCGAAGCCTGCTGCTTTTCGTGAGGAATTTCTTCAACATAGTAGACGCAGAAGGCGGATGGTCTCCTTATTCCACTTTTTATTTTCCGCTTGTTTTGCGACGGTCCGATGACGAGTAAACTCAGCTTCCGAAGTCTCCAAGTCCTGCTTCTCCTCCTGGCGTATCTCAGTGTTGACAATTGCCGCCAAACATGCACATTTGGTCGGCCACTGTACATCGACTCAGCCGATTCTGTATGGGATGGAGCAGTGGAAACGACAGCTTCTTTGAGCGGTGACGAGATCATCTTTGAACCTGTAGCAGTAAGTACTTGAATCTATCTCTTGTTTCAGTCAGTTAGAGATTCTTCATGGTCTTCTGACAAGGCTCCTTACCAACCGGGCGGAACATGAATCTAAACTTCTCAAGTTCACGGTAGGCGAGTATGGGAGTGACATGTCCAGTCTTTCATGAATTATTGCCCTTGAAATGTGAGGCCTTATCTCAAGGGAATTTTCATTGGTTTAGGCAGCTCATTCATCTGGTACTGTATCTGGAGCCTTCAAATGGATAGATGTGCCAGGAATACTTTTTCTCCTGTTCGGATGTTTTTTTATTACACTATGGCACCAGTATATTTTTTTTCATTGGGTTAAGGAGTACGTTGTCTCTCAGAGAGCATTGGCTGGTGTTTGTGGCTTCCGTGTTTTGCAGACATCGGAAAGTTGTGCTGATAACTATAAAAACTGGAAAAATCGGCCTCACAGCGTTTCCATCACCGAGTTTGGTGCTGTTGGGGATGGCAAGACTTTGAACACACTTGCATTTGAAAATGCCATGTTTTACCTTCGCACCTATGCTGACAAGGGTGGCGTGCAATTGTATATTCCTGCTGGAAGATGGCTTACCGGCAGCATCAAACTGATCAGTCATCTGACCCTTTTTCTGGAGAAAGAGGCTACAATTCTCGGATCTCAGGTTCGGATTCGGCACCCGAAATGGATGTCTCGGCAATGAATGGCAGACTGTGGCTACGAACCTTGTTTTATGTCCATTCACATGTGTTCCATTCTTTTGAGATGAATTCCAATCTTAGCATTTGATGCATAGTTGTGGCGCTATGCAGATCTGCTTCTTTAGTACCTCGAGATGGGTTCTTTTGAATCTTTGTTAACTGTAGAGTCTCCTGGTTCTTTAGAAAGCATATTTCATCATGCATCTTTTCATACTAATTTGCTTTGAACTTTTCTACTCTCTTAACAAGTATAAATACTAGATTTAAACTAGATATTATGCGTATCTTGATTTCCAGATTCTTCCGTGGTATGATAAGGGCTTGATTCGATTTTTAGGCTTTTCATCGGATACCAATTGTTGTAACTTTAAGGTGTTCGTGCTCACCTCAGGATATGAAGGATTATCCAATTATACCCGGATTACCGTCTTATGGTCGAGGTCGAGAGCTTCCTGGACCAAGGCACAGTAGCCTCATTAATAGCGAAGGCCTTGAAGATGTCGTCATCACAGGTAGCAACTTACGCATAGAATACATTAGTACTGTAGCTGATGAAAATGACTCACTTTTTTGAAGGCCGATTGTGTCTAGCTTTCATTCTTGTGATGATCAATTGGTTTTCGCACCCGTGGTTATTGTACTCTTCGCAGGTGATAATGGGACAATTGATGGACAGGGTGCTGTATGGTGGAGTGCATTCCGCAATAAAACTTTGGATTACACTCGGGGTCACTTGGTGGAGCTTATCGATTCTAAGGACATCTTAATTTCTAATCTCACTTTTCGGGATTCACCATTTTGGACCGTTCATCCGGTCTACTGCAGGTATGCTAAAGTGCACAATTCTGATATCTTCTTTATCTATAGGTCTCAGAAAATTTCTTTGTTTTTTTACCTCTGACGAGAGCATTGATATCGGATGCACTTCATTCGTCGTGTGTTTGTTCTCCCTTCTCAGTATCAAGATGTCACACAAGAGTAACGGAAATTACCTCGGCAACTTTCTTGTTTGGATAAAGACACATAGGGTAAAGATCTTGATATAGTGGCACTGGTGGATCTGCTCAGGAATGTGGTGGTGAAGGACATGACTATACTGGCTCCTTTCGATTCACCAAATACAGATGGCATTGACCCAGGTACCTAAGTGAGTACCAATTCTTAGACAAACAGATGGACGATACTGAGATCTTTTAGGATCGTCTGGCAATAAGAGTCAAACAAGCCTGATTTTGTATTTTCTGATGCTCTAGCAGTAGGTTCGTGTAGTATTTCTTAGGAAGGATTCCTGGAAGTATGTTCAGGTTTTGTATGGTAAACGTGGGAGTGATGCTTCGTAGATTCAAGCCAACACGTGTGCATCGAAGACTGCTACATCAGTGTTGGTGACGATGCTATTGCGATCAAAAGTGGCTGGGATGAGTTCGGTACTGCTTATGGTATGCCTAGCCAAAACATTGACGTTCGGCGTATAACTGTACACACAAAAACCAGTGCTGGGATTGCCTTCGGTAGTGAGATGTCTGGCGGCATATCTGATGTTCAGGTCAGAAATTTCTGCCCTGAGTGCCTGAGTTGATTTGATATGTTGACTTAAGGTTCACTCTAGTTAGGGCCACATGCTTGTGACAGCTTTAGACTTTTATTCATTTTTTGAGCAAGAGCTCAGAATTATTTGGTGTTGATCCTTCTTTGATACATTCTGGTAAACTGTATAGAGAATCTTGAGATGACATTTTAAACTCAAGCCACGTTTGAATGCAGGTTGATCACATGATGATCTATGGTGCCAGATGGGGCATACGTTTCAAAACGGGATTGGGCCGTGGAGGCTACATCAGAAACATAACAGTGACCAATTTGGAGATGCACACCGTCAGAACCGCAATCGCTTTCGCTGGCAACTACGGAGAACATCCAGACGACAACTGGAATCGGACCGACTATCCTGTGATTGAAGATGTGTCCATTGAGAATGTCGTGGGAGAAAATATCACTCAAGCGGGCCTGTTTCTAGGGCTGCCCGAGTCTCCTTTCCTCAACATTCATTTGGGCCACATAGCCCTTGACGTCAAATCTGAAACTGAGAACTGGAACTGCTCCTCTGTTGCTGGAACATACTTATTCGTTCGGCCCCAGCCATGTCCAGACTTTACCGAGGAGGAGGATCTGATCTAGTATCCTTCTATTTGCGTGTGGGTATGGAAAGGTAGTTGAGGTGAATAGGCGGTTAGGTATTGGTGGGTTTTAATTAGCTGTAATAAGTTCCCTTTGGAATACTTGGAAGGTTTGTATCAATTTTTTTGCCTAGGTATATATCCGTAGGACAATCGAAAGTAGTCTTGCAGATGCTATATCCTTTGTCATATTGTGTAGTATATAGGGCTTTTGGATTTTGATGGAACTCTTGGTATTGATGAGTTGTTGCTTTGCTGTATTTGGTGAAGCTATAGGTTGAGTTATTTTTTTGACGGATATCCTGTAATATAATGATTCCAACACAGGTTCCATCTGGACTTTGCCCGACTGTTCTGTGTCTTTTTTTCGTTCGTAAAGAAACTAATTACTTGTGTGTAGTATCTTATCTTGCGCTCTCAATTCGTAAACTGTTGACTACTACATGGATTGGTAAACAGCCTTTCAGGTACTCTGATGTATCCAATTAGTGCGTGCTACTAATTACCAAAGTCACTGTTAAATTAGTGCAGGTTGAAACAGTACTATATTGTACTAATTTCTCAAAATAAATGAATTGTCGTGGGCACTGATGTTCCACTCTGGCATTGGGAGGACAAACCAGTGGAAAACCCTCGCTGTGATGCTTGTTGAGCTGTTACCCTCGTAGCATTGCAGATTCAGCGTATGAGGTGGGGACGTATTAGGGCCGCCTTACATGTGCAGTTGGGGGCAGGTGCAGGTCACTGATGATCGGTGGGATGCAACAATCCCAGAACCTATTTCCCTGAATTCGCCAGGCAGGTAGCTATAGCCGTGCAGGGCTAGGGAGCTATTCCTGCGACCCCTCCGTTGGTGGAAACAGGGAGATATTTTCAAACTTGGAAAGTCAAAGTATGTCTAAACTTATTTTTTTGTGGTAGAGTGGAAGTTGTTACATGATGAAGAATTCAGTGCAAGAGTCCTCATGGCAGAATTGCTAAGTGAGAAAACAATATGTTGTGTATTGGGCTAATGCCAATTTCAGTTGCAAAGGCAAAGCAAATTTTCAACGTTGTATCATAGAGATGAATCATTGAATTCAATGAATTCTAATTATGACGGTAGCCAATTGCTGTCGTGCTTGTGAGGATGGTGAATATTGTGTCAATTCTCAATGCTCATTGTTCTCAGTCTCTCGTAATTTCTATGTTGTGGCGTGATTACTGCAATGGATCTGCAGTATTCGATCTTTCTTTGTTTTCTCTGAGGGGCATATTGCGAGATTAGCAGGACGATTATTTGCACATTTGCGCATTTATCTCTAAGGGTCGGTTTATACTTGGGGCCGGATGGAAGGCCAGCCGGAACTCTCCAACTTTGTACCAATAGAATCTCTCAATTTCTCCAAATCCAACCCAAGGGCTTTATACTTGGGGCCGAATGGAACCATCACTCATCCTACATGTCGCCTTAGGTGGCATGGTTTTGGCACCAAACCATCCGGCCCCAAGGGAGCAATTGGGATGAGGTTTTTGGTGGCCCGAGCTCCCATCTTGGGCCAGATTGGGGCCGAATTGGGCTCTTCCGTTGGATCATGAACATCTCCGCTGTCAATTAACGAAAGTTATTATTTTAAGCTTTGACTCTTCATAACTTTTGTATACGGTATCTAAATGCCACATTCTTTGGTGCGTTGGAACCTCCTTTCACTTGCCAACAAATGAGTTTGAAAACTCTTCACTGGTATGAACTTACATAAATTCATAATAAATTTGAACAATACAACTTCACATAAACTTGACAGTATGAACTCATAGTATGAATTCAGAATTCACAGTATGAATTTACATAAATTTTAAAGTATGAATTCATAGTATGAATTTGCATAAATTTTACAGCATGATTTCAGAATATGAATTCACATAAATTTTACAGTATGAATTCATACTGTGAAATCACATAAATTTTACAGTATAAATTCATATGGTAAATTCACATTAACAAACAGATAGTATGAATTCATATTGTGAATTTACATCAACAAACAGATAGTATGAATTCATACTGTGAATTTACATCAACAAACAGATAGTATGAATTCATACTGTGAATTTACATCAACAAACAGATAGTATGAATTCATACTGTGAATTTACATCAACAAACATTATTCACCCACATTGTGAATTTACGTCAATAAACAATTTGATTAATAGTGGTAAAATACTTGGTCAAGCGTCATTAGTTCACTATGTTGGTTAAATAATTTTTAAATATTTCTCCATGATATAGTCAACAATTTAGATTCTTAGGTGCACCTTTATTTCTATAATTATAAGCATCTAAACAAAATGTAAATTTTTCCTAAATAAATTCTTTGCAAAATCATATTCCAGAGTACAATTTACAAAAATGCATATCACATTTTGAAATTTTTAGCAGAAATGGAGGTAATATTGATATTGAGCTAACATTGTAATCTAATTGGTATACTTCTTGAGTTCACGTAAAACAAGTTTAGTAAATAGAAGTTCAAATGTACTTCATAATAGGCTTTCAAGATGTTGCCTACTTACCTTCAAAAAGTCTATAAAAAAACTTAATTATGTTTGATTATGTCTATGAGAAATGAAACTATATAAAAAAAATTTAAAAATCTCTCTTTTCTATTTTTGAAATAGAATAAATAGGAAGAAAAAAAAAAGAAAGAGAAAGAGGCTCTTTTTTTCTTTTTAAATAAGAAAGAAAGGAAGAGAAAGGAACACATGCATATTTTTATATTTTATTAATTGAGCATTGAAAAAATCCAAGTGCACATGAATTGGAAATCCAGCCCTAGAATCCGGCCCAAGGACTTTACATTAGTTGGGGCCGGATGGAAGAATTGGAGCCGGATTGTGGGCCAGATTGAAGGCAAATCCGGTTGGCCTTCCATCAGGCCCCAGGCCAAGTATAAACTGGCCCTAAGTATTTGTGTCTTGAATCTTAGAGTATATGAATGTCCTTTGGTTTGGAGGAGATTGGTAAAAATTGTATATTTCTTGGAGAAAGATGAGTTTTATGAGTAGTTGAATGTTGATAGCCAAATTGCAGTTGGGCTTGCTTGTTAACATGCCAAATATGATCAATTTTGTACAGTCAGGTACTGCAATCTTACAACTAGCCAATTTGAGCCATCCACATTTTTTTTTACAATGTGCAATGTAATTGGTATATTTTGGTAAGCATAATTAATGGTCAATCCTCATGCAATCCTAATCAAGCATACAAAATCTCAGTTTCAAAAAAGCAAAATTCCATGTTTGATGAATCTCTAAAGTTAATTTTCATGGTTTTACATAATATTTTATTGAGAACAATTAGTGATAAACTTTTTTAATCCAATTGCATATATAAGTAGGGAACATCCATACGCACATCTTTCAAATTAAAAAACACTCCATTAAGTAACAAAAATATAATCAAAGAAGAGTTCAATGTTGGAGTAACAATGCCTAAATTTTGTGAAATAGATGTTTCTATATTTTAACTAGATTTTGGCAAAGTAATTGTATCAACAAATGTACAAAGTTAGTTATAGTAGGCTGGTCAAATAGAAAAATTTAATTATAATAAAGAAATATCTATTTCACAAAACTTGGACATTGTCATTCCAACATTGAACTCTTCCTTGATTACATTTTTGTTATTTAATGGGGTATTTTTTAATTTGAAAGATGTGCGTATAGATGCTCCTCACATATCTATGCAATTGAATTAAAAAAACTCATCATCAATTGTTCTTAATAAAATATTATGTAAAATTATGAAAATTGGCTTAAAAAATTCACCAAAAATGGAATTTTGCTTTTTTGAATCTGAAATTTGGTATGCTTGATTGGAATTGCATGAGCATTGAGTGATAGGTATGCAAGATGAAAAATCCAAATTCTTTTTCTATACAATGCAAAAATCTTTGAATGGTTCAAAACGGCCGGTTGTATGATTATAGTACCCAACTGTACATATTGGGAGATGCTTTGTGATTTCATTTCTACTAGTGTGCCCTGTACCGTTGCCACAACCAAAACAAAAGGAAAATTCTAGTGGAGGTATATTAAGATTTTTGAATGCTCTTTTATTTTTATTTTTTGGGCTTTTTTCGTATAGTTGCCCAGTTGCAATGTTCGTGTTCTGTGCACACTACAAGACAAACAAGACACATCAGAGGGTTAAAAGAATAAGTTACAAACAATGCCAAGGCAACCCCAAATTCCAGTGTTATGCCTCTAGTATCACAACTCAGTCACAGCAATCTCGGGCAGCAGGTCGCAGTAGTTTCAGGCAGCAAGATCTGCTGTGTTTTGGGTCAAGGTAAACTGAGAGGCAATGCAAGCCTAACTTCATGAAAACTAAGATAAAAAATTCCATGGAGAGGATATTGGTCCTACTGCTCTATTTTAAACAGTCGACCTTGATAGCACTTTTCCATGATTCAGTGGCTTCCGTGTAGGGGAAATTCTCAAGTGGAAAGTACTCTTGGCCAAACATGCGCACAACAATGGATAAGTGCTTCCCTAACCTATTTCTTTGATAAGATTTGAAAAACTTAAGAGTGGAGAAACACCTCTCATCCTCCACTAAACCAAGAATCAAGCAACAACCAATCTCAACAAGCTTAAAGTATTTTGAAATTAGCTTACTCAAATGCCATAATTGGAAGAGTTCCTGCCACAATTTAATGACCGGGTTGATGTAGAAGGATGGGCCACAAGCACCCTTTGCATTTGCCTTCATCATTATCTTGAAGAAGCCCTGCTGGTTGTCAAGGTTAGACGCTGAGAGCAACTCCAGCATCGGCACCATCCTGCTGCCAATATTGAAGGTAGATGATCCCGAATGCATCTAATAGCTCCTGTTGCGGGAACGAGCTGTCTAGTTTGTCACAAAGACATTGGGCAATCTTTGCAGAAATTGAAGCACATAAGCATTAGTACTTAGCCGTGTTTGTTTTTTCAGCGATTTGGTGCAAAATTGCACCAAATTTTGTAGCCTGGCACCACGCCTATAGAAAAAAAAGGTACTAAAAAGGTGGAAAATCGCTAGAATACTTTGAATAAACAAAAAATTTGGATGAAATTGCTAGACTGTGGATGAAAACTGAATTATGGATATGTGATATGTTCTAATATGATATTTTCTACCCACTATGTAGATGAATGCTGAAACTTGGAGTGCTCACCACTATAACATTCAATATTGCCACTTTGGCACTCATTAAAAATGAAAAAAAAACACCTGGTACTTAGTTATTAAACCTTCCAACAAACTCAACCATTGAAGCAAGTTTGACCTGCCAAAGAAACTCAAGCATTTCAACAGTCTAGTTATCATTTTTTTACCATCAGTTATGTTTTGAAGTTGTAAGCATTCAAGCATTCAGTTTAAACACCCTTAGTCCCTTACCATTTAGCTATCATCTTTCAGTTTTAAGCACCCTTACCATTTAGCTTTGAAGCATTAAGGCAAACTGACAAATAAAGACTAAAGACCACTTAGAATTGAAAAACAATAAATAAGGGTGAATCTGAAAACACTCATGCTGCCTCACTCCTGTCGCCACACCACAGCCACAATAGTGAACCAGCACAAAGAACAAAATTAAAATGGAAACAAGTAAACTCCCCCCCTTGCCTCCAGGTCAAAGAGAAACCTGCCATAGCATCACAGCTAAAATAGCCACCAAAACAAGAGACCAAAAAAAATTGGAAACAAAAATGACAAACACTCGTACCGCCTCCAGGTCCGAGAGACTTGCCGCAGCAATGACAATCACAACAGTCAAGCTAGACATAATCAAAATATATTTGAAAAATATGAAGGTGAATACAAAGCAGAGAGTAACATACAATGTAAAGCATGAACGTGAACAAAGAACTTCAACCACAAACACAAACAAAGAACCCAAAAGGAAAACAATTGGAAGAAAAAACATGCAGTGCAAAACCCTTACCTGAAAATTGCCGTTCAATATTGCCTTGTAGCTGATTGTATTTCTACATTAGGAAAAAGATGAACCTTGGAAGAGGCTGTGAGACCTGAGAACGCAGGGAACGCAAGCCGAAAAAATAAAAAAATAAAAAAAAATGTATATATATATATATATATATATATATTTGCGACAATGAATTGCAGGCTCTGAACGACGTGGAACAGCACGGAACAGTGCAATTGAACTGCTTAAAAAAGCACTAAAAAAATAATATATTAAAATAAATTCAAAATTACAAAATTTTCAGATTTGGCATCGTACCACACATGCCATGTTAGATTGCAATCATTACAATTTTTATTATTTTATTATTATTATTATTATTATTATTATTATTATTATTATTTTTTATTTTTTATTAATATTTTAATATTTTAATATTTTTAAATATTTTTTAAATATTTTTTTATTGTAAATCACTGTTGAGTTCCTTGAGTTCCCTGGAGGGGAAGCTTATACTACAAAGGAGCCCCTTCTAGGACTCATTTTGTTCCTAATGATTGCTTGACAAACAGATGCACTCCTGTTTGCTTATCTTGACATCTTGCAAAAACATGAGTTTCTCCAAAATCAAACACCAAGTGACAAATGCCGCTTTCCCCAGGCAATGGCTGCCACTGCAGAGGAATGTTTGCGCTAAAAAGCGAGATCAAGTCATTGTAGCAAGAGAAGTTGACTTTGGCAAAAGCAGTTGTAGAATCAAGAAATATACGAGCCAATTCGTCCTGGCAGAGCTTGGCTGCTTGCATGAAGTCACATATGAATATGTCACGGGCCTGTGAAAGCCTTATCAAGCAATGTATGACATTAACCCCTAAGTGCCTAAGCCTTTCCAAGTGTGTTCTTCCTATGAAAAAAGAGCATGGACTTATAGTTATCCCCAATGATGCAAATTGTTTTTTTTTCAAAATCTAACCTTATAGATGTTTAAAGAGCTAGCTTATTAGTATGTATAACAATTTTGAGTGCAAAATTGCATAGGAGTTGTGAGATCATAACAAGAGAAATGTATGTTTTTTATTTTTAATATGCTGCCCCTCCCCATAATGTTTGAGAAATTTGCATATAAATTTGTTTGGAGATTGGAGGTGACATGAACAACTACAAATATGTTAGCAGACTAAAATTCACTTTCAAAAAACTTAATTTCACATGAGAAGCTATCAAACTCATTATACATTCTACCTTGCAATTGTTGAAATGCAATTTTTTTTATAAGTAGAAATCACAAATAACTCCAAATCAACACTTGCATGTTTAAATTTTCAACGGTGACAATCATGAAAACACTTTACTCTTTCTATTGGGACAATTTTCAAAGCAAATGGATAAATACAACTTTTTAGATCTCAAATCAAGTGAAATTGGCAAGCTTTGTTCAAAGTCGGGAAATCAAGTAAAATTTGCAAGCTTTACTCTTCCACTAATGATACATATATGCCTTTGAGGACCTCTCAAAAATCAAATATTTACTTTTTTTAGTGAATAATAAAAGTTTCCAATAGTTAACCTTCAATACTGCCCGTAAAAAAATTTTAACCGGTCAAAGGAATTTAACTGCCCATGCTCAAACAAGCCTAAAATTTTGGAGCGACTATATTTGGTCGCTTAGGCAGTTAGGGGTTAACAAGTGGAATGAAGTAGGCCAAAAAAAGTAAGACCTTAATGTTGGAGAGAAGGTCAAAGTTATCGGCAGCCCTCGCAAGAGGCTTTGAACCTAATGCGCCAGTCATATTGAGGTCCATTTTCATGATCAAGGTGCAATACTTGGGCAAGATCCTTGTTGCAGGATTTTCCATTAAAATCCAGCAAGTTTCCTTGTTTCGGAGCATTTTGTTACCCTTAGTTTCCATGAGATCAGCTAGCCTTTGCAGCTCAGCATGACGCTTGTTGCTTCAGCAGAAGTAGCTATAAATGGCCTGAAACAGTCTTTTAAGTTAGAGACCATAGAAAATTTTGATATGGTCTCAACCGTGAGGTTGAGACGGTGACCTACGCAACTGGCCCCAAAGTGGAACGAAGCCCATTTCTCCCAAATTTGGGTGGTGACTCCGTTCCGAGGTCCTTGAAATGTAGAGACTTCGTCAGCACTGAAGCATACTAACTTCCTAGCAATCTCTTCATGCATTAAGCCACCCTCACTCAGCAAAGCATGCATTATCAGGTCTGTTAAGTGGTCCGCAGTTCCACTGTCGGAAACACAAGACAAGTGCAAGAAGTGCGGAATCCGCTCCCAACAATCCATCGCATAGACGTGCATACCAAGCCATGACGTATTATCTACTGCCATTACCTCATCGGCACTAATCGAAATTATACTTGCGGACTAAACAACAACCTTGAAAGCTGACAGCACAGAATTGTGGAGATGCTCACTTATCTCCCAACCCGTTATCTCATACCAATGTTTTTGGAAAAGAATTCTTATCTTGAGTTGCTTCAGCAACTATTGTTGGCGCTCATAGTCGCACATTGGGCGACCGTGGCTCAAGAGATGGACCAATGTAGAGAACTGGACTTGTTTCCTCTGAACTCACCCTCCAAGCATTTGGTCAGCAACACTAGCGGCTTTCTTTTGCCTTGCCCAAAGCTTGACTAACTGCAGGTTCTTGAAATCATATTTCACCTATACATCACCCTTCTTCAGGTGAGCCAGGGGGATGCCATCTTTGCAACATATGCGTTTGCTTTTGTGCTTTTCACGGTTATCTGCCTTTGGAACCATCACCTTCTGCCTTCCAGTTATCAAAGTATAGCTGCGGCACACCACATCCATAATATCTCCTTTGGCATTGAATTCACCCTCGGCCCAGGCAAATTTACACACCCAAACCTCCTACTACCTGCGGGTGATGGTGGCAATAGTAATTTTCGATCAGTTCCGCCCCGCCCTCTTAGTCTTTTTGTCCTCTTCCATAGTGGATGACCCTCGCTTTTGCCATCGCTTGTAGAATCAGCAATCGGAGACACAACCATGAGTTTCAAAGTGGGACAATTGTAGGCCGCGAGACGTGATATAGATTGCAAGAGGTGCAACTTTGAGACGTGGGTGACCTCAACCTCTCCAAGCGGCACACCATTGCGCACAATTGAATTGACTTTCGACACCAAGTACTTGCCCAATCCGCTTGTATTGCGCCTGGACCCAACAATTCTCATCCAAAAATTATTGGGAAGTTTCAAGTGTGCTTGCATTTCTACCTTTGCTAATTTGTGGTAGAAATCCAGCACAAATTAGCCAGTTTGGAGATCATTGGTAGGATGGGGATCCTAGAAAAATTGGACATAATTGTAATCAAGTATAAGAAAGATTTTCTGGTAATTGCACTTTTATGGACACTTTTTGATAGAAATCTACTTTTCAAAAATGGATACACACGTGGTTTTGGGTGTTTTCACCTTATTGCATAATTATTAGAATTTATCTACTAATTGGACTAAAAGTTCTATGTAGAATTCCATGTAGAGTTTCTCACTTGAACTTTGATAAGCTTTCATTGGCCTTTTAATTAGAGTTTATATAGTGTCCTAGGCTAACGCCAAATTTCAATTTCAAAAACCAAAAATCCAATTTTTGGTGATTTGTTTTGTGTATTTTTCATTGTATTACATAATAATTGATTGAAAATATGGATGCTGAATTTTTAAAATTTTATTGTGCAAATATTTGAGATATAGCAATGTGCAAATCTTACTTTGAGGGAAAAAACACATTATCTAAGAAAATTTTTGCACTACAAAGAACTCAATGTCAAAGTGCCGCTAATCAAAATTTTGTACAACAAAGTTCTCCAAACTATAATTAGATTTTGGCAAACTAATTGCACCATCATGTTCAAAGGTATTGTAGTAGTCATAATACAAGGATCAATTAGTAGTATATAATTATAATTTAGAAATATTCATTTAATAAAATTTGGGAAGGCATTACTTTGACATTGAGTTCTTTGTAGTGCAAAATTTTTCTTAGATAATGTGTTTTTTCCTCAAAAGTAAGATTTGCACATTGCTATATCTCAAATATTTGCACAATAAAATTTTAAAAATTCAGCATCCATATTTTCAATCAATTATTATGTAATACAATGAGAAACACATAAAACAATTCATCGAAAATGGAATTTTTGTTTTGAAATTGAAATTTGGTGTATTGATAAAGATTGCATAAAAGAATAAAATTAATAGGTTAGTTTTAAAAGATAGGCCTGAAAAGGTCAAATTTTGAAAGATATCTTTATAAGGCAAAATTGGGGGTTACCTTACTTCACCTAGGGCACTATACATTAAGGTAACTAAACCTAAAATTGCACAGATAAACTTTATAGCATGACCACTATGCTATAGAAAATGAACAACAATTAGGTGAAGGACTACAAATCAAAATGCAAATGGTT
The DNA here is from genome assembly GCA_963969595.1 of Neckera pumila. Taxonomy (NCBI): domain Eukaryota; kingdom Viridiplantae; phylum Streptophyta; class Bryopsida; order Hypnales; family Neckeraceae; genus Neckera; species Neckera pumila. The sequence continues at coordinate 2,756,311 of OZ018415.1, read as the reverse complement.
TAATAGTTTTAGGACGCATTGTGAATTAGTTACAAATTTTCAAAAATGCAAAGTGTACGGTGATAAAAGTGTGAAGTAGGTGATGCCAAAATCAATGGAGAAATGATACTAGTAGTACCATATCATATCATAAATAAGAAGTTAAATCAACAAAAAGTAAACCCAAAATGGACCACTTGTGAGGTTGCCACCTCTATAGTACTATTAACCCCTAAAGTTTTATAACTATGTTTCCACCAAAAAACTCCCAAAAATTGCCATTTTGACTACAAGTATCCAATTTTTGAAAAAAAACTTTTTTTGACACACAAAACTATAGGATCTTGTAGTATGCTGAACTTGAGAACATGTAGTAAAAATTTCAGAAATTTCCAGCGTGTGGATTGCAAGATATAAGCACTCAAATGCATTGAAATCATTTTTTGGCCCTGCGAAAATCAAGGCAGCTGCACTTCACAAGTTCACTTTTTCAATGAAAAATGTCCAAAATGGTGGTGCTTCTTCGGATTTTTTTTCCTAGACAAGTTGGCTACATGCTTGAAAATTTTCACTTCATTTAGAATTGTCCAACATATAGGAAAAAAATAGTAAGTAGATGGTAGTGGGGAATGATTCAAAATACGAAATTGTCAAGAATTTAATCATGGAATTGAAAAATGCCAATCCCAATGGTTGCAATGTTGTAATAAACAATCTACATCCTATTATTATTATAATTATTATGATGATGATTATTATGGTTATTATTATCATTATTATTATTATTATTATCGTTTTATTTTAAATTGAAAATTGAATGAAATAAAGGACCTCAAAATTTATTTTAGAATAAAAATTCCATAACTACCCCGTAGACTAAAAATCTTCATAACTTTTGACTCGTTGATCAAAATGGGATGATTCAAAGCTTTCCACGTATATATGACTCTAGAAAACAAATTTCAAGTTTGGGTTTCTGAAGAAAATGTTTTTTTCTGATTTGCTCGGACTACCCAGTTACAAAAAAAAAGTAGCATATTAGAGCATAACTTTTGACTTATATTTCCAAATGTCATGAAATTTCGTACATATGAAAGATATTCCTTGTTCCTACCTTCTTTTAAAATTTGGGCCTAAAATATGGAAATCTCCAGTCACACGTACCTGCTCAAAATTTCTATGTAGCCAAAAAATGCATATTGGTCCTTTAGAAGTTAATAGAATTGCACACTACTTGAAATGGGCCTTAATTTCACCTTACACTTGCTCTTGTAATGTGCACTATTTTGGGTATCTTTTTTTTCATTTTTCCTTCAAAAATAGGGGTTGATTTTGAGGAGTGGTCCATTTTAGGTGTAGCTAACTGATGAAAAGAAGAATCATATAGTGCCTAATTTTCTAAAAAACTTTAAAATTTTAAAACATTTATTGTAAGGTCTAACATGGTAAATTTGGTTTTGTCCTTGATGTATAATGTGGTGAACATGGTCTTTCAATAGGAATCATCACACCTTCTCCCCATTCCCAATTTTTAGAGAATGAAAATGTAATACTCTTTCTTTGAATTCCTAAGGGTTCATTTGAGAAGTCTTTTTCTTCTCCACTAATGGAGAAGAATGGGCATGAAGAAGTTTTTGCTTGTGAAGTTTTTAGCACTTAGCTTCTCTTTTTCACTCTACTTGCCGATTTCACCTTGGTTGTCGTTGGAGAGTAGCTAGTCGTGTGAATGCATGTTGCTTTATTACTATATCATGAATTATTGATAAATTTCACTTTCCATTCTCCATTTTCATCTGCACATGATACAAAAGGGGTGTTACACCTTCTTCATAGAGAAGGGCTCCTATTGGCTCTTCACTTTTCATTCCATACCTTCTCATTTTTCAAAGAAGTTTCATCCTCAAAGGTGTGACAACTCCTAATAGTAGTACCCTTGTGAGTTGCTTAGAACATCTACCCGTGAGTATGGAAATCTCCAACATCTCAAAATTTTGGACAATAAAGTTAAGAGAATCTAACATTACCTCACAATTGCCAACAAGATCCAACAAAACTTAAGATAATTTCATAACGCAAACCATGCTCAAATACTCATTTGATAATTACATGTGTAGTCCAAGTAACCAAACAACTATTGTGACCCCTCTCTAAAATGGAAACCTACAAATTCTTGCCTAAAGTGCATTAACTCTATTCATAAGAGACTAAGGTCACTTTATATTACATCTATTTTTGCCATTGTGAGATATTTACACTTTATTTATACAATGTCCAAAAAATGCACAAGGAAATAATCTAAAATAATTTTTACACTTTCAAAAAAGATCCAACAAAACATAATGCCATTTATCAATAGGAACAATGCTTAAATGCTTACATGGACACAATTAGGTATAGTTCCCTTAGGTGTGAAAATCACCAGACCATTCAGTTTCTAAGTTAGAGCGGCGCTTCGAGAAGCTTTGCGAAAATCCCCCTCAGCAAAAGACTGATGAATGCTTGCCAGGCAAGGGGGCTCCCAGAAAACCAGGTGGCGTTAAAGCCCTACGCTCCATCACCGCGAAAAGGCCCCAGCACCGTGGTCGATCTTGACCCGTCCGATGAAAGATCCAACGGCCGATGGTCATCGTCTCCACCGTGAGAGGGCAGCCTCTTTGTCGTTACAGATAGAGTACATATTGGAAACGCGACACGTTTACTGCCATCCATTTGTCTTCTTTGCTGCTTATCAGAGAGACTACTGCATTGCTTTGCGCAGAATTGCGGTGTATGAGAAATCGAGTTCAGTGACGGAATTTGGCGTGTGAGGTTTTGTTGATCGATTCGGAAACGAAGTTGCGGGAGGTTTTTAGCAGGTGAGGACCTTTAGTTGTTGTGTTTGCTATTTCGAAGCTGATGTTTACGATTTTGTTGTGCGTGAATGTGCGTAACTATTGATGGCGGAATCTTGTACTTTCTTGAGCTGGTGTAGATTTTGATTGAAGAGGTGTGTATGTCTTTCTTTGTCTGGCGTGTGCACGTTTGTTTGTGACCTTTGATTGCTCTCTGAAAATTTCTGTCATCCGGAATTGATGATTAAGAAGCCTGGAGAGCTCTAGTTGTGGATCCATTTTTGAGAGCTTGTTGCGTTTACTAAATGCTGCTTTAGCTGTATTTCGGATTGGAAAGCTCTGGTTTGTGAATTTGGCTACTTGATTCTGTTTGTGTTAGGTTAGGATGACTAGTTTGAACTCGCATGTTTCTTGTATGTTGTGCTGCTCCAGCTTCGTGTGTTTCTACTTCGAATTTTCATTTGTAGCACTCTGTTCTGAATTTCGCCTTGAATATTAAACTGTTCGTGAATCTTGTCATTGCGAGTTTTCTTCAGTCTTAGAAAATGTACTTTGCCGAAATTCCCTGGTGTTTCTTCAGTCAAAGACGGGTTTACGAGCTGAATTAGAGTGGCCACTCTGTATTGGTTGTGCAGAACTTGTAGTCAGAAGCAAAGTTGGTGCAGCCATGGGTATTATGCTTGGAAAGATCACTGTGGAAACACCAAAGTACAAATCTGTGGAGAAGAAAGGCGATATCGAAATTAGGGAATATGAGCCCGCTGTGGTTGCTGAGGTTACTTATGATCCCAAAACTATGAAGCGTGGAAGAGATGGGGGGTTCATAATTCTTGCGGGTTACATAGGTGCGGTTGGATCACCTAACAATAAGAAGGGATCAGAACCTGGAGAAAAGATTGCTATGACTGCGCCTGTAATTACTCAAGAGCATGGTAAGCTATTCTTCACAGTTCTTTTCAAGCTTTGCTGGTAGGATTTTTGCATTGAGCCATCAGACATCTGCTGTGTTCTATTCCACTGTTTCGTATGGTCTTCTTATCTATATTGAAGTAGAGTAAATCTGCAATTTTGAGAAGGTAGAGTCTGGTATCTTCAATTCTGAATGTAAAGTTCGCATGGTAAGTATCAGACTTGTCTAATGTTTTTTTGTCCGAGTGGGGGAAGATCGATGTAGATATATGTTTGAAGAAGGCATCCTGTATGTAAATATTAAATATTTTCTTTTCCTTGTACTCCATGCATGAAGATATACCCTACGTGAAGGTCAGATTAAACATAAATTAAGAACTTTTGTCAAAAAAAAAAGTGGCACATGACATCTATTGATTGGTGCAAGGTGACGTGGACCTTTCAAAATCTGGCGTGTAAAATCCATTTGGGTACCTCCTTGCCAAATCTGACCTTCTCGTACGGTAACCATGTTGGACGTTGGATGATTTTGACGGAGCAATTTTGTATAGGGAGCAGCTGTGATGTAAGGTCGCAAGTCATTGATATGTTGCTTGATTTGATCATGTTTACAGGTGGCGCTGAGAAAATAGCAATGACAGCCCCCGTCATAACCACGGAAGGAGGGTCAAGCGAGGAGAAAAACCTGGTGACAATGCAATTTGTATTACCTTCAAACTACACTCTCGAGTCGGCACCGACGCCTACAGACGAACGGGTTAAACTCAAAGAGTTTCCAGGCAAGAAGTATGGAGTTATTACTTTTAGTGGCTCTGCGAGCCCAAGTCTTGAAGAGCAGCAGGTGCAAAAGCTGAAGTCATCATTGGAGGCTGAAGGTCACAAAATCCTGGGAGAACACTTATTGGCACGATATAACCCACCGTGGACGCCATGGTTTCTGAAGACGAATGAGGTGATGATTCCTGTGGAGTAAACTTTTTGGTCCAGCTAGCCGAGCTGGCAGGACGGATGTGAACTATGCCATAGCATTGTGTGTGCCTGTACGTAGAATTTATTTCAGAGGATGTTTTTGAGTGAAGTACTGTACATTTTGAACTAGTCAGGACTTTTTACAGGTTGTATGCTGTTCATACAAATGTTCAAATGGCGTTAGTTTTATTACCGGCAATCATTTTTACCAGTAAGTCGTGTCTCAGGGTTATTTGCAACGGAAATGTTGAATTTCAATCTCACAATGAGTAGTATGGTTGTAATTGTGAGACTGTAGAAGTACTGTTTTGTTAGAATTTTTGACATTATAATGTAGGATAGATACCTATCAATAGTTGTAAGCAAGTATGAAGTGTGTTTAAGATTCAAGTAAATTTGGATGTTTCCTTTTACTTCAGTCAAGTCTCTGTAAACCTTAACTGTGTAATGTCTGAGAGAATGGTTTGTGTCCATGATTTCATCAAATGTGGGCAATTGTTTGAAACCAATTTCAAGTGTCGTATTTTTTTCCCATGTAATATTTTCTGATTTTCCTACACAAAAACATGGCAATTCCATATATCAAGTTGTAGTCTATTTTGACAATATGTGCTCCTTCCTCTGAATTTGAATTTAACCCCTAAAGTTCCAAGAGTGGGGGAAATTCTTGAAGGTTTCAAATCATTGTACCTAGAAACAAAAGTTCTACCACAATAATTCTAAAATAGCTAAAGGTGGGCATTAAAAAATTAACATAAAAACTTGTAATAATGTATATCTAATAATGTATATTTAAAATTTATTCTCTGTCGAGACCTGGTCAATGGTCAGGTAGCTTGGCTACGTATGCGTATACGGTCAGTATATTGCCGTTTCATACCACTAGTTCGTACCTCTTCAAGGTTAAGGTTGTACCTCTTAAAGGTTGAGGTTCTGAGGAGTCGCGTTGCTTCTCAGCCAGAACTACGTATCATCACTCTGATCCTTAGGCTATTCAGAGATAATGTGATTTTGAGCCTGAGGTACGTAGGCAGCTTCATCTCTTATCGAGAGATGGAGTCCGAGTGAAAACGTACTGTCACGTTATCAGCACTGCTCGCCGCAGAGCGAAAAGAGAAGTTTTGAACGAAATTTAAAAACAAGGAGCGTCGATGGCCTTACAAACAGAATCTGTCTATCCAAGAATACCTGCAGAACCAGGTTTCAAACCATTGGAAGAGGACGGGACAAATTACATAATGTGGATGACGAATATGCGTCAATACCTTTCTAGTAAAGGCATAGAGGGTATAACAACTCGCCCACCGACACCGGCTGAAGTAGAAAGACGGAGGAAGGCAAAGGAAGAAGATCCCACATTGATTTTTGGAAAGTCCGAAGCAGATTATGATCGAATGCAGAAAGACACAGCTACCTTAGCAATCCGTCTAAGACTCAAAGACGATCTAGCCCTTCAAATGTATCATCATGATACACCTTGCGACCTCTGGGAAGAGATTCAATCCCGTTTTGAAGCCATGCGTGAAATTACATATCCTGAAACATGGCAAGCATGGTTAAGTCTTCGTCATATGGATTTTGACCTACTTGATGATTATAAAGCAGCGCTATTTAAACTGACAGCAAAGCTAGCATATTGTAAGAGGCCAGTAATAGAAGAAGACATAATATTCAAGACATTATCGACAATGGGACCCGAAAGGATGGGACTTCGAGAGTCATTGCTAGCAAGAGAATATAAGAACTCAAGAGACCTATTCATTTACCTGGCTGAGAATGAGAAATTCAACAATGTTGCAAAAGAATTGGCAAAACAAAGACCTGCTGGGACTATAGCGACCCCAGAATTGAATTACACAAGAGAAAAGCAGCAGGATCCAAACAGAAGAAGAAAACCGTGGAAACGACAAGAGAAGAGGGCTCGGAGATCCGCGACCCCTGGTAAGAAAGATGAGGATAATATAAGGAAGAATAAATCAAAAACCTTTGGGAAGTGTTTCAGATGTGGCAAGAAACGTCACTTCGCACGAGATTGTCGAACACCAAAGGACGTTGTTGATAAATACCGAAGAGAAAATAATTTGTCACCCTGGAGAGGCACTAAGAAAATCAGTAATGACAAGAACAAAAATAAAAAGCAACGTACTAAAAACGAAGATGAATATAATTATTTGGACCAGGTTCGCGTTGAGGAGACAAATGCAGTATTTGAACAGCAACAGCGGACAAATAGATCAATGATGCTACTTGATTCAGGAGCGACAATTACAGTCGTCAAAAGTGCCAAATATTTCACGAAGATGCAGCGTGAAAACTATAAGATAGCCTCGATGAGTGGTTCAAATCTCATTGTACGTGGATCAGGACTAGCTACGTTTATTTTACCTGGAGGCACTCGCATCTATGCTGAAAGAGCTCTTCTTATTCCGACGGCAAGAAGACAAGTTTTATGCGAGAATGATGTGTTTAACAGTGGCTATGAGATCAACACACACATATTCACGACAGGGGAAAGGTTCAAGACCCTTACGAACGAACATGGAAATTGTGCAGAGAAGTTTTATTATACTGACAATGGCCTTATCGAATTTGAAATAGCAACCAACGAGTTTATTGCACTTACAGGAGAGATCACTGATGATGGCAGACTTTGGCACGACCGCCTGGGTCATCCCTCAACGAGAATGCTGCAAAATATATTAAAATCGACAGCGGGAAACATCAAAATTTCATCAAGGCTACCCGAGTCATGCCTGGCATGCTCTCGGGGCAAACTCATACTACGTCCAGCAAAAGAAATAAAAGATAAAGAGCTCAAACCTTTCCTCAATCGCATTCAGGTTGACATATGTGGCCCGATATCACCACCATAAGGACCATTTAGGTACTTTATGGTGATGATAGACTCCACCTCAAGGTGGAGTGAGGTCAACCTGTTGTCAACAAGGAATCACGCTTTCGCGAAGATGTTGATACAGTTAATCAGGATGCAAGTTAGATTTCCAGATAATAGTGTCAGGGACATTCGAGTTGATGGGGCAGGTGAGTTTACGTCTAAAACATTCCAAAATTACTGCACAGCACAAGGTATAACACTTGAAGTAGCACTACCAGAAGTCCATTTTCAGAATGGACTCGCCGAAAGCTTAATTCGGAGAATACAATGGATAGCTCGTCCTCTGCTACTCAAGTTCAACTTACCTTTAACGGCCTGGGGCCACGCAGTAATGCATGCTGCTGATCTCATTAGATACCGCCCATCTGCAGGAAATAAGATGAGTCCACATCAGTTAGCAACGGGAAATGCACCGGATATAAAACATTTAAGGAAATTCGGATGTTCTGTTGAGGTGCCGCTTGACCCCACGAAAAGGAAAAAGTTCGGACCTCAGAGGAAGCAGGGTATCTACGTTGGGAACGTAGGTAATTCCCTGATAAAGTATATAGAACCAAAAACTGGAGACCTATTTAGGGCAAGGTTTCTAGACTGCCATTTTGATGAACAACATTTTCCATTCATGGAAATCAAAGAACAGCTGCCTGCCACGGTTTTAGACATTAATTGGCATACAGCGACAATTGACGACAGCCCAGATTATCGCTGTGATGGGGAAGTGCAACGAATACTGAGGCTGCGAGAACTTGCTCGCAAGCTACCTGATGCTTTTGCTGACACACCTGATATTGTAAAAACCCCCTACACCCAAGTCCAATACACTCCAGCACGAATACTACCAGATAATACACCGGCGAACGTCTCTCAAATTCGACGAAAAAGGGGACGTCCTTTAGGGTCTAAAAATAAGCCAAAGAATTTAGGGAGAGCACCACATATTACTGGGGGGGCATTGCCGGAGACAGGGGGAGTAACACAAGGTCCAAGGGGAGTAGCAACTAACCAGCCTAGCTTCGAAGAAGCAACGGATGTAGCACTCACTGATCACGTCTGGGATAGACGAACCATTTGTAAGAATGAAGCCTTGATGGTGCACACCGTCAATGCTATTTTAGAAAACCCTGACATACCAAAAACGGTCCCACAAGCAAAGAGATCAGTAGAATGGCCGCACTGGAAACGTGCAATGCAAGATGAGATGAATTCAATGAAAGAAAGACAAGTCTTTGGGGTGCCGCTGCCTAAGACACTTGATATGAAACCCATTCGTTCTAAATGGGTTTTTGCAAAGAAAAGAGACTCTGAAGGAAAGATAATCCGCTATAAAGCACGCTTAGTTGCGAAGGGCTTTACTCAACAGTTTGGAATTGACTATGATTTCACCTACAGCCCAGTAATGGATTCAATTACATTCAGATTCCTAATAGCTCTGGCTGTGCAGGAAAGACTCTCATTTAGACTGTTAGATATTGTCACAGCCTACCTGTATGGCAGGATGGACAAAGAAATGTATATGGAGCTCCCCGAAGGGGTAGAATCCATCAACTCGACAAAAGAGAGCTCAATGCAGGATATGGGCAACTCGGGACAGTCCCAGAGAGCAAAAGCAGAGCTAGTCGACAAGAAAACGCAGGATTTGGGAAAGGGCCATAAACGTGTGACGTTTGCCCCCTCCTCAGATCCTACCAATCTTGAAAATCTGAATATCATCTCTAGGAAGAGAAAGAGAGAACTGGGTCAAGTTGTAAGGATCCAGAAAGCCATTTATGGCTTGAAACAGTCTGGACGACTATGGTACCAGAATTTAACGGATTATCTGATCCAACAGGGTTTTAAAGCAAATAAATACACACCTTGTGTATTTGTGAACCGCCGAGGAAAGCACCTTGTGCTGATCGCAATTTATGTCGATGACTTAAATATCTTCGGCACTCGGGCAGCAGTCGAGAAAACTGTTGACCTGATGAAACACAAGTACAAAGTCAAGGACTATGGACGAACTCCAAGATGCTTAGGCGTGGAACTAGAGCATTTTGAGGACGGCTCTGTATTCTTGCATATGACTTCATATACAAGTAGACTTCTCGAGAAATTCGCGATGTCAGAGGCTCATCCAGTCTCCACACCTTTAACGGTCAGAACCCTAAAAACGGATCAAGACGAGTATGGTCCGTTGCGAGAGAATGAAGAGATACTCTCTTCGGAGTACCCATATATTACCGCTGTAATGTCAATGTCTTGGTTATCGCTAAATGTAAGACCAGACCTGAAGTTCTCAACTCATTTATTGTCAAGACATAGCGCGGAACCGACTAAACGACACTGGCGCGGAGTAAAACATATGCTACGTTACTTGAACGGGACCAGAGACTACGGCATTCTTTTTGAAAGAAATTTCCAACCGATTAAAGGTTATGCAGATGCCGGGTACTTGTCGGCTCCTGAGAAAGGAAGGTCGCAGTCCGGCTACGTTTTTACTATGGCTGATTCAGCGATCTCCTGGAGTTCGAAGCTACAACCCACAGTCGCAACATCTTCAAATCATGCTGAATTGATCGCCTTATTTGACACCACCAAGGAAGCTGTTTGGCTGCGAAATATGTCATCAAGCCTAAAAACGTTAGCAAACCTCGAGATTGATATAAAACCTATGAAGATCTTCGAGGATAATGACGCCTGCCGGCACCAGATGTCAGAAGGTTTCATTAAATCCAACAATACGAAGCATTTGACACCGAAAATCTTCTATGCTGCTGAGCAAACAAAAATCGGCACCATATCCATCGAGAAGATTACCTCTGCCGAGAACATCGCTGATTTGTTTACAAAAACGTTACCACCATCTTCCCACCACAAACATATGTTGTCAATGAAGATGCGATCGTTAGCACAAGTCCGAAAGGAAAAGACACAACTTAGTTCATAACGACTAGTGACAGGATTTTGAAAAACTACGATACTTTGCGATTAGGTCAAACAGAACCGGTTTTCTGGCATCCCACCTCCGCCAAGAGAGGGAGTGTCGAGACCTGGTCAATGGTCAGGTAGCTTGGCTACGTATACGTATACGGTCAGTATACTGCCGTTTCATACCACTAGTTCGTACCTCTTCAAGGTTAAGGTTGTACCTCTTAAAGGTTGAGGTTCTGAGGAGTCGCGTTGCTTCTCAGCCAGAACTACGTATCATCACTCTGATCCTTAGGCTATTCAGAGATAATGTGATTTTGAGCCTGAGGTACGTAGGCAGCTTCATCTCTTATCGAGAGATGGAGTCCGAGTGAAAACGTACTGTCATTCTCATTTTTTCATAATTAAAAATATCAGTTGAATAATGTGTAAAAATAACAATAATTATGAAAATGATTAAAATAGCGATTTTTTTTTCAAACAAAAGAATAGCGACAAACATCATGTGTAATTGTTGTTAACACTCCTTGAGTTCACACCAAGAGAAATTCAATAGAAAAAGTTCAAAAGTGGTGTATTTTGAGCTTTCAAAATACTATCTTCAAAATGCCACAAAATTTATATAGAATTTTAAGCAATTTAGAGAAAAATTGGAATAAACATTATTCTATTATTTATTGGAGTATATTATTGGAGTTACATTTTTTTAACTAAGCTTCAAACAATTGAAATCAAGAGCTATGTAAAAATTTAGGTTTGACATTCAAAATGCTCGTCACGCTTGTAAGGTCTTTTAATACCAAAACTTCAGGCTAGTCATAGTAATAATAATCTCTTTTGGTACCATGAGAATCATTTACTTAAAAACCCAAGTGCACTCATTAGAAGTCAAACTATAGTGCTTAAACTTCCCCTTTCACATACATTCCCAAGGATATATATCTACACTTCTATCTTATATAGAAGGATTCTCTATATCCATTTGAAATTTCTAGGCCGGTTTATTGTTACAAGGGTTAATAGTTAAGATGATATAAAATAAACTAGCCTATGACATACAAAAGACTGATGACAAATACCTAGGGAATGACTCATTAGAGTCTTTCATCAACCTATGACAAACTATTTTTAATAAATGAGATTGGTGCTACATTAGGTTGAGTTAGTGGCTACAATCAATGTCTTAGATGATGGTGATAGAGGGATTAGCCCCTAAGTGCCCAAGGCACCAAGATCTAGTGTCATTAAACTTTGAAGTTAAATAAAACCTCACCAAGTTTATAGCAGTAGGGTTCTTTTTGTAGTTCTTTTTGAAGTCTAGTTTTTAGCATCAAAAATCCAATTTTGAAACTGAATGACTATGATTTTTTTATTTAAGATTTTGTGCAAAGGTGCCCATTGCAATTCTTAATTTTCTAGTGTTGAGGGCTTTTGGAAATGAATCTCAAATACACTAGATTTTGGGGAAAAAAAACCATTAAAAATTCATTTGAAAAAATTGCAGTGTTGATTTTGAAAAGTCATAAATTGATTGGGAAAAGTCATGTTATATCCTTTAATCTCATTTTTTCCAATTTTAGATTTGACATGTGAAAAGCAGATTGAAAGACTTCAAATTGATTTCACAGTTTTAACGCCTCATGATCTAATGTTATAATCTTTCAATCCAATTTTTTAAAATTGTAACAACTTTTCCCATGTGATCTCTAACAAGTCTAGATTGAGTATTTGTGGTCACTATTTAAAAATTTTCATAAAACTTATCAAAGTGTTGGCTTCTTATTCAGTTTAGAGCAAATTCCAAGAAGTTCAAAAATACCTTCTGCATTTAGGGAGTAGTGACTACAATAGGAACTTCATCCTTTGACTAAATTCATCACATGAGGTGACATTTTTAGGCCTTCATATTGTGGCCAGATTAGGAAGTATTGTGACTACTCTAGATGAGTAAGATGACCATTATGGAAACTTTTTTGTTGGTTTTGAGATAGTTTAGAGACTCTTTTGGGCCAATTGTACAGCACACTTTAAAAGTTCATAAAATTCATAACAAATTCATACTTCATCAAAAATAAATAAAAAATTCATACTTCATCAAAAATAAATAAAAAATTCAATTGCTCTCTCCATTTCTCACATTATTTGTATGTGGTAGTTTTTAAATATAATTTTCAATAATGCCAAAAAGGCAAACCACTAAATCATTATGCCTGTCCTAAGCTGGTTTACCTTATGTAAAGCCAGAATAACACTCCCTCCGTTTGGAAATAGTGTATCCATTATCTATAGTGATTGCACTAAGAATGGATGCACTATTTCCAAACGGAGGAAGTATAAGGTATAACCCCTCTTTGCCAACCACAACTCCATCGTCATTCAATAGGGTTTCTTAAATGCAAGAGAGGCTAGCACTTATTTCCAACCATCAAGTCTTGGTTTCCAATTATCAGTTCCACCATTCTTGTCCCAACACATGTGCTTGGTTTGGAGTGCCAAAGTGACCAAGAAGTAGTTTCTTAAATGATCGGAAGTGAAAGATTCTGTACATTGGACATAAGATGGGTACACCCAAAACCGCCACAAATTAGTACTGTGCCTAGTTGCTATCAGTAGGTTGGTTAGATTTTCATATTGTCTTGTTGGCAAGTAAAAGGAGGTTCCAATGCACTAGAAAGCGCAGCATTTGGATAATGTATGCAAAAGTTATTAAGGAATAAAGTTTGGTTCTAAAATGGCTTCTTCTACATAGGTACATAATTGATTTCTGAGATGTATGGATGGCGGTTTAAGGTCAGTGGCACATTTGGATATACCTACCTTAGGTCAGGGCCAACTTCTGGCTTTAAAAATTCATAGTAATTTCAATTCAAGCGATAAAAGTACCAATTTTTTTGCAATCCCCCTCTTTTCTATAGATGCACCTCTGAAAATATTCATTTTGCCTTGCACTACTCCAAATCATGTCGGAATTGCTCATTTGGTCTATATGGGTGGTTCTACCTTACATAACATTCAAGAGCAGATTGCAAGACTGCCTTCTTCTTGACAAAATGGTATGGAATATTCCACACCATATTTAGCTAAAGAACACCTGTTAGCTAACAATGACACCACATGCCGACATTGATGAGTTTTGGTGGACGTGGCCTCGGGGAGGGAAAGGCAACCTCCTTGAAGGCTAATGAATGTTATGTATATGCTATTGTGCTGCAATTTTGCCCCAGTGAGTTTGCTGGCTTGAAGTTGCCCCAGTGAGAAATAACTTCTTCAATGCATTCTTATTTATTTAGGATTCTTCATCATTAGTATCATTTCTATTGTTATTCACACATTAGAATAAGCTCCAGGGCATGCTGAACCTGAGGAACTTTCAGAGACAACCACCTGGATAATCAAGCTTTGCAATTAAGTTTACTATTATATTCTTGATCTCCCACCTCATAATTAAAAAAAAAAGGTAGAAATTTGATTTTCTTAAAGTTAAAACCCACTTGACGATATGATTCCCAAACTGCCAATGGTCGTATGATGATGCAATGCACAGACAGAGATCAGTGCCAAAAAAATAAAGCAACAGTGAAGGAGTGATTGGGTTCATGTCTCTGGCACTAAAATTATGAGTTGGCTCCAACAGTGTGTGGTCTAGAGAGCTCCTGTGCTCCTGGTATACCGGCATTAAACAATCCTGCATCATTCTTCCTTCTAACTTGTAACTCATCCTTGCCATACCGTACGTGTAGGTCAGTTTTATAAATAACTCGGGAAAATTTGGAAGATGTCTAAATTTAAAAATTATTTACAGCTATTTCTAAAAACCTGAAATAATTTTTTTTGAGAAAATAAAAAAAATCAATACATCTATGCATAAATAGAAAGAATCAATCCAAAATTAAAAGTGTCCTCATAGTGTGCTGAAAACCAAAAAATTCCTATCTCCCTGCCAAAAGTGCCAAATTCAAAAACTAAATTACTTCAACACTGTCCTGCCAAAATTGCCTGCACATACAATACATTTAGGGCATTCAACAACTCTATAAGCTTAGAGCATCACTACCAATCCTTACCAATAGCCTCTGGAAAATGCCACTTTAGGCTTGCCATAGATTGTTTGTTGCTTCACCCAGCTACCATTTAATCTAGGACATTCAGCAACTTTATAAGCTTAGAATATCACCACCAAGCCTTGCCAATGGCCTCTGGCAACGCCACTTTAGGCTTATTGCGCTTGTCAAAAAAAAACTGCTCCTTACCAACACTCCTTCATGGTACAAGTCACTACTAGAAAAGGGGGCCCAAAATAACATTGTTTATGTTGTATTCTATTGAAGCTAACTGGTTGCATTGCAAAAAGGGCTATATTGCTAAAGCGGATTTAGGATCAACATAGAATAACACAGAATGTGTTGTTTGTGAAATGAAGTATTTGAGCAGGTTGACGTGGCAAGGTAAACATGAGGTAGAATGACAAATTATGATTAATTTGCCCCTACGCATGGTTAAAAAAATCTATATAATAATAAAAATAAAAATAAAAAATAAAAAATAAATAAAAATAATAATAAGTTTATTACTTTTTGAAAATCCGCCACATAGGTACGGATGCTAGTCAACAACCAACAAATTTACACCTAAAATTAATTTGAAGTTTAGAAAGTAGATTTTGCACTTTAGGATTTAATTTTATAAAAGTCAACACTTCATTCAAAGTTATTTAGCAATTGAACTTTGGATGCCGCTTATAATGGTGTTTGAAGAGAAAAGAAGACAAGGTCTTTATACAAGTAGAGTGGTGGAGGTAAGACAAACAATATGGGATGGGATAAGTAGGAGCTCAACAACTCATAGTTAAGTCACAACTTGAACTAGGAATTGTGGTCAAAGTAGCATTTCAGACCTCATTTAGGCATAGTAGATTAACTTTTTTCAAAAAACTTTGAACTAATAAAAGTTGGGAAATCAATACAAATTTCATCTCCAAAAATCTATTTTGAGATTTCAATATTCCTATCAAAATTTATGGGCAAATTTCAAAGAAGATGTTTGAAAATGCAAAGAAAATGTTCCTTCCAAACCCTCTCTGAAATTTGCCCATAACTTTTGATAGAAATATTGAAATCTCAAACAGATTTTTAAAAATGAAATTTGTATTGATTTCCCAAATTTTATTAGTTCAAAGTTTTTGAAAAAAGTTAATCTACTATGCCTAAATGAGGTTTGAAATGCTACTTTAACCACAATTCCTAGTTCAAGTTGTGACTTAACTATGAGTTGTTGAGCTCCTACTTATCCCATCCCATATTGTTTGTCTTACCTCCACCACCCTACTTGTATAAAGACCTTGTCTTCTTCTCTCTTCAAACACCATTACAAGCGGCATCCAAAGTTCAATTGCAAAGTGATTTGAATAACTTTGAATGAAAGGTTGGCTTTTGTAAAATTAAATCCTAAAGTGCAAAATCTACTTTCAAAACCATAATTGTTTAGGTTTAATTAATTAATGCAATGATGTAGTAGTTTTTCCCGTGTGGGTGGTCAATTGAAGTGGTAGCCTTGCCTATGTGGTAGCCTATACATATAACAATGATTTTTTTGGTATTAATAAAATAATAATAATAATAATAATAATAATTGATGATGTGGCAATGGATCTGAACTGACGTGGCACATTCATGAGGACATTCATCCTACGTGGCCATATTAACAGAACTGTGCTAAAGAGTGTCCAAAATAAGACGTCCTAATCAACCCTGTTAATTAACAAAACTATATTAAATCTATGCTAGAATGGACATCAAATTCTCTAGTAGTGAGTTGTGCCGTTTCTCTTGTCACTCCCACATTTGCTTGGCAATGGGTGGCCTTTACAACAAGCGGTTTTACATTCACACTAACTTGGTCAACTTTGCCTATGGCTTCAGTAGAAGATATGGAGGCTAGTGAGAGGTGTGAAAAGAAAAAAAAGAACTTTGGCGAGGACTTTAAGGGGTGGTTGGTGTGGAACATTAGGTCCTTTGTGCACCGCCACATCTCACAAGGCAATAAGTGCTTTGCCACTTCTTGATGCTATAGTCAAATGGAGTGCAACTAGTGGTGATGCTCTTAGTTCTCACAGTGTTCTTGTCTATGTGATGTAGAGCTTTTGTGCTCCTATTATAGTAAGTAGTCCGTAATTATTATTCCTTATAATTTATCATTGCATAGATTGTTACATATATTGTTGAATTGTGCCACACTAGTGATACACTATGAGATCTAAAGTGAACATGCCTATTATGAAGTAGATTTGTATCTAGATACTTTGGAAAAGCCTTTTGTCAACTTATGCATTTTTAAATGATTGAGAAGTTGGAAAGAAGCCATCTATAAGTAGAATCATGACATTCCAACAAAAAATGATTTTTTTGTGATTTTCTAAAGTTTATTGATCCTAAATTGGTAAAGCATAAGTAGACCTTACCAAACCATACACAAATGTGTTCTCTCTCCAAGTACATTGTCATGATGCTAAAAGGTTGCTAAGATTGTGGTAATGGGTGGATGAATAAAGCAAATGGAAGGATCCAGTAGATGTCAGAATTGGATGACTAATAACAATTGATGAATACCTTGTACCAAATGGTAGCATGGTAAAGCATCAAACTATTGATGACATAAGCCAACAACATAGGACATTTGATTGAAAACACAATACTAGGAACATGCCTTTCTTGCCATTAGGTAATCCTTTCTTTCACCCCTAAAGTTCCATGACTATATAATCACCAAAAACGCTCCAAACCTGCCGTTTCTATGACAACTACCAAATTTTTGGAAAAAAAACAATTTTTGACACAAGTAACCATAGGATCTTGTAGTATAATGTCTTGATAACATGTGGTAAAAATTTCAGAAAATTCCACTGTGTGGATCATAAGATATAAGCATTCAAAGTCTCCAAAACCATTTTTTCAATCATGCGAAAAAATCGGGCAGCTACACTTCACAAGCTCACTTTTCAATGAAAAAATTGTTGAAAAAGGTGGTGCTTCTTAAAATTTAGTTTCCTAAACAAGATGGCTATATGCCTCTTGCATTCATCGTGAGAATGTGCTCCTAAATGGCAGCAAACTTGAGATCGCAGTGCGCACCAGGGGGAGAAGGAAGAATCTCGATCGCAGCTGAAGATGCGCCGCCGGTGCCATTTGAGGTACATCTCCCCACTTTTTTGGTTTCCAAATTGTTGTTTTTGCATTCGGGGGGACTGTGGAAGCCCGGAAGGCCAATTTCTATTACTTTGTAATAGAATTAGGGTAAAGACATTTTATTTCTATATTTTTTTTGTTGTTTTATAGGTTTAGGTACATCGTTTAGTAGATTTTTAGATTAGCAACCATTGGATCTCTTAAAAGAGATAAAATGGTTAAGACGGATCTTAATTGTTCCTGTCTTGAACCAGAAACCGGAAACCTATGTGGGATCACAACCGGAATTCCAGGGATTTGGGAACAGTCAAACCGGTATTGGAAAGGAAAATCGGGAGTCAACAGTCACTAACGGAAAAACTAAAGAATTGTTGAAGAGAAATCATTTCCCGGTATGGATAGGAACGGCCAGTTCCAACAGTGGGGAAACCGGACAGCCAGGAGAGAGGAAGGGGTCAAGTAGAAGCATCCGCATTCTATCTTCACCTTCTGGTGTTTCCTGATTGTGAGTGAATATTTGCAAGAAAGTGTGGCACTGAAGAGCTTGGAAGAGTGCAAGTTTTGAGATTCTGGTCACGGTTAGACGGCTGTAAGATTGATTGGCTTTAAGAAAAAGAACAACAGTAGAGCTCAAGTGATTAGGGCAGGAAGAGTTGAGAGTTTGTTAGTCAGTCCAAGTAGTTGCTTGAGTTATGGTGAAGGCAAAAGCGATGGAGGAGTCGCCTTCACTGAAACTCCGATCAGTAGTACTCGGACTGCCGAAGAATGCTTAGGAGAAGGCGCTCTTGCGGGAGGACCTGAAAGGGCTGGGATGTGATGGTTTCATGCGGAGGCCGTGGAACCTGAAGAACGAGTCGATGGTTGGGGAGCTGCTCTCGAAGCAGTCAAGCGAATGGCATCACACGATCCAAGCGGAGCCAACCGGATGGACTCCGGATATGTGGAGCGAGGTGTCAAATTTTCCCAAGGAAGGGGAAGGAGTAGCTGGACGACATCACAAATTTGAGAGTGGTAAGTTTTGCAACGTTGTCCACCCCAAGGATGGATATGCTGTGGCAGATTGCACAAACTTAAGGCATAGGAGAGTGTTGGAGTTCTTAGTTTCGATTCTGAATGAGGAGTGTCCTACCCGGGCCACCATTACAATAGCAAAGACGATTTTGGAGCGCTGATCGAAGGGAGGAAAGTGAATTGGGGTTTAATACTTAAGGAAGTTGTGGGCAAAATGGTCTCAGTGGTAGGCAAGTCCAGACCTTCCGGTTTATCTCCCTTTCTCTTCCACCTCTATGAGCACAATGAATTACTGAGAGGGAAGGAAGTAACCGAGTACAAGTCCGCGGACGTGATGTTACAACATGACATTAGTCCGGAACCGAAAGAGCAGAGAAAGGCGTCAATAGATGAGTTAGAACTGGAAGAGGAACCGGAGGAACCTCAAAAGAAAGGCAAGGAAGTAGCTGGAGAGGGGACTAGTAAGGATCCGGTTTGGGAGAAGTCAACTGACCCTCTTGGGGCGATTATAAGTGAACTAAAGGGCATCCGAGAGAAAATGAGGAGTGATAAGGAGGTGATCCGGAAGTCAGAAAACCGGATAGCTAGCCTAACCGGTCAAGTAAAGGATCTGAAGAAGGAGATAGGGAAAAAGTCTGAGAGTGAGGTTAGACAGCTCTCGACTGAAACCTTAGACACCCTTAACCGGATCCGGAAGTTTGTTGGAAATTCGGGCAATGTAGTTAATAAAGCCAAACTTTTTGAGGTTGAAGTTCTCCAGGAGGGGTCTCAGATGGGATCCAAGGTTGTTTCAGTCTTGGTGTCCTATCATGAGGAGATGGAGCGTACCTTGTTTGAGTTGAGAGAAGTCATGGAGAATGCGGGCTTCCACTCGGAACCGGAACCGGCAAAGGCCAAAGAAAAGGTGAAGGAAGAGACTCCTACCAAGGCAACGTTGTCGCAGAGTTGAGCTGACCGGAAGTCGAAGAGAGAACTGGAGAAGAAGACCACACCAACCAGACGCTCCAAGTTGAAGATTGACATGGCAACCGGAAAAGGTTTTTCACCTGGATCCCAAACCCGTAGTCAGAGTAAGTTTGCAAAACTAGATCAGGGCACTCTACAGAGCACCCTTTCCAGTCGATCAGACAAACCAGCAGCAAAACAATGGAAATCAACATCAAAGAGAGGTAAGGAGGCGTCACCCTCGATTGAAATTGAATCTGAAGAGGGTGAGTCGCCAGAGACCACGGAGAAGGAGGAGAGCCAGTCCGAATCAAGAGAAGAAACCGAGGAAGGAGAAGAAGAATCTGAACCGGAACCGGAACCTGCGCGTGAAAAGGGGAAAGGTAAACCTCCAACTCCTCCAAAGGGGGAAGTTTCTAAGTCTACTAGAGGTAGACAGCAGCCAATAAGGAAAGGAGCAGTCAAGACTACGCCAATGCCATCCAAGCGGCAGAAGAAGTAGGTAGAAAGTTTTTAAAAGTTGAGTTAGGGAGTAGTGGAACTCCAATTTTTTGGTAGATGGAAAGTAAAAGTAGAAGTCCAATTAAGTTTACTTTAGGAAAGTAAAATATAGGTGGATTTCAGTTAAGTAGAGGAAAGTTAAAGTTTTAGAAAGAAGTATTCTAGTTGCTTTCCAGTTGCATGCACCTGGACAGCTGGATCTAGTTTTTTTGGATCTGAGATCCACTTTTGTGGAAAGGGCTAGCTGTTAGGAAGTCAACACTTCTAGTTAGGATTTTGAAATTGGGGAAATGACGCATGTCATTCTCTGGTCTGTAGTTAGGATTCTCATGGGGCCTTTTTGGGTTTCCTTGAGTTGGTATTTAGGGGGTTGAAGTTAGTTTCAATCCCGGGCTTGATAGGATAATTTTATCTTACACTTGTGTTCTTTTTCATTTTCCATTGCAAAGTATTATGATTTCCACATCTTAAGTGTTGGTTTGAAAAGTCTTGATGCTGGGTTGGTATGCCGGTAATGCTAGAACCCTTACTTCGTGCGGGTAGCTGTGTTTGCAGGTTTTGGAAGAAGATGAGTGCCTCCGGATGTTTCCTGTATCCGGTTTCCGAGAGTAGCGACTCTGTCTGAGAGCTTGGGTCAGGGGAATCTGTCATTGTAGTATTGTTAGGACAGTAGGGGTTTCTTAAGTGACCTTCTAATCTGGATTAAGCTTCTGGGTTAATTGTGAGGAGAAACTAAAGTCCTATTTATTTTTGTCTTTTGTTATTTTCTTCTTTTTAGTGAAACTTCTGTCACTCTAAACATTGAAGGGTAGGAATTCACGCAACCTTCCTTAATTGCAATATGCAGAACCCTCTGATATAGAGGCTAAACTTCTAACCAATTACTAAATTTGAAGATCTAGAAGCGGAAACAGAAATAGGCATAGGGTAACGACATGCTTTCCGGTTCCGATTTTGAGTCCTAGCATCAGAGTTGTATTAGAGAGAGAGAGAGGGCGGTACATTGTTGAGACATTGCCCTGTGGTTGCTGAGCAGATTCGGACTAGAGAGGGATAGTCCAACCGGATGGGAAGCAATCATTTAGGAATATTAAGCTTTCTATTCTAAAATCCGGTTTGCTTGTGGTTTTTGTGACTTCCGCATCCGGTTCCGGTCATCACTAAGAGAAGTCCAAACTAGATCTCTGAGTTAACGATACCCGAGTCACCCTAAAGACGTTTTTAACACATTAGAACGTCTACTGGAGGGAAATTACTATTTTGTGCTACGACATGGACCTCAACGGAGACCCTGTTTTTGCTAGCAAAGATTGCGGTAGTCTTATCTCGCCGCCGAGACACTCTCTCCAAGATGCGTGGGCGCAATAGCTCCCCATCTATTAGGTTTCATGTTTGCATTATTTGATTGGGAGGGCCCCCAATGGGGTCCCAGATTGGGCAACAAGAGATTGTGGTAGTCTCATCTCTCCGTGCAAACAGTTACCAGGAGGGCGGGCGCAACCGCTCTCCATTACTTGGGTTTCCAAATTGTTGTTTTTGTATATGGAGAACCCCAATGGAGACCCTGTTTTTGTGACAAGAGATTGTGGTAGCCTCGTTTCTTTGCCGTGACACACTCATCAGGAGGAGTAGGCATAAGCGCTTTCCATTATTTGGGTTTCCAAATTGTAGGTTTTGTATTCGTTGAGATCCCAATGGGGACCCTATTTCTGCGAACGGGGATGGTGGTATCTTCGTCTCGCCACCAAGACTTTCAAACTAGAAGGGCAAGCCGACAACTGCTCCCCAATTTTTTTTATTCATCCTTGTTGAGATTTATTTGGAGGGACCCCATTGGGGTCCCTATTGTTATGAATTGAGATGGTGGTATGGTCGTCTCGCCGCTAAGACACTCTCCCGCAGCATGGGTCGGCCGACAATTTCTCCCCTTTTTTTTTGTTCCTCCTCGTTGAGATTGATTTGGAGGGACCCCATTGGGGTCTCCGTCATTATGAACTAAGACGGTTGGATCCTCGTTTCACCGCCGAGACTCTCAAAGCAGAAGGGCAGGATGAGTACTCATAATCCATTTTTTTTGTTTCATCCTTGTTGAGATAAATTTGGTGGGACCCCATTGGGGTCCCAATTTTTATGAATTGAGATCCTGCCAACCTCGTCTCGTGGCCGAGATACTCAAACCAAAAGGGCAGGCCGACAACTGCTCCCCATTTTTTTTAATTGGTCCTTGTTGAAATTGGTTTGGAGGGACTCCATAGGAGTCCCAATTGTTATGAACTGAGATTCTAGTATGCTCGTCTTGTCGCCGAGACTCTCTCTCTGGGAGGGTCGGGTGACAACTGCTATCCATTTTTTATGTATTCTCCTGGTTGAGATTGATTTGGAGGGACCCCATTAGGATCCCTGTTGTTATGAACTAAAATGGTGGTATGGTTGTCTCGTCGCCAAGACTCTCCCCGGGAAGGTCGGCAATGCGAGCTCCCCATTTTTTTTGTTCCTCTTGGTTGAGATTGATTTGGAAGGACCCCATTGGGGTCCCTATCGTTATGAACTGAGATGGTTGGATATCGTCTCACCGCCAAGACTTTCAAATCAGAAGAGTAGGATGAATACTCATAACCCATTTTTTTTGTTTTGTCCTTGTTGAGATTGATTTGGAGGGACTCCATTGGGGTCCCAATTTTTATGAACTAAGATCCAGCCAGCCTTGTCTCGCCGCCAAGACTCTCAAAACAGAAGGGCAGGATGACAACTGCTCTCCATTTTTCTGTTACCTGTTTGTTGTTTTTGTTTTGAAGGGACCCCATTGGGGTCCCAGTTTTGGGTTGTTCAGATTAGGGAAGGCTGGTCTAATTGCGATATACTTAGCTCATGTGGATTCCTGTGCGTGCAGCGGGCGGAGGAGAATGTGACTCCAATACCAGTACCAAATGAGGTGATCGAGCAGGATGCGGATGCCTTGACTCCGGTAAGCCTCCAAGTAGTAACGGAGATGTCCCGGTCAACCGTTTCTAAATTTCATGGCCACATGCCTATATCTTCATCTTCTTCAACATGCACCTCAGTGCGAGAGAATCAGTTTGAGGACTATGCTGTGTTGCCAACAACTTCTATAGAATACTGCACCTACGGTCAAGATGATCTTGATGTCACTTCCAGTGTTGATGGAGATGACAACATTCTTGTATACTGTTGTGGACACTATAGGTCACTTACAGAGAAGTGCATCTGTACTGTCTAGGAAATTGTAAACAACTTATTGTGGCCTCAGTAGGCCACTTTGAACCTAATGTATTACTACCAATATTATATTTCAACTGCATGTGGCATACATCCACCATCATATATCTTATAAACACCATTATGTGGTAATTGTTTTTTCCGCTCCTAACCTATTATCCTTCTTTGTGAAGCTGTAGCACATGCAGCAAGAGATACCTCAGGGATCTCCGTCCAAGTCCGCGGTTTCCACATTGGAGAATGTGGATGCCGAGCCATGAACCGAACTTGCGGACCCGGACGAGGAAGAGGGCATTCCGGGAGTGGGTCGTCATTTTCTGGAGGACAAAATCAAGAGGTCTCAGGGAATGGACATTAACTCAACCATTGCGAGCTTGAAGTTGACGTCCTCGGACCTGTCTCAAATGCGTATATCCCTTTGCAAGATGGTTCCCATACCAATGGTCCGTCCCACATTGGGTTGTGATTTGGTACTGCTTGAGAATCAGTTTGCATTTGGATACAAAGAAGGGGCCCGTGTTTTTTATATGTCCATTGCAAATGAATAAGGGCAAACAGGTGTATTCTCAAGTGATGAGAAGAAGGCGTGGGGACCGCTTTGGAACTAGGTCAATGACAAGTTCAATGACCACCTCAAATCTCATCCGACACTCAAGCATTTAATTGACTATAAATTCTTTGTCTGTGATGGAAATTATCGCTGCATCGCGTAGATGAATCACATCAATAGGGAACATCCATATAAGATTGAATGGCACTATATTGTGGACTCTATTGTCCTGGACACCCAAAACAGAATCAGCATTGTCATGCAAGTCATGCATGATGTGAACCAGTAAGTCCTCCTCTAAATTCGGTAGCTCTTTCAGTTGGATGCCCTACTTAATGCTTTAGTATTGGAGAACGGAGCTTCCAAATTTTATGAAGGCATAATTTAATAGGTTTTGCAGGCATACAGAGAATTCACACGTTAAGACGAACCTGGTTTATACATTATATTGAATACAGAAGTATGGCGTCATGGATATTGGTCAGTTTAATGAACTACTCAGCACGGAAGAAATTAAGATTTGTAAGCAGAATACGTGCAAGACTTGGTACTTGATGCCTCTTGATGTATTCACATCATTCATATTCAAGGTATATCCCTAAACCATGCTACTGATTCTATACCATAACCGACTGCTTTTGGCATACAGTGGCTGAACCAATTTGACCTTTTGTTTCAGCAAGAGGTTGTGGCTGCCGCTGACTTCACCGTACAAAAGTACCACAAAGACAAACCAAAGGACAAGGTGTCAAAGGAAGGCATTGCAACGGCAATGAGAAATGCTATTAGGGACTCCACTGCTAATTACCGCCAGAAGCTTTCGAAAATAGTTGTTGTCGCTGCTCCCGCCTTTAGACCGGAGTGGCTACCCAAGATATGCTATTGTTTCTCACATATTTGGTAACTTTTGTATGCTTCAATATTAGTGGACATTATTTCTCAAATTTTGAGTCTAGGCATGCGTGCAGATCGAGAGACATTGGAGCATGTTCACGGTGCCTGAGTTAACCTTGGACAAGCTGCAGATGATCTCCTTTGCTAACGCACCCTCTGCTGCCAAAGTGAAATGGGTGAAGTGGATGAATGCGTTTGCACCTACAAGTGAAGCACGTAGAGTGCCTCCATGTCCTGTCAATGAGGAGAAACTACTAGTGTTCTTAGGGAAGGCCTGCTGGTTTGCTAGGGTGAGGATTCATACTTATAATCTCGTGTTGCAATTATGATATGAGGATAGGCTTTCTAATTTCTAATGCTCACTCACTTTGTAGATTCATTACCATCAATATTCCTGATATAAAATGTCTGTATTTATGTCCATACAGCTAGAAGAATCAGCTACAAAGATGTTTGAGAACATATGGCGCTCTAACAATATCCCTATCAACATGAACGTCCTCGGTGAGCCTCAAACTCTGCAGGAGTATTTAGAGGATTGGAGGATGAAGCTATATGATTAGGCATACATTGGCGTCTTAACGAAAAACGATCATTACAAGAAGACGGACACATTTAGTTAATTCAAAGGATCCACAAATGCTGTGAAGCGCTTAATCTACAAGTTGATATCATTGTTCACAGCCTAGACTTTCTTCTTTGCAGGATCACTTTGCTTCTCGATTTAGTATCAACTGGGTCCGTGTCTGGGTACATCGCCTGATTTTTGTGATTCAGTTCTTGATATGTTTGATTATGATAGTCTACATCCTTTGATTTTGTATTACGGACTTGTGAAGGTATATCAAGCTGGAATTATATGCAAAGAAAGCAATAGAGAAGGCCGACTTTCCCCCGTTCTTCATGACATGGTTGGATAGGTCCTCACCTAACTGTATGTTCTCTGCACTACAACTCCAGAAGTGGACCACTCCACATCTTTAGGCTTGTCCGTAGTATTTGGAGTGCAATTTCGGTACATTTCCGCCCGAAGAGGAAGCTTTGTTCAGGCAGCTGAAGGAGACCGCCCCAGTGGAGGCGAAGTTTGATGAATTTGCGGGGTTGAATCCTGAGGCGCGCTCCAAAGCCATCACAAAACGAGAAGCAGTTGACAAGAAAAAAGAAGGAAAATGGGAGGAGGCGGTGAAGAAGACAGAGGATAATAATAAGAAGAGATTGGCTACAAAGGTGGAGAAGGAACTAGAAAAGGCCAAGAACAAAGGCACCAAGAGGAAGGCGGAGACATCTCAGATGGAATCGGCTACAAGTGTAGTAGACATGAAGGACACCTCTTCTGGCTTCTCCCCGTGCTTCTCCCTGACTCAAGAGCAGCTTGTACATGGTCTCACACCGTCCACACAGACCCTCAAACCCATTCCCGACATTGACAAGTGCATTCTAAAGCCGTCATTGGGCGATCTTCCTACTAATAAGAAGGCCTTTGACAATGTTCTCGCTTTCCTGGCCATGTTATGCATATATTGATTTGATATTTGAATAATTCGATGTGAATTTTAATTATATCCGTATTATCTTTATCATTCTAGCCAGGGATGTCTAGTTCTGAACATCTTATCATTCTGTGTATTTCTGCAGCACTCTAGTGACAAGGACATATTCTTCAACGGCAAGCTCAGTACGCAGTCTGCTGTCAATTTGATAATTGCGGACATTTTGGAAGGTCTCCACGTGCCTACAATTTTTGCGCCACCGTCACCCATTTCAAAATGGAACAAGTTTCACGATGCGTGGCTTGTGCCAGTGTTTGATTTTGTGCAAGCATACTTGCATAACAATGGTGGTCTTATCGTCATGTATCCAAACCCTTCTCAAGCACACAGAAGCCATCTTTTGGGTTGCTGTGAGTCATACGGGTTTTGTGTCCTTGATACCTACTGGGGCATGAATTACCTTCATTTGACATCTCCAACCGATCCATCTAAGACGGTAATGACCATTTTAGCTTTATGCATTCTTATCTTCTTCTGCTACTTTCAGTGCCATGGATACTAACTCTTCATTCCAGTGACTATGCAATTTTTGATCTCCCTTGTGGTAAAGCAATGTGGACCAAAGACTGAGTTGGATTTCCCATTCCAATATGTCCCCTCCCACTTTGCTGTAGGGGTCAGTGTAGACAGGAACAACATCCTCCAGAACTTTACAAACAAGGAGGATGTTAGTATGAACGGCACCATTCCATGGCGGGGTCCTAGAGAGAAGGCACGAGAGTTCATGCAAATGCTTGTTGAAGGATGCACAGAATCGGGGTCTATCGTTGTGGACTGCACCGCTGCTACAGGTGAAGATCTCTTTCTATTCCATTTTCACTTTATTGACTTACACATTCTCTACATCATTATACTAGATGATCTGCTTATTTGTGGTCTGGACGGTTTTAGGTTCGTGCTTTCAAGCTTGCTGAGCCTTGCATCGCCATGTTCTAGAATTCGAAGAGGATAAAGCTATCTTTGACGCCCTCATTGCTCCCAGTATGCGTGCAATTGTCAATTATCAACCCCCAGCGCCGACCACAATTGTTTCTTCTATTGATGTATCGGACGAGGACATTCCTCCGCAGCTTATCGTGAAGACTCAGCAATTCAGTAAGTACGTTTGGCCCTATGAATCTTCAATTGGGCCCCCTGGTTTAACGTACAGTGTTTGCAATCTAATACATGCTTGTACTGTCTTGTAGGCAAATCGAAGAAGTGAGAGCCTACACAGACGTTCCCTTTTTTGGGAACCCCTTTTTTTTCCCAGCCCTCCCAAATCCTATCATCTCCCTGTATATGCAGAGGCAATTTGCTAGGATTTAGTCACTTGTAACCAGAGGCCAACATCGCGGGCCCACTTGGTGGATCCTCGCATTCTCAAATTTGTGGATGAATTTGCTATAGAGTTAGATTCGCACACATCCGACAGTGACAACAATTCTAGATTAGATTAGATTTATGTACTTGGACTATTGTAGTATCGATGCAACATGATTATATACTTTGCCTTGCCGATGCTTTCATATTCTAATTAAAGCTTCATAATTGAGGCATCACTTCCCTATGAATATTTTCTATAAATTTGTGATGTACGCTGGTTTGGTTTGATAAAAATTCAAACAAAGGTTTTGGATTTCAAATGTACTAGGGAGGCTCGCTCGATCCTCTCTGAAAGCATGTCTTGTTTCCGAGACTACGAATTCCAAGTGTAGGTTCGGTGTCTCTTGGACCTAGGTTTGGTGTTCCACTGACATGGATATGATTTTCTTTCAATTCCATTCCGACAACCAAGTCTCGCTGCCGAGACAAGTGTTCTCAGTACTTAATCCAACCAAAGAGGTCCCCAAATGGGTCCCTATAGAATACAAATTTTTTAATTAAGGAATGAAATGGGGAGAGGTTCTTGAATTCCCTTGCCGATTTTGTAGTCTCACAGCCAAGAGAAGATTTCCTAGTACTAAATCCATCCCAACCGGGGAGAGGTTTGTGTCCCTTGAGAATGAAATCTTTAATTTTTTTAAATTTAAATTGGATGGGGTTCCTGAAATCCCTTGACAATTTCGTAGTCTTGTTGCCGAGACAAGATTTCCCAATACTTCATCCAAGAATGAAGGGACACCGAATGGGTCCCTCAACTCAGATTGGAGTAGCCTCGTCTTGCCGCCGAGACTCTCTCACCAGCAGGGTCGACCGCAACAAGTCCCTACTATTTTATTGCCTCCATGTTGAATTTGATTTGGTGGGACCCCATTGGGGTACCATTTTTTATGAACTGAGATTCGGGTAGCCTTGTCTTGCTGTTGAGACACCGTCACCAGCAGTGTCGGCCGCTTGAAATCCCCATTTCTTTTTTTGTCCTTGTTTAATTTGATTTGGAGGGACCCCAATGGGATCCCTGTTTTTGCAAAAAGAGATTGTGGTAGACTCGTCTCGCCGCCGAGACCCCATCTCGAGCAGAGTCAGCCTAAATTGCTCTCCTTTTTTTTATTTCCTCCATGTTGAATTTGATTTGGTGGGACCCCATTGGAATACCAAGTTTTATGAACTGAGATTTGAATAGCCTCGTCTCGCTGCCAAGACACTGTCATCAACAATGTTGGCCACTTGAGCTCCCCATTTCTTTTTTTGTCCTTGTTTAATTTGATTTGGAGGGACCCCAATGGGATCTTTGTTTTTGCGAACAAAGAATGTGATAGACTTGTCTCGCCGCCGAGACCCCATCTCGAGTAGGGTCGGCCTAAACCGCTCCCCTTTTTTTTGTTTCCTCCATATTGAATTTGATTTGATGGGACCCCATTGGGGTACTAGGTTTTATGAATTGAGATTTGGATAGCCTCGTTTTGCTGCCAAGACACTGTCACCACCTGTGTCGCCCGACAACTGCTCCCCATTTTTTTTTCCGTCTTTGTTTAATTTGATTTGGAGGGACCTCAATGGGATCCCTGTTTTTGCGCACGGAGATTGTAGTAGACTTGTCTCGCCACCAAGACACTCTCACGAGCAGGGTCGGCCTAAACCGCTCCCCACTTTTTTGGTTTCCTCCATGTTGAATTTGATTTGGAGGGACCCCATTGGGGTCCCAGTTTTTATGAACTGAGATTGGGGTAGCCTTGTCTTGCTTCTGAGACACTCTCACCAGCAGGGTCGTCCACTTGAGCTCCCCATTTTTTATTTAGTCTTGGCCGATTTTGTAGTCTCGCTGCCAAGAGCGGATTCTCCAGTACTACATCCCAAGAAAGAAGGGACACCAAATGGTCCCTCATCGATAGAAAAAAAAATGGGGAGTGGTTTTAGAAATCCCCTCCCCTATTCCCTTGTCTCGGTGACGACACAAAACTTCTCAGTACTTAATCAAAGTAAACACAAAACCAAAAAGGATCCTCCATGAAGAAAGGAACACCATGATTCCAAAATGAATGTGCAGCCGCTTTTGAGCTCCCTTCCCCACCATGTCGTAGAAGACAACCCTGCTCTCAGCAGGGTTGGTTGTTCTTAATATTGGACAGGCAATTTTATTGCATTCACTGATATTCATTGTTCAGCAGTATTCAATTCATTTCCGACAAACACGCAGATGTAGGGAAACAAAAGTGTCACGCATGTCCTTGTTGATGTATAAGGACGACATCCACTTTAGAGGAACCCCACATTTCCCAACAACACTTTGTTACAAATTACGCCTAATAGATTATCGGATCAAAAAATGCAGATACTAGATTAGGGATGACAAAATTGCAGCCACCAAGCCGTGGACGACAATCCTTTGAATCACATAATGCATCCAATACTATTGTGCCATTACACTAGGCATAAATGCATTAATGTTTGAAAATATTCTTCTGCACTACTATACTGGGGATAACGCTTTGCAAAACACGGTCACTGCCTGTACAATGCCTGAATTCTCAAGAAGTTTCCACTAAGGTTAGTAGTGAACCACTCCCAACACTATTCAGATCATCAGTATGGATACTATTAATATATTATACTATCAGCGATTGTAAATCTGCCTAAAGCAAATCAACTTCATCTTGCAGTGTTCATTCTAGCAAATCCGGGCCTTCTATATAAGTTACTGGCCCAAAAATGATGTCAATGCCAGTGTCAGTGTAGTATCCCCCTTCCTTGGGCCAAATGTTGTTGTCATTTTCATAGCAATCACGGTGTTGAATTGGCCCAGAGCTCCACTCCCATGTTGTCCACCACATTGGCTCCCGCACCTACTCCTTCAAATTGTATTTGTACTCGATGCTCGTGCAATACTCCATGTGCTTGAATTGATAATTTGTAGACTTTGTTCAACTTAAGTTCTCACCATCTCCTCGGCAAAGAAGAGCCCTCACTTCATCTGATTCAAAAAAAGGGAGCTTCCCTTTCCTCCTCTCGACTTCTTCAAACACTTTCGCAAGATATTCACACAAATCAGCCTTTGACTTTGGAAGGCAAGACATCTCAACTAAACCGGATCTACCAGCAAGTGACTCTGTAAGATTACAAGGAAAATCAAAATGAAACAACGCTAGAAACAAAAAATGAATGACAAAGTCCGAAATGAGCTCCCCATTTTAAGCCCTTTCCCTTCATCAGCCTAAAATGAGCAGCAGTGACTAGGATAAGAAATGCTCAACACAAAATGAGTAATGAGGTGTCCAAACCCCTAAACATCAAATGGAAACATTATGAATAAACTCAAATCTTCACGAAATGTGTCATGAAATAATTTGATGAGTACACTTAGAGTTTTGTAAGTGTAATAAGAATAAACTTGCAACTAATCCCAGATTATGGGGACACTCATTGCATGAGGGTCATTATAATTCATTAAATTGGGAAAAAAAAATGGAAGCTAAAAGAATAGACCTATAATTCTATCTTGCTTAGTTTATTGTACTCTAACCTTTCCAGCACAATATTGGTAAAAATACCTGTTCTCCCAAAACCATTATGTCTAAGGTATTTGCTCCCTAAACCCAGGACCCATCCTACTATTCACTAAGGCACAGGTCACTTGTTCTAGTACTTTGTTTTGAATATTTATTATTGAAGGGGCCCACTACACTCTCTGTATTGTTGTCCTGAATGCTCCGGATTCTTAGCTGAATTGTTGATGAATGAATAGTATACAATGTCATGGCATTATGCACTTTGAAGAGGGAAAGCATATGTCCCATGTCCTCTTATTATTGCATGACACGTGTCATGAAGTTTGCCCTTTAGAGTTGGATAAGGTGATATGGCAAACTTATCACTTTGTGCCACGCGCCGACTTGTGGTTGTATTTGAAGAGGATGAGGTGCTCTGTGTTGCCCTTATGAATCCCCGTATGCATGTAGTAATGATAAGATGAGTATTCTAGAGCTTGAATTTCAAATAGTAGTTAGGAAAGGATAGTGTTGCAAGTAGTATTACATGACGTTACACACTAGTCGTTTGAGAGGATGTAGTTGACAATGCAATACAAGATTTCTGTTTTCATTCAAATATAGAGTCTCTTTACTGAACCTGGATTGTTCAATGCTGATATTTCGGAGGCAGTAATACTATTGATCTGTACTTCAATCATTATCCAACACGCTTGCCATCTTTGTGACAATCATCATGCATTTTCTTCAGCTAGACGACATACTCCTTGATTAGCACTCTTGGATTTTTGACTTCCTTGGCCTTGCTAACCCAAAAACCCCGTTTCTGTGAGATTGTGGTCGATTGAACATGCATTTCTTTAGTTCTAAGGTATTCTTTGATGAGTGCGTCGTCTGCTGCAGGGGGTGCACGATGAATGTCACAAAGATGGTGAGCTAGTTGGCATGTAATGATAATAATTGGAGGATGATGCTGTCAAGGCTAAACCGAACCTTGACACTAGAATAGCGATTTGCAAAGTCTAACAAAGATGTTCCACCACTCAATCAAACAATGTTGCTCCACATGCTAATTCGACCATAAAGGCAAAATCGGATAAAAGCACCCAAATCGCTAAGTTTGGGGTTGGCAATCTTAGATGCCTTCAACAAAAACATGAAATGTATGGCATAATAATTGCTGAGACCAGAACTCCAAGACGGCAGCCACAGTATTTATGCACTTTTTAAGAAAAGATCAGCTGTTCTCAATGTGTTGATGCAGATTAATTTAAATTGCTTGTCCTCATCTAATATGGATGAAGTTCGTAGGATGATCCTCGTACACCCACTATAAGAAACCCACGTTTTTTTGACAAGTCCAGATTTTTTGTGACGGATTTTGTTAGACATCTAAGTTGACATCTAGTTGTTTTTATGTCAACAATAATATCCAATGTAACATCATAAAAACATTAAAACGGCTAGATGTCAACTTAGATGTCTAACAAAATCCGTCACAAAAAATCCAGGCTTGTCAAAAAAAACGTGGATTTCTTATAGTGACCTAAACCTCTTTCAACTCTTTTTGTCACACAAGTATGATTTTGTAAAAGTAGCCTCATGCAATTCCTTCTAAACTAGAAAGCTGCAGATGAAAGGTCCAGCAATTCTAATGGCAAAATCTGCCCTAAAGATAACTACAATATAATTAATCCATATTTTTCATCCACTGTCCTTAATGTTAACCAAGCACTTCTATCCATGGTTTTCATCCATTGTCATCCATATTTTTCATCTACTTTCATCCATTTTTTTCATCCATTTTCATCCACTTCCATCTGTATTTTTCATGTAATTCTTCCAATCCCCTTCATCCATTTTTCAAACAACTTTCTTCCACTTCTTCCATTTTTTCCATCCATTTCAGGAATTTTCCTTAAAATTTCTTCCATTTTTTTGAAAACTTTCATCCACTTTTCTATCACTTTTTTCATCCTTTGTTTTATTTTCCTTCCAATATTTATACTCCACGCTCACCAATCCCTGCTTCTTGCTCGCCGCTCGCCCCTCCCTGCTCACTCCTCAGCATTCCCCAATGCAAGAGTTTGAATTTGCAATGCCAGGAAGGTCGGCATACATTGTTTGTCAGTATGTTGTCTTGCGATGACAGTGTTAGTGGAGAGTGTATGAGGACACAGTTAGGTTTCCTTGCTTCATTGCCCAACTCAAGATCCGCGACCGAAGTTGAAAACGAGGTTTGGTGTTGTGACTTGGGTTTTTGTTTGGTTTAGGTCCGTTTGGCTGGACCATGCCATGTCCTCATCATATGTGGGCCATTCAGTTAGCTTCAAGCCTGATCCATATTCTTTTCTCAGATTAGAACACCTCTGAAAGTTGGGATATTTAAAGGATACATATTTTTATTTTATTGCATTTGTATTGTAGGTCGGGTAGGCAGTTTAGGGTGAATGAAGCTCATTTTGTATCATGTCAGGAAATGTCTAATTTGTACGGGAGGAGTTGTTATTAGTGTTTCCGATCCACTTTTTTGTTGGTGGTGTTTTTTTAAATATAGAAGGCCTGACATGTAATTAAATTTGGTGTTCATTAAATGCATCCTTGTAAAATATTTCAATTTCAGACGCCATTGCATTTATTCGCTAAAACGCTACAGCGGTATTCCGGGATTCAAATTTGTTGTCTTATCATACTTTGGGTATTGATGTTGTTCCTTCGCCTTAGACAGTGACATCATTCTTGTGCGCTATAGTGTTGTATAACTTTTGGTAACGAATAACACTTCTGAGTGCACTTGTTATGTCCTTTGGTCCTTATTTTTCTTCTTCAGAGCACAATGATTCTTAGTTGCTTACCTTACTTTTCTAGTATTGGAAAGGAGAGTACAATATTCATTTGGAGGGCGAGTAGAATATTGCGTGAGATTAATCCCGGTATTCCATTCCTCCTTCATGATACCCAATGACAAAGTTCACCGACATGGTTGTTGTTAGAGCTAATGGTGAAGGAGTACCAGTGATTTTCCGGGTGGGTATAGATGATCTGGTGGTGGTGTCTTCCACTAGACTTAGCCTTAGGTTTCAATTCAAAGAGAACACGATCCATATAGACGAAGACATGTTAGACATCCTAACAGGTGTCCTCACCCACATCGTAGATCATGATCCGGCTTCGCCAGGTGACAATTTGTTTTGGCAATTGAAGCCTGAGACCTATAGGGTCTATGGAGTATGCAATTGCAATGAGTTGGCTCCGCAACACTTAGGAACACCCTATAGGACTTTGTCATTGTTGTTTATGACTCCTCCTATGATTTTGGTGAAGGTGGAGCCAGGGACAGGGGATGTTACTGTCCTTAGTTCAGATTTGGATGCAAATTCCCCTCCGCAGTGTCTACTTTGCCTTTTGTAACAACCTTAAGTGACCAGGTGACTGGCAAGAGAGATTTCGGCATTGATTTTGGTGTGTCTATAGTTGATAGCTTAAGATGATTATGGGCATTGAAAGGGAGTAGGAACGTGTTATCCAAACTGGATTACAACACTATTTCCGTCGAGAATGTTAGAGTGTTGCCGCCGTGTTTTAATGGGGATATTGTATTTGAGTTGCCACCAGTGGATTTGGAGAGTTCCTTTTTTCATAGTACCCAAATGTTTGGGATGGATAAGCGCCACAACAGCCACATGTGGACCAAAATAGTGACCACAAACATCACTAATCGTATGGATTTGACATTCCGCACTTCCGTTTGCATAAGCCATTTTTGGTGCATGAATGACAAGTGCAACTTTCTTAGCCGAGTTCACCGGACGAAGATGGTGAATGAATTAGAATGGGAAGGCGTCTATCCCACGGCACTAAACGTGGGAAAGGTCCATCCTGTTGGGTCAACCCTGGTTTGTAAGGTTTGCAAAAAGCCTCTGTCTTGCATTGCAAGGTGTCCTGTAAGGGTGTACTATGTCGTTGGCCCCCCTGGGTCCAGTTGGGCGTTCATACATCTTAGAATTCACGAGCATCCAGTCAAAGATGGAGAACTCCAAGACATACAAGAAAGAACTCAATCTCTGATTGGAGAGCAAATGGAGAAAACACCAACCGCCACAAACTCTTCCATTGTCCTGGAGGCTACAAAAGAATTGCTCGGCGACCTTCTCTTGCGCTCGGATGGGGCGGTGACAAAGACTATGGATTTTGACGAACTTATTCCGGTCTTAGACAAGTGCAAATATTTTAGCTCTCCAAGCATACGGAATGAGGTAACATCATTTAAGTACTTCAAAAGGTTCAGAGTCATAGATAGCATTACGAAGTTGAGAGATGCAAGTAGTTGGACTTTTGTTCAAGAGAGCAGATTTCTGGGTCAAAGAACAGATGCGGATAAAGTTTTTCTCTTCAAAATGTCAGAAGTGGGTCCGGGAAGTAGAGTTGACTTAGTGAAACGCATGCAAGTGGGTGGCGACCTTGAAGATGCCTGGGTTATGTTTGATCATGTTAAAGGTGTGAAGGATTGGACGACCATGGCATGCCACGTGTATGACTCCCAATATTGTCGTGTGATGACAATTGCTGTTTGCGACATGCAATCTGAAGATTGCGCAGCGCAGCTTCTGTTCTGGAGGAATTTGAATTTTGTTGTTGAAAGGCACGGTGTAGACAAGACTCAATTCAAAGGATTCATGGCAGACAGTGCTCAAGCAAACTGGAATGCAATGAGGACAATCTATGGATTAGGTGACATTGATGTCCCGATGGAAAACCGGGAAAAAACATGCCTCTTCCATTGGACACAATCCTTGGAGAAGCATACAAAGGCTGAAATTTGTGGGGACTTACAAGATCAACATTGTCTTCTATGTAAACAGTATAAGAACGCCATTGCTCAAGAAGAGTCCGAAACCCGTTACCTCGCCATAAAATGTTGGTGGCTGTCATCTAGGGCCACAACACAAGAAGGACTGCGTCAACTGGAGTTATGGCTGTCATTTTGGCATTTTCAATATCGGCAATGGGGGGACTTCATGCAACTAGTAAGTGTCATTTCATTCATGCACTTTACAGTTTTTATAAACGCATGCCGCTCTGTAACCTAGAATGTCCGCATATGGAACTTCCCATATTATATGCTTCATGCTATAGAATTTGGAAGTGCATACTTTGGAAGACAACAGGCAGTAATTGTCTGATTCTTGCATGCACGGCTAGATGGTTTAATTGATGTCAAATGACAAAATGTGATCGTTCAGCTAATATGCGTAGTACAGTCTTTCCATGCGGACAATGCTTTTGTTCGTACATTTGATATTCATTGTTCCACGTTTTTGGAAGCAATGCATGACTGAGCCCCATGCAGTAGTCATCTCGGCGCCAAAATGGATCTCTTGGGGAGTTCGCGAGGCAACTTTTCACATACGTATTGTTCCACGTTTTTTTAAGCAATGCGTGACTGAGCCCCATGCAATAGTCATCTTGGCACCAAGATGGGTCTCTTGGGGAGTCCGCTCCCCAACTTTTCACATACGCCCCTTCGAGCGTTCTTAATAAATCCGCTCACTAATTAAGGTTGTATGCATGGATCCAAGATTCATTTTCCTTTCTGGACTCATTCTAATAAGTGTAGTCTGTATTATTTTGGTTCATTGTATACCTTCTGCATTATAAATTGCCGGCTTCTACATTTTCATGTGTCTTGTACCTTTAAATTCCAAAATCTTGGTGACGCTGAGCTGGCCGAGATGCCGTCTTGCAACCTCGTGGAGAGCGTATATAATAAGTGGCTCCAACAATCCGGTAATTGTAGAAATGATTTGTATATAGCCATTGTTGACAACTATGTAAGGGCCTTCATGCAAATGGTCAGGTACTATCAGTATCTAAAAGGTAACCAAGGTAGGACCGGACCTGGAAAGGAGGAATTGTTGCTGCGAGTTGCTCAAAGGTCTGCTTCCCAAATAGGAAATCCTAAAGCACTCACTGAAGCTCTAGCAAGCATTCCAGGAGTTGAAGATTCTTCAGCAAGAAGCCCCACTTGGAAGGTGAAGAAGTGTTTGAATCGCAGAAGCGCAAGGCAAATATGCCACTAGGATGACTCACATCGACCGGATAAAGTGAATTTCTCCCACCCACGTATCGAAACAAAATCCTGGAGGGGCACTTTAAGTGGTCATAATCTGAACACAATTGCGGAAGACGTATCGCCAAGTGTACAAGTACAAACTGAGGACGCTATGCCAAGCTGAATAGAACGTAGGACAACAACCAATCCAAGCCTCCTCCCATGTGACAGCAATCCAAAAGAGCAATTGTGATGAACTGCTGTGGCACATTGCAAGACTTCCAAAAGTATCAGCAAAGGCTTGTTTTGCTCAACAAGCAATCTCAAAGAAGAAGTGTACAGCTTGCATTGTTCAAAATAATGTTCCTACAGCAGCACCAACATATACAGGTATGATGGTGAATTACAAGAAGAATCGGAATGGCAAGATGCAATTCTTTTTCTGCAATGATGATATTGAACGTTGTGTCAAGGGAATCAAATGGAAATGGGTGTTGTCAAGACCACCCATCCCTTCTACTTGGCCTGTCAAAAGGGGAACCTCACTATCGACGGCTGAAATTCTTGCATTAGAAAGTGCGGGATTTCAACTCCCACAATGTGCTGTCATTTCACCACGGAGATTGTTCGGTGGGGAAATAGGTGTTAACTTGGTATCAACTTACCTCATTCCTTTGTCATCTGATGAACACCTAGCCACTCGAGCGGGCAAACTCATTTGTCGCCATCTAAAGGCCCCATCCACAAAACAGTCCAATAATTGTGCTTCTGCCATTACTTTAAAAGGCAAGCATTGAGAAGGTGCCAATGGTTCTTCACCTGGGCTTTGGTTACATAGTCTGCCTCAAATCTGAGGTGGAGCCTAGGACTCAGCAATACATACTTACGATTTCCTCGTTTCCAAAATGCACTTGTCCTTATTTCAAAGACATGATCACAAAAACCTTAGGGAAGCGTGGGCAGTGGGAAAATTACAAGCATTTATATTACGTTTTTACAGTGATCTGCAACCTACAGTCTACAGGAGATGTCTTTATTCATTCTCCTAGTTACAATTTTAATGAAGTCAAGCAAGTGCTTCTGAGTGGGATACTTAGTCATATTGCCTGAATGTCGGGGTTCATTTAGGGAACTGGTTCATTTTATAGATACTGTTGTCAGTGATGTTGTAGTGAGACTAAAAGGCCATTACACCAATTTCATTTCTGCTATAGATTTGTCATTGTCTTTTACCTTTGTGGTCCATGTCTTGATCCTTAACGTAAATGTAATGGAGCTCTACAATTTTCAAGTGCGTTGGCACCTTAGTTTTCTATTACTTTGACTTTTGTGTAATCATCCATGCGATCTACGTATTTAAAAAACCGCAATCATACACTTCATTCACCTAAGCCCTTGACCAACTTCTTCCTTCATCCAGTTTCGTATATTACATTTTCCATGAACATTTCATTCATGCACTATATCCAGCAACCTTAATCATCCACTGTATCCATAAACTTTAATCATCCACTTATCCAACAACTTTAACCCCTAAAAGACCGAGGCCCTTTTTTCGCCAAAAAACACTCAAAACTGCCATTTCTATAGCATAAATTAAAAAAGTTTGAAAAATGTTTTTTTCTTCACATCTAACCATATGATCTTACACCTAACTAGTATAAGAGTGTGTGGAAAAAATTTCAGAATTTTTGACCGCACAGATTGCAAGATATCTGCGTTTAAAGTGAAAAAAACAAGTTTTTCAACACATTGCAGGACTAGATTTTTTGATTTTGAACATTTTTAACTTAAAATTTTTGCACTACAGAGTTTTGAGCTTTAAATCTTTGTAGTGGAGAATTGAGTTGAGAGTCTAAGGATAAAAAAAAGTTCAAAAAAACTTAATTATCATTCTTTAAAAAATTGTTAAATAGAAGTAGATACGAGATAGAAGGAAAATCTAAAATATTTATATATTTTAGATAATATTAAAATGCACTAATCACAATGGTGAGATTTTTCTAGCAAGTAATATAAACCTTGAAAGAAAAAAAAAATGAAAAATTTGAAGAATTGCATTAAAAAATGCATCCTAGGAGTTATTTTTTTCAAGAAGATGCTCTAATTGCCCAAAAAACAAGAATGTCCATAACAATTTTTAAAGCTTTTTTCTCTTTGCAATAGAAATGACAATTTTTGAGTGGTTTTTGATAGGAAAATCACCTTGGTCCTTTAGGGGTTAAGTAGCAAGGCTTGTTAATCTTTCTCAATGTGGAGTCAAGGTTTAAAAAAAATTGGATAATAGGTAGACCAAGTACATGTATTATACCAAAAGATACATTCTATATTTTACATATTCTACACTAATCTTCATGAAATTTCAAAGTAGAAAGTCACCATTGTTGCAAAGGGGGGGGGGGGAGGGGAGATTAAATTTGAGCATTTTCTAAAATATGGTATGGATGAAGGTAGAAATCTGACCCTATGGTTACATTTTTCATTTCCTCATTCATTTCCTTCTAAATATTCCAATTTTAATGTGACCATTTCTACAACTTCAGTTCAAATTCTAACAGCAAAGTAAAGATAATATATTACCCTAAGAAATATTGAACCCTAGTTTTGAATGGAAAAGGAACAAGAAAAATATCCAAAATAATAAATAATAGAAAAGAGGGGAGAATGTGGATTTGGCCATTCAATGTTTATAATAATAAATGGATCCATTTGTAATATTGTGGAGGTGGTTAT
Organism: Neckera pumila; assembly: GCA_963969595.1. Taxonomy (NCBI): domain Eukaryota; kingdom Viridiplantae; phylum Streptophyta; class Bryopsida; order Hypnales; family Neckeraceae; genus Neckera; species Neckera pumila. Next base: position 2,716,319 of record OZ018415.1, on the reverse strand, counting down.
TTTATAAAGGATAGTGTTTCTTTCAATTTCAAGTCTTGTTTGGATTGTGTTTCTATACCATGGATATATTTTGGTGTACATTATATGGATTATGATTTCACTCAAGTTATTCTTTTATAAAATTTACAATCAATTCGTTATGTCTCCACTGAACACTCACATTTTGCTCAATCATACGCAAATGTTAACTTGCAAACACTCTCTTTCCATGTGCTATACATGTTGGCGGTGCCATAGAGCTTATATTATGGTATTAGTTGTGGTCACTAAACCATTTTTATTAAGGATCTATCAAACCATTTATACCTTGAAAATAAAAGAGTTTAACCCCTGTAGGACCATTTGTCCCCTTGGGGGACAATTTGGGTTTGGGCAGGTTCCTACTGTCTCAATTTTTAGTGATATTTTTAGTGATTTTTTGAGGTTGTGTATTTTTGCAAGAGCTTTGTGAATATATAATTTTTATTTTAATTGATGTCCGGGAGCAAAAGTTATGGCACAATAAGCACAAATGGAGTTTGGCAGGCAACACAAAAAAATCACAGAAAGTCAAAATAATTTTTTTTCAATTTTTTAATTTAAATATTTTATTTTTGTCTACATGTGAAGCTTTGTTTCATTCAATTTGGACTAATAATGAGAAAGTTATGGACAATCTTAGTTTTTTGGGCAATCTAAGCATTTTCTTGAAAAAATAACTTGTATAATTCAGTTTTGAATGGAGTTTTTAGAATTTTTCAAAAGAAATTGTTAGACAAGGTTAGATTTTCTTGTTAGGACAATCTCATTTTTGGGATTATTGTGATTCAATTCCATCTAAAAGCTATTAACAATCTAGTTTTTTCTTCAATCTTGAACCCACCTCTACTTAACAATTTTTTAATGAGTGAAAATTATGTGCTTTTTTTCCTAATTTTTTTTATAGATTCTCAATTCAACTACTGAACATAAATAAGTAGAAAATCAAAATTAATAGTGCAAAAAGTTTGAACTAAAAAGATTCAAAGCCAAAAAAATCTAGTCAAGCAAGGTGCAAAAAAACTTGTTTTTTTGCACTTTAAATGCATATATCTTACAATCTACATGGTCAAAGTTTTTAAAATTTCTTCCACGTATTTATATACTAGTCAAGTATAAGATCTTATGGTTGGATATGCAAAAAAAAAAAAATTAAAGTGCTTTTCTCTTTGCAATAGAAATGATAGTTTTGAGTAGTTTTTGATAGGAAAATCACCTTGGTCCTTTAGGGGTTAAATGATAAAGAAAATTAAAACACAAAAAGAAAATTTGTTACATGAAACCAATGTTCAGAACAAAGAAAATTCTAAACCAAGGAGTCAAATTTATGGTGTTAGATTAATATTTGCAAATAGAAATAGTAAAAAACTATGATATTAAAATTTCAAATAAACTGCATCACCTAAGAGCGTTGTCACTAAAAGCCAATAAGCACACAATGTGAAGTTTTAAAACTTTTAAAATTAAAGGTGTGCAAATAACTCTTAAGGGATTTTTGAGCCCCAAAATACATGATAATACTTATATCTAAAGCAAGACTAGAATTGTCAACTATCTATATTTATTCTTTAGCTCCTAAAGTTCTTTCATGTTTAGAGGCCTAAAGGTGCTTCAAAATGCTTGTCTCCAAAGCAAGGCTAAAACCTTCATCTATACGTATCTTTTAACAAATCCAATTATAGGATCCTTGGTTTAACTTCATTAAAAGAGATTTGAAGCCTCTAAGAGACTATGAATTATCTTGCGTTCCCAGATTGCAAGAATATAGGATAATTGCTGCCTGATGTGGCCGAGAGAGTGCTATGTCATTTTAGGAAAAAAAAAATATTGGCTGTTTACAGCATTTGGTCAAATTTGGAAAAGGGCCTGAAATGGCCCTCCAATGCCCTCAAATCTTCCCTAATGGTTCAAGTACATCACCCCAAAATTTTAGAGTGAATATCTCCACTCATTGCAAATTCAATGTAGAGTCGGGGACAAAAAGATCCATTCCTCATTGGAACGCTTCTTCACATAGTCAATACTTCACTAAATTTTACAACTAACTATACATTCTACAAGCTATGAAAGAGAGACGAAAGCACAATTAAAAGGCTCCAAAAATTGTTATAAATCTACCACCAGTGTTCCACCAATTTAAAACAAATTCATTATCAACTTACAATGCGCTCGCTTGATTTGAAGCACTTTCAAATTCTAAAGAGCAATTTAGAGGCAAAACAATGTTGTTGATGTTGATGAGTTTGGCAAATTTCTTATGTCTTATAAGTGCAAGATTGTCTTTGGCAAATACATGTATTTCTAGTCAAATTTTGCTGAAAATTGGCTTAAAGGTCATTACTTAAAACCTTATGTCTCCGACTATAGTTAAAAAACTCACTTAAAACACCCCATTTCTTATAGTGATTCTATATGGATTTTGGTCAATTCATATTTGAGGGAAAAAACCATTATAAGTGCTCAAAACAAAAACATATAGTTTTCTATTGTTTCTCCTACAAAGGTGCTATTTTTGTCCTTTGAATATTAATGTGTCTCTTTTAGTTCTAAAGGATGAGGCACATTTTGGACATAAAAAAATGCCACATTTAGGGCAAGAAGAAAAAATAAAACAAAAATATATTTTTTTGATTGTACAAATTGGAACTAGACTTCTTTGGAAATGTATAGCATTTTTTGGGGAAACTTTGACCACACAGATTGAAATGATTATAACATTTGAAGTTAGGAAAAAAAGTGTTTTTCAACCTTGTTCGACAGGGGCAACAAACTTTAATTCCTTCTAGAGTGAGATTTTTACACAATACATGGTTATTATTTTCACATTTGCGTCTTGTATTATGTAAGTTACAAACCGGCTAAATTTCAAAATTATAGGAGGAGTCTTGCACATGCTATCCAAGATGTCCAAAAAATTCAAGGTAGCATAACTTTGATCTAGGCACCTGATAAAAAAAAAATTAGATTTTCAGCAAGGGGGTATATATTAGCACATTGTGTCTAGATTTCATGAACATCCAACCCAAAATGACTTTGTAGGAACCTACGTGGGATTTCTTGTGTTTGTTGAACGGACAATTGATCCTTTGGGGATTAATTTCCTTCACATTACAATAGTTATCTAAAAGCATCTATAAAGGTTTTGGAACAGTGAATAAATTTTTTACAATGTTTAGAAATTACATGGCGGTGTCATACATGCATTAACTTTCCAACTTTCCAACTCTTCACCTAATTGGTCATAATGTGATACAGTTTTCACTACATTTGAATAAAATAGAACAAAATGGGTGCAACATTAGAAGTCACAATTGGAGTAGTGATTGCAATAGGAACTCCACCTGTTGGGTATAAATTCATTATAGGAAGTGACTTTTTTTAAGCTTTATGTCGTAGCCATGTTAGAAAATATTGTGATTGCTTTAGGTGAGTAACATGACTTTATGGGTACACTTCATTGTTGTATTTGAGATAGTCTAGAGACTCTTTTGGGCCAATTGGGTAGTATACTTCATAAATTCATACCAAATTCATACTTTGTCAGAAAAAAAGTATAGTTTCAATTGCTTGCTCCATTTCTGCCTCACACTGCAATTGGCTCCCTCCATATAACAACAATTAGCATTTCAAATAAAGTAGCTAGGTTATCAAATTTCCGTAGGGTAGCTTCTTTCAAGAGCCATCAAATTGAACACCAAAACAAAGGGCCCAAAAAACTGCCTTAGCAAGAGGATCAAGAACGCAAATAGAACTATTGTGATGAACATTCGCCAAATTAGAGCAGCCCCACTCCAACACGGGGAAGCGACTCTTCAAATGTTCTACACCATTGATCTAATGACCCCAATGTGGTTTTTCAGACCACAATCAATGCCTTAAATGGTAGTTATGGAGTAATTAGTGACCTCAATAGGTACTTTCAACTTTTCAGTGTACAATTCTTTGTAAAAATTGATATTTTAGGTCTTTTCCATGTTTGAAAATGTTGTGGTTGCATGGAGTAGGAAGATGACCATATTGGATTCAGATTTTGTTGGTCATGAGGTGGCCTACAAACCTCTATGGGCTGATCACTTCAAAAATTCATAACTAATTCATACTTGGTCCAAAAAATATAATTTCAAATGTCCTCATTGTCTTTCACACTTATCTTCTTGTGGGAAAAAATTTTAAAAAATTCAACAATGGCATGAGGTCACACTCCTAATTTTGACTACAATGGGGTCTTTTACCTTACTATGGATAGCATGGATTGCTAATAGTCACACTAAGGTAGACAAGCCTATTACCACCCTGATTGCAATCTGAATATCTTGGGCCAATTCCAAGGAGGGCACATATTTTTCAGAGGTGTGCGTTGGTTTCGCAAATCAAATTCAAGTAACTAAAATTGTAATTTCTGTAAATTTTTGAAGTGGGCGGCCTTAAAATTACAAGATCACCTATAGAGTGGAGTCATAAACGTCCTATTAACAACCCATAACCATCCTTCTATGTATCTATGAGCACTTAACCCCTAAAGTCTCATTGTCCCCTCATGGGACAAATTGGATTTCATGCAGGTTCCTGTGACCTCAAATCTTTATGAAACTTTTTGAAACTTTCTCATAAGATAGAAAAACTGATTAGCTATGTGAGAATATAATTTTTATTTCAATTGGTGATCGGGAGCAGAAGTCATACCACAAAAAGTCCATTACATTCAGTAGCAGTCACTGCGACTGCCTTCCCTGGACGGAATGATGTGGAATAAACCACATCATTTCATCCGAGGGATGAAATGGTGTGGTATATTCCACACCAAATCAATAACTACAAGGACACTTGGCAAAACTTGTCAGAATCCAGGAAGGGGACTGAGTCAATTACAAGGTCGCAGCTACACATTGGTATTAACAACAAATTAAGTACTTTGAATTAAAGCTGTAATTCAAATAGCAAACTTTTTCAAAATGGCAATCAAAATAGAGAGCAATTATCTCAATGCTTGAATAGCATTACTTTGATGTGATTGTCATTCATGTTTTGTATTTTTATTTGAAAAGACAACTCTATATGTATACACAAGGGGTGGTAGGAGGTAGAACAACCCACGTGGGATAAATAAATTTGAAGTTGTAGTTTCTCAAGCATTCATAGTTAAGTCAAAAACAAAAAATTGTTTTAAAAGTAGAATTTCAGACCTCATTTAGGCATAGTAAAACAACTTTTCTCAAAAAACTTTGAACTAAAAAATGTTGGAAAATGAACATAAGTTTCACCTCCAAAAATCCGCTTGGCATTTTAAACCTCCAATCAAAAGTTATGGACAAATCTCGAGAGAGGATTTTTAAAAATGTTAAAGAAAATGTCCATTTCCAACCCCTCTCAAATTTGTCCATAACTTTTGATTGAAGATTCAAAATGCCAAACGGATTTTTGGAGGTGAAATCTATCTTCATTTTCCAACTTTTTTTAGTTCAAAGTTTTTTGAAAAAAACTATTTTACTATGTCTAAATGAGGTCTGAAATTCTACTTTTAACACAATTCTTTGTTTTTGACTTAACTTTGAGTGCTTGAGAAACTACAAATTCAAATTTATTTATCCCACATGGGTTGTTTTACCTCCTACCACCCCATGTGTATATATAGAATTGTCTTTTCACTTGAAAACTCAAAATACATTATTGATGATAAATGGTTGTAACACATTATTCATTTGATCCTTTGCCAACATCTTTTCCTACAACTATTTGTTGATTTGTATGTTTGGTCCAAAAAGTAACAAAGAGAATGAAACAAAACATAATGTACTGCCACTATCCTAGCACCTAAGCTGACATTAATTATTTGAGGATGAATTTTGTGGATGAGGAGTCCATGGAGGGAAAGGCAGCCTCTTTGAAGGCTACTGAATGTTTTGTCTAGAACTGAACTCGGCGGGCAGCAAAAAAAAATGCAAAATGTCAAAATAAATTTAAAAAAGAAAATTCCTGAAATCTTATGATTCTGTCTATACGTGAAGCTTTGATTCATTCTATTTAGACTAATAATGAGCAAGTTATGGACAATCTTGTTTTTTGGGCAATTAAAGCATCTTCTGGAAAAAATAACTTGTAGGATGTATTTTTGAATGCAATTTTCACGATTTTTCAAAAAAAAGTGTTTGACAAGGTTGTTTTTTTTTGCTAAAACAGTCTCACCATTGGAATTATTGTATTTCAATCCCATCTTAGAGCTATTAACGATTTAGCTTTTTTCAATCTTGGACCTACTTCTACTCAACAATTTTTTAAAGAATGAAAATCAAGTGTTTTATTCTTGAATTTTTTTTCTAGACTTTCAATTCAATTATTCATTATAAAAAATTTAAATTCAAAGTCTATAGTGCAAAAAAATTCCACAAATGGTGGTCAAAGTCATCTGAAATTGCAGGCCAGTGTTCAAAAAAACTTTCCTTTTTCAACTTTGAATGCTAATATCTTCCAATTATACGGCCAAACTTCATGAAATTTTTACCACATGATCTCAGACAAGTGAAGTACAAGATCCTATAGTTAAATTCTAAAAAAATGTTTTTTTTGTATTCTTGAGTGAACGCAGCAAAAATGGCAATTTTGAGTGTTTTTTGACAGAAAAATGGCCTTGGGACTTAAGGGTTAATGCCCAATAATTTTCAAAACTTTTGATTAAATGCTTAAAATGTTATTGGATGATATGTCATTTTCAACAATCGGCTGGCAGCTGTATTTTTTTTTGAAAAATCACTTTTAAAGAAAATAAAAATTTGAAATTGGTTCTCTAGATTTATATACACGTGTAAAGCTTTGAATTATTCTATGTTGATTTATGAGATGAAAATTATGAGGTGTTCTAGTTTGCGGGCAGTTATGGATTTTCAACTCTAAAATAAACTTTGAAGTCCTTTATTTAACTCAATTTTCAATATTTTTTGAAAAAAATAAAAGTATAGGATGTAGATTGTTTATTACAACATTACAATAGTTGGGATTGAAAATTTTCAATTCCATAATAAAATTCTTAATAATTTAGTATTTTGAGTTATTCTCTACGTCTTTCTACTTACTATTTTTTTCTATACGTTGTACAAATCCAAATGATCTGAAATTTTTCAAGCACGTAGCTAACTTGCTTTGAAGAATGCATCCAAGCGGAGTAACTACCATTTTGGACATTTTGTTATTTAAATGTGACCTTGTGAAGTGCAACTACTCGGTTTTTCTCAAGGCCAAATTTTTTTTTTTCAATTCAAATGCTAATATCTTGCAATCTACAAGGTGGAAAATTTTGAAAATTTTTCTACATATTCTCAAACAAGATTACTACAAGATCCTATGGTTACATGTGTCTAAAAAATGTTTTTTTTCTAAAATTTGATACTTGTACTAGAAATGGCAGTTTTGGGACATTTTTGGTGAAAACATAGTTTCTGACCTTTAGGGGTTAAGTATTGACCAATAAAAGATTGGCACGTTATCCTTTATAGCATTAATGCTCTGATTTTGTCAAAAGTGAATGGATTTGGATGGGTTTGGTGGCAAAATTGGGGCAAATAGTAGCCTATCGGACATAGGTAGCTGGTTGTTTTAGGCTGGTCTACCTTATTTCATGGAATTTGCCTCTTAGATGGAATTGATGGGGGGATAGGGGATACGGTATAATGAACAGCACATTCCACCTACAACCTTGTATGCACCATAGTAGTACAGGATCCTAAATTAGACATTCAAGCGGGATAACTAAACTCCTAAGAGCATCTCCAATGTGGAGACAGGAACATGCACAATATCCAGATTTTAAAGTGGAGTTAGGCGGACCTCATTCCATTTTGATGACTTTTGAAAAAAAATTGCCCCAATATAAAGCTTGCAATCCAAACCTCAAATGGACTTTTTTTGCATTATAAAAAGAAAAAGAGGAAATAATTAAAGACTTTTCTTGAAAAAAAAAGAAAATTCTAATTTATTAGCACACACACAAGGTTGAAGAGGCATGACAATGATGACTTTTGCTGTTGTGTGCCACCTTGCACACTCTTCAAATTTCCTTCAATTGCTGTGTAGTGGATGAAAAATGATAGGGTCTTGTAATAAAGAGAGACCCATGCCTTTTACATTGGGGCGTGTTTTTTTAGTTGCCCTGTCATTGTATAGTTCCTGTGCTTGTTCTAGTTTTTATTCATGGATCTGCTCTAATCAGTCCTCTATTATAAAACATTGCAAATTTTGTGGCAATGTAACCATGGTTGGTAATAATTCATCTTTATTTTATTTTATTTTATTTATTATTTTCATTTTCATTTTGTTTGTTTGTTTGCAGGAATGAAGCAAGTTTGTCATTTCCTTACCTAGATGGATTTTGCGGTATTGGACTAATAAACCGTCACCGTACTATCCATCTAAATTTATAGTACAAAATTAGAGATTTAGGAAGGTAAGTAGACCCATTATGCAATTGATAATGTTCAAGAGCTAGGAGGCTCAACAACATTATCAAACATAATGTAAAGTCTAATAGTTCATCACAGACATCCATATACGTACTTTTTGTAAATCTAAGGGTATAAGTAGAGAGGTTGCATTATGAGTTATAACACTTTTTTGACTATCCACTGGAATGGTGACAAATCGGGTTCAAAAATCATACTTGGCATTATGGATTGCAAAACCCAATTCAGAGCTCTAGTGCTGAATCTAATTTGGTTTTGTTGTATTCTTAAGGTGGGTACCCTCCAAACCACCACTTTCTGCTATTTTTCCTAGTTACAATTATTAAATTGGTCAAAACTTCATATTTTCTTGTTGGCAAGTTGAAAGAAGTTATAATGCACCAAAGACTATAGCGTTTGGATACAATAAGCAAAATTTAGTCCTGAATGAATCAAATTTTCTTCCATATAGGTACATATTTGATTTTGGAGATGTACATAAAGTGAAGATGGCGATTTATGGTCATTTGGAGGTGCCCACCTTATGTAGTTTTTATTACATTGAGTGGCCCATTGGGATTCAAAGTTTTGAAATTAGGGATGAAAGGGTTCAAATTGGGCCAAAAAGGTCACCATTTATGGAATTCAATGGACTCATCTAGGCAACTTCTACACATATATGGCAAAAGGTCCATTCATACTTTATTGTACAAAGGGTTACTTTTGGATTTCCATTGGACCTATGTAGGAAAGTAAGAGAGTAGAATCCCAAAGGGCTAGAATAGTCTTCCTAATAACCACAATAGGAAGCTACATGTTTTTGCTTTGATTGCCTATAATGTATAATTTTTCCAAAAATTAGTTGACTAGTATAGATGTGAAATGAACCTTAATTTCTTACTTTTTTTGCCTTCCCAAATCAATAATCCAATAAATGTATATATGCGCAGTAACCAAATAATCTATAACATTTGGACTTTCTACCTTAAGGGGACTCACGGTTGTGTAGTCTTGTTTTGTGCTTATCTTTCCGCACGGATCACTACAAGAAAATGGGCAAATATGTGACTGCAAAGAATGACTTCATAGAAAATGTGACTTTAGAATGACTGGGGCTCCCTAATTGCACCAGCGCCGCTAACTCCACAACATCCGAGTGAAGCCAAAGTCACATCCACAACTACAAGATGAAGAGTGCACAAGGGGCAAATTTCATCTACCACATTCTGTTCACACCGTTGTTGACATTCTGATGTGGCAAGGCTTTCATTCCAATACGACTAAAAAATGACTGAAGTGTAACTGGTAGACAACTTTGGGAAGTTTTGGAATAAAATTGATGGAAAAAGAAAAAGAGAGAGGCCACTATAAAAGATGTGGCAGAAAAAGATGTTCCGAACAACTTAAATTTCACTGCAAGGCTACTATGAAATGACTAACTAGTCATTGCATCTTATTAGGTACTTTTGGCACAAAATAGTTCTATCCTTTTAGATGTTTTTATATGCCACATTGTTAAAGGATGCAGCTTTAATAAGATGATGTATTATCTACAAATAAATTAATAAATGTTAGGCAATTAAAATGCTTTAGCTCCTAATTGCTCTTAATATACACTCTTTGTTTATGTTTTAATGTTTTTTCATTGGGATCAAATGATTTGAAGTCATTAGTCCGAGCTTTAGAAAATGATGCTTACAAAAAGGCTTCTTTGTTCTCTGTCATTTTTTATTTCTTGCTCATTCTCTTTATAAAATTTGATCATTTAATTTTTAAATTTATTTAATCTTTTAATTTTTTTTCTATCTTTTTCCTTTTTATGCATTGCTAATTTTTTATTTATCTCTTATTAGTTTCATTCACTATCATTTCCTAGAATTTTTTCTAGAAACCAACAAAAATATTTTTTTCTTTTTGATAGTTTTCATTCTTCAGATTATTTTCCTATTTTGTAAATTGTAATCCTTGTAATTTTTTTTATAGTTCATTTTTTTCCTTTTCTCTTCTCTTCTCCATTTCATTAAATCTTTTTTTAAACTTTCTCTTTTTTCTATTCTTTGTTTATTTTCTTAAGTTTATTTCTTCAACCTTCTTTAAAAAGAATAAATTTTTTTTCCTTTTCTTATAAATTATGCATTTCGAAGGGCCTTTTTGTTTTGTTGGGATCTATTGTTTTCTTGATCGGGGTCTACTTTAAGATTCATTTACACTCCTACTAGGACAACAGCTATGATTTTGATCCATTTGCATTGGTAACTTCACAATATTTTCGGACATTTCATATGATTCAAAATGGACATCCTTGAGGTCCCAAAGTAAAGGCTGGAAGGTATTTTTATAGTCCTAGAAGCAATTGTTAAGTCCCGTTTCCCCTTTACATGGACAACAACGTTGCTTCTCCGGTGCTGCTGCAAAATGACTTTCTGCGCCTGCAAAATGACTTCCTGCAACTGTAGAATGACTTCTTGCGACTACAAAATGATTTCTTGAGAGTGCAGATTGAAGAATGAGCTGAACCATCTCAGATTACTGTGCATCTATTCAACTATTGCTTCAGTACTTTGTGCATTGTGATGCATTGTGCAATTTTTAAACATCTTGTGTACCTTTCATCACACTTCATCTACATCTACAATGCATTTTCATCATGGGTCATATACAAAAAGGCAAGACAAAATTTAGGAATGTTGACAAAAGAAAATATCCTTTCTAATCCCTTTTTTAAATTTGTCCATAACTTTGATTTGAGGTTGGAAATATAAAAATTATTTTTGGAGATGAAAGTGAGATTGATTTTCCAACTTTTTTAGTTTGAAGTTTTTTGAAAAAAATTAATCTACTATGCCTAAATGGGATTTGAAATATTATTTGTAACACAATTCCTGCGTTTTTCATATCCCACATGGTTTGTCTTGCCTCCTACCACCCCACTTGTATAAAAGGCTTGTCATTTCATTTCTTCATACTCATATACTAAGTGGCTTTGAAAGCCATGTGACACATATGCTAACTAGAATGTATGGTGTATAGTGTATTGCACAGGGTGTATTGTACATGGTATATGATGTATTGTATATGGTGTATGGCATATTGTATATCGTGTATTGTTGTGAAATTTTGAATGTATTGATATGCGATTGTAGAATGACTACTCCCCAAATAATAGGCCCCACATTCTTTTCTGCAAACGTCATGTTCAATTTAAAATGACTTTAAAATGACTAGAGATGTCAGCGGCAAGGTCACCTAAATCCTAAACAAGCGTCACTCTTAAAGAACTATAAATTGACTTTTCAATGATTTAGGAACGACTTCCTACATGGCTGTCCATGTCAGATTCATCATGAGTCAGTCATAACTTCAAAATGACTAAAGAATGACTGGCCACGTGGATGTCCACGTCAGATGTTTCAAGGGTCCCACTTTCTATATGGCAGCTCTATAGCCATTTCCTTAAGCCCAACTTTCTTTATCACTTCCACCATTTCTTTTTTCATCCATTTCTACATCCAAGGTAGAAATAGATGGTGATAATAAACCCCGAGTCATTTACGTAAACAACTTGACCACAATAACTCTAAGACCCTATAGTCATTTTTCAGTCAAATTGACCAAAATGACTCATTTGCAGTCATTTATGCAAGTCATTCTTTCCATAATTTTCTTGTAGTGGATTGAAAGATTATATTGATGTTTGAAGTTATCAAAAAAACTTTCTTTCCAACCTTGCCCAATAGAGCCTGCAAACTTTAACTCCTCCTAGAGTGAGATTTTTACACGATATATGTTTATTTTCTTACATTTGCATCTTGTATCATGTAAGTTACATGCATGGCAATTTTCAAGAGTTGATGAGCTTTTTGCAAAAGATTCCAAGAATATTCCTACACTACCTAAGTTGCCATAAAAGTTCAGAGCAGCATAACTTTTGATCCAAACACTTGATTGGAAAAAAAATTAGATTTTCAACTAGGGGGTACATATACACACCTTTTCTTAGAATTTCTTGAATATCAGACCAAAATTGACTTCATAGGAATCTACCCAAGTTTTCAGTTGTCCGTTCAAAGCACAATTGTCCTTTAGGGGTATTTCAATCCCAAAGACTATTAAAAGAGGGATCTTGGTATATTGAGCTATAATAAGAGAATTTTGTTTGTTAGACTCATATAGGCACCAAGCTAGTGTTTATATGGGTGTATGGAACCAAGTCCTCTTAGTTTGGTGCTCTATGACCTCTCTTCTACTATTGTAAGAGAGCATGCATCTCTTAAGTAGACTCTGAATGTTTTCACAAACTTCATGTGGGAGTTCCACAAGTCAAATGATGTACATCTTCCAATTATACCAAAAAAATTTAGTCTATTTTTCATTGATGTAAATGCTTGGTCACTTAATGCTTCCTTATTTTTGAGCTAAATTTTAAATCTATTTATGTAGGGATGAAAAGAAAACAAAAACTTGTAAAGTTTTAATGTCTAGATTCTTTTCAAGCCATGATATATTTTGCTTAGAAAGTTCTAAATCTACATTTTTCCTCCTATTAGGTTGTGTAAGGACAACGACAAATTTTTAGTCAAAAAATATTCAAAACTACTACTTCTATTGCAAAGAGCAAAAAACTTTGAAAGATTTTTTCCACGTATCAAACCGTAGGATCTTGCACTAGACTAATACTCCATAAGAATGTATGGAAAATTTTTTAGAAACTTTAACTACATAGATTGCAAGATATTTTTGTTTAAAGTGAAGAAATCAAGTATTTTTGCACCTTGTGGGACTAGATTATAAGACTTTGAATATATATATATAAACTTAAAATTTTTGTACTATAGAGCTTGAATTCAAAGAAAACTATGTTGAAGTACTGATCAAAATCTAGAAAAGAAATTTAAAAAAAAACTAGATTTTCATTCTTTAAAAAATAGTATCTAGAAGTAGGTAGAAGATAGGAAGAAAAACAAAATTGTTGATTGCTTTAACCTCTAAGAGCCCAACTGTCCCTTTGGGGGACACTTGGGACTTGGGGCAAGCTCATGTGACCTCAATTTTTCACATGATTTTTTGAAACTTTTTTTGGAGATAGGAAATCACATTAGCTTTGCACGTGTATAAATTTCACCAAAATTTGACTTATACTTTAAAAGTTATAAGCATTTGAATAAAAACTTCAGTTTGTTCACTTGCTGCCCTTGCCTTTGACTCCCAAGGGGCAACAGTGGTGGGCAAGAGAGGAGAGCCAGGGAAGGCAGGGCAAATAACTGGCAATACATGTTGAATATGACCCAATGGGCCTCGGGTATGTGGAAATGACCATGCCTGGAATTTTTCTAAATTTTCTAACTGCCTTCACTTACTGCAAAGGGGCCAGATTGGGGAGAGTGGAGAAGCATGCAAGGGAGCAGTGGATGCGGACGAGGGGAACGTACCAGGAACGGCAAGGAACTTCGTGGGAACATGCAAGGGACCCTTTTTTCAAGCACAGACCAATTGCTCTGCCTAACTAGAGGTCACATTAGTCTTTAGGAGCTTCTAGATGTTAGAGATTTTGACCATTTTCATTTTTTTTTCTTCCTACTTCTGAAGTACAGGTGCATCTTTCAATCAATAGTTCAGATTTTCTACACCAAGAAATGTGTGATGGGAAAAATGATTTGAAAATGGCCTAGTGTATTGTCATTTCTTGGGACATTGTGGCAAATTCTAATATTTTTGAATGTCTTACTTGTCTTGGATTGCCTTGAAAATTGGCATGCATATGCCTAAGATGTTTCTCCATAAGAGTTTTTTTTAAATTAAAGGTCTATAGTGGAAAAAATTCAGCAAACGGCGGTCAAAGGCATCTGAAATTTTTGGGCATAGTGAAAATAAATAAATAAATAAAAGACTTTGAATGCAAATATATTGCAATATGTATAGTCAAACCTTACAAAATTCTTACCACATATTTTCACACAAGTTAACTACAAGATCCTACAGTTACAGTCCCAAAAAATCAATTTTTCAAACTTTTTTGATGAATGCTCTAGAAATGACAGTTTTGGGTGGTTTTTGAGTTAGAGAAGGCCTTGGGCCTTTAGGGATTAAGATGGAATTGGAGCATACTAAGTCCCAATGGTGAGATTGTTTTTGCAAGTGAATTGAACCTTGTAAAACTTTTCTTTTGGTGACCATTGTGAAAATTGAATTTAAAAGCAAATCCAACAAGTTGTTTTTTCAACAAGATGCAATTGTTGCCCACAAAACAAGGAGCTCTATAACTTTTGCAGAATAATCCAAATGGAATGAATCAAAACTTTCATATAGATAAAATATTTTCTAGACTTTTTTAAGTTATTTTGAATTTGGGTGGTTTGATTTTGTTGCCTAATGAACTAAAAAAGGAGCCTATTGTCAAACAACTTATTTTCCTAGGCATCGATTGGAAAAAAAATGATATTGCCAGAAATGCTAATGTATTTTCTATCTTCCCAAAAGAATTCAAGAAATCATGTCAAAAATTGAGGTCACATGAACCTACTCCAAATCCACTTTGTCCCCCAAGCCTACTTGAATTGCATATTTTCAACTTTATAATACACGAATTTGACTTTTTAAATTAGATACAAGTTCTAGTTTTATAATTTATTACATACTACAATTGTTCACTAGAAGAAAATTGCATTGTAGTTGTCAAAAATTGTGTTTTACTCAACATAATAGTATGGAGGGGACTTTGTTACGGTCTCCCTTTGTAACGCAAAATTTTGCATTCTAACACAAAATTCTACGTTTTACTTGTCAAATTTGCATTACAAAGGGAGAACTCAATAAAATCCCCTCAATGGTCAAAATCAAATAATTATATTTTCTTAGGTATACTGTGAAAAAATCATACGAAGTATCAATTACAATATATCCTAGAATAATCTGATATTTAATCAAGAATTAAATATGAAGAATCGTACTTTGTAAATGAAACTTTCAAAAAATTCTAAATATAAAAGAAAAATGGAAAAGTCTATTGCATTGTGTAATTTGGATTCTAATGCATTAAGCTTAAACTTGTAAAAAATTCTTAATTTAAAAAATAAATTGAAAATGAAGCCATGATCAAACTTGTTACAGTTCAATCTCTTAGATTAACCAAAATAAAAATAAAAATGGATTTTTGGAAATCTAGGATTTGATTTGATTAAGGCACATCCTTTTGGGATGCTGAGACATTGAAAGAGTAGCTCTAAAAAGATTAGCTTACATATTGTCAGTATAGAATGATCTATTACGCATGTACGGAAATCCATGTACGGAAATCCATGTCTTTAAAGAATTGTCAAATTGGGATGAAAATTTGTGTTCACTAACAAAAGACCCAAGTGGTTCATCTATTTTTCTGTAATCTTTAAAAGCATCACGGTCAAGTGAAAAATCAATATAGCACAAGTGAGCAAAATAGAAAGATAATTGCACACATGATCTGTATTTTATGCCCTCCATTCTTTGTATTTTAAATTTTTTTCCCGTGACATACATAGATGTCAAGATTCCTTAACCCCAAAAGGCCCAAGCCATTTTTTTGCAAAAAAACACTCGAAACTATCATTTCTATAGCAAAGAGTAAAAACTTTGAAAACTGTTATTTTTGCACATCTAATCGTAGGATCTTATACCAAACTAATATGAGAATGTTTAGCAAAAATTTCAAAATTTTGACCGCACAGGTTGCAAGATATCTAAGTTTAAAGTGAAAAAAACAATTTTGCATCACACTATGGGACTATATTTTTTGACTTTAAACTACTGTGCTACAGAGTTTTGAGCTTTAAATCTTTATAGTGGAGAATTGTGTTGAGAATCTAGCAAAAGAAAATTAATTCAAAAAATAATAATTTTCATTATTAAAAAAATTGTAAAGTAGAAGTAGGTACGAAATAGAAGGAAAATATAAAATATTAATATCTTTTATATGGAATTAAAATACACAAATTCCAATAGTGAGATTGTTCTAGCAAAAACACAAAACCACGTGGAACTTTTTCATAACAAGAAAAAGTGTCCAAAAATAAGATTGTCCATAACTTTTTCATAACAAATTCAAATGGAATAAATCAAAGCTTTTTAGATAGTCAAAAACATAATCTATGGGATTTTTATTTTTATTTTTTTAAATTCAAACTTTTGTAATTTTTTTTTGCTACCCCTCTCCCTTGTTTTGAACTTATTTGGACATAGCTTTTGTTCTCGGGCAGCGATTGAAATTTGATTTTTATATTTCCATGAAGCTTATCAATTTTCGTATCTTCAAACAAATTTCCAAAAATCAGGACAAAAATTCAACCCATAGGTACCTACCCAAAATCTCATTTGTCCCCCGAAGAAACAATGGTCTTTTAGGAGTTAAATACAATATGCCCTCACATATAAATCATTTGAATCACAATAAATTGGATAAAATGTAATTCATAATAGATTTCATTGCTTCAAAGCTCCAATCAATATAACATGTTTCTTCATTATTTCTAGCCCTTCATATCACCCTCTACTATTAAGTTTAGAAGAAATTATGTACTTCATTACCCCCACAAAATGAAATCTTATATCCTATTCTAAATAGAAAACTTTGTATTTGGTCCATTAACTATTCTCTATGAATATATAAAAAATGAGGTTGGCTTGCTTTAAATTAAAGCACAAGGTGTATTCATCTATAATTGTCATCTGAATTGTAATAGTTTAAACATTTTAGTCAACGATTCAAGATGCAAATACCTCAAATGCTACTCTATTTTGATATACAAATGTATAATGTAGCATAGACAATGTTCAAAGAACATTTCTATTCCAATATTTCAAAATTGTAGAAGGAATCTTATTATTGACATAGAATTAGAGCGTAAAAGTACTAATTGGAAATACAAGAAAATGTCACATGATTAGGAACAAAAAATTCTAAATTTAGACATGAAAGATCCAAATACCCCTATAGACACCTTTGCAAGGTAAAGAAAATCGTGTTTGCATCAAAATTTATGAAATCTATTGTTGACTTGGCAATAAGCCCTGGTAATCCACCATACTTGGGCATGTATTGCACGACAAATGAGGAAGACATCCTTGACTATGGATTTGATCAAAGGTTGAACTCCATCATTCTAGTGCGGTCAATTGCCTAAGCCTTCCTTCCATCTAATGTTTTAGTCAACTTTTGAATTGTAATTATTATTCTGCATAGAGCAACACAATATATGTATCCTATTTTAGTCCTTATATGACTTTCTTTCAATTCTTGGTTCATTCTTAGGTTATTAGGGGAAGTTTAATCCCTTTAAAAGCCTTATAAGAAGAGAATTATAGATCCAAAGATTTTGAGTCAAAATAAATTACAAATTGACACAAAATATAAACAAAAAATTGTCATTGCATCACTAGATAATAGATAATAGATTCTTTTTTCAATATCCTTGGATGCAACTCACCCCACTTTATATAACTCCTAAGGAAAGTTCTTGAAAACATTCATCTATTGAATGCTAGCTCTCACTACATTGACCCTTGAAGGACAAAGTCTGAGACCACATAATCAAACCTCAAACCCTTCATATACCCTCTGTTTTGGTGCTATTGATGAGTGAAATATTTTGTTTTTATTTTTCAATGATGCAATCACATGTCTAATACATATCATAAGCATTTTAGATTTTTGATAAGATTTTTAAATTACCATGGCTTTTTCAAGAAAAAGTGAAGAAAATTCATATCAAACACAAAATATGCTTAAGAAAATCTGAGAATTTCAAAATAGAAGTGCATTATTGTATAGAAAATTATGATGTCAAGAAAATTTCCGTATCACCTCTATATTAAAAAGTGGGTTGTAGATCTCAAATCTCAAACTTCAGCAATGTGATCATTTTTAGAAAAAATTTGAAACTTTCAAGTAGAATAGAAATTGCACTTTAGAAACTAAGGGCGATTGCAAAAATGACCTATCAAACTTGTTCTACTTTGGCCTATTTTTGGCTTGTATTATGTGTACTATAACCTTTTGGAAAAAATATTTAAAAATCAATTAAGGATAATTCGTATAAAATTAAAAATAATATATGACCAAAATTTCAAATATAAAAATGTAGGTCAAAAGTTATTCACAAAATAAAGTGTCCAACTTTTTGAAGAAATAAGCACCTTGACATTTTAATTTTTCAAAAATAGGTAAAACCATTTGCCAAAAAAATAAAAATTGTTCATTATGGAGGATTTCATGATAAAGAGGTTTTACTTAAAAATGATCTTGAAACTATAATAAGAAGTATGCGTACAAAAGAGTCCTATTTACATGACCATGAAGGACATAAAGAATACATTTTTAGATGCCCTTTGGTAGGAACATGCCTACCTATTGTAGGAATGAACCATCAAATTTCAGCTCTCAATCATTCATTTTGGGTACTCTATATACTAAAAAACTCTAAATTTAAAACATAGTAAACAAATTAAATGACTTTTTAAATATAATATATTTTTTCTTTTCTTTGAAAAATATGGAATATGATTACATTCAAGACAACCATCTCTAATAAAGAATTCAAGCTTATATGAGTTGTGCTTCAAAAAATATTTCAAAGAAATATTCCTGCATTCCCCCCTGTGATAAATAAATATGACTGGTGTATCTTGCAATGATCCCCTTTATATTGTGAGTTTTGTTCAAAAGCAAAAGAAATTATTTGAATGTCAAAATCAAGTTTTTGAAAAAGCTCAAAGTTTTGATGAATTATCTTGAAATAAATAAAATAAAAACTAAATGTGCCTTGAATAAAACTCAATAATGTAGATATAAGGAATGTACATCCATAATCAACAATCTAAAGTGTGACACCAACTTTTTGATTGACAAGTGTCACAAAAAATTAATTATAATAGTACCAGATGTATACAATCAAATATGAGTATAAAAGTCTATTCTTGATTTTTGATAAATCTAAAGATAAGACTTTGAATATTCAGAACTTATTCATATTGTGTCCAAAGAATGCATGCTAAAGTGCATTGGAACTTTCTTTCAATTGCTAACAAGAGCCAATAAAAAATTACATTTAATAAAAATAATTAATGCTGATTATAGCAGCCTATTCCTCAACATTAATAAATCTATCTACTAAAAATTGAATGAAGATCGTCCATTCTAAAATATGAAAAAAAATGGAAAATGACTCTTTGACCACTCAAAAGATCCCCTACAATTTGGAGAATGTATATAGCAAAACCTCTATAAACTAATATAGGGCCAGGAGTAGGTTGATGATGTTGCATTAGAGAAGTTATTACATTAGGGAGGGTCATTGCATTAATGATGTTTGTATACAACCTACTATAGGACCAAATAATCCATCCATCCATTTATACTTTAAATGAGGCTATTTGTATTGTGTTGCATTGTTTTGTTTGTTGTTACAGTGAGATCTCCTAGATCGTGCATCCCTTGGTTGCATTCTTAGCACCGTTAAAAAGTCCTCAAAGAGGAGGGGTGCACGGACCATGTTTCATGGTGTTTGGACATATGGTGTAAAAGATATTGAATTTTGAAGTTTTTATGAATTATTATGAATTAAAAAATTAGAAAACTCTTTTCTTTCATTTTGACTATAGCAATGGCATAAACTCACTAGTATCCATACGGCTTAAGATACGTTGTTTGTTTATTTATTTGTTTTGTTTGTTACATTGAGATCTCCTCAACCGAGCGTCCTCCGGCCGTGTGCTTGGTACTATCAGGAAGCCCTTGGCAAAGATGGGTGCATGGGCTTTGTTTTGTATTGTTTGAACCTACGGTGTGAAAGTTATCGGATTTCAAAGTTTTTATAGACTTAAAAAATTTAAAAATTAATTTTTTCTTTTATTTTGATTGTGGCAAAGATACAGGGCACACTAGTCTATACTTTAAGTGAAACCGTTTGTTTTGTTTGTTACGATGAGATCTCCAGAATCGTCCAGCCATCAGTTGCATTCTTGATACCGTTGGAAAGCCCTCTACGAGGAAGGGTGCACGGGCTTTGTTTTGTGGTTCTCTGATTCATGGTAGAAAAGATATTGAATTTTGAAGGGTTTTAGAAATCATTATAAAAAATTCAAAAATTATTTTAATTTTAATTTTATTATACTATGGCAACAATACATGGCATATTAGTCCATATTACTCACACCTTAGAGAGTTTATTATTAATTTAAAAAGTATATTATTATTATTACCGTACGTAAAGGTGATTCGGTACCTGAGTGCCAAAACAATTTAATTTTGGCATGCAAAGGGTTTTAGACAATTGGAACTACAATATTGGTATTAGTATGTCGAAATTTTGGCTTCCAATTTTTTTTTGTGTTTGGCAACTTCTAGGTTTTCTTGTTTAGGAAAACCTATAATGCACGGTTTACGACGTGATGTAGGTTTTCAAAAATATTCAAAATTTAGGCAATATGGATGAAAAATTTCTGTAATATTTTGAACATTTCACTTGAAATATTCCAAACATTCAGACATTCCAAAAAATACTTAATTTATGTTTGAATTTGACCTTCACATAGATAATGCTTAAGAGAGATTTTAAGATAAACAAGCCCATTGTGGTCAAATGATCCATAGTGGACACCTAAGGAATGACTCCATTATAGATTTATTCATTTTGTGAGATTTGAACCACAATGCATGTCTTTCATGATAGTCATGAAGTGATTAGTGACCTCATTAGGAACTTCTAACTTTCTAGTATAAATTCATTGTAAGCCATTGACTTTTTAAAACAGCATTGTGGTAATCCGCACTTCGACACTACCAATCCCGCGACCACTAGAGTAGACCAATGCCACAACCCAAACTTAACCCCAATCAATCAAAACTCACAAATGAAAACAACTCAAACATCATCCATACGATGGATGAAACCCATCCATCCCCATTCCCCTAGCTACTCACTCTTCTACTCGATATCAATAGCCCCTCGCACATGCGGCCCTGCCGCTGCCGACAGCTGTAGATGGAATTCTTCGCCATCCACAAGGTGCGCAGGGAGGGGTTGTTTCTTTTGGGGGAGCAGTGCTTGGGGTTGACTGCACTCGGCAGCTGTTGCTCCCCCAACTTGCCGCACATGGAGCTTTTGGAAGCCAAGGAAGTTAGGGCCGCAAGGGCCTGGAAACTCCTTGTTTTTTGTTTTGAAATGAAGGGCTAAGACAGCTTGTTTAGGTAAGCATTAATGTGGAGGCTTAAAAATTATACACTATCAAAATAATGCAAGTGTTTAGGTGAAGCCTTAATAACACGGTTTAATAATTCAACAACTTCAAATTATTCATGTGCTTTAGGAAGTCTTAATGTCATGGTCTCATAATTCTACAATCTTGAAATAATGTATGTGTTTTGGTAAGACTTTAAGTTTTGACCTAATAATTCTCCAACTTTTCAATCATGCACATATTATAAACTTTAATCCTCCATCATTATCACCTAAAAATTAAAAATCCCTTTAAATAATATTACAAACAAATAATAACAACATACACTAATGGTTCTTTTCACACAATGGAAGCGGCTTTTTGAGTCTCTTCCGTTTGATTAAGTAGTTAGGGTTTTCCCTTTTTTTTCAAACGATTTTTGAAGTTTGTTCATGTTTCTTGGTAGCTATGGCACTTGATGAGAACAAAGCAAACTTGCTTCTTTTCATGTTCTTTTTATTTTCTTGGCGGTTTTTCCTAAGCAAAGGCGCCTTCCAGTACCGATAGACCTTTTAGAATTGTCTGCAGATGCAATTGTGTTACCTTTTGTAGTGGTTTCTGCATGGCTACAACGATTTGACGGGCGTTTTTGGTGGATAGAACCCCACCAGTATGTGTACCACAATGTTGTAGAAGGTGATGTTTGGCATACGTCCCACGACATGCTCGATAAAAAGTATTTTGACACTTTTCGGATGTCTTTTTTGGCATTTGAGCAGTTGGTCCTAGAATTGACTCCGTTTTTACAGTCTCTTGCGCCTTATTTTGTTTGGGCCCCTATATCAATTCGCAAACAAGTGAAATTGGTACTTTACCGGTTGGCTTCTGGACATTCATGGGAGAAGATGAATGACTTATATGGATGTGGCGCCTTCACAATTTGTAAATACACCGATATAATTTGTAGAGTCCTAAGTAGTCGGGACCATGGCATTTTTACCACGTACATTCACACACCGACTGGGGAGAGATTGCAGAATATTATGGAAAGGTTTAGGAATTCTACGAGGCTACTTAACATTTGTGGAACTATAGATGGGACCCACATTCCTCTTTCTCGGCACCCTGGCAATCACATTACACCCATGTATGCAGACTTCTTCAATTGGAACAAGTTCCACAGTATTGTTTTGCAGAGGGTCTGTGACATGGACATAATCTTTTGGAATGTTTGTGCAGGGCAGTTTGGTGAAGTTCACGATGCAGGGCAATTCCATTGGTCTTCTTTGTACCTTGATTTACATCATCGGCGGATTTAATCTGATCCTACCATTGTGGTCAGAGGTGTACAAGTGAAGCCATACTTGATTGGAGATTTAGCGTATCCAAGCCGCCCTTACATGTTGAAGAATTACAAGCCAGCTAACCCTGCTTTTCGTGATCTGAAGAGGTTCAATGCTTCAATCAATACAAGCAGGGTCGTCATTGAGCATGCATTTGGTGCTCTGAAGAATTGGTGGAGGATTCTAAAGAGCTTTGGTGGCAACATTGACAAGTGCGGGACTCTTACAATTGTGTGCTGCATATTGCATAACTATTGCGAGTTCCATAGCGAACGGCTTCCAACACTAGAGTTCCCTGGGCAAGTAGCTGACCCATTTGTTGGCAAGGGCCGCAGAGCACACTGTTTGCCTAGTGATGGCGGTGCAGCAAAATTTACTGGGGAATGTATGTGTAGGGCTCTATATGGGGCTTGGTTAGCAAGCAACCCTAGTACATAGGTACTCACTGCAGATATTTATAGTGTAGCAATAGATGTACATTTGTTTTTCAAGCACTCATAGTTCTTTTTTATTATATTGTCTCTTTATTTTATGGAATACATATATTTTCTTCCTATCACAGTTTCTATCTTCACCTTTGTTTTTGATACAAAAACTCATTAGTGATAGGTATGAGTGAAAAATACTTGAAACAAACAATTTAAGAAATTGCAACTCCAAAGTTTTTATGCTTATCATCTACCAAAAAATATTGACACCTGCCATTTGTATTGCTTTGTCCCAAAAAAGTTGAACTTGTTTCTTGTGCATTTCAAAGCTTAGGATGCTGTTCAACAACAGATTAACCCTTCGAATTCTTCTATAGTTCTTTAACCAAAAAAACTCTAAAACTGTCATTTCAAGTACAAGTACTACGTTTCTAATTATAAACATATTTACACACATATAACCGTAGGATCTTCTAGTATGTTGGTTAGAAAAGGTGCGAAGAAAATTTCAAAATTCTTATGCATGCGGATTGCCAGATATTTGCTTTTGATTAGATGAATTCCATACACTTCTATGAATTTCATACAATGTTTTTTGTTCTCGGCATATTGAATTTTGGTTCTGTTGTATTTGGGATTTTTTGAAGATTTTTTATTGCATTTGTTTATTGAACTAGTTGTTTGAACCCAAAAAACATTGTTTTTTAATTTTGCAACTACCAATCCGCTTTCAATTATAGAATATTTGTTAAGCAAAACGTTGAAAATATACATGCCATGTAGGTATTCAAAAACTAATTAAGAAATCTTCAAAAGATTTAATGCATGAAAAAAACTCATTTATGGATACTTGGAATGTGAATTTACGTTTGTTTGTTCTTCAGAACATGAACATTGGGGCTTTGAGGGGTTAAATACTTGAAGAATTTGTACAACGTGCCTACAGAATCAAATACCAGTATACCAAATTACTAGTATTTTGAAAGCACTCTTCAACATATTTAATCAAAAAAGCGCCATGCAAAAGGGTAGTTTGAATGTGGTTTGAAGAAAATGTATCAATAACTTATTTTATGTTTCCCTTGGATTGCATCTCTTCTAGTACATAGACATGTGAGAGGAAGGGTATGCATTATGACCCCTCTACCAATTGTATCTTTCATCTACACATGTCCAACATTTGAACCCACTTTTCTTTGATAAGAAATGCAATTAGGAAAAGGGTCACAATGCATACATATATGTATGAATGGATTTCAAAGAGAGAGATTCTTAATGTAAGATGTGATAAACTAAAGTGTGCACAACAAATTGGAAATGCGGAACCTATAAAATTTTGAAGGCACATACAAATGCATGTCTAGAATGAGTAATGAATTATTGGTGGGAGATGTACATACAATGAATAAATAAAAAAAGGAACACAAAGCATTGTAATAAAAATATATGTATTTTTTATTGCATATTTAAAAATTCATACAAAATTTTTACTTTGGTACATGCTCCTTTCTTGTTCGCTGACTACAAATGACATCAGCAAATAAAGCAGCTACACGCTCTGGAGAAGCCTGAGTTGCTTGCAAGACATCCAATTCGAACTTCTTGTTGTCTCTTTGAAGCTGAATTGCAGTCTCCATCTGCATCTGCTTGATGCCAGTAGATGATTTGGTGAAATGATCCAATGCAGTTGCCATTTCGTTGTTGACCTTTCAACGTTTGACAGGGGCTCCACGAATTCCCAGTAAATTACTGGCATGAGTTGCAACGTCGTTGACTTCAACTTCCTCTGGGATAGCCTCAATGCCAATGACACGTGCCCCTTGATCATTGGCACCCGGTACACCATTCGCCTTTGCTGTCTCACTCAACATGCTGTCCATGGCATTATACCATGTTCACCTTGTGAGTCCGGAGTTGTCCCCGGAAACATTGTAAATCTTCTGTTTGTAATACTGCTGTCGCAGTTTGCCCCACTTGTCCTTGAGATGCACCCCTTGACGATTGGCCTCCAACGGAAACTGAGCAACCAACCGCTCACGCATGGTAGCCCAGTCTTTGGCCCGGAAAGTTTGCCACCCCGATTCTACAATGTGTTCACGGACCATGTTGAGGAAGTACTGCGTCTCAGCATTGGCCCACTCACGATGTAAAGGACCTGAAGCACTCACAGGCAATGTTGAGGGTGGAATGGATGTAGCGGTCGGAGGCACCGCCGTTGGAGAATCCGTGGAGATTTCCTCAAAATTATCCCCCTCAAACTCCTCCTCCGACAAACTTTCCCCAATACCATCACCCTCTAAATTTATATTTGCCAAAAAGCCCAGGTTGGCCATCCCATCCTCAAAAAAAGGAGGAAAAAAACTTCCAAAGTAGCACTAAACTAGAGAACACTGAAGAGCAGTATAAGAGGAAGGCAGTCCCTGGAGTGTGGCCTCGCAGTCCCTGGAGCAGAGCGTAGAAACCAGTATCGCTGGACTCCTGGAGTGCTCCCTGGAGCCTGCGTTTTGTAGCCTAGAAGTTACTCTGGGGTGAAGTTGTTGCGGGAACAGTGCTGCTACAGTTGTCGGGGTTCTTACCTGTCTTCTTCGGCTTCGAGCGCGGTTGGGAGCGGCGCCTTGTTTTTTAGCAGGGTTTGATAGAAGCCGGCTGGAGCGGCTCCTGCAAACGAGTTTCATCCAGCGAAGCGGCTCCGGACGGCTCCGAACCCGCATGTGCGAGAGACTAATCAGTCGCCCCCAGCCCGCTTTGCAGCCAAAACAGAACAACTCCACCAAACTCCCTCTGGCACACGGCCTTTGAGTGTAAGTTCTTATGGCGATGGCTCCCCATCGCGGCTTCAGATCGACATCACCGCGGTTAGCAGCATTGATACATTCAACGAAGCGGAAGCAGCAGAAGCAGCAGCAGCCGATGGCGACTCGCGGGATGCGAGTTTGGTAGTATTTGCGCAGTTTTTTATCGAGGCGGGCGTGAATGATTGTTGATGAGAGAGGAGGATGAGCGGGGAGGAGTGGCGCGGTGGCGACCGCTACGGCAGCCATGGCGGGGTGATCGGGGGCAGCAAGCGTTGGTCGTGGTGGATGGTCGGCTCCGGCAGCGGAGGCGCGCGGCGAGGGTGGGGCAACGTGAACGAGAAGGCGAAAGAGAAGGAGAAAGGGAAGGAGAAGGAGAAGGAGAGAGAGAGAGAGAAGGGGAGTCCTCGTGCGGGGGGGATGAGCACACGGCGAGCGGCAGGGGTTTGGTCTGCGTTGCTGATTGTGGTGTTGTCTTTGGCGATGATAATTAATAATGCGAAGCTGATTCGGGAGCACGTGCATCTCGGGGTTGAGGTTTTGGATGGAAGTGTTCAGGAAGGTGTGGATCTGTTGCGAGATGTTAAGGGGGTGGATGTGAAGGTTGTGCCGGTGAAGGTTTTGCCCGTGGTGCAGCGGGTGGAGGTTCTGGAGCCGCATCCGTGTGAAAGCTTTCGTGTTCCGCCTCCGTCGAAGGATCCGAAGCGGACCGGGCCGCGGCCGTGCCCTGTTTGTTACATGCCGGAGAATTCGGCGATCTCGCGGATTCCGGCTGCGGGGAGTTACGTTTCGCCTGTGGTGAAGCGATTGCGGTTTGTGAGTGACGAGCAGGCGGCGCGGCGGCCTTCTGGTAGAACGCCCGGGTCGGCGTTTGGAGGTTACCCTAGTTTGGAGGAGCGGGCGCGATCGTATGAGGTGCGGGAGGATATGGAGGTGCATTGTGGTTTTGTGAAAGGGCCGGCCCCTGGGATGGGCACGGGGTACGATTTTGACGAGGACGATCGGAATGCCATGCATGCGTGCCAAGGCGTGGTCGTCGCTTCAGCCATTTTCGGGAATTACGATCAGCTGCAGCAGCCGAAGAATATTAGCGAGGAGACGAAGAAATCCGTGTGCTTTTTCATGTTCGTGGATGTCGAAACCGCAGCCTATCTGGATGAGTACGACGTGAATTTCAAGACCACGAAACAAGTCGGACTGTGGCGCGTCGTCGTGGTGCGGAATCTGCCGTACCGAGATCCGCGTAGAACGGGTAAAATTCCGAAGCTCCTGCTTCACCGGTTATTTCCTTTCGTCCGCTTCTCAATTTGGGTGGACGGGAAGCTGGAGTTAGTGCAAGATCCCTACCGAATTCTCGAGCGCTTTCTGTGGCGGACGAACGAGACTTTCACTATCTCGCAACATTATAAGAGGTTTGATGTCTTTGAGGAAGCGGAAGCAAATAAAGCTGCGGGGAAGTATAGTAATAAGTCTATTGACTGGCAAGTGAACTTTTATAAGGCGGAAGGGCTGACGCCATACTCTAGTGCGAAACTTCCGATTACGAGTGATGTCCCGGAGGGATGTGTTATTATTCGGGAGCACACACCGATTGCCAATTTGATGTCTTGTCTTTGGTTTAATGAAGTTGACCGGTTCACGTCGCGGGACCAACTCAGCTTCGGGATTGTCCGGGATAAGTTAATGGCTTCGGCGAGCCAGTTCCGGGTGAGCATGTTCCTCGACTGTGAGCGCCGCAATTTTGTTGTCCAGGGATATCATCGCGATCTTCTTGTGAAACGAGGTATATTGCCTGTGTCGAATTCCAGTAGAGTAGAAGAAGTGAAGGAGGTTAAATCAGGGACTGTAGTTAGTAGTAAGCCAAAAAAACAGGTTCCTCCGAAAAAAGTAAATCGCGGGTCCAAGCGTAGGAAGTTAATTGGAAAGTCTAGATTTGACGCATTTCACTAATGGAGGAGACAGTCTACAATCTCAAGGCTTTTATTACTCTTTGTCCGTGATGCTGAGTGCTTGATGAAGCCGCCGTAATGTAGATACCTACGCCGAGATCGGTGGTGAGAGAGAGAGGGATCAACAAACGGATTGGCTTGACGGGCTTGAAAACTGATTCTGGAAGGTCGACGTCGACGACTGCATTGTGATGCCTTCATTGAGGAAACGCGTAGTAATTATTCGCAAGAAGGGCTTCCTATTGAAGCAAATGAGAGTGATGGCATTTTATCTTTGGGGAACTTATGACAAGTGCTGTCACGGCAGAGCGGCAGAAGAAGAGATGGCTCCCTCCTTGTACTATATGAAGCCTCTGATGATGGCTCCATTACCCGTATTTTATCAACATTTGTCCTCAATTCTTTTTAGCTATGTCATAAGGCTTGGGTAAGGAGGTATAGGCTCTGTTCTCCAGAGTGTTTAGTCTTTTGAAGAGGACGAATCATCCAAGCAAATCTATTAAAATTCTAGCAAGGTTTCTATGCAGTTCTTAAACGAGATTCTCGAACTCTTCCACATCTGTTGTCGTGTTTGCACTCCTCCATCGTTTTTTGAATGGCTCTGCAGGTCCTGGCATTTTCCTAGTCTGCTGTTTAGACTCGTAATATATGTTGGAGCACTTATGGTCGGAATTTGTTTTTTGCCGCTATACTGTACATTTCACTTCCCTGCGTGATTCGTTTCTCTTCATTGATTTCCTACCTCCAAAAACTGCAAATATCAGGTATGTATCCCGTGTGTCCAAGGACACAAGTTAGTCTTTATTGATTTCGAGGGCGATGTGACTGATTAGATCTTGGTCTTAACTAGTTAGGGTTTAGGACTTGCTGTTTTTTCACTGCAATCTGTCATTGCTTCATCAAAGCGCAGTTTACATTGGCGGACTGGTGAGCTCCTCCGTAATACTGGTGAGAGCTCGTATTAAGCATTTTAACACATGTGGGAGTGGTATTTCATTGGAAATGCAGCATAGGTCTTCGGGTGTAAGGTCCATTTTTTTACCATTCTATATATGAAATTCGTTTGCAACTTCAAGGTGGGAGGTTTAATACAGTGATGGTAGACAACCCTGTTTCCATTCAAAGATCAGTGGCCTGATGATGCCTGTTAAAAGACCAGCGTGCTTGGGCGCTTGTCATCTATCTTACACCATTCTTGTAGGTACCTTGCTAGCACTTACTGTCAAGTCTATAACAGCATTTTCACAATGTTGTTGACAGGTTCGGTTTGCTCATAGACCATATGGTTCATGAACCATATGATCTTCACTTTTGCACTTAGGTATGCTTGAGAAAGGGGTGAAGCCTCAAAAGGAACGTCCTGTGGTAGCCGCGGGGTTCTTGAGCGGTTGAGCCCCTAGTTCTGCTGCTAGACTGCCTCTCTCAGAGCAAGTTCTGCAATGGCTAATGATCACTGGAACGGGTCCCGATGACATGGGAAATGTGACTCAAGGGGGAAAAGTAGACCTAGGAGCAGGGTTGGAGTACCCTCTAACTTATCCAGTCCTTGCAAAGCCCGGGGCCAGTCTGGCGGAATAGATTCTGTTACACCCTAACCCTGTAATTTGACTGCCCCCTTTACCCCTAAAGGACCAAAACGTTTTGAGCTTTTCTTAAGATCCACCATTCCACAGTTGTAGGATTGATGCTTCCATCTCATTCGGTGTTGCACCCAAAGTTTTTCAGGAGCTGGAACTATAAATCAGTTGCTCTTGTAGTTTGGAGTTCAATCGTCCATTGGTAGGGGTGTCATATCTCACCAGGCTTGCTCCACAATTTGCAGGTTTGTTACCGTAGTGGCCTTAACAATTTTCTTTCTTCAGAGTAGACTTGAATGGCCCCCTTGTGATTCTGAAATCGCCTTCTTCTGCTTCCCCTCATGATAGTTGTGGATTAGCAACAGTGGAATGATTCTGCAGGACAGATTAGCAGACTTATGTCGTTTTTAGCAACATAGTGATTTTGGGCAGCTCACTATGGACGGAAATTTTATTTTATTTCTTTGAAAAATTCACACAACATGTGCCCAAGGAGTAACTTTAAGGCCCAACAATTTTCAAAACTTTTGACTACATGGTTAAAAAGTTATTGGATGATATGTCATTTTCAATGGTTGGCAGGTAGCTCAAAAAAATTCTGAAAATCACTTTTTAAAAAAATAAAAAATTGAAATTGGTTTTTTAGATTTATATATATGTGTAAAGCTTTGAATTATTACATTTTATTTTATGACGTGTTCTAATTTGTGGGCAGTTATGGATTTCCTATTCTAAAATAAACTTTGAAGTCCTTTATTTAATTCAATTTTTAATATTTTTTTGAAAAAAATAAAAGCAGAGGATGTGTATTGTTTATTACTCCGTACAACATTACAACCGTTGGGATTGACATTTTTCAATTCCATAATTAAATTCTTAACAATTTAGTGTTTTGAATCATTATCTATTTCTTTCTACAACCTATTTTTTTCTTGTATGTTGTACAATCCAAATGATCTGAAATTTTTCAGGCATGTAGACAACTTGCTTTGAAGAATGAATCCAAAGAGTAACCACCATTTTGGACATTTTTTCATTTAAATGTGACCTTGTGAAGTGCAGCTGCCCAATTTTTTGCAAGGCTCAAAAAAGGGTTTCTGTCAATTCAAATGCTAATATCTTGCAATCTACAAGGTGGAAAATTTTGAATTTTTTTCTACATATTCTCAAACAAGCTTACTACTAGATCCTACAGTTATATGTGTCCAAAAATGTTTTTTTTTTGAAAATTTGGTACTTTTACTAGAAATGGCAGTTTTGGAGCGTTTTTGGTGAAAACATAGTTTCTAACTTTTAGGGATCAACCCTTGGAAGACGGGCCCATGACCATTGATTCCAGCCTTCTATCCATTCCTCTGCTTGTGGGCATTTGTCAATGAGATATAAAAGAAAAAACTTATATCCATTTTGCAAAGATGAAGTCATATGTTTACTACAAGATATAAAGTTTTCACTTCTTTTTTTAAATTTGAAATTATTGTGAATTTCTTAAAAAAAATGATAAAAATTCATATCAAGTACAAAATATATTTAAAAAGATTTGAAATTTTCACCATAGATGTATATTATAATGTGTAACATTATGGTGTAAACCAACAATATTATTGAGGCACTCAAAAATTAGAAAATCAACAAACCATGGTTATTGGCCCAAAGCTCATATTGCTATAAAAATATTGAAACTTATGAATCTTTCAAAATTTCAAATTGGAGTAGAAATTGCACTTGATAAGCTTCATTTGGTTAGTTGGACTCAAGTTCAAAAAATGTCATTTTTAGGGCTAAAATGCACATCAAAAGAAAATAGCAAGAAATGGCCTAAATACACTACAAGCCGGGTGATCCGTGGATTGAGCATCTTTTTCTTTAGAAAAGTCAATAAGACCATAATGAAGGACTTTGCAATGCTACTCACTGAAATGTACTCAAATACCTTCTAATTAAATAAATGGGATGAAAAAACATTTCTTTCCATCCTATAGTGCCAAGTGAATTCATCCATCAGATAACTAGTGTCTGCAGCAGCACTATACGATTAACTCTTGAAAGAGGGGTCCATGACTATTAATTTCAAGCTTCTTTGTCCATCACTTTGTTTCCTGACATTTTTCAACTAGATATAGAAGAAAATTTTTTTATTCATTCTTCAAAGATGAAGGCATATGTTTATTATAAGACATAAAATTTTCATTTTTTTTGAGAAATTTGAAATTATTATTGTGAATTTCTTAAGAAAAAATGAAAAAAATTCATATCAAATAATAACATATAAAAAATATAAAAAATTCACCATAGATATATATAATGTGTAATATCATGGTATAAATCAAGGCTATTGTACCACTCAAAAATTAGAAAATCAGCAAACCATGGTTATAGGCCTAAAGTTCATATTGCTATAAAATATTAAAATTTATAGGTTTTTCAGAATTTCAAATTGGAATAGAAACTATACCTTATAAGCATCCTTTAATTAGTTGGAGTCAAGTTCAAAAATATTGTTTTATGGATAAAATGCACATCAAGAGTAAATAATAAGAAATGGCCAAAATACATTACAAGGGTGACTTGTGGATTGAGCATCTTTTTCTTTAGAAAAGTCAATAATACCATGGTAAAGGAATTAGCAATGCTATTCACTAAAAATGTACTCAAGTAACTTTTAAAAAAATATTGGATTAAAAAAAAAACTTCAATCCTTGGAGGGCAATTTTATGCTTAGTCTCCAATTTGTCCAGATTCAGCAAATGGCAGTACGAGCATGTCAGATTTTTTTTAATACTTTCTTTTTACCAAAATATCATTTTAAGCAATTTCTTTTTTTTTTCAAAAATGACGTGGCAGTCGCTGTGCCATGTCAACTAGCTGCATTCCCGCAGTCTGGTAATTCAAGGGAACTCTTAGCCCTCCAAGACCTCCAAATGCCCTCTAATGCTTAGTGTCCATAGCGTCCATAGCGTCCTTCTATGGTTAACTATGAAGCGATGGAGTCCATGACCGTATGGTCAAACCTCAAAACCCTTTGCTTTGTATCTTTTATTTTGTTGTTGTTTATGATTGAAATATTTTGTTTTTATTTTTCATAGATGAAATCACATGTGTGTTCACCTGTTGCATATCACAAAATTTCAGATCTTTTTTGGAAAATTTTCAAATTATCATGAATTTTTGAAGAAAAATTAAAGAAAATTCATATCAAATATAAAACATGCTCAAAAAATCTGAAAATTTCAAAATTTCAAAATATTATATTATAAAAAATTATAGTATAAATAAAGATTTTATGATAGTCTATATTTAAAAACATGGTCATAGGTATTCAATTTTGAAGTTCAATATAATGTTAGTTTTCAAGATTTTCAAGATTTTCAAGCAACGTAAAACTGCACTTGTTTTTTTAACAAACTACTTCATATCTTGTAGTAGTGTGTACAATGTTCTAAAAATTTCATTAAAGGAAGGGTCCTACTAAAGAGGTTTGAATATATTTAACTGTCGAATGCCACAACAACCAAGAATTGGTCAATGGATAAATTTCAAGATTATTATAGAGATGAAGGATGCACCTATTTGTCTATAAATCAGATCATTTTTGGCAAAATACCGTGGTGATAGGTCTCGTTCTTTTAGAATTAATTGACTTGCTAGATATTGTAGATGTACAACTTGGTGAAGAAACAAAGCTATATGTATTTTTTAATTGGATTTAAGGAGAGTATGATATGTGTACCTGGAATGTTAGCTCTTTTGATCCAATGCATGTTGCTATAGGGAGTCCAAAACTAGCTTTTGAATATAAATCTTGTTATTTTGAGGAGTATCGACCTTGATAGTTGGAGGGAACTATAGTCAACAAATCTTAGAAGTATCAAGAACTTTTGTGAGCTCTTCAAATACTCTCAAAGTATTGGCCCAGAGTGACTAAGAATGTGGCAAGTGATATCATTGAATTGCCTTAGACTTTTTAGTTCCAACATTATGATATAAGTTTTCAAATTTAGTTCAAAAAATTATAATGCTCACAATAGTATTCTTCAAGTATTTTGCTTCCATTTTGTGCTTTGAGCTTTTGTAACATTTTGTAGGAGGTGGGCAATTCGTTTACAAAATTTTATAGAAGCTAGACAATAAATAAGATCAAGTGTATGCAATAACTTCAAGACCTTGACAACTTTTTGATTTGAAGAAATGGTCAAGTTCAAATTCTTTTGATATCAACTTCGAATCCATCACTTGAATAGAAATGATTACACATTTTCATGTCTTATAATATTGATTAAAGATAAGATTCTACTTGAAATTATCCTCCCTTCATTATTAAAAAAATAAGACCTTCTAAAAGAGCACGCCATGTTGGGGTGAATTGAGGCCAAGTGATATTTGATTCTTCTACATCCAATATCACACAAAACGTGTCAAAATTTTTGGGACCCCTTGCAAAAAACCCTTATAAATTTGGTTTTAGAAAATTGCTACATGACAAGGAAACTACCATACTCGGATAGCATGATTGGCACTTTGGTGCCAAACATTTAATAAGTCCAAAATAATGTTTGGCACTTTAGGTATTATTTTTTGAAAAATTCAGCATTCAATTCAAAAAAATCCAAAATATTTGGAATCCATCTCACATACTCAAACACCACTTACTATTGTGAGTACCACTAGATGTGAAGACAAGATCTTTATACAAGTGAGGTACTAGGAGGTAAAGCAACCTATATGGGATATGTAAATTGAGAATTAGAAGGAGCTCAACCACTCATGGATAAGTCAAAAGCAAGGGTTTTGTTTAAAGTAGATTTTTAGATTTCATTTAGGCACAACAAAATTACTTTTTACAAAAGCTTTGAACTAAGAAAAGTTTGTGAATTGAGGTGACCTTCATCTCCAAAACTCCATTTGAGATTTTAAGCCTCTAATCAAAAGTTATGGACAAAATTCAAAGAATGGTTGGAAAGAACATTTTCAAACATCTTCTGTGAATTTTCTCTATAACTTTTGATTAGAGGCTTAAAATCTTAAATAGATTTTTGGAGATGAAGGTTACCTTGATTTCCCAACTTTTTATTATTTGTAAAAAGTTACTCTACTATGCTAAATTGAGGTTTGAAATTCTACATTGAATACAATTCCTGCGTTTTGACAATGAGTGGTCAAGTTCTCATTTTCAAATTGGTCCATATTCTTTGAGGATTCATGACAGACAATGGATTTCATTATATAAACAACATGTCCACCCTCCATTCTCATTAAATGACAATGAAGTTATTCTTTCAATTTTCCATCAAATAAATTTCTTGATGGTACATGGTCAAATGATAGATTGGTATATGACTCAATGGATTCTTTGGATTTTCGGCAAACTATTTTTACATTTATTTATAAATTTGGCTATTTGGTCCCAAAATACCAAAAAAATTGGCACTTTTGCTTTTAATTAATTTAAGCCAAATATTTTATCCAGGTACGATAGTCCCATTTGTCCCTTAATTATCAAGTGCTAGTAAAGGGAACATTGAAAAGTTAGGCAAGTTCTTATGATTCAATTTTAGGCATGATTTTATGAATTTTTTGAAAACCTCTAATCAATTTCAATATAAAAAGTAGCTTTCTAGGGAATATACCTTAGTGATTGGAAGAATAAATTATGCAATTTGAATTAAAAAGTATTGAGCCTAAGTATTAAAAAAAAAACTTGAAATAAGAAATTTCAAAAGTTTGTTTCTTAAAGAGTACACTTTTCCTATATGTAAAGATTTAATTCATCCTTTTGGATTAACAATAGGAGAGTTATGCAAGCAATTAGGGCATCTTTTTAAAAAAATAATGTACTGCATTTGTTTCTAAATTCAATAGAGTTATATTTTTATTTAAAAAAAGAGATCTATAGGGTTTAGTTTGCTTTCTAGAACAACCTCACTATTGGGAT
Organism: Neckera pumila; assembly: GCA_963969595.1. Lineage (NCBI taxonomy): Eukaryota > Viridiplantae > Streptophyta > Bryopsida > Hypnales > Neckeraceae > Neckera > Neckera pumila. The sequence goes on along the minus strand of OZ018415.1, from coordinate 2,680,666 downwards.
TAGAGTGCTTCAATTCCATCTTAGAACTATTGACAATTAGTGTTTCCTTCTATCTTGTGCAGTGACTGATGAAACTAAGTAATAATCTAAAATATTTTCATTCAAACAACTATACTTTAAGCATCAATGGACAAAGTCCTAAAGTGTACACACAAAAGTTGTACTATGCAACATACTACACATTATTATGGAAGTTTGAAGAAATAATTAGTTGTGATTTGAAAGAAAATCAATTTCAAAGTTAGCCATGTCTAAAACTCAATTTTGTTCAACCGAATTTGGAATACTTTATCTTTTGTCAATTTTTTCTAAGAACTCCAAAATAAATTTTGTGCTTTGGCATGCTGGTATACATCATTTCAAATTGTTGTACACAAATATTTAAAGAAATTGGCATTTATAAAATTTAAAATACCAACAGTTTGACAAGCATGCAAATGATGTTGGTTCTCACAATATTTGAATTTTTTTGGGGAATTGAGAGCATTGGATAGCATTGGATAGCATTAGCCATTGTAGAGAGAATATAGGTTGAAATATAGACCATTGCTACATCTTAATGCCTTTGCATTTGAAATACTTGTTGAATTGGACAATGCATTTGATTTAAATTCAGGCAACCGTTTAATGCGTTTTTAAATTTGATTTCTTCGTCCACAGACTAGAATTCATGATGCACATAATTGATCCAACAAATCCTAAAAAAATTAAACGATCGTTGTCAATATTGTGAAAACTTTAAAAATTGCCAAAAATTACACTGATCTTCATCAAATTGGCAGTTTTTTGATGGCATTAGATTGGACTGTAGAAGGTTGCTGTTTCATGTGATGGCACCAACCAAGCAGTAGCCTTGTGGGTATGTTAGGGTTTAGGGTTTTATGAACTACCAAATGTAGCAGTCACCCACGCACCCCAAAATCTTTCTGGAAGTGGTGACTAATTTTGAAAGCCCCTCTGGTGCTAATTCTAGAGAACATTGAAATAGCATGTGAACTAGAGACCATTGTCTTTCTCAATCTAGTGCATTATCTGCATTTCCACGCAAATTGACATACACAATGGCTTACTAGGGAACTTCTGACTCAAGTAGGTTCAACATTCCGTCAATTGAATTATATTTTAATTTTGTGCCACATCAGTTCTTCCATGCTTCATTTCCGTTCCAACCAATATGAGGAAATTCACGACTTTGATAGTTTTGAAGATGGACTCCCTGAAACTTGAATCTGTGCAATGAATCCAAGGATACACTTTGAGCTTTGAGCGGCTGTTGTATGTCACAATTTTATTTGGTGCAGTGATATGATATCTGAACGTCAGAGCACAACAAATTGAAGTTTGTGACCAGTGGGTTTTTTTCACATTGACAACACACCATGCAGTAAATGTGGACGTTCCCTCCAGATTTAGACCACTGTGACTATGCCAAGACACTAGAGTTTGGTCTCATGAGGCTCAAAAAAAACATTGTTTGTGACAATGTCATGTTGCATCTTTTGCACCGAAAATTGCTTCTGATTTGCTTCTACATCTCTGATCATCAAATCTTGTAGAATGAACATACGCAATACATATGTAGAGAGGAACTCCAACCATTTTTAGATGGCTGGCATATCTAGAGAGAGAGTCTGTCCACCCAAGTGTACACCTGTAAATAACACAAGCTTAACAAAAATTCTCTCATTTGCAGCTGAACTGGAGCATTGCATTGGACAATCATCATAAAAGTTGCTTCACCACAGAGTGAATTTGGTAATCCTCACTGTCACAAAATTTTGGTCTCAAAAGATTTTGGCTCTTGTACCCAAATATCTCAGTCTCCGTAGCTCTATAGTGTATGCATCTCTCAAAAATTGACCTCCAATATTGAGTAAGCTTAGTTGTTGAAGTGACGTGCAAAATATATGGTGCTCTCTTACAATTATCGCTTAGCATGAATTCTTTGGTCCTCTGAAACTACAAGCTTGCCAAAGGGATGCATATTGTACAGTACATCGGGGTGAGTATTTAGTAAATTTTTCCTTAGGAACCTTACAACGTATAGAATTTGCAGTTCCAGTTCCAGGTCGTGCATAATGCCATTGATTATTGTTTGCGCTATTCTACTCAGGCTCTCCGTGGAAGGGGTGCTAGCTGCAACAACAACTTCCTGGTAGTCAAATCCATCAACAAGTCTGTGAGTCCACTGCAAGGTACAAACATAATGTATTGAAAATCTATCTTCCATAACTTAATCTATCATAAATTAAATTTTCATTAACAATGCAAACGGAACTACCTGGAATTAAAGATTTTTACATCTGCAATTTACACTCAGCAATAGATAAACATTAATTGCACAACGTTGACTCCATTTTTTACATTCATCTTGTTAAAGTCTTTTAAGGACTTCTTTCCACAATCTGCCTCTTTCCGGTTCGTCTTTCTTTGAACGAGACTTTCCCTTCACACTTCCTCACTCTTTGCAGGTCCAGCCCGCTGCTGGTACTAGTACTTGCACACTTGCGGACTTCTTTGATTTTGAACCTACCGGGCCTGTGGGTATACTCACAAGATATGAACAAAATTGGTTTAGAAATGAGATGAAAAATGAGAAATCTCATCCTGAATATGGTACATGAATCAGAGACGGGAGTCAAAATCATCATTTTCTTCACAACAAGCTCTATGGAAAGGAAGATTGCTTAACAAAAACGGACAAGTATGGGGACAAGTATTTGCTTCGAAATCATGGCATGTTACCCAAGGAGATTGGCAAAGTGGTTGTCTTGGCTTCCTTGCAGCTTTCAAAGGGATTCATGTCTACAGCTTGAATTATCCTACACTCTTTCTCTGATGCCTATGAAATTGCACACGAAATCATAATCATTGAAGTAATTATAAACCTTGCTGACTAAAAATTAAGAATGCAAATAATGCAATCAATCTATGACTTCAATCTCCCAGTACCTGCGTACAAATATGTTCAACAGACAGACTCTACTGAGTGAACTATTTAAGGCTTAAACAGTTCTTTAGTTGCCCTTTGCTATTGGTAGAGTTTTCTCAAACAGTCAAAAGCCTCAATTTGCAATTTCCCCTCCTCCCACATATTGAGTTGAACAACATTCAAAGTCATTCATTAGCATCAAACCAATTTGCAAACATATGCAACTAAGTATGAGCAAACGCCATGACTTGTCAAGTTAGTCGAGACCATCAGTCAAATGATTATTCTCTACAAATTGAAATATGGCATTGAGAATGTACATATATAATACACACCTTGTGTATCTCCTCCATCTCAATGTTTGCTTGGCTTTGGCCTTTGGGCAGCCTGCTCTACATTCATGTTGGCATGGTCTTCCCAAATCGTCGGCAATAATGTTTCTGTCACAATTCATCCATTAAACAATTCATCTTTAATGGAGCTCAAATCTCTTCCTAGGACCTCACAAGCCTAGAGGACACTTCTTATTTTTGAGGAACTACCTAACTCTATAAGACCTGTGTGCAATGTGCATAATATATGGGGGATGTTGTATTTGAACCCATAGAAAGGTATAAAACATTTAGAAGGTACAAATTGCTTTAGTTTTTGTCATAACATTTTGTGGTAGTTACATTATCCAAGCGTTGGTTCAATTGAACTTGACACCCAAAAGATCGATTACAAATGATATTCCAAAGCATGTACATACACTGATCGCAGTTTGTGTATATCCAATACATAGTTATCACATTGGATGGACTTTCCACCCTAACTATGACAACATTCAAAGTCATTTGTTAGGCATTCATTACGAAAGGCATCAATTCAATTCTTGAATATGTACATCTAAATATGGAACAAACGCCATGACTTGTCAAGTTAGTCAAGACCATCTGTCAAATGATTATTCTCTACAAATTGAAATATGGTATTGAGAACGTACACACCTTGTATAGTCTCCTCCATCTCAATGTTCGATTGACTTTAAACTAAATTGCCCAAAGTTGTTATAATCTAGACATCCAGTGGTCAATATTTTCTACAACTAATTCCATTTATAGTAAACAAAGTAGGCTTTACTTTTGTGCGGTGAAAATTAAAAATTTCAAGCACATCCATGTGCTGAAAAATATTAAAATAGGACAATTCATTGAAAATCTCTATTGTCAAAAAGTTGTTAGGCTTAAGGGATTAAGCAAACCAAAAGGTAGCTTTTGTAAGAATGAAGTCCTACATCGACCATTCACTAAGTATTATTAACCCCTAAACGTCTAGAGTCTTCTCCAAAATTAACAATTTGGGAAAAATCATGAAGAAGTACTTTATGGAAGAGTATCAATTCCAAACAAAAGTTGTAGACTTTGAGTTCTAGATTCCATCCGTATTGTTAGATTCTCCAATGCTATCACTAATTTTTTTTTAATTTTGAAAGGAAATTTTTAAAATTCCTTCTAAATTCAATTACAAGCAAAGTATTTTCATTTTTTGAGTACTAATTTTTGGAATGGATTTGACATGAAGTTCTCTGCACATGGTGATTTTTCAAATTTTTGTGTTCTTTAAATCTATAACCTCATTTTTGCAAACCCAATTTTGAACTAGAGTCAATGAAATTTTGGCTTAGTCAACCACTTGACATACTTGGTAAAGTATCTCCACAAATTAGGATGACTTCCATCCAAGCTGTAATGTTAATGAAACTTGCGTTTCAATTTGTCTGTTGTCCAAAAATTAGACATCGGAGTCCTTTAGGGTTAAGTATTGAAATGTAAGAGTCCAAAATCACATCTACAAGCAAAATATTTCAATGTACTATTTGCAAAAAAATATAAATTTTGAAGGGGTGTGTCAATGTCAATGGTACTAGTATGTAAGCCCAAGAAGGCAAGCTTGTGAGCATTGAGCCTACAATATAGGTACTTATAATATAGACTAGTGTAATCCTATGTCGTTGGCCCAATTTTCATCTACTCCCGGTTCCACTCCTGGTTCTACTTCCGGTTCTACTCCCAGTTCTACTCCCGGTTCCACTCCCAGTACCAAGAACGCCACCAAAATCAAAGTAAAAGTAATTTTCTAATTTTTTAATCAATAAATACTTTGAAATTCAATAACTTTGCACCACCGCTCCAAACGCCACGAAACCAAGCCGGTGCACCCTTCCTCAGCGAGAGCTTTCCGACGGTAGCAAGCATGCGGCCGGGGGACGCACGGTCAAGAAGTTGTCCACGCTACAAACAAAACAAAACAAACAAACAAACAAACAAACAAACAAACAAACAAACAAACAAACAAACAAACAGCCTCATTTAAGGTATTGATACCACACACTATAGAAGGTGTATGTATCATAAATATCTATAATATGGATATTTGTAATATCTTTCTTATCATACTACTAAACTCATAACTCCCTCTATAATATCACAAATGCTACCATTAATAATAGGGGCTCATGCTTGCTATAGTACGCATTCATTGTATCACATATTAGTAAAATTTTGATATATTTGAATAGAATGCATAGATAATGATTTCAATAAGTCTTTGAAATAATTAATTTTAATATTTTGTAAAAATATTTTCAATGCATACATAAAAATAATATTTTCACACAATGTTATATTATAGAAATAGAGTAGTAGTTTGCAATCACCTCTATAATATCTCTTTTACAACTTTTATGATTTCAAAATTCTATTGCTACTACCAAATGATTTGAAAAATTTATTCAATTGAAGCGATTTTGGATTTCACAACAATTAAGTTCATGAAGCTTTTGAAATTTACAAGTTTTTCTTTTCAATTCACCAATTTTTGGGGTTGCCATTGTTCGTAACAATTGAGTCAACTTTTGAATGCATTACAATAAATGTGTATCTTTTACAATGTTCACCATTGCACATATTTCATTCATCATTCAATAAGTTTCTATTGTACATTTCAATATATATGCTTATTTATAAACAAAACTATACAAAGATTTAGTAATTTTTATTTGAAGATTTATTGAAATTTTTGTTCTGCATTTTATCTAATACATAAAAATTCTAATAAAATTCTAATGATGAATGTATAGCATAGCAAGCACCAACCGCTAGTATATATCCTATAATTATAAACTATTTTTATAGTATATGCACCTATAACATAGGTGTGTAGTATTTTAGGTTTATTGGCTTACACTCCTATACTCTCATAATAGCAACCCTTGTGTCAATGCAGGGCATCCTTTGAAAATATTGTGGTGCCTTTTGATTTCAGGGGTGATGTCTAAAACTCTCGTTTTTATAAATATAATTTTAAATTTTAAAATTATTTCCTAAATAAAAAACGAAATATGAAAAATTATTGTTGTGTCAAGCTATTGGTAATTAATTGGAATAAGATTTCAAATTAATAGTTTACTGTACAAAAATTTAGTCACACCAATAGAAAGATTGCAAAGAGTTCTACAGAATATATGGACTACTTTACACAATTGTTGAAAAGTGCACCGTTCGGTCAAGAAGTTTTGACCAAAACATGTTTTTTTTTGAGGGAATTGGTGGACAAGTTGGAAAGACAATAAAATACCACTATAAGAAACCCATGTTTTATGTGACACTTTTCAGGATTTTTTGGGAATGGATTTTAGTGGATGTCTAATGAAATAACTTTGTTTTAATGTCAATAATAACGTCCAATGTAACATCTAGATGTTACACTTTAGACATCCACTAAAATCCATTCCCAAAAAATCCTGAAAAATGTCACATAAAACACGAGTTTCTTATTGTAATGACTGGTTATAGTAAAAACATTGTAGTCTTACTTTTATTGAAAACTTTAACAATTTGTTTGTGATGAAAATAGTTGTAGGAAAATTATTTTATTCTAGTTTTAAAAGGTCAATTAGACTTATTTTTAATTTTAATATAAAAAAGGATTAATAGTCATATACGAAAGGTGGTAGAAAAGAGATGAATGGCCAAATAGGCTTGAAAAATGAAGATTAACAGATAGGCATAGTAGCTATTTGGATTTTAGGATATGTAGAGTCATCTTTCACAATTCCTATAAATCGAGTTGTCTTTCACTTTTTTCTTAAGTCCACCATCCAACTTCAATAAGAGGAGAGTTTTGCTGAGCCACAATAGAAATCGTAACCCAACCAGGCTAATGGTCCCCATGGACATGTTTTCTATGTTTCTAGATTGCCAAAAAATTTTAATTAGAGAAAAAATCAACCTTTGGGAGGGCCGTTCCAAATTGACATGCCATGCTATTCAAGCATAGCTTGTCAACTTAGAAAAGCCCTTGGTGAGCAGTCAAAGTGTATAGCTGCTCGTTGGAGCAGTCAAATTTTTCATTTTTTTTTAATATTTTTTAAATATATATAATTTTATTTTTTTAGTTCTTAAATTTTTTATTCAAAAATTTGGGTTCTGTCACTCTCACAGCAGTTTTAGTTGCGTGGAAATAGGGGAAAAACTAATTTTTCAACCCCTTAAAACTAAATTTCAGGGTAGTAAAGGGATCCATGGAGCAGCCCTCCGGAGGGCTAATTTTTCTCTAATGAGAAACTATAACTTTTGCATATGGTGCTCAAATTCAATATGATCTTTTGAAAAAAATGTGTCAACTTGTCTAATTTGTGTGGTAAAATTTTCAAATCAATCCAATATGTATTCAATTTTTGGGAACCACTTAAGTACACAAGGTAAAAATTTTGGAACCCCAAAGTACATTTTGTTGGTTGCAACTTTGGGGCTTATTTCTCCTTCATCCAATGTCCGTTTGCAATATAACTTGTAGGGTTAGATTTTCCTTGGATTCTACTCACTGTAGACTTGTAGTAAATTTTTCATTTCAATCCAAGTTCATGTTTGGAGTGTTTTTATGGAAAAGATAGTCATAATCATGTAGTCATGAAAATGGACATCGGTGAATCAAAACAAAATTTTCCGCACTAACAAAACTCTCCACACTAAGATGATTCCTAAAATTTTAATACATTTTCTAATCAATTGAAAGATTTACCACAAAAAATAGAAAACATAATGCAAATTCTTTAACAACTTTTATTGAATTTGGACTCTAAATGCAAAAGTTACAGTTATTCAAAGTTAACAATAGTCTAAAAATGTTAGATTAATTTATTGCAGGAAATAGTATTTAAATGAAGTTGGACTTCTCTAAAAGCCAAGTTTCTTATCGAGGGAATTGAGTCCACCTAAAAAATTTGACCTCTACAGAATTTTCCCTACAAAAGATGTTGCCATATAGGCAACTATGTTATTATTTTGTCTATGCTTGAAGTTCTCCACTAGACAAGTTTTGACCAAAGTATAAATCCAATTCGGTAAAGAACAAAGTTTGCTCCAATCACATTTCTTCCTTTCCCTACAAGTCTTGACTAGTGCACTTCTCCACCGTAGTGTAAATGACGGACCTAGATACTACTTCAGTAATACATGAGAACACATTGAGGGCTAGCTACAGAACTCCTTGAAATAATATTAAAGTTCATCATCTCATCATCCTCCATGACTTTATACCACAATCTCAACTTCCTTCCCTCCACCCTCCACCCTCTACCCCTACTCTATGTGCACAATTACACCTATCTAATAATCAAGTGAACAAAGTAGCATCAAATTTTAAATGGCTTTGTGGTTGCTTGACATTGGATGAAAATAATCGCAAAGACAAGTCATGGAGCAATTGCCAATGAGGAAGGCACATAGTGGATTAAGTTTTAACCTCTAAAGGACAAATGCACATTTGGGGTACAAATTGTACAAACTTTCACTTTTCAAGGCAATGAGAAAAAATAAAAATAACTTTTTTTTCAAAATTCAATTAAACAAATTTGCACTAGAATCCTATAGGAATGTGTGGAAAAATTTTCAAAACCTTTCACCACATTGATTGAAAGATTATAACGTATGAAGTTAAAATCTTGTTTTGTTTTTCAATCTTGTCCAATAGGGCGGATAGACTTTAAGTCCTCCTTAGAGTGAGATTTTTACACTATAAATTGTTACTCCGTATTTCTTTTCGACATTTACATCAGAAAAATGAGTGACTTTCCACCCATCAAAGTCAAAGTAGGAAAGGAGGTTCTTAACCCTATAACGTTGTTGCAAAAATTAAGTGTCTGATGGATGACAAAGAATCCTTCTATGCAAGACAAAAGTGCACATGTTCATCCTTGACTCTTTGTGTGAACAGGGAAGGCCTTGCCATTTTTGGTAACGTGTGAATCATTTGCTTAATTAAATAAAGTCACATTGGAGGGTCACTGGATGATCTCAAGATTCCAATTCCAAGTTCCAACTGAAGTTTCACTAGACTTTCTATCAAAATCGATCTTTGTGGGGTGAAAATTCTGCAGTAGTGCATGAGCTCATTCTCGAGGATGTAGGTTATGAAACTCAATGTATACTTAGTAATCGATGCTCTTGCTTTGCGGAGGAGAAGCAGCTTTGCGAAGATCATCCACTCAATTGAAGCTCAACGACAGTGTATCCACTCGAGAATTCTTTGAAGCCCCTCTCACTGAGGCAGTTCAGACATTTGCAAGGAATTAAGCCCCGACTGATTAGGCGAGGACCTCGCTAGGCCTAGATTGAAGGAAAGAGAAGAATTGATCACAGAGGCATTTTACGATCATCTTACAGTCACAACCAATTTCGCAATGCTGCAAAGAATGAGAAACAAACTGGACATTTCTGCGAGCAATTTGATCATGTCGATGCCACATGCAGACGATCGAGAATGCCGAGGGATCAACAACAGAGTGCACATCTCCAGTTTTGCTTTGAAAATTTGTTGATGAGAATTCTCAACTCTAAACTCCAGCTCTGTCGTGAAAGTTTCAATGTACCCCAGCCTTATCGTGAGTGCGAGCAATGTTGCATTTTAAGGGAATTGAGAGTTTCAACATTTTTTATTCCAACGAAAGGGTGTCCATCCTCAGTCACTTTGAATGCGATGGACGAGATTCGTGAAAATTTTCTTTAATCGTGTTTGAACTGCAGCTTGGAGACAACAACAGCTGGAAATGAACCTCAGTCTGTAAAGATATACTCTTCTCCCATTAATTATAGGGATGAGAGAAACAAGAAAAGGATTGTAAGTGCAGAGAAACAGAAGAAAGGGTTCATCAACCCACAGAATGAACATGCAGATGATTACAGTAGAACCTCTCTTGGTGCATACTCTCTTAGTGCATAATACGCAGTAAGAGAGGTCGTACTTTGAAGCATTTATTTGTGAACAGTAGTTGGAGGCCCCATAGTGAGCGACCATGTTAGCCAAAGTTAAGTACAGAACCTCTCCAACTGCATAAATCTCTCTTAGTGCATAGTCCCGACACTATGCACTAAGAGAGGTTCTACTGTAGTAGGTTTCTAGGGATGGGGTGAGCATCGCTAAGATGCAGGAATTTATGCACTTGTTTAGGCAATACTTCTTGTCTTCTCTCTATCCATGTGCCCCCTTATGAGCTCAGGAACATGGCCTTGGAGCTTTTGAAGGATAATTGTAGGTTCGTACCCTATCACCTCAGACAGAGTCTATGGAAAACATCTCACTTGTCGCCTTCTCAAGTCCCTGTTGGGAAGTTCGCAACAGTGAGATACTTGCAGTTGTAGCTCTAGTGCGTCGTTGTATTGGATTTCTAAATGTATACAAATGGGAGTCTGCAAGGCGAGGTATTACAGGGTTTGAGTTTTTCCACAGGTGATTATTTCAATTTGGAATAAGAAACACATTTGCTCAAATTGATTGGCATATTCTTCATTAAGGTTCTTAACATATGGGAGTGAATCCAACTGATCCATCTGTCTGTAATATTCAGGATTGAGGTTACGAGCTGTTCATGGATGAGGTTTCAATTTTATTTTGACATACGCAGATTTCTAACATGGCACCCCTTCGTTTGGCAAGAACTGAGCTCAGCAAATCTACAACTTCAGCATGAAGAAGGAAGTGGTGGATATCAGGGTCATTTATATGTTGTAGTCAACAAAGAAGCCTCAAAAGTTGTGAAAGGTTTGCAAGAGCAAACTCAACAGCTGAAGGTGAGTAATCAACTCTTTCCATTTTACTTTGTGTAATGTGAGTTATCTTCCTCAGTAGAGAATAGTATTTTTTTGCAACGAATTTTTTTATTATTAATTTTCACCTTTGAAATGGGATGAATTAGCATATGTTTGGAGGCACAATATTGGTAAAATCCACCAACTCCACCAACTTTAAATCGCAAGGTAATCATCAGTCTTTGAAGTTATTTTATTTTCCCTTTTTGAATGGACTTCAGTAGATATAAATTTCTAGTATATGAATCTGACATTGTCTAGCCAAATGAAGCCACTGAAGCCCTGTCGGTAGGCATTCTGCGAACAGAAAAGTTTCTGGTGAAGTCTTCAGCTGCCGAAATTGAGCATCTAACACTCTTGGAGTACCCACTGAAGCTTCTTGCTAGAATACATTCAAGTTTAGAATTTTCTTCTTTTTGTTTCTATTCTGTATCATCTGATTAATGAAATATGGATGTGGATGCCTGGGGCGTGGCATTGAGGTTGTTTTATTAAAGCGCCAAGTAATTGAGGTAGAGGATACTGTTTGCCTCACTCTAAGAATTTCAGCATATGTAGGAGTTTGATTTTTGGCAGATCAACGTAGTGTTGCGTAAAGATTACTTAATGTATAAGAGAGAAATACGTTGTCACGAAGTATGAAGGTGATGAAGCTTGCAGAAAGCATACCAGTTGCAAAAAACGCATCAAATAAAACGTTATATAACATTGCAATCTATGGGTATTATTTGCAGATGATTGTCCTTTTGAACTCCAAGTGGTTTGCAAGAGCAAATTCAAGAGTCGAAGAGAAGTAATCAAATCTTCTTTTTTCGCTTTGCGTGATGTGAGAATTCTCAACCCTGAACCTCTGTTTTGTCATGAAAGTTTCTAGAATGCAAGATATTTATCTATCGCAAATTGCTTGCACTGGCAAACTCTAGATTCAACTGGAATGCAATAATGCACTAAATGATCGGGCATATTAAACGAAGGCAGTTAGGTCGTCCAATACGACAAATTGAAATGCCACATTTTGGAGTTTTCCAAGTTGAATATTAATTTGTGGTGATTCGTGTGTATCTATTACTTAACAGGGTCAATGTCCTATTATGCAAGCGCCGCCATTACCTTAGGAATCCATTGCTCAAACGTACAGTGAAAACTATTACATCCTCAAGGTACAAAATCTCCTATTTCCACCCAAAGATAAAATTTTAGAATGATATTTTGACTTGTGAGTGGAAAGTCACATGGAAAAAAAAAAGTCGAAGTTCTGGTTACGTAATTTACTCGAGTCAAGACATGATTCTTGTCAGTAGAGGTAAACAAAACCTTTTCAAACGGTGCTCCACAAAAGATGCACACTTCTGTTTGTACCAAAACTATTTCTAAAAATGCACCAAGGAGTGAACCCGCAATCAAGATCAACAAAAGCAATGCAAAGTGCTTTTACGACTGGAAAACACAAGTGAAGCAGTCTTGCAAATTAACTCTGCTACCATATATACTCGCAAAGCTTGTGACCAGTAGAGTGGTTGCGTTGACGTGCTTGCAGATTCCCATAACCTGAAAAAGCGTACAAGTCAACTACATAGACTCGAAGCTGCCAGGAGGATCCAAAACAGATTCAAAGCTCTTAGTACGCATCCAATCGACCAACACTTAGCACGTCCAGCCAATATGGAGCTAGCTCCTCACTTTCAAAGGGTACTACAGAGCATACGGAGTTGTCAAAACAAACTACGCAACGGAAACCGCTCTTGGTCGCAATGAGTTCGATCACTTCCTCTATGCAAACGAAAGAGTTGTGCAGTTCACGGACTGCAACCTCAGAAGAGACGCTAAGTACTTCTTCTGTAACATACTATACTCCAAGAAATATACTTCAAGGGCAAAGAAGATTTGTGGTCACTGGAGAATTCAAATAGTTAAAATATTTCATCATGACGGACTTTGGGTTTGGATCACATCACGCATCATGACATTCTTATGTAGTGACGTGATGTGATTCGGACAACCCTGATACTTAGATCCAAATAACGTAGACAAACCTTCAAACAAACAAAGTCAGCATTAACACACAATACTTCACAATCCTGCAAACTTAGCATGTTTCCATCGCAACTTCCAAGATGAACTGGCAGACGCAATCCTCAAAGACAAACAACAATTTGTATTTCAAAACTTAAATGCTTTCACCTAAAGGGGATTCATTTAATTTCCTAAAGAATATTGTACATGAGGAAGAGGAAAATAATTATTTAGGGTGAGTCCTAGAAACACTAGCCCATTTTGTTTCATTTTGGATCAAACTCACAATATTGCGGACTTTTGAAAATAATTATTTAATAAAAAAAAATTAAATTATGGATAATCAGCAGAATACTAAAATCAACTTATAAACAAAATTTGAGCCCAAACAAACTTTAAGTTAAAATTTCAAGAAAATCAACAGTTTAATATTTAATTCATTAGAATATATATATATATATATATATATATATATATATATGCGCCAATTTTTGAAATTCATTGGATCATTGTAGAGCATATTAGTAAACTTTGCAAAATCTGATTTGGTCAATTTTGGTTGTTTTACTTACTTCTGTTTGAAGAGTGATTGCAAGAAACACCTGCTAGTTTTGTTGCATTTTGATTTTGGAACGCTAGAACTTTTGAATTACAAATCCAATGCCAAAAACAAAAAATATGTTTCTAGATATTTTGGTAAAATTTGTATCACTTATTTCTCAGAAACTTTCAAAAATCATTTTATATTTGAAAGTCAGTTCTGTTAATTGGCACACTTTGAAGTTTAGGGCTTTTTAAACTATTGAGCAGTGTAAATGATTGATTTTCAGTTGAAATTTGTGTGGTATATTCCTATAGTAGTAAAATATGTTTCTACCAAAGGGCATCTAAAATTACATTATTTTATGTCCTCCACGTTTGTGCAAACAGGCCTCCCTTGCACGCACACTTATAAACATTTGAGGTGGTTTTGACCAAATTTTTTTAGTCAAATTTCATCACCAAGAAGTCCTTCCAAATAGCCAAATTTAAGAGTGTTTTTATCTTTTAAATTCAAAAACACTACACTTGCCTTAGATTCCAATCTAATTGGAATCTAAGGCAAGTAAGAAAGCATTATTCATTTTTATAAAAAAATTCTTCCTGAAAGGCTACATTTTTTGCCTATAGATTGATCATCAAAATTGTTATAATCTAAAAAACCAGTGGTGAATTATTTCTACAATTAATTCCATGCATACAAGACAAAGTAGTCATTATTTTTATATGGTTAAAATTAAAAATTTCAAGTACATCCATATGCCAAAAGATGTCAAAGTAGGACAACTTATTGAAAGCCTCTATTGTCAAGAAGTTATTAGGCGTTGATGGTTAAATCATGAAATTTAAAAGTGTCACAAATTAGAAAAAAGAATTCATATATATAATTTTTAAATCTTCAAAAATAATTGCTTTAAGCAAAGAGGCAACATACATCTCTCGAGGAGGTCGCACCCAATGCAGTAGAAAGTGTTGTGAGATAAAAAATAGGTTTAGTTTAATTCGTGGAAGACAAAATTTATACTTTTGGTAGAAATACCATAGCATTGGTAATATGTCTTGGTGGCCTTTATAAAAAAAATAGGGTGGTGAAAAATACCTACCTTTTTGGAGCAGTAGAAAAAAAATAGAGGGGCAAACTTTGGATGCTCCAAAAAGTTCTTAGTAGGCTCAGTTAGAAAGTACTGTTACAATAGTGTTGTATTGGCAGGTGGTTGTAATTCCAATTTCAGATTTCAATTAACCTCTAAAGGACCAAGATGCGTTTTTTGGCTACATAGAAATTTTGGGCAGGTACGTGTGACTAGAGATTTCTATATATTTGGCCCAAATTTTAATAGAAGGTGGGGACGAGGATTATCTTTTATATGCACTAAATTTCATGACATTTGGAAATTTGAGTCAAAAGTTATGGCCTAATATGTTACTTTTTTTCATAACTGGGTAGTCAAGGCAGATAAAAAAAAAACACTTTTTTCAAAAATAAAATTTTGAAATTGATTTTGAAGAGTTATATGTACGTAAAACACTTTGAATCAATGAGTTATGAATTTTGATCAATGAGTTAGAAGTTATGAAGATTTTTAGTTTTTGGGCAGTTATAGATTCTCTACTCTAAAATAAACTTTAAAGTCCTTTATTTTACTCAATTTACAATACTTTTTGAAAAAAATAAAATTGTAGAATGTAGATTATTTATTACAACATTGCAACCACTGGGATTGGCATTTTTCAATTCCATAATTAAATTATTGACAATTTAGTATTTTGAATCCTTCTTTACTACTATCTACTTACTATTTTTTTCCTATATGTTATACAATTCCAAATGAACTGAAATTTTTCAAGCATGTAGCCAACTTGTCTAGGAAAAAGAATTCAAAGAAGCACCATCATTTTGGACATTTTTCATAGAAAAGTGAGCTTGTGAAGTGCTGTTGCCCTATTTTTCACAAGGCCAAAAAAATGGTTTTAGTGAATTTGAATGCTTATATCTTGCAATCCACGCGGTGGAAATTTCTGAAATTTTTACCACATGTTTTCAAGTCAGCATACTACAAGATCCTACGGTTACATGTGTCAAAAAAGTTTTTTTTCAAAATTTGGATACTTGTACTAAAAATGGCAGTTTTTGAGCGTTTTTGGTAAAAACAGTCATGGAACTTTAGGGGTTAAGCAGATACCACTTTGGGTAAGCATCCAAGTGTGGCGGATTAAGTATCTCTGAGTCTTGGCAACATGGAAAAGGCTTCCGTGAGAACCGTCATCTCTGAATTAGTCCAGTGGATTGTACTGGTGGTCATCGGTGATTCTTTGGTTTTGGATTTTTTCTTCTTCTGTGCATTTTGTAATTGTTGCAGCTTGTGGTAGTAGATTACCCTGAAATCGCAATCTGTCAGTTTTGGATTGACCATTTTTCCATTTGTATATGGGTAGGTGCAAATATTGGATGAAGTGAAGCAGTGATTGCATGAACTTGTAAGTTTAGGGTTTTAGGATGCCTGTGGAAAATCTACTTGTGTTTGTGAATACGGTTTGTATATATGATTTCTCATGGTTTTGTATTGTGTGTGTCATTGTGCTATTTGTCCCCAAATCTAAAATATTGGAGTGTTGTCGTGTGTGTCATTGTGCTTTTTGCCTTTGAATTTGAAGCAACATTTCCAATTGATTTTCTATTAAGTGTTTGAATGTTTCTCTACCAGGTGTTCAAATGTATTGTTTTCCTTGAATTTGACATTGCTTGAAGGTTCCATGCCGGAATTGAGAGCTATTGTATGCCTCAGTTTGTGTTTTTGACAACAATATAATGAAACAGTAGTTCATGTCTTTGATGAAGGCCTTTGAATGAAATTATGTGATGCATGCAATCGTAGTTTGAATTACGTAGTGAAGTGGTTGTTATTCATGTATTCACTTCTATACTATGTTCAAGATCTTCTCAGTATTCCAGAATCTAAAATGTACAAAATAAATACGGTGTCAAAAATTAGTCCCCCTAAGAATTTCTAAAAAAAATAGGGTGCTCAAAAATGCACACTGGTAGCTTTTTTTCTACTCATACGGAGGGAAAAAAATTTGGGAAGGAGATAAATATCCCCCCTCCCATTTAATACCCCGTTATTGCACATGGTTACATAACTTTTAGGGGTGTGACCCCCCCAAGGCACATCTTCATTTTAAATTTGAGATCCATTTATCCCCATTCTTTAAAAGTCAAGGTAGAAGATGTGATATATGTGTAATGTGTGACACCCAAATAGTATAATTGTTTTTTGGAATCACCCTTCACAAAATGCTTCACTAAATTACAAAAACTTAGCAAAAGCACTTCTCTTTTGGTCAACAATTGCAACAACAATGAGACTATCTTGTACAATGACCCCCATCCACAATCACTGTGCAATTTTACCTTGTGGTTACTAATATGCTTTACAAATAGTCCAATGTCACCTTGAAAAACCTAAAGGCATTAGAAGAAATTTGAAGTTTTGAACTGTGACTAAAATAAAATTAAAAATTAAAAATTAAAAAAATTCTCTAGATTTGCACATTCAACGGCTTGTCAGACGGCCCTCCACAGGGCCCAAACTTTCTATAATGGCTTTTGCAAGAATGAATGGTTGTTTTGTTCCATTTTGGCAAAAATTGGGATTTTGACATTGTGTACTATAAGTGGTGGGAAAGGAAAGCTTGGTGGTCAAATTTGGGCTGTCAATCATACTGTAGATCTATTGTACAGTAAAGTCTACTTCATTTACGAATTTTTGCTCCATGGCATTTTTCACTACGAAGTTCCTAAACTTCAGTAAGCCATATCATGCTAAAAAATGATTCAATTTCCGAAACGCAAGTTGCGTTGGAATTGTAAAAAGAGTACCTTACCACCATAACAAATATGTATATGGAAAATTCAAAATCATACAACATTTTGGATGCCTTTTGTACACTATCTATCATCTAATAGTACCACCTTTCATCAAAATTTCTGCTCACATTCGATTGGGCATGTTTGAATGATTATTTGTTGTTGTTGAAAAGACACTTCAATCTATACCACTTGAATTGCTTGCATGATTTCTTGCTTATTCTTTATCCCATTGCAAACTTTGACTATCTTCCAAAGGATGGTAGATAGTGTATAAAAGAAATCCAAATTGTTGTATGATTTTGGATTTCACATTTTTCACTTGTTATGAACATGAAGTGCACTTCATTGGGATTCTAACACAATTTGCGGTTTCCAAATTGGTTTGTCTTTGAGCATGCTAGCGCTTCTTGAAGTTGTTGAACTCTATAATGAAAACTAATAGTCAAAGATTTTTTGCAATGGGTTGAAGAATAAGGAAGAAATCATACAAGCAATTCAAGTGGTATAGTAGAGAATGTCTCTACAACAACTACAAACAGTCATATTGGACATACCCAATTGAATGCAAGCATAAATTTTGGCGAAAGATGGTACTACTAGATGATAGATAGTGTACCAAAAACATCCAAAATATTGTATGATTTTGAATTTCACATGTACATATTTGGTATGGTGATAAATTACTCTTCTCTAAAATTCCAACGCAACTTGCGATTTGGAAATGATTCGTTTTTGAGCATGATACGGCTTACTAAAGTTTCTGAGGAATTTGGTAGTGAAAACTGCCAAGGAGTAAAAATTTATAAATGAAGTAGACCTTATTGTACTATGGGGTCTAATAAAATTACAAATTGTCCATTGTGTAGTTCAAAGAATTTTGCATAATATAGAATAGAGTTGGCATTTTTTGTCTTGCTTAATTAGCATTTAATTTTTATGCAATCACAATCAAGTTTATCAAATTTTAGATTCAAAAAAACAAAACTTTGTTTTTAGTGAATTTTTTCATATAATTTTTATGGTTTTACATGATAATTCATTGAAAAACATTGGTGATGAATTTCTTAAATTCGATTGCAAACATCTAGACACACATCTTTCCTTCAACAAGTATCTCCAAAAAAAATTTGCAATTCCTTCTATAGAGATTTCAATATTAGGGTAACAATGTCCTAATTTTGGAAAATAGGTATCTTTTTATTGAAATTAAATTTTGTCAAAGTAATTGTACCGTCATGCTCATTTGTATAGAATTAATTACTATGAGAGTGTCAAATAGCAAAATCTAGTTAAAATATAAAGATATCCATTTTATACGACACTTCATATTGAACACTTCTTGGAGGGAATTGTGAATTTCTTTTGGAGATGTTTGTTGAAATAAAGATGTGCTTATAGATGTTCCCTACATATCTTTGCAAAAAAATTAAAAATATTCATCACCAATTATTTTCAATAAAATATTATGTAAAACCATAAAAAATTGACTTTAAAAATTCATCAAAAATGGAAATTTTCTTTTTTGAAACTGAAATTTGGTATGCTTGATTGGAATTGCATGAGAATTATGTATTAGTTAAACAAGACAAAAAAATTCCAATTCTTTTCTATGCTATGCAAAAACCTTTGAATGGTAGAAATAGGCAATTTATAAGATTATTATACCTGACTATACTATTGACAAGTGTCTTTTTTGAATACAAGACAATATTTAGTTGTACCCATAATACTATGTCTGAGATCATGTCTAAAAATAATGCATTAGTTCCGTTTGTGGATTCAATTTAAAACTTAGTCAGGAACAATAAAACTCATTTTTCACTTTAAACGCTTATATCTTGTGACCAATACGATCAAAGTTTCTGAACTTTCTTCAAACATTTCCATTATAGTCTAATGCAAGATCCTACAATTGAAGATGCAAAAAAAAAATTTAAAATTTTTATTGTTTGCATTGACAATGGCAGTTTCAAATGTTTTTTGATGGAAAGTTGGCCTTGGGACTATGGGGGTTAAGAGCTGAATATTTGGCACTTCAACAAATGAATACCTAGTACCAAAACAACTAGTATACTACAATATATAGTTGGGAAAAAAAATTGCTTAAAATGATATTTGTAAGAAAAAAATTAAAACTTTTTAAAAAAAAAAATTCTAACATCTCATACCACTATTCAAAAAATCAGACCAGATTGGGGAATAGTCCTGAAACAACCCTCCAATGCCCCGAAATGTCATCTAATGAACAAATTTTTCTGGACACAGTGCGGGACTAGATTGTTTGACTTTGAACCTTCTTAACTTCAATTTTTTGCACTACAAAGTTTTGAGCTTTAAACCTTTATGGTAGAGAATTGAGTTGAGAATCTAGGGGGAAATTAAATTAAAAAAAAATTAATTTTCATTCTTTAAGAAATTGATAAGTAGAAGTAGATACAAGATAGAAGAAAAAATTAAATTATTAATATTTCTAAAATGGAATTAAAATGCATTAATCCCAATGATGAGATTGTTCTAGCAAAAAAACAGAACCATGTGGAACTTTTTTTTTGAAAAATTGTAAAAATTGCATTTAGAAATGAATCCTACAAGTTGTTTTTTCAAGAAGATGCTCTAATTGCTTGAAAAACAAGATTGCCCATAACTTTATCATAACAAATCCAAATGGAATGAATCAAAGCTTTCCATATAGACAAAAATATAAACTATGAGGAAAAAAAGTTATAAATCAAATTTTTGAATTTTTTTCCTACTGCCCCCCCTCCCCCTTCTCCATTATTTTGAGCATAACTTTTGTTCGTGGGCACCAATTGAAAAAAAATCATATTCCCACGAAGCAAATCAATTTTTCTATCTTCCAAAAAAGTTTTGAAAAAATCAAGACAAAATTTCAGCCATTAGGTACTTGCCCAAAATTCCCATTTGTCCCCAAAAGGAACAATGGTCCTTTAGGGGTTAATAAAACATCCATGTATGCTTTCCATTTAAACACTACATAGTGAGTATTCCAATACTAATTTTTTTTTATAAGGGCGACTTGAAGACTAAGATTGTTTATATTACTAAGGAACATTGCCCAGTCATTGCACCCCTAGGAATAGTTCTATATTTTCCAACATGTCCTAGATAATTTGGGATCTTAGATTCCAATCATAAATTCAAACTTTCAAACTTTATCACTATTGGCAAATAATAAGTTTGTGTGTCTTTCTAGGGGTCACAAAATGACAATAAAGGGGTCACTTAGTTGTCATTGGCATGTATATGGATACCCTGCCTTATTCTTTGTGGGGTCTGTTATGTTATTGATCTCATCTCCGCAATGGAATCTAAACTAACACTTAATCCCGAAAGTCCCAATATTTCTATAGAGGACAAAATGGATTTTGGACAGGTTCCTATGACCTCATTTTTTAGTGAAATTTTTTAAAAAATCTCATAAGGTAGAAAAACTTGTTAGCTTTTCAGAAATCTCAAGTTTATTTCAATCAATGCATAGGAGCAAAAGTTATACCATGATAATGTCAAAACGAGTGTCAAAGTAGGGAAGACTTGGCAACCAAATAAAATACATAAAAATTTGAAATAAAAATTTGAAATATTTTTTTCTTATAGATTATATTTTTGCAACAATGGGAAGCTTTGATGCATTCCATTTAAATTAGTAAAGTAAAAGTCGTAGAGCTTCTTGTTTTGCAGGCAATCTGAGCATTTTCTTCAAAAAAAAATAAAAATTCTTTCACTTTGCATGCTAATATCTTTCAATCTCCGTGGTCTAACACTACCACATGATCTAAGAGAAGTGAAGTATAAAATACTATGGTTATATTCTGTAAAAAAATTGATTTCTTAGTTGAGCATAGCAGAAGTGGTGGTTTTGAGTGTTTTTTGACTAAAAAATGGCCTTGGGACTATAGGGGTTAAAAGATGGAGCCTATGTCCATGCGATAGAACTTCAAAATCTTGCACTCTATATGGTCTATTTGCAATGAAATTTGTAAGAAATCTTTTATCTTTACTTTTTAGAGATAAAATCACGTGCTTTTATAAATAATAAAAATTTCATATTTTTGTGTACTTTTAAAATTATTGTAGTTTTTGAAAAAGAAAAAATAAAGAAAATTCAAATCAAATACAAAAGAAACTTAAAATTAAAAAAAAATTCAATATAGATGTATATGATAATGCAAAACATCATGGTACAAACCAAATTTCCTTATCATTAGATTCTCAAATCAATAGGTATGGACAAATTTTAGAAAGAGGTTGGAGGGATTGAGGGGACATCTTTGTACAAAAATATCATTTACCAAAATTTCGTGAATTTGGTCATTATCTCCTAAAGGTCAAAGGCATTTTCTAACTCCAAAACCACGAAAAACTATCATTTTTGCTATGATCACTCTAGAAACCAAAAAAACTTTTTTTTTAAGTATCTAACTGCAGAATCTTGTACTTCACTTGTCTTGTATTATGTGGTAAAAATTTCATGAAGTTTGACCGTACGGATTAGAAGATATTAGCATTTAAAGTTGGAAAAATAATTTTTTTAAATTGTGGCCTGCAATTTTAGATGACTTTGACGGTCATTTGTAGTTTTTTTTGCACTACATACCACTGCGTTAAGTTTTTTGTGTTGAACATTTGAATTGAGAGTTGAGAAAATAAATTCAAAATGTCAAAACTTGATTTTCACATATAAAAAAATTGTTAAGTAGAAGTAGGTTCAAAATTGAATGAAACACTAAATTGTTAATAGCTCTTAGGTGGAATTTTGAAAATTGCATTCAAAAATGAATTCTAAAAGTTTTTTTTTTGAAGAAGATGCTAGATTGCCCGAAAAACAAGATTGTCTATAACTTTCTCATTCTGAATCCAAACATAATGAACCAAAGCTTCAAATATAGACAAAAACATGATCTTTAACCCCTAAAGTTTCATGACTATGTTCTCACCAAAATCGCTCCAAAACTGCCATTTCTAATACAACTACCAAATTTTTGGAAAAAAACAATTTTTGACACATGTAACCATAGGATCTTGTAGTATGATATTTTGAAGACATGTGGTAAAAATTTCAGAAAATTCCACCGTGTGGATCATAAGATATAAGCATTCAAAGTCTTGAAAACCATTTTTTCAATCCTGCGAAAAACCGGGCAGCTGCACTTTGCAAGCTCACTTTTCAATGATAAATTGTCGAAAAAGGTGGTGCTTCTTTGAATTCAGTTTCCTAAACAAGTTGTCTATATGCTTGAAAAATTTCACATCATTTGGAATTGTACAACATATAGGAAAAAAATAGTAAGTAGAAAGAAGTAGAAAATGATTCAAAATACTAAATTGTTAAAATTTTAATCATGGAATTCAAAAATACCAATTCCAACGTTTGTAATGTTGTAATAATCAATCTACATCCTAGGATTTTATTCTTTTCCAAAAATATTGAAAATTGAGTTAAATAAACGACTTTAAAGCTTTTTTTAGAGTAGAGAATCCATAACTGCCCGCAAACCAAAAACCCTCATAACTTTTGACTCATTGAGTGAAATGGAATGACTCAAAGCTTTTTGAGTATATATAAATGTAGAGAACCAATTTGAAAAAAAAAATCCGGAAAAAATGATTTTTTCTGATCTGCCCAAACTGCCCAGTTACAAAAAAAAGCAACATATTAGGTCACAACTTTTGACTCGTATTTCAAAATGTCATGAAACTTGGTACACATGAAGATATTCCTCGCCCCCACCTTCTATTAAAATTTCAGCCTCAAATATGGAAATCTCTAGTCACACGTACCTGCCCAAAATTTCTATACGGCCAAAAAACGCATGTTGGTCCTTTAGGGGTTAAGAAAAGAAAATTTAAAAGAAAATACAAATTTTTATAGTTTTTTTTTTTGCCCAAAGAGTTGTTTTTTTGGCTTCAAGCGACATAAGTTTTTCTCTCAGGCATTGATTGAAAAACAATTGTATTTTTAAAAAGCTAATGTGATTTCCTATCTTTTAAAAAAGTTTCAAAAAATCAGGCCAAAATTTTAGGTCACAATAGCTTGCCCAAAATTCTAAGTGTCCTCCGCAGGAACTTTGGGCCTTTAGGGGTTAAGGAAGATTGCCTTTTCTCATTAGGGGACATTTGAGGCCTCTAGAAGACTGCAAGTTATCCTGCATTCCCAGACTGCGGGAACGCAAAATAACTGCTGGCTAATGTGGCCAACATTGTGCCACATCATTTTTGAAAAAACACATTTATTTTTTAATTTTTTTTTAATTTTTTTTTTGCTTAAAATGAGATTTGGGGAAAAGAAAATTTGACAACCCGTACAGGCTATTCACAGAATCAGGACAGCATTGGAAATGAGCCTGAAACGGTCTTTTAGATGCCTCAAATGTCCTCTAGTGAGATTCAAGTATTACATTGGATGAATGAGAATTTAGTTGTACAAAACAGTGCCTTGAAGCCCTTTGTTCATTGTCCAAAATATGGACATCGGCGCGCTTCAGGGTTAATTATGCTTTGAAGATGTTTTGAAAACCTAATAGTTTGTTAGTGTAGAAACACCAAAAATCATCCTTATATCCATTCATGCACCATAGGTTTTCCCTCGAAGAGTCCCTAAACTTCCATTAACCCCTAAAGGACCAACATGTATTTTTTGGCAACATGGAAATTTTGGGCAGGTACGTGTGACTAGAAATTTGCATATTTTGGGCTGAAATTTTAACAAAAGGTGGGGACTAGGAATATCTTTCATATGCACAAAATTTCATGACATTTGGAAATATGAGTCAAAAGTTATCGCATGCATGTATTTTGTTTCTCAACTTGGGCAATCCGGGCAGATAAAAAAAAATCACTTTTTTCAAAAATAAGATTTGAAATTGGTTTATTAGATTTATGTATATGTGGAAAGCTTTGAATCATTCCATTTTTATCAATGAGTCAAAAGTTATGAGGAGTTTTAGTTTGTGGGCAGTTCCGGATTCTCTACTCTAAAATAACTTTGAAGTTGTTTATTTTACTCAATTTTCAATACTTTTTGAAAAAAATAAAATCATAGGATTTAGACTGTTTATGAAAACATCACAACCATTGGGATTGGCGTTTTTCAATTCCAAAATGAAATTCGCAACAATTTAGTATTTTGAATCATTCTCTACTTCTTTCTACTTACTATTTTTTTCCTATATGTTGTACAATTCTAAGTGATCTAAAAATTTTCAAGTATGTAGCCATCTTGCCTTGAAGAATGAATCCAAAGAAGCACAATCATTTTGGAAATTTTTTCATTATGATCTGACCTTGTGAAGTGCAGCTGCCCGTTTTTTTGAAGGGCCAAAAAGGGCCAAATTGTTTTTTTTGCCACTTCAAAAGCTAATATCTTGCAATCTACACGGTGGAAATTTCTGAAATTTTTTCCACATCTTCTTAAATCAGAGTACTACAAGATCCTATAGTTACATGTGTCCAAAAGTGATATTTTTCAAAAATTTGGTACTTGTACTAGAAATGGTAGTTTTGGAGCATTTTTGGTGAGAACATAGTCAAGGAACTTTAGGGATTAAAGTGTTTTTGAAAAGTGTCATGAAATTGCCCCCTTTTTTAATTGCAATTAGTTCATTGTTTTTTTTTTTCTGATTTTGGTTTTTGGTCCACCTATGTGACAGTTTCAGTGGTCTAAGGAACTGCCACTTCAAAAATTCATAGAAATTACATGCTATATTTGAAAAATCTATCTTTTTTTTTTTAATTCTTGATTTTCAATTTCTAATACTACAAAAATATTTTTTTTAGGAAAAGGTGCCTCCAACTATGCCAAATTTTCTTATTTTGACGATTTTGGGTGTTTCCATAGTAGATAGTTCAATTTTCCAATGGGATTGTATTGTATATTTTGTAGACTCCCATTCTACCAATCCAATTTCCTGACAATCGAGTCACACCATTTAAGAATAGACAAATAGACCAAAAAAATTTGCTTAGGCAACCTATTTGGATATACATTAAGGTAACTACACCTTAACCCCTAAAGTCCCAAGGCCACTTTTCTGTCAAAGATGACTCAAAATTGCTAGTTCTGCTGTGTTCATCTAAGAAAAGAAAAAGAATATTTTTTTAGAATCTAACCATAGGATCTTGTACTTAACTTATCTCAAATCATGTGGTATTAATTTCAGAAAGTTTGACTGTACACATTAGAAGATATTAGCATTCAAAGTTGGAAAAAACTGATTTTTTGAACTTTGGCTTGCAGTTTTAGATGACTTTAACCGCCATTTGTAAAAAAAACTGCACTACAGACTTTGAAGTTAATTTCTTTTGTGTTGAATATTTGAGTTGAGAATCTAGGAATTTAAAAAAAAAAAAAAAAAACTTGATTTTCATTCTTTAAAAAATTGTTAAGTAGACGTAGGTCCAAGATTGAAAGAAAAACTAAATTGCCAATAGCTCTAAGATGGGATTAAAACACTGTAGAGGTGAGATTGTTTTAGCAAGAAAATTTAACCTTGTCCAACAATTTTTTTGAAAAATTGTAAAAATTGCATTCAGATTTGAATCCTACAAATTATTTTTTCAAGAAGATGCTCTAATTGCTTGAAAAATAAGATTGTCCATAACTTTCATAAAAAAATCCAAATGGAATGAATCAGAGCTTCCCATATAGATAAAATAACAATCTATGAGAAAAAAAAATTTTAATTTTTTTGTATGAGAAGATTTTTGCCTGCCACATCAAAAAAAAGGACCTTTCGTGCCATAACTTTTGCTCCCAAGCACCAATCGGAATAAAAATTATATTTGCATAAAGCTAATGTGTTTTCCTATCTTCACAAAGAGTTAAAAAAAATGATGAATATTGAGGCTGTAGTAGCCTACCCAAAATCCATTTGTCCCTCGAGGGGACAATGGGACTTTAGGGGTTAAATCGCACAAATAAGGAGTTCAACATAGTTTCTATTATTACATTGAAACACTTTTTGAATCCACAAGACTCCACAAAATCCAATTTTTTCTTAGAATGTATTTTTTGGACACCGTGTGAATAAACTACGAATTTTCAAAGTACTGAAAATAAGTATTCCTAAAAGCAATCATAGAGTCTCATGAATAGTGAGAGTACATTTTAGGCAAGAATCTATAGTGTGCAATTTTTGGAAGTGTGCAATTTTAGGTGTAGTTACCCTACCTCATCCACAATAAGTTTTTTTTTTTTTTTTTCTGAAACACATGGACAATTTCCATTGCAAGGGAAACAGTACATCCACAGTAAGCTTTTGAAAACATTGATGATTTCATAATGCACCCATCATCCAGTGGGTGCTAGCTAGCCAGCCAGCCAGGGCTCCCAAGGATTGAAGGATTTTGAATTTTTAAAACACTGACTGCTGCCCAGTTATACGCACGAGAAGCCACATGGCTCGCAACGACGCCACAGACCTTTTCCGAGGCCGAACGTTTTTTTGCATTTTAAAATGCCACCCCCAAAGATCTGAAGGAGGGATTGGAGCCATCAATCATGGCCCCCTTCTCAATGCAAAGAAAAAGCTCCCAAGTCACATGGTCACTTGCTCACCTTAAAGGCACATGCTTGAAAGCAGGTTTTTTGGAAAACAATTGAGTACTTTGAAGCCGTTCCAACACAAGGGCAAGGCCAAGGCCAAGGCACACCTGAAGTGAAGCAAAGAGCATCTGCTGAACTCAACTGAATCGCAGCATTTGGGAGGCCGATGGGAGATGGGACAAGCTCCCTTCCGTAATCTGGGGAACAAGTTGAATATTTATGTGCGGAATGTGTGGAATGAACTAAAGTTTATTAGAGTATGTGAAGGAAGGGTCTTGGAATCTGATGCTACGTTCTTCTCGAGAATATCACGTAACATTTAATAGCCTTCATGCCCATTGCTCCATGTGTTCACTAGCTTAGCTACTGATGAAGTATTGCTGGGTGTGGAATATTTCAGACCATCCATTGTAGAGCCAAGGGAGTGATAGCTTATGCTACTGAATATTATGCAATGAACTTTTCTAAGACTAGTGAAGAAATGTTAATGTTGAATTGAATGATTATGGACGGATAAGGTATATATAGGAAAGAGGTTGGGTTAGCACCAAGTTGTAGAGTAGGATAGTAGCTTGATACCAAAGGCCCATATGGGGATTAGCTTAGTGCCTATACAAGCCTTTGGACATGAAGCCATGTAATACACACTTTAGCTCAATTCTCTAAGAACTCCTTTCAACAAGTGACATACTTGTTCTCATGACTTTTGGTCATTACAACAATGTTTATTAAATAATCCTTTTTAAATTCATTTTACAATAGAATAGAAATTAAAGAATAGTTCCAAAAAAGATTGGTCTATTTGTGAAGGTATGTAGACCGTACAAATGGTCAAAAATATATATATATATAGCTTCCCATTGTGCTTAATAGAGGGACAACTTTGCTCTATGTAGTCTTATTTTAGGTTAATAACTAAAACCTACTTAAATACTTGTATTTGATATTTGAGGCCCAAAACTACTTTAAAATACTTGTATTGTGACTTGTACATAGAGCAAGACCAAAATTGTAGTCCATATTTATTTTCTAACAATTCCAAATATAGATCCTTTAGTTAACTTGTTCAAGCACATCCTCCCAAAATTTAAGACTAAAAACCCCATCCATTGCAAGTTCAATGTGCTAAACTTCAAAAAATAGTTTTTTCTAGTTGTCATGAGACATGGCATCAGATGTGATACCATGTCAAATGAATGTAGTTTAACCCCTAAAGGTCAGAGACTATGTTTTCACCAAAAAGACTTCAAAACTGCCATTTCTAGTACAAGTACCAAATTTTAGAAAAAAACATTTTTGAACATATGTAACCATAGGATCTTGTATTAAAATTGTTTGAAAATATGTAGAAAAAGTTTCAGAATTTTCCACCTTGTAGATTGCAAGATATTAGCATTTGAATTGACAAAAACCCTTTGGGGGGCCCTGTGAAAAACCGGGCAGCTACACTTCACAAGGTCACATTTAAATGAAAAAATGTCCAAAATGGTGGTTTCTCCTTGGATTCAAATCAAGTTGGCTACATGCTTGAAAATTTTCAATTCATTTGGAATTGTTCAACATACAGGAAAAAAATAGGTTGTAGAAAGAAGTAGAGAATGATTCAAAACATAAAATTGTTAAGAATTTAATTATGGAATTGAAAAATGTCAATCCTGACAGTAGTAATGTTGCAATAAACAATATACATCCTATGCTTTTATTTTTTCCAAAAACTATTAAAAATTGAGTTAAATAAAGGACTTGAAAGTTTATTTTAGAATAGGGAATCCATAACTGCCCGCAAACTAGAACACCTCATAATTTTCATCTCATAAATCAAAATGGAATAATTCAAAGCTTTATACATATATATAAATCTAAAGAACCAATTTCAAATTTTTTTTTTTTTTAAAGTGATTTTTTAGAAAAAATTTGAGCTGCCCGCCGACCGTTCAAAATGACATATCATCCAATAACTTTTTAACTATGTAATCAAAAGTTTTGAAAATTGTTGGGCCTTAAAGCTACTCCTTAGACACACAATGTGTGAAATTTTCAAAAAAATATATTAAAATTTCCGTCCGTAATGAGCTGCCCAAAATCGCTATGTTGCCAAAAAACGCCGTTTGGTCCTTTAGGGCGGTTAAATTCTTAGGCTATGTTGAGACTTCACCTTAGGTGGCACTTCAAGGAGAAGTTAGCTTTTACGTTATATAAAATTATAGAATTTAACTTTTATTTTATATTGAAATACAAAAGTTAACTTTTGTTTATGTAGAGTTATAAAAGTTAACTTTTACTTTACTATATTCTTATCAACTAGGGTGGGGTATTTAAAGCTTTGTGGCTTGGATCTTCATTCCACCCTCTCCAAAAATCAAGTGAATATCCCTATTTTTGCACCTTGAGTGTTCTTTAATCCTTGCTCTCAAATGATAAAAACAATCAATATGGCATAATTAGGGATATTGACTTGACTTTGGGAAAGGGTGGAATGAAGATCCACATCCCTCCACACTACACATTTCATGAACTTGACCATGTATGTAGCTTCAAGCTTGAAGTTAAGTGTTGCTAAATATAAAAAGATTAACTAGTTCAAGTCAAAGTGAGTACCCAAATCAAAGATATTCATGCTCCGTAGAATGTTCTTTATCATTTGGGAGCAAGGATATGTAGAGTTATATTTTTTGGTATGAAATGGAATATACCAAACACCAAGCCTATTATGAATCCTATAAGTTATTTTTTTAAGAAGATGGGTAATGCACCCCAATAAGTTTCAAGACATTCCAACATTGTCAAGTACCCAAATGGACAACATCAACTATTTACGGCAAATTTTTAACAAATTTGAGGCATTGACTGAAGCCCCTACCGCATATAGCATCTAATCAAAGCCCCCCAAAGGAGTCTTTTCTCACTCCCACAATCATATGGACACTCCATGCAAGTCCAAATCTTTGAAAAATTCAATTCCATCATCTAGAATTTTTACGATTCTTTATTTTGAATATTGCAACTCTTATGAATGTAAATGATCTAAAAGTAGGGTGAAAAGGTTGCCCTAGTCAATTTGGGCCTTTTGAAGTCAATATCACAATCCATTTGTCATTTTGACATTTTCTCCAAAAGTTAGAAATAAATCCAATAACAAATTTGACCTATTTTAATAATTAGTGTCATTTCTAGAAAATTCCTAGGATTAAAGGAGAATCCTAAACCCTAGCAATGTTGATGGTTAGGATTTTCTAGTAGTGGCATATTATTTTGTGTTTGTTAATTTTACACGAGTTCCTTGCATGGAAATCCCAACTTGTTGAGAATTCTCTCAAGAGCCTTGCCATGCAAACTTGAGGTCCTTAATTGTCAAGTTTCTTTATTTGTTTCATAAGTATTGAATCATATTTCTAAACTAATGGCAAAGCTTTGACTTGCTTGATATATCTTATGTGTCTTCATTATTAAAGCCTTTGTGACGGCAAAGCTTTGAACTT
This sequence comes from Neckera pumila, assembly GCA_963969595.1. Lineage (NCBI taxonomy): Eukaryota > Viridiplantae > Streptophyta > Bryopsida > Hypnales > Neckeraceae > Neckera > Neckera pumila. The sequence goes on along the minus strand of OZ018415.1, from coordinate 2,650,140 downwards.
GGAATCAAAGAAACTTTTCTTTGTTGAAGCGCTTAAAAAGATTTTAGAAAATGGTTGATACAAGCAACTCAGCGTAAGCTTTAGTTAGCAACTCATTTCAAGGAAAACAAACAAAAATTGCAACTTCTAGGTCATTTTGGAGAAAGTCGCAAAAAACCTTGAAAGTTGCTAGAGTCGTTGGAAGTGTGCTAAATTTTGGTGTGAAAACTTCATACAACCTTATTTTTAAGGTGTCAAGAACCTTTAAAGCTATCCAAAAACAACAATATTGTCAAAAACTGACAAACTGCAAGAAAGTATTGAAGTTTTGAAGTCAAACGAGAATTTTGGAAGTTGGTTTGCGAACAGTTGCTGATGTTTATGTAGCACTGATAGAGCTTGGCAAAAGGTGAGAGATGAAGTTTTTAGGATAACGCAAGAAAATTGGTTGACTTTACATCATTAAAATTAAAAAATTACAAGAACAATTATTGTGGTAGTTTTAAAAGCTACTAAATTATTCATTGGGATAATTTTAGAAGCTCTCAAGGAAAATTTATGGTGGTATTTTTTAAAAATTATGAAAATAGTTTACCGTGGTAGATTTAGATATTGTGGATAAGAATCACAAATCATTAGGAAAAATTTCAGCCCTCCAGAAGGTCGCGAGTTTGGCACCCACCTGGTGCAATTATGGAAAAAAAACAAAAACAAAATTTATTTTTTAATATTTAAAAATTGGGTGCTGATGTGGCACTAGTAGTGCCATGTCAAATTTATATTTTTTTCAATATATTTTTTATTTTTTTAATATTTAAAAAAATATATATGCTTTTTTATTCATTCTGAAATTGCACCAAAGGGGTCCCGTAAATCAATTCTTTAGCGGCCTTCTGGAGGGCTGAAATTTTTTCTAATGTTATTCAATCAGAGTAAAAGAAAAGACCTTAGAATCTATAATAATTTAAAACCAAAGCCCCAAAAAATGTCAGTTTGGTCAAACGAGCTAGTAGAAATTGATGGATGAAGTTTTCTAGGGCAAATTAAAGTCTAAATCTCATCTGCCTATAATTTTTACTAAGAAAGTCCTAATACTAATTGCCTTGCTATTCTAAAAGTTCATTTAGTCCTCTACAATATAAAATATATAATAACATAAATTAACAAATCCGATTTTAAAGTCTAATGTAGATACCACAATATAAGAGCTCAAATCAATTTCTTAAAAGCTTTTCAAAAAGTAAACTCGAATTCAAATTGATATATGGAATACTTAGGGATTTCCAAAACTAGTTCACACTTCAAATTTGGATAAAAATTAAAGAAATTAGAATAAGATAAAGATTGTTTGTAAATATTTTTAGGAAATACAACATCATCACAATGTTAATAAACTCTCGGTAATCATGCACTAACCATTGGGCACCTTTTGGTCTAGGTGCAGTCTTCATATTATTTCTTCCAAAAAAATAAAATCTACATAAAATACTGCTAGGAAATTGTCCATTGAGATTAAATAATTAATGTATAGGTTTCAATAGTGTTATGAGAACCTGCATTTTGCAATTCAATTTTCATTTTTCATTGAAGTGACTCCAAACAATCAGTAGGCTTCTAATTCTTTAACCCCTAAAGGATCAAGTGTCCGTTCAACATACACAAGAAATCTTGGGTAGGTTCCTATAAAGTCATTTTTGATCGAATATTCATGAAATTTGGACACAATGTGCAAATACGAACTTCCTTGGTGAAAAACTAATTTATTTTTCCGATTCAATGCCCAGATCAGAAATTATGTTGCCTTGAACTTTTAGGGCAATTTGGACAATTTGGAAATGTTTTGGGAATCTTTTGCAAAAAAGATCATCAACTTTTGAAATTTGGCATGTATGTAACTAATAAAATGTGGCATACAATTGTCTAAAGAAAAATAAATATTATTTCTCAAATCACATTCTAAGAGGAGTCAAACTTTGTTAGCTAAGTTGAGGTGGTTTCAAGAAAAAACATTTTCTTCTAACTTCAAGGCCTATTATCTTGCAATCTATGAAGTCAAAATTCTTGAAAGTTTTTCCACATATTCCAAATGTTTGTCTCTAACTTTTTGCCGTTTAGATTTCAAATAAAAAATTTCTTCATTGCACAAGAAATCATAAAAAAATAACTAGTGTATTGCCAATTCACTTAACCTCCTTGTATTGCAGGGTGATTTAGTGTAAGCTAGACATCTCAATTGCCTCTACAAATTTTCATGAGTCAAACTAACATCATGCACTTATGAATGGTCAAAATCTTCCTTTTTGTGTAGAACAAAAATTTTACTCCAAGAGGGCCCGAAGTTTGCTGACCTTGTTTTGCAGGAATGAAAAAAAGTTTTTTTCCTCACTTCAAATGTTATAATCTTTCAATCCGCGAGGTCAAGTGGGCTGAAATTTTTCCACACGCTAGTAAAATATTTTACTTCAATTTTGTATGGATAAAGTTTCAAAAAAAGTTTCAGTTTTCATTTTTGAATAACATATCAAATATCTGCAGTTTTTTTGACAATGTCTCCCTGAACCCCATTCTTAGAATCATACAATCTTGCACTCAATTTTTCTCAAATTAGGTTGTAAAAGTTTCATGAAGTTTGACTATAAAAATTGGAAGATATTAGGATTCAAAGTTGGAAAAAATAAAAATTTTAATGCTTTTTCGTAATTTCAGAAGACTTTGATTGCTACTTGTGGAAATTCTTTGCATTACACACTTTGAATTTTAACTTTTTTATGTTAAATGATTGAGTTGAAAGTTTGAAGTTTTATTTTTATTTTAAATATTTTATTTTCATTCTTTAAAAAATTGTTAAGTAAAAGTAGGTCTAAAATCAAACAAAAAACTAAATTGTTAATAGCTCTAAGATAGAATTGAAATACAATAATTCCAATAGTGATTATTTTAGCAAACATATTTAACCTTGTCAAACAATGTTTTTCAAAAGAATTGAATAAAATAAAATAAAAAATGAATCCTATATGTTATTTTTTGAAGAAGATGCTTAGATTGCCTAAAGACAAGATTGTTTGTAACTTTCTCATCACTAGTCCAATAAGAATGAATCAAAGCTTCTTATGTAGACAAAAATATATTATTTTCGTAGACAAAAATAAAATTTTTTTTTTGGCTTTTTGTGATTTTTTTGTGTTCCCGCCGACCTCCATTTTCAGCTTCTTATGCTTTAACTTTTGCTCATGGGCACCAATTGAAATAAAATTACATTCCCAAGAAGCTTATGTATTTTTCTAGATTTACAGAAAGTTTCAAAAAAATTACAATGAACAGTGAGACCATATGAGCCTATCTAAAGTCACATTTTGGTCCTTGTACAACCAACGAGACTTTAGGAATTAAGAAAATAAAACATAACTATATGGATTGAAATATGTTCATGTCTACTAATAAAGGGGGTAAAAATTTGAAAGTGAATTGAAGTCTCTTAATCCTCTTTTTACATGCCAAATCTTAAAATGAAGTAATGAAAAAAATGCAAGAATAAAGAACATAACATAATCAACTTATGGCTTTTCAAGATTTATTTTTATAATTTTATTAAATGAATTTCCAATGTGATTTCTCTCCAAGAATCTATTGCAATTGAGGCTCATCTCTAAAAACCCTTACTGCTAGAATTCAAGATTTCCTAGGACACATGGTATGAAATCTTCCGTAGAATTTCTTTTTTTTCAAAATCAGATTTTTGGTCTTATGAATAGACTTTAAAGGATATTAATTTAAAATATATTTAAAATTATACTTGGATAAAAAAAAATTTACCTCAAAGTTTCGTTGACTCCAAATTGTGTTGCCTTAGACAATTAGGTTAATTTTCTTTGGGCTTGTAGGTAGATCAACCATCTCTGAAAATCTCATGATATTTAGTCCCAAATATAATTAGAAAGATGGAATAATGATTAAATTAGTAATAAAAAAACTCAAAATCTTGCTTTACTTTAGATTTGGTTATTACGGCACTAAAAAATTAGAAAAAATGTGGATGAAATCACCAAAAAATTCTCCCAAAATTACAAAACTTGGAAAACTTTGGACACAGTTAACTAATATAAGAAAATGTTTTGGATATGGATGTCCAAAAAATGGATGTTATTTTGACCGCCACTTGTAGTTTAACTCTAGAAGGACGCCGCAAACGCTAAGTATTCAATGGATGACCTTGTTAGAGAGGGTAGCCTCAGGCATTGTCCATCAATCTATTGGCAGCCAACTAAATTTGAATGAAAAATTTTATATTTAGTTTTCAAACATGAAATCATATGCCAACTACTTAGTAATCAAGTTTTCAAATTTTTGTGGATTTTTTTGAAATTTTTATAATTGTTTTAAATGAAAAAATTCATATCAAATACAAATTGTACTTGAAAAATGTGAGATTTTCACCATAGATGTAGTTTATAATATTATGGTATAAACCGGAAAGTTTTTTTTATCTCTATAAAATTAGAAAATGAACTAACCATAGGTGTTGGCCCATAGGTCATATTATTATAAAATGTTGAAATATGTGAATTTTTTTGAATTTTTTGAATTTTTTGAATTTGCAGAGAAATTGCAATTAATAAGCTTTATTTCATTAGTTGGACTCAAATTCAAAAAACATTATTTTTATAGATAAAATTCTCATCCAGAATTCATAACAATAAATGGTCAAAATACACTACACTGACTACAGGGGTCATCTATGGATTAAGTATCTTCTTCTTTAGAATAGTCAATAATGCCATCATGAGGGGATTTGCAATACTATTCACAAAAATGTACTCAAGCAACTTCCAAGAAAAAATTTTGAACGAAAAAATGTTTTTTTTGTTCAATCCTATCGTCAAAGGATAAATGTAAAAATTGCCCCCTATTTTGTGCCGCTTTAACTTTGGATTTCTTCATGTCTCCTAGCTAATTGGGGGCCTCTGATTGCAAATATGATTCCAGAATTTGCAAATTTAATCATATGTGGCAAACAAAAAATTCAAAACTTGGGGCAATACGGGCCGGCCCTCCCATGCAGCCCAGTCCAATTTTAACTCAACTGGTCAGGGTCAGTCAGGAGACATGAGTTAAGTAAAAGTTAAGTTAAGTTAAGTCAGTAGCCTTGACATAATGCATGCTTGCATGCCGGCATGCCATGCAGACCTATCTGAGGCCCAGGATGGACTTCCGAACTCTTATTATTATTCCCTTCCCCCAATTTAAGCACAAGCCCAAATGGTGCCATGTGGTGCAGTTCCAAATGGCAATAAAAAGACCCACCGACCCACTCCAAGATCCACCTGGTGGAGGAGGGAATAAACTCCAGAAGTTACTGTTCCATTATGGGGGTACAGCATGCACAACAGGGGGATGGAATTCAACAGCCCGGGCTTTATTAGGGAGGGAGGCACCTTTGTTGAGCCAGGAGGGCATCTTTCAATGCCAATTGACAACCTTTTTATAGTCTAGATACCCAATTTTGGGACTACGAAGAGTGAGGATCTTTTGGACTTTCTATTGGTTTTTGGGGGGGTTTTCTTTGTTTTCCTTGAAACACATGGACAATTGCCATCTTTCTATACATTTTAATTTCCTTCATTGTACACTTGATGATGACGATGCTCTCAACATATTCTCCAATATGTTTTTTTGCATCTCAGTGGTACCCTTATGATCCAAGGGGTTGTACTTTCAAAATGGGCCAAAATTGTCAAGAATTTGAGCAATTTATTTATTTTTTATTTTTTTCTTGAGATTGGATAGAATGTAATCATAGGATTTTGAAGTTCACAATGAGAGTGAGAACACCACATTGATTTTGAAGTTCACATTGAAAGTGAGCAAAAAACATTCAGATTGCTTGATCACACGGTTTAGGAGGTATTTAAGTTTGAAGTTTTATTTGGGCCAATGGAAATACAATGCAACGTACTTTGAAGGAACATATCTTTTGAGGATATTTTGAAATGATGTCCTTTTTGTGCTTAGTGAAAGATATGAGACTTGAAAATGTGCATGAAAAATTTCACAACATTCCAAGCATTTTTTTATTCATGCTAAAGCTTGCAATGCACAATGTCATTGAAATGAAAGTAATGTTTGTTAGAAAAAAGAATGGGACATTTGTCTTTTCTTGAATTCCTTGGATCTGCCCTTTTGAGTTGCGTAAGAATCACACTGGTTGGCTGACTTTCTAGTCCATGTCCAAACTAAATTCAAAAAAATGAGATGTGAACTATATTATATCACTTAACCTTGAAAAATTCTACAAGGTCGAGTTTGACTTAAATTTGATGGAACTACCTCTATTGGATTTATAACACAATCTGTTTTCTAGAAATAATTTTTATTTAAAAAAAAAATTCAAAACTTGAAAATGGATAGTTCAAAAAAGAGGGGCAACAACCAGAAAATGGTCACTAAGGTCATTAGCGGTTAAAAGACACTGCAAGCCCTATGGGCATTTTGAAAGTCAAAACTTGAATTTTCACATAGTTCTTGTTTTTAAATGTTTTTAAGCTTCACTAAGGAAATGTAGACCCAATAATCTACATTTTATTCTACTTTAATTTTTTTCAAAATTATTAAAAGTGGCATCTTAATAGCTCAAAATACACCACTTTTGAATTTTTTTCCTATCAAATTTCTCTTGGTTTGAGCTCAAGAAGTATTTTAATTACACTATAATGTTTGCCAATATTATTTTTATTTTTTTTAAATTTCCTACCATTTTTAGCATTTTTGTAATTGCTATGACAAAGAAATTTCTTGAAAAAATCATATAAAAGTTAATGTAATATTTTTAATTATGAAAAAATGAGATTAAATTTTAGACATATATTATTGCATGCCAAAATATCAAAAAATTTATATGCATATTTTAATGCATGTAGAAATCTAATGAAGTTTGACCAAGCTCGGGCATAAAATGTCCTCTTAGGGTTAATTTATTTCATTTGATTGGCTATGTCCTTTGAACAAAGACTACAACATCGACTTTGGTTTCTGAATTCTAGTTTTTCAATCCTATCTATAACCATGTTCATACTGCACAACACAATTAGGATTAGATTGGAGTCAAAATGTAGGTTCTAACTCATAAATAAGCTAATATTTTTGAATTTTTTCACTATTCACTATTTGTAAATTAATATTGTTGTTTACCTAGGACAAAGACTCTAAGTCGTGTTGTTTTTGTTTTATTGGTAGTAACACCTGCACCTTAATCCAAAAATGATGGATCCGTGACCACTGATTTCAAGGGCAATAGGGGGGTCAATCGTCCCTAGCCGTGAATTGACCCTTTAGTGCGGCCTGTCCAAGCCATTCCAGAGGGGCCAGGAAGGACTAACCCCTCTATTGCCCCAACCCGGGGTAAATGTAAAAATTGCCCCCTATTTGGGGCTGTGTAAAATTTGTTTCTCTTCACCTCCCTAGACTAATTTGGGGTCTCTAATTGCAAATATGAATTCAAAATTTGCAAATTTTTTCATAGATGGCAAATAAAGAGATTCCAGTGTTTTATCCAGGGGTAGAAAACGGGGCAATAGAGGGGTCAATCCTCCCTGGCCTTCAAGGGTGCTTGTAAAAAAACGCCCCTTATTTTGTGCCGTATTAAATCTATGTTTATCACCTTACCTACATTGAATAGGGATATTAGGTTGTCCAACACTAATTTCTTGACATTCTACACTATATCAAAATTAAAGATACTGTAAAAGGATGTCGTATGATGTAGGAAACATGTGTGCTACACGTTGGTATATTAATTTGTTGATTAGAGACTAGCTTGTGCCTCTGTCTGGACAAGCAATGACTCATGAGATAACATGAGGTAAGTTCTCTAGGTCAAGACAACCCAATTTCACTATTTAGTGTAGCTAATTTGAAGGCTCTGATCGCAAATATGAATTCAAAATTTCCAAATTTTATCATGTGTGACAAATAAAAAATTTCAGGGGTTTTCCTGATGGCCGAGTAAAGGAGTTGGTTCACCCTGGCCCATGGCAGGGAGAAAGGGGATCCAAACTCTATTACTAGTGTAGACCAGCGATCCCAGAACAGTTATAGGCTATTTAGCACAAATGCTATTATCGTGCAAAGTAGGAGCTATTTCCGCGAGCAGATTTTTTTCCAGTAAAAATAGGGACATAAACTTGGGAGGAAAAAGGAGTATTTTGACTCCCATTTTTTTTCCACTAGTGTACTGCTTACTACTATACAACAAAGTTGGAAGTGCACTCATGTCTAATTCTGGTCTTTTGTAGTTGTGTGAATTGCTAAGTGATGTAAAAAAACGTCATGGATTGGCAACCTTTGTGTCAAAGTGATGTGGAAGCTATTCATTGTGAAATTATGTGCAATAGGCATTTGTTTTTAGAGATTTTTGGAATGATGTGCCTACATGACAAAGTGTGGCACTAACAAGGGAGTTGAACCCTTCTTGCAAATGCAAGACTGCCCAAAATGCAGTGTTAGTGTTTTGCACACAGAAGAAACAAGCCACTTTAGTGCAAAACCGCAAATGGTTAGAATTTTCCAAAAAACAGTCACTCAGGCAACTGCAATCCCCAATTCGCCACAGCTTGTTACAGTCGCAGCAACTCCAAACTCCCGATTCTCCACTTCCAGCAACGCTCAGCAAAACAGAGTCCCGTGCAGCAGAAGATGACGTCAAGGAAACATGAGTGATTGAGCACCAAAGCTGGCTAAACCTTATGAAAACTAAGAGAATAATGAAATGGAATGTCTAGGATACTTATGAGAATAATGAGAATGGAATGTCTAGGATACTTAATAAAGGATACTACTAAGCTCCAGGTACTTCATAGATCCCCTTAGCGACCAACCTTGACAACATTTCTCCAAGAATTTATAGCTTTCTTATACGGAAAATCCTCAAAGAAAAAGTACCTTTGGCCAAACATACACACAACAAGGGACAAGTGCTTCCCCAATCTGTTTCTATGGCATGACTTCAAGAATTTCAAAGTGAAAAGCACCTTTCGTCCTCCACAAAGCCAAGTACCAAACAGCAGCCAATTTCAGCAAGCTTGAAATACTTAGAAATTAGCTTACAGAGGTGACGTGACTGTGATAGTTTCCTCTACAATTTGATGACCGGGTTCACATATAAGGGTGTGTCGCAAGTTGCCTTACAATTAGCCTGCATGGTAGCTTTAAACAAACCTTGTTGTAAGTCCAAAGCAGAAGCTGAAAGCATTAGAGAGGCAGTATGAGTCAGCCCGCCTTCAAAGAAAGACTGACCCTTATTCACAACTCTTGCATGACTGTAAAAACTCTTCAAAACCGCCAAGTGATGTGCAAAGCTAGCGTCAGCCCCTTCCTATCTCTAGTATTGAGGGTAAATAATGCCAAAGGCAGTGAGGAGTTCTTGCTAGGGAAAGCGGTGGTCTAATTCATTGGATAGAGACTGCGCAATGTCTGTAACCAACAGTGGAGTTGTTAGACATCATCAACAATAGAACAAGAAAAGAAATTGCAACCACAGAAAAGAAACCGCAACCACAGGGCAACCAAATAAACCACATGAACCACAATTGAAACGCATGAGCACTTCAGCAGAACCCGCACCTGCTTAAAGCCCCGCCTCAGGCGGAAAAAAAAATGGGAAGCCAAATAGAAGGCCCTAAAACGGAAAGGGCAAAATATAACTAGAAACAAATTCTTACCGACAAACTGAAACTTACGAGCATTTCAACAGAACCTGCATTTGCCTGAGGAAAAAAAATTGGAAGCCAAATAGAAGCCTCCAGAATTGAAGCAACTAAACAAAACCAAGAAAAAAATTCTTACTCGCAAATTGTCGCTTGATATTGTCCTATAGGCAATGGAAGTCCTGCTGGGTGATGAAGATATGCTCCCCAATTTGCTTGTTGTGGCAGCGTGCATACACTGTCATGAAAGACAGATCAAAGAACAAGTGGGAAATCCCCGAGTCGCCCGGGAGCTCCTTCCACCGTAAATGAAGGTCTGTGCACTGCAAGGAAATCAGATCGTTGTATCGGGAGAAGTCTTGCTTGCTATAAGCAATGGAACCGTCTATAAACAACCTTGCCAGCTCTTACTGGCAAACCTTTACAGCTTGAAGGAAATTACAAATGAAGATGTCTCGCACCTGGGATAGTTTGATCAAACAGTGAACTGAATTCTCCAGTGGTATGAAATAGGCCAAAGACAACAACACTTTGATGTCAAAGAGGACATCAAAATTATCAGCAACACCGGCAACTGATTTTAGCCTTGGCCCTCCTGTCATGTTGACCTCCATTTTCACAAGCAAGGTCAAATACTCCACCATAATTCTCTATCCAAGACTCTGCATGGAGATCCACCGAGTTTCAATGTTATGGAGCATCTTAGTCCCCTTAGTTTCCATAAGGTTAGTAAGCTTTTGTAACTTAGCATGCCTTTTAATACTACGACAAAAGTAAATATAAACCGATTGAAAAAGGCCCTCCAGCCTCAATACCACTGGACATTTGGAGAGGGTCTCCACTACCAAGTTTATGCGATGGCTCACACAACTAGCTTCCAATGTGAAGGGAGCCCACTTGTCCCGAATCTGGGTGGTAACACCTGTTCTAGGACCCTGGAAAGTACTAACACCATCCGCCCTAAAACAAACAAGCTTAGAAGCAATTTCTTTGTGCATTGGACCTCCCTCAATTATCCAGAAATGCACGATGACGTTAGTCAGGTAATCCGCAGTGTTGCCATCAGATATGCAAGACAAATGTAACAAATGTGGAATACGTTCCCAACTATCCATAGCATAGACATGAACACCGACCCAGCAAGTCTGGTCCACCGCAGTAACCTCATTGGTTGATTGAAATAAAGCTAGCTGACTACACAACAGTCTTTAACGCGGTTAGAATTGAAGCACGTAAGTGTTTGCTCATTTCCCACCTTGTGCTTTCCGACCAATGTTTTCTAGGCAGACTCTTCACTTTCAAGTGTCTAAGCAAGTGTTGTGCTTTCTCATATTCGCACATAGGACACCCATAAGAAAGAACTTAGAAAAGGATTGAGAATTGTACCCCTTTCCTCTTTAACTCATCCTCCAAACCAGCAGTGAGCTGATCGACTACAGTACACCCTTGTTTGCGGCTAGCCCAAAGTTTGCAAAGCTTGACATGCTTGCAATCAGCCTTGAAAAATATGTCACCCTTTTTGAGATGCGCTAGTGGCACTCCATCTTCCTGACACGTCCGCTTACCTTCGTGTTTTTCTAAATTGTCGAGCTTGGGGACCATGAGCTTCCTCCTTCCTGTGATCGATGTATAGCTCTGGCACACTACAGCAGTGAGATCACCACTGGAATCGAACTCACCCTCTACCCAAGGAAACTTGCAAGCCCAAACTTGTTGCCAACGATGCGTGATTGTGCTGAGGGCTATCTTCCTCCACTTGCGAGCATTACTGGCAGCGCCTTCTTCCTTCCTCTTCCCTGTCACCTCAAGCACCGCATTGGAAACCACCGGGGACGCCACAATATCTTCAGATGGCGGATCACGCCAACGTGATCGGGAGTGTGAATGCGATAAGAGCGTCTTAGAAACATGGGTAACGTCAACCTCCATCGGCATGCCACCAACCCCAGCGCTCGGATTTGCCAGCAAGTATTTACCTACGCCACTGGAATTGCGGCTAGAATTGAAGCATCAAACCCTGAAATTATCAGGGAGCTTAAATCGTGGCGGCATCAAAACCTGCACAACGAAAATCAAAGAAAACAATACCCACAACAAGAGTACCAGAGATCGCTCGGGAGTACAAGCGAAGCAGCAAGCAAGCAAGAGAACGAATAACAAGACAACTGCAAGCGCATGAAATATGAACAAAAGACAAAGCGATAGGCGACAGGGCAAGAAACTTTGGTTAAATCAAGCGATCAATGATGAACACTTTGCCCTCCAACGCCGCCTTTGCATTCAGAATTCTGCAATTGCCAACAGCTCCTTATAGCCATTAGAGAAAATTTCAGGCCTTTGAGGGCTATGGAGTAGCCCTCCGAGGTATCCTAAAATTTACTTTTTTTTTGCTCAAAAATTTATTTTTCCCCTATTTCCGCCCAGCTGAAACTGTAGCGGCAATGGCGCAGGAACCAAAATTTACGAGTAATTTTTTTTTTTAAAGCTTAAAATAAATAAATAAATAAAAATAATTGCAAAAAATTAATTGTTTCGGGCGAGCAGTCAGCTGGAGTGACAGACCAAGCTTTTTAATAGCTTGGTTTATCACTTCGGAGTAGCCCTCCGGAGGGCTGATATTTTTTCTAATGCCATTTACTCCTAGAAATTTCTCAGCCACTATTTCCCAATCGTAGTGAATGCAAGGGAGACAATGCGTTGAATTGCGCACCTCTAGGATTTTTACAACAGCCTGGAAGTAGAACGTCAGAAATCAAATTGGCAAAAGATGCCTATTTCAAAACGGAATCTCAATATGACACTCAAGGCGTGAAGGCACATATCTTGAACCCTAAGAAACTAAAGGAGGAGATGCAACAAGAGTCATGACGACAGCGAGCATCGAAGACAAACCCCAAAACCAATAAATGTGCACTTGCAAATCTTGAGAGAAAACAGTAGCAGAGAAGCTAATAAGCTGCAAAGAGGGGGAGGAGCACTGATGGAGGCCCCTTGCAAAAGGAGCGGCTTGGATGTGGCCGCCAGACTACATCTGGACGACCCAAGTCGCGATAGCGCTACATTCGGAATTCTGACCTAGCCAACGAGTGCTAAACCAATAGTGTATGAATGTCCGATTTTGCCAGCAAACCCATAATTTCGTTGATAGTTTGGCTCAAATCTAAAATTAAAAAAAAACATCTATTATAGGAATTTAGCAGCCCATTTTTTTTGGGTAGAACTCTGCCGCAAATTAGCCAGTTTTAAGATTGCTAGTGTGGACTATAGAGGCTTCACTCCCAAAGCAAGGAACAATCTAGCTGTAGACTGTATAGTATAAGCATCGCAATGGCAAAGGCAAGTTTTGGGTGGATCCCCAAAAAATATAGTACCTTCATGGGTGCGGCACTTCTTGACCCTTGTAGGGCATAAATTGGTCCTTTGTTGTGCCCTTCAAGCGCCTCTACACTCCTTAGAGAACCGAAATAATGGCAACAACTAAATCCAAAAGGACGAGAATTTTAGCTCATCCGCTACACTGCTCTATTGCACTTCACCTCAACTCCAGTGTTGTAATCAAATTTTGTGAAACAATTATGGTTTCAAATATTGTCGTCAGGAAGTGAAATAGCAAAAAAAAAGGGAAATGAGTTCAAAAAGGGGGTTCCAACTCACAAAGAACGTGACATTTGGATATCGTATGCAAAAGCTACGAAGGAACAAAGTTTGGTTCTAAAACAATTTCTTCCACATAATTACATAGTTGATTTTGGAGATTGGTACACATAGTGAATATGGCGTTTTAAGGTCAGTGGCGCATTTGGAGGTGCCCACCTTACATTAACCTCCATACTATCACATAACCTTGAAAGGACTCGAAAGTAATCTATAGACCATTTTTCGGTGGTTGTGGTATTCAAGATTTCAAAATGATATACATTTTTCAATTAGAAGGAAAATTTGAATTCATGAAAAAAGATAAGAAACAATTATTGAGGCTCTCACTTACAAACGGTCGTTTTGAAATGAAGAAAACTTGTGGGAAGTGTAACTTAAATGGAGAAATTTTTGTCATCATTAGATTAGATTGAGTGAAGAACATTGCATATGTTAATTATAAAACATACTAAAATCCCGATCTATACATTTAACCCCGGCCTTATGCAGGTTGGAACCTGACATATAGACACCATACAAATAGGATGCAATGAGAAATGCTTGAAAGAGTAAATCACTTTTAAGTTCCCTATTTGTATTAGGGACTAAAAACAAATATGAACACAACTTTTTTTGGTTGTATAACATAAAGAAAATAGTTGCATATGACATTAACTCCTAATAGACCAATATACGCTTTTTGGCTACATAGAAATTTTGGGCAGGTACGTGTGACTAGAGATCTCCATATTTCTGGCCCAAATTTTAATAGAAGGTGGGATCAAGGAATATCTTTCATATGCACCAAGTTCCATAACTTTTGGAATTACGAGTCAAAACTTATGGTCTAATATGTTACTTTTTTCTATAACTAAACAGTCTGAGGAGATCAGAAAAAACACTTTTTTCAAAAACAAAAATTTGAAATTGGTTTTCTAAAATCATATGTACGTGGAAAGCATCGAATTGTCCATTTTGATCAATGAGTCAAAAGTTATGAGGAGTTTTTGTTTGCGGGCAATTGTGGATTTCCTACTCTGAAATAAACTTTGAAATCCTTTATCTTAATCAATTTTCAATATTTTTTGGAAAAAATAAAACCTTAGGATGAATATTATTTATTACAACATTTCAACAATTGAGATTGACTTTTTTCAAATCCATAATTAAATTCTTAACAATTTAGTATTTTGAATCATTCTCTACTACTATCTACTTACTATTTTTTTCCTATATGTTGTATAATTTCAAATGATGTGAAAATTTTCAAGCATGTGGCCAACTTGTCTAGGAAAAAGAATTTAAAGAAGCACCATCATTTGGGATATTTTTTCATAGAAAAGTGAGCTTGTGAAGTGCAGCTGCCATGTTTTTCGCAGGGCTAAAAAAATGATTTTAATGAATTTGAATGCTTTATATCTTGCAATCCACGCAATGAAAACTTCTGAAATTTTTACCGCATGTTCTCAAGTCAGCTTACTACAAGATCCTACGGTTAGATATATGAAAAAGTTTTTTCTTGAAAATTTGGTACTTGTTCTAAAAATGGCAATTTTTGAGCATTTTCATTAAAAACCGTTTATATGATAGTCATGGAACTTTAGGGTTAAAGTGAAACTTCAATACTTTTCACTTTATATTATATCTGATCCATTTTGTTATATGTGTTTCAATCACTATTATTTAATTCAATGAAATTCAAAAAAATTATGGAATGTTTACATGTTTGTGTTTTAAAAAAGATATAATACTCTTCCTACAAAAAAGTCTTGTGGCTCTTACCCCTAAAATTGATTGGTTCAAAAACATTCATGCATTTGATTAAAAATTTTGAAACTCAATTTTATATACATAGTAAATTCCCTTGAAAAAATTATGATTCCTCAATTTGTGATGGCAATTTTTTGAGACATATGAGCGGACTTCCTTTTCATGCTGGAATCATAAACATATTTCATGAGCTTTCCACTACCTTATTTCATGATGCTTTTACTTACATGTGAATAGGAAAAACTACATTTTAGACCTTTTGCCTTGATGCCAAACAAAAAGCACCCAAAAGGTTCAAGTCTAATGTTTAACCCCTAAACTTCCATTGTCCCCTCAAGGAACAAAATGGATTTTAGGCAATCACATTAACCCCTAACGGACCAAACACCTTTTTTTTGGGCAACATAGCGATTTTAGGCAGCTCACTACAAACGGAGTTTTTATTTTTCTTCTTTGAAAATTTCACAAAACATGTGCCTGAGGAGTAGCTTTAAGGTCCAACAGTTTTCATAACTTTTGACTACACGGATAAAAAGTTATTGCATGACATGTAATTTTCCGCGTTCGGCGGGCAGCTCAGGCAGCTCAAAAAACTCCTTTAAAAATCACTTTTTTGAAAATGAAAAAGTTGGAAGTGATTCTAAGGAAACATTTAAGAGTGGAAAAGTTTGAATCACCCCATTTTGTTTAATGAGGTGAGAGTTATTAGGAATTTTAGTTTGTGGATAGGTATGGAGTCTCTGGATTCCAAACCTATCCACAAACTAAAATCCCTCATAATTCTCATCATGAAACAAAATGTAGTGATTCAAGCTCTTCCACTTCTAAATATTTCCTTAGAACCACTTCCAATTTTTCGTTTTTCAAAAAAGTGATTTTCAAAAAAGTTTTTTGAGCTGCCTGAGCTGCCCGCCAAGTAACAAAAATTACATATCATGCAATAATGTTTTAATCGTGTAGTCAAAAGTTGTGGAAATTGTTGGAACTTAAAGCTACTCCTTGGGCACATGTTTTGTGAAATTTTCAAAGAAAAAAAATAAAAACTCCGTTTGTAGTGAGCTGCCTAAAATCACTATGTTGCCAAGAAACATTGTTTGGTCCTTTAGGGGTTAACTTTTGGAGATATGATTTTTATTTCAATCGGTGCCTAGAAACAAAAGCTATACCATCTAAAGCCCAAAGTCTTCCAACAAATATTTCAAAAAGTAAAAGTAAAATTTTTAAATTTCATTTCTCATAGAAAATATTTTTGTCTACATGGAAAGATTTGGTTCATTCTATTTGGATTAATGACAAGAAAGTTATGGACAATCTTATTTTTCGGGCAATTTAAGCACCCTCTTGAAAAAATAACTTGTAGGATTCATTTTTTAATACAATTTTCACAACTTTTCAAAAAAACAAAGTTGCACTAGGTTTAATTGGCTTGCTAGACAATCTCACCATCGTGATTAGTGATTTTCAATTCCATCTTAGAGCTATTTACAATACAATTTGTCCTTCAATTTTAAACATACTTCTACCTAACATTTTCAAAGAAATCAATGAAAATCAAGCAAGTTTTTAAAAAAAAAAAATTCCTTGACTTTTAATTCAATTCTTCAACATAAAAAAATAGAATATCAAACTGTATAGTGCAACAACTTTAAGCAATGAAGATTCAAAGCCTTAAAAATCTTATCAGACAAAGTGCAAAAAAATTCAGATTTCTTCACTTCAAACACAAATATCTTGCAAGTCACCAAGTCAAAGTTTTTGAAATTTCTTCCACACATTCTTATACTAGTCTTGGTGCATGATCTTGCGGTTAGATATGCAAAACAAACAATTTCTAAACTAATTTGTACTTTGCAACAGAAATGATAGTTTTGAGTGGAATTTCATTATGATGGACAAGGTGCATGAAGGGAAGGTAATATGCATAAAGGTTATTAAATGTTATAGTCATTCCAACGTTTCATGAGCCTCCCCCCACAAATTTGGCAAACCAACAATTCCAATTCTTTTTTTGACAACAATTACACAATTCCATCCATGTAAAATTCCAAGTTTTTTGGAGTCTTAAGTTTTGATTGATTCTACATATGTAGAAGAATGCCTTAGATAAGGAAAGTTTTGAGAAGCCCCTCCACAAAGGGAAATGGAACTAAGAGATTACCCAATGTCATCTGAAATGACTAACCTTCCTAGAAAGGGACACCATTGGATCCAAAGACGCTTTTGGATGCCTCTATCTTACAGTGATATTGTTTAGGGACCTGTTCATAAGAGTATCTCCATCGGGGCACGCCACAGTGCCCTTGTCTAATATATGGCGTGCCTTGGCTGGTTTTTTAATCCAATAGTTGAAAAATTCTCAACTTGTCAACCCAGGCCACAACAAAAATTGCTTGCCACACTGCAAGTTACAGTGCCTTACTTTTTTGACTTGAAAACACAGTACTGGCACAAAGGGCAATGTTTTGTGATCTTTTTGAGGGAGGAATGGCAAAGCATTAATTTTGGTGTGCAGTCAGGCACAGCCCACCCAACCCGCAGCTACCATGACAAATGTGGGTTATCCAATGCACATCCCTTTTAACCCGTAAAGGCCCAAAGTCCCCTCAAGGGACACTTGAGATTTCAGGCAAGCTCTTGTGAACTGAATTTTGGCCTATTTTTTTGGAACTTTTTTTGAAGGTAGGGAATCACATTAGCTTTCTATAAATATAAATGTTTTTTCAATCGGTGCCCGGGAGCAAAAGTTATGCCACCCAAAGTCAAAAAAACAACTTGCCGGGCAAAAAAAAACCCTATAAAAAATTGTATTTAAAAAAAAAAAATTCTTCTCAAAGATAATATTTTTGTCTACAATTGAAGCTTTGATTCATTCTATTTGGACTCAGAATGAAAAAGTTATGGACAATCTTGATTTTTGGGCAATCTAGCATCTTCTTCAAAAAACAACTTATAGAATTCATTTTCAAATTTTTTCAAATTTCTTTTTTGGAAAAGGTTAAGTTTGCTAAGAACAATCCCGCCATTGGGATTATGGTGTTTTAATTCCACCTAAGAGCTATTAACAGTTTAGTGTTTTGTTCCATTTTGGACATACTTCTATTTAACAATTTTTTTATATGTGAAATCAAGTTTTGACATTCTAAAATTTTTTCTACAACTCTCAACTCAAATGTTCAATATAAAAAAATTTAACGCAATGGTGTGTAGTACAAAAAAAATCTACAATTGTCCGTCAAAATCATTTGAAATTGCAGGCCACAGTTCAAAAAAAATTCATTTTCTAGCTTCAAATGCTAATATCTTCCAATCCGTACTGTCAAACTTCATGAAATTTTTACCACATAATCTAAGACAAGTGAAGTACTAGATCCGACGGTTAGTTTCTATAAAAAAAAAATTTTGGCTTTTTGAGTGATCGCAGCAAAAATGGCAGTTTTCAATGGTTTTAGAGCCAGGAAATGCCTTGGGCCTGTAGGAGATAATTGCACCGGGTTCAATTCCGCCTCAAGAACGAGTTCTAGTGCACGAATGCAGATTGCCGGTGGGGGCCCAAAAAGAAAGCGGGGCGGAATTGTCAGTGGCGACACACCACAGACCATGTGGCGCGTCCGATTAAATAGCACCAAAGGAGATGCTCTAAGGCAGTCATAAATCACAGCTACACCCACGGACCTGCCTAGGTTGAATACTATTATAACTACACAAAATAGTGAAATTAGGTTGCCTTGTCAATTAGGTTGCCTTACCTGAGATAAATTACCTCATAGATCAATGCTTGTTCCACATGGAGGTGCATGCCACTTTCTGAACCAAACTTTGAACTAGTGCTCAAATCTATGCCATCCACATGGCTCTGAATTGAATGCAACATTGTACAAAAGTAGTGAATATTTCTATAGTGTGGACTCTCGAGAAATTAGTGTAGGGCAACCTAATTTCACTATTTTGTGTACTTATTAGTCCAGTGGAAAATTCCCACATAATTCAAAGGAGGAAGGGGGAATGATTGGGGTCTATCAGTCAACTGCTGCTTCCACCAGACACAAAAATTTGTGCCTAGGCTCTGGAGCCACATAACTTACTAGTAACTCGTTCCTGGCCATCAATATTGTTAAGGTAGGACCAACTCCGGGCAGTAACTTAAGTTCTCGGCCATGTTGTAGGACCAACTCCAGCATAGTCCAGTCAATTTTCGAAAGTTTTGGTCTGGCTGGTGCAAACAAGTTTGAGACCCAAAGGCAGATATGGACATTTAACTTATCATTAAGTTCAGTATGGGCTTCTCACTCAGTCTCCTGCCAACAGATGGAAACTAAAAGCAGGACTGATTTGTATCTTTCATTCTTTGGGAAAATTGACCATTGTCAACAAAAGTAGTGCCATGATTTCTTTCCCCAATTGCTACTGTACCTGCCTTGCCTTTTGCTTTTCAGATGCTGTGGGGATGATACGGTGTACTATTCACCATGGAAATATCTCAAGGGATTTTTTTAAGGGGGGATTTTTAATGTGTTTTTTTAATAAATAATTGTTTGAAGTTGAAAATGAGACAAGCAGCCCATCCCATCTCGCTCGTCCTCCCAGGGGCAAGTCCCCAGTTTTCCTCGGTATGGGTGTATGTTAAGGTCGGACCACCCATTTCCAACCAGGGACCAATTTCAACCGGTAGTGCCCCTATTTCCAATCAAGGCTTGTAATGTGTTTTTTATTCTTTTTTAAGTTTGGAACTACACTAAAAATGATATTTAGTGTAGTATGACATTTAGTGTTGTATCCCTCTACCAGCCACAACGCTAAATCTGAATTGTAGCGGATTTAGTGTTGTGTTGGACTTCAATGCGCCGCCTCCGCTCTTGTCGTCTCCTTCCCTGGCCTTTAACGTGTTCTAACACTAAATGTAAACCTTTTCAGATTTCAGATTTACCATAGAGCATATTTAGTGTTAGAAATTAGATTTAGTGTTACTTACTTATGATATTTAGTGTCAAGGTTCGTAATTAGTGTTGCCAACACTAAATATCATTTTTAGTGTAGTAAGATCATGACACATGTCCTAAAGTATGCAAAAAATAACAAGAAAGTAAATAGTAGGAAGCTAGTTCTTGAGTGATTGGAATTGGAAGACTCTAGTGATTGGGAATTCGTTCGGAACACTTTTTGGCTCCCAAAACTCACAGAAATTTCAGTTTTGTACTAAAAATTCTGAAAATTTCGCAATCTTAGTATTTTCTATCTTCCTACACGGGAAAAATCTCCATCGCATTCAATTGCTTGCCATCTGCGCCACAGGAGCTTAAGTGATTAGGTATAGGTGGTCCGACCTTAGTAACCCTGTGAGGAGGAGCTGGTACCCGCGGAAATCATCCTTTCTGATATGGTGGGAATCAATGGCTAAAAAAATGGAAAAGTACTCATTGGAAGTCGATCTATTGTAGAAGACCTTCCCTTTTCACAACAAAATTTAGAGGATGAATAGTTGCACTTCTGTCCCATACACAAGGATTCTCTATCATCCATCAGACACTTAGTGTCCGCGGCAACGTTACAGGGTTAAAAAGAGTCCTCTTATTTTGTGCTTGATTATACTATTTTCTACACCATTCCTAGCTAATTTGGGGCCTATTATGGAAATATGAATTCAAGATTTCCAAATTTTATGATGTGTGGCAATTAAATAGTTTCTATGTTTTCCTTAGAAATAAAATCAAGGTTGAGCGAGGGGGTCGGTTCACTTTGTCCATCTCATCCAACAAAGACGAATCTGTGTACTTATTAGTGTAGGTGATATTTTCTAAGGTTTCAATGCTATATATATTGCATTGAACAAATGGAGAATCCACTACATCAAAAGAAACTAGAATAGCCAAGCCTAACGGCTGGACAATGAAGAGATAACGAGCAATCGAATGATCAAATTGAAAGAACCACAAGGACTAATACAAAGTGAGAAAAAGGCTAAAAGAACGAGCAAGGCGGATGGCAGTCTCTATTCTACATGATCACTTCGTCTTTCTTGCTAGCCAAAACTGATGATTGAAGCCAGACCCTCTTAAACTTAGTCCAAATATCCCCTGTCAAGTAGTGGTTATTGGCAAGCTCCACCTTGCACTTTAATTTGCATTGCCCACCCTGAGTCTAACAATGCTTCCCATATGGCTTTGTGAGTTGCTTTGTGTGAATGTCTTACTGTTGTGGGAGATCCAAATAATCAATAGAGAGGATCCCTGAAGTAAAGACTAAACGATTTTGAGCTGAATAAAACTTTGAGGAAGCAGGGAACCAAAATACAATGCATAAAGCTAAGTCTCATATGCGGGCTTAAGGTTGGTTGGTCTCCATAAATATAATGGAGGATAAATTGAGCATAAGCCCATATCTCTTAGGCTCATAGGCAGTAGTAAAACTTGTGAATGGACGTCTTTGCAGTGTTAGGTGTGCAGCAATTACACCTACCATCAATGCCTGGGTTGATACAAACTCTCCAAGTCAATTCAATATTTTGGTTTAGGTCCCACAAAACTGTTAGTAAATTATCAGAGTAAGGAGTATTCTATGATTATCAAATACTTTAGCAAATGTACTTATGTTGTACTTGTAATTTCAGTAGTATTCAATAGTATACTAGATCACATACTTGGATTTTAACCACTAAAGGCCCATGGCCTTGTTTATGCCAAAAAACACTCAAAATTGCCATTTCTATAGCAAAGAGTAACAAAATTTGAAAATCATTTTTTTGCACATCTAACCATAGGAGTGCAAGAATTTAGGACTAACTAACTAGTGTGAGAATGTGTGGAAAAAATTTCAAAATTTTTGACCGCACAGATTGCAAGATATCTGCATTTGAAGTGAAAAAAACATGATTTTTAGCACATTGCGGGACTAGATTACTTGACTTTGAACCTTCTTAACTTTCATTTTTTGGGCTACAGAGTTTTGAGCTTTAACCCCTAAAGGACCGAGGTTTTTTTTTCAGAGGGATAGTGTCAAAAACCGTTGTTTTTTGGTAAGTTACTCAAAAGTGAAAACCTAAACTTTTTTTGAAACTTTAACCATAAAAATTTGAAGCAAAGTATTTTATTAGAGTGCAAAAAAACTTCAACCCATTTGACCATTTAAAAGATTTTCCAAAGATTCTCAATTTGCATGAGCTGATCTAAAAGTTCAAGGCAACATAACTTTTGATCCGGGCACCAGATCGGGGAAAAAATCAATTTTTTATCAAGGAAGCACCTATTTATACATTGTATCCGAATTTCATGCTCAAGCATCTGACCAAAAATGACTTCATAGGAATCTACCCGAGGTTTCTTGCGTACGTTGAACGGACACTTGGTCCTTTAAGGGTTAAGGTAGGAGGCTGTAAAGCAAGTATAAGAATGAACCCTATAACTGGCTGTGAAATGGATATTAGTTGGTTCTGAAATTGACCAATCTAATCCTTGAATGAATCAAGGAAAAAAGCATTAATAATTGCAACAGCTAATCATTCTCTTTGCTTTCCTCATCATACTACTAAAATCATAACTCTCTTTGTAATATCACAATTCAATTTTGAATAATATTATAGAAATTCAATTGCTTTTGTAATAGCCATAGGATACTTTCTACTATATATTATATATTATTTTCGTGAAATATTTGAAAATCAAATGGATACTTCTTAAAAAATTTCAAAGAAACTTTTCAGACAACAAAACTATAGATAAATTCCATGTCTTTTTAAAATGTGACATTAAAGAATAAGGAAGCACCAACCGCTAGCATTGCTTTACATATTCAAATGTGAAGATTCTACTTACATTATTCACTTTATTAATTTAATCTTATTGCAATGTTTTCATCTTTGCAAAGGTTATTTTGTAAAAAGTATGATATAAAGATTTTCTTTAATTACTTTATATTGCATTGTATAAATTTTTTCAAAGAATATTGTATAAAGATGTCAATATTTTCATTTAAAGATTATACATACTTTGTTTATCTACATTCTATCACATGAAAAATTGATGAAAGTAATATATTTAATGCACATCAAAGCACCAATCACTAGTTTTTACTTAAAACTGCAAGTGAACCGTTCATGAAAGACCCACGCTCACAAATGGAGACCTAAAACCCAATTTATTTGAAAATTAAGTAATTCAAAAATGCTCAAAAAAATACAAAACCACTTGGGTTAGACTCCTCATCAATTTATCTTTGCCTGAAAAATGAGCTAAAAATATTCCCAACCAGCAAAATACATAAAAAAAAAAAAGGCAGTCCAGCTCTTAGATGCTCTATTTCTGAGCTTCCTACCTTAAATCTTTGTGGTGGAGAATTGAGTTGCAAGTCTAGGGAAAAAATAAATTCAAAAATTTTTTTTTTCATACTTTAAAGAATTGTGAGGTAGAAATAGGTATGCAATAGAATAAAATCTAAACAATTAATATCTAAAATGAATTAAAATGCATGAATTCCAAAGGTGAGATTGTTCTAGCAAGCAAAATAAACCATGTGGACCTTTCTTTTATTTAAATTGTAAAGATTCTATTCAAAATGAATTCTACAAGTTATTTTTCACAAAGATGCTCTAATTGCCCAAAAAACAAGATTGTCCATAACTTTCTCATAACAAATCCAAATGGAATGAATCACAGCTTTCCATGTAGAAAAAAATATTATCTATGAAAAAAAATTTAATTCAAATATTTAAATTTGTTTTTGCTGCCCTTTTTCTCTCCCTCTTCCCCCCTCTCCACTATTTTCAATATAACTTTTGTTCTTGGATACCAATTGAAAAAAATTATATTTCTACTAAGTTAATCAATTTTTCTATCTTCAAAAAGAGTTTCAAAAAATCAAGATAAAAATGAGACTTTAGATACCTACCCTAAATCCCAATTGTCTTCCAAAGAGACAAATGGGCCTTTAGGGATTAACAACAAATACTAACAATTAGAATAGTTTAGAATTCACTTGGATCATGAGCAAAACTTCAATTAAGGTGGATATACCTAAAACCATCAAAAGCAAGTTAGCATAGTTGGAGGCACCTTTTTCTAGAAAAAAATATTTTAGTAGTATTAGCAATTGAATTTTATTTTATTTTCTTAAACTATAATTTTTGGATAAAGCATCTAATTTCTATGAATTTTCAAAGTGTAACTCCCTAAGCAGCAGTTTAGAAAAATTGCTAGTCAATCAATTGCATTTAGAGATAGAGATAATTTAATGATATTTTGGGGGGACCGACTTCAATAAGGGAAGTGTATTATGCACGAGAGGGGATAGGGACGGTATTGGACGTTTCACCTTAGACTACATGCAAAACAATATCTCATTTCAAAACAATACCTCATTTCAGCTAATCCTTTAGCTTTTTCTGTCTCTTGCTAAGGGTCCTTCAAAAATCTGGTTGAAGGTATCAATTCTAAATTTTTTGTAGAATCTTTTTGTTAGTTTGGTAGCAATACTACAAATTTCAATGATTTCCAATATTTTTTTTTATAAAATACTGCTAAGTAATTGCATATTCCTCCTTAAAATTTTCAATATGCTTGTAGCTGGACCAAAACAGAAATCCAACAATATTTAGCCCAATTAGAATGTCTACTTGGGACATAAGCTAAATTGCTTGTGGGGACAACTTTACCTTTCGACTTAAGTTTCAATACTTCCACTAGTAAAAATGTTAGAGGCATAAGCCAAAGAAAAGACTCACAACAAAATCCATAAAAAAAACTAGCCCCATCCAATGCAATTCCTTTTCTACCAACAATAACCCTCAAAGGACATTGCATATACTAAATGTCCAATGGATGATAGAGACAAAGAATCCTTTCATGTAGGACAGAAATGCAAATGTTCATCCTAGGAATTTTATATAAAAGGGTAGGTCTTACCTATGAATGTGACCTCCAATGAATGCTCCTAGTTTGCTATAAGCAAAAGATTCATATGGTACCCATAGGTTGATTTTCTACAGTAACCAGACCTTCTCTACGGAGCTAACTTACACTTAATTCTAAAAAGATGTCATGGACATTAAGTGTGTGATGGATGACAAAGAATCTTTTTATGTAGGATAGAGGTGCAAGATATTCTTCTTTAGAATTTGGTGTGAAAAAAGGAGGTCTTATACAATAGTTTGACCTCCAATGAGTACTCTTAGTTTTTGTTTTTTCACCCCTAAAGCCTAAAGGAGTTTACACAAAATACAAATGTGTTATAAGATATAAGTTCTAAAACTTTTTTGAAGTTTGCATCAAAGATGATAATGTAAAGCACAAAAAGAAAAAGTATCCGGATGGTCAAAATTATAAAATTATTTTTAGATTCCCTTCAAATGAATTTTGATAATATAACTTCAAAAATTCACCAAAATATAAATCAATCTTTAGCATTTTATTTTTAATTTTTTGATTGGTCAAAATTGCGGTTTCTATTGATTTGTGAAAAAATGCATAAGATGTAGTAATGAGAACACCAACACATTCTCCAAATAGTAAAATTTTCAACACTAAGCATTTCTAAATACTTTGTGCTTTTTCTCTTATAATTTTTGTTTGACCACAACTTGAATTTTGAATATAAATATTGAAAAACAACCCAATCTTTTATTTTATTTTCTATTTTTTAATTTGAAAAAAAGTTTTTTTCTACCCAAATTTTTTGTTCAAAGTTGGGCAGCGACTTAGGAATTAAAGCAAATGATTTACATAGTATCCAAAAGGCTAATTTCCACGGTGACCAGGCCATCCTTGTGGGCTTGAGGTATCCAAGGAGCTGCACATTCTCCCTAATTTTGCATTTTTTTGCTCCTATTTTGTCTCTTATTTTGGCTCCACTTTTGTCTATCAGTGGGATTGCAACATTGTTTTGTGGAGAAGGATGTATATTTTTTTTTGGAAACATACAGCCTTCAAGGGTCACAGCTCGACTGACACGACACAACCAAGGCTTATGGGAATTACACACTTTGGATATCCACGTCAGGAAGAAGTGGAGGGACAAACAACAACTCCTCGTGCGCCAGCATGAAGAGCCCCCATGCAAGCAATATCAGCATGGGGAGTTGAACCGGAAAATTCATGGATTCCATCGGAAGTCCTATCACTTGGCCATCACCCGGGGTTGTTTAACCCTTAAAGGACCAAACACCGTTTTTTTGGCAACATAGCGATTTGGGGTAGCTCACTACGAACGGAGTTTTTATTTTTTTTCTTTGGAAATTTCACACAACATGTGTCCGAGGCGTAGTTTTAAGGTCCAACATTTTCATAACTTTTGATTACACGGTTAAAAAGTTATTGCATAATATGTAGTTTTTGTTACTCAGGGCAGCTCAAAAACTTTTTTTTAAATCACTTTTTTGAAAAATGAAAAATTGAAATTGGTTGTTAAGATTAATTTTAGACATGGAAAAGTTTGAGTCACTCCATTTTGATTAATGAGATGACAGTTTGTGGGTAGGTTTGGAATCCAGAGATGGCTAAGTTTCGCTCGGTTTCTACTTATTTTTTCATGCCCTCAGTGTCCTGTAAATTCAAACAAAATCTTCCCAAAATGAATATTTGGTTCAAAACCTTGAACCCGTTTTGAGGTCGCTGGTCCTGCGGAAATCCCTGACTCCTTGAGCCTGGATTTTGGACCGAGTACCTGTGACACTAAATAATAGGCCAGTTAGCCCCTGTTGCATGCAAGTCCCCCACCCTCCTGTTCTCCACCACCCAAATGATCCCCTGCAAGAAAAGCCACTAAAGTCGATGGGGTCCAGCCTTCCTTTTGGATCTGGCTTGTCCAAGTCAAACTATTCTGTCATCAGCGTATCAGGGACTGGCGTTCCAACACTCTAAGTTAAGTTATAACTTACCCACAGGAGTGGGAGTGATCTAGGGTTTCGTTCAGTTTGGCAACACCAATCAATAAGCTTATTATTTGGTACATGCCTGCAGGATGAACTGAGCTGAGGCTGGGGGGACCAACTGCCTCAAACAGGCCAGGCAGGCCAGGCAGTTGGGTGATAGTTAGGGCCGCTTTACACCAAGAAGCCGGGCCAATTCTCCTTCAAGCCAATTGCACAAAATTTCAGCCCCTTTTGGGCTGGAGGCCGGCCTCAACTTCCCATTAGAATAAGATTATAATGGGGGCCAATTTTCCCATATGTAAAGGCCTTAAGGCCAAGAAGCCGGGCCGATTCAATAAAACCTACAAAAGAAAGAGAGAGGGGTTGAAATTTTCAGGGCCACTTTACACCTAGAGGCCGGTCCTAATCCCCATGAGGCCAATTGCACAAAATCCAACAGTAATGATTAGTTGAAAAAAATAATTGAAATCTAACATTGGCCCCAAGGCCAAGAATTGGCCTCCCATTTTTGGTGCACCCAATTTAGCAAGCTCGGGCCATGTTAGATCATGTCTTTTTTGAATAAAAAATTCAATTCACCAAATTGGCCCAGCCTCTTGGTGTAAAGGGGTTGGGGTTGATTTGAACCTTTTGTCCAATCAAAAGTCAGGATTCTTGACCTCTGACATAGGAAATTGGCCCGGCCTCTTGGTGTAAAGCGGCCCTTAGAAGCAAAGGTTACCATTTTCTTCCCATGTAAAATTCTCTCACTGAGAATGTAAATTGATAAGTGGATATTGTACACTAGTATACATATATATGTATATATATATATATATATATGTCAGTCATGTACAGAGATTTTTTGTAAATTAGGAGAATTTCTAACCCCTCACTGTCTGAGGGGACAAAATCGGTCTGCTGTACCTCAAACAAGGGCTTGCTCCTGGCCTCCTGGGTATTTTATGGTTTGCTAGTGTCTGAAAATGTAAAAATGTTGCCAGGGCTCTGCCTTGGGTTCCATGTACTGTTTCCGCCTTTCAATGGAAGTTGTCCATGTGTTTCAAAAAAAAAGAAAAAAGAAAAGGGGGGCTTGCTGCTGTTTTGTAAATGTGTGGATTGCTTTGCAATGGATCCCCATTTGTTTCAAAAAACAAAACAAAACAAAACAAGGGCTTGCCTGCGGTTTCAGATACCAAATTGCAGAAGACTGAGTGCTGAAAATGTGAAATCTCAATGGGAAGGCAGGTGCTTCAGTGCATTGTGCATATAGGTGAGATATCCATATTGTAGTTCACGGTAGATTCATGTGACAGGCCGGGAAAAATGAGCAATCTCAACTCGCTCCTCCTGGCCCTCAGGCCTCGACTCTAGGCTGTGGGGTTAAAATCAAGATTTGAAGCTGATTAAGGTAGGAGGTTCATAAATCGCTCATCTAAGAGCTGAAGCTGAATTTTGGGGAGGTAAAACTTCTTAAAATATTTTTCAATAAATTTTCTTTGAAAGGCAAGAGTAATTGGCATCTAACCCAAGTTGTTTCATATTTTTTGAAGCTTTGTAGAATTAGTTATGAATTTCTGAAGTTGCAGGAAAATGCATTTTTGTGGGCTCTAAAACCGACCACCTCCTCAAATGCACACCACTTGTACATTGGAAAGTGCAAAATGTACCTCTAGAGCCTGATTGGTTTTAAAACCCGCTCCATTTTAGAACCTCCTTCCTTAGTGTCCGCGGTAGCGTTACAGGGTTAAAATTATCATCTGGAGTGCCTGGGTGCATCCTTGGAGCATCTTCAAGAAGGCTCAAATCTATCCACAGGAGGCTTCATTAGTTTCCAAATAGTTATGTGTCATGTTTCCGTTCAAGTTGAAGACATTATCACAATGGTTTTAGTTCATATTGGTAATGCTTGCAAAGGTCTACTACATGATCAAATTGGAGGAAGATTGGTTTCAGGTAGATCTACCTCATTGATCTGAATGCCTAGATTCATCAATGACTAATGGATTCATGATTCCATAATAAAAAAAATAAAAAATGAGATCCTTATATTCTTTCCATTTCAAGAACTTTCATTTTATTTTTATAAATATTCAAATAACTTTGTTACGATTTACTCTTTTTGGTTGAATTTGATGTGGATACTAGACATTTTGTTTCATAGAAAAAAAGAAAAAATATCACAAATTGAAACTATGAAGGAACTCCCTTGCCAATGCAATTTTTTCTTTCTTTCAAAAATTCTCCTGACATTTTTTTGTGCACAAAGAACCAACGTAGCGTAAAGTAACCTTGTTACAACCCGCACGTAATATGTGGTGCAACTTTTTATTATTTTAGACCTCACAAATATGCTCACAGCAGTAGATTCTTAGACCATATAAGGCATCCTCTAATAGGTCCTTTTTAAATTAAACTGTCAGCAACCTTCAAACTTGAGGTACCTTGTTTTAGGAAAGGCCCTCGATTAGGAGCATTACTTACCCTATACTAAGTTGTATAGTTGGGTCCAATAATCTTATAAATTTTTGGATCTCAATGGTTTTAGTTGATATTAGGAGAACTTCGAGAGTCCTATGTTACATAGTTACTAAAAAATGAACGGAATTTTGAATTGTAAATTGCGTCGGAATCACATTGAAGTGTACTTTATCATCATTACAAATGAATATATGTAATTGAAAATCATACAAAGAATTTGATGTTTCGTATATACTATCTACCATCTAGTGTTGCCACCATTTGCTAAAA
Organism: Neckera pumila; assembly: GCA_963969595.1. Taxonomy (NCBI): domain Eukaryota; kingdom Viridiplantae; phylum Streptophyta; class Bryopsida; order Hypnales; family Neckeraceae; genus Neckera; species Neckera pumila. Next base: position 2,620,473 of record OZ018415.1, on the reverse strand, counting down.
TTACAACTTGAATTTTATGGTACATATTAGAAATAAGTCTTCACAATTGCTTTAGAGATACTTGATCCAATATCACTTGAATTGCTTGTATCATTTCTTGCTTGTTTGTCACCCTATTGCATCAAATCTTTGACTATCTTTCTAAGTCTCTCTACGAAATGGTAGAGAATGTACAGAAGAAATCCAAATTACTATATGATTATGAACTATTCATCTTGCACTTATTGTGAAGTTGAAGTGTACCTCATTACAATTCCTAGGCAATTTGCAGTTTCAAATCTGTTCATTTTTCTAGCATTAAAAAGCATTTTGAAGTTTATGGAGTTTTTTGTTGAATCTGCACGTTTGGGAAGAAAAATTTGTAAGTTAACTTGACCCTATTGTACAACAAGAAATGATACAAAAATTCAAGGAGTATGGATCAAATATCTCCATAGCAATTGCAAAAGTTCATTTCAGACATGCCCAATTGAATGCAAGCTGTAATTTTGGCAAAAGGTGGTAGCACTAGACAATAGATCCAAATTGTGTATAGGAAGATCCAAATTGTTGTATGATTTTGAATTTTACAAGTATATATTTGTTATGATGCTCAAGTACTCTTTACTACAATACCAATGCAATTTGTAGTTATGAAATTTGTCCATTTTTTGAGCATGCTAATGTAGAGCTTCCACCTACAAAAAATTTGTTGAAATTTGATTGTGAAGAAAATTTAGAAGATAATTGGACCACACTATACAACTGTGTCTAGAGCTAAAAAAAATTGCACATGATCAGGGTACAATTGCATTGGCATAGTTAGCAAAGTTAGTCAAAGTAGGAGGTCCAAAAACAAATAGCCATTTTAAGATTTTTGAAATTAATTTGAGGAGGTTAGACTTCTTATAATTTTCCTAGTATATCTTCCTTAAAAGAAAAAAGGAATCTTGACATCTAACCCAAGTCATTTCATGTTTTTTGGAGTTTTTTGGAATTTGCTATGAATCCCCTAAAATCGACCACCTCTTGAATGTACACTATTTGTACATTGCTGAAACAATGATAAAAAGAAGAAGTACAAATAGTGCACAGCTTAGGAGAGGGACGCTTTTAGAGCCCAGAGCCCTTTATGGGCAGTAAAAGTGCATGAAGGGAGCCCTGGTCAAGAACTCGCTCTCGCCTCTAAAGTCACTCGTTTCTAGAAGAAAAAAAAAGTCCCTCAAAACTTCGCTGTTTGTTCTGGTTCTAAAAATTTCTGGAATAAACTCCCGTATAAATAAATTTTGGAAAAAAATAAAATAAAAAAGTCCCTCAAAACTTCGCTGTTTGTTCTGGTTCTAAAAATTTCTGGAATAAACTCCGGTACAAATAAATTTTGGAAAAAAAAAAAATCCCTCAAAATACCACCGACCCTGCTCCATCCACATGTCATTGCTGAATGCCAAAGTGTTTCTGTCCAGCCACGTACACCCGAGTCTCCATCCGAGACGAGGGACACCACATGATCCCAATAGACAATAGACCCTGTTGTCAGGGAACACAGACGCAAAATCCATCAAGCAGTGTGAGGAGATTGATAGAGGATTGATGCAAGGGTATATTCATAACAGTGATTTGTTCTGCAAAATTTAGGGGTACTATTCAGCAATTTTTTCGCTGAAAAGCAAGTTTTTTTTTTCAGGGAATATTTTGGCGATATGTTCCTGCTTTTGTAGTGGATGAAATTGTAAAATACTATAAAATGTTGGGACCATATCGCTCTAGTTTGGATGAATGTACATTCTTTTGAAGGAAAAAATTAAATTCCATCCATAAATTCTAGGTTTCATCTATTTCATGGATGTAAATAGCTTCCTGATAACAATGAAGATCACTTTTGGCACTGCTTGGAGAAAATGGAAAAAAGAAACTGGTGCTATTTTGCTCGAGAGTGCAAGTTCCTACAGCTTGATAAAAGAAATGGAAGTGAGGGTTTATTCAATAGAGTATTCCCGAAGCATTGTCATTGAGTATATTAGTAGTTGTGCAAGGAATTTCCACAGCTTGATGTAAGATAGAACAACCCAATGTTGTCAATTACCCAATTTTGACATCTACTAGACTCTCTCATTTAGCTTACTACAATTTTATTAGCAACCTTTCAATTAGCATCATGACAATTGATGCACTTGGGAAGGGACATGCCTGTTAGTTGGCGTGTGGTTTAGCATGGGTTATTTGTGCTTTACCAATTTCGTCCCAACAAACTTTGGAATTGAAAATCACAGAAAATTTCATTTCTTGGCAGAATGGCTTCTCCAAGGTAACTAGACAACAAACTTGCTTGGAAATAGACAAGTTGACCTTCCGTGCAAAATTGTAAGGATACGTGCATTCATAACATTATTCAACCTTGTTTTGGAGTTACCATTTTAGTGACAACTTCTTAGAGCTTGAAAAAGAATTGCAAAGGTGTATTTATAGTATAGTGGCCTACCAAAAAGATATGTGATTTTGCCCTCAATTTTGAAATGAAGTGTCTCTTCATTGTAATTAGGTTTTTGCAAAGGAATTGTACCATCACACTCACATGTACGAAGTTAATTATAGCAAGAAGGAAAAATGAAAAAATCTAATTACAATAATGAGATGTATTTTCAATCCAAGGGCAAAATCACTCCAAAATGGAAATCTGTCTAAAGGGAATTGTGAATTTTTTGGAGATGCTTGTTGAGGAATGATGTGTGTTTGGAGGTTTCCTACATATCTCCGTAATCAAATTTAAAAAATTCATCACCAATGGTTTTCAATGAATTTTCATGTAAAACCATGAAAATTAAATTAAAATAATCACCAAATATAGAATTTTGTTTTTTTGAAACTGAAATTTAGTATACTTGATTGGGATTGCATAAGATATCAATGTTGATTGTGGAAAAAAAATGTCAACTCTATTTTACATTATGCAAGAAAACTGAATGGTCCAAACTGCCATCACTTATCTTTTGGATAGGCCACTGTACAACCAGGTCCAACTCATTTATGATTTTTCAGTCAATTTTCACTAGAAAGTTCAACAACTTTAGAAAGCTCTAGTGTGCTAAAAAATAAATTGATTTTGAAACCGCAAATTGCATTGGAATTGCAAGGAAGTGCACTTCAACTTCATAATAAGTGAACAATGAATATTTATAAATCATACAACAACTTGGATTCCTTTTATATGCTATCTACCATTTCATAGAGATTCTTTGGAAGATAATCAAAGATTTTTTGCATTTGGAGGAAAAACAAACAAGAATTCAAGTGGTATGAGATTAAATATCTCTAAAGCAATTGTGAAGGTTCATTTCTTATATGTACCACTGAATACAAGTTGTAATTTTCACAAATGTTCGCAAAACTAGATAGTACATAGTATATAGAAATCATCAAACTCTTTGTATGATTTTCAATTACATAGTGAGTGTTTGTAATGATGATAAAGTATTAAGAATTGGGAAGAGGTTTGCATTGCATAATTCAGAGTTGTTACAGAGTACCTTACCTTGATCTCCTCAAAATATAGGGACTCCTTTTTGAGGCAAAGAAATTGGTGGGTATTGTGATCTTACAACCGACCAATTTGACCCATTTACAATTTTTTGTACAATGTGCAATATAATTGGTATATTTTGGGGAGCATAATTTTCACGCAATCCCAATGAGGCATACAAAATTTCACTTTCAAAAAAGCAAAATTCCGTTTTTGGTGAATTTCTAAAGTTTGTTTTCATGATTTTACATAATATTTTATTGAGAACAATTAGTGATTAATTTCTTTAATCCAATTGCAAAGAGGTGTAGGGAACTTCCATACGCACATCTTTCATATTAAAAAACACCCCATCAAGTAACAAGAATACGAGCTAGGAAGAGTTAAATGTGAAGCGTCATAAGACTAGAATTTGTAAAATAGATATCTTTATATTTTAACAATATTTTGCTACTTGACCCTCACACTATAACTAATTTTGTACATTTCAGCATGATGTTACAATCACTTTGCCAAAATCTTGTTAAAATATAAAGATATCTATTTCACAAATTTTGGTCATATGACATTTCACATATAACTCTTCCTAGCTCATATTCTTGTTACTTAATGGGGTGTTTTTTAATATGAAAGATGTGCAAATAGATGTTCTCTACATATCTATGCAATTGGATAAAAAAAAATCATCATCAATTGTTATCCAGAAAATATTATGTAAAACCATGAAAATAAACTTTAGAAATTTACCAAAAATGGAATTTTGCTTTTTTGAAATTGAAATATTGTTTGCTTGATTGGGATTGCGTAAGGATTGCATGGTAATTATGCATGATGAAAAATTCCAATTCTTTTCTATGCTATACAAAAATCTTTAAATGCTTCAAATTGGCCAGCTGTAAGATTATTGTACCCGATTGTACATGCAACAGAATTTTGTTCTATTAACCCCTAAAGGACCAAGGCCTTTTTTTTGCCAAAAAACACTCAAAACTGCCATTTCTATAGCAAAGATTTAAAAAATTGAAAATTATTTTTTTTGCACATCTAACCATATGATCTTACACCTAACTAGTATGAGATTGTGTGGAAAAAATTTCAGAATTTTTGACCGCACAGATTGCAAGATATCTGCGTTTAAAGTGAAAAAAACAAGTTTTTCAGCACATTGCGAGACTAGATAGAATTGAACTGAGAGTCTAGGGAAAAAAAAGAATAAAAAAAACTTAATTTTCATACATTAAAAAATTGCTAAGTAGAAGTAGGTACGAGATAGAAGGAAAATCTAAAATATTAATATCTTCTATATAGAATTAAAATGCACTATTCCCAATGGTGAGATTGTTCTCGCAAAAAAACTAAACCACGAGGAACTTTTATGTTTGAAAATTTGTAAAAATTGCATTCAAAAATGAATCCTACAAGTTATTTTTTTCAGGAAGATGCTCTAAGTGCCCGAAAAATAAGATTGTTCATAACTTTCTCATAACAAATCCAGATGGAATGAATCAAAGCTTTCCAGATAGACCAAAAATAAAACTATAGGGGAAAAAATTCAAAAAATTCAAAAAAAAAATTGCAAATTTTTTTTTGCTACCCCCTCTCCCCTGTTTCGAGCTTACTTGGGCATAATTTTTTTTTCCAAGCACCGATTGAAAAAAAATTATATTCCCACAAAGCTTATCAATTTTCCTATCTTTGAAAAAAGTTTCAAAAAATCAGGACAAAAATTCAGCCCGTAGGTACCTGCCCGAAATCCCATTTGTCCGTTGAACGGACACTTGGTCCTTTAGGGGTTAAAGTCTCTTAGCTGGCTGAACAAAGGTAAGGTAGGTGGCTCAAAAAGCGACCCTTTAAGGGTTGTTGGGCCTTTCTAATGAGTTTCAGATGCCCGAAATATTTTCCCTTATTTTTCACTTGAAGAAAAATTGATGCGGAATCCAACCCAAGTGGTTTCCTATTTTTTGGAGCATTTATGAATTACTTATGAACTCCCAAAGAATTTTGTCATAGGGACCTATTTCTTATCCTAGCCCTTGCAAAACCGACACATGCGCAATTTTGAAAAAGATATAGCTTTAGCAAAACCAAGCATTGTCGCATGTAGAGAAGTAATACAGAAGGTTCTAAAATGCAACCTTTACTAAAACTTAAATGGATGCTTGAACCAATTAATATTTCAGATTTTTTAGCATCCATAAGAAGGTAGTTGGGCCACCAATTCTCATTTGAAAAAATTCAGTGGACACTTATCCACTTGGTTCAGAAATGGACCCACTCAGGCTCTTATTCCAACCATTGGAGAAATATGAACCAGTATCTAACAAACTCGGGGGGTGCAGTAAGTGGTAGAAGTAGCAAACTACATGCAAACAAATGATAGGGTGCCAAAAAAACATTGGAGCTAAAAATTATAAACTGGTTGATTATACTATAGTGTATGTAAAATGTCATTGGGTGTATTGTAAATACTATAGGGTGTGAAATAATGGGATGCATTAGGAAAAATTTAGACTTAAAATACCCCCTTTTTATTAGTTTAGTAGGTCAAAAGTCTTAATTATGTGTTTAGAGCTGGCATTTCAGTCCATATTTACACTACATTGTCTTTTTATTTAAGATTCTTTAAGCTAAGATGATCTATTATATTTTACCTACTACTCATAGTGTCAGAGTTAAATGAGGGTATCATCCTACTATATGCAAGTTGTGGTTATAGCTCCATGTGAGGAATAAATTGTGAACACATAAGTTATGGGAGTGCATTCAAAAATGCATTTCTCCAAAGCAGTATCATCAAAAATTCAGAATGGAATAGTTTACTAAGCTTACAATCCAGATAGCCTAATGTCTTTTCTCTTCCCTAGTCTTACTTGGTCTAGTCATGTACGTCTTGATTCTCTTGTGGGCAGGCCACCTGTAAAGCCTGAGTGAACTGACCCTCCACTTGCTCCCAAGGAAAAATGTTGATTTTCAAAAAATGCAATGCATGATAAAATTTGCAAGTTTTGAATTTATGTTCGCAATCAAAAGCCCCAAAATTAGCGAGGAGAGTTGTACAAAATAAATTAATCAAGTACAAAGTAGGAGGCTTTTTTTTTACATGCACCCCTAGAATGACTTGGGGGAACAAGCAATGGGGGCAATTCATCTTGGCCACTTGTGGCTAGCCGGCTTGTAAGTTATTTTTTACCATTAAAATATGTTTCATTTGTTTCAAAAATAAAATAAAATCTAGATAATGACAAAGCCTACAATTGGATTATGATTTTTGAAGCTGCAAATATCTGCACTTTACATGAATATCAATTATGCTACTAAAAATCTGTCAATGAGAAATTGATTACAAATTGAGCTTAAAAAGTAAGAGGTCCATAAATTGCCCATTTAAAAAGCTGCAATTGAATTTTGAGGGGGGGAAACATCTTAAAATATTTTTCAGGAAATTCTCCTTGCAAGACGAGTAGAATTGGCATCTAATCCAAGTTGTTTCATAATTTTGGAGCTTTGTGGAATTAGATATGAATTTTTGGACTTCAAAGCAATAAATGGTTAAGAAGCCTCCTAATTGTGAATTCTAAACCCTACACCAAATTTTGTAATTGCAAGTAGTGCAAAAAAATTGAACCAATATAGCATATGACATATTCATGTCAATTAGGAATTATAATTAATGTATGCCCCCTTCTTAATGGTTCAAATTAGAAAATTATATAGTGATAGACCTCAGAATAATCAATGAACAAAAAGTAATACCCTCCATTTAATACCTGGTGTTTGCACCTATATCTTTATTTTTTTCAAGGAGTGCACCTCCCAAGCTAACAAATTTTCTTGCACTCTCACATTCTGAATAGTCCATTCATTGACCATTGTGTATCCATTTTAGAGCCTTTTGTAGGGACGGTTTGAAGAAGAGGGTCGCAATAAGAGCCTCCTACCTTACACCTTAAATCACACAGTTAAACAATTCAGCATGATTTAATATGTTTTTTGCTATTATATTGAAAAAAACTTTGTGGGGTCTCATTGGTAGTCAAAAGGAGATTCTAGATTCTCTTAGAATGCATTTTTTGGACACCATGTGAATAAACTACAAATTTTCAAAGTGTTGAAAATAGATATATCTAAAAGCGATCATATAATCATATGAATAGTGGGAGTACATTTTAGGCAAAAAAATTTGCTATGCAATTTTAGGAAGCATCCGATTTTAGGTGTAGTTACCTTATTACCAAAGCTAGGGAGGAAAAATATAGCAATATCCAATGTCAAGTTCCTTCTAATTTTATTCTCAGCAATGCGAAGGATTGTTGAGAAACATGAAGAAGAAAGTCTCCTACCTATGCTTTATATAAGATATGTTCTGTCTGATACCCTTCACCTACAACACTCACCGACAACATTGTTGCAAGTGATCTAGAGGAAGCAACCCATTTCCGGTCACTTAAGGAATTATACGTATCTGTAGGGCGGGTTTCTTCAGTGGGCAAACTTTCCTATGTGCAAAAATAGAGTTAGGAAGGTTTCTATAATCTTTTAGATTTTTATTTCACAAAACGTATTTACTATGACTTTTTTAGTTGAAGATTATATTCGACACATTTTGGTCATTGATAGACTTTCCTAATTCCAACCAAGGACTAGTTGCAAAATCCACTAAGGGTTGGTTGCAATATTGAGAGTCTTGGAGGCAATTCTAATGTACCACAATTGCCTCGGGAACCATGCCATAATTAATCATTGCTCATCTCCTCCTTTACAAAAAAGAACAGCCTACATAGCCGCAATAAAACACTGATCAAGAATGGGTTGCCTCCCCTGAACCAGGTTCACCTTTTTGTTTTTGAAAATTGTACAATGGGGGGACAAAAGTATTGTTGCCCTCTTTTGTTCCTACTCCAACGCCCCCATTTTCAAACACTATTTTTTACTATTTTTAAACAATTCCTGCATCATTGCGTTCTTATGCAATTCCGATCATGCATACCAAAATTCAACTTCAAAAAAGCAACACTCCATTTTTGGTGAATTTTTTAAGTCAATTTTCATTGTTTTACATGATAACTCATTGAAAAATAGTCTTAATGAATTTTTAAAATTTGATTGTGGAGATATGTAGGAAACATCTATACCCACATCTTTCTTTCAACAAGCATCTCCCAAAAAAATTTCACAATCCCCTCTATGAAGAACTCAATGTTGGGATGACAATATCCTAATTTGGAAAATAGATATCTTTTTATTGTAATTAGATTTTGGCAAGGCAACTGTACCATCATGCTCAAATGTACAAAATTAGTTACAATGTGAGGATTAAATAGAAAAAACTACTTAAAATTTAAAGATATCTATTCCAAAAAGTTTGGTTGTATGACACCTTATATTAAACTCTTCATAGGGAGAATTGTGAAACTTTTTGGAGATGCTTGTTGAAGGAAAAATGTGCTCATGGATGTTCCATAAATATATCCACAATTGAATTTAAAAATTCGTTAACAATATTTTTCAATGAATTATCATGTAAAACCATGAAAATTGACTTTAAAAATTCACCAAAAATGGAGTTTGGCTTTTTTGAAGTTGAAATTTGATTTGCATAATTGGGATTGCATAGAAATGCAATGATGCAAGAATTGCAAAAAAATTGTGAAAAAGAGTGTTTGTAAATGGGGCGCTTGTGCGGGAATAAAAGAAGGCAAGCATGCTTTTGTCCCTCTATTGTATAAAGTTAAGTAAATCACACATATCATATGCTATTATTTCTACCTAACTCTATGTGAAATAAAAGTCTTCATATTCTTCGCCATGCTAATCAATGCTAGTTAACATTGAATAAATCAAAGATTCAAAGGCTCCTAAGTCGATATTTATCTATTTCTTTCAATAAAAAATTAAGGAAAAAAACCCCATCCAAATTTAAGATACCAAGAGTCCCTTCTTTAATTAGTGCTTTTGAAATCATAACTTTCCCATAAGATTGGGGGATCCGTAGAAAGCCAATACAAGTACATTCTTACACCTTAACCCTTAAAGGCCCAAGGCCTTTTTTCTGCAAAAGAAACTTTCTAAACTGCCATTTCTATAGTAAAGAGTAAAAAAAATTGAAAATTGTTTTTTTTGCACATCTAACCGCAGGATCTTACACCTAACTAGTATGAAAATGTGTGGAAAAAATTTCAGAATATTTGACCACACATTGCAAGATATTTGCGTTTAAAGTGAAAAAAATAAGACTTTCAGCACATTGTGGGACCAGATTTTTTGACTTTGAACACTTTTAACTTTAAGTTTTTGCACTACAAAGTTTTGAGCTTTAAACCTTCATAGTGGAGAATTGAGTTGAGAGCCTAGCAAAAAATAAATTAAAAAAACTGAGTTTTCATACTTTAAACAGTTGTCAAATAGAAGTAGGTATGAGATAGAAGGAAAATTTATATTATTCATATCTCTAAAATGGAATTAAAATGCACTAATCTCACCGGTGAGATTGTTCTAGCAAAAAAACTAAACCACGTGGATTTTTTTTTAAATTGTAAAAATTGCATTCAGAATTGAATCCTATAAGTTATTTTTTTCAAGAAGATGCTTAAAGTGTCCAAAAAATAAGATTGTCCATAACTTTTTCATAACAAATTCAAATGGAACAAGTCAAAGCTTTCCAAATAAACAAAAATATAATCTATGGGAAAAAAATTCAAAAAAACATTCAAATTTTTGCAAATTTTTTTTGTTGCACCCTCTCCCTGATTTTGAGCTTATTTGGGCATAATTTTTTTTCTTGAGCACCAATTGATAAAAAAAATTATACTCCCATGAAGCTTATCAATTTTTCTATCTTCAAAATAAGTTTAAGAAAACATGACAAAAGTTCAGCCCATAGGTACTTGCCCAAACTCTAATTTGTTCCCAAAGGAAGAACAATCCTTTAGGAGTTAAAATCAAGTTTCAAACAATCACTATTAACCCCTAAAGGACCATTGTCCCCTTGGAGGACAAATTGGATTTTGGACAAGTACCTACAATCTCAATTTTTGTCATGATTTTTTGAAATTTTTTTAGAAGATAGAAAAATTGATTAGCTTTGTGGATTATCATTTTTTTTTTCAATTGGTGCCCAAAACAAAGTTATGTCCAAATAAGCTCAAAAGAGGGGAGACTAGACAACCAAAAAATGATTCAAAATTTTGAATTTGAATTTGAATTTTCTCACATATTATATTTTTTTTCTACATAGAAAGCTTTGGTTCATTTATTTGGATAAGTCATGTGAAAGTTACGGTCAATCTTGTTTTTTGGGCAATCTAAGCATCTTCTTGAAAAAATAACTTGTAAGATTCATTTCTACATGCAATTTTTACAACTAAAAAAAAGATCTACGTGGTTTAGTGTGCTTGCTAGAACAATCTCACCACTAGAATTAGTGCATTTTAATTCCATCTTAGAGATATGAATGATTTAGATTTCCTTCTATCTTGTATCTTATTTTACTTAACAATTTTCTTAAGAATGAAAATCAAGCTTTTTGACATTCTTTTTACCCCTAGACTCTCAACTCAATTTTCCACCATATAGAATTAAAGCTCAAAACTATATAATGCAAAAAAACTAAGTTAAGAAGGTTCAAATTCAAATAATCAAGGCCCACGATGTGCAAAAAAACTTATTTTCTTCACTTCAAACATAGATATCTTGCAATCTATGCAATTCTGAAATTTATTCCATTCATTCTCATACTAATTAGGTGTAAGATCCTATGGGTAGATGTGCTAGAAAACAGTTTTCAAATTTTTTCACTCTTTTTCAATAGAAATGGCAGTTTTGAGTGTTTTTGGGCGAAAAAAAGGCCTTGTCCTTTAGAAATTCAAAAACATGCATCGTAGGAACCTATCCAATATCGTTAAAAATCCTTTCTATGACTTTGAACCAAGCTTTAAACTTTTCACATCTAAACAATGAAGGATTTTATTAAAGAAAAATTGTCAAAAACTTGCCATTCTTGGGTTTATTGACCATAATTGAAAATTAGAACTTTTGAGAGAACCTTAAACTTTGAAAGACCATACCTATTGCAAAATGATCAAACATAATATTTGAGCTAAATTTAGATTAAAATTGCGTTCCAATATCAATCTTATATTTTTAGTACAAGATATTATGGATTGTCTATCATTGTAGCAAATCCAATTTATTTAATAAAAAATGTCATTGCTATAAATTCTATAGTGAAAAAATCCCATTAATTTGAAATTTTTCAAGAATAATAAAGGGCAATTGAGACTAGTGTGAAGATTTACCAATTTATTATTTCAAATTTTACATCTAAAACAACCTTGCCAAATGCAAATGACCCTCAAATCAAATGCCATTGGCAAGCGAAATTTTCTTTCTATATAATTGATAGGTAAAACTTAGATACTCTTCACTTGTAAAAGAATGTGTTTTGTATTGAAATTATTTTTTTAGAACTTTTGAAGGAAAAATCAAATAACTTTGATTTTTAAAATAAAAATAAAAATAAATTTATATCAATTAGAATATAGAATAGAATAGACTATGATTATTTGACATTTTTACTATAGATGAAGATTAAAAAGAAAAATTTTAAATTTAAATTTAAATTTAAAGAAACATTTAAGAAAAAATTCAACTGAAATACAAACATATTGTGTTTTTTAGATCTTAATACATGGAGCTTGCAATTGCAATAATTCTTTCAATTTTTGGATTTTCAAAATTATAAAATGGATCCATATCAAAAATTGTCAAGCTTCAATTTTACTATTTATTACAAAGACCAAAAATGGTTAATTTGAAAATACTATCAAGGTTGACTAAGGCACATCCCTAAATTGGATGCGTGAACCTCTAATGATTAATCTTCTAAAATCATTAGAGTATTGTGTGCAAACAAAATCCAAATTATTTAATTATATAGACTGAAAGATCATAACATTTTGAGTTTGATTTTTTTCTCCTCCATCCGTGCTACATTGGATTATAGACTAAAAGATTAATTATTAAATTGAATCTTTTATTGGAAATACCTAGTTGCAAGTTCCATATTATAAGCAAATGGATAGAAAAACATCATAACATTCAAATCTTGTTATGCATCAACAAATACCATACATAATGTAGAGTTGAATGTAGAGTCGGAGATAAAAAGATCCATTCTTCATTGAGATGCTTCCTAACAAAAGTCATTACTTCACCATTAACTACAAATAACTATATATTGTGAAAGCTATAAAAGGAAGACAAAAGGTATTAAATTTTGAGGTATAGCCTATGAATTCACATATATTTGGTAATTTTTGTAATGCTTGAATGTTTGGAATATTACAAGGTAAATGTCTTGAAATGTTATAGAATTTTTTCATCCATGTTGCCTAATTTTTTGGATATTTCAAAATTTTGTAAGAAACTACCTAAAAATATCATTTTCAAGTCTGAAACTTTAAAGTAGTCATCACTTAATTTGATAATTAAAATAACCAAGTGCAATTACAAGATGATTACAAAAACAAGAATCAATTGAAGACAAAAAGGTGGCGGAGTGACAATAAGAAAACCTACAAGCTTCCAAATACAAGAAAATGTAGACGCAAGAGAGATGAAACTCTAAAATGAGGAATTTCACCTTCCCAAAATCCTTCGCGCACAAAAACGAAAGTCTTTGGTATTCACATGTCGAATCAAACCTTCACGTATGGTATCAAACAAAGAGAAATAATAGAAGTAATAAATGGAATAGAAGTAAAATAGAAATAATAAGTGAAATAGAAGTAATTAATGAAAACCATGGTTAGAAGGCTACAAAAGTTGTTTTAAATTCACCACCTATCTATTATCAATTTGATACTAATCATTCTCAATTTAACAAGTGCTCATTTGATTTGAGATACTTTTTAGGTTCTAGAGCCAAAACATAGTTGGTAGACGTTGATGAGTATGATACAATCCTTGAGAATTATAGTAACAAAATTGTGCTTGAAAGGATAAAAGTATGGTAGGAGAACTATCTACATTTGAAAGTTTAATACATTTCTTCTCCATTTATCAGATTTTAGAATATGTAGTTAGTTTTAAATTTGATGGAGAATTGACTCTATGGAAAAGGTTCAAGTAAAGAATGGATATTTTTTTGTCCATATCCTACCTCAAACATTTCCAAATCTGCAAGATTTTTTTTTGAAAATGGAAATATATCTCTAATTGCAAAAAACAATGGAGTTGAAAAATTATTCATTTGAGTTTGCAAATTCAAATTGTATGCATGCGAGTAAACTTGAGATGAGTTCTCTACAAGCCAATGTGTGGGATCTAAAATTCAACTTCATAAAAATAACTATAATGGATATGATGGCAGAAATAACTTAAGTTGTGATTTAATCTCATTTTTATAGTTTGTAAATTAAAAACATACGATATTCATGCAAGTACATTCATGCCAAAGTTATTAGAAATTTAGATTTTCCTCTCATCATATATCTCCTTTTCACTAAAAAATATTTTTCAAACTGAACTCTCAATAGGTTCTGTCTACTTACAAAAGTTGCCATAGTTAATTGAAGAATTAGAGATTTTAAACAAAATATAGATATATTGAGGTACAAGTAATGCATTTGCATTTGCATAAAAATTTGAAATTTGAAAAAAACTTTTTGGTTTCTTTAGAATTTAATCAAACTTATTAGTGACAAAATCTTAATATACATAAATTTATTTCAAAGTTTTTTAACAAGTGGAATGATAAATCTTTTTAAATTCTTTTAACAAGAATTTCACAAATTTTAAAATTTTGCTTAATGAAATTTAATTGAATAAAGTATGACTCTAAAATTTTAATTTTTAAAATCTTCAACCAAAAATCTCCAAAAATTATAAAATTATAGAAAATTTGAAAAATGAATTAAAATATTAAAATGTTATTTTCTTATGTTTTTTTGAGATTTTTGGAGTGCACTATAAGAAACATAAATATTAAATTCAAGATTTTATTCAATAATATCTCACTCAATAATAGCTTAAAATTTGTGAAATTCTAATAAAAAAAATCTAAAAAGAATTTTCATTCCACTTACTTGAATATGTTGGAAAAAAATTACTTGTATAAAAGGATTTTTACACTAAAATATTTGATTAGACAATAAAAAATAAAATATTTTTCAAACACTTTCAAATACTTTTATATAAGTGTGGTGCTTGTTTTTCAATATGTCTAAAATTGGTTGGAAAAATTAGTTATGATAATACATTTTAATATTCGAAACATTTAAAAGACTACTTCACCTCAGACATGAGTAAAAACAAACTTGTTTATGAAAATTGTAAATTGAGAACTTTAACCTTGCAATCACTGGTGATTTCTACTTTGAAATATTAAAAGGTCATATTTAAAGAGGTTCATACTTGAACAAATTTAATAAAAATATTTTATAACTAACTTTTTTTTCAAATATTGCAAATAATGAAGATTTTGTTTTTGCTATAGTAAAGGGTATCTGAAATAGTCTTGGACTTCAAAACACTATGATACTTTAGCCCCTAAAGGACCAAGCCCTTTTTTTTGCCAAAAATCACTCAAAACTACCATTTTTATAGCAAAGAGTATGAAAATTTGAAAATCCTTTTTTTTGCACATCTAACCGTAGGATTCTACACCTAACTAGTATAAGAATGTGTAGAAAAAATTTCAGAATTTCTGGCTGCACAAATTGCAAGATATTTGCGTTTAAAGTGAAAAAAATCATTGCACTTGGTTTTTTCAAGTCAGAAATAATTGCAAGACTAGATTATTTGACTTTAAACTTTTCTTAATTGTGGTTTTTTGCACTACAAAGTTTTGAGCTTTAAATCTTTATGGTAGAATATTGAATTGAGAGTCTAGGGAAAAAAAAGTTTCCAAAAAAACTTAATTTTCATACTTCAAATTTTTTTAAAGTAGAAGTAGGTTTTAGATAGAAGGAAAATCTAGATTGTTCTATCTAGCAAACTAAACCATGTGGAATTTTTTCTTTTGAATAAATTGTAAAAATTGCATTGAGAAATGAACCTAACAAGTTATTTTTTCAAGAAGATGTTCTAATTGCCCAAAAAACAAGATTATCCATAACTTTTTCATTACAAATCCAAATAGAATGAATCAAAGCTTTCCGAAGAGACAAAAATAATATCTATGAAGAAAGAAAAAAAATTCAAATTTTTGGAATTTTTTTTGCTGCCCCCTCTTCCCCCCTCCCCCCTCCAAGTTCCGAGCTATTTGGGGCATAACTTTTGTTCCCAGGCATCAATTGAAAAAAAATATTATATTCCCACAAAGCTAATCATTTTTTCTATCTTCAAAAAACGTTTCAAAAAATCAGGACAAAATTTCAATCTGTAGGAACATGTCCAAAATTCCCAGTTGTCCTCCAAAGGGACAATGGTCCTTTAGAGGTTAGGGATCAATTAGGAATGAAGATGAGAAGCAAATACTATGAGAAGTGATGGTACGCAATATAGTTGCACAATCTAAGCTATGTGCTATGTGTTGGAGTCTGATTGTTAATTGTTGGATTCTATGTTTCTACCTAAAAATACATGTTACAAACATATGTCCCCAATTTTGCAGTTGGTTGATTTTGTAATTCCAAACCTCTCCACTTTGATTCAAAGTATTTTGAAATATGAATTCAAAATCCCCAAATTTGATCATTTGTTGTAAATAATAATTTTCTTGCATTTCTTCCAAGATAAAAAATGCTCCAAATTTTCAACTTCCCATAAATCACTCAAATAAATCTTTTGGAGGATTTTTGGAAGGATTAATTATAATAATATATAATAATATATTTTTATTACATTTTTATCATTTATTATTATTAAATATTAAACATTTTTTTAATATTTTTTAATTTTACAAAATAGTAATACATTATTACTTAGTATTATTATTATTTAAAATTGAATTCAGGATCATTATTATAATGGTTACTACAAAACAATATTCAATTATATCACAAATATTAATCTTTCAAAGACTAGGAGGTAGTTTAGATTTTCAGAATTGTAATGATGTATTATATTGAAATGCAATTTAGAATAATAATTGAATTATGAACCTTAAACAATAGTTTTAACATATGATCTTTAAATCAAATTCACAGGGTTAGATCACCCACTACACTAATCAATATTTTTTAATTAACCCCTAAAGGACCAAATGTCCGTTACATGCATGCCAAAAATTTCCCGTAGGTTTCTATGAAGTCATTTCTTGTCGGATGTCTACAAAATTTGGACACAATGTGTAAACATGTACCTCCTTTGCGAGAAACTAATCATTTTACCGATTAGGTGCCTAGATCAAAACTTTTGTTGCCATGAACTTTTTGGGTAGCTTGGGGAATTTGGAAATCATTTGCGAAAAGCTCATCAACTTTTGAAATTTGGCATGTAAGTAACTTATAAAATATGACATAAAATTGTCCCCAAAAATTCAAATTTTAGTCCTCAAATCACATTCTAGAAGGAGTCAAACTCTATTAGCTATGTTGGGGCAGTTTCAAGAAAAAAAATTCTTCTAACTTCAAATCTTAGAATTTGTAAAGTTAAAATTCTTGAACTTTTTTTCAAATATTCCAAATGTTTTCTCTAACTTTTCACCATTCATATTTCAAATAAAAAATTTCATCATTGCATCAAAAAATGACTAGTGTATTGCTAGTTCACTTAACCTCCTTGTAGTGAAGGGTGATTTAATGTAAGCTAAACATCTCAATTGTTTCTAAAAATTTTCATAAATGAACCTAACATCATATACTTAGAAAGGGTCAAAATCTTTATCTTTGTGTAGAGCAAGAATTTTACTCCAAGAGGGTCCAAAGTCTACTGACCTGTTTTGCAAGAATAAAAAAAAGTTTTTTTTCTCACTTCAAGCATTATAATCTTTCAATTTGTGCAGCCAAATGGGCAAATTTTTTTTCAACACTTTGGTAAAATATTTTACTTCAGTTCTATACGATTGAATTTTCTAACAAAAACTTCATTTTTCATTTTTGATTAATATACCAAAAACCCATAGTTTTTGACAAAATCTCTTAGAAAAAATCCCTCGGTCCTTTAGGGTTTAAATTTGATGCAAAAATTGATTGTAGATTGAATATTTGTGATTTTCATAAGAGTTTTTTCCTTTCAGTTTACAATATTTTGTTCTCATCTTTGTGATTTTTGAACTCTTATTTTACTTTTATATTCAAGTTAGTTTTGAAGGTTAATTTTTTTATTTAAAAATTTTATTTTTTGAGGTGAAACCTATCAATTACTTTGAATTATAGAATACTTGCAAAGCAAAGTCTTTAAAATCTATACTGTACAAATATTGAAGAACTAGCACAAGAATCTTCAAAAAAATCTATAGATGACAAAAAACATTTTTGTATACTTGGGATGTGCTTGCATTCATCTATCTTTCAAAATTTGAACATTTGGTCATTAAGGGTTAGCCCTTAAATGATGGAGCCTATGACCATAAAGTCAAATTTGAAATTCCCACACTTTGTATCCTCTATTTTTGTGCTATTTATGAGCAATTTTTTATTTTATTTTATTTTATTATAGATAAAACTATGTGCCTAATATTTGTCATCATATTTTTCAAAAATAATTGTGAAAATTTCAAATTACTATAAAAATTTTGAAGAACAAATGAAGAAAATTCATATCAAATACAAATCATGTTCAAAAAATCTAAAATTTTCAAAATAGAAGCAAACTACAATATTATTGTAGTATAAAGAAGATTTTCTTATCAATCCATATTTAGGAACATGGTTACAAATCTTCAACTTCAAACTTCTAAAATCCTTATTTTAAGGAATCTTTTAAAACTTCCAAGTGGAATAGAAATTGCACTTTAGAAATTTGTTTTGTTATGTTTGTTCAAAGCAAAAGAATTATTTTTGAATGTCAAAATGAAATATTAAGGAAAAGTAATTTGAAGTTTTGAAATACATTAGATAGGGTACCATTTTTTTTTATAAACTATCTTATATAAAATTTAAAGAAAAATTAAAATGCCTTGAACTTAACTCAATGATATAGATATAGCATTAACCCTTAAAGGAGCAAGGCCATTTTTCTGCCAAAAAACACTCAAAATTGCCATTTCTATAGCAAAGAGTAAAAATCATTGAAAACTGATTTTTTTTCCACATCTAACCGTAGGATCTTATACCTAACTAGTATGAAAATGTGTGGAAAAAATTTTACAATTTTTGACCGTATAGATTGCAAGATATTTGGATATAAAGTGAAAAAAACAAGTTTTTTAGCGCATTACAGGACTAGATTTTATGACTTTGAACATTTGTAACTTAACCCCTAAAGGACCGTTTGTCCCCTCAAGGGACAATTCGGGTCCGAGCAGGTTCCTCCTGCTTCAGTTTTTAGTAATATTTTTTGGGATTTTTTGAGGTTGTGTATTTTTGCGAGAGCTTTGTGAACATATAATTTTTATTTTAATTGATGCCCGGGAGCAAAAGTTATGGCACAATAAGCAAAATTGGAGTTTGGCGGGCAGTCCAAAAAAAATCACAAAGGGTCAAAATATTTATTTTTTTTAATTTTTTTTCTCAAAGATTATATTTTTGTCTACATGTGAAGCTTTGTTTCATTCAATTTGGACTAATAATGAGAAAGTTATGGACAATCTTAGTTTTTTGGGCAATCTAAGGATCCTCTCAAAAAAATAACTTATAGAGTTTGTTTTTCATTGCAATTTTTAGAATTTTTCAAAAAAAATTGTTAGTCAAGGTTGGATTTTCTTACTAGAACAATCTTACTGTTGGGATTATTGTAATTCAATTCCATCTAAAAGCTATTAACAATTTAGTTTTTTCTTCAATCTTGAACCCACCTCTACTTATAAATTTTTTAATGAGTGAAAAGTAAGTGCTTTTTATCCTAATTTTTTTTGGAAGATTCTCGACTCAACTACCTAACATAAATAAGTAGAAAATCAAAGTCCATAGTGCAAAAAGTTGAACTAAAAAGACTCAAAGCCAAAAAATCTAGTCAAGCAATGTGTAAAAAAACTTGTTTTCTTCACTTTAAATGCATATAGCTTGCAATCTACATGGTCAAAGTTTCTGAAATTTCTTCCACATATTCATATACTAGTCAAGTATAAGATCTTATGGTTTGATATGCAAGAAAAAACAATTTTTAGAGCTCTTTTCTCTTTGCAATAGAAATGACATTTTTGAGTGGTTTTAGATAGGAAAATCACCTTGGTCCTTTAGGGGTTAAATCTTTTGCACTAGAAAGTTTTGAGCTTTTAATCTTTATAGTGGGAAATTGAGTTGAGAGTCTAGGGGGAAAAAGAATCCAAAAAAACTTAATTTTCATTATTAAAAAAATTGTTAAGTAGAAGTAGGTACGAGATAGAAGAAAATCTAAAATACTAATATCTTTTATATGGAATTAAAAAGCACTAATCCCAATGATAAAATTGTTCTAGCAAAAAAACTAAACCTTGTGGAACTTTTTTTTCTGAAAGATTGAAAAAATTGCATTTAGAAATGAATCCTACAAGTTCTTTTTTTCAAGAAGATGCTTTAAGTGCCCCCAAAACAAGATTGTCCATAACTTTCTTATAACAAATCCAAATGAAATGAATCAAAGCTTTCTATATAGACAAAAATATAATCTATAAAAAATAAAAAATTGCAAATTTTTTTTTTTTGCCCCTTGTCCCCTGTTTTGAGCTTATTTGGGCATAACTTTTTTTTCCCGGGCACCGATTGTGAAAAAAATTATATTCCCACAAAGCTTAGCAATTTTTCTATCTTCAAAAAAAGTTTTGAAAAATCACAACAGAAATTCAGCCCGTAGGTACCTACCCGAAATCCCATTTGTGCCCGGAAGGGACAATGGTCCTTTAGGGGTTAATAATGTTATACACCAAAATAGGATGAAAATCAACCATTATTAAATATGCACACAACCTTATTAACCATCCAAAGGAGACAGAACGTCCTCTGCATTCTCCCAAAGTTAACCCTTCACTCCTAAAGGACCAAGCTATAATTTCTGGCAACATAGCAATTTTGGGCACCTCACTACGAACGCAAAAATTCACTATATTTTTTGAATTTTTTTTGGATGTGGTGACAAGGAATACCTTCTCACTCCACCAAAAAAATTTACAATCGAATGTGCCCATGAAGATTTATGGGAGAAAATGCTGTTTTTCATGGATGCAGGATAGCATGGGCAAGGTACTTTACACTATAGCAAAATTTGCATTACAATGCTCGGAAGAGCTAGAAAAAGGCCTTGGGTAGCTTCTCGCCCTAGGCTCAGACCGGGATACTTCTCTGACATTTATCTAGACTAATAAATTTGACACAATGTACAAAGAGTGGTGGCAAGGAGGCAGTAATTTTGTAGCTTCTTTTTATGTAATAAGGTTACTACTAATTGCCACATTTGAAAAAAGAATGCACCCAAAGAATCCTTTGAAGCAATTACCAATTTGTCATTTGACAAACTACCATCCAAAAACAATTTGATGGTAGAATGAAACAATTGCTTCTTTGACATTTGGAAGGTTGGAGGGTGGAGAGGTCATTTTAATTTTATAATCAAATCCATTGTTTGCCATGAATTCTCAAAGGGTATGGGATAATTTGAAGATGAGAGCTTGACCACTCATTGTCAAAACATAGGAATTATGTTCAAAGTAGAATTTCAAGACTCATTTTGGCATAGTAGAATAACTTATTCCAAGAAGCTTGGAATTAAAAAAAAGTTGGAAAATCAAGCTAATTTTCATCTCCAGAAATTCGTTTATGAATTTGGGACTCCCAAAAAATGTTATGGACAAAATTCAGAGAGGATGTTTAAAAATGTCAATGAAAATATTCCTTCCAACCCATCTCTCAAATTTGTCCATAACTTTTGATTGGAGACTTGAAATCTCAAACGATTATTTGAAGATGAAAGTTATCTTGATTTCCTAACTATTCTTAGTTCAAAATGTTTTGGAAAAAGTTATTCTATTATGCCAAAGTGAGCCCTAAAATTCTAATTTGAACACAATTTCTACTTTTCACTTTACTATGAGCGATTGAGCTCCTAGTAATTCTAATTTACATACCTGCATGGATTGTTTTACCTCCTACCACCCCTCTTGTATAAAGATATTTTCTTCTCATCTTTCAGCACATAGTGTATGAGGCTTTGTAAGCTATTTGAGATTGTTGCCCTACATTTTGATATCATTGGAGAACATCTTTAAAATCAAGGAGAACATGATCTAGTGTCACTAATTCATGAAAAGTAGGCTTGCTAACCCTAACCCAGCCTCTTCCCATGCAAGGCCCAATATGCCCAATTGCCCTTCACTTCAGCTTGGACATAGAATTTCTTGTGAAGCTTGGCTACATGGAGGTAAATTAACCCCTTAAGGACCATGAGTGCAGATTTTGAACAATGAATAAACGGAAACATGTCCCAAACTCATCAAAATGCATTTTTTCATCCATCAGTTTTTTTTTAAGATTCTTATATTTGTTCTTTAACATTTATACGGTTCAGATTATGAAGATTTTGCTTTGCAAGTATTCTATAATTCAAAAGGTATCGGGAGGTCTAGCCTCAAAAAGTAACTTCTTCAGTTCAAAAAACGACCCTTCAAAAATGACTTGAATCAAACAATCAAATAAAAATCTTCAAAAATCACTATAATTAGAACTCAATATTTTGAACTTATAGGAAAAAAAATCTCTTAAAAATCATAAATATTTAATCTACAATTGATTTAAAAGGAATTTCCAATCTTTGGCTTCAAATTTTACTGAAAAATATTGGTATGTATTTTTATTGATCTAACCGTATGGATGTAGTCTATAAATAGCATTTTATAGCTATTGTTTGAAGGTCATCATTAAAATATTCTTCTAAGTTGCATATTCTTCAAATTTGTGAATAGGTCTTCACAATTTTAGAAATCTTGACACGCCTCTGGTCCTTTAGGGGTTAAGTTTGCCAAAGTTTGATATTTGGGGCGATTTTTATTTTTATTTTTATTTTTCAATCCTCTAGAACTACTTGAAACCTTGAACACCACCATTCACATTTTGAAGAAATAACTGTATGTGTAGGCCATGAATTGTTGAAAAAAGAGCTTTGAATGAGACTTTTCTTGAAGCTAGTTCCCTATTAGAATTTTTTGGTACATGTTCCCCAATTTGAAATGTTATGAAAATTTCTTAAACATGTGAAAATTGTTAACAAATGTTATCGCAAAAAGAAGAAGCAAAAGAGTGAGATTAACTTATGCAAAAGCCTCCCTGAATTAGAGCTGCCCTGAATTTGGCTGCCCCCAAAAAACATTTATTTCAACTTCAACCACTATAATCTTGCAATTTGTGAGGTCAAAACCTCCCATTCTTTTATTACAACATAATAAAGTAGTCTACCACTAGATCTTATGGTTAGATGCAACAAGATTTAATTTTTAATTTTTGGAGGGCCTTTGCCATGAGAACGGTCCATTTTCAGTGTTTTTTGGTGAAACATAGTCAAAGAATTTTAGGGATTAATAGACATTTTGTGCCCCTTGGACCTTCCGTCTACTAATTTGTAACCATACTTGTGGGGACTTGCCATGAATGGCTCTTTTCAAAAATTGCAATGTTTTCTCCCTCCTCCTTGGAGACATTGAATGCAATTGAATTGTTTTGAAAATTTTCATCGTCTCTAGGAGATTGCTCTAGATTGGCAAATACTTAGGTGAGGGTAGCTTCTTTGCAAGTTTGCCTAAGAAAAAGAGTTTGAATCCAAAGTGGTGTTGTGTGCAGAGTCATTTGCCACAAGCTGTTCTCCTACTTGCCCACCTTGGAAACATCATGGCAGATTCCTTGGGGCTGCCCTGGAGGAACAAAAATATACTTTTCAGGGTTAATTCAATTTTAAATTCAGGGTAAGTTACTGCTCATAACTTGCCCTAAACAATGTTAATCTGGAAGAGCCCTGAGAGCATCCTCGATGCTACGTCTATGGATGCACTGCAACGGCAAGTTTTGTGTGGGTTCCAGAGAAGCACCGAAAACTTGACCCAATGTTGATGACACCTTCTACATTACCTTCACGGGCTCTGTATTTGTGGCTCTGGCGCGACAAAAACTCGTCCTTTGTTGTGCCCTCCAAACTCCTCTTGCAATCCTTGGTCAACGTTTGAGTGGAGATTCCTGCTCCCAAACCTTTCCCCCCAACCGCTTCACCTCCGGCTTTGCCCGGTTCTGTGTCTTGCGCCGTTTATAATTTCAAGTGTTGTCGTTGCATTGAGGCACATGCAACGTGAAGAAAAGGAGTCGGGGAATACATCCGGCATGTACCGTTACAATGTTTTTTCACGCGCAGACCATTGGGGATGCTCTCATCCCCTCAGAGTTTCAGACCGGCTCCAGTACCTGTTTATGTTATACCTCACATTTCAGTCTTAAATTTAAAATTTTTTAATTTGATTATTGAAAGCACTGTAGCTATGCAAATTAGGTCCCCCCCCCAAAACCCTCAATCAGTTGGGCCCGCCGAGGGGGAAGGTGGTGTCCAGGAAGCTAAGCTTAGTAAGAAAAAGATCCCAGGGGGCATGTCAGCCAATTCCACGTACAGAAACTGCCACTTGGCATGCAGCGGAAAAGACGCCCTGCTGCTGCTGCAGAGTTTTCAAGTAGCATGTGGAGGGGCTTCCCCGCATGGTGAGTGAGTCAGTCAGGCACTTGGGGGGGGGGCCTGCATACAGTGCATATATAGGGAGGACACTATAGTAAGTTACCAGTGACAGGCATCCTCCCGAGTTCATTTCTTTTTCTTTTTCTTATAAAATTGGCGGCATCCTGCACTTTCTGGAGGCGGGGGTACCTGAATTAGTTGATTTGGAGCTGACGTGGCAATCAGTGGGGGAGACTTGAATTCCGGGCTTCAAGTGGATCTACAGTGCAGTACAGTCCAGGGCCAAGCATGACCCCACCCAGCCACTGTTTAGTAGTTGTACACTCAGCCAAATGCATGAATACTATGCATGTACGGTATGCGTACAGTATAGGCTCTTCAAATTGTTTGGGAGTTCACGACTAACTTAAGGTAAGTCCCCAAACCGCCTAGATACTATAGTTACTATTATTATAGTTACTATTATTAGACTGGTCAAATTCTCATTGAATTTCTTATTGGCAAAGGAAAGGGGTTGGAACGCTCCAAGAGACACGACATTTGGATATCCGTATATGCAAAAGTTAGGAAGGACCAAAGTTTTTGTTGGTAGAGATAGATATTGCACCCGAACCCACCCACACCCCATAGTTGGGAAGATTGTGGTGGTAAGAGCTAAGGCTTTTTATTTTTGGCAAAATTTCGCCAGTTCTGATAGAAAGCAACAAATGCATTGAAGTTCCTCCATAATTAATGCTATGGGGTGCTACCAAATACAGCTTCTACATTGAAAAAAAAAAGCCCTAGTAAGAGCATTCTCAAACCGGCATGTAACGAGACTCAACAACTGTAAGTTTTGCGTGGGTCCCAAAACTTGCTCCAATGCTAACGGCACTTTCCACATTACCTTCCTGAGCGCGACACTTTTTGGCTCTCATATGGCACAAATTGGTCCTTTGCTCTTCCCTCCAAAATGCCTTGGCAATCCTTGGTCTTCTTGGTCAAAGGTATTATAGCAGCAATAAAGTCTCAAAGGACGCGAAAGAGCTTGTCCCACCACTCCTCCATCACGTTTCACCCTTTGCCACCACATCAACTGCCGAGTTGTTTAGGATTTCAAATATCGATGTCACATGCATAGCATTGAGGATGCTCTAAGCACCTTGCCAACATCTAAGTTTGAATTCAAGGCCACCTCATTGATGCGCCAAGGCCCAAGCCGTTGAGCCATGGCCACAAGTGCCTAAGTCTAAGATAGAACTATATATCTTAATTCCTGAAGAACCAAGGCCTTTTCTTTTGCCAAAAAACACTCAAAACTATCATTGCTATAGCAAAGAGTAAAAAAACTTGAAAATAGTTTTCTTTTGCACATCTAACCATAGGATCTTACACCTAACTAGTATGAAAATGTGTGGAATTTTTTTTTAATTTTTGACCGCACAAATTGCAAGATATCTGCGTTTAAAGTGAAAAAAACAAATTTTTTCAACACATTATGAGACTAGATTATTGGATTTTGAACCTTCTTTAATTTAATCTTTTGCACTACAAAGTTTTGAGCTTTAAATCTTTATGGTGGAGAATTGAGTTGAGAGTCTAGGAAAAATATTCAAAAAAAATTAATTTTTATTCTTTAAAAAATTGCTAAGTAGAAATAAATACGAGATAGAAGCAAAATCTTAATTATCAATATCTCTAAGATGGAATTAAAATGCACTAATTCCAATGGTGAGATTGTTCTAGCAAGAAAATTAAACCATTTGGAACTTCTCTTTCTGATGAATTGTAAAAGTTGCATTCAAAAATGAATCCTACAAGTTATTTAAGAAAAAAAAATCCTCTAATTGCCCAAGAAACAATATTCTCCTGTCCATAACTTTCTCATAACAAATCCAAATGGAATGAATAAAAGCTTTCCATGTAGACAAAAATATAATCTATGAGAAAAAAAATTTAAAAATTTTGAATTTTTTTTGCTGCCCTCTCTGCCTTGTTTTAAAATTATTTGGGCATAACTTTTGTTTCCAGGCACCAATTGAAAAATATATATGTTCCCATGAAGTAATCATTTTTTTTAACTTCAAAAAAAGTTTCAAAAATCAAGACAATAATTCAACCTGTAGGTAATTGTCCAAAATCCCATTTGTCCTCTAAAGGAGCAATGGTCCTTTAGGGGTTAAGATTGTGAATTTGAAACTTATCAGATTTGACTTTTGGCTTTTGTTTTGGAGGGGTTTTGTAATCAATATGAATTTTCAAAGTCAATACTTAAAGAAACCTTAAATTTTCCTATCCGTGCATCTTTGAGTTGTATTTATATGGATTCAAAAACAATCATTGATGGCTCTATTAACTCAATCCCTAAAGTTCCATGATTATGTTTTCACCGAACACGCTTGAAAACTGCCATTTCTATTACAAGCACCAACCTTTTGAAAAAACTTTTTTTGACACATATAACCATAGAATCTTGTAGTATGCTGATTTGAGAACAAGTAGCAAAATTTTCAGAAATTTTCAAAGAATAGATTGCAAGATATATGCATTCAACTTCACTAAAATCAATTTTTGGCCCTATGAAAAACAGGGCATCTGCACTTTGCAAATTCACTTTTCTATGAAAAAAAGTCCAAAATGGTGGTACTTCTTTGGATTCATTTTCCTAGACAAGTTGGACACATGCTTGAAAATTTTCAGATCATTTGGAATTGTACAACATATAGGAAAAAATAGTAAGTAAAAAAGAAGTGGAAAATGATTCAAAACACTAAATTGTCAAGAATTTAGTTATGGAATCAAAACATGCCAATCCAATGGTTGCAAAGTTGTAATAAACAATCTACATCCTAAGATTTTCTGTTCTAAAAAAATATTGAAAATTGAGTAAGATAAAGGACTTCAAAGTTTATTTTAGAGTAGAAAATCCATAATTGACTGCAAACAAAAAACCCTCATAACCTTTGACTCATTGATAAAAATAGAATTATTAAAAGCTATCCATGTATATTTAGAATTCAAGTGAAAGTGGTTTGAAGTAAATGCATCAACTTTGGCTACCTTGAGAGTGAGTGGTTTTAAAAAAAAAATAGAAAAGAAAGGATTTTGCAAGTTGTAAAGGATGATTGGAGTACTGCAATCCAAAATTGACTAAATAGATGCTAATTCCAATGTAGAAGAAGTAACAAATTAGCTATCAAATTCTATTGACTGTTGCAGTCTTGGCTAAAATCTAACTTTTTGAGGATTCTCTCCAATGTACATTTAGCTACTGAAAATTTTAAGTAGCAATGGAACAAATTTTAGCTAGTTCTGTAAACGTTGGTTTGCAGTCATCTCTGAGATCCCACTGTGATAGAAATTTAGTACAGTGGTTCCAAAAAAGCTAAGAAAAAGTATCTGTCACTGGCTCATAATATCATAATTTTGATTTAAGGTAGGAGGCTCAAAAATCGACCATTTAAGGGCTGGTCCGCCTTTTTCATATATTTCCTTGGATGGGAATATTTTTAGCTCATTTTTCAAAGAAAGAGAAATAGATGAGGAATCTAACACAAGTCGTTTTATATTTTTTGAAGCATTTTTGAATTAGTCTAGAATTTTCAAATGAGATGTGTCGTGGGTCCCTATTTATGATCCTAGGTCTTCCATGAACCATTCACTTGCAATCCTAAAGAAAGATGGCAAAAGTAAAGAGAATGCTTGGCTCTTGCAATTCATAATGCTTTTTTCCTTGATTCATTCAATGACTATGGCGTTCACTTTTAGAACCACCTCATGTCCATTTCACAACCATTTACAGGGGCGAATCTTAATGCCCATGCGATTTCAGAGCCTCCTACCTTAGTGCGGAACTGGAATGAATTCTTTATCAACCCAAATAAACCTCAGATATGTAAACTAGTATCCTTTGGCTCCCTAGTTATCTGACATGTTAATTCTCTCCAGGGCACTGCCTTTGGCTGTTTGTTCTTGGTCTTTTTGGAATAAACTCCGAGTTCAAAAAAACAAAAAAAAATCTAGATTAAAACATAAATATTCAACCCAAAGTATAAAAATAAATAGGTTTGACATTTGGAAACGAAATTTGATTTGATTTGGTCTACCGTAGCATACACAAATTTAGATATGCAGGCCTCACATATGTAATTGGCTAGGCTAACTTACTTATCATCACTCTAGAGTTCTAGTGTCCTTATAGGAGACAAAATGGATTTTTGGTGCGTTCCTGCGGTCTCAATTTTCATTGTGATTTTTCTATGGTATCAACTTTTTTATTTTGAAGATAGGAAAACACATTAAATTTTGGTAAATAGGATTTTTGTTTTAATTGTTGCCGGAAAGCAAAAGTTTTGCCACCCTGAGCTTGAAACAAGGTTTGTCAAGCTCCACCAAAAAAATTACAAAAAGTCAAATAAATTTTAAAATTTTTATTTTTCCACAGAAAATACTCTTGTCTACATAGAAAGATTTGATTCATTCTATTTGGACTAGTGATGAGAAAATTATGGGCAATTTTGTTTTGCGGGCAATTTAAGCGTCTTCTTAAAAGAATGATTTTCAGGATTTTTGTGTTCTTTAAATCTGAGACCTCATTTTTGCAAATCTAGTATTGAACTAAAGTCAATGCAATTTTGGCTTGGTCAACCTTTGGACATACTTCCACATTTTCAATTTAAAAAAAATATGTACTCCAATAATACCAAATCCAACCATTAGATCGAACAACAATTTGATAAAGTATCTCCATAAATTAGGATGACTTCATCTAAGCAGTAATGAGGATGAAACTTGAGTTTTAATTTGTTTGCCATCCAAAAATTAAATACCAGAGTGCCTAGGGGTTAAATTTTTTCTGTCCAGCTTTGTGGCTTGGTTGTTGTGTATTTTTCAATTGCAATAAATTTCAATTTGTTTCAATAAACCAAAAAATAGAATACACCTTTAATCCCTAAAGGAACAAACAATGTATTTTGGCAATATAGCAATTTTGGATAGCTCACTGCAAACTTCTTTTCTTTGAAATTTTCACACAGCATGTGCCCAAGGAGTAGCTTTAAGGCACAACAATTTTCATAACTTTTGACTACATGGTTAAAAAGTTACTGTATGATTTATAATTTTTAGATTTCGGTGGTAGACCGGGCAACTCAAAAAAATTCTTGAAATCACCTTTTAAAAAAAATAAGAATTTGAAATTCTAGATTTATAGATTTATATATACGTAGAGAGCTTTGAATCATTCTATTTTGATGAAAGAGATGAAAGGTTATGAGTTTTAGTTTGCTAATCCCAATGGGTAGTTATAGATTCTCTACTCTAAAATAAACTTTGAAGTCCTTTGTTTAATTCAATTTTCAATATTTCTGAAAAAAAATAAAAACATTGGGTGTAGATTGTTTATTACAACATTACAGTCATTGAAATTGGTATTTTTCAATTCCATAACTAAATTTTTGACAATTTAGTATTTCTTTTCCTATATGTTCTACAATTCCAAATGATCTAAAATATTTCAAGCATGTAGCGAACTTGCCTTGAAGAATGAATCCAAAGAATAACCACCATTTTGGACATTTTTTCCTACAAATGTGACCTTGTGAAGTGCAACTGCCCAGTGTTTCGCAGGGCCCCCAAAGGATTTTTCATCAATTCAAATGCTAATATTTTGCAATCCACACAATGGAGATTTCTGAAATTTTTTCCACATCTTCTCAAACGACTGTACTACAAGATCCTACAATTGCATGTATCCCAATTTTTTTTTTCTCTAAAATTTGGTACTTGTACTAGAAATGGCAGATTTAGAACATTTTTTTTGTGAAAACATAGTCAAGGAACTTTAGGAGTTAAATTCAACATGTGTAGTGCAAAAAGTTTAAGCTAAGAAGATTCAAAGGCCTTAAATCTAGGTAGGCAATGTGAAAACAAAAACAAAAAAACAGGTTTTCTTGGAGCAATTTTTTTTATTTTTTATTTTTTATTTTAAACAAATGCATTGCACAACAAGTCAGAAATACACAGCAGCCAAGCCTAAAGCCGGCTGGACAAAAAGATAGAGAAGAAGGAGCCTAGTAGGCAAATTTTAGCGCTTGCCCTCCACCCAAGTGCCCCCCCACCAAAGGGGCCCCCCCAACCAACAGAAAGGGAGCTCAACCGGATATTCGGAACCCAAATGCGTGCTCGCCATCCACCTCGAGTCAGTGACTCACTTCCTCCCCATGCAGACACAACAACGGCCCATTAATTTTCGAAATTTCAGAACCCCTTAAAAAAAGAAAAAAAAATGGAAAAAAGGAAAAAGGAGCGGGCGGCTGAGAATGTCCAGTCAGGAATTTCGGGGAACCACGGGCCAAACCAAAGGCCTGGAGCCACCGATGGTCCCCAGGTGGGACCCAGGAGGGCCCAATATATAAAAAGAGCATCATGGACCCAGTGCTGGCTGGAACTGAGACTACGCTTACGAGAGAGACGACAGAACCGCTCAGCTGCTGCTGCTGTTGTCTAAGTTAGCTTGTGTCTCCCAAGTCTTCTCGCTCTTGGCAAATGCGCGCAGCAGAAGCTCCGTAACTTGCATCACCTTCGTTTTTCTTCATTACTTGGACGATCTTGTTGGCACCGATTGTTGGTAGCATGGCGTTGATCCGATTGTATTTTTCTCTGCCCGTTTGCTTCGGCAGGCGCTTCTTCCGCGTCGTGTAAACTGTGAAAAAAACCACAATCATGGACCTCCTCCTGGAACACCAGCTTCAACAGCATGAGCGGCAGAATCAGCATCAGCAACAGCAACATCGCCACCTCGTTGTGAAGTCGAAGCCTTGCTGCAAACGGATCGCGCGACAGTACCCGGCTAGGGCGACGAAAGCTGGGACCGGCAACAGGCGCAAGAAGCTGCGGGAAGAGGACGCGGGGGCGGTCAAGGGGGGACCTTTGAAGCGGAGCTCCTCGTTTAGGGGGGTCACGAGGTCAGGCGCATTGGTTTGGATTTGTGGTTTTGGATTTGTGGTTTTGACTTTTTAGTTAATTTGGGTTGGAATTTTTTCGTTTGGGGTGATTGTTTGGGGTTGCACGTTGTTGCATTGAATTGAGGAGTGGTTTGGAATTGGATGTTTGCATGTAGGCATCGGTGGACAGGGCGGTATGAAGCGCACTTGTGGGATAAGAGCTGTTGGAATGACAAGCAACACAAGAAGGGACGTCAAGGTAATTGAGTTTTTTAGTTTCATTTTTGGGGGAGCTGCTGTGGAATGCCGCATTTTCGATTGCTAGTTGTGAATGCGGTTGTGCGGTGAGTTTCAGTTGTTCTAATTTGTGTGAATGATCGTTGTCGGTGCCGATGGCGGACGATGACAACGTTGTTGACCACGCGGCTTTGTGCAGTTTATCTCGGTGAGTTTCGTTTCGTTCTTGATGTTCTTTTTGATCTGGCTTGCTGGAGTTGCATGCAATGTCAGCAGACATTTTCGAATTCACAAATTCCTTCTCTCTGTTTCTGTATCTTGTTGACTGATCTTGCAAGAATTTTTGTATTAGTTTAGAAGACGTACTAAAGCGTTGATGGCGTGTGGTTGATCGGTGGACCAGGGGCTTACGATGACGAAGAAGCCGCGGCACGCGCTTACGATCTCGCCGCTCTTAAGTACTGGGGCCCCGGCACCGTGATTAATTTCAAGGTACACCACCTTCTTCGCACTCTCCCTCGGGAAGCTCGTGATTACAGTCATTGGTTGGTCGTCGTCGTTTTAACGTCCCGTACGTGACGCTTTTTTGTTTTGCCAGTTGGAAGATTACGAGCAGCAGCTCCTGGAAATGGCGAATATTTCTCGCGAGGAATATCTCGCCTCTCTCCGAAGGTCAGTAATTAAGTAGTACTACCCGTGTCCTCAGCTAGCCTTTCTCGTTATCAGAAGCTCGCATGGTGGATCGCGCGTTCTTAACGTATTCTTTCTTTGCTGTGCAGGAAAAGCAGCGGATTCTCAAGAGGCGTGTCCAAGTACCGAGGTGTCGCAAGGTAATTTCAAAGCTTCGTCCGTGAAATTCATTCATTCTTCATTTTTAAATGGTCGAGTTTAGAGTTCTGAAGCTGCTTGCGGGTCTTGGAATTCGATTTTCTGTAGGCATCACCATAATGGCCGCTGGGAAGCGCGCATTGGGCGTGTGGATGGAAACAAGTACTTATACCTCGGGACCTTCGGTAAGTGGCCGGATCCAACTTCCATTGAAGTTAGACTGCGGAATTTTGGTTACTCGGATATTTCTGGGTACGATTTCGAATCTTTGCAAAGGTGACCGAAGAAAGAGAGGTCCAGAAAATTGCTTGAGTCTAAAAAGTCTGTAATACGTGCATGCATGGGGTGGCCGGTGTGATCTTTATGTAGGGACACAAGAAGAAGCAGCTCGAGCATACGACATGGCCGCGATCGAATACCGTGGCGCAGCTGCTGTCACGAACTTCGATCTCACATGCTACAGCCAGTGAGTAGTTAGCGTACATGCTCTGTCTTCTTGTGTGCTCTTTCACTTTTCGGGTTTGTATGATTTTTTATTTTATAAGCACACTTTTTGGTATCAAATAGGCCCGGCTATGGCGTTTGCAGGTATCCTTCGGCGTCTCCCGACCAGTCCCGGGTTGTATTCCAGCCCGATGGTGATCAGAGAACAAATTCCGACGGGGGGTCGACGTGCATCGACCCCCCAGTTGTGACGCTGGACAAAATTAATCGACCTCTCGACGCCAGTGACGACTCCATGCAGATGCTTCGGAGAACTTTGGAGGACTCGTCGCAGCTTCTGGACTCTCAGCGAGTGATAGCTGACGGAGGTTCCTGCACCGACTTGGAGTTTCTGGAAACCATCAGTCAGGAGTTTCATCAACACGGGTCGTCGTGTCCGCCGAAACCATTGCAACAATTTTCCAAAATGCGCTGCACACGCGATGGGGGCTCAAGCAACGACCTGCAGAAGCTGGCGACCACGACGACGAGCGCCTGGCAATGGGATGATCAGGCGCAAACCCTGTGCGATGACAGCACGGAGGATTTGGTGCAGGACTCGGTGAACTTTTTGTACTCAGATGCGTACTCGATGCAGGCGGAACAAAAGCCCGTGCAACCAAATCAGCAGCTTCTTGTTGGTGGTGGGGTTTATGACGAAGGGTTCACGTTTGAGGAGCTTTCGGAGATGGAGACCACGAGCGGCTCCAGCGATGTGACGTCCTTGATGGTGCCGAAAGAGGAGTCTTACAACTTTTCCAGTTTCGAGGAGTTTTCTTTCGACGACTCGCAAACGGATTGTCAATCTGAGCTTCTAGAGAACGATACGTCGTTCTGGAATCACATGCTGAGCCAGTCTATCGGCGGCATGATGACGGAGCAGAGTTCGTTCCCTTCTATTGATTTGGATATTGAGCTTCCCAGTACGATCAGATACACTGGCACCTATCCTTGCACTTAGTTCCGTCCCGATTTTCTCGCCCTGTTGAGAATTTAAAGGTACTGACGAAATTGTTGCATATTCTGTAGAAAGCCTTGTTTCATTCTATCTCAATCTATCTCAATCTAGCTACCTGATTTCAAAGTTACCCCGGCACTCTTGTGCTCCGAGCATGAAATCAGCAAGGGTGATGCGAGACTTACCATTTTGAAGTTGTACAGTACATATGCAAGCGGTCTGTGAGGAAGAATATCACGAGGACCTTAGCTTAGATCTAAGAAAATAAAAGATAAGAGACGGAGGTATTTATATCTGCTTGTAGTTTTGGAACTGTAGACAGGGTATATGTTCGCTCCCATATGACCCTTGAGGACATTCGATTGTTACACATGTATACAGATTTCAAGTTTTGCCACGCTCCTTAGGAGTAAAATTTTCTGAGTCATGCGACCCATCTACAGGGGGAATGACATCACAGCAATATGTAATCATTCACGCATGTATATGCAACTCGGGAAGGTTCAATTTCTATTATGCTGCATCGATCCCTTGGCAGTGTGTAATCTCCAGATATCGTTTGCTATGACTCGATCAATTGTAAAATTCCAGTAAAATTCCACGTCGAAGTAAGCACTCTAGACAGTTTACGACATGCAACAGTCCCTCGTCGGTATGCCTGCATTGATGAGGTTATCGGTATAGTGGGACGCCTTCCCACGAAGGCGTCCCAGAGTGCAAGAGGCCAAGTGCGGTAGCCAAGGCCGAGGAGTCCCGCTCAGGAGACACCTGCGCTCTGAATGTACACCTCTAGTACATCCTCTTCATAGAACCTACAAGGGGTGTCTCCTGAGCAGAGCACTCGACCCATTGGGGACAATCCACTGTACACATCTTAAGAGTAACCCATTATTGTGTGAAGAAATTCAAGACAAAAGTTGACCCATAACAGACACTCAATAGATTCCCTGCATACACTCTTGCACAACACAGTTCAATGAATTCCACAACCGGGAACTTCCATTTCGCATGGCGATCGATGTATTGTGTGACAAAAATTTGCATGCTGACACAGTCTCTAGAACTGGAGAATCGCATGACTTTCTGGCCGTGGAGAGTTAACAGCGGTACTCAAATCACCAAATCTGCTAAGGTTTCTTGTGTCGACGGTGACAAAAAAATTTGTGCGCTAGTGAGCACGATGACTGAAATAATGGCGGCCCTACAAGCCTAAGTCTCTTTCTCTTTGCCTTTTCTACTCTTGGTGGATCTTTCCGAATCCCCAAGATGAAGCCGAGTCATGGAGCAGTGGCTGTCATCGTCACAACCCTCTTTTTCCGATTCATCCCCCACTGCGCCATCACTTCCATTTCTGGTCGAGGATCCAGCTCGAGGTGAAGCACTGACTGCACTCACATTGGCAACATATTCCGCAACTGGAAAATAATTCGAACACCCAAAATTCTCATGACCACTAAACCCCGCATGCGCAGGGAACCCTAAAACATGCCCCCCCACCCCAGCAGCAGCTGGCAAGTACTGCGACCCATAGCTGGACCCAACCATCCACGGCTGCGCAGCTACACCACCCAAAGGCAAAAACCTGGGTTGAGCAGGAGGGGCAGACATGTACACATGTGGCGCACTCCCACTGGCCCCTACCACCATTTGCTGATCTGGCATTCCGCGAATAGCCGAGCTGGCAGCAGGAGGTCGGGGGTGCGCCCACTCCGCGAAAATCTCCCGCTGCTCCATCACGCCCGGGTGGTTGCAGCTGATGGCGCGCTGCGCTGCGTCCGCGGAACGGAACTTCACGAATGCGATGCCCTTGTTGGTGGAGGCGTCCTTGTGGCGGATCACGTGGCAGGAGAGAATCTCCCCGTAGATGTGGAAGAAGCTCTCGACGGATTGAGTGGTGGCTTCGCGAGGGATGCCGCGGACGAATACTGTGGTGTTCGGTTCCAGTGGGGGGACCACGGGGGGGAGGACTGGGGATTGGGGAGGAAGCACTGGCCGCAGCAATCTGCACACAACAGGGAGTCAGTTTGCATTAGAGTTGGCGATTGATTTTGTACGCAATGCGCTCATCCTGCGGTTAGGTCCAGTCTCCTTATAATGGCGGAGTTCAGAGAACCGAAAATATGGGTCGCAATCTCTACGAACTACTGCTTGCAATGCCTAATGTGTCAAAACTCTAACCACTATTCCTATCACTGGCCGGAGCAATGTGCAGGGAGTCAGTTGCCTTTAGACTTTGCGCTTCATTTAATACAGAATGAGCTCGTCCTGCGGTTATGGCTAATTTCGTTATGATGGGGGCGGAATTCAGAGTTAACATCAGAGTTGGCGCTTGATTTACTACACAATGCGATTATCCTGGGGTTATGGACAATTTCATTATGATGGTGGAGTTTAGAGACCGAAAATGTGACATTCCAGGGGTCACATTTTCTAGGAACAGCTTGCAATGCCTAATCCCTATTGTGACATGGATTTGGACAAAACTGTATTCGCTAATAGTATTCATTTCAATGCCTGGACCATCGAAAACTCTGTGATCCACTTCGGGATTCAATTTGATAAGGGATCACGGTCGAATTACTACATGATCGGCCGATAAGTGATTTTGAATGTGACTATGCTCACATTCGTTGCAATGGCGAACTTTCAGAGCGCCAACAATATGACATTCAAGTGCTCAATGACTCTGTCAAATATATTTCGTTCGAGTGTTTACACCTTCGGAAACTTAGTTAACATAATTCCAGACTCAATTCAATGAGCGCTAATAATCGAATAACTACATGATCTGCCGGTCACTGATTGAAAATACCACTATGGCCGTATTCGTCACAACACCGGACTTCAAGGTGCCAACAATGTGACATTCAACTGCCCAAAACTCTACCAACTCTACCTTCCAAGTGCCTAGGCTTTGAAGACTAGATAACCCACTTCAGGATTCAACTCAACAAGAGCTTAATTACGATCGCAATTACTACATACTGTGCCCATCACTGATTTGAATGCGACTAGGGCCATATTCCTTACAATGCCGGAATTCAGAGCGAGAGCCAACAACGTGACAGTCACGTGCTACTTCAAATGCCTTGAGCTTCGAAAACTAGGACTTCCAAGTTCTCAGATGGGATAGACATATCCAAAACCTTGACATCTACAATCTAGGACGAGTACAGGTTTACAGTTCAGCTGCCTTTCACCAGCTTGGGCAACTAAAAACGGCTCCACTTTCCAGTTAGCCAACTTAAAACTGCTTCATTAAAAATCTAACAATGACTGATTGAGATAATCTTACCTGTAAGGCGACTGCACGACGAGTGGGGCGATGGCAGGAATGGGACCTGTGGTGGACTGATCTGCGACAGGGACCCAGTACACCATCCCTGTCACGTGATCCACCATCGCCTGCATCATTTCGGCTGATCGAAGTGAGACGTTTCTCAGTCACTAGTCTCCACCATAGAGACCCGATTCTCAATCGATCAGTGGCAGTTCCTGTGAGAACGCTTGCGATGCCAGCATGGCGCTGGTGACATGAAATGCGGCGCCATGGGACTGCCGTCAAGCGACTCCAGAGAGAGAGTGACAGTGGTTCCTTGCAGTAGTTCAGTGACCTTAAATTCTTAGGAGTTAATGAGCATTGGAGCTCGTAATCGACTTCACAAGGTTGTAATGTAACTTCAGAATCCGAAAAATGACGACACGGTGACGATGCTCACAACAGAAAGGAGCTGGTCCATTGAGAGAGCGGATTGTTTAACATCTATCAGACGATTTGTTTAACCGTCTTGAATCGTTGACTGATACTTCACGTTAAAATCATTGGAAAAGGTTACCAATAACCTCCGGGTTCAAATCACAGAAGGACCACCAGAACTAGTTCAGGATCGAGTGAAGTCTGCACATTGTTCAGGCAGATGAATATTGTATCCAATGTACGCTCAATACTTGAACACTGGACTCAGAGAAACACACCAAAGAATTATATCCGCATAAAAAGGTTACAAATATTCTCCAGTTTGGAATCACGTCGAGAATGGCAAGTTTGATAGGAGACCTAGCTAGAAGCTGCGGCACTCACAAGCTCGGGATCAAAAACACTCTGACCCTTGGTCACGCACATGAATGCTATATCCAACAACATTTGGACACACAAAAACTCTAGTACATTAGATACACTGAGAAAATGACTACAAGCAATCTCCAGCTTTCGATCAAACCAAGGCAAGCTTGATACGACTAGAACCTCCTGCAGTTCGCAAGCTAAACGCTAGCATACGCACAGGATCAAACGAACTCTCGGCATCGATCTCGCAGACGAATCTCACAACCGAACAATACTTTAACCGTGTACTCACACAAAAAGTCCACCAAATTGGACATCCTCAAAACCAGAAAAGTCTTGTAAAATGCGTCCTCCACCTTTCCCACATGCAGTAAAGCCCATTCGATACTATCAGAAGCCGCAGCGCAGTTTGCGAGCTAAAGCTAGCATACGCTCAGAACCAAACGGACTCTAGAACATCGTTCACGCAGATGAATGTCACATCCTCCAAAACTTAAACATCAAACTCCCAAAAAAACCCAGAAAAACTGGACACCCTCAGAAAACGAGGTTCCAAGCTTTCGACCACATACAGTACAGCCCAATTGAGACGAAGGGACACAGGCTGGAAGTACGAGTACGAGTACGAGATCAAACTAGACTCGGAAGAAATGCAATTAGGTCCAAGACATTGCAGTAACCCGGGCTGGCTCTGGGAGGCCCTTGTGAGCTAGCTTAGCTTAGCTAGAGGAGGATTAAGCTTAAGTTAGCTACACGAACTGCGACGGCGCTAGTCCAGGAAAGGAAAAGATATTGGTGAGAGTGGGTCTGAAAGTGAGTGAGATGCATAAATTGCATTGGTGACTTGGGCCTTGGCGACTTGGTCCCAGTGAGCTGAGCTAGAAAAATTCGCCCTGCCTTCTAGGTCCATTGCCCTCCAGGCATGCAGCAGAAGACGGCATTTGATGAAGTGCCATTGAAAACCGTTAGTCTGACAGGCTAGCGGCTTTGCTGCGGCGACAATGATGGTGCAGGCCCCCCGGGTAGCAGATGAGCTGAAAAAGGCGACGCTCCATTCTGTTCCGTCCAGATCATGTTTGTGTGGGAGGACGCACTTTCGGCTTTATGGCGTTCCATGATCCGATCAAACCTCAAAGGCATTGATGACCCGCCCCCGAACACCCGCAAGGGGCTTCCTAAGTTCGGCTTTATTAAGCGGGTTAGGAACTTTTCATGGCAAAATTAGGGGTGGCTTTGGGTGACTGTGGGCAGTCTGTGGCCACTCTTTGACATGGAACTTATTACGGAGTACTTTACAGTAGCTTTCTGTGGAGTTTCACAGGACTGTTAATTAATTTCACAGTGTTTGTGATATTCAGAATCACAACTGAACAAGGTCAAGTAAGTTGCTGCAAGTAGAGCTGCCAATGAGCTTCAAATTCCAATCCCAGACGACCGGAGCTTTCTAAATGGGACTAACTAAATTTAGCAAAGCCCCTAAACTTTCCCCCAAAATATGAATAGAGTAATGTACTCACTGGTACCATGGTGTAAAGAGTATCCGACCTTTTTGGAAATTAGGGCTCACTTCAGGTGCCCGCTGGACTTGCTACTGTGGAATTGCGCAGTAATCCCACTTTGTGATTTTCGTAATAAGCTCAAGTTGCAGAAATCAGAGCTACTAATTCAAATTTAACCCGACGGAGTCCACCTGAGTCTCCAAATGTAAATTTAGCAACGGATCTAACCTCAAGTCGGCCCCAACTAAAAGTGAATACCGGCGGTCCGGTGCCATTGTGTGAAGAGCATCTGGACCTTTTTGAATATTAGGGCTCAGTTGCCCTCACTCTGGACTTGGTAATAAGGTACTCAGATTGTGATTCTCAAAATTAAGTTAGCTCAAGTTGCTGCAAACAATCCTAAATGAGCTCGAAATTCAAAATTTAACAAACGTGGCGTTCACCACAGCCTCCCAAAGGGACTAAATTTAGCAAAACACATACAGTAAACCCCAAAATCTGAATACTGGTAATACCAATGTGTTAAATTTGAATGTTTAAGCGCATTCAGCCCTGTTTTGACTTTTGAGTACCTTGAGCTATTTTAAGAATAAAACACAGTAGGGGAGTATTCACCTTTTTTGTGTCTATTAGAAAACAATTGGTTTTTTCGTTTTTTTCTATGCGGCTTCGCCTCCCTTTTTTTATATGTATTTCTGAAACCTTTTGGCACAAATTTAGCCGCAATTTTGAAGATGGAAGTGTGAGAGCCTGTGAGAGGAGGGACGGACAGAGGTCAGCCAGCTCTCAAGTTGGTGCAGGAGTTGAATCAAATCGGTGAATCATAAGACGGATAGTAGATCGTATTGATTTCTGTGATGTGGTTCCTCCAGGATATGATATTCAGGTTTAAGATTATATTATGAAGCCAAATGGGAATCAATGAAGCATGATTGGGGATCCCAGTACAAAATGTGCATTGGATTTGCTTCTGACACCAATGATCTGCGCTGCTACTGCTACTGCCGCTGCTACTGCTGGAGTGCTGGTCAGCTGGTGGTGCTGCAGCGCTGGGGCTCTGCGGCTTCTGTCTTTCTGGGAACTGAAGAATGTTTCGTTCCTGGGAAGAGTCCACTACTTTTCATGGCAGGCTAAACATTCTATAATCCAGAGGATTTTCCTCCTTTGGAAGAGAAGGGAATATTTCTTTCTAGAATGCCTTATTAGGGAGGGAGCCAGGGAGGGAGTCCAGCTTCTAGAAGATGGACAGGAAGCAAAAAGGTCCAATCGATGCATTTTGCATTTTTTTTTTCCCGTTGTTGATCACAATGTGTGTGCAATAACGGACCAAGAGTCGGAGTTTGAGAAAAGATAGGACGTAATTCCTTGGAGCACCTAAATTGGGATCTGATGGAGTTTGTTGTTGTGTTTCTTTTGTACTATTTTTTGTTAACCCCTAAAGCACTGAACATGCTTTTTTGAGAACATAATGTTTTGGAGCAGCTCACTACAAACGGAGTTTTTCTTTTTATTCTTTGAAATTTTCACCTAAAATTTTTTGTCAAATCAAATGCACAAATGTCTTGCAATCTACGTGGTGGAAAATTTTGAAATTTTTCCCACATCTTCTCAAACCAGTGTATTCTAAGATCCTATGGTTACATAGGACCAACCTGATATTTTTAGCAACATAGCAATTTTTGGCAGGTATCTGTGACTAAAAATCTGCACATTTTAGGCTGAAATTTTAATAGAAGGTGTGGACAAGGAATATATTTTATGTGCACTAAATTTTATGACATTCGGAAATAAGAATAAAAAGTTATGGCCTAATATGTTGTTTGGTTCTCAACTCGGGCAGTTCCTAAAGGACCAAACAATGTCTTTTGGCAACATAGCAATTTTGGACAGCTCACTATGAATGGAGTTTTTTATTTTTTTCATTGAATTTTTCACACTGTGTCTGAGGAGTAGCTTTAAGGCACAATAGTTTTCATAATTTTTGACTACATGGTTAAAAATTTATTGTATGATATGTAATTTCCAATGCTCGGCGGCAGACCGGGTAGTTCAAAAAAATCTTGGAAAATCACCTTTTTCAAAAATAAAAATTTTAAATTGGCCTTTCTAGACTTTTTTATACATAGAAAGCTTTGAAACTTTCTATATTGATCAATGAGATGAAAGTTATAAGGAGTTTTAGGTTGCAAATGGTTATGGATTCTCTATTCTAAAATAAACTTTGAAGTCCTTTATTTTACTCAGTTTTTTATATTTTTGAAAAAAATAAAAACATCGGGTGTAGATTGTTATTACAACATTACAACTGCTCGGATTGGCATTTTTCAATTCCATAACTAAATCTTCACAATTTAGTATTTTGAATCATTCTCTGTTTCTTTCTACTTACTATTTTTTCCTACATGTTGTACAATTCCAAATGATTTGAAATTTTTCAAGCATGCACCCAACATGCCTTGAAAAATGAATCCAAAGAAGCACCACCAACATGGACAATTTTTCATACAAATGTGACCTTGTGAAGTGCAGCAACCTGATTTTTGGCAAGGCCCAGAATAGGATTTTTTGTCAATACAAACGCAAATATCTTGCAATCCATATGGTGGAGATTTTTGAAATTTTTCCCACATCTTTTCAAACTAGCATACTACAAGATCCTATAATTACATGTGTCCAAAAATGATTATTTTCTAAAATTTGATACTTTTACTAGAAAGGGCAGTTTTG
Organism: Neckera pumila; assembly: GCA_963969595.1. Classification (NCBI taxonomy): domain Eukaryota; kingdom Viridiplantae; phylum Streptophyta; class Bryopsida; order Hypnales; family Neckeraceae; genus Neckera; species Neckera pumila. Next base: position 2,578,535 of record OZ018415.1, on the reverse strand, counting down.
GAGTGTTTGTGGTGAAAACAGAGTAAAATTTTTTAACTATGGTGACCTCACTATCAAGGTCCCTATATTTTTGGAAAAAGAAAAGAATATCACTAGAGTTGAACAATCAATTTGCGTGAAGAAATGATGTCTTTAGTGTACCAAATACAATCATGAAGTGTGATATTTTAATGGACAGTTATGCTTGATAGCAATTTAGACATGGATTGTTGTCAATACTCTAATTAAAGGGGTCTTTATACTTGTCACTAAAATGCATTTTTGCATTGTGGTTGAAAGAAAAGGGCTATCCCAATGTCATTTTATACTAGTTGGAAAATGAACAAAGTGACTATCGGCAATATGCAATTCTACATGTTCAAAATGGAAAAAATTTCATAGATGATACACATAGGGCTTGGCTAAACCATCAAAATATGTATTCATGCTATCATATTCCAGTGACAAACAATCAACAAAACAAAAGTCCATTAAAAAAATAAATTTTCAATCCTTCTTTTTAGAACAATTTTGAACATTTTTTCTAGATTGTAATTCCCATTCTAGTAAAAGCTATTCCTATATACCATGATGAAATGTTTTTTATATAAAAAATCATTTGAGCTTATTTTAGGCTTTTTTCCTGAACTTGAATTGGTTTTTTTATATATGGAGGAAATATACGTTAGAGGAGTTTCGGGGCCTTGGAAGACTATTTCAAGCCCGTTCCCCAGTCTGCCCAGATTCAGGGAATGACAATACGACTTTGTCAGTTTTTTTTTTTTTCAAAAAAAAAAAAAAAAAAAGTTACCAAAATATCGTTTTAACCAAAAAAAAAAATTCAAAAATGACGTGGCAGTCGCTTGGCCACGTCAGCCCGGCCATTTGGCAGCGTTTCAGCATTCCAGCAGAGTTCCCACAGTCTGGGAACTCACAGTCCCTTAGAAGGCCAAAACTCCTCTAATGACACCCTTCAGGCCTAATCCTTTAATCCCTAAAGGTCAGAAACTATGTTTTCACCCAAAAGACTCCAAAACTGCCATCTCTAGTACAAGTACCAAATTTTAGAAAAAAAAAATTTTGGACAGATATAATTTTAGGACCTTATAGTAAACTTGTTTGAGAGTATGTGGAAAAATTTTCAGAATTTTTCACCTTGTAGATTGCAAGATATTAGCATTTCAATTGACAAAAAACCTTTTTGGGGTCCTGCAAAAAATCGGGTAGCTGCACTTTACAAGGTCACATTTAAATGAAAAAAAGTCCAAATTGTGGTTACTCCTTGGATTCATTCTTCAAATCAAGCTGGCTACATGCTTGAAACTTTTCAGATCATTTGGAATTGTACAACATATAGGAAAAAAATAGGTTATAGAAAGAAGTAGAGAATGATTCAAAACACGAAATTGTTAAGAATTTAATTACGGAATTGAAAAATGTCAATTCCAATGGTTGTACTGTTGCAATAAACAATATACATCCTATTAGTTCCTTTCTTATCCCAAAATTGAAAATTGAGTTAAATGAAGGACTTCAAAGTTTATTTTAGAGTAGGGAATCCATAACTACCCACAAACTAGAACACCTCATAATTTTCATCTCATAAATCAAAATGGAATAATTCAAAGCTTTACATGTATATGCAAATCTAAAGAACCAATTTCAAATTTTTATTTTTTTAAAAAAGGATTTTTTAGTAAAAATTTGAGTTGCCCGCTGAACGTCAAAAATGACATATCATCCAGTAACTTTTTAACTATGTAATCAAAAGTTTTGAAAATTGTTGGGCCTTAAACCTACTCCTCGGGCACACAATGTGTGAAATTTTCAAAGAAAAAAATTAAAATTTCCGTTCGTAGTGAGCTAGCCAAAATTGCTATGTTGCCAAAAAATGCCGTTTGGTTCTTTAGGGGTTAATCCCTAAAGGACCATGACTATGTTTTGGCTAAAAGTTTGTTAAAGCTACCATTTTTAGGGGATACACCAAAAAAGTTGGAAACATAGTTTTTTCCAATGATCCAATCGTAGGATCTTGTCTTGGACTAAAAGAGGTGTGTGCTAACAAAAATCAAGCTAATTCATATGAAGGAGAGTGAGATATTGATATCAAAATAGAAGAAAAAAGATTTTTTTGTTCGTGCCAAAAACTTCTGCTTCTCTCTAACCAGTCTTACAACAAAAAACTTGCTCTACATAAAGTTGAGCTTTAATTCCTTGATGTAGGAGACCATGCTGGATATGTATGGGACAATTTTCAAATGATACGGAAGGGCAGAACACATGGAATTTTTTTGCAATGCAAATAGCTCTTAAAAGTTGCATATATACTAGGCAAATTTGCAAGCACTATGTACATTTTGAACTTTTGAATTACTCAAATCTGAACAGTAAATACTGAGACATCTCATTCTTCTACAACATAGGAAAAAAACTTACGACATGAAAAGGTAAAAAGCTGTCCAAAGACTAATGTTTAACTCGGCCTTCCTGAAGTCAGGCCCCTAACATCCTGACTTTCCGTCAATAATTTGGAGAAGAATGTTAGGTGCTGTGGGGTAGGCGCTGTTAGATGGCCTCTTTGTTGTCCCCTTTGCATTCCCCACCCCTCTCTAGAATTCTCAACTCCTCCTGGCATTCCTGTCCCTTCTATTATGTTCCCGGCCCTATGTCTCGTATAGAGTTGTCAACAGGGCCCGTAATGTTGAGCCCCCCCTCCTGCTTGACCACTTGCCCCTCTTTATTGCCCTCCGTCCAGTCAATAGGCTCTTAGTGTCCACAGGCCTTGCCCAACCTGCCCCTCCTCTCCTACTTTGTAAAAAATGCCCATAACTTTTTGCTCGAAGGTCCAAACAAGAAAAAACTTTATATTACCTTGTAGCTCTCTCGATTATTGACCTTCAGTAAAAGTTCCAGTTTTTCCTTGTTGTTGACAAAATATTTTTTTCTCCATTTGGATTTGTGAACTCAAAATTTTGAAATTGACAAAATGCTTAAAATTTCAAGTAGTGTATATGCAAATTTCAAGACCTTCCTGCATTGCAAGAATTTCTCCAATATGTTCTATCTCTCCAATTTGTTTGAAAATTGTTCCACACATACCTATCATAGTCTCCTACATAAAAAAATTAAAGCTCAACTTTGTGTAGAGCAAGTTTTTTCCTATATTAGTGGTCAAAGCCTCAGCTAAAATTATAGGGCAATGTTCAAAATTTATTTTTTCCCAACTTTGAAAGTTCATATCTTCCAATCCATACGGTCAAACTTGATGAACTTTTGACCACATGATCTTAGAGAAGTTAAGTACAAGATTCTACAGTTGGATTTTGAAAAAAAAAATTATTTTTATTTTTTTGGTCAACGCAGCAGAAATGGCAGTTTTGAGTGCTTTTTGGCAAAAAAATGACCTTGGTCCTTTAGGGGTTAAAGATTAGATGTTCAAATTTTGAATTATAGATGAATGAATAAATACATCCCAAGCATACAAAAATGTAATTTTTATCTATCAATTTTTTGGTAGAGTCTTATTTTATTTCCTTAAGATATGTACAATATAGATTTTGAAGACTTTGCTTTGCAAATATGCTATAATTCAAAGGATACTAATATATCTAGCTTCAGAAAATTACGTTTTAGTTCAAAATATGACCCTCCAAAAACGACTTAAATAAAATTGTAAAATAAAAATCTTTAAAAATTACTATGATTAAAGCTTAACATTTTCAACTAAATGGAAAAAATTCTTATGAAAATCACAAATATTCAATCCACAATTGGTTTTTGAAGAAATTTTCAATTTTTGGCTTCAGATCAATTGTTGATTTCTACTTCATCTTAAAGGTGCATACATTAGCTATATTTTTTAATTTTTTAAAATTCATTTTTCTAATTTTAAAGAATTCCAGGAAGAAAAAAGGCATGAGTACTGCAAAACGCAACAAAACTAGCAGGTGTTTCTTGCATTCACCCGGAAGTACTCTTCCTAGCAATCTTTTGTTGATGTTGTAGTTTGGATAGTACACACCCTCATCTTTTTGGCTTTTGTATGTTCACCAAGGTGGGGTGGAATACAATAAGGTTTCAAAGCTCAGAAAATGTATGATGAATTTAGATGCCGTTGACATAGATGATGTGATTCAAATATTTTTTGAGCATACAAAACCATATTCTCGCGTTGTAGATTTAGATATGCAACAACATGCAACAGGCTTGGACAAGGCACAAAAAGCTGTAGAGAATGATTATGTGGTTGCAGGTAATCTTTTAAGAGACTCGAGGCTAAACCTGAAATTGTTGGCTTTTGTAGTAGAATTCTGAAACAATTATGGATCTTTTTTAATACTTCTAGAATATTTGTTTAGGTGAAAATTTTAAAATTCTTGTTTAAAAAAGGATGGTTTATCCCTAAAGAATTTCTTTTCTAATCAAATGAAAAAAAGACAGGGCTACTTGATCCGTTTTTATTCATATGATTATATTGTTGCATGTAAATTTTTGGAGCGAGATCAAAATGGTTATTGTCACTGATGGCACTCACGATGCATCTCTTTTTCATACATATTTGCTTGAGACTAGTACAGACGCTAGTCTTAGAACCATAGTTAGGTCCACATTCATTCTAGTGTTTTTTTGGTGACGGTGACTTGGCTACTAAATTTGTACTGTAGTTCTTAACATTGAAACACTTGTGGTTTCTTGGAATGGAGAAATTTGGAAGTTTTAAAAAATGACTACACATATATCACTTTGATAATTTTTGAATGTAAAAGTTTTACACTCAATAGAAGAATGACTAAGGTCCATTTTTTAGAATTTGTGTAATATTTTTACAAATAGTAGAAAAATGACACATATACCCCTTTTGTGAACCTAATGGGTTTTTTAATCTTGTAATTGGAATATGTTACAGTCCTTTCGATGACGTTTATATAAATCACAACATTTATGTTTTAAGCACATGGAGTATCGTGCTTGATGTATTCTTTAACTCTTTCTGTGACTTGCTTTGTAATCACATTCTTGCGCATACACTAAAAATATTCTTTGCATTTATCTTTGACAAGATACCCTTACAATTCAACATTCCAATGAATGTGTGTACCCTGGTATGAGGAAGAGTTTCAGTAAAAATATGATGCCCCATTGGGGCATTTTGACCATCGTCCCATTTGAAATAACACTACAAGAGAATAGGGTGTTTTAAATGAGTTTTTAAGTATAGTCCTAGACATAAGATTTTAAGTAATGACCTTCAAGGCAATTTTCAGCAAAATTTTACTAGAAATACATGTGTTTCTAGTAAAATTTTGCTGAAAATTGCCTTGAAGGTCATTACTTAAAACCTTATGTCTAGGACTATGCTTAAAAACTCACTTAAAACATCCAATTCTCTTGTAGTATAAGTTTTGATGCATTTACTAACTATATCCGGTGATAAAGCCAAAAGCCAACATGTCATTTGCATGTGCAGCTTTTGTAGAGCTCCACCTCTTTTGATAGAACAAAGTCCAAATATACACTCTTTTCCAATTAAATTCATCAATTTTTTCCAAAAGCTCAATAGAGAAATTAGAGCTTCCCATAGAAATGGTAACACTAACATCCAACTTCTTGAGCAAATAGAGGAGCTCTTCTCCTTGGAGGTTTTTTCAAGGCAAGTTCTAAATTGGTATTTGCTTATGTGCAAACTTATTTATTTGCAATATTTTTAGCAACAACAATTTTCTTCATTTCAACTCCAACAAATTTAAATTGTATTGCAATGTTGATAGACTTTGAATGTCTATTTTTTCCTTCACAAGCTGCAGCGTTTTCTATCTCCACATCTTTCTCTTTGCAAGTTGTTGCATTACTATCTAAGACACAACCGGTGGCATTCTCAAACCCTATTCGAACCACATTGAATGAATTATCAAAAAATAGCTTTGACAAGGAATTAGACTCCATTTTCAAGCAAAGGGGCTCAAACCCTTCCGACTACAAGGAATGCGGTTAGTGTTGCTTTTCAACACGGTTGATAAACTGCACAGAAAAACAAAAATACATGATGCTATTGCCACTGCCACTACTATGGAAATGCTAAAAGCTAGGAAAAATATCAAAAGCTACAAAAAACAATTAATAAAGATGTTAATATACAAAACTCACATGAACAAGATCTAGAACCTAACTCAACTCTTTTCAAGCTAATGTAAATATTTGTTGTTGCTTTTGCTAGCTTCAGTGAAAATACTGCCAAGCTATAGAACTAGCCAAGTTGTTAAACCTACAATAGAATTTATTAGAATTTTAATTTTGTAATGTAAAGAACTTGCAAAATATAGAAATATATAGATATTACTTGTGAAAGGATACTCTCGTGACTTTGGCCAGCTCCATGACTGACTTTTATCACTACGACCATGAAAAATGCACAATTTAATTCCTACCTCATTTGAAGGTTTCTTGCCTATGCACTCGCCCTCTAAAAGTAGTGATACCTCTATCTCTATACAATCCAAGTATCCAAGCATCACTTCTTGGGAAAATGAAAGTCTTTAATTGAAGGTTTTGAAAATTGATTGAACGTTTTGAAGAAGACAATCATTGAGAAACACATATACAATCCGAGAAAATAAGTAAACCTAACCACTGTGAGCAGTATTTGAATCAAAAGGATCTCGTATGACTCTGTTTGCTGAAGAAATCTTGGTTTAAATTTTACTTGGCTCTCTTAGGCAGGCAAACGAACAAACTCAATGAAGACAAGTACCCAAGCAAAGTCAACAAATACAATTGCAGGCAAATAGTATTGAACAAGATCACAAACAACAAATTTACCTCCTCAGGTTGGGTGTAGCTATATAAGACGTTGCAATGCTATATACATACATAATAAACTTGTCTTCTTGAATACATAAGCTTAAGCACCAAATCCTAATATTTGAGCGGCCCAAATTGTCTGCTAAAGATCAACAACTATTCACTTTTTGCTTCACAGTGCTACATCGACAATACTACGGAAGTTTCTTAATTTTTTCCATCAAGATTGATGGCGGGGGTTCAACACCATTTTTTTTGGAAAGAAATTGCATCAGCGGCATTTAGAGGGGTTTCCACTTCACTCTCTAGAAATCGATAGATGGGATTTGTCTTCACGGGGTGGAGACAAGCAAAAGGTGCCTGCCACTTTTGGTTTCACTCATGGTCGTCATTTTGTAAGATCTTAATTTTTTGGTCATTCACAAATGCAATGGAACTTGCCAAGTATTTATCACATAAGAACTATCCTCTTCATATTTTTTAACCATGTTTTTAGTAATAACAACCTGCTTGTTATTAATTGAAAGATCTCCTCAATTTCATAATTGTATTGCCAATATTTAGTGGATCCCAGTGATGTTTTTCTTTTCCCAATGTCTCAAATATGTCATCTTTTTTTCCAAATGAAAAAATGATAGAGTAGTCAACTACATTGATTTATCTGTGTAACCTTGTAGAACTAGTGTCACTATTAAAAGCACTGTAGAAATTACTACAATCTTTGTTAACCCCTGAAGATCCATGTGTAAAACAATCGCAATGCAAATACTCCCAAAATTGCCAAAAACATCAGTTTATAATTGCAGGGCAATTAATTAAAAAAATTATCATTTTTTAGGATTTATAACCACAAGATCTCGTTCTTGACTAGTACTACTGTAGGATTAGAATTTTTAAAAATTTAGATTTGAAGGGAATGTTTTTGTGAGAACAAAGCTTTCAAAGTGGATTAGTTCATTTAGTGCAAGGAGTATATAGACTAGTATTTTAAAGGCAAATTGAGTGTACAATATCCACCAAGAAGTTTACGTTCATAGCAATCACTTTACAAAAATAGAGCACATAGTGTAGAATTGTCCACTATTATACAAATTTGCTATCCAAGTATTTTGGAAAATCTATTTGTTAGCTCCTATATTTTTTGGAGATTTAAAGTTTGAGAGAAGTCATTTGCAAAAAGAATGAAGCCATTCTGATAAGAAGTGAATATTTTGTGACTTTTCAAAGTTGAAATGTTAAAGCATGAATAGACCCTTGTTGAAGCATGCATGGACTCTTATTAAAGTGTGGGCTAACATAGCCGCTCTCCAAGTGCATTACCATCATGATAAAGGGGTGCTAAGATTGTGGGAATGGGTGGGCCACTGAAGAAATGGGAGGGTCTTATAGGTGGCAGAATTGGGTGGATGGTGGTAATGGGGAGTTCTACTCTACCTCCAATTTGACTTGCCACCACATTCTTGAAAATGATCCAAATCACAAACCACAAAGTGCATTGGAAAGATAATAAAATCTTTTTTATTGATCTTTTAAGCTTTTACAAAAAAGTTTATAAAATTATACATAAATATAGCATTTTTTGATATACTATCTACCATCTAGTGCTACCACCATTAGCTTTGATTACAACCTTCATACGGTGAGGCATGCTAGTAAGGAGAACTTTAATCATCTTTAGAGACACCTCTTCCCATGTCTTTAGAATGGTGTTGAGACTAATCCTTCTTTATTTTGTAGTAGCACTTCATTTTAGACGATGTCTTTTACAATCTTCCACATGTTTTCAATGGGGCTTAAAATCCGGAGAGTTTGTAGGCCATGAAAGCTTTCTTATGCCATGTGCGTGCCTCTAATCACTTGATTTCTTGCTATAGTATATCAGAGCGCCATCTTCTACGAATATAAGTGTCTCAGGGTGATTGTGGAGAAAGTAGAAGCCACTCAATCGGCTTTCATAAACTACATCGACGAAGTCCCTACCTCTCTGTCTATCAGGTGGCATTATAACAAGTAGACACTTATCAATGCACCCCATACCCTCATTGATGAACAGCTAGATTTAAAGGAAGATACTAAACAATCCAAAGAGAAACATTCATGTGACTTTTGCCATACCTTCACTTGCCTTGATCTTTTTTTGATTTCAAATGAAGATTCATCTGTCCATATCACATTCTTTTAGTTAGATGCCGTTTAGTGTCGATGTTGTTTAGCAAATGCCAACCTCCCTGCCTTATGCTTCTCACTAAGATATGGCTTCTTTGTAGCAACCTGGTTACAAATCTCAATACTCTTCATCATTTCCTTAATGTAGTGGAGAAAATCTTCACATACATTTGCTCTCTAATTGCGGCAAGTAGTAGACGTCAATTTTGAGAAAGAATACAACCAAGCGCCCTCTTGCCACACATGTTGAGATTCGGAGGCCTACCACTTGACTTCAACAATTGTAGCATTCCACGATCTTGGAAATTCTTCCAAACAATAAAGACAGCAGACTGTGCCATTCCTAATAGTGCCGCAATACGGTGGGTTGACATGCCACTAGTGCGCATTCCAACCATCACCTCTCTCTCAGCCTCATTCAATAGTCTAGTCTTCATAGCTCTAAAGCACACCTACACCACTAGTGAAGACAAAATCAAAACACCTATTATCTCACAGATTCAAAAACTTTCTAAACTTCCAATACCTTTGTAGTGCCCTAGTAACTAGGTGCTTGCAAGAAGACAATCTGAACTCATTACAAGAGCATGTGAACTCATTAGCATACCATTTGATTTCATCACCACACTATACCAAACTTATCACTAGACCATCTAAACTAAGAATAAAAGCATTAGCACTTATTGATTTGAGTGAACTCTTCTAGCTCCTCCCAGTCAAAGTTGATGTTATGTCCACCAGGATCCTATAGAACCAATGGTCCCTTCCAATACTATTATTTGTACCAAATATTGCTAGCTGAAGAAACAAAACCTCTTGAAGTGCACCTATTCACCAAATCATATCCGTGTGTCCACAAGCTACCACATTGCTTGACTCAATAATGATTTGTATTGAGAGGTTGGTGGAGCTTCATATATGGAGTTCAAATTCACAAAATCTGAATTGTACATGTACAATTAACCAGTACATGTACTAGTGCAAGAACCATTGATGTAAGAGCTACAAACACAACTTGAAGTGCAATGAATGCAATTGGATTTTTTTTAGACAAGTGGCTTGAATTAGCATGAAAATGACACCTCAAATATAGTTATCTTGTTTTTTAACATTTAGGTGGTAGTTTCATGAAGTTTGGAGGTTTGAAGTGGGAGATTTGATCTTTTTTAGTGATACTAGAGTTTGAACACAAAATTCTTGGTTTTTATTGTATAGTAAAGCTTGAGTTCCATGTGAGTATATATGAAAGAGAGTGATTATTCAAAGTTTGGCTTAATTGTGAAATTGAATAAGTAGCAAGAGTCAAAGATTGGGTACTTGATACCTGCTGCTAGCACGTGGTTTTTGAGGAGGTAGCAACAAAGTAGTTTCTCCACCGTTTACACCATTGGGGTTTTATATTCCCCCATTCTTGGTTGGAAGCTATAGTGACATGGAATAAGAACTGTTTGTAGGAAAATAAATGTGCCTACTATTTTAAAATTGATGAACTAAACGACAGCTATTAGAAAGCTTCAAAAATCAAAATCTCTAATTTTGTAGATATTAGAATGCTACTACTAGTTTTAGGTAATGCGGCCCTAACGTGAGCATTTCATTACCAGTGCCAACATGTTGTTCTAAGGTCCACGAAGCTCAAAGTCATCGATGATAGCAATATGTAGGGCATCAAAAATATGCTTCTCATAATTGTGAATCCCTTTTTTATAATTATGAATCACAAATATGTTCGTAGGAACTGGAAATTTTAGTGATAGAGGCGGCGGATGTTCACTTTATGTATAGCTAAGCCATGGACAAGTAGCAGGTAGAATCCAAGCTAAAAGTTCAAGCGTGCCTCGTTTGGCAACTCCTACATACAAAGGATTTGCAATTCATGTGGTATTTGGTCCGTTCTTGAATCCTCACTTTCTTCGCTCCAATCCTACAAAGTCACGTTGTGATTGGTCATATACAGTATTGTGCATAGTCACCAATCTAGTTGTGTTGTTCAACCCCTAAAGTCCCAAGGCCATTTTTCTATCAAAATCACTCAAAACTGCTACTTTTGTTGCGTTCATCCAAGAAATAAAAAAAATAATTTTTTTAGAATCTAACCGCATGATCTTGTACTACACTTTTCTCAGATCATGTGGTAAAATTTTTGTGATGTTTAATTGTATGGATTGAAAGATATCAGCATTCAAAGTAAAAGAAAAAGTTTTTTCAATAAGATGCTTTGATTGCCCAAAAAACAAGAAACTCTATAACTTTCACATCACTAATCCAAATGGAATGATTCAAACCTTACTATTTAGACAAAAACATAATTTATTAGAAAAAAATAATTAAAAAATTTATTTCAATTTTTTATGGATTTTTTTTGCTGCCTGATCTCCCCTATATTGAGGTTATTGTAGCATAACTTTTGCTCCCGAACATTAATTGAAATAAAAATTATATTCCCAGGAAGCTAATAAATTTTTCTATCTAATGAAAAAATTTTAGAAAGTTTCACCAAAAATTGAGCTCATAGGAACTTGCCCAAAATCCATTTTGTCCCCCGTCGGGATAATGGGACTTTAGGGGTTAAAAAACTCCTACTTGCGGTGTAAGTTTTCAACTACTCGGATTTGTCTTCCACGGGATCGGATTAATTTGGATCACTCTTCTTCCTCGCAATCAGACCAAATTTCTAGTCGATCAGATTATCAACCCACTTCTCCATTAGATTCTCAATCAATTTCATGATTTCCAACTAATGTTTGCTTTGCAATCTACGTGAGAGTGAATCCATCAAGCTCTGTTTAGCTAAAATGGGGCAAGTAAATTGTTGAAACTAATTACCTAAAACCAGTATACAAACGTAACTGTTGTTGGATTGAGAGGCCTTTGCCTTGGAAATTTTTTGGATTTTAGCCGCAATTATATTCAGTCCAAGATATGAGGGGAAAAGAAGCAGGATGTATTACTTCAAAATACAATAACTATATTGCTTGCTATAGAGAATGTCATAAAATATAAAGTGAATAGAACTTTGTATATAGATGTGTTTGTCTTTGCATATAACATGTATAAATACCACATATCAATACTTAAATGATACATATACGTCAATTATATATATATATATATATATATATATATATATATATATATATATATATATATATATATATATATATATATTCTTAAATATCATGTATAAATAATGTATAAATATAATATATCAATACATATATAATATGTGTAAGCTAAATATTTCCATATTTGTATTTATCCATATAAATACTATAAAATTATACACAAAATCGTATAAGTCATGTACAAAATTGCAAACCCTTGTAAATTTTTTTGAAAATGTATTCAATTTTCAAATGAATGCCATAATTGCATGCAAACTTCAAATCAAGCATGTCTTAGCTTTTCAGAAAGCTAATAAAATATTGTGCAATTTCTTTAAATTTCAAAGGCAAAGAAGATACTTTCCATTTTCTTTCAATGCAATTTTGCACCCTCTACTTTAAAGTACGTATCGGCTTCATAAAATCTCCAAATATTTTTAATATATCTTCTTAAAAGATTGACTTCATATTATACATTCTCCCAAAATTTTACCTTTAGAAAATAAAAACTCTGCTCTTATTACTTTGTCAACTAGTTGGAACTTTTTTCTCTATCTTAGATTCCGTGGCAATTCTATACTCCTTCACTTCCAAGTTCATAACTTTTCATCACGACTCCAAATTATGAGTGATATATCTTTATAAAAATCTAATAATTTCATACACAACTCATATAGAACTAAAAACTAAAAATGATCTAACCAAACTTCTACAAGCCCTCAAAGTTTTGGCCTTCAAATTTAATTGGTAGTTGACCCTTTCTCACACCATAAAGCATAACTTTCACATCCAAATTTCAAAGAGAAAGAGTTATAGTTTTTTAGAATAATAGTAACCAGAAGAAAAACATCCTCTCAAATTTTATTCAAAAACTTGTAACTCAAAGCTCACTGTGGCTTTTTAAACATACGACAAATCCAAAGAAAACTACAAGGAAAGGGAGAAGGTGAGCCTCTCCTTGTTTAACCTCAAAAGGCCACATCAGCCCATGTCTATGTCACATGGAAACTATTTTCTAATTGGATACCCCTTTTGACCCTCCTACAACTCTATTTATCTCCTTCTCTTAGCCACAAAACCTCTTAAGTCAACAACGAGGTCAACAGAAGGGTAAACTATCTCCATCTTTCTTTCTTTCAACTTCATTCACTCAAAATAAAATTTGAGAATACTTCTAAATAAAAAAGCAAAAAAGCCAAGATCTCATAATTGTCTATCAGAGGAAAAAAATTAGAATTTTAAGGAAAGTATTACTCAACTTGCTAGAACTTGAAGATGTGTTTGATAATAGCTGTTACATGTTTTGCACGATCTATCTTGATTAAAGGACTGACTAGCCTTTCTAACCAATGTTGGTAGACATGAGGCTTTTTGATAAGCCTAACTGTATAATAATACTGATTGTCATTGAGACCCTTAAAACACCCTTCAAATGTCACCTCTCGACTATTGGGCTTGACACATTCAACTTGCAACAAGAACACTAAGGTCTGAGCATTATTTGGAAGGTTCTCATGTTACCTTTGCTCTATGCAAGGTTGCTTTGGCAATCGAGAAGGTCCAACTTCTTTTTGTAGATGCTCGTATGGTGGTGTAAGGTCCATTAGCAGAAATGGTTAATTCAACAATTGCGACAAACTTTTTTTCAAATTTAGGCTTTTGTTGAGGCTCAACATCCTGGGACTCCAAAAAAACCCTCTAGTTTGATAAACTGATACTAAAAAAAATGCAAACAAGGATTGAATATAAGAGCAATAAGACTCTATAATTTAGAAAGATTACATCAAACAAATGAGACTTCAAGACGGTTCTCTTCTCTTAACTCCTAAAGGACCAGCATGCGTTTTTTGGCTACGTAGAAATTTTGGACAGATACGTGTGATTGGAGGTTTCTATATTTTTGATTGGCATTTTTCAATTGCATAATTAAATTCTTAACAATTTAGTATTTTGAATCATTCTCAACTATTATCTACCTACTATTTTTTTCCTATATGCTGTTCAATTCCAAATGATGTGAAATTTCTCAAGCATGTGTTCAACTTGTTTAGAAAAATAATCTAAAGAAGCATCACCATTTGGGACCATTTTTCATAGAATAGTGAGCTTGTGAAGTGCAACTGCCCTGTTTTTTGCAAGGCCAAAAAAGTGATTTCAGTGAATTTAAATGCTTATATATATCTTGCAATCCATGCGATGGAAATTTTTGAAATTTTTTCCACATATTTTCAAGTCAGCATACTACAAGATCCTACAGTTATATGTGCCAAATTTTTTTTTTTTCAAAAATTTGGTATTTGTTCTAAAAATGGCAATTTTTGAGCGTTTTTAGTGAAAACATAGTTATGGAATTTTAGGGATTAATAGTTGGCCCGCACATGCTAATGAGGATGCATCACTTTGAAGCAACTTAAGTGATGTCATCTTCTTTTTTGTATTATTATAATCAAAATCCATCAAAATAATATATAAACATATATTTTTATATATTGTGCACATTTATAATGCGACACCACTTGGTTATCTCTTTTTTAAAAGATACAAGCTAGTACACAATTGTGAAGATAACATAATCATTGTAAATGTATCTTATTTACAAGACTGCTGGAAATTATAAGTCAATTTTATGTTCATCTAGACGTATAAATAAACATTAGAGGGGATTTGGGGCCTCCGGAAGATTGCAAGTTTCCAGATTGTAGAAACTCTGGAAATTTTGTGGGAACTCCAACCTGATTTGGTTGAGATATTGCCACGTTATATATTATTAAATAATTAATTTTTAAATATTTTTCAAAGTATATTTTAATTTTTTTAATAATAATAATTTTTTTATTTTAATTTTTTTATTCTAACTATTCTCAACAATGGGAACAACCCTGAAGTAGTATTCCAAAGGGCCCAAATCCCCTCTAATGACTCTTTTTATTTACTAACTAGATCTTATCTTTTTACAAATATTCTTATGTAAAAATAAGCGTGGATACACCATTAGCTTGTTATTTTGAAAAGTCTCTAGAAGACTAAGGTAGCCTATCTATAGTTTGCACATGCATGTTCTAAAAAACGCTGCTAGATTATACCATGATTTGTTACTACAAGAATGAAAACCTATCCAAATGATTAATTAGTGCTAATTTGGGATTATTGTTGCACAGTTTTACAAGTGGTTGGGGACTAAGTTTGATTTGAAAGTAGACAAACTTTCAATATAAATGATGAAAAGTTATGAATTGTAGGTTACTTTGTGCCATCTTAGGCAATTACATCATTAGAGGGAATTTGGAGCCTTTGGAGGGCCATTTCAGGCCCGTTCTCCAATTTTGGCCCGATTTTGTGAACATCAGTATGGATTGTTAGATTTTAACCTTTAAAGGACCAAACACCATTTTTTGGCAACATAGCGATCTTGGGCAGCATACTACAAATGGAGTTTTTATTTAATTTCTTTGGAAATTTCACACAATATATGCTCAAGGAGTAGCTTTAAGGTCCAACAATTTTCATAACTTTTGACTGCACGGTTAAAAAGTTATTGCATGATATATAGTTTTTGTTACTCAGGGGGCAGCCTGGGCAACTAAAAAAACTTCTTCAAAAATCGCTTTTTTGAAAAATGAAATCTTGAAATTGATTTTTAAGATTTATTTAGACATGGAAAAGTTTGAACCTTATCCATTTTTATTGATGAGATGAAAGTTATGTGTAATTCTAGTTTGCGGGTAGGTATGGATCCAAACCTACCCACAAACTGTATATAGGTATGGAATCTTTGGATACTTTAGACTAAAAAACAATTTCAATTTCAATTTTTAAAGAAGTTTTTTTGGCTATCTGGGTTGCCTCCCAAGTAACGAAACTACATATTATGCAATAGCTTTTTAATCGTACAGCCAAAAGTTATGAAAATTGTTGGACCTTAAAGCTATTCTTGGGTACATGTTGTGTGAAATTTCAAAGAAAAAAAATAAAAACTCCATTTGTAGTGAATTGACCAAAATTGCTATGTTGCCAAAAAAATGGTATTTGGTCCTTTAGGGATTTATTTTTTTAATTTTTTTCTTCAAGTATCATTTTAACCCCTAAAGTCCCATTGTCCCTACGGGGGACAAAATGGATTTTGAGCAGGTTCCTATAAGCTCAATTTTTGGTGAAACTTTCTGAAACTTTTCCATAAGATAGAAAAATTTATTAGCTTTCTAGGAGTGTAATTTTTTTTCAATCGGTGCCCGGGAGCAAAAGTTATGCTACAATAAACTCAAAATAGGGGAGATTGGGCAGAAAAAAAAATCCATTAAAAATTGAAAAATAAATTTTAGTTTTTTTTTTAATAAATTATATTTTTGTCTAAATAGGACGCTTTGATTCATTCCATTTGGATTAGTGATGTGAAAGTTATAGAGTTTCTTGTTTTGCAGGCAATCAAAGCATCTTATTGAAAAAAAAAAACTCTTGTACTTTGAATGCTGATATCTTTTAATCCATACGGTCAAACATCACAAAAATTTTACCACATGATCTAAGAAAAGTGTAGTACAAGATCTTGCAATCAGATTCTAAGAAAAACATTTTTTTTTCTGATTTTTTGGATGAACGCAACAAAAGTAGCAGTTTTGAGTGATTTTTGACAGGAAAATGGCCTTGGGAATTTAGGGGTTAAGCAAATTAAATTTTTTATTTTTATTTTTCTTAAAATTCAAGTGGCACAATCTATGCCACATTAGCCACTGTAGCTGCATTCCCGCAATCTGGGAACGCAAGGGAACTCCCAGTCTTCCAAAGGCCTCAAATCCCCTCCAATGACATCATGTTGTTCAAGTTTAAGGTTTGGAAGCCTTCATTTTTTAACTCCAATTGCACCATTTATAGACAACTATTTGACATTTCATGGCTGTCTCTATGGACTTCAATAGCACCCTATAATTGCAAGCTTTAAAAAATCATATTTAATTCAATTTTAGTCTAATAGTTACAAATAAGATGTAATGGATGTGTTTCCCTCTTTTTTTTCCTTGAAAATTTGTTAGAAAATGGTTTGATTTGCATAGAAGTAATCCTAAGCCAATATGCTCTTAAATGATCGATTTCTACACCTTGTACTTTTGTTGCCAAAGAAGGGCTATGTAAGTTGGCTAGTTGCTAGAGAAGGTTGCTATTATGTGAGCATGGGAGTGTGAGCCCATGAGCCTAGAACACTACACACCTATGTTATAGTTGTGTATACTATAGAAACTGTCTACAATTATAGAATATATATATATATATATTACAAATACCCATATTATAGGTGTTTATGATACATACACCTTCTAAAGTTTGTGGTGTCTATATTATAGGTACCTATATTGTAGGCTCAATGCTCACAAGCTCGCATTCTTGGGCTCGCATATTAGCACCCGTTGATTGGACTATTGGTATGGAATTGTGTGGGCATGAAAACAACTTGTGTGCAAATGTAAAATGAGTGAATGTATTATAGGCAAGTTGTAAGTTGCAATTTGGATTTAGTTTGTAATTCAATGGTGAGTCTACAATAACCTAGCCTATATGACGGTCAAATCACCTAATGTAAATACCTAGGAAATGATCTATGACAGAAATTTTGTAATAAAAGAAATTTGAGCTAATAAGGTTGAGTTAGTAGCCACAATCAATGTCTGGGATGATGGTGAAGGAGTTATTAGTGACTACACTAGGAACTTCCATCTTTTTAGTATAAATTCATCATAAGAAGTAACTTCTTTATTCCTTCATGCCATGGCTATGTTAGAAACATTGTGGCCATACTAAGAAATATTGTAACTACTTTAGGTGGTAAGATGACCATTATGGATATATTTTTTGATGGTGGGTTAGTCTAGAGACTCTTTCAGGTTAATTGGGCAGCACACTTCAAAAATTCATGACAAATTCATACTTTGTCAAAAAAACAAAATTTCAACTGCTTTCTCCATTTCTCACATTTGTCTTTATATGGAAAAAAATTTAAAAGTTTTCAATAATGTCGACAAGGCAAACCAATCATTCTACTTGTCATAGGTTGGTTTACCTTAGTTGCATTTGCAATTGGTGCATATTGACAAATTAATTTATCGCGATCTAATCAACAAGAAATTACTAGCAAATTGCATCAAGATAGAAAGTCGATTTCCATTTTTTGAGTGTGGGTTATATTGACTAAGTAAGTAGAAATTTGATTGGTTGGGTTGTTAAGGCAATCTAGAGGGGTCACTTTGATTTTTTTATCAAATAACTGGCGGCATATTATAAAGAGGTATTAATTCAAGGTGTTAAAAAATTTGAATGTTTTGTAAAGTATTATACATACTACAAACTGATATAAATAATACTTCAGATCTGTAAAACAATTCTTGAGATTGCCTCAAAGATATGGACTCTAGGAATTTATTCTGGTTAAGGTCACTTTGTAGGACTACCAATCCTCTTGGTTGGATTAAAAATCATATAATGGTATGATGAAATGGATATTTTCAATCCTTGCGCGGCTTTACAGTTTGGTCCTTTCCTTTGTACCATTGCAGATACTTTGGATGCTTCACTTTAGATGCTTGAAATGTTGTTTTCTGGTTCACTTTGGGCCCTTTGCTTACATGCTTTGAATATTGTTTCCACTATGGCATGGGCTTCACTTCTTGCTTCATGATAAATGGTCTAATTGTGTGTCTGTGCATGCCTTCACTTTGAAGGTTTATGGTTTATGGTGAGTTTTTCTTATTGAATTCACATGTTCCAATTTATGATTTGTTGCTGCTATTTTTGGTCAATGTCTCATACCTAGGGATTGCGGTTTAGGATTTAGGGATTTTTCCAAATCATGGTAGCTTTTGGCACTACTTTTGGATCATCTACACATTGGTAGCATTCACTAGAAGAAACTTATGTTTTTTTTTATCCTTGGATGCTGTGTACTGATGTCCTGTGTGATGTCTTGAAATCTCTATACGGACATCTAAAATTTTGCATTGCCTGAGACATACAAAAGACATCAATTTTGCACGTGAACATCAGTGTGCTGGGGACCGGACGTCCAATAAAACATGGTTCAATGGGGTCCTCAAAGGCCGGCCTGTGGCTGCCATCTAAGCGCCACGCGGATAGAGGTAGCCACATAGGAATTTTTTCATCCATTTTCGTCCATAAGATGGCATGTGACATGGCGGCAGGAAAAGTGACATGGCATCCAACAAGGATGGTGTGGCATGCCACCTCAGCATATTTTTTTGTTGTCTAAGAATTTTCTTGCTGTCTTTGAAGACATCAACTTAGACATCTGTACGTTTTCTGAGACATCAATTTAGACGTCCAGACGTTTTCATAGACATTTTTGGAGACATCACCTTAAACGTCCAGATTTCTTGTGATATCAATGTAAACATCTACTTTTCATCATGAATACCTTTGGCAATGTTTAGTATGATTTAGGAGAATGAAATGATGTCACATTAGACATTTATGTTATGAAATGCACTATTTGGCATGATGTTAATATGGACAGTCTCACATGTCTCATGTGATGTCCACATGCATGTCATAATGTCCAATATAACATGTCATACACAATATACCATACATTATACATCATAATTGGCATTATGTCACATAGCTTCAAAAGCCACTTGATGTGAGTTTATGGAGGGGAGAAGATGGTCTCTTTATACAAGTAGAGTGGTAGAGGGGAAGACAAACTATATGGGACATTGAAAATGCTGGAGTTAAATTTTGGTAGAGCAACACATATACGTCCAACCGGATGTTTTTTGCATGTCTCAAAGGCCGCTCTGATGACGTCTCCATAGACGTTATACCCACTATGACTATATTTCCTAAAACATCTAGAAGTCTACAGAAACGTCCAGGAAAACATCTCATTGTTTTATAAGATGTCTCTAATGACATCTCTACGTCACGCTCTACATCTACTTAGACATCTCCAATACAAGTGTAGAAAACACAAAGAGACAGCCCCACTATGTTGACATGGCATGCCACATCAGCATAATTTTATGCCACATCAATTAATTTACATGTGGTATGCTACGCCATATGCCACGTCATCTTATTTTCTCCCAAAGTTGCCCAATGGCTGCCCGATCCCTTTTTTTTTTAACCTTGGTCAAACTTTTACCCAAGAAAAAAGTAATTTCCACAGATTTATCCTCCATGAATTTTTTTCCTTAAAGCTGACGTGGTAGTCTATGTTTTTGTGGATGGCTTGCTGGACATCAACGAGTCCTTGAAAATGTCATCAAAAATCTCGATGTCGATGGTAACACTAAATTATTTTCATTCAAATTTGCCACAGTCATCTGGAACATCCTTTAAAATCTCCTGAAATCGCGATCCCTCTCTTTAACATCTTGATGTCTCCGCGGACATAATATGTTCGGCCTTGGACATTGCATGTTTTTGCTCCAAAATTTAAAAAAAGAACGGGTTGCTTATAGTGATTGCCCCCATGTCAACTCTTAGTAGTGGAGAATTGAAGGAGCTTCATGGTTGGCAGCCTAGAAAGATTTTTGTGGCAAAGAGTGAAGCGGATTGGCGCATCTTGTCACTCCTGTGGGTGACCTCTATAGTCCGCATGTGAGAGGGTTTAGCATGAGTTTTTTCCTCTTAACTTGGGGCATTTTTTACCATGTGGATTTTCATGTAGTGTACACAACAAGATTCAGGTAGCCATTTACTTTATGGACTTACAATTGTATTATGAGTACATTTCAGGCTTCAAAGACTTTGATGTTATTATTGTAGGTGCATCGTATTTACTTGAACATTTCCAGGTTTAGTGTTGCCTTTCCGGGTTTTTTTTGGCTTTGCGGATTCTAACTTCCTTGCATGTTGTTCTATATTGTATGGTATACCACCATGTTGATGGGGTTGTGTGCTTCATTTTGTTGTTCACATCTTCTTCAATGGAATTACTGCCAGTTTCTAGTTTCTAGTTTATATGTTTTGTTTTCGTCTTTGTTCTATTTTGTGGCCCTTCTTTGCTTACATTGGTGAACAAATTGAGGATTATCATATGTTGTATGCTTTATAGTAGGAAGAAGGTAGCAATGTATGTTAATTGCTTCAAATTGTATTAAGTGAATGTTGTATTTGTGCTTCATGTATTGTAATTTTGTCTTTAATCTTTGCGTTCGCCTTTTATCACTCTATTTTTTTTTTATAAAAAAATGAGGTTGCTGAAAATTGCCCCTCTTTTAGAATTCTAAGTAAATTTAGAAGGGCATAAAATACCATGAACTAGAAAATTAGGAAATAATATGGGCAAGAATATCGGCCTTCTAATTGTTCATGGTCATCATAATCATTACAAGAAATTTTAGGCCTCAAAAAACCCACAAGTTTTGGAAAGTAGCGATGCAATTATAGAAAAAAATGATGGAAAAAAAAAATTGGAATTTAACGTGGCACTACTAGTGCCACATCAGTGCTACATCAAATTGGCTATTTTTTTTTTATTTTTTAAATATTTTTTTCCTAAATTTTTTTTTTAATAGAATATGCATATGTTCTGTATTTGCACCGCGGGGGTGCTAAAAATGAAAAGTCTCACAGCCTTCTGTAGTATTCAAATTTCTTATAATGTAACCCCCCAAAATAACAACCCTGGATGCACGTGATGTACAGAGTGACTCTCTTGAGCAAAGCAAGCAATTCATGTTTACATTCTATAACTATTTGACGAGTGAAATTGGAATGAATGCTTATGCAAACTGTGTATAGCAAGTGAATACTATTTGTTCTTATACTACTAGCGATTGGCACTTGCTTTGCTACGCATTAAACATATTACTTTCATCAATTTTTCATGTAATAGAATGTAGATAAACAAAGTATGTATAATCTTTAAATGAAAATATTGACATCCTCATACAATATTCTTTGAAAAAATTTATATAGTGCAATATAAAGTAATTAAAGAAAATCTTTATATCATAATTTTTACAAAGTAACCTTTGCAAAGATGAAAATACTGCAATAAGAATAAATTAATAAAGTGAACAATGTAAGTAGAATCTTCACATTGGAACATGTAGAGCAAGGCTAGCGGTTGGTACTTCCTTATTCTTTAATATCACATGTTAAAAAGACATGGAATTTATCTATAGTTTTGTTGTCTGAAAAGTTTCTTTGAAATTTTTTTAGAAGTATCCATTTGATTTTCAAATATTTCAGGAAAACAATACATAATATATAGTAGAAAGTATCCTATGGCTATTACAAAAGCAATTGAATTTCTATAATATTATTCAAAATTGAATTGTGATATTATAGAGGTCATTGTGATTTTAGTAGTATGATGAGAATGTGACTTTAAAGTTAATGGCTAGGTGGGCACCTCCAAAGACGCTACTTTTTGTAGCTCTACCTTAGTACTATTATTAGAATGATCAAATTTTCATATTTTCTTGTTGGCAAGGGAAAAGAGGTTCCACACAATAAAAAACTTGGCATTTGGATATTATATGCAAAAGTCATGAAAGGTTAGAGTTGTTTTTAGTAGAGGTTCAAAAATTATTTCTTCTAAATATATACATATTGCTTTCGGAGATATAGAAAATGACGATGGTGGTTTTGGGTCAACGACACATTTGGAGGTGTCAACTTTAATAGTTGTAGCTACATGCAAATAATAAAGGATTACCAACATATCATTGATGAGTGGTTTGTGAGGACTAGTCTTTATATAAAATTGTCTTAATAATCAATTGCATTATTGTAATACATTTGAGCATCCAATTGATATTATGTTGTAAATTGCATGTGTAAAATAGATGGCAATTAGGCTAGTGTGTAAGTAAGACAAATTGTTGAACAAATCGTATGATTTGGCTTTGCCTTGATTAAATTGAATGCATGGAGTGTAGCTATCTGATGAGGTCAAATTGTTTTTATAAATCAAGTGTTGTCTATTGTGAATTGTAAGACTAAATTTTGTAAGTCAATTTACAAGAAGATGAGGAAATTTAGACAAGTAAAGTTATGTTGAGATGTTATATGTGGACAATTGGCTAACATAAAGGTTCCAACTAATTGATAGGGAAGAAATCATAAACTTTCATATTGCAAGACAAATTGATATAGATTCTAGTATTTCAATTTGCATGCTAAATGCAATTAGGCTAATTAATTAGACACAAAATTTAGGCTAGTAGAGCCAAATTGAAAGAATATAAAGTATAAATGGTAAACAAACTATATATACATACGAATATAGCGTGCCATTTGATTAAATGATAGTGCATATGCATTGGTGAATTGATGTCCAATCCTAAACTATTTCCCTAAACTATTTGGTATACGAATTTAAGACTGTGACTATGACTGCATCCATTTTTCAATAGCATGAGGATAGATAAAGTGCCTTGGGATATAAGAGTGTTTGTACTTTGGATAAAGATATGATTGACAAATCCTTATATAAAGTCTAATTAATCAACTTTTCTACCTTTAAAGCTACCTTAGCTACAGAACAAGATGAATTGGCCTTTCTTGTAAAGAACGCCCACAATATAGGGATCCTTAAATTTTGTTTAGTAAAGCAAAATCCAACTCACAATGCTTTGCTTCCTCTAGCAAATTTGTTGTCTGAAAAAAAAGGACATTACTTTTCTTCCAATTGTTGGATCTTTACAAAAATTTGTTTTTATAGAAGTTTTTTGGTTCTCCTAATATCAAAGAAAAAAATGAGACAAAATAAAAAAAGTCCAATATTCCAATTTAGATGTCAATATGCCAATAGCTTTAGGGATTAATAAATACACTAATATTTTAGCATGTGCTCATTTTTAGAGTGTTCAACCTTGATAAATACATATTTTAGCCACTATTGGTAACAAAATGGATGAGGGGAGTCTGTCTTTTGCAAGTTTGTGTTTTGGAGGTATACCTAAGTGTGTAGGATTTTTGATTGGACTTGGAATTTCCAAGGCCTATACAATTTCTAAATAGGGAGTACTTTTTAAATTGCATACCTACACTTGCATCTCCTAATGAATGCATTCAACCACAAAAAGATTGTAGTATTTCTTTTCCATTGAGTATACAAATTCACAAACTCTCTTTGATTCAATAATCAAAAGATAATTTCAAGTACTACTTGTTAGTATACTTTCTACTAATTTATCATATGAGTGCATGTGGCAGTAATTTACCAAAGTTACAACCAAATACAACCAAAACAAATGGCTTGTTTTGGTACTAATTTTTCAAGCGACAATAAATTTGCAACCTAACAATTAGGATCCTTAGTGGAGTTGTATGTAAAGTAGGAAGTCCATTGTGGATCATTGTGTCTCTACAAATAGTTACACTTATTGGATTTATAAAAAAATTTAGCAGTAGAATGGCAAATCAAGGAATATTTCACAAGAATTCTGGTCAATTCATTTTTGCACACTTGTTTGACCCCCAATAATTAAGTACTCTTAAGAGTTTTTTTAAGCAATGATTCACATGGTACCCAAAAGGATGATTTCCTCACTGACCAGCCCAGCGTTCCAGGGTTAAAAATTTTTAAACTTCATTTCAAATGTAAGTTAGCCTCAGTTAAAATAGGTCTATAAGATCAGTGAATTGGCTTAAATATGTGGTTTCAAACTTAAAAATTTAATACAGCCACAGCTACAAGACATAGAGCTGCAACATAAGTTGAAATCTAACTTACCAGGAGACAATTTCTGGCCACTGCTTTAATACCTGCTTCTTCATGCCACCGACAATCTTTGTAAGGAGTCACAAAGGCAAATGGTAACTTAGGTTAGTAAAGTATATGAATAACTAAAGGATGAGATGAGATTTGAACAATCACAATCTTCAGATTTGTGGGTTTTCTCCAGATTTTTGAAATTATACTAGTAGTTGTATCATTTGATGATAAGGTCTTATTTCAAAATTCCAAATTGTTCCTAATAAAATCCCTTAACAAGGCAAGACTCTTTTACACTCATTAGCGGAAGTTTGCTCATCAAGGACATGTCAAGCCTAGGGATGTGGTAAAATGTCAAACTTGATTTTTGCATAGTTCTTGGATTTCAATTGTCTTTAATCTTCATAATGAAAATGAAGCTCCAATAATCTACTTTTCATTCCAATTTATTTTTCTCCAAAATTATTGAACTTTTTGTGTGTGAGCACAGAGACATGAGCCTATGAGCCTTGAACCTAGTTGTAATTATGTACCCACAACTATTTGAAGGTGTTTATAATATAGGTACACTATAACATGAAAACAATTTATAACATAGGTACTTATAACATAGACATCTATACCATAGGGGGGTTCTATAATATAATTATACTACTAGGCTCATGGGCTTATAATACTCTATACTCACATGCTAGTACTTCCCTTTTGAAAGTAGCATCTTGAAAGTTTAAAATTCACCACTTCTGAACTTTTTTTTATTGAGTTTTTCTTAGTATGAGCTTGAGTATACAAATTACGTTGCGATGTTTATCACAATTGTCTCCATTTTTGCTAGAAACTCAAATTATTTTAAAGCACTTTTGTAATGACTATGATTTTTACAAAAAAATAATTTTAAAAATCATGTAAAATTCATTTTAATGTTTATATTCTAAAAAATTGATTTAATTATTGTGGAAATATGTTAATACATGAGAAAAATATCAAATTTTTAAGAGGTGTATTTTAATATAGAAAATGAATAGAATTGGACCAAACGAGAATATAAATGTCTTTTCAAGGTTAATCCCTAAGAGTCCTAGTTGGCACGAATAGATGGATTACAAATGTTTCCAAGAGGTTTCCGTGGGAGCTACAAGATACAAATTAACTACATCCAAATATACAGAAAAAATCAAATTTTGTCTATTTTTCTCTTAAAAGATTAGGATAGTCACTTGTTCCTTTTTTTATTTTTGTACTAGGATCAAAATCAATTTATATTCAAATGAGAGGAAAAGAAACTTGCAAAAATGAAGATATTTTGTCTAGATGCTTTGATAGCTGTAAACATGTATAAACTTGTGAATAAACATTTGTTTTGTTTTGTTGTGTGAATGGAGTCCAAATAAGACTTTGGTTTTGTAAATACACAATGATAAGAGTTTAGATGTCATTTGATTTGAGGTATTGTTGTAGAATTCCAAGTGTGTGCAATTGTTAATTTTTTAACGGTTTACACTTCTACAGGACCATTCTCTCTGTGGGGGACAAATGGAAATTTTGGCAAGTACCTACAGGCTGAAATTTTGTCTTGATTTTTTAAAACTTTTTTTGAAGATAGAAAAATTGATTAGCTTTATGGGCATATAATTACTTTTTCAATTGGTGCCTGGGAACAAAACTAATTATACCCCAAACAGCTCGGAACTTGAAAAGGTGGGGGAGAGGGGGCAGCAAAAAAAAATTTGAATGTTTTGAATGTTTTGAATGCTTTTTTTCCTCATAGATTATATTTTTGTCTACCTAGAAAGCTTTGATTCATTCCATTTGGATTTGTTATGAAGAATTTATGGACAATTTTGTTTTTCAGGCAATTAGAGCATCTTCTTGAAAAAGTAACTTGTAGGATTCATTTTTGAATGCAATTTTTACATTTAAAAAAATAAAATTCCACATGGTTTAGTTTTTTTGCTAGAACAATCTCACCATTGGGATTTGTGCATTTTAATTCCATTTTAGAGATATTGATAGTTTAGATTTTCCTTCTATCTTGTGCTTACTTCTACCTAATAATTTTTTGAAGTATAAAAATTAAGTTTTTTTGAATTTTTTTTCCTACACTTTCAACTCAATTCTCTACCATCAAAATTTTAAACCTCAAAACTTTGTAAAAATTAAAGTTAAGAAGGTTCAAAGTTGAAAAATCTAGTCCCTCAATGTACTGAAAAACTGTTTTTTTCCCTTTAAACACAGATATCTTGCAATCTGTGCGGTCAAAAATTCTGAAATTTTTTCTACACATTCTCATACTGGTTAGGTGTAAGATCCTACAATTAGATGTGAAAAAAAAAAAAAAAAAAAAAAATTCAGATTTTCTTACTCTTTGCTATAGACATGACAACTTTGAGTATTTTTGACAAAGAAAAAAAAAACTTGGTCCTTTAGGGATTAACCCTTGAACGCCGCCGAGGACGTTCTGCGTCCTTTGAATGACAAAGAATCTTTCCCTACAAGACAGAAGTGCAACTTTTCATCCTTGGTATTAGGAATAAGAAGGAAAGATCTTCAACAGTTCTTTGACTTCCAATGAATGTATTAGGCTTTTTCAAAGTAGATGATGTCACACGGAATCACAATACATGATTTCCATGGCTACCGGTCCGTCCTTCAAGGGTTAACCGAGTTGGATTTGGAAGGATGCTTTCGCTGGCAGGTGTAAAGGCATGGAGGTCATTCTTCTCTCTCTCTTTCTTCTCTGTGTCTCTTGGTGTTTTTGTGAGTGGGTGAGAGTTTCCAGTCTCAGAGATGTTTATAGCTGTGTACTTGTTTTTATCTTCTTTGTGTAATAAAGTTTTAAAGCAAATATTTTAAATTGCGCATGTAAGTCCCAATATTGGACATCTTATTGGTGTATGAATTGTTTGTATACTAAGGTAACTACACCTAAAATCAACCGTGTTCTAATTGCAACCCCTATCTAGGAAGGACTAACATGTTGCTTGAAGTATGTTCTACTGTCAATGATGAGTTAGGTAGGTTTAAATGGTCGCTTTAAGAGCATGCTACCTTAAATCCCAATGATTGGGCAATTGAAGGTTGTGTAATTTCTTGTGAGTGAACTATTTGTTTCTTGTGCTTAAAGCAGTTGTTGTATACACGTGATATTGATTAAATCAACTTGTTAGATTGTCTAAGTTTTGGAGCAATGTATAATGTTATTCAGACTTGAACCAAGTCAACCAACTGCTATGTTCAAGGATTGTAAGCTTTAAGCGTTGTCCATGTTGAATATGCTTAAAACAAACTTATGTGGGGTATATGCGCTTGAAGCTAATGTTCTGCGTGTCTAAGTAAAGGATCTTAAAGATGTATTGATGGAGTTAACTTTATGGTTTGAAGCTGTTATAATAGAATGTGAGAAGGATTCAACGAAGGGATAATATGTGTATTTGTTTCTGAAGTCCTAGTGATTGGACATCTCAGTGTGTATAGATCTCTTATTTTTTTGTAAGTTCTAGTGATTAGACAATTGTATGTTGAGTGGTTGTATGTTGAATATGCGAGATTGTGAGTTCAATTGATTAAATCTTTGATTATTGTAGCAAGCTGGGGTAAAAGGTAATGTTGTGAATGTTTGCTTTAAGCGGATGTCTGTATTAATTACTATTAAATTGTTGTAACCAATCTGTATAAGCTTTAAGCAGTGTGTATGTAGAATGTGCTTAAAGCTATTGTTCTACTTGATTTGTAAAAAAGCTTGACATTGTGTAGACGGAGATAGTT
The DNA here is from genome assembly GCA_963969595.1 of Neckera pumila. Taxonomy (NCBI): domain Eukaryota; kingdom Viridiplantae; phylum Streptophyta; class Bryopsida; order Hypnales; family Neckeraceae; genus Neckera; species Neckera pumila. The sequence continues at coordinate 2,550,047 of OZ018415.1, read as the reverse complement.
TGTTGGCTTAAAGTTTGTCGTAAGTAAATAAAAGAGATATTCAATAAATGAGTAGATTATATGTATATCGTGTGGGAATCCTAGTGATGGGGAGTTGAAGGAACTTGTCACTATTTAAGGATTGAATAATTGAATTTTAAGCTGTAGCTCAAAGCTGTGACAATGTTGTGAGACTAAATCCATATAATAGTGGAGTGTATGAATGAGAATTAGTGAATGGTGAAATCTCATGTTTGTGAATGCTCAAAGCAATTGAATAAAGAAGTGGATTGTTTAAACTAATAAGTGGTTTGTTGAGTGATGAATGACGCTTTAAGGGAACATTGTGAGCCTATACTTGAAGCAAATGCAACAGTGAAGGAAGACTTATATGCTTAAAGCTATATATAATGTTTTTCTTCATCTAAGAATGCTTTTTATTTGAGCCCTATAATAGAATAAGATAAGGATTGCATTCTTCTATTGCTGCATATATTTGTGTTGGATAGAAATTAATTATTAGATAAGTAAGAGATAGTTTTTCTTGGAACCAAAGGGGATATTTTAACTTTATTTTCCATTTAGATCTGAAATTGTAAGTTATTTCTATTTTTAATGGGACTTTAGTGACAATGCATTAGACTATTTGATCATTCACTAGACTTGAAACCCTATACTATAGTCTTGGGTGTTTGCGAAGTAGGCAAAATCTAAACTACAATAGCCATGATTGATTTGTCTAAAAGGCTCCAGATTTACATTTGTTTTTCTAGGGGGGGCTTTAGAGATTAAGGTAGGTGAGTCCATTGTAGAAAAAGTGAATGCAGTCTTACATTAGATAATTGAAAAAATTATTTAGTTGTAACCTTAATTTTTTTTGTACACTAATAAAATCCTATAATATAAGGCAATAACACTTGATTTCCCCCCCAAACAAATTGTAAATCTGCTATGGATTTCAAAGTTTTTTCTCAAAATATTCCAATAGAATCACTAAATACTACAAATCAATATCAAGTGCATCTACATTATGTATGTTTCTCACTTCATATAGTTACAATAATTCTTGGAATAGCTATGGTGTATTGCAAATTTGCGCTACAAATTACAATACAAATTAATTTTGAAATGATTATCTATCCAAAGTGAATAATTTCCTATTTAGATCATTGTTTCACTCCTTTAGTGTCACTTAAAGCTTTGATTGTGTCTAGTCATCATTCATCCTATTGTGCCCAAAAATTTCAATTATTCAAGAATAATAACTTTAGTCTGAATGCATGATTGTAATAGACCCATTTCTAACTTTTTGGAATGGGCAGAAAGTCTAGGATGAGCCCTTTTACCTTTGAAAATTCCAAATCCTTCAAATGAACTAATGGTTTTATTGGATTTTCTTTCCTTTAAAAATACCATTGTTTTGTAGAAAAAAATAACAAGGGTTTCCCGTTTTGAAAGATATTTTTCATCATTTTGAGATATTTTGAAAACCATCATTTTCTAGAAATACAAATTATTATCATTAATAGGTTGCATTATTAAAAACAAAGCACACGTGATATGTACAAAGAACTTTTCCTAAAAGTATTCAATTGTTAAATTGAAGACTTTGTACAAACTAGGTTTTAAGAAAAAGAGTGTTAAATTGAAAAAAACTATCTCTTATGTCATTAATTGACATCTACTTCTCTTATGTGTTTTATTTATGAAGTAAGTCTTTGATATAGTCTTATTTGCTTTTGCTTCAAACATCTTGCTTCTCTTTGATTCAAAGATTGATAGTTAGTTGTGTTTTGTAACTTTATTTGACCTATCACATAGAACTAAAGTATTGTTTTAAAATAGAAGTTTAATTAACAAACTTTCAATTTAAAGCAAAGATTGTAACTTAAGAACCACCCTCCAATTCCATGTGATAGGTCAAATAAAGTTACATTACACACCTCTCAACTAATATCCCCATCTATATAGAGTTCTTTAAATTTGTCATATACATGAAAACCCCTGTATAAAGCTCAAATTTCCTATTAAAAATTAAAAATAATCCCCTCTTTATATTAGAGGAGAGAATCCAAGGAAGACAAGTTTTTAGTCTATGAGAGATTCAATAATTTAGAAGATCAAGAAATGCAATTTAACACTTAAAATTCTTAATTCTAAGGAGAGAATGATGTGCCTTCTTTGCAAATAAAAGTATACAGATTTTGAGTCTTCCAAATTTTCTTTCAATCCCACCTAAAAAAGTGCATTTGATGCAAATTCCTGGAATGTGTGAGTCAAAAGGCCCACAACCAATCATTTTAACCCCGAAAGTCCCCATAATCTCTTCAAGGAACTTTTGAAGGTTTGAGCAAGTATCTATGGTCTCAATTTTTTTCAAGATTAAACTTTTTTTCAAGATAAGAAGATTTATTAGCTTTTGTGGATATAATTTTGATTTCAATCGATGCTTAGGAGCAAAAGTTATACCACAATAAGCCCAAAATAAGCAAGGATAGACAAAAAAATAATACAAAAATTTGAATTTAAAATAATAAAATTATTTCCTATTGAGTATATTTTTGTCCATGGGGAGAGATTTTATTCATTCCATCTAAATAAGTAATGTGAAAGTTATAAAGCTTCTTATTTTGTGGGCAATCTTGGCAAGTTCTATAGATAATAATGAACAGAATTTGTTTTTGAATTCAAAATTAGCAATTTAAGTAAAAGAATTGCACACGATTTAGTTTGCTTTCTAGAACAATCTCACCATTGGGATTAATATGTTTCAATTCCATCTTAGAGCTATCAACAATTTAGTTTTTCCTCCTACCTTGAAAAAAAATATTTGTTTCTTAAAGAATGAAAGTCATGGAGGATTTCTTTGAATTTTTTTCCAAACTCTCAACTCAATACTTCAATACAAAAATATTCAAATTCACAATTTGTAGTACAAAAATTTTAAGTTAAGAGGATTTAACCCCTAAAAGCTCAAAGGGGTTTGGACAAAATACAAATGTGTTATAAAACTATATAAGTTCTAAAACTTTTTTGAAGTTTGCATAAAAGAATGTAATGTGAAGCACAAAAAGTAGAAAGTATCTATATGGTCAAAATTATAAAAATATTTTTAGATTCTCTTAAAATGAATTTTGAAGATATAACTTCAAAAATTCACCAAAAATATAATTTCTATCCTTAGCTTTTGAATTTTTTTTTGATTGGTCAAAATTGTGGTTTCTATTGATTTGTGAAAAATGCATAAGATCTAGTAATGAGAATACCAACACTTTCCCCAAATAATAAGTTTTTCAACACTAGACAAATCTAAATACTTTGTGCTATTTTTGTTATAATTTTTGTTTGACCAGAGCAATTTCAGTTTTGAGTGTAAATATTGAAAGACAACCCAATCTTTTTTGGGGGAAAAAAAAAAAAGTTGATTTTTTTTTTCTGCACAAAGTCGGGCATCGACCAAAAAAATTGGTCGCATGAGCGCTTAGGGGTTAAAGTCTTATAATCTAATTAGGCTAGGAGCAAATCAGGGAGCAAATTCTCATTTTCTTCAATTTAATGGCTTATATCTTATAATTGATATAGTCAAAGCTTCAAAAATTTCTTCCAAACATTCTTATGCTAGTCTAGTGCAAGATCATACAATTGGGTGTGCAAAAGAAACAAATATTTTAAATTTTTGGTGTTTGCATTGAAAATGGCAATTTTGAGTGTCTTTTGACAAAAAAATGGCCTTGGGATTGTAGGGGCAAAAAGAACTCACATTATGAGCTATCCTATTTTTAAGAAAATACTAACACTATAAATAGGACACTTTCTACCTCCAAGGCTGACCTTTCAAAGACAAGCCATGATCTTGAGAGCTTTTCTCTCAATCTGTGTTGGAAACAGGGCCTCAATCTGAGAAGTTGAGCAATGTTTACCCCGTGAAATTAACACACAACAAATTCCAATTATGAGCTAATAACAGTGTTCATTGACCTCATTCTGCGCTTACTAGAACGGGGTTATTTTCATTTCAAACCTAAGAACGTTTCATAATTTGTTTAATCTGATCATATTTATTCAGTTCCCATCGACAGTTGGGTAAAGCACGATTGTTAATTCTCCAGTTTAGGCCTGTCAACAATTCAAGGTCTCCACAAAACTGCGAAGACTCACATTCAAAATAACCTAAGCTGCAACAGGGGATAAAGACATGACACAACCTAGTCATTGTTGCAGAAAAGACTCCCTTCTTAATCAGGATGGCCTCCAGCATTTCCCCATCATCCCGTGCCTAACGAGTAAATTACAAAGTACCAACATGAAACACCACTTCTATAAATGACGAGCAGCCCTTATCCATTCCAAACCCTCCACCTTTCGTGTTCCAGAAATGCCAGTCTCCGGTTCACATCCAAACACCTACACAATATTTGAACCAACATTCCAATAAACGACAGCCCTACCCACCAGTGCCATTCCTTCCTAACCCTCAAATGCTTCGGTGACGAAGTTCAGATGTTCCAACCAAAAATGTGGCAACGTGGCCAGAATCAACATCGCGAGCGGAGATGGATATTTTATTCCCAATCTTGCAACCTCAAAGGACCATTCAGCATGTCTCGTAGAACAGCAGCCGAGTCTTGGACCACAACCCTGGACTGGAACTAATTTCAGCAACAGGAGGCTGAGGAATTTCAACAACACGAGCTTGCTTGCGCCTACCACCTTAAATAGACCCCCGGCAAAGATCACACCAACGAAACCGAGAGCCTCCCTGGTTACAAAAAATCCCTAATGAATGGAACGAAAAAATAATCTCCACCTCAGTGGTGCCCATGGGCATCTCCTTGATAGTATCTCAAACCACAGTACTTGCACACCGCAGGACTTGCGCCGTCTAAGCTTATATACTCAATCGGGTGTCCTAAAGCCGGGTCGTTCCCTGCATTCCGATGACCTTCATCAGCTTAGCTCATCTGTTCACATTCCCATATGCCAAAGATTCCAAAGCACCACACAACCACCATGCATTTCACATATGTTCCTCTTCCGTTCCTAATAATAAAAAAACTCGAGTGTCAGTGTCTGTATCATCACAATCGACTCGCTTCAAATCGAGTCGAACAGTACATCAATGCAGCTAAATCAAGCCCAAAGGTGACCGTGCCTCCCAACCCTAAACCAACAAACATTCCACGACTGGCAATAGTGCGTACCTCCTTCGCAGGCAACCACACGAGCATCCACCTTGATTGGTGGGACTTCGTCTATCAAATGCATCGGCGACTTCATGTCCGTGTTCTGGTTTCACCACAGAAATGCCCACAAAAAAAGTTAGCACTTGATCTGGCAAAGCATCGCATCCTATAATTAACGGTGACATTCCATTCCTACATCTTGCAATCCAGAGACAGGCAATCGGTGTTGCACAGCTAGTTCCCACATCTTTCAATCCAGTATCAGGCAACAGCTTCTGGAAGCCAAACCTAACAAGACTCTGAGTAACTTAAGCCCAGCTTCACATTCTCAAAAGATTGCCTGAGGCGTTCCCTAAATGGATTGTAATTCCGCGAATCCAATTCGCTTCCAATTTGTAAATGGCGAGCCATCCGTGCTGCGGTGCAGCTGGAGGATCCCTCAAAAGCGAATTCCTCCCAGAACGAAGGCCACTCCTGCATCCTTCACAATACCGTAGTAACCAACCGCGCTCAAATTCACTACAAAACTACACTGAGCGCAGATATTTCACCGCAACATCATACAGGAAAATGCCAGATTCATGAGCATTCTTCCACTAACCAGGCCACTCCTCGCCTCGTTCGTGGTCTCCGTAACCCTCACAGGCAATCAGGGCACGGAATTAGGGGAACAACGCCCAATGACAGAGCTTCAATCGCCCCCACGCCCGTCACTCCGTGTTATTACTGCCACGACTTGCGATCGCGTCCAATTCCAAAAGAAAAAGAAAGAGAAAGTACCCCGTGTCCTCCCGCAGACCGATCCATTGCCACAAAAATTAGGGCATCCAGAAGTTGGCCACCACATTCCCCCGAATTCCACATTCTAATAAACCCCAGAACTCATGGCAATGCAAAATGGAATACAATCACCCCAGTCGAACAGACTTCGCTCACACCCTCGCTCTCATCGAATTTGAGGCCCGGAAAGGACAAGAGCGACGCACCTGCATCCACTTGGCGGTGTGATCGTCGGTCATCAAGCGCAACGACGAAGAAAAAGGCGATGGCGCAACAGACGCGAGACGAGGCGCCGCATGCCGCAGAGGTCGTTGGGCGCAGATGACGCCGTGCGCCAAGCGTGTGAGAGAACGCAAACCCCTCGCCATCGCCACACTCGCCAATTCCTATCAACGCTGCAACTGCACTAACAATCCCAAGAGATGCAGCACCACCCGCCCATAGACTTGATGGATGATCCCTCGGATGGATGATCCCTCGGATGGATGATCTATCCACACATACCTTTAAGACAGGTTGTTTGTTTTGTTTGTTTTGTTACGTTGAGATCTCCTGGACCGTGCATCCCCAGTTGCATGCTTGGAACAGTTGGAAAGGGCTTGGCGAGGAGGGGTGCACGGGCTTGGTTTTGTGGCGTTTGGAGCTACGGTGTGGAAGTTATTGAATTTCAAAGTATTTATGGATCAAAAATTAGAAAATTACTTTTACTTTGATTTTGGTGACGTTCTTGGTACCATTGGAAACCTCTTGGCAAGGAGGGATGGGTGGGCTTTGTTTTGTGGCGTTTGGAATGATGGTGTGAAAGATATTGAATTTTAAAGTTTTTATTATGAATTAGAAAATTAGAAAATTATTTTTATTATGATTTTGGTTGTGGCAACGACACAGGGCACACTAGTGAGATGATGAAGTTATTGTAGGCCTTTGGATGGATGTGTTAAAATAGAGAGAACATGAGGCTTTGAAATGGCTGTTTGTTCTCATTTTGCTACTTGACCCTCACACCACAATTCTTCTTGTACTATGTACTTTGGAATATAATGATATAATTCATGAGACAAAATTTAATTAAAATAAATAGATATCTATTTTACAAACTTTTGGCATGCAACACCCTAACCTTGAATTATGTTTTCGTGTGAAATTTTTTTTAAATTGGAAAAAAAATCGAGAAGGAAAGATGCGCACATAGATGTTTCCAAAATATCTCCGCAATCTAATTTTGAAAATTTGTAACCAAGTTTTATGAATAAATTATCATGTGAAACCACAAAAGTTGACTTTAAAAATTCACGAAAAATGAAGTTTTGATTTTCTTGAAATTGTAATTTGGTATACTTGATTGAGAATGTGTAAGAATGTAATGATAATTATGCATGACAAAAAACACAAATTACATTCTACATTATGCGGAATTCTTCGAATTGCACAAATAGGCACTTAACAGTACTGCGTCTGTTCATTCCACAAAATTCCATGATCAGAGATGCTAGAAGCATATCAGATGCGAATTTGGGTGCAAAGAATGTATAGGGTAATGCCCGAGTCTGAGGGAATTTTGCCAAAAAAAGGACTGACAAGGAGGGTGGAGCCCGATGACCACTGGGCAACGAATTTTCTTGGATGAGATATGTGATCTGGATGAAAAATCCGTAATCCCCGATTACGCGATTTTGCCCGCATAATCGGACATTACGGCACAAAATTTGCCCGCCTTTTGAACGGGACAAATCCCAGTGGTGGTTTACGTAACATGAAAGTGTCACAAATGTCAACATAATGTTCTGATATTCAACTGCTCATTTCAGAGCACCAAATAAATTGTGAAATGCATCAGCAGCTCAAAGCTCGAAGTACCCGGTGTGCATAGATTTAAGTTCCAGGGACTATGCCTTGAAAACTGCCAATGCCGTGAATTTCCTCGTATTGGATGGACGGGGGTGGGTGGGTTTGAAACATGGAAAGAATGATGTGGCACAAAATTTAAAAATATAATTCAATACACGGAATGTTGAACCTACTGTAGGTACGGTACAGATGTTGATTAGAAAGTCAATTAGTAAATGCGTGAAGTAAGAGATCATAACATTGTTAACCCCTAAAGGTTCATGACTATGTAATCACCAAAAACGCTCCAAAACTGCCATTTCTAATACAACTACCAAATTTTTGGAAAAAAACAATTTTTGACACATGTAACCGTAGAATCTTGTAGTATGATATTTTGAAAACATGTGGTAAAAATTTCAGAAAATTTCACTGTGTGGATCATAAGATATAAACATTCAAAGTCTTGAAAACCATTTTTTCAATCCTGCGGAAAACCGGGCAGCTGCACTTTGCAAGCTCACTTTTCAATGAAAAAATGCCAATAAGTGTAGTGCTTCTTTGAATTCAGTTTCCTAAACAAGTTGTCTATATGCTTGAAAAATTTCACATCATTTGGAATAGTACAACATATAGGAAAAAAATAGTAAGTAGAAAGAAGTAGAAAATGATTCAAAATACTAAATTGTTAAAAATTTAATCATGGAATTTAAAAATGCCACTCCCAACATTTGTAATGTTGTAATAATCAATCTACATCCTAGGATTTTATTTTTTTCCCAAAATATTGAAAATTGAGTTAAATAAACAACTTCAAAGTTTTTTTTAGAGTAGAGAATCCATAACTGCCCGCAATTCAAAACCCTCACAACTTTTGACTCATTGATTGAAATTAAATGACTCAAAGCTTTTTAAGTATATATAAATGTAGAGAACTAATTTCAAAAAAAAAATTCTAGAAAAAATGATTTTTTCTAATCTGCCCAAACTGCCAATTACAAAAAAAGTAATATATTAGGTCACAACTTTTGACTCGTATTTTGAAATGTCATGAAACTTGGTACACATGAAGATATTCCTTGCCCCCACCTTCTATTAAAATTTCAGCCTCAAATATGGATATCTCTAGTCACACGTACCTGCCCAAAATTTCTATACGGCCAAAAAACGCGTGTTGGTCCTTTAAGGGTTAACCCCTAAAGGACCAAACAACGTTTTTTGGCAACATAGCGATTTTGGGCAGCTCACTACGAATGGAAATTTTATTTTTTTTCTTTGAAAATTTCACACAATGTGTGCCCGAGGAGTAGCTTTAAGGCCCAACAATTTTCAAAACTTTTGACTACATGGTTAAAAAGTTATTGGATGATATGTCATTTTCAATGGTCGGCGGGCAACTCAAAAAAGTTCTGAAAAATCACTTTTAAGAAAATTAAAAAGATGAAATTGGTTCTTTAGATTTATATATACGCGTAAAGCTTTGAATTATTCCATTTTGATTTATGAGATAAAAATTATGAGGTGTTCTAGTTTGCGGGCAGTTATGGATTCCCTACTCTAACATAAACTTAGAAGTCCTTTATTTATTTCATTTTTTAATATTTTTTGAAAAAAATAAAAGCATAGGATGTATGTTGTTTACTACAACATTACTACCGTTGGGATTAACATTTTTTTATCCCATAATTAAATTCTTAACAATTTTGTGTTTTGAATCAATCTCTACTTCTTTCTACAACCTATTTTTTTCCTATATGTTGTACAATTCCAAATGATCTGAATTTTTTCAAGCATGTATCCAACTTGCTTTGAAGAGTAAATCCAAGGAGTAACCACCATTTGGACATTTTTTCATTTAAATGTGACCTTGTGAAGTGCAGCTGCCCGGGTTTCCGCAAGGCCAAAAAAAGGGTTTTTGTCAATTCAAATGCTAATATCTTGCAATCTACAAGGTGGAAAATTCTGAAATTTTTTCTACATATTCTCAAACAAGTTTACTACAAGATCCTATGGTTAGATGTGTCCAACAATGTTTTTTTTCTGAAATTTGATACTTGTCCTTGAAATGGCAGTTTGGGAGTGCTTTTGGTAAAAACATAGTCTCCGACCTTTAGGGGTTAACCAAGTGCTTTTGTTCCCTCTGACAGGAGGGATAATCCCCCTGGATGTCTGGGGGGGTTTTAGTTACAATTGAGCAAATATCATTGGTCACTCTGTTACTGTAGATCTGACAGGAGCACATCAGTGGCTGGGGGGGTCCTGATATTGGGGGAGCAAACGGGACCCCCACTGAACGTGAATAATGTTATGATTAGAAAAGATTTGATGAATCGTAGGATAATGCTATTTAGGTACAGCCTGCTTTTGCAAGCACAAAGAACCTTCAATACTGTATAAGCTGATTTGCAATTTTATGCACTAGTGGGCAAGAACTTCACATTCTGCAAGCAATGAGAAGTGCACATCATTTCTCTGCAAAACAATTGCTTCACTCAGTCCATGTGCATGAAGTAAACCTTACTTGGGTGCTCTTGGAGTAATGTAAACAATAGTGATTACAGATGCAGGCATTCCAGTAGACTTCGAAAAATACACAGTTGAAAATTTCAAGAATGAAAACAAACTCTCGTAGTTGAAACAATCAATATCCTAACTACTTTAATTAGATCTGCCGGGTCTACTCTGCTCTGCTCCGAACCGCTCCAAAATGATTAAAGCTTCTCAATCTGCATACCACGAGACACGCATCAGCATGATCAACTTGTCATACGTACCAGCAAGCTACAGTCACAGACTTGCATCTTCCAATCAGGATGATTGCAGAACCACCAGATATAAAACTCATGGGATATCCCATGTGTGTATGTAACAATAATCATAACAAAAAGCAAGACCAACGAGAATTAAGGGTCTGCTGAGGTAAGGTAGAAGGTCCATAAAGCACCCATTTAAGAGCTGAAAATGAATGTGGGGAGGTTACTTCTTGAAATATATTTCAATAAATTTTCCTTGCAAGACAAATGGAATTGGCCCGCCTCATTAAACAGCTTAATACTATCAGAGCCTACAAATGTCCACTGTAAAAAGACGGTTAAACAGCTGAGCCCAATTTATGAGCTCAAAAGGAGAGAAAAGAAAGAGTTTAACTGAAAACCATTTGATTCAGCTCAACATAGCTGAACTGCATAGACCAACTGATGATTGACACTAATTATTCGACTGGTGAAGATACATCCCTCCCAAGGTTATGAAACCATGCTGTTGACCTTCACACACGATGATCATGCAGCATGCATCGAATTTAGGAGAAACTCCACCTCCCAGTTTGAAATTTCACAAGAAATTTATGTGGTGATAAAAAATTCATCACAACAGATAGAGCTCTTGTCTCGGAGGCAATCTTTCTACAACTCTATGCATCGCCCTAAAATAACATTTCACATGATAACATGCTGAAAGTGCCGAAAATAATATAACCTTCGAGATGGCTAGGGCAGATTGAAGACTCACCTGGAAGCCTGACAACAACGAAAGAAATATTCTCGTGTAGTCCCGTGGAAGGCTTCCGGCGAAGCCACCGTTTTACGTCCAAGAATCCTAGAAACTGTAGTCCCAATCAAACAGACAGAGCTATATCCCTCCCGCGCTTGTCTTGTTTATACCTCCGAGCTCTACACAGTAAACTCGTCTTCTGTTGACGTCGAAGCCGCTGCTGGTGTGCTCTTCCCACACGCCGCCGCCGTCGGATTCTTCGTCTAAGTCCCTACTAAGAGCCAATTGCAGAACGAACCTCACTGCCTCGGGACTTCCTCACTTTTACTACTATTGCGTTCCCTGGACGCTTCCAGACATTCCTTCGCTCGAAACACTTTCGATTGCAGATAAAACGAGCCGGCCTTGGTGTTGTTCTCAAACAGCGTCTCGTACTTCTTCAACACGTCCTCCCAAGGGGCAGTCTCCGCCACGCCAAGAATCTGCCGCGCCTCGTGCTCCGTCATCGTCTTGCTCACCTTGTGCGCCATGTTCTGTACCGTCTCCTGCGCCACGCCCGTCTTGCTTGCGTTCACGATGGCTTGCCTGTACGCTTGCGAGAGGGCGCGCAGCACCACACCCGACCCCATCACAATTAAATTCGCAATCAGCTTCGTCGCCATCTTGGCTCGCAACTGAAAAATCTGTCCACGAACGGGTAAAGACGAAATCTTCTACAGAATTTGCAAACCGATCGAAAAGACGAAACCCTGCGCAATCGCAAGAGAACGTTACAACGAGAATGGGGCTACAAACCCTAACCCTGAGGGTATGAGCGTTTGGACACCTGTCAATGAGAAGTCGAGAGGGCAACTTTACACTTGGGCCAAGCCAAGAGAATAAAAAAAACATTGAACTTTTATTGGGGAAAGCTTTAGAAATGATCCAACTTTACTATTGAGATTGCCTAGATTTTTAAAATTTTCTCGACCTGGTTTTATACTTAAAGCTGTCCTAACAAATGACTTTTGGGGAATTTGGGATTTTGTTACATTTTATCTTGAAGGATGGAAATTACTTTTATAAAGAAAAATATTTCTAATCATTTTCTTTGGCAATGGACAACAAAATTTGTTGTTTGGCCATGTTTGGCTAGAAGCCATTTTTCGTCTGTATTTATATTTTATTCATTCAATTTTGGTGATTTAATTGTTAAATTGACGTGCTTTTAAATTGATTGGACAAATGCTTATAAACTATTTTTCAAATTTGATTTTCTAGATAATCTCAATTTATGATGTATAAAAGAACTGTCAACCCTATGTGTTATAGGTTTAATACACAACCAAAATATATGAAACGTGCTCTAGGTCCCTCCAAATATTCTCCAAACACTCAATCCTACTATTTATTGTAAAGAAATAACCTGCCTATCCTCCAAATATTAAAATAACATACTTGGATTTCTTCATAAAATATTTTTTTATCCTCCTTCTGAATGTATAATATACATTGATATGGATACATACTAGCGTTTGGCGCTTGCTAAGCTACGCATTCATCATTAGAATTTTATTAGAATTTTTATGTACTAGATAAAATGCAAAACAAAAATTTCAATAAGTCTTCAAATTAAAATTACTAAACTCTTTATATAATTTTGTTTATAAATAAGCATATATTGAAATGTACAATAGAAATTTATTGAATGATGAATGAAATATATGCAATGGTGAATACTCTTAAAGATACAAATTTATTGTAATGCATTCAAAAATTGACTCAATGGTTACAAACAATGGCAACCCAAAAACTTGGTGAATTGAAAAGAAAAACTTGTAAATTTCAAAAACTTCATGAACAACTTAATTGTTGTGAAATCCAAAATTGCTTCAATTGAGTAAATTTCTCAAATCATTTGGTAGTAGCAATAGAATTTTAAAATCATAAAAGTTGTAAAAGTGATATTACAGAGGTGATTGCAATATACTACTCTATTTCTGTAATATAATATTGTGTGAAAATATTATTTTTATGTATACATGATTGAAAATATTTTTATAAAATATTAAAATTAATTATTTCAAAGACTTATTGAAATCATTATCATGTATTCTATTCAAGTATCTCAAAATTTTACTAATATGTGATACAATGAATGCGTAGCATAGCAAGCATGAGCCCCTATTATTAATGGTAGCATTTGTGATGTTACAGAGGGAGTTATGATTTTCGTAGTATGATGAACATTGTATATAAATATGACATACGAACACTTGTATTTGGGCAAGATATGACATATGTATATGGTGTAAATATAAATATGACATACATGTATGGCATACAATCACATTTGTTTTCAGAAAAGATGTATAGTTTGGGGTTAATGAAAAATGTATATAAATTTTTTAGTTTTGTTTTCTGGTCCAGGGATAATGAAAAATAAGCAAACTATTTGTTTTTTATTTTGGGAGGTCTGGCTTTGGTGTTCCATTTGAGTGACTATCCCTATCCACTCAAAGAGACCCCGTTATTCTCCGAACACTTAATCCTACTTTGTGTGAAGGATAGGCATGCTAAATCTAAATCTAATTTGTTTTAATTCTCCATACTAGTTATGATTGGTCAATTTACTATTTATTAAACACATTTAGTGTGTAAAGGTGGGAGATAAGAAATTGGAGGACTCACTAAGTGAAAATATGAAATGATGAAATTATGGTATGTTAATTTAGCTACTTTGAAGTGGCAATGCTCAAACATAATCACTTTCAATAAAAACCTAAAAATAATTTTAAAACACATCTTTTATAGTACACATCTTTATAGTATACATAATTTATTTTATTTTATTTTGGTTCGGTTCAAGACCCCTCGGATCAATAGGATTATGGGGGCGACAACCAACCCTAATGTCCTTTCCATTTCCAGCTAATGTCCTTTCCATTTCCAGCTAAAGAAATAGTTGTAAACTTCATCCATCCAGAAGCTCAACTTCATCACTGCCATCCAAGGTGTCGAAGTTGGCTACCCTGCTGCGAGTGTGGCATAAGTCATAGCGACGGATTTGTTGGTGCAGTTGCAGCGTTGACAGGAATTGGCGAGCGTGGCAATGGCGAGGGGTTTGCGTTCTCTCACCCGCTTGGCGCACGGCGTCTACCGCACCCAACGACCTCTGTGTCATGTGGCGCCTCGTCTCGCGTCTGCTGCTCCGTCACCTTTCTCTTCGTCGTTTCGCTTCGACGATCACACCGACAAATGGATGCAGGTGCGTCGCTCTCTTCCTTTCCGGGGTTCAATCACTCTGCGATTTTTGAGAGGGTGTGAGCGAGGTCTGTTCCAATCGGGTGCTTGTGTTCCGTTTGCATTGCGATGGGTTTGGGGGTTTAGAATATGGAATTCGGAGGAATGTGGTGGGCAACTTGTGGCTGCCCTAGTTTTTGTGGCAGTGGATCGGTCTGCGGGAGGATGCGGGGTCCTTTCTCTTTCTTTTCGTTTCGAATTGGACACGATCGTAAGTCTTGGCAGGGATGATACGGGTGCTGGGTCGCTGTGCGTGGTTCCCCTGATTCCGTGCCCTGATTGCCTGTGAGGGTCACGGAGACCACGAACGGAGCGAGGGGTGGCCTGGTTAGTGGAAGAATGCCCCGGAATGTGACATTATCGTGTGCAATGTGCGGGTGATTTCCCTGCCTATGTAGCGTTTGCAGTGACTCTTGAATGTGACCACGGTTTCGGGATGTAGGGTTTTAGGGTATTTTGAAGGATTTCGAGAGTGATCCCCGTTCTGAGAGGAATTCTTTTGTGTTTAATCCCCAAATTGATTGTTACAATGAAACCACTGTAGAAGGCACACTGCACCGGTATATCGGTGCCTCTCATAGTTTTCGGGTTTCGTGAGACCTCTCTCCAAGCATTCTATCAATCGAAAGCAGCTGCGCGATCGTAGGGGTATTGACTCCGGGTTTTAACTGAACGGATTCACCAGCTGCACAGATAGCTCGACATTATTAAACAAAATGAACGCCAGAATCACAAGCCATTCAGGGAACACCTCGGCTGTGCATTCCGCCAGGCAGCTTTGGGGACTGTGAATCGGTAGATTTGGTGGTCAGAAGCTGGTGCCTGGGACTGGGTTTAATGAACTGGGAACTGGCAGTGCGTCAGTGCACTATGCCGTCGAGCGGTGGTTTCCACGGCGAAGTGTTTTTGAGTGTCAGAATTGTGCTAGCCAGCCTTGTGTTTTGGGCGATTTGCTTTGAGGTGGAGACGCGAGATGTGTGTTGAGTTGGCAGACCATGTGCTAACATTTTTCTGTGGGCGTTTCTGTGGTGGAATTAGAACACGGAGATGAAGTCGCCGATGCAGTTGATAGACGAAGTCCCACCAATCAAGGTGGATGCGCGTGTGGTCGCCTGTGAAGGAGGTACGCACATTTGCCATTGGCGGAATGTTAGTTGTTCCAGGGTCGGGAGGCACGATACTGATGGGGTCGACTGGGGCGAGTGGATCATGATGATACAGACACTCGAGGGTTGTTTTGGTTGTGTCGTGCTTTGGAATCTTTGTCTTATGTGAATGTGAATAGCGTGATTTGCTAACGGATGAGCTGTGCTTACGTCGGTTATGTGGTTTTGGAATGCAGGGGTAGACCCGGCTTTGGGACACCCGATAGAGTACATAAGCTTAGACGCCGCAAGTCCTGCGGTGTGCAAGTACTGTGGTTTGAGATTCTATCAAGGGGATGCCCATGGGCACCACTGAGATTGCGAATTTTGTTGGTTTCCATTGGTTAGGTGTTTTGGGACACCAGTGAGGCACTCAGTTTCGTGTGTGCCTTGGGAGGCTGTGGTGGAAGATTGCGGTCCAAGACTTGGTTGCTGATCTACGAGACATGCTGACTGGGTCCTTGCAGTTGCTAGGTTGGGAACATGTAAGGGTGGTTTAGGATGCTTCTCAATCCCTATATGTAGATATTGTGACAGAATTTGAAGATATGTCAGAAGATGACTCTTTGTGGTTACAGCCAGCTATGTTTAATCTTATTATCTTCTGGTATCCAAGAAAGCTTTGCCTCCTCACCCTATTCCTGGATCTATTTCAATCTATGCTGCAGTGCCCACGCATGGAGTTCTGATGCAAGCCTTTCTATCGCTCAGACTTCGATTTCATCATCATTTCACGAACTCAGGACAAGCTCGCCTTGTTTTCCACAATGGTAGCCACTTCTTTATTAAGATTAGCATCATGGTGTCTATACTAGACGGGAACTGCCGATCCTATATACTGTATCTCCCTCAGTTAACCTCCCGCGGGCTTGCTTCCTTCTGTGCAAATGATGCACGTGCTCATTCTTAGCCGTTGTTTCCGTTTCATCAGAAACGGAATTGTTTGGGATGTTCGGCCGTTTGTTGATTTTTGCGATGAACTCACGGCTCATTAGAGAAAAAATATTCGAGATCATGGGAGGGAGATCATTATACATCGTTAGTATGACAATGAGCTCCTAGGAGGTTCTCCTTCGTGGTGATTGCTCATCAGTTATTCCTATTCCTCGTTTGGTGGTTAACTTTCGAGGTATTTGTGTGGAACATTCTCTCATTGGGGAGAACTGGAGGGAATCTTCCAAAGCAGACAACTAGTAACTCATCATGGCACCCGTAAGTAGTGGCTCACTAGAGAGATTATTGGAGTTCATTAGAGAGGCCTGATTGTAAGTAGACCAGCACACTGCCTCTTTAAAACTGATTTGGTGCACACATGGAAGTTTAATACCCATTTCTTTGCACCTCATGCTGTATCAGTTCTTATTGATCTAAGTGCCTTTTTTATTACCTTTAAGCCTATACTTCTATAGTTTCATTTGGAATAGCAAATCAAATCTCTCAAACAATTGTTTTGAGCATTGTAGCTCAGGAAGGTTGAATTCTCAACATTGCTAATGGCCCTATGCAAATGGTGTATTTTTTTTTGTAAATGTCAATAGTACAGTTGAGATTAGTAGCTTGTAGGTATCTATTTTGGTTTAACCCCTAAAGGACCAAGGCCTTTTTTCTGCCAAAAAACTCTCAAAATTGCCATTTCTAGAGCAAAGAGTAAAAAGATTTAAAAATTGTTTTTTTTTTGCACATCTAACTGTAGGATCTTATACCTAACTAGTATGAAAATGTGTGGAAAAAATTTCAGAATTTTTGACCGCACGGATTGCAAGATATTTGCGTTTAAAGTGGAAAAAACATGTTTTTCAGCACATTGCGGGATCAGATTTTTTGACTTTAAACATTTTTAACTTAAAATTTTTGCACTACAGCGTTTTGAGCTTCAAATATTTATAGTGGAGAATTGAGTTGAGAGTCTAGGGAAAAAAAAAAAATTCAAAAAAACTTAATTATCATTCTTAAAGAAATTGTTAAGTAGAAGTAGGTACAAGATAGAAGGTTAATCTAAAATATTTATATATTTTAGATGGAATTAAAATGCACTAATCCCAATGGTGAGATTGTTCTAGCAAGTAAACTAAATCATTACAAAAAAAAAAATTTGAAAAATTTGAAAAATTGCATTTTGAAATGAATCCTACAAGTGTTTTTTTTCAAGAAGATGCTCTAACTGCCCAAAAAACAAGAATGTCCATAACTTCCTCATAACAAATCCAAATGAAATGAATCAAAGGTTTCCAGATAAACAAAAATATAATCTATGAGAAAAAAAATATTTAAACAAAAAATTCAAAATTTTGCAAATTTTTTTGCTGCCCCCCTCCCCACGCATTCTAAGAAATGGCATAACTTCTCGCTTGAAGGTCCGATTTCAAATTTTTTTTTTCCGCCACATACCTCTCTCAATTCTTCATGTTCACAAAAAGTTTCGGAAAATCAAGAGAAAATTTCAGCCCGTAGGTACCTACCCGAAATCCTATTTGTCCCCCGAACGGACAATGGTCCTTTAGAGGTTAAGGTTTATAAGTGGTAGGTACGTTGTACCAAAAGGATGATTTCCACAATCATAAATCCATCTTTTGAAGATTAATCCTTGAACATTAAGCTAGTGACCATGGAAATCATCCCTTTTGGCATTGTATGACATCATCTACTTTGAAAAAACAAAAGTGCTCACTAGAGGTCAAACTACTATCTATTTTTCTCCCTTTTTCACACAAAATTCCGAGGATGAGTAGTTGCACTTCTGCCCTACACAAAAGGATTCTCTCTCCTCCATTGACCAAAAAATGGTTGCATCGTCATTTACAGGTTAAAGAGATGTAAGCCTTCAACTTGTGCTTGAAGTGTTCAAAACTGAATTACAAGACAATCTTTCAAGGGTTAAAACCAAGGATTTCACCACACCAAATGAACATAAAAGAAGATATCATCCATCCACTCATAGTTGTCGGCAACTGAACTCCGGAGTCAACCGGCTAATAACAGACAGTCCTTTGGTCTGGACTTCTCTTCCTCGTTGCAGTAAGCTTACTACAGTATCGGTGAAGTAAAATTCAAGCAGGAAAGCCACCCCATAACATTTTTAACGAGACCTGGGGGGGTCCCTTTTGCTTCCGCAGAAAGGGGAGCCCCCCAGCGCTGCAACCTGAGCCTCTCATGTAGCAATCCTCACCGTGGCCAATCTGGAGTTGTCATGCTCTGACAAATTTTGTATCAGCCACTAAGGAAGTATGCTCTTAAAGCGACCAATTAAGCCTACCTAACTCATCATTGATAGTAGAACATACTTCAAGCAACATGTCAGTCCTTCCTAGATAGGGGTCGCAATTAGAACACGGTTGATTTTTAGGTGTAGTTACTTTAATCACAGAGAAAAGATCATCTGGCTAGCCAATGATTTTGCTTGTATTATAACGAAACTGCTAGCCAGGGATCCCGGAGGGAATTATCCCTCCCCTGTCAGGGTAGGCAAGAGCCCAGTTAACAATGTTATGCCATAGCCGATCACTTAACCCCTAAAGTCCCAAGACCATTTTTCTGTCAAAAATCACTCAAAACTGCTACTTTTGTTGCGCTCATCTACGAAATCAGAAAAATGTTTTTTTTAGAAGCTAACCTAGGATCTTGTACTACACTTTTTCCAGATCATGTGGTAAAATTTTTGTGATGTTTGACCGTATGAATTAAAAGATATCAGCATTGAAAGTGAATGAAATTTTTTTTTTCAAGAAGATGCTTTGATTGCCCGCAAAACAAGAAACTCTATAACTTTCACATCACTAATCCAAATGGAATGAATCAAAGCTTCCTATTTAGACAAAAATGTAATCTATTAGAAAAAAATAATGAAAAAATTTATTTCAATTTTTTATGGCTTTTTTTTGCTGCCGGGTCTCCCCCGTTTTGAAGTTATCGTAGCATAACTTTTGCTCTTGGGCACCAATTGAAATAAAAATTTCATTCCCAAAAAGCTCATAAGTTTTTCTATCTTATAGAAAAGTTTTAGAAAGTTTCACCAAAAATTGAGCTCATAGGAACCTGCCCAAAATCCATTTTGTCTCTTGTAGGGACAATGGAACTTCAGAGATTAAGCGATTATGTAGAGCAGAAGAAGGCAATATAAATTTCTTGCCGTGTTAAGACATGGACATTGCAAAAAAATATTTGTTATTTTTTTCTTTGAATTCAAACCACTATGAATTTGGGAAGCCAAAAGTTGGCTTCAATCCATATTCAATGTTGATAGAGTTCTCTATAATAGTTGCTCATTGTGTGAGACTACTTCCTGTTGACTTTGGCACCTAAAATCAGCAACATATGTCGTGACACTTGAGTATCCATCGTGCTACTATAACCAAGAAAATTTATTTGAAAATCAAGAAGTGATGGCTCAAAAGTTGGCATTCTCATTACCATCCACGTACACAAATCAACTGCCACTGATTTGTAAATAAGTTTGTTGAAGTTGGTAAGCTACTCCACAATTCATTATGTGACCAATAATGTAATACATGCTACCATTTCCAGTATCTCATACTATAATTATATAACACTTGGCAATTATGTCCTGCTACTGAATAAACACAAACCATCAATCTTTGAACTTTATTATAACCATCCAAAAAACTAATCACTGAAATCAATCCCAGCTTTTGTTGAAATTCACACACCGTATTGGTTGCCAATAAGGTTCTAGTTGGTAATGTGTGGTTTTATCACATAACAAGACTAGTATTTTGATTTCAAAATTTTAAGGCTGTTTAACCCCTAAAGGACCAAGGTGATTTTCCTATTAAAAACCACTCAAAACTGTCATTTCTATTGCAAAGAGAAAAGAGCTTTAAAAATTGTTTTTTCTTGCATATCTAACCATAAGATCTTATACTTGACTAGTATATGAATATGTGGAAGAAATTTCAAAAACTTTGACCATGTAGATTGCAAGATATATGCAATTAAAGTGAAGAAAACAAGTTTTTTTGCACCTTGCTTGACTAGATTTTTGGCTTTGAGTCTTTTTAATTCAAATTTTTTGAACTATGGACTTTGACTTTCTACTTATTTATATTAAGTAGTTGAATCGAGAATCTACCAAAAAAATTTAGGATAAAAAGAACTTAATATTCACTCACACGTTCACTCATTAAAAAATTGTAAGTAGAGGTGGGTAAAAGATTGAAGAGAAAACTAAATTGTTAATAGCTTTTAGATGGAATTGAATCCCAATAACCCCAATGGTGAGATTGTTCTTGCAAGAAAATCTAACTTTGTCTAACAATTTTTTTTGAAAAATTCTAAAAATTGCATTGAAAAACAAATTCTACAAGTTATTTTTTCAAGAAGATGCTTAGATTGCCCGAAAAAATAAGATTGTCCATAACTTTCTCATTATTACTCCAAATTGAATGAAACAAAGCTTCACATGTAGACAAAAATATAATATTTGAGAAAAAAATTTGAAAAAAAAATTATTTAGACTTTCTGTGTTTTTTATTTTGGACTGCCCGCCAAATTTCAATTTTGCTTATTGTGCCATAATTTTTTCTCCCGGGCATCAATTAAAATAAAAACTATATATTCACAAAGCTTTTACAAAAATATACAACCTGAAAAAATCCCAAAAAATATTACTAAAAATTGAGACAGTAGGAACCTGCCCAAACCTGTTTTGTCCCCTGAGGGGACAAATGGTCCTTTAGGGGTTAAGGGATGCAAGTTGCAAGCTTCATTCTACTTGAATTCATGATTTTAGGAGTAATATGTAGAATATGGATGAAAACATCATTTATTCATCTCAAATCAGGTATGTTTATCCAAAATGTTGCTTCAAAAAATAAATGTTGGTGAAAGATTTGGCCTTGGAAGGCCGTTTTATAATGAAGAAGAGAATAAAATGTTAGCAAATTCATTCAACTAAGAAGTAATGGCAAGGAGAAGATAGATGGAGGATTGAATCACATTTTAACCACTAAAGGACCATTGTCCCTTTAGAGGAACAAATGGGATTTTGGGTAGGTACCTATAGTCTCAATTTTTGTCCTGATTCTATTGAAATTTGTTTGGGAGATAGAAAAATTGATTAGCTTCATGGGAATATAATTATTTGTCAATCGGTTCGCAAGAACAAAAGTTTTGCCTAAATAAACTCAAAACAGGAGAGAACATGGGAGAGGGGGCAATAAAAAAATTTGAATAAATTTTTTTGTTTTCATAGATCATATTTTTATCTACATAAAAAGATACAAATGTAATCTATGATAAACTTTCTCATAGATTATATTTTCATTAACCCCTAAAGTTTCATGACTATGTAATCACCAAAAACGCTCCAAAACTGCCATTTCTAATACAACTACCAAATTTTTGGAAAAAAATAATTTTTGACACATATAACCGCAAGATCCTGTAGTGTGATATTTTGAAAACATGTGGTAAAAATTTCAGAAAATTCCACCGTGTGGATCATAAGATATAAGCATTCAAAGTCTTCAAAACCATTTTTTCAATTCTGCAAAAAAATGGGTAGCTGCACTTTGCAAGCTCACTTTTCAATGAAAAAATGCCAATAAAGGTGGTGCTTCTTTGAATTCAGTTTCCTAAACAAGTTTTCTATATGCTTGGAAAATTTCACATCACTTGGAATTGTACAACATATAGGAAAAAAATAGTAAGTAGAAAGAAGTAGAAAATGATTCAAAATACTAAATTGTTAAAAATTTAATCATGGAATTTAAAAATGCCAATCCCAATGGTTGTAATGTTGTAATAATCAATCTACATCCTAGGATTTTATTTTTTTCCAAAAATATTGAAAATTGAGTTAAATAAACGACTTTAAAGTGTTTTTTAGAGTAGAGAATCCATAACTGCCTGCAATTCAAAAACCCTCATAATTTTTGACTCATTGATTGAAATTAAATGACTCAAAGCATTTTAAGTATATATAAATGTAGAGAACCAATTTTAAAAAAAAATTCCGGAAAAAATGATTTTTTCTGATCTGCCCAAACTGCCCAGTTATGAAAAAAAGTAACATATTAGGTCACAACTTTTTACTTGTATTTTGAAATGTCATGAAATTTGGCACACATGAAGATAATCCTTGCCCCCACCTTCTATTAAAATTTCAGCCTCAAATATGGATATCTCTAGTCACACGTACCTGCCAAAATTTCTATACGGCCAAAAAACGCATGTTGGTCCTTTAGGGGTTAATTACATTTGGATTTTTTATGAAAAAGTTAAGTACAATCTTGTTTTTTGGACAATTAAAGCATTGTCTTGAAAAAATAACTTGCAGGATTCATTTTTGAATGCAAGTTTTACAATTTAAAAAAAGAAAAGTTCTACATGGTTTAGTTTTCTTGCTAGAACAATCTTACCATTGGAATTAGTGCATTTTAATTCCATCTTAGAAATATTAATAATTTAAAATTTTCCTTCTATGTCGTACCTATTTCTACTTCACAATTTTTTAAAGAATAAAAATTAATTTTTTATTAGTTTTTTTTCCTAGACTCTCAACTCAATTCTCCACCACAAAGATTTACAGCTCAAAACTCTGTAGTGCAAAAAATTAAAGTTAAGAAGGTTCAAAGTCAAATAATCTAGTCTCACAATGTGTTGAAAAACTTGTTTTTTCACTTTAAAAGCAAATATCTTGCAATTTGTGGGGTCAAAATTTCTGAAATTTTTTCCTTACATTCTCATACTAGTTAGGTGTAAGTTCAATTAGCAAAAAAAACAATTTTCAAATTTTTTTATTCTTTGCTACAGAAATGGCATTTTTTAATGTTTTTTGGGCAGAAAAAAGGTCTTGTTCCTTTAGGGGGTAATCCACAATGAAATGTTGCGGGTGTCCTTCCATGTGAGGGCATTGCCTTCTAGCCTTGAGCTCATGCTCTATCCTTGCCCTAGTGGAATGGCCATGACTAAAGGGGTAGTCATACTTTCTCTAGCGAAGGGGTGAAAATTCTAAAAGCAAGCGTTAGAAAACCTTCACGTAAACTTCTTCACGTCCGTTCTTGTCCTGCGGACCCTTTCTCAAACTTCACGCAAAGGAGCCATTGCAAGCTGCGTTGAACCAAATGCTAAGCTCCACGTCCCTCTTCTCAACCTTCACGGAATGGGATGAAAGAGCCATGACTATCCCTTAAGGACTAGAATTCATTTTACTTTCAACGCTTTTACTAAAGAACTTAGTAGGTATGATGAATCCTTGGCTCTGAGTGACTAAACTAGCGTGTTACAAGTGAGAATTTCTTTTGCCCAGTTCCATGACACTTTCACTTCTATGTAAAAACAAAGAAAGCTCTTGCTTGTTGTCAAACTAAAAGCAACCAAAAATTACTTCCCCATATAATTCCAAGAATAATTCCAGAATTCCGTCAGTCTCCTCTGCAAAGTTTGACCGATTTTGCCACATGGAAGCCCGCTCTGATGCCACCAAACTGAATTCCAATTGCTGAATACGGTAATGAAAATCATGTAATTGTTGGGTACACCTTATTAGATTCAACATCCTGGAATGAAAAGACAAGACAGAGACCGGAAAAAGAAAGCAAAGCCACTGAGATGCACTAAAAAAGGTCAACCGCCAAACCTGCGTCCCAAGGCCCTGGCTTTTCTCCTCTCCAGACCGTCCAGATTAAGCTTAGAATCATCGATCCAATGCAAGCCTCCGTCCAAGTGGGGCCGCAAAAGAAACCCCCAATTCGTCGTTTCTCTGACGACTCCGACCTCAATCAGTGCACTCAGTCGCACGCACGCCAATCGATGCTTGTACTGCATTATTACCACCGCCACCAATTCGCCTTCTCAAATGTTCATAGCTGTTAAAGATACCTTAATCAGGCGCAGATTAGGAGCAAAAGCCTCCGTCCATTGCATTGGAATTGGAATCTCCGAAGCCTCGAGTATACAACCCAACTTTGGATTCTCCACAGCGGAGAGGAGAAGACGTGAGTACGCGGGACACATCAGGTAGGAAGCTCATGTTTTAGCAGTTTGCACGCAATTTTGAGGGTAATGCTCCCGTGGTTTTGTGAAGTTTTGGAATGGTGAGTGTGCGTCTTGATATGAGGATTGTAAGCAGGTTTTTGGGTATGTTGAAGAATTCTTGGTAATGTGAGGGCCGGGAAGCTGGGAAATTAAGGACGTACCGACTTTGGATGGGAGTTTGGGTTGTTGAATGTCTTTCGTGATCGTGCTTTTGACGCTCGGGAATTCGGCGTTTGGAGATATCGTTCAGTGTCCGTAGTGGTAGGGTTGGGTTGGGGGATTTTCTTGAATTAGCGCGCGTTTTTGTCGAATTCTCGGGGAATTCAATCGAATGCTTGTGCTTACGAGATTGCCGCAAATGGGTTATGGTTTGGCTTGGAATTGGAGACTGGCTATGGAGCAATGCTGAGCGTGGTTTTGGTTTGGGGAGCAGCTACAGACACCTTCCGAAAGCAAGAGGGGAGCGAGAATGGGAGCGGAGCATCCAATTCCCGAGCAAGAGGGCGAAGACGAGCGTGATCATGAGCCCTTTATAGTCGCGAAAGAACAAAAACGCGAGACGCACATTCCTATTGCGACGTTCAGGTTCACGTTCGCCCCGCGGCCCCAGCGGGACACGCTCTTTGCCGTTCTTTTCGTCGCGACGGTGTTGTCGAGCTACGCCATCGGCTTCTTCGCAATCCGAAACGCTGATTTCCACCCAGAATCCAAGCTGCGGTTCCTGCGCCACAATCCGGAGTCCAATGAGTGCGAGCGCATCCAGCATGCTTATGTGGGCACCATCCCGATTCACTATGCGCTCATCTCCGAACGCAAAACCTACGAAACAAGCCACCACGGGCGCCATTTGGACTTGGGGAGCATTCTTTTCCCAGCTGCCATCACCGCGGCGCTCATCCTCCCCGTGGGGTTAAGCCTACTCTACCTCCTGCATCGCTACACTCGGGAAGCTCTCTTCGTCATCCTCGCCCTCATGTGCGTCATCCCCGTCTCGTTCTTCCTCGTGGCCTCCAGCGTCTGTCTTACTTCCCAAACATGCGCAACTATGTCCGCAAGTGCGCAATACACAGCCGCGTTTCTTGGTTTCGCGGCAGTTGTGACGTTCCTGCAATTCCTTGTGGTGTGCAAGAACCGAAGCCGTCTGGAGCTTACTGTGCAGATCCTGAAAACCTCGTTGGAGTCGCTAAAGCAAAATTTGTCCCTCTTGCTGTTGAATCCCGTGTTGGGATTCGCGACTGTAGTGATTAATGTCCCGATTGGGGTCTTCATGTGGTACGCGGTCTTCAACGGCAGAGTGGCACCGAATTTCGACGCGATTAGGGATGCGGCGAATGAGTGTAGTCTCGCGACGGGCGCGCCATGCTGCGATTTCCAGCGATCGAATTGGGTGACGCCGTATCTCGTTCTGTCGAGCGTGGCGATGCTGTGGGTGGTGTTAGTTGCAGGCCAATTGCAAATCCTCGTGGTGAGCGGCACGGTTTCGCAATGGTACTTTGCGCCGTCTGGATCTTCAACTGAAGGAACCACCAAGCGCTCACTGCGGAACGCGTTTGGTCCCTCGTTCGGAACTGCTTGCCTTTCCAGTTTGATGCTGTCGATCTCCATGGTGTTTAAATCGTTGATGAACCGAAGTGCTATTGTGAAGGTCGGGCCTGGGGTAGTGGCCGTTTTCCTTCGCGCCTGCTTCGGATGGCTCTTCCAGCTCTTCGAATTTTTCACGCGGTTCACCACGAACTTCGCGGCCATTTCGGGAGACGGGTTCTGCACCGCGGCGCGGGCGACCTCGGATCTTTTGCAACGCAACTGGCTGTCGACGCTCATTGTGGAGGTGCTGGTTCAGAATCTTCTCACGGGGATGGCGCTCAGCTTTGCTATGGTGCATTTCGAAGTGGTGCTCGGAGTGACGCATTATTTGGGAGGAGACGAGCCCTTGGTGACGGCGAACGCGTGCTTCCTGGTGGCGCTTCTGGGCTTTGGGCAGCTCTACCAATTCATGGCGGCTGTGATCGACACGGTGTATATTTGTTACAGCATGGACAAAGACGTGGGCGTCGTTTCCAAGGTGGAGGTCCATGATGTGTACATGTTGCTTCCTCCGGCGTCGTCTGGGGATGAGACCATGCTTGCTGTGAGGAGCTTTGAACCCTAGGGATCCAAGGTGTGTATCCAACCATTTCAGAACCTCCGAACTTGGCCTCTGCATTTGGAAACACTCCTCCCACAAGTCCCTCTAGTTTTGTACTATAACGAAAGAGAGAAGGCCATGGTAGCAAACAAAGCCATGACGGGTGTAGCATATTGAAAAAGGTTGTGGGAGCAAAATTTCTGTTAGGGTTTGCTAGTGTTACAACAGTGAAATTAAAGGGCTGGGAAGAAGAGGCTGGGCCGGAACTAATGGTATAGGATTCAATGGGACTCATTTGTAGGCTATTGTAAAATCTTTGGTGAGTGAGTCAAGAGTTTGAAAGGATTTCGTGTGAAGCTTCAGTCTCTAAAGAGATAATGAGGTTGGAACTCGTGGGGAGAAGGAGGCTAACTATTAAATCCAATTAAAGACAAATTTGAACCAATAGCAACAAGTATTCTTTCTATCTACTCTTACCGGCTGTTACTCTACTCTTACGCACTCATGGTTTATTCATTCCATCTGCCTTGTCCAAAAGAAAAAATGTTAACTGATTCCATTCCTGTAGTGATTGATGGTACAAGAACTCGAGAAACTGAGTGCACGAACACATCAGATGTCCCCCCAAAGAGTCTCCAGTTCCGACACTGCACATATACTGTTACCGATCTCATAATTGGAAGAAAATGTTCCCTGTGGGAAGTGGCTTCATTTCTGGCTTCCCAGCGGAATTTTATAAAAAATTCCCTGGAAGGACTTGCAGCATCAAAATTGCTGCTGTGACACAAGAAAATTGCCTACAGAAAAAAACTGCTGAGAGCGCAGAAGCTACAAAAAAGTGAAGGACCGCAGAACTACATGCGGCGGCAGATGTCTGCAGTTGCATTCTTCTAGCAATGTTGTAAAGCTCTACAACTAATTACAAATTATGTACACTAATGAACAGAAGCGAAGTCATACTACTGCACTCAAAGAAGGGGAGTAAGAGAAACCCACAGCCCTGATGTCACCTTTCTCGGAACAGGGACACTTCGGCAGCCACTCCCATGACCGCTCCAACACGTCATACACCAATACGTCCATGCTTTTGAAGCTTGTCAAGTAAATCTTCGTCTTCTGGGCAGTACAGTTGTAGCTCTCCTCTTCGCACAGCCTCCTAAATTCCAGTAGAATTTTTCTCGGTAGCTTTGCTATTTCCGTCCACTCCTTGGTGTCGAGCTCAAGCCGCAGGAGATGGATATTCTTCACGCTGCCATTGGAGTAGCGCTCAGCAACCATCAGAACCTGCCCGCCACACTCCACTACTTGAGCAAGTGAAAAACCTTCTGGCAGTTGTTGAAAATGATCGCTCCACTGGCCATCCTCCAAATTGTAGGTGATTACTCCCAAATTGTGATTCACCGCATCAGCCTCGTTCACCATGCAGTACAGAATGCCATTACAGTCAGCTGAGCTCCAACCTGGATCAAACCTGGATGGGATGCTACTAGTCTCCGTCCACCGACCTGTAGCAGAATCATACACTTCCGTGTTCAAGTACCTATGGTACCCATTCCGGTTCGAATAGACATCAGCATTTCCTGCAACAACGATCTTGTATGTCTTTGCTGCTTCATCCACCACCATGTGTCGGAATATTGGCGTGCGCCTGTGGGACATCTCTGGCAGTTGTCGCCAGTTCCTAGTAAGCGGGTTGCAGACATAAAAATTCACAGGCTGGAAAGGCATTTCAACGCTGAAAAAAACCAGCCCACCAGCAACACCTTCGACGAACTTGATCTCCGAAGGAAGGAAGGACATTGGCGGCATGGGTTGCCATTCCTTATCAGAGGGATCGAACGCTGCGTACATTAGTGAATCCCCAACGAATGGAAACAGTAGGAAAGGAGAGTGCATGCCGAGAATCTCAGCATGCATATTCAAGAAAGCTGAAGAAACGATGGTGGAGCTCCACCGCTTGCAGACTGAACGCGCTTGAAAGAGCAACGGAATAGGCAGCCACGCTAAAACCCTATTCGTAAGATCTTCAGGCAACGTACCCCACACCTCAGGATTCATGCTAGCAAATTTGCACGAGTCAATGCTGGTGGAAGCTTCGGCACAGTGGGATTCATCTTTGCCCTTGGATTCCACTGTTCTTGCCTTCTTTCTCGTGTTCTTCGATAACTTTCTCATCCCCATAGCTTCGTTAGTCAGACGACAGTTCTACACTATCAACGCACTTTGCATGAACCTATAAGCCTACAAACTATCCTGCTCGTGCTATTCTGTGCGATCAGACGTACCAAATGTCTACAATCACATGGGCATTAATCCATACGTCATAAATGAAATATTTCTATCACCAGTAATCCTAAATGCTGATCCAAATTGAGACAGCAGGTCCTCCTTCGACAATTACTATGCGAAAGATTTGAGGTGACAATTTTCGAAGCTCACAGGTACTGACCAGAATTCGCAAGACGCCACTACAACTACCATTGCGCTGGCATGTAGGAGCAATATCTCACAAAATGACGAAAAATGACCATCTCAGCCTTCTTCCCAAAACAAAATCATTCCTACGTGATGCTTGCACTGTACTTCTTTTCGTCTCTGATTCTGCAAGGCAAAGAAGACATCCACTGTAAATTAAAAGCTCCTTGCAGAGAGTGCAAACAATAAGGAAGTCGCAACAAGCATAATTCTAATATTTACAACAAATATGCCTCGTCAACACGAGCAAAACTTATGTGCGAATTATAACAGTCGACGTCCCTTCACCAATATCCTCGCGAAGCACTCACTTCGAATAGTTTCTGCTCTCCATTCTACGAAAGCCTAAAGGCACGACTCCTGTTTGGATAATCGTCCTGCATGTATTGCTCTCAATCCGTCCCTCCCTGGAGCCGGAAGGCTTACGCAACCGTCAGCTTCTGGGGTTGCAACATAGCTCCAACGTCTGTTCACTAAAATATACTTGGTAACTGGCAACTCCAAGAAGAGATCCATACCAACCACAAGTCCTGCTCTGTAATCTAATTATATTGAACAGTTCCAAAAAATGTTACGCAACCCCCAACTTTCAACGAATTTTGATACACTGTTCATCAACGACGGTTTAAAAAAAGAAAGACTAATCCTCACCGATCTCAACCACGGAATTGATGTCCAACTCCAAGCTGCTCAACATTGTCCACTTCTACAGGACCGCAAATTCGTCAACCATATTAATTCTTTTGTTTTGATTTGGAACGATTAATACAATTGAGAGCGTACGTAATCTAAATCTAAATCTAAAAAAAGAAGCATCGAGGAGAATAATGAGTGAAAACAGCAAACGTTGGAAACCCTACATTGCAAGGGAGGTCCGTTATAGCACGAAGCCGCTTTCCTTCCTTGCGTTGTTTTGATCAGTTCTACATGCAAGACTAAAATTCACGAAGTTCATAATATCGTGCAATGCAAGCACCATGGAAAATGGGAAGGGTTAAATCAGCAGCACTGGAAACCCTACATTGCAAGGAAGGTCGGTTAATGACATGAAATAGCTTTATTCCTACTTCCAAAACGAGCTCCACCTAACAGAGCTCTCTTTGACCGAGAAATTCGTTAGTTCCCTACAGAACCTACCACAACCAATTGACACTATCATCTACTCCCCCCTGCCACACGCGTTCCGCTACTAAACAGTAGATACTCAAACGCAAGTGCATGCACCACCGTAAAAGTAAAACACACACGCAGCATAGCAGGAAAATAAAAAAAATTCCACTCAGTAAACCTCCAAATTCGTCACAAAACACACTTCCATCAAGCTCAGATCATACTCTACAACAGAGTCCTCTAAAAAGCTCAAACCCTAACGAATTGTACACAGAAACAACACAGGCGCACAATGTAGCAAGTGACTTCGCACCTCAACGACGACGGCACGAATCAAACTGGAAGAACAAGGAACCGGTGTTCAAGTGTGGAGAGACGGACGCCATAGCTTGCCCCGCACTACAGTACTAAGTTTAAGAGACGAAGAAACGGAGGAGCCACTTCGACGGCGCAGTTTCACTCGAGTGCACTGTAACTGACGACGTCTGCTGTTGTCCGCCATTCCTCGTCGACTTTGGGCACGAAATGCAGACGAAGAATTTGAAATTGTTGGTTCGCCGTTAATCGCCGTCGAGGGCTCCCTGCTGACGAGTCGCAGCGAATGCGAAAGACGGCGTTGTCAGGCCACGCGGCACACGCTGAAGGGATGTTACTTGTCGATTTCGACTGTGATGGGAGGTCGAGTCGACGGCGCTGGGATGGCTGGTGCTGCTGGAATCCATTTGTCGAGTCACCAGTGCACGTTTCGTGTCACCCAATGGCTTGGGAGAGACTAATTTTGACATGAGGTGATCCCATACTTCTCAGTTGCTATAAAAGAACTGCAATAATAATGAATTTAGTGAAGGTCAGACTCAGACATAAATTAAGTACTCCCTCCGTCCCAAAATGATCTTCCTGTTAGACAAAATGTTCCAGATTAAGGAGAAAAATAACTTTTTTCCAAAATTGGAGTTTTATGTAGAAGTCAATGTACTCCTATTGTTTTGAAAATTTGAGTTTCAAAAAAAATTTAGAAGTATGATTTGGAAGCACTTCAAAATTGGATTTTTGGGGCTTTTTTCTTGAGCACCACTAGCCAATGGTTTTGTCATTCCCGCGTTCTGTGAGTGTCTTCCCGCTGTAGCATTCTTAAGATTCCCGCGTTGAAACTATTCATGTTGGAGTCCCACAGTATGTCCCACATCATTACTCTAATCCCACATACGTAGCACTTTTAGAATTTTGCAGTCCTCTTTTCCAAGATTCATCCCTGAAAGTAGGAACCTCACAGGTCTTGCCTGTAGCGATCCAGCTCTATTACTGTTGCTATCCGTAGCTCTTACCGGCAGTGAAGTTTTTCAAATCTTAATAAAATTACTAAGTGTACACTAATAACTAATCACTCAAAGGCGGTCAAGAGTCTCAAGCAACCAAGCCTAAACAGTGATCACAAGCTAGCAATGTTGTAAACCAGTTCCTCAGAGACTTCTTTTTTTACTCAGGAGTAAGTTGAAAGCGTCCAATTATGACACAGAATTTCATTGCAAAGGAACCGCAAAGGTATTTCCAAGTAAGTGCAACCGCCACCCCTAATACCTCCTTGTTGAAGGTGCCGTGGAGCTTCCTCTCAACAAAATATTCCATATTAAGTTATTTTTTGAGTCTAGTGAAGCCTTGTTGTCATGATGGCCATAATCACCAACAGTATCCACCCAAATTGTCCATGACGGGGACTTCATTTTGCGGGTTATTTGTCCTAGTCACAGTAGGAAAATCATTTTGGGACAAGAAACTAAGGCCAACTGGAAGATCATTTTGGGACGGAGGGAGTATTTTTTGGAATGTCGGAATGTTTGGAATATTACAAGTGAAATGTTCAAATCGTGGCAAAAAAAAATTCAATCTATATTGTCCAAATTTTTGAATATTTTTGAAAATCTACATCATGCTTTAAGCCCCATGTGACAGGTTTTTCAAAACAAGAAAATCAAAAATTTGCCAAATATTAAAAAAAAAATTGGACATCCAAATGCCTAAACACTAACACCAATAGTTCCAATTGCTTGAAACTCTTTGCGCGCGGAAAAAAAATTATTTCGGCGCTCAAGTTTCAAATCAGACCTTCATGTATGGTGATTGATTTTAAATTGCTATAAATTTTAACTCTTGACAAAGATTTTTACCAAGGATGTAGATATCAATCCATACTTTAAGTTTGGCTATCTTTTGTTTTTGTTTTTGTTTGTTACATTGAGATTTCTTGAATCGTGTAACCCGGGGTTGCATGCTTGGTATTGTCAAAAAGTCCTCGGTGAAGAGGGGTGCATGGGCTTGGTTTCGTGGTGTTTGAACCTACGGCGTGAAAGTTATTGAATTTTGAATTTTGAATGAATTAAAAAATTATTTTTATTTTGATTGTGGCAACGGTGCAAGGTACACTAGTATTATTTAAAGAATAGATCCTTATAAGTATAGTTGGTAAAAATATTCATCGAGAATAAAAAATTTACAACATTTTAAATTCAATTAGTGTAGTTATCAAAAAATGTCATTATTAGTGTAGCTTGTATACGTATCTGGCATGTTGCTACAATGTTGTGCAAATTTTGAAATAGCACAAGGCCTTTGCTATGAAAATGGTCCGCGTATAATCTCTTTATATATCTTTAATCCCTAAGTGCCCAGCTCACGAGGAGACCAAAACAGGGAAGTTGCTACTCAAACTGCCGCCACAGATTGAATATCAAGATCCAGGGTCAACCCGTAGAAATTGGTAGAGAAAATTTTGAACTGCAAATAGGAACCAATCGTACTTGATTTCATCATATGTCCAAGAATATTATAACAAGTCAATTGTCCTTTGTTTTCTAGAGACGAACGACAAGATCATGTTGCTTGGGCGCTCAAAAGTTAATCTCCTCTGAATTGAAGATCAATGGTGCAGAACCTTTAGAGAGTGCCTTCAGCATGTTGGAGTGGGGCTGCTCTTAGTACCTTAAGTGCATCCCTCACCTCAAACCCACCAAGAATCAAGTAAGAGACAAGACACTAGTTTTTGCCTCTAAGTAGCCAACCCTATTCTAAAAGGCTAGCCAATGACTAATCCTAACATCCTTTAAAGTTCCATTGTCCCTTCAAGGAACAAAATAGATTTTAGGCAAGCTCCTATGGTCTTAATATTCATTGTGATTTTTTAAATATAATAATCAAGAATATAACTTCTTTTTATTAAATTAGTGCCCAAGAGCAAAAGTTATGGCACAATATTCAGCATGATGGGCAAAAAAAGAAAACACGCAAAAATTGAAAATAAATCTTAAATTTTTTTTCTCATAGGTTGTAGTTTTATCTAAATAAAAACTTTGATTCATTGCATTTGGATTAATGATGTGAAAATTATGGACAATCTTATTTTTCAAGCAATAAAAGCATCTTCTAGAAAAAATAACCTAGAGAATTCATTTCTGAATGCAATTTTCAAAAGAATTCAATTTCACAAGTTTAAGTTCTCTTACTAAATCAATCTCATTATTGGAATTAGTGCATTTTAATTCCATCTTAGAGCTATTAACGGTTCAAGTTTTCCTTCAATCTTGAATCTACTTCATTTAATAATTTTTGAAAAAGTGAAATAGGATGGGTTTTTTTTTAAATTTCTAGACTTTCAATTCAAATTCTAAAAAATAAGAAATTCAAAAAACAATAGTACAAAAATTTTAAGCTAAGAAGATCCAAAGTCATAAAATCTAGTCAAGGCAGGTGCAAAAAAACTTATTTCCTTCACTTTAAATGCAAATATCTTACAATCTACACAGTCAAAGTTTCTACCATTGCTTCCATAAATTCTTACACTAGTTTAATGCAAGATCCAATGGTTAGATATGCAAAAATAAAAAACATGAAGTGGTTTACTCTTTGCAATGGAAATGGCAATTTGAGTGATTTTTGATGGAAAAAGGCCTTGGAACTTTAACATCAACTACTAACCAACTAGTTTTCAACCAAAAACTAATAAGACCTCCTAACATTGCACATATTCTTTAACGTATGAAGATGCCTAGTAGACAGCCTAGTAGACATAACAACATTGTTTGGCATGTAGTTGTTAAATGTGTTCTCACTTAATTCATATCAAACTTTTTACGGATTTGTGCTAAAGAAATTCATGCATAAGATAGAAAATATTTAAGTCCAAAAAAACCAAAGAACCCACTTTGTATTCTTTTAGAACTCAAATAGGCTCTATTGACTTTATAGTTTGGAATTTTTGAATGAATTTTTAGGGTGGATGCTAATCATCCTAATCTATGTATAAATCTTCATTCTGATAAATACTGAAGGTTATTTATTATTTCAATGTCAAACTTGGCATCAAATTTTTTTTAATAAGGTGAAGTTATGAAGAATTGTATTTTGCAAGCAATGAAGCCAGAAAAAACATATGAAGTTGTCTTTTGTACTCAATTTTGAAAACTCCCAAATAAAAATAAAATAAGAATAATGATTGTTTACACAAACATACTTACAATTAAGATTAACAATTCTCAATTTTTTATAATAGTTATTGGCAATTTAGTTTTTTCTTTCATTCAGTACCACCTTCCACTTTATAATTTTTAAAGATGAATGTGAAAGATTTTTTGGTTAAATTTTCTTTAAATAAATTTTCAATCCATTTTCCAAAATTTTGACTAAAATGCACAAATCATAGTATACACATGTTTTTTTTCTGAAAATGTTGAAGGACAAACTTCACTTTTTGGAAAGGCTCAAAAAACCAACATTTTGAAGTTTAGACATATTGAACTTGCAATTAGTAGGGAAACTCACTCTAGAATTTACAATACAGATTTTCAAAAAAATTATTTTCTAATATTTTGTTGTTTAAATAGTAAAGGTTTGCATCATTACAAAAAAACCATTCTACTCTTAACATAGTCCTTCAATAACAATTTGGATAAATAAATAAACTTAAAATCTTGAAAATTTGTCAAAATGAAAATCTTATATTTTGAAATTAAGGGTAAAATATTGCTATGAAAATTAAATATATTCATCTAAAATCAATTCTAGAAGGAATTTTTAGTTTTGGGTATCAAGTTTATTAGAGAATATTGATTAGTGAAATAGTAGATTTAAATATATGAATATGACTTAAGATCATATTTACAAATTTTGTCTAGAAGTCATCATTAAGTTTCTCATTTAAGTTTATTAAAAAGTATTTCTTCACAATTTTGATTTTTGACTATATTGGGGTCCTTAAGGTTACTCCATAGCAAATAGTCAAGGGGTTGGAAATTCTTGCTTAAACAAGATAAAATTACCTTGTAGTAAAAAATTATTCATTGAATGGGTTAGAATACTTCTACCCTCTAACAAGAGTATATAGTTCATAATTCACTTGCCTTTGCCTTACAGGCAATGGGCTTAATTGTGGGAACATGATGGACATACTCTTATGAAAGGATGGGCCTACTATCACTTTTCCAAACATCAAAGTCTATCTTTCTATATTTTCACATTTTGCAACCATATATGAATAATTTTTTTTATATTTATTTCTTAGAGAGGTAAATACATGTCTTCTAAAAGTTATAAGGAATTTTAATTTTTTGTAAAATGTTAAAATTATTGCGAATTTTTGAATAAAGAGTAAGAGAATTTATATCATTAGAAAATATGTTTAAAAACTTTGAAATTTTTCTACATGTATACACTATAATAAAGAGCATTGTGGTACAAATCAAATTATTGTATCATTCTAAAATTAGAAAATTAGCACTCTATAATTATAGTTATAGTTCAAATGGCAATAAATAAGGATTTTATAAATTTTTCAAATTTTCAAACTGGAATAAAATACACTTGATAGAATTTGTTTTATTCGTTGGTTTGAAATTCAAAATTATTGTTTTTATGACTAAAATTCAAATCAATGTAAAAAAGTAGAACTTACCAATATCAATGCAACTCTTGTATTATATGCAGGGTTCCTTGGCATTGAAATGGTTTAGAAGATGGCTTTTGTAAAAATCATATCCCAGTTAAAAGGACCAAAAAGTTGGGTGAAGATCAAACTAAATAAAGAAAGATGTAGAAAATTTTGGATTGCATAATTGTTAAAAAAAAACCTCACAATATAAACCTCAAAATTTTAGGGCACAAAAATTTTCAAAAAAATCATTTTTCAGCACACAATTTTGCATACAATAAGTGCACTAGGCCAAGTGCAAGTTAGAATGTCAAATTTGGTGTTAGGTTTATGAAGCATTGAAACACACATGCATACTTTCCAAAAATCCATCTAGAAAGTTCCCTCTAATTAAAATTAAAATCCATTTATAGTGTTTTATTTACAATAATAAAACATTAAATTTTATTAAAACTCCCTTAAAGTTAGGTAGGTTTTCCTACAATACATGTATTAAGAAAATCATACAATTAGGTTTTTAATGCTATTATATAATAGTAGGTCTTCAAAAAATATTCATTTCATATATATAATTGCATTTTTGGATCCCTTGTAAAAAGGGCTACAAGGGTTTTTTACACTAAAACAAGTTACATCCCTTGAGATTGGACTAAAATGCATTATAGTGATTAAAATTGGGCCATATAATATAGAAGTTGCGTACTCGGAACCAATATCCATTGCAAGGTGATCCCCAAATTTGCCATTTTTGTATGTAGGAAAATAAATAAAATATTACAAGGATAGAATTTTTAACACCATTTATTAAAAATGGATCGAAGCAACTCACCTCCCAAAGATTGGAATGGGAAAATATTTTTTTCTATCCTTGGAGCCTATCATCCAAAGGACAAAAAATGTCCTATTAGGTGATTTAAGATTAACCTTGGAACGCACAAGAAGCCAAATTCTTTCTTTGGATGACATTCAAAGCCTCTTAGAGGATGTAAAACTATAAGTTTTCATCCATATATTTTGTGGAATGGTCCACAAAATCTTTCTTGATATCATACACTAAGCTAGTTCATCATAATTCAAGTTCTTATACATTATTGTATGAATTTAAACATGTGCCTTGGATTACCTTTTAGTGAATTTGGCAACTTGTAGCTCCTTTATCTAGTAAGATATGAATTGAAGTTAATCAAGTCTAGCTTCTCCTCCAATTAAATTTTTTTGAAAATTAAATTTTTTGATTACAATTTGAATTTGGGGTCAATTAGCATGGATATCAAAATTCTATTATAAAATGACCTAAAATTTTAGTTTGCACTAGAATATTTTTCACTATAGTATACACTGATTATAAAAATTTAAGATATTTTTGTATTAATTTTGTAATAGATATGAATTACCTTCACTATTTTTGCAAGTATACACATTCAATAATTTCAAATCTTCACAAAACAAACTAAAATTTTCATACTTACAAATGACAATTGATTTTTGTCTCTAAAAAATATAAATATGAAATCTCATTGACTTCTTTTAACAAAATAGAAATAAAGCGTAAAGAAGTTTGAAGTTTGAGAGCATAGGTTGTATAGTCATATTTAGACTTTCTTTTAGTTAGTTTTGAGCAAATTCCAATAAGCTCTAAAAAGGCCTTGTGGCATTTTGTATGCCAGTTCCAAAACAATTTAGTTATTCCTTTGTTTGTTCTCAATTTTGGTACACATTGATTTTCTAATCTTATAACGTTGTTGCGGACACTAAGTGTCAAATGGATGCCAGAGAATCATTCTATTTAAAATAGAAATGTACATGTTCATCTTTGAAATTTTGTGTGAAAAGGGGAGGTCTTGCACAATAGTTTGAGCAAGTAGTTTTCACTCTTAATTCTTTAGGGACAAGATCCATTGCATAATAGTTTGACGTCCAATAAATTGTTTTAACTCTTAATCCTTTAAGGGCAAGATCCATTGCCAATTGGTCAAACATCATGCCTGAGCTGAATGTAGCCTATAGGATTGTGGATTGTGTTTGAATATCAATCCTATATTTTTATTACTTAAAACTATGGATTGCATATCACTGTGAGAAATTTCAATTTGCTTCATGAAAAATTGTAAGTATTATCATTTTTGTTGCAAAAATTGAAAATACATAAATAAAAATAATAAAAACAATTCAAATGATATGGAATTCTCTCAAGAGGTACAAGTAGCAATCATGGAAATTAGTATTAATTTTTTCATTTGGTTATACTATTTTTTTACACCCCAAATAGTCACAACAATGACCGTGAAGTCAAATTTAGCTATCAAACTAAACTTGTCCTTTTCTTTAATTGTTGTATAAAACTTTGATATTTTTCTATTGGATGGTAAAATTTATTTTCTGTTTATGTTCTATTTTTCAAAAAATTGATGGAAAAATCAAGTAATTGTGATTTTTTAAAGTTAAAAGTTAAAAGTTCTACCAAAAAATCCTTGCGCTACTATGTATTGTAAATAAGGACCTTTAATGGAGACATTTTAGACAAGATTGCAACAAACACCAAAATTTGATAGCCAATTTGCAACTTCCTCCACATTGGATTTAGCATCAATTCAATCAGTTTTGTATTATTCCCAATAATCCTTCATAACTTATAATATCCTTTCTTTTCTATTTTTTTCTAATGCACTCACTCTCAAGATAGCCAAAGTTGATGTCAGTCTCTCTTGAAGGTAGCATATTGCACTAAATTCAGTAAACTAGGTAGCATATTGCATTAAATTCTATAAACTAGTTCTGGGATCACTGGTACTATGTGAATCATATGTTTGTCGGTAGGCCAGCAGTTGGTGGATAAAATCCCGCTTTTAGCTCACCGCAGACATCTCCTGCACCCCACTACGAAATGACGTAATTCAGAAGGCCCACCCCAAAGCATTGGATTTGAATGCTTAAGACCATCTCTTCCACACTTGAAGACGTCAGAGCTTCAGTTCATCATATCAGTGTACCAAGCAATTTGCAGACCTTGGAGCGTAACACGCTACGGAGTAAGCTTTTGGTTTTCCTCTTTGTCTGTACACATTGCTAGAGCAGGTGTCTATCGTCACTAATCTAGCCTATGAATGTCATCTCATGGCTATTTTCACGCTGCAGCCTGCTAGATTGCTTGGTAGAACGACATGTCCCGCCAGTGGTGTGTTTGCATTCGTGGATTGTAACTGCGCGATTCGGTGTGCCCACCGACAGTCTCAAAAACATTTGGGTGTTCGGTTTTCCAGATGCACTGACCGATTGTGCACATGGAAGAATCTAGTGGGGAAATAAGCTACTGTAGTGGGCCAGTCAAGGCACGATCGAATCTAGACATGTCCGACGCAAGGTGCTCGTGTACCGACAGTGCTGGATCGGAACCCTAACTTTGTGTTACGTTTGTCGATGTTTCCCATCGCCCAGTGTTGGCAGATTGTTGCGAGGTTGAGGGAGGTGGCAGCGAGTTGAGCAAGACATGGAGCTGCCAGGTCGAATACTGATGCTAGTAGTCTGTTTCGGCGTTTTTGTGGAGCATATTGTCGCCCAAGAGTCGGGGGGCACTCCATTGCAGCGTGCGGAGCAGCTTCTGAATCAAACAGAACTCAATGTTCGGCGCTTCGTGACGCAAGTCGAATCGAATGCTAGGAATTCTTGTGGTATGGATATATCCCTACCCCACGCTAGAAAATCTCGAAACCCAGTAGAGAGATTCCTGGAGTTGTGAGCTGCTGACACTGGGTCGGTAGTCGGTACAAATGTTTGCAGGTGTCAATCGAAAAGTTTTCCAGAAATTGGTGATCCTAATTGAATTTGTAGTTGCTGGAAAGCTCCTTTTGGGGGTCGTTCTTGATTCTTTTTGTTGCTTTGAAATATTAATGAAAACACTGTAAGATGAAGCAGAACTCTATCGCATAATGTGATTTCGAGGGATCTCATCGACCTTTGGTTTTATGAATACGCCAAGGTCTTCTAGATGTCAGATAGAACTTTTGTTGCCTTTGATACCCTACAGAAGGCCGGTCTGCAACGCGGGTCCTCCACAGTTCCTGACCTGAAGCATGTGAGCTGTTCAACTATAGGGTTTAAGTTGGGCAAATAGTTGGTTTGAAGTTGTGGCATTGAATTGTTCCTCTGGGAAGTGCAGCTTTGTTGAGTAACTGTGATGCGACCTCATCCTGTAGCCGCCTTTCATGCCCCAAGTTCGCTACCAGAGAGCAATTTTCCGGCTATGATTGCCAGAAGGTTCTGCAGAACTCCAATTGTAAGAACAACTGCAAATGGAGAAGCTTTGACTTCTCCCGAAGTTTTCTACGGTTAGTTTGTAACTTCACCACTACTCATCAAGTCCGTTTCTGTCAATGGAGGCTGTCGAACCTCGTTAAACCCAATTTGTAGGTTTGTTACCGCATTGGGCACAATGTGTGATTCTCCTTGCCTCACAGTAAGAAGTTATCCCTAATTTAGAGTTGCGTGGTGTAATTCTGAAACTGCCCTCTTCTGCGGGAAGTTCTGACACCCCTAATGTGATACAGAATGCGCGCTGAATAGTTGAGTGAGGAGAATCTGAATCTCAGTACATAATTTTCTTTTTTTTCTTTTTTTCTTTTTGAATCGCAATCTTGATGCAGTGTTGCTGGACTGGACCGCTACAATATCAGTGACGGACAGTTAGAAGGAATTTGCGTTCAGAGGAATTTGGACCCCTTCTTCAGCACTCTCTCGAACAAGACTGACCTCTTTCGGGTGTTTCTCGGATCCGTGGATGGCACCACCAGGATTTTTCCAGGAGCGGTAATGTTTGTAGAAAACCCGGCCCATGCTGAAATTGTTCCCCAGGTGTCGTGATTTCTGAGTGCCACAATATTAGGACACGCTGTAAGACAGGGATACTTTTTCACTTTGAGCATTTTAGCATACGTAGGGTTTAGAGTTTTTGCGGAGAATTGTGTTGCTGTGTAGAG
Organism: Neckera pumila; assembly: GCA_963969595.1. Classification (NCBI taxonomy): domain Eukaryota; kingdom Viridiplantae; phylum Streptophyta; class Bryopsida; order Hypnales; family Neckeraceae; genus Neckera; species Neckera pumila. Next base: position 2,508,765 of record OZ018415.1, on the reverse strand, counting down.
ATCACTTTGGAGACCAGCAATCCTGAGCACGAATTTCAAAGTGGGAGATTGTAGACCGCATTAAGTGACAATAGACAATCCCATTTCCATGCAAAACCCAGTGGTCATAGACATCTTGCTAATACGCCCAACGAAGTGTATGAATAGAGGACTTGCTGTCCCTAATGATTTTAGTATCCTCTATTAAGTTCTCCGAGTTCTGAATTGGGAAATGGGATAATGTCATGTGCAGGATGAAGCTGGCTGTGGCAACTACGATCCTCGAATTCGACCATGGTAAGTTCCCGGGAAGACACCACAACTCCTGAATCAACAGCCCCCAATCAAATTGACTCATTCCATGTGATAATGTCACAAAGCACACTCTGTTAAGGTAGAAATACTATTTGCGTCGCTTTAAGCCTTATAACCAATATTCATGAATGTGCTGCTTTAGTTTGGAGATCACTGTAGAGAGCTTTGGAGAGATCATTTTGGGTGCAAGAGTTGAACTCTCTTGAGATTCTTTTTTATCACTATGTATGAATTTCTTATGCGGTTTCAAAGTGAAAGGTTTCAGATCATTATAAGCTTGATAGTAGAATACCTATTTCCATCCGAAGATTAGTGTCCATAGACATGTTTTTGAGTCTTTCTTAAGGTCCAGTAGACTTGTGTTGACTATCAAACATATATTTCTCCTCCAAACTAGATCAATGAAGACTTTCAAATCTTAGAGATCTATTGCTCTCTCAAAGAGTGTGGAAAGGAGTGTGGAAAGGATGGAGGTATTATTTTAAACCACCCTCGCACTATCCAACCTTGTTGTGCAACAATAATGAAACTGAAAGGAGAGTTGTTACTGTTGTTTTTGACACATACGACATTTTGGCCGCAGCAAGAAGTAACAAATTGACCAAGCCTTGGCAATCACTCGAAGCGTAATACACATGCTAGTGGCAAGGGTCTTTGTTTCCCCATCAAATTAGATGATTGTGCTAGCTTAGTTATGAAAGTGACAATAGAGGTTTATGAATAGATGAGTTGTTGATAGTATGAGGGAATTAATATAGGCAACGAGATTACGTCCCCCATGGTTTTGTCATTCTCTACCTTGGTCCCATACATTTTAATTTGCATCAATGAGGAAGGATTATTTTTTGGTGGTGGTGATCCTGATACAACTACTTATCCTTTTTCAGGTATCTAACATCAACAAAAGTAAAGAAGGTTGTTATAGTACTTATAGATACAGGGTCCACAATGACCACAACATATTCAGGCACAAAAAATGACAATCGCTTGAAAGGAGCGCTTGAAATTACAAAGGCTTTCTTGAATACTACCACTCAGGATGATTATGTTAACATCTTCTTATTTGATGATGTATCAATGGAACCACTCTCTAACAAAGCAGTAAGTACTATAAAACACCTATTGTAGACTTTGTTATTGCTTTTGTTGGCTTTAGTATAGAGGGATGAGGTCAATTTTATCTACACAAGCTACCTCTACAATGAAGAATGCCATATTCATTATTTGGGCCAAATTTCCATGTAGTGGCACATTTGGAGAAATAAAAATTTAGGTTGCTCGTGTAGGCATGATGTTTCAAAACGTCCACTTGGAACTAGACTTATGCAAGTCTTAGACTTGAGCTCAAGAGTTTTAGCCATAGGGTTTAGGTTTTAAGTAGGCAACTACATAGTCATCCACTTGAGTACTTGAAAATTCTAACTTTTTAGCACTGAATCATACATTTGGCAAAGCAAAAGTTGTCAAAATAATGATTTTGGTCAATCCCATGGGTTCAAGGGTTCTTTAAACTACAAGATGGAGAATAAAAGTAGCTTTCGTATGCTCTTTTCCAAACGAAAATGCCAAGAGTTTTTAGTTCCGAATGCACTTAATTGGTTCGATTGGTGAGGAGAGTCTAGTATTTAAAGCACTTGTCTCTACTCTTGACAATGTGCGTGCAGGTGAGAGTGACAAACCAAACTACCCACCCTGAGTTTGGGAATTTCACAGCTGGTTTTGACATGATGGCACAAAAGCCGGCCACCACTGTAGATTCTGCATCTAATGCTACCAAGGCCACCAACGAAGCGATTGCAAATGTAGTAAGTAACACAGACATCACAAACGATTACCTCAAGGTCTGCACATCTCCTCGCGCATCCTTAATTATATTTGAATGATTTGCAGTTATTTAGTTCTCAACTATATGCGCTACGTAACCAGTTTGGGTTGAGTCCAAGTTAAGTCAATCATCAGATACCCTCTGTTACTTTCATTGTCACATGGCGCAATTGTGGTGGAAAGAGGGAAGGTGGTTTAGAGTTATTAACACATTTTCCCCACACTCTGAGAAAGAGCTGTAGATTCCAAAGATTTGACCATCTTGGTCTTGATCTAGTTTGGAGGAAAAAGTTAATAATTCAGGCCTAACAGTCCTTGTTTGGTAATCTAGTACATAACTCTCTCCTCCAAAGTAGATCAGGAATTTCATGTATTGAAGTTATAAGGCTCTCAGCGAGTGCGTGAAAGGATGGGGGTATGACTCTTGACCTTCTTCTGTTCCCAACTGCAATGCACTGTGTGGCGATGAATGCAACAGGAGAGGGTTGTGTATTCACAGTTTGGGATTTTAACGTTCTAATTTCTGACAGGTGGTACTAGTTATCACAGATGGCAAATTTGTGGATGCGACGAGAAACTCTCCATTACCATGGGACTTGATCAAACAGAACAACATGAACCTGTTTGTGTATATGTACCCGCCCTCAAATTCGACCTTCGTTCCAAGTAACTTCAGCCAGCCATTTTGTGGTGCTCGAGGATATTTTGGGACCCTGAAAGAAACCGCTTCTCAGAATCCGTTGCTGGCATTGCAAGCATTCTATTCATTCCTGGCGAATATTCATTCTAGTTTCATGGGTGATACGTAAAGTTGACTACAGCACTCAGTATTTGGATTATGGCGAGGTGGATAACCAGACGTTCACTCTGAGCAAGGCTGGTATGTGGTCCAAAGTTTGCAGCATCATTTTCTAAGACATGCTGTTCATCTTCATATTTGTTTCATTAACTTCATGACGGGTTAATCGTTGACGGACCAAAGGATATTTGGTTTGAAAAAGACCAATTCGATTGATCATATTGTGGAGAACTTAATTCAGATGGGGACAATTGTTGGATTTCTAGACTCAGGGAAGAACATTGTATGTATTGATAGAAAAGAAAATTTCGACAAATGTAAAGGACTTCCTCATGTATTGCGCTCAAAACCATGAACCGACTTGGCAATTTAGTATGATGTTTCTTACTTCGGTGGTTTGTGACAGCTTTCAGGGAAAACGGGGAGCTTCTGGGGGTTGTGGGTATTGATCTATTCAAGACTAATCTTCGTGAGGTTCACAATATTGCCGAGGATGCTATTGAAGGTGCCGTGAAATCAAGATCAAATCCTGAGATGAATTTCAATGCTTCCAGAGACCTCAACACTTCTACCTGCCTCAGCCAGGTGCTTATCATGCCTCCTGGGTTTGTTCATCTCATTTTATGTATAATTGGTAAAATTTTACGTAGCATAAATCTATACCTGTCCTAGCTTCTAGAGCTTTGTGCAGATGAATAGGGCAGCGATTTTGACGCTCAGAATCGTGCCAATCAACGAAATTCACGATCGTGAGAGAATGTGACTGCCAAGTCATGTTGGATACCCTGCTTCTTTCTTGAACTAGCAGTTGGGCCCAAGGTGTTTGCAGCTCTTGCCAAAAATGTTATGCTAATGTTACTTCTTATGGCTGCTTTTCCTTTGAAATTTTTAAATCTGTTTTATTGTTGACCTGCAGCTAGCTGTGTGCAACTCTTCTCCATCATACGCCAACATCGTATGTTCAAGCAGTTCAGAATATGACATCACCAGCCTCTCACAGCTGAGCTGCTGCAATGTCTGTAAGAGCGAGGATAAATCACCTGCTTTAAGGAAAGCAATAGGCATCGGGGTGGGGTGGGGCATTGCAGGGCTACTTCTCTTATCTGCAGCTGGTTTCTTCTGTCACAGGAAATGCAAGGAAATGATTGAAACCAAAAAATTTACAGATTCTGGCATTCCAGTTTTCCCTGGATCCCCCGGGAGAGCCAACGACACGTCTTTGTAGAGCCTCTTTGTTTGTCTAGTTCCCTGCGAGGGTCACAGGGAAAGTGCGAGAGTTTACCTGCGACGTCCTTCCGCATCCTCAGCTTCTCGATGTACAGTATAGTCAGTTCCAATTATCTTACGAATTTTAGTCGCAGTCAGATTTCAACATAAAGTTTAATAACTTGAGGAAGCTTTAGTATACTCAGAAATGGACTATAACAAATATATTCATGGGGAATTCAAAATCATACAACAACTTGGATGTTTTGTGTACACTATCTACCATCTAGTGTTGCCACCTTTTGTTGAAATGATAGCTTGCATTTGATTGGAGATATTTGAAATGAGTTTTTGCAAGTGTGAAGAGATATTTGATTCCCATATCGCTTGAATTGTTTGTATCTTTTCTTGCTTGTTCTTCAGCATGTTGTGGTATTTCAACAAATCTTTGATTATCTTCCATAGATTCTCTATGGGATTTAGATTAGGAGCATCAAGAAGCTGATGTAACTATTTTACATCATGAACTTGTGTCCATTTTGGAAATTTACCACAATGAACTAGAGTGCCATCTTTATATGCGTGAAGTCATGTTTGATCATGTATGAGATAGAATAGGCTCAATGTGCCCTTGTAATGTTATAAACGAAATCCACTACATTTCTTTCACCTTGAGGAATGATGCCTGAAAGACCTTTGTCAAAACTTGTAAAGGCACTCCAAACCATTACAAATGTTTATAACTAGGAGCTAGACAATTCCATGCATATTTTTCATATACCTTCCACCATACTCTAATCGGTAGAGAATTCTTTCCAAATTGAAATGACAATTCATCAGTCCAAATAACCTTACTTCAATATTTTTCTGTCTAATGACAGTGTTTATGAACAAATACTAATCTCTTACTCCAATCTTTTTCTGTCCAATGATGGTGTTTATGAACAAACACTAATCTTTTAGCTTTGTATTCTGACTACATTGAGATAGGTTTTTTTTGGAGCAACCAAAACCAAATCTACATTACCTGATTACCATACACATGAAAATTTGTCACAAGCATTCCAAGTATTTGACGCTGATTTTGATTACAAGACGAGATAAATTTATCAGTGCACAACTAACCAACATTGGAGACCTATGGTTTGGTATTTGAGTTGCTATACAATTGGACACTTTCTACATTGTCATAATAATAGAAACAATAAAACGTGGTATGCTATTACAAATATTCAAAGACCTTCCAAATACATTGATAGTTTTCTAGTATCTTGTAGAACTTCTCATAGTATTCTGGAAGCTCCTATAGTTCTTTAGAAGTTCTCCCAAAGAATCAAACTATTAGTAGGTCAAATCACACTCAAACGGACCAAAAAGAGATTAGATGAGGAAAATTTGCATTTTCTTTCTTTCAAATTGTCCAATTTTAAACATGTCCTATGAAATAAAGCTAATTTTGGTCCTTTTCTACTAGTATTTGAATATAATTTTGGCATTGTATGTTTTTCTTAACAAGAAATTTAATTTTTTAACTTAAACTCAACTTTTAGCTTGAAAATCAATAGGTCAGTTTCTTCAAAGACTGAATAAACAACTATTTACCTAATAGGAAATAATGTGATTCATTCAAAAATTATATGTAGTAGAATAAATATATGTTATAATGAAAAAGCTTCCATTATTAAAGTTTAAAATTTTTTTGATTTGTTATAATATTCAAAGTAAAAAATTTCAAACATCCTTTTATACATTAAGATTGCTTTAAATGGCAAACATGTCAATATGAAAAATTTGTATTTTAATTATGTGAAGAGCCTTAGGTGGTTGACTTTGTTCTTTAGATATATATTTTGATTATATCAAAACATATCAAAATTACTAATACTGGTTTAAAGAAAATCTATATTGTGCTCGAGAATAAACTATTAAACACTATTATCAAAAAGTAATGAGTTATAGAAGAAAGAGAGGGAGAGAGATTTTATAAGTAGTATCAAATCAATATATAAAATTAGCAACTACCATGGATCATCTTCATGTATAGATCTTGGTTTATTGTCAAAATTTAGAAAAAAATAGCAAAACCATAGTTACGTGTACACAGTGCTTTATTATTAAAAAATATAAAAATAAAATTGACCATCCTTATATATATCAAAACAATTTTTATCCTGGCAATTGTATATACCATAATACAATAGTAAGACAATTTTCATGTACATTGTGAGACAATTTTTATGGTACATTATTATAGTAAGACAACTCATATGGATTCCAATTACATTGGAAAATTTGATTGAACACCTGTTGTATTATTGAAAACTTTCTAAACAGAATGCAACACATATTGGTTTGTTCATAACTTGACATTACTATTGATGGTCTCACTTTTCTTTTGAAAACCTTGTAGAATACATTTATACTATTTTGTTGTTAAATTTGTCAAATTTTGACCATGCAAGTATCATTATCATCTACAAGTCATGTTAGATGACAACATGTATGTTTTGGTAGTCACTTTGCAACTTCAGAGAGTTAATAGAGTACTTAGCTTAGACTAGCTCAAAAGGTCTAATTAGGATCTAGGAGGATAGAATTAGGGGTCGGTTAAGATCTACTTAGTGTCTAGTTATGACAGAGTTAAGATCTACTTAATGTCTAGTTAGGATTGAGTTAAGATCTACTTAATGTCTGATTAGAGTGGAGTTAAGGTCCAGTTAAGATAGAATTTGAGGATATTTAGAGGCTATAAGGATTGAATGAAAATCCTAGGCTAACCCTCTTTCCTTTTCATTTTCTTCAAGTTTTGTGTGTGAGGATTTCATGAAGTTTCGTAAAAAACAAACCTTGAAGGTTGTTTGTAGAGTGATGGCAATGTTGCCAATTTACGTAATTTGAGGTGTTTCCTTGTGTACTTCAAACTATGTACAAGACTAATTCAATTGTGATATAGTAGAAGCATTTAGAAGTATATTTGATGCTTATTACTTGAAGATAATTTCTTAGGTGTTGATGTTAATAGAATATTAGAGTTTAGAAAGAAGATTTAATTTGTTGATTTGACTTTGGAGGCATTGGTTGTGATGTATGGAGGCACTAACAAATTTAAATCTTGAAGCTTTAGAATTAACCCCTAAAGGACCAAGCTACGTTTTTTGGCAACATAGCAGTTTTGGGCAGCTCAAAAAACTTCTTTAAAAATGACTTTGAAAAAAAATAAAAACTTGAAATTGGTTCTTTATATTTATATAGAAGTGTGAAGCTTTGAATCATTCAATTTGGATCTATGAGTCAAAAGTTATGAGGATTTTAAGTTTGTGGGTAGGTATGGTTTTGAAAGACTCCATACCTGGGTGATTGCATGAAAGACCGGTACTGAAACATTGTCACAAGCGCAGTGCCGACGCTTCATTTTGCAATAACTTTAGAAGCATGACTCATATGAACTTGAAATTTTTAGTGGAGAGTCTTCTTATGAGTTTAATTATATCTCATAATTTTCAAAAATTTTCAAAAATCATTTAATATTTAAAAATCATTTAAACTAATTTGTCATGTTTTGAGTTTTAGGGTTTTTACTACGTAAGGAGTCCCCAAATTAAATGATTTGGAGCTAAAATTTCTATGGTCTATTCCCATAGTAGGAACTCATATTTATACCAAGGGGCATTAAAAAATATTTATTTTATATCTTCTACGCCCATGCAAAGAGGGCTCCCTTGCGCATGCAATTCTGAACATTGAAGATGGTTTTAGGATCATTTTTTTGGTGAAATCTCTTTATTATGAAGTCTTCTCAAATGGCATTTTTTAGTTTCTTTTTTAAATTACTCTTCCTATGTTTTATAAATTAAAATATTAAAGTATATATTTTCTTGCGATTCTGCACTTTTCTAGTTCTCCTATTTAAAGATTTTTTTTTTGCTTTTCCTTCATTGTATATCTTCTTCTTATAGGTGTATACATTTCTCATATTTTTCATATTTTTTTAAAATGTTTTTTTATTTTTATAGTACTTCCAAAAAAATGGCTGAAAACGGCCAAAGTGGAACAAAAACGGAAGGTCATTCATACAACGACCCACCTACCCACAAACTTAAAATCCTCATAAATTTTGACTCATAGATCCAAATTGAATGATTCAAAGCTTCACACTTCTATATAAATCTAAAGAACCAATTTCAAATTTTTTTTTTTTTTTAAAGTCATTTTTTAAGAAGTTTTTTGAGCTGCCCGGGCTACCCGCTGACCAATGAAAGTCACATATCATGTAATAACTTTTTAACCGTACAGTCAAAAGTTATGAAAATTTTTGGCCTTAAAGCTACTACTTGGGCACATGTTTTGTGAAATTTTCAAAGAAAAAAAATAAAAACTCCGTTTGTAGTGAGCTGCTTAAAATTGCTATGTTGCCAAAAAATGGTGTTTGGTCCTTTAGGGGTTAAAGGTGTTGCTTTTGAGGGTGTGTAGGCTGCTAAGGAGAATTTGAGAGGAGCCCTTAGTGTTAGGATCAATGTTCAATTTGTTTTGTAGAATTTTAATGAAGATGTTTGAGTTTTAATAAACTACCAAAATTCCACATATGCTAGACCAAACTAGATTTAGTATTGATTTGGTGTTTTTGGAGGTGTAGATGGAATTCATTTAGAAAAGTTCAGAGGATTTACAATTGATTTCAAGCTAATTATTTATAATTGTGATGCCCTAGCCTATTTTGGACTTTGTTTTAAACTTTGTAAATTGTTGTTGTTACGGGCAGTGTGGGTCGCACTATTGCTCATCTATATTTCTTGTTGTAGTGACAAAGTGAGAGTTATGATCCGCATGGTCAAAACTTGCTTTATTCTAACAATGAGGTTGAAGTGATGAAGAGCTGCAAACTATGAATTTGAAGTTTAATTGTACATAATCTATTTTTTGAGGTTTCTCATAGTATGTCATTGGTTTTACCCATCTTGTAACCCATAGGTTTCTTATCCCTTCTTGGATACTTGAGCCAACGTAGAGCCACAACAAAATAAACCAACAAGGAACAATTTAACAACGTTGTAGAAGATTTGACATAATTTAGAAGTTGTGGTTTATAGCCCAGACATGGACGCATAATTATGCTGTAAAGGAGGCCACAGCTCATGTTGATGGGAGCAGAGAGAAGCCAATCCTACACTTTGTGACAGTTGATCCCTTTAAGAGTTGGAAAATCAACACTTTTGATGATATAAAGGACCATGGCAAAAGATTTGTAGTTCATGATCAATACTTAGAAAGAGTTGAGAGCTTGGCCTTTAATGATTGAAAGACCACGTTTTCGTCTTGGCAAAAAATACATACGTAGTGCCATCTTTTGTTCAATGATTGGTGGGCATTTGAGCAATTGCCCAATTATCTTGAAATTGAGGCATTGCAAGCTTATCTTCATGGCACTTGAATTTTCACCTGCAAGGCTATCAATTTGATTTCTACTTAGTCTTTGAAATGATTGAAAACCCGAGTTTATATCCCTTATAAGTGTTTTCAAGCCTAATCAAAAATTTATTCCTAGTTTAGCTAGGTCATATGCAATTGTAGATTTGGGTGTTGGTTGGAGCTCAGAAAGGTATTTACAACGTGCTTTACCAACTAGGACTTTCTGCTAACTTAGTGCATGTGACCTATCTACAAGTGAAATATTAGAGTACTTTAGTTATTTGGGGCTTTTATGAACAAAATACTACATTGGCAGGTCTTCTTCTATTTTAGTTTAACTCCTAAAAGACCGAGGCCCTTTTTCTGCCAAAAAACACTCAAAATTGCCATTTCTATAACAAAAAGTAAAAAAATTTGAAAAATGATTTTTTTGCCCATCTAATCATAGGATCTTACACCTAACTAGTATGAGAGTGTGTGGAAAAAATTTCAGAATTTTTGACCGCACAGATTGCAAGATATTTGTGTTTAAAGTGAAAAAAACAAGTTTTTCAGCACATTGCAGGACTAGATTTTTTGACTTTGAACATTTTTAACTTAAAATTTTTGCACTACAGAGTTTTGAGCTTTTAATCTTTTTAGTGGAGAATTGAGTTGAGAGTCTAGGAAAAAAAATAAAAGTAAAAAAAATTTAATGACCATTCTTTAAAATTTTTTTAAGTAGAAGTAGTTACGAGATAGAAGGAAAATCTAAAATATTCATAAATTTTAAATGGAATTAAAATGCACTAATTCCAATGGTGAGATTGTTCTAGCAAGTAAAATAAACCATGCAAAAAAAAAAAAGTTGAAAAATTTGAAAAATTTCATTCAAAAATGCATCCTAGAAATTATTTTTTTCAAAAAGATGCTCTAACTGCCCAAAAAACAAGAATGTGTATAACTTTCTCAAAACAAATCCAAATGAAATGAATCCAAATGAAATGATTGTGAAAAAAATTATTTTAGTGCACTCTACAATGCTATCCGGGCCCTCTAATTTGCTAATGGCAAAACAATAAAAATAAAAAATAAAAAATAAAAAATTTGGCCCTTGTTTTCGTGTTCATCTCACTTATAGCCCCTTTGAGGGCTCCAATTCTTCCTAATGTACTCTTTTTTAGGATTTTGACCTAATAAACATAACAATATGATGGCAAAAAAATAAATTTGAGTCCCAAGTGACAAATTAGGGGATCACTAAAGTGACTTTCTCACTAAGGTAGTCAATTCTTAAAGCAACCATTTAAGCATACCTAACTCAACATTGACAATAATAGATATTTCAAGCAACATATCACTCATTCTTAGATATGGGTTGCATTTAGAATATAGCCCCTTTTAAAGTAGACTACCTTATACACCATCCGCATTCTTCTACAAGCATGCATCAAATACATCAAACAATCAACGTTTGCTCCAAGACTTTGGATTCCACTACAATATTAGTGGAAATTGCACTTGCAGTAGTGCTTAATAGTTAATAGAATCACAAAACTCTAAAGAATTCTTAATAAAGTTTTCTAAAGAGAGATAGCATTGTTGCCCGCATTAATCAATATTTCATGCTACTCGGCTTCCTTTAAACAAAGTGGAAAGATGTGGATGAGAAATTTTGTTAAAATGGCGGTATTCCAGACGCCACTTTTATATTCATTTCTTCAGATCGCATGGTCTAATCGTGAAAGACTTAGAGCATCCCCACCAATCTGTTCTCTATCCCTAAACTTGAAGTCTCAAAGCAGTCAACCTTGACTTTATACAGATGAGACCTCGCCAGTTCTCTATATGATCCTCTGGATAGAGAATTCGGTGAGAGTTTTACAGAATTCTGTATATTTACGGATACAGATTTTTGAAAAAGTTTGGTGCGGTGAAATTTCTGTATCCCTGTCTGCATCTCAGGTCCTCTTCCCTAAACTTTTAGCGACACGGACCTCCCGGTGGGAATGCTCTTAGTGCCAAGCCGTTTGTGGAATACCGCCATTTAACAAAATACTTGTCTCACATAAGCTTCTTCTCAGACTCTGTGTACAGGTATCCCTTCAAGTAATCTAAAACACTTGCAAGTTGACTTTACCAAGAGTGGCTGACCCTGAAGATCTTGATCTACGTACTTTAACATGAGAGAAATAGCAGCTTCTAGCTCGTGTCCAAGGTCCAACAGCGAAAACTATTATCAGACAGTACTTGAATGAATGCACTGAAACAATATATAGTCCCCTGATCCACAATTTGAGAACCTGGATTAAATGTGACAAAATAAAGCTTCAGTCAAAGAGCTAGGTGTTTGATGCATATATACATTACACTTCCCCATTCATAGCTTCGGATCCTTAATAGGAAGAAGCATTCATAGCTTCAGATCCTTAATAGGAAGAAGCAAAGCATGTTGCTCATCCGGTAATTTGGCACTCTCAGCTAGTGATTTTGGGTTGGCGATTCACTCTTGACTTTGTCAACCAATTTGCCTAAATATTCTCCTTTTTTGTAAGGAACATTGTATTACTCTGTGTTGGCAGATTTCATTAGAATGTTATGTGGTATTGTGAGCTAGCGAACACAATTTCGGGCGACACCCTCATTTGACTGAGCTAGAAGTTGCAACCAATGCAACTGAGAATTGAGTTAATCATCATTAATTTTACAAAGTGTAAGAACAACAACCACCGATCAGATGTATGACAAAACAAGAATCGCACCAATATAATGAAATTGAAGTAATGTCATATTGTAGTATCACTCAGAGCAAGATTGTGATAGACTGACGTTAGCAGTTAGTCATGACCACTCTGAGAAACTCCGTCCAGATACCCCTTTGCAACCTCAGATGAAACGATCAAACCTATCATACCAGGATCCGTGTGCTCTGTGCACTTCGAAATTCACAAGCCGTTCTAACGAAAGTGACCCTAGCCGAGAAATTAATTCCATCAGAAGCCTGGCAGTGAAGCAGGATGCAGGTTGAGCCTTGAGTTCTCATCGAAATGAAATTAAACCCCTCGTTCTTAGTTGCACCCCAATTATTCATAGCAGTAACCTCATCCCTTGAATTGCGCATTTCTGATTCCTAAAAAGCCCTGTGAATCAGGATGGTCAAATTTATCGAAATGGAAAACTTCAGATTGCCGAAGACTGTAACCTTCAAGTGCAAATGCATGCCCAAACTTCTAAACAGTATAATGAAACTTAATCAAAAATTAATATCGATGAGAGGTTTGGTTGTCCAGTTGCTGGTACGGAACTAAAAATTGAGCAAATGTGCTCTACATTGGACAGCCTAGTTTACCATGGACACCAACTACCACCTAATGTAACGAACATATGCCAATGATTTTTGAAAATCTGTACGTAGGAGTTTTCACACATACTGACTACCGAGATCGATCGACATATATACGCGTCCACTGCTTCCCTCCACCTAGTCAAGCATCAACTAATTGTCACACTCAAAGTATCTCGTTATACATTGGCCCGATCCTGAGTGCTAACATTGCTATATTAACTGCACAAAAAAGTGCACAAAGCTCTAAAAAAGTTCTAAAAATGTCAATTCCGCCACTACAAGCAACGAAAAATGTCAATTTCCTTAAGTTGGCAGTATTCCAGTACTTTGGCACTTTTCAGGACGGGCAGCGTGAAACGTAAACCTATACTTGTCCAAGTTTTTAAAGCCTTGGCAAGAAGTGTGTCACAATCTTGGCGCCGAAAAGTTTATCAATTTGACGAAATTTAAGAGGAAATTGACTTACCGTGGCTAGCTAGCTGTGCGTATGTTCAGAGCCAGTAGTGGTGAACCCGGATGCATAGGACTCGGTAGGAGGTTAGGGTTCGACAGTGTCGAGAAAAGTACCGCATTGGGAGTTAGTTTCGTCAGGAGGGAAATTAGGTATACTTAAGTGAGCTCCCATCGACCACTTAGTCTTGTATTACCAGTTACTTTGCTCATAGCGTCTTCTCTTCGTTGTCGATGTGCTTTGACTCTGGCCTCGCCTCTGGTGGATCCAGACTCTAGTTCTGCATTGATTTGTTTTTTGTGCTTCTGCGCTGTGGTTTTGTTTCAACGAGCTCTCTCAGATTTTTATTGCTGATTGGTGCGAGAGAGGATCCATCGATCAACTCGCGACACTTCTAGCTACTGCTGGTTTGCGAAAGTAGTGGACGTTGGCTGCGTGCGTGCCCAGGTGGATGAGGTAGGTGGACTCCACTCATCCCTCATTCTTAATTAACTGTACGTCAGTGTAGCTAGGGGAGAGCTTGGAGTTCAATTAAAGTTCATCCCTTGTAGACGCAGAATAACCGACACCATGGAGAATTGAAGAAGACACATAACAGTGATTGTGAAAGATGTTGTTAAACCAGCGTACCAATCGAGGGATTGAAACAATTAACATCCAGTGATATTCTCTTGATGCTGATTTCAATGACATGTATGTCTCACCTAGGGTTTAATTTAACTTTCAAGTGTTTCGATGAGTTTTCAGTAGTATCCATCTGAAACCTAGCATATTGGAGTTGCAATCTAAGACAGAAATTAATCTAGTTCATAGCCTAGTTCATAGCCAGTGAATTGGATTTCCTCCTTCACAGAGTTTTGCTAGCTCATCAGCTCTTGATTTGTGTAGTTGATTAGTTGCGATCGAAGCATCTAGTACTAGGAGATCACAAAAGAGATTCATCATTGCAAGGGTAACTGAAAGTAGAACTCTCTACGTATCCTACCCAATCCGCTGCGAGCAGTCAGTGTCGATCGAATATTAATGGCTGCAGCATTGAGGAAATGGAAAAGAGTGAGGGAAGAACATGGAAACGGCCCATCTGAACCTTCCCTCAAACGAGAGCGAGAATCATCGCCAGTGGCACCCTCTGCGGAGAATGACCAAGTGACCGACGAGCCAGTGATCAGCCAAGAGACCGGCGTGAAGTACGTGAGAGAAGTGCAGGCGACATTCAAGGACGACGCACAGAGCTACCAGAAGTTTCTAAAGATCCTGCAGGACTGGCGACTGAAGCAAGTGGACCATGCCGGCGTCGTCAGTCGCATAATAGACCTTTTCCGGGGCCACACGAGTCTGATCCTGGGCTTCAACAAGTTCCTTCCGGAAGATCAGCGGATCACCCTCCCATCGACGGAACCTCTCGAAGTTTTAGTGAAGCAACAAGGGATCTTGTTTAAGCGCAAGGTCCACGCTCTCGGAAAGAGCAAGTACAAGGAGCTTTGTGAGATTCTAGCCTTGTATAAAAAACAAAGCAACTCTATCGACTACGTATACAAGTTGGCCGAGACGTTGTTTGCAGACCACAGTGATATGCTAGCGGACTTCAGAACCTTTTTGCCTTCTTTGGAGGGTTCCACCAGTAAGATGCCCGCTCAGGAACCTGGTCAGCAACCGGCTCTGGCCCCCAGGAAAGTGAAATTTGTGCATCTAAGTGGAAATGTGAGGGAGAACGAGTCACCTGGCAAGAGCAGTAGACGTGCAGAAATTTCTAGCAAAGGCAAGGAGAAAATGGAGACTACGAATTCAAAGGAGGTCCCAGGGTGAGTGCTCGATCTAGCTCCGATCCTTGTCCAGTTGCTTGCTCATACTGTATAACATCCGTAACATGCACTTGGACGCGTTTAGACTGCCTAGAACTGGTACGTGGACTTAGACTGGTTTAGACTGACGAGACCTGTGGACTGTGATTGAGCCCAGGAAGCTGGTTGAAGAGAGCATCAGCAACCGGGAGGAGGAAGCTCGGACCAAACCCACCCAAGCGCTTCAACCAGCTCGGGTGTCCGCTCGGAATGCCACAAGGAGACAGCAAGTGCAAACGGTGCCCAGGAATACTGCTGCAGCTGGATCCCCGGGTCCAGCATCTGATCAGAGAGTGTCTGCCTGCACAGCCGCCAGGAGGCAATTGCAAGATACAAACACACGAGCTCCCCCACCCCCTCTGCCATCCACTGCAGAGCTTCAGGAGCGTCTGAAGAATCTCATCAAGTGCTGCCCCGATTGCAAGACTTGTGAGCATGTGGAGTACCCGATTTTCGACTGGCAGGGGGAAGATCCTGAGTACTATGTGAAGGGGAAGGCCAACAGGGAGAGGGAACGACAGGCGCTCATTGCTCGCGGCGTCCCAGGGAGCTTCAATGACTCGTAATAATAATATGCTCAAGCAGCTGAAGAAGTGGCTCAGTTTAGCCACACTGAACTGTGGGGTCTAGGAAAGGAAGAACATTCTTGGTTCACAGTCACAGCAGGGTTTGCCAGTGTAAGTTCGACTTGGTACTGAGGGATGAAAATGCATAGATTGGAGAACCGTTTTTGTAATAGAGAGATGTTAGAGTTAGCTTGAAGCTAGTAAGTTATTACCAAAATATACTAGGGAGATTTCAATTGGATTTATGAACAAGTAGGGACGTTGCCTTTTCACACTTCAAGTTCTCAAGTATTACGTATATCTTTTTATACATCTAGACACATAGAGGCTCCATTAGCAAGGGAGGTCATCTTTGATTTACAAGAGCTAAAGTGAGAAAACACTTAATCGACTGAACTTCAGTTTTTTGCATTTGTATTTTAGCTTAATGCAAAATACTTGTGCAAAGGTCATTTTAGAGGCTCCATTGGCCATACAGGTCAACTTTGAATGCAATCCTGTCCATGAATTTTGGATTGTGGGCCACTGCATTACCACGAATTGTTCATGTTACATTGACATCGTAGAGAGACCCCAGCGTCCCTATTCTGAATGTTATGGTAATTGGAAAAGAAACACAAGATTTCAAAACAACAACTATCAAGCACATTTACCAGATAGGTACGTCGAACAAGTATTACAGGTACAGTTGAGAGGTGAGATCAGCGACATTGAACTTCAGGCCACTTTGCATTGTGTTTTCAACAAGAAGCTCTCCAATGGAATGCCCAACTATAATTAATTTACTTCTTTTGCGCCATGGTTCAAGGTGCCATGTTTGCGCAATTCCCATTGTAATATCACAGGGGTCCAAGGAAGAGCAATTTTCTAATGTATTTTTCTTTAATAGTGACTGCTAACCGTGGCCGAGCAATAGCCACAGAAACATTGTCTCAAGGTGAGGGATAGTGCCATGAATCTTAACAAAGATTCTCGAAATGTTAATGTCATAACAAAGAGTTGGAACTCACGTTCACCGACTTCTCGACAAACAAAGTGGCTCTACCCAGGCGTGTTGTTGGCTCGTCGGGGGGATTCAGGGTAATATGGCATGTTGGCATCTGTAATTTTTTTTATTTCGACCATTTCCTTGCATTTCCTGTGAAAGAAGAAACCAGCAGCAGATAAGAGAAGTAGCCCTGCAATGCCAACCCCCACCCCGATGCCTATTGCTCTTCTTAAAGCAGGTGTTTTATCCTCGCTCTTACAGACACCGCAGCAGCTCAGCTGTGAGAGGCTCGTGATGTCATATTCTGAACTGCTTGAACATACGATACTGTCGTATGATGGAGAAGAGTTGCAAGCAGCTCGAGTCTGCAACTCAACATAAAAAAAGATTTTAAAATTTCAAAGGAAAAGCAGTCATAAGAGGTAACAGAAGCATAACAATTTTGGCAAACACCTCAGGCCCAACTGCTAGTTCAAGGAAGAATCAGGGTATCCAAGATGGTTGTTCTATGTTTGCTTGGCAGTCACATTCCCTCACAATCGTGAATTTCGTTGATTGGCGCGATTCTGAGCGTCAAAACCTCTGCCCTATTCATTCACACAAAGTTCTAGAAAAGAGGACAGGTATAGATTTATGCTATGTAAAATTTCAACAATTACACATAAAATGAGATGAACAAACCCAGGAGGCATGATAAGCACCTGGTTGAGGCAGGTAGGAGTGTTAAGGTCTCTGGACGCATTGAAATTAATCTCAGGATTTGATCTTAATTTCAAGGCACCTTCAATTGCATCCCCATCAATACGGTAAAGATCAAGCAGCTTAGTCTTGAAGAGGCCAATACTCGCAACACCCAGGAGCTCCCCGTTGTCGCTGAAAGCTGTCAAAAACTGCCTATTGTAAGTATTCAAAGAATCACCACTAAACTGCCAAGTCGGTTCATGTTATTGAGCGCAACACATGAGGAAGTCCTTTACATTTGTCCAAATTTTCTTTTCTATCAATACATACAATGTTCTTCCCTGAGTCTGGGGATCAAAAATTTGTCCTCATCTGTATTAAATTCTCCACAGTATGATCATTCGAATTGGTCATTTTCAAACCAAGTATCCTTTGGTCCGTCAACGATTAACCCGTCATGAAGTTAATGAAACAAACATGAAGATGAACAGCATGTATTAGAAAATGCTGCTGCAAACTTTGGACCACATACCAGCCTTGCTCAGAGCGAACGTCTGGTTATCCACCTCGCCATAATCCAAAAACTGAGTGCTGTAGTCAATTTTATCACCCATGAAACTAGAATGAATGTTCGCCAGGAATGAATAGAATGCTTGCAAGGCCAGCAACGGATTCTGAGAAGCGGTTTCTTTCAGGGTCCCAAAATATCCTCGAGCACCACAAAATGGCTGGCTGAAGTTACTTGGAATGAAGGTCGAATTTGAGGGCGGGTACATATACACAAACAGGTTCATGTTGTTCTGTTTGATCAAGTCCCATGGTAATGGAGAGCTTCTCGTCGCATCCACAAATTTGCCATCTGTGATAACTAGTATCACCTGTCAGAAATTAGAACGTTAAAATCCCAAACTCTGAATACACAACTTAACTTGGACTCCTCAGCCCAGATTGGTTATTTAGCGCATAAAGTTGAGAACTAAATAACTGCGAATCTTTCAAATATTGAGGATGCGCGAGGAGATGTGCAGACCTTGAGGTAATCGTTTGTGATGTTTGTGTTACTTTCTACATTTGTAATCGCTTCGTTGATGGCCTTGGTAGCATTAGATGCAGAATCTACAGTGGTGGCCGGGTTTTGTTTCGACAAGTCAAGATCAGCTGTGAAATTCCCAAACTCAGGGTGCATAGTTTGGTTTGTCACTCTCACCTGCACACACATTGTCAAGAGTATTGCACGTGAGCCAAAATCAAATATTGTACTCAACAATTGGCTATGTTACCTCGAGAAACCCTATAAAATCGATACAGCTATAAAAGTGACATTGTAACTTATTTCATAGTATAGTTGCAAAATAGATGCAACTTATTTCATACTATGGACTAGGGTGCAATTTTTTGACTAGCAAAAAACAAATGCAAATTTGCAATAAGAAGATTTGGAACTCATGCGGACTACCATCTTTAGAATTATCATGGTCCAAAGTGATTGCACAAAAATGTGCAAAAAAAAACACCTTGGATGAGAAAAACTTACTCAAATTTTCTCACTTCATAGTTGTATTCATTGTTTTAGCAAATTTCCAGGTCAAAATGACATGTTCAAGTTCTAATGTCCTAACTTTCAAGTTGCTCAAAGGAGCTTTGATTTAGAGTTAAAAATTCTTGGACAACTAAAGATCTAATTCCAAATGGGCATCTAGAAACATAAAGACAAGCACTCTAATAGTAGACTCTTCTCATCATTCAAAACCAATTAAGTGCTTCTGGAACAAAAAACTCTTGGCATTTTAGCTTTGAAAAGAACACATGAAGCTAATTTTGTTCTCCATCTTGTATCCTAGAGAACCCTTGAGCACATGTGATTGGCCATAATCATTATTTCAACAAATTTTGCTATGCCAAAATGGGATCCAATTCTAAAAAGTTAGAATCTTGAAGTACTAAAGTGGATAACTTTGTAGTTGCCTACTTAAAACCTAAACCCTATGGCTAAAACCCTTGAGCTCAAATCTAAGACTCGCATAGGTCTAGTTTTAGGCGGACATTTTGAAACTTCCTATTTATACATGCAACCTAAACTCGTATTTCTCCAAATGTGCTATTATATGGAAATTTAACCAAAATAACAAATATGACATTCTTCATTGTAGCTGTAGCTTGTGTAGATAAAATATATTCTTCCTTCCCTTTCTTCCAGAGTCAACAAAAAGCAAATAATAAAATTTGGGATAGGTGGTTCATAGTACTTACTGCTCTTTCAGAGAGTGGTTCCACTGTTACATGATCAAATAAGAAGATGTTAACATAATCGTCTTGAGTGGTTGTATTCAAGAAAGCCTTTGTAATTTCAAACGCTCCTCCCAAGCGGTTGTCACGGCTTGTGCCTGAATATGTTGTGGTCATTGTGGATCCTCGGTCTATAAGTACCATAACAACCTTCTTAACTTTTGTTGATGTTAGATACCTGGAAAAAGGATGAGTTGTTGTACCAAGATCACCACCACCAAAAATGATCCTTCCCCATTGATGCAAATTAAAATGTGGGGACCAAGATTGAGAATGACAAAACCTTGAGGGACATAATCTTGTCACCTATATTAATTGACTCATACTATCGACAACTCATCAATTCATAACCCTCTCCTTTCATTTTCATAACAAAGCACAATCACCTAATTCAATACGGGAAACAAACCCTTCACCATTGGCAAGGATGTCACCCTTGGAATAAATGCCAAGGCTTGGTTAGTTTGTTAATTCTTGCTGCACCCAAAATGCCATATGTGCCCAAAGCAACAATAACTCTCCTTTCACTTTCATTGTTGTTGCACAACAAGGATGGACAATGGAAGGGTGGTCTAGAATATTACCTCCATCCTTTCCACACTCTTTGAAAGAGCAATAGATCTTTAAGATTTGAAGGTCTTCATTGATCTAGTTTGGAGGAGAGGGTTATGTCTGATAACCAACACAAGTCTAATGGACCTTAAATAAGACTAAGCAAAATGTCCATGACCACTTATCTTTGGATGAAAATAGGTATTCTACTAGCAAGCTTGTAATGATAAAAACCTTTCACTTAGAAGTTGCATAACAAATTAATACATAGTGATAAATAAAAACCCGATCTCAAGTGAGCTCAACTCTTGCACCGAAAATGATCTCTCCAAAGCTCTCTCGAGTGATCTCCCAAAGGCAGCACACTCCTCCATATTGGTTAAAAGGCTTAAAGTGACGCAAATGGTATTTCTACCATAACAGAGAGTGCTTTGTGACATTATCACATGGAATGAGTGAATTTGATTGGGAGCTGTTGATTCAGGAGTTTAGGTGTCTTCCCAGGGACTTACCATGGTCGACTTCGAGGATCATAGCCGCCGCAGTCGGCTTCATCCTGCACATGACATTATCCCATTTCCCAATTCAGAACTTCTAGAACTTAATAGAGGATACTAAAACCATTAGGAACAGCAAGTCCTCTATTCAAACACTTTGTTTGCAAGTGGCGTAAGCATCAATGTCTGTGACCACTGGTTTTTAGATGGGAATGGGATTGTCTATTGTCAATGTGGTCTACAATCTCCCACTTTAAAGTTCGTGCTCAGGATTGCTCCGTCTCCAAAGTGATCTCTCCACAGCAACAAAATTCTCCAAAAAAACCCTAAACCCTACATAATTATGCTAAAATGCTTACACTGAAAAAGCTGAAAAAGTATTCTTTGTCTTAAAGCGTGTCCTCAAAAATGACGCCACCTAGGGAACAAATGTCAGCATGGGTTTTCTACAAACATTACCGCTCCTGGAAAAATCCGAGTGGTGCCATCCACGGATCCGAAAAATAACCGAAAGAAGTCAGTCTTGTTCGAGAGAGTGCTGAAGAAGGGGTCCAAATTCCTCTGAGCACAAATTCCTTCTAATTGTCCGTCACTGATATTGTAGCGGTCCAGTCCAGCAACACTGCATCAAGATTGCGATTCAAAAAAGAAAAAAGAAAAAAAAGAAAATTATGTACTGAGATTCAGATTCTCCTCACTCAACTATTCAGCGCGCTTTCTGTATCACGTTAGGGGTGTCAGAGCTTCCCGCAGAAGAGGGCAGTTTCAGAATTACACCACACAACTCTAAATTAGGGATAACTTCTTACTGTGAGGCAACGAGAATCACACATTGTGCCCAATGCGGTAACAAACCTACAAATTGGGTTTAACGAGGTTTGACAGCCTCCATTGACAGAAACGGACCTGATGAGTAGTGGTGAAGTTATAAACTAACCGTAGAAAACTTCGGGAGAAGTCAAAGCTTCTCCATGGGCAGTTGTTCTTACAATTGGAGTTCTGCAGAACCTTCTGGCAATCATAGCCAGAAAATTGCTCTCTGGTAGCGAACTTGGGGCATGAAAGGCGGCTACAGGATGAGGTCGCATTACAGTTACTCAACAAAGCTGCACTTCCCATCAGAGGAACAACTCAGCGTCACAATTCAAACCAACTATTTGCTCAACTTAAACCCTAATTTCTGGACAACGCACATGCTTTAGGCGGCCAGGAACTATGGAGGACCCGCGTTGCAGACCCGGCCTTCTGTAGGGTATCAAAGGCAACAAAAGTTCTATCTGACATCTAGAAGACCTTGGCGTATTCATAAAACCAAAGGTCGATGAGATCCCTCAAAATCACATTATGCAATAGAGTTCTGCTTCATCTTACAGTGTTGTCATCCCTAGCTATTTCAAAACAAAACAAAACAAAGCAATCAATAACGGGCCCCCAAAGAAGCTTTCCAGCAACTACAAATTCGATTAGGGTCACCAATTTCTAGAATTCTTATCGATTGACCCCTCATACATTTGTACCGACCCAGTGTCAGCAGCTCACAATTCCAGAATCTCTCTACATTTTCTAGCGTGGGGTAGGGATATATCCATACCACAAGAATTCCTAGCATTCGATTCGACTTGCGTCACGAAGCGCCGAATATTGAGTTCTGTTTGATTCAGAAGCTGCTCCGCACGCTGCAATGCAGTCCCCCCCGACCCTTGGGCGACAATATGCTCCACAAAAACGCTGAAACAGACTACTATCATCAGTATTCGACCTGGCAGCTCCATGTCTTGCTCAACTCGCTGCCACCACCCTCAACCTCGCAACAATCTGCCAACACTGGGCGATGGGAAACATCGACGAACACAGAGTTAGGGTTTTTGATCCAGCACTGTCGGTACACGAGCACCTCACCACGGACATGTCTAGATTCGATCATGCCTTGACAGACCCAACACAGCAGCTTATTTCCCCACTAGATTCTTCCATGTGCACAATCGGTCAGTACATCTGGGAATCCGAACACCCAAATGTTTTTGAGACTGTCGGTGTGCACACCGAATCCCTTAACTACAATCCTCGTAAACATAAAACTGGCGGGCCATGTGTCGTTCTAACCAAACAATCTAGCTAGCAGGCTGCAGAGTGAAAAAGCGATGAGATGACATTCATAGGCTAGATTAAGTTAGTGACGATAGACACCTGCTATAGCAATGTGTGCAGACATCCAAGGAAATCAAAAAGCTTACTCCGTAGCGTGTTACGCTCCGAAGTCTGCAAGTTGCTTGGCCCGCTGATATGATGAACTGAAGCTCCGACGTCTTCAAGTGTGGAAGAGATGGTCATAAGAACTCAAAATCCAATGCGCTGGGGTTGGCCTTCTGAATTACTCCGTGGTAGCACGTTATTTCGTAGTAGGGTGCAGGAAATGTCTGCGGTGAGTTAACATTTAACAAGTGATGGCCTGCCGACAAGTCGAGGGGGGCTACTAATCCGCTGATGGTGGGCTAGGTAATCATTGTCTCGTGCCAAAAAAATTAGAGCAGCCCCACTTCAACACGCTGAAACCACTCTTTAAAGATTCTGCACCATTGATCTTCTAAGATCAATGGTGCAGATCTTTAGAGAGTGGCTTCAACGTGTTGGAGTGGGGTTGCTCTTACCATTGTAATGTTGTCGTGAACACTTAGTGTCCGATGAATGACAAAGAATCTTTGCACGTACAACAAAAGTGCAATTGCATGCTTGGAATTTTGTGCAAAAAGGGGAGACCTTCTATAGTAGCTTGTCCTTGAATGAGTGCTTTTGGTTTTTGTAAAAGTAGATGATGCACAATTGCACACTGTATCAAAAAGGATGATTTCCACGGAGACCAGCCTATCTTTATAGGATTAACCTTTGAATGCCGGACTAGTCACCGTGGAAATTGTCCTTCTTTGGTACCATGTGAATCATTTGCTTAAAAAAAATCGAGAACACTCATTGGAGGTCAAAATGTGAAAATACAGTGCAAGACCTCTCCTTTTCATACAAAACTTCAAGGATGGACATTTGCACTTCTATCTTGCATAGAAGTTTTTTCTATCATCCATCAAACAATTAGTGTTTCACAGTGACGTTACAGGTTTAAAAATCAATGTGTACTGAACTTGAAAACAGATTGAGAAATAACTTTGATTTGTCTTCAAACCGTACATTAACCCCTAAATGCCCAAGGATTTTTCTTACAAATTCTTGGAGTTTGCTCAAAACAAAACTAAAAGAAAGCCTGAATATGAATATGCAATTTGTGCTCTCAAACTTCAAACTTCTTCACACTCTTGATATTCTATTTTTGTCACAATAGGTCAACAAAACTTTATACTTATATCTTTTGCAAATGTAATTACATGTCATTTGTAAGTCATGAAAATTTCAATTTATTTTGTGAAGATTATTATGTATTTTTGCAAAAAAATGAAGGTAATTCACACCTGATACAAAATTAACATAAAAAGATCTGAAATTTTCTTAACAAGTGTATATTGTAATATATTTTTATATATGGTGAAGAATATTGTCTAGTACAAACTAAAGTTCTAAATCATTCTATAAATAGAATTTTAGCATTTTTCTGGTATTGACGCCATGTTCAAATTGCAATAAAATTTCAAATTTTTAAACTAGACTAGAAGCTAGACTTGATTAACTTCAATTCAATTAAAGTGCCCTGCATTGTTCTTGCACTCAAAATAAATTTCTAATTTTTTAACTCATAAAACTTCCAAATTTAATATCTTTTTTGTCATGAGTCGGTAAGTCACAAAAAAAAGTCCATGCATCCCTCCTTGCCAAGGGCTTTCAAACTGTACCAAGAATGTGATCGAGGAACCACGATCTTGGAGATCTCAATGTAACAAGCAAAACAAACAAACAACCTAACTTAGGGTATGGATTAGTATGTACCATTGCCATAGTATAATAAAATAAAAATAAAATAAAATCTATTTACTAATTTTTTAATTCCTAAAAAACAAAAAATTCAATATTTTTTTGCCATCAATAAAAAAATAACAAAGCCCATGTACTACCCCTCCTCATAGAAAGCTTTTTGACGATACCAAAAAAACAACCGGGGGATACATTGTCTAGGATATCTCAACGTTACAAACAAAACAAAACAAAATATAGTCTATCAAGCTTAGTTTCTATTCTAATTTGAAATTAAGTTGAAAAATTCTTAAACTTCTTATTTTAATTTTCGTTTGAACTTTCAACCCTATAACCATGGCCTGCTGATTTTCAAATTTCAGAATAACACAATAAATTGATTTGCACCACAAATATTTTACACCATATATAGTGTACACCTATATAATGTGCACTCAAAAGTTTACCTTGGAGAAATTAGGAGAAGTGCATTAATTAACTATTGACAATTGATGATTGCATTTGGAAATTTTGAATAATATTTAGAATCAAAAATCTTGAATTACAGAAGAGAAATCAAAAATTACAAGTTAATGGTCTAAAAATAGGGCCAGGGTGAATTGACCCCCTCACTCTCCCTCAAAGCTAAGCGTTGAATTTTTATATTTTCTATACATGATAAAATTTGCAATTCTAAATTTATATTTGTAATCAGAGGCCCAAATTAGCTAGGAAAGGTGTAGGAGGTAAATTAATTAAGCACAAAATAATGGGTCTTCTTTTTACATGTACACCTCGAATGACTTGAGTGGGCCAAGTGAGGGGGGTCAGTTCACCATGATCCAAAATAGGGGGTGAATCGTAATTTTTTCTCTACAGGTGAGGTAAAACAAATAAATCCTACCTCTGTAGAAGGTTAGCTCAAAGGACTACTATAATCCTAAATTGATTTTTTAGTACAGTCTAAATTATTTATAATAGAAATATTCAACACTAGTTGTAGTTTTGGCATTGTAGCATTTGTAGTATGCAATAGCATTGTTAGATTGGATATCCTAATTCTCATATTGGCTAATTATCCATCGATACTAAATAACCACATTTGGGAAGATTGAGGCCTTTGGAAGACTGCGAGTTCCTTTGTGTTCCCAGACTGCGGGAACGCAAGGGAAGTAGCTGGCTGATGTGATCGAAATGGTGCCATGTCATTTTTGAAAAAAAAAAATTGCCAAAAATGATATTTGGGGAAAAAAATTTGCTCTTTTGAAAAAAAGTAAAAATTGAAAGAAGAAAATTTTGACAACCTGTACCGACTGTTCACAAAATCAGGTTAGATTTGGGAACAAGCCTGAAACGGGCCTCCAATGCCTCAAATCTCATCTAATGTTTTGGAGTACCATTTAAAGTAAGGTAGGGGGCTCTGTAATCGCACAGGCATTAAGAACCGCCCGTATAAATGGTTGTGAAATGGACCTGAAGTAGTTCTAAAAGTAAACACTATAGTCATTGAATGAATCAAGAAAAAAAGCATTATTAATTGCAAGAGCCAATCATTCTCTTTGCTTTTGCGATCTTTCTTTAGAATTGCAAGTGAATGGTTCATGAAAGACCTAGAGTCATAAATAGGGACCTATGACACATCTCATTTGAAAATTCATAACTAATTCAAAAATCCTTCAAAAAATATGAAACGACTTGTGTTAGATTCCTCATCTATTTCTCTTTCTTTGAAAAATGAGCTAAAAATATTCCCATCCAAAGAACCACATGAAAAAGGCAGATCAGCCTTTAAATGGTCGGTTTCAGAGCCGCCTACCTTAATCCCATCTTTGTTGTCTTAGTCATTGGTCCTCACCACTTGTCAAATCCCTCTAGAAAGTACCATGAGCTTCAATGAAGTGGGGAGCTCCACCCTTCATTTTTCACCTCAAAGAAAACACATGAACTTTAATTATATTGAATGATTAAATTTAAAATTTTTGAATTTATATAAGGAATCATGGATCCTGAATTAGTGTGAAGAAGTCACAAGATACAAAATTAAGCACTCTAAAATAAGAAACATGTTTCTATTCCTCAATCATTTATAAAATGTTGAGTGTACAATTATAATAAATCTTTCAAATCTTTTAAATTTATGAACATTTAAACGAAAGGTTGGAATTCTATTTTTCTTAAATGTTGAATTGTCTTTCAAATCATTTGAAATTATGAAACCTCTTGTTTAATAAAAAAATTGGCCAAACAATGACAACATTTTGATGGTGTACTAGGTCCATTTGTATTTTTACATTTGACCTATAAAGTTTATATAAATATTCTTATATAAACCACATCTACAACTTCAAATCATCTAATATTAATTAAAATTAAAATCCCAAAAATTGTAGTGTTGTAATTAATCAAAATACAAATACAAAAATTACAAATATAAAAACTCAACCATCCAAATAATTAGTTTAGATTATATAATCAATTTATGTATGTGTTATAAATAACATAACATATATGATATGTAACATATATGTGTTATAAATTTATGCTCAATACTCCGTTTTCAATCTTTTCTCCCTTTGCTTGTTTTAAAATTTTGAAGTGCATTGATGCATTGTGACTTTGAATAGTCCATTTACAAAATGTTTTGTTTTAAAATAGTTTGAAAATCTAATATAATTTTATGTAATTATGTAAATATGTTTCCTTGCAAAATCTAGTAGGTCCTAGTTTCATAGGTGATGATTTGAAAATCTTGGATAACAATGAAAACGGCTAATACAATGCAATATAAAAACTTATGCACTATGCTAAACAAATTCTCTACATTTTCAAAAATATTCTAGAATTCACCAATCAAACTATGAATACTTATTCTCTCAATTTAATTTTAGAAACTCATGAGCATAACATCCATTTTCGATAGAGTGTATTTGAAAAACATAAACACAAAAAAACAAATTTTGTCTATTCTTTAGTTATGTAACTAGCTTGGCTTCTTGATGGTTTGTGCTGTATGATACAATTTATACAGAGATGGATAGAACTTGAAAATTTGCAAAAATGAAGATCGTATGATTGAATTTTTTTCATATAATTTATTTTACCATAAAAGCTATGGGTATGTAGTCTTCCTCCTATAAGACCTTTCTTCATAGTTAAATCAATAAATGTGTTTTTAAGTTTTTATATTGGTCTATAAATTCATTAAAATTTGTCTATGCTTCTCATGATGTAATGTGAGCCATATATATATTGATTCTTGGTCAACATGAGAAATAAAAAAAGTTGCTAAAAATAATTGAATACAAGTTCCTATAACTAATAATGTACTTTTACATAAATGCAAAAATAAAAGTCAACTAGTCATGGTTTGGATATATATTAAAGGCCGCTTTACACCAAAAAGCTGGGCCAATTCTCCTTCAAGCCAATTGCACAAAATTTCAACCCCTTTTGAGCTGGAGGCTGGCCTCAACTACTCATTAGAATAAGATTATAACAGGGCCAATTCTCTCATATGTAAAGGCCAAGAAGCTGGGCCGATTCAATAAAACCTATAAAAAAAAAAAAGAAGGGTTGAAATTTTCAGGGCCACTTTACAGCTAGAGGCCGATCCAATTTCCCATGAAGCCGATTGCACAAAATCCAATGGTAATGATCTATTGAAAAAAATAATTTTTTATAAAAAAGATTTTTTTAATTGAAATTTGACATTGGCCTTAAGGCCAAGAATTGGCCTCCCATTTTTGGTGCATCCAATTCAGTGAGCTTGGGCCATGTCAGCTCTTGTCTTTTTGGAATAAAAAATTCAATCCACCAAATTGACCCGGCTTCTTGGTGTAAAGGAGTTGGAGCTGATTTCAACCTTTTGTCCAATCAAAAGTCAAGATTTTGACACAAGAAATTGGCCCAGCTTCTTGGTGTAAAGCGGCCCTAATATGATCTTTTGAGATAGAATATTTCATTTATGGCTCATCCAAAGTAATAAATGTATGTCGAGAAAGTGTCGAAAACAACACCCATATTTGGTTTTGAACAGATTTGAAAGTCATCCATTTGGATGGATGGTTCAAGTCCGCTAATCGGTATTCATTCATCCATTCCGTTGGATGATTCAAGTCCACTAATCGGTATTCATTCATCCATTCCGTTGGATGATTCAAGTCCACTAATCGGTATTCATTCATCCATTCAGTTGCGGGTTCCGCCGTCACGAATAGGTTTGAGACAGGGAGAGTCCTGTCTCTTTTCATTGCGCCCGGAGCGTTGGTGCTGCGCTCTCCGGCGCTCTTGTTCGATTACTCCCCGTCAGTGCTCGTTTCTGTTTCGTGCATAGTCCCTTGGAGTCTCTCTACCATTTGCAACAGATTTTGCGAAATTCGGCTCAGTATTGGCTGAGTTAGGGTGTTCTTTTCGGCTTTCGTTGAGTTTGAGTGGAAAGCACGGTGGAGGCTTTGTTCGTCTCGCGTATTTGGAGGCGGAGAACATCAAACACTGTGGCGTGTGTCTGAGAGGGGACTGTGCTTTGAGTTGGAGTGGATTTTCTGTGTTAGGGTTTGGACGGTTGTCGGAGTTGGACGGATCTACCGAAGCAATGGCGGGCGAAAGGAAGAGGAAGTTGAGTCTGTTTGATGTGGTGGACGAGACCGCCAACGGGGCTGAGAAGACGAAAACTAATGGAGGGCCTGTGCTCAACCCTTACACTAGCAGGCCGTACTCGGCCAAGTACTTTGAGATTCTGGAGAAGCGGCGGACGCTACCTGTGTGGCAGCAGAAGACCGAGTTCTTGAATATACTCGCGAAGAATCAGACCATGATTCTTGTCGGAGAAACAGGTTCCGGAAAGACTACGCAGGTGCGTTGAATTTGATTTCCACTAGTGTAAGGGTTTTGAAAACATTAGCGAGTGTCGCAATTGTATTGGTGTGTAACGTTACTTTGATTCAGTTATCGTCTTTTCAAGTGACAAGGAAGATTGTGTCCAGGAGATTGTGTTTTCTACGATGGGCGCTGTCCTTTCAGGTGGTTATTATCCCAGATTTAGAATATTCTTAGACTTGAATTGGAAGCGAGTGACTTACGTTTCAACTCTCGCTCGCAGATTCCACAATTCGTGGTTGAGGCCGGCTATACAACCAACAGAAAGCAGGTGGCATGTACGCAGCCAAGAAGGGTTGCAGCTATGTCTGTGTCCCGACGTGTGGCTGACGAGATGGACGTGACGATTGGAGATGAAGTCGGTTACAGCATTCGGTTCGAAGATTGCAGCGGTCCCAAGACTACTTTGAAGTATGTTTTTCTTGCCTCTCTCTCTGTGTCTCTCTTTTTCACATAGTCCTAAGTTCCTGATGAGGAGAAGGACCTTCATTTCTTTTACTGTTCACTGATTGTTATTTTTGTTGAAGATCAATCTCAGAGAGTGGTTTTATGCTAGGGTTGACGAGTTGTGAGTCTGGAATTTGTTATGAGTTCTTTAAAGATCTACAGTAAAGTCGCACGTTTCTGAGAGGGTGATGTCTTACCGTATTAAGGATGGATACAGTTCTTTGGGGCGATGGGTACTGAAATTCATAATTTCTGCGTCTCCATAGGTATTTGACAGATGGTATGCTTCTGCGAGAGGCCATGACCGATCCCTTGCTAGAGCGCTACAGAGTCATCATCCTGGATGAAGCTCACGAGAGGACATTGGCTACGGATGTTTTATTCGGTCTCCTTAAGGAGGTTTTGAAGAATCGACCAGATTTGAAACTTGTAGTCATGAGTGCCACTTTGGAGGCAGAGAAATTTCAAGCTTATTTTAATGGTGCCCCGCTTATGAAAGTGCCTGGAAGACTGCACCCTGTCGAGATATTTTACACTCAGGAGCCTGAGAGAGATTACTTGGAGGCGGCGATTCGAACAGTGGTTCAGATTCATATTTGTGAACCTCCGGGTGATATCCTTGTGTTTTTGACTGGAGAAGAGGAGATTGAAGATGCTTGCAAGAAAATAAGTCGTGAGGTTCAGAACCTGGGGGATCAAGTTGGACCTGTTAAAGCGGTTCCTTTGTATTCTACTCTACCGCCAGCTATGCAGCAAAAGATTTTCGACGCAGCACCGCCGCCTGCAAAAGAGGGCGGTCCGCGAGGTCGGAAGATTGTTGTTTCCACAAATATCGCAGAAACTTCTCTGACCATCGACGGTATTGTTTACGTGATTGATCCTGGATTTGCCAAGCAAAAGGTGTATAATCCTAGGATTCGAGTAGAGTCTCTTCTGGTGTCTCCAATTTCAAAAGCTAGTGCTCATCAAAGGGCTGGACGTGCCGGTCGAACTCAACCGGGAAAATGCTTCCGCCTCTACACGGAGAAAAGTTTTCAGAATGATCTGCAACCACAGACCTATCCTGAAATATTGCGATCAAATCTGGCGAACGTTGTACTTACTCTTAAGAAATTAGGGATTGACGATCTGGTACACTTCGACTTCATGGATCCTCCTGCACCAGAGACGCTCATGAGGGCCCTTGAGTTACTGAACTATTTGGCTGCGCTGGATGATGACGGGAACCTGACAAGGCTAGGACAGCTAATGAGCGAATTTCCTTTGGATCCGCAAATGTCGAAGATGCTGGTGGTCAGCCCTGAATTCAATTGTTCCAACGAGATTCTTTCCATCACTGCTATGCTGTCAGGTACTCCTCACACCTAAAATTTGTTTCTCAATTGAGTTGATGTCTTTCATTACATTATGTAGGTCGTTGTCGCATAGAGAAGATAAGTAATAATGAATTAAGGAAGCATTGTTAAGTACATATTTTATCAACATAAAGATTTCGTTGTTTTCTTCGATTCTCAAGGCTGTGTCAAGCAATCTCATGTTAGAAAACATTCACTTGTTTAGTATGTTAGACTTTTGTCTTAGTCATGCCAAGTTTCTTTTGTCGAAGCTTAACTCACAAAGATCATGATTATAGCACTAGGTTACTGTTAGAGCTTGGATGTTGATAGTGTAAAGAAGTGTTGCAGAGTCATATCAGCGTGCGTCATTTTGTACGCCACTTCGCTCTCTCTGCGTCTGCTGACCTCCCGTGGTGCTGCTTCCCTCACTCTTGTGAAATATTTTGCTCATAAATTATCTGGCTTTGCCACATAATTTCTTTAGTACCCAATTGCTTCCTTCGTCCAAGGGATGCTCAAAAAGCAGCTGATGAAGCTAAGGCTCGCTTTTCGCACATTGATGGGGACCACCTTACGCTACTCAACGTCTATCACGCATACAAGCAAAACGGTATGATCTATCCCCATCTGCTCCGCTTTTTATATTAGAGTATTCCTTTCGACTTCGCCTCTCAAGGATTATATCTTGCACCATGTGAAGTTTTTAGTCATGTCCTTTCTATTTTCTCGTTGTTAGAGTCTACCGGTAGATTTAACTTGTCATGCTTTTGCTTTTTGTGACCTAGTTCTATTCTGCGATTCTGTCTTTGATATGCTAACTTAGCTCTCTTTTGTTCACCTTATGGTATTTTTGTTCGAATGGTCTGAATCCTTCTTTTAACTTTATCTACAGTATATTCAAGAATTAGGTGATAGAAGGTGTGCAGAATGAATTCCTGGCCATTTAAAAACATGGTTTTCGGTGCACACTCTCTGAAAGATGGTTTGACCATGTTTAGAGAGGTCTGTTTTCAACATGAGCAAATGCTGTTTGTAGATACCCATCTTAATTTGGTTCAATGTTTTTGCATGTTTAGGTGAGGATGCCACCTGGTGTTACGATAATTTTGTCAACGTTCGTGCTTTGAAGTCGGCCGACAATGTACGGACTCAGCTAGTCCGCATCATGAATCGCTACAACCTGAAGATGTGCAGTACAGACTTCAACAGCCGGGATTATTATGTCAATATTCGGAAAGCAATGCTTGCTGGCTACTTCATGCAGGTGGCGCACATGGAGCGTACTGGTCACTACCTCACTGTTAAAGATAATCAGGTTAGACACGAGTCCTTTTTGTAATTTTTATCTGTCTTTGTTCTGACCTTGTTACTCTCCACTGTCCTTTTTTTACTACGTTTTGGGTTGAGTATATCTTTTGATGTGGCTTCTTGTTCAATGTGTGCTAGACGCAGTAGTAGAAGTGGGGTTGACAATTGTGCCCTGCAACACTACGAATGTACTGATTTCTTTTTCTCTTTGCAGATGGTTCATCTGCATCCGTCAAGCTGTTTAGATCACAAGCCAGAGTGGGTTATATATAATGAGTTTGTGCTTACTACTCGAAATTTCATTCGAATAGTCACTGACGTGCGTGGAGATTGGTAAGTGTCATGTTATTTTTCTCATTTGGTTTTAACAGGGGTCTTAGTTCTTCCCTTGGGTGATTGATAGAAAGTGTCGTCTAATCCTGTCAAAGGATCAAGAGTGCTTTGGGGAGTGAAAATTAAGTGGTCTTATGTACCACTTAGCTGGACTACTTTGAAATGTGTATTGCAGCGCTAGAATATAGAAGGTGCTAGGGCTCATGACTAGGTCTGTATGCGTCGTCTATTGAATCTTCGTAGAGGATTACGATTCTGAGATCCTTCTTCAAACTTGTTTTGGTGTGCAGGTTGATCGACATTGCCCCACACTACTATGATTTGAGTAACTTTCCTCAATGCGAAGCGAGACGTGTGCTTGAACGACTTTACTTGAAGCGCGAGAGGGAGAAAACGGAAACCAAGAGTGGGAAAAGATAGTTCAATCACAAGTGTTGCAAGTGTTACTGCGAAACCTGAACCGGATAGAAATTTAAAAACCTTAGTTCTAATCTTCATTTTTTAAAGTCATGGGACTCTGCAGCCGGGCTGAAGATCCTCAAATGTTCTGCTCAAATAGCGCTAAGGAAACGTCAGGGAACATGAAAGATATGGCGTATTACATTGTGGCTTGATGTCTGTTCGACGACACAAGCACGCACGCTTGATTATCTTTACAATTTATCTAGGATTGTACCTTTTATTTGTGATCAACGTCTTTGTTATGGTCATCCATGAAGCTGCCCCAAAGCTTACTATATTCAGCCTAAAATGTCTTCGATTCGACCCACATACAAGGACTTTTGTTGCAGATGTTTCAGGAGGATCCAGTTCCTTCCATCTTTTATTGTATTTCTTTTGTTGGTATGAATCATTGATCTTGAACTGCTTGTATTGATGTCTGAACGCTTCCATTCTTAACGTAGTCTGCTCTTAACCCTTAAACGCCGGGCTGGTGGCCGTGGAAATCACCCTTTTGCAAAACCGTGGGAACAATTGGCTTAAAAAAATGAAAAAGTATTCATTGGATTTCAAACTATTGTAAAGGACCTTCCTTTTCACAACAAAATTTGGAGGATGAATAGTTGCATTTTTGTCCTACACAGGAGATTCTCTTGTCATTCATCGGACGCATAACATCCGCCTCGACGTTCAAGGGTTAAAGCGACCTAACTCATCATTGACTGTTTTTCCTATGATAAAGGGCATGAGGTCATAGTTATCCCCAATGAAGCAAATTGTTTTTTTTTCAAAATCTAACCATATATGTTTTAACTTAATTAAAGGATAAATAGGTGACCTTGGAAATCATCCCTTTTTAGTACCACGTGAATTATGTATAAAAATTTTCAGTAGCACGTGAATTATGTATAAAATTTTGAGGATGAATAGTTGAACTTTTGTCCTACATAGAAATTCTTTGTCATTTATTGGATGCTAAACATTTGCCTTGACGTTTAAGGATTAAAGAGCTTGCTAAACATTTGCCTTGACGTTTAAGGATTAAAGAGCCTTGACGTTGGTTATTAGTATGCAAACCAATTTTGAGTGCGAGCTTGCATAGGAGTTGTGAGATTATAACAAGAAAAATGTAAATTTTTTATCTTTAGTATTGTGCCCCTTCCAGAACTTTGATAAATTTACATACAAAAGTTTTTTGGAATTGGAAGTGACATGAACAACTAATGTTTGATAAATTTGCATACAAAAAGTTTTTTGGAATTGAAAATAATATGAACAACTACAAATAGTGTTAGCACACTAAAATGTACTTTCAAAAAACATAAATTCACATGACAAGCTATCAAATTCATTACACAATCCACCTTGCAATTGTGAAATGCAAATGAAAAACTATCAAATTTAGTACACAATTCACCTTGTAATTGTGAAATGCAATTTTTTTATAAGTAGAAACCACAAATAACTCCAAATCAACACTTGCATGTTTCAATTTTCAACATTGAAAATCACAAAAGCACTTCACTCTTTCCATTGGAACCATTTTCAAAGCAAATAGATAAGTACAATTTTTTAGATCTCAAATCAAGTGGAATTGTTAAGCTTTTTTTCAAAGCCGGGAAGTCAAGTAAAATTCACAAGCTTTAGTCTTCCACTAATGGTACAAACATACCTTTGAAGACCTTTCAAAATCAAATATTTACCTATTTCAATGAAAACTAAAAGCTTTCAATAGTTAACCTTCAATGCTACCTATAAAAAAAATCTAATCGGTAAAAGGAATTGAACTGTCCACACCAAAACCAGCCTAAATTTTTGGATCAAATATATATAGTTGGTTGGGCAATTAACCCCTAAAGGATCATTGTCCTTTGGGGGACAAATATGATTTTGGGCAAGTACCTACGGGCTGAGTTTTTGTCCTGATTTTTTGATTTTTTTTTTCAAGACAGAAAAATTGATTAGCTTTGTGGGAATATAACTTTTTTTCAATCAGTGCCTAGGAACAAAAGTTATGCCCAAATAAGGTGAAAGTAGAAGAGAGGAGTAGTAAAAATAAATAAATTTAATTTCCAATTTTTATTTTGTTTAAATTTCACTCATAGATTATATTTTTGTCTACATGGAAAGCTTTGATTCATTTCATTTGAATTTGTTATGAGAAAGTTATGGACAATCTTGTTTTTTAGGCAATTAAAGCATCTTCTTGAAAAATTAACTTGTAGGTTCATTTCGAATGCAATTTTTACTATTTTTCAAAAAAGAAAGTTCCACATTGTTTATTTTTCTTGCTAGAACAAACTCACCATTGGGATAAGTGCATTTTAATTCCATCTTAGAGATACTAAGAATCTAATCTTTCCTTCTATCTCGTACTTACTTCTACTTTACAATTTTTTAAAGAATGAAAATTAAGTTTTTTGAAGTTTTCAATTTTTTTTTACTCTCAACTCAATTCTCCACTATATAATTTAAAGCTCAAAACTTTGTAGTGCAAAAGATTAAAGTTAAAAAGGTTCAAAGTCAAATAATGTGATGAAAATTCCATCTAAAAGGTATTAATATTTTAGATTTTCCTTCTATCTTGTACCTACTTCTACTTAACAATTTTTTTAAGAATGAAAATTAAGTTTTTTTGAATTTCTTTTCTTTCCCTAGACTCTGAACTCAATGTTCCACTAGAAAGATTTAAAGCTCAAAACTCTGTAGTGCAAAAAATTTAAGTTAAAAATGTTCAAAGTTAGAAAATCTAGTCCCGCAATGTGCTGAAAAACTTGTTTTTTTCACTTCAAACGCAGATATCTTGCAATCTATGCGGTCAAAAATTCTGAAATTTTTTCCACACATTCTCATACTAGTTAGGTATAAGATCCTATGGTTAGATGTTAAAAAACAATAATTTTTAAATTGTTCTACTCTTTGCTCTAGAAATGACAATTTTGAGAGTTTTTTGGCAGAAAAAAGGCCTTGGTCCTTTAGGGGTTAATAATGGATACATGCAGATACTGCCTCTTTTGAAGGGATAGGGGGATAGTGACAAACCATGTGAAAAAGAGTGAAAAGACCAAAATCAATTTTAAAACAAGTACACACGTCATTTTTTCATTTGATGAAAACCCTATAGAATAAATTCTTGAAAGGGTACACTGATCCATTCTTAGAAAAGACTTCAGAAATTTTAATCAAACAAAATATGCCAAAAGTGTTCAAAATCAAATATACCTATCATTTTTCTATTTGAAGAAAAACACTTAAAAGAGGGAGTGCGTGAACTTGGCATTAAATAATATAAAACAAATTTGTAAATGTGCCAATTTTTCTATTTAATCCTCCAAAAAATTTATTTAGAGAAAAAAACTCTAAAGTTCTTAACTAAATTGCCTTAGGACAATAATAATTTAGATAATCTAGAGATTGAATGTCCTAACCTTGGTATTTTATGGCAGTTTAGACAAATAATGTGCATAGCTTTAGCACTTCAAACAGTGCTACACAAGTACTATTAAATAAATTCTTCTGTCTATTCTACATTTCAAAATCTGATTGCAAATGGTTTTGAGATATAATCCAAGAAGAGGACTTATTGTCCCCCTCAAGGGGATAGTGGGACTTTAGGGATTAAACATATAGTTGTAAACATTAGAAGTTTACAAAAATAACAATCCATTTGCTCATGCTAATTGTAAGATGAGAGCTATCATATTTTTTAGTTATCAATGTATGCAAAAGAGATGGACAACTTTTTTTAATCCTTAATCCTTAAAGTTCCATGACCATGTTTTCACCAAAAACACTCACAAATTGCCATTTTTAATACAAGTACCCAATTTTTGAAAAATAACTTTTTTTGACACATGTAGCCGTAGGATCTTGTAGTATGGTGACTTGAGAACATATTTTAAAAATTTCAGGAATTTCTACCGCGTGGATTGCAAGATATAAGCATTCAAATTCACTAAAACCATTTTTTGGGCCTTGCAAAAAACAGGGCAGCAGCACTTCACAAGCTCACTTTTCGATGAAAAAATGTCCAAAATGATGGTACTTCTTTGGATTCTTTTTCCTAAACAAGTTGGCTACATGCTTGAAAATGTTCACTTCATTTGGAATTGTACAACACATAGGAAAAAAATAGTAAGTAGATAGTAGTAGAAAATGATTCAAAATACAAAATTGTCAAGAATTTAATTATGGAATTGAAAATGCTAATCCCAATGGTGGCAATGTTGTAATAAATAATCTACATCCTAGGATTTTATTTTTTTCAAAAAATATTGAAAATTGAGTATGATAAGGACTTCAAAGTTTATTTTAGAGTAGGAAATCTATAACTGCCCACAAACTTAAAATCTTCATAACTTTTGACTCATTGATCAAACTGGGATGATTCAAAGCTTTTTACCTGTATATAACTCTAGAAAACCAATTTCAAATTTTTGTTTTTGAAAAAAGTGATTTTTTGTTATCTGCCCGGACTGCCCAGTTACAAAAAAAAGTAACATATTAGGCCATAACTTTTGACTTGTATTTCCAAATGTCATGAAATTTGGTGCATATGAAAGGTATTCCTTGCCCCCACCTTCTATTAATATTTCAACCAAAAATATGGAAATCTCTAGTCATACATACCTGCCCAAAAATTCTATACGGACAAAAAACGCATGTTGATCCTTTATGGGTTAAGAACCTCCTACCTTAATTCTGCAATAATTCTATAAGAGTCTAAAACTTATGCAACAAAGTGTAGTCCTTGACATCCATTTTGACCTTCTAAAAGAATTCACTCCATAGGACAAAGAAAAGCCACAATTCGTAGTCGAGTAAGGGTGGCACATTATCTGGGCGATTCCGTCCATAGAGCGTAGTGGGTATGAAACGATGGTCCACCATTGCTGGAGTGTCGGTGATGTGATGCTAGATACTTTCACTTCAGTTCCCTTCTGTTCTCTTCGTAGGCAATTTGCAGTAGAAGTGAAGAATAGTTTGAGTTCCTGTAACCCTCACCAACTGAAAACCAAAGGTGAAGAATGACGATTTTAAAAGTCAGAGCAGATCTGGGTAGAATCAATTCTGTTCACAGCAGATTCTAAACCTATCTCGATGCTGCATCACGATCGATTCAAGGTTTGCCACTTCAAAATAAGTTCCAAACAATGCTCATAAGCAAGCATTTTCTGCCAACCATTTTGAAATGCTCAAGCATGCCAAACCAAAAGCGGGGTGGGTTGTGAGCCTGAGAGCTTCACAAGCCGACCCAAGGGCGAGGAGCCAAGTCCCTTTTTACATCGTAAACACAAGTCCCCACTTCACCATACCAGAGACCCCTTTACACCGTTATACAACGCCCAAGGGTACAACGTCATTTGGTGACCTTTCTGTTCCGCACAGCACGGCATTTTCCATCACAACCCTCTAATGAATTTGAGAGGGTGTAAACTCTGAAGCCTCAATCTTGTGGTCCCTCTTCAATTGACACCGCTAATATCCTTATTATCATACTTCATTGATGACATGGAAATGCTCTCACCCCACAGGCAAGAGAATGGTGTAAATCTGGGTGAACACGCTCGCTCAATAAAAAGTCTGAGTAAATCAACGGAAGCTGAGAGACATAATTTGATAGACCTTACAATATGTCAAGTCGGAACTGTAACAAGCTTGCGCGTATCCGACATGGGATAAACCACTCGCCAATAATCTGCTTACAACATCATCGTCATCATCATCGGCTCCAAGCAATGGTCAAAAACAAGGAGCTCAAGGTCAATTCCTGACCTGATTTCTAAAACCTAGATGTAACAATTCTACCAAGCTGGAAGTTGGTCTCTGTAGTGCCCCTTAGCACTGCCACACGCTACAATCGAGTATCGAAGTAAACTACTGCCACAATGTCCAGCAGGTCTTCTAAGAAAAGGAATCTTTTGAAGGCAACTTCTTGAGTGTGTCAAAGGCCTTGAACAGATGCTGACCTAATAAAGCAGCGGAGCCCCTTCCAAGACGGCAAGCTTTAGTAAAATTAGCGCTTGTTCTCTGAATTGAGAGAAGACGTGGTAAGACATGCCAGCGCAGGGTCTTATAAAAAAGAATGTCGAAATGCAGAGCTGCAATATCTATCAGATCAGGGCAGCGATGTAGCGAAGGAACAGAAGGTCATCAATGGGCAAATGTCGGCAATGCAGGGTGGCAATTCACAGGCAAAATTCTTAAGGGACAACACTAGCTCATTCCAACAGAGCCGTCGCCCCCACGGATTTCAACTTTTCGATAATCTGTTCGGCCTCTTCCTTCCCCACTCCCGACTTCAACACCACCGGCGCCTTCTCCACGAGCTCTTTGGCCTCCTTCAACCCTAGTGCCGTGAACGTGCGCACCTCCTTGATGATCTTAATCTTGGACCCAGCGTCAAATTTCTCCAGCTTCACATCGAACGACGTCTTCTCTACCTTCACCTCTTCTGCCACGGGCGCCGCACCACCGCTTCCTCCCCCCATTTGAGGCATCATTCCCATGGGCATCATGCCCATGCCAGCCGGCAACCCTAATTTCTGGCGCAACGCAGTGGTGAGATCCGAAACCTCCAGCAACGTGAGCGTCGAGATGTCCTCAGCTAGCCTTTGCACCTTCGCAGAGGGCGGCGTCCTCACCTCGCTCTCGTCATCGGAATCGATCGCTGCCGCACTGCTGAATCGACGGAAATTCCCAACATTTCTCGGCTGCTGTCCATGCGAGGAGCTGCTGATCGACGGGCTGGCTGCAATACAACGAATCGATCGAAGCAACGAGGACCTGGCAGAACACGACCACAACTGACTCATTGCACAATTTCACCTTCTGCCTGAAGATGTTCCCTTCAATCCTGCACGGGCCACGAGCTAATCTGCAAATGCTGCTTTCAACTCAGACTCACAGCACCGTCTCCTTCGCAATGCAAATGCGACCATTCTAATCGTCCCTCGTTAATGCGCAAAAATTCTCTTCAAAATGAGAGCCATCCAAACCCCTAAAACCCTAAAACTCTAATTGTTATGGGTTTTAAGGTAGGAGGCTGTAAAACAAAGGGGGCCTGTAAATGGCTGTAAAATGGACATGACTTGGTTCTGAAATTGACCAGTATAGTTATTGAATGAATCAAGGAAAAAAGCTATATTAATTGCAAGAGCCAATCATTTTCTTTCCTTTTCCCCTTTTTATTTAGAATTGCAAGTGAACCATTTATGAAAGAGCTATGACCCATCTCGTTTGAAAATTCATAAAGAATTCAAAAATGCTTGAAAAAATACGAAACCACTTGAATTAGATTCCTCATCAATTTCTTTTTGTCTGAAAAATGAGCTAAAAATATTTCCATGGAAAAGGCGGACCAACCTTTAGATGCTCCATTTCTGAGCCTCCTACCTTAGTCTCTTTCCTTGATGGAAAACTGACTTCATTCATCTAAAGGTAACTATGATTTTGTTTCAAATTTTGGAACATGGATGTTCCAAGGTAACCTGCCTAAATGCCATTAGATGAGATTTCAGGTCATTGGAGGGCCGTTTAGGCCCGTTCTCAAATCTAGCCAAATTCTATAACCAGCCAGTACGAGTTGCTAGAATTTTTTTTTCAAAAAAAAAAGAAAAAAACCCCCCCCCTCCCAAATATCATTTTAGGCAAAAAAAAAAAAAAAAAAATGATGTGGCACCATTTCAACTACATCAGCCAGCTGCTTCTTAGCGTTCCCGCAATCTGGGAACGCAAGGAGAACTTGCAATCTTCCAAAGGCCTCAAATGTCCCCTAATGGTCCAAATAAGCATCCAAACACTGATCTTATTACTAAATTGTCTAATTTTATTGTTGGATCTTGGTAGAAGTGGAAAGAGGATTCTAAATTTTCATTCTTATACATTCTTTGAACATCACTATATGGATAATCCCTAAAGGAAAGGGCCAAGGCCTTTATTCTGCCAAGAAACACTCAAAATTGCCATTTATATTGCAAAGAGTAAAAGAATTTGAAAATTATCTTTTTTTGACATGTAACTGTAGGATCTTACACCTAACTAGTATGAGAATGTGTGGAATAACTTTCAAAAATTTTGACCACAGAGATTACAAGAAACTTGCATTTAAATTGAAGAAAACAAATTTTTTTGCACATTACAAGACTAGATTATTTGACTTTGAACCTTCTTAACTTAATTTTTCTATACTACAGAGTTTTGAGGTTTAAATCTTTATCATGGGGAATTGAATTGAGAGTCTAGGAAAAAAACTTACAAAAGAAATACAAAATTTTCATTCCTCAAAACATTGTTAAATAGAAGTTGGTATGAGATAGAAGGAAAAGCTAAACTATTAATATTTCTGAGATGGAATTAAAATGCACTAATTCCAATGGTAAGATTGTTCTAGCAAGCAAACAAACCCATGCAAAACCTTCTTTTTTTGAAAAATTGTAAAAATTGCATTAAAAAATAAATACCACAAGTTATTTTTTCAAGAAGATGCCCCCAAAACAAGATTGTCCATAGCTTTCACATCACTTATCCAAATGAAATGAATCATGCTTTCCACGTAGACAAAAATATAATCTATAAGAACAAAAAAAAGGTTTAAAAATTCAAATTTTTGAAATTTTTTTGCTATCCAATTTCCCTTGTTTTGAGCTTATTTGGGCAAAACTTTTGTTCTTGGGCACTAATTGAAAAAATAATTATATTCTCACAAATCTGATAAATTCTTCTATCTACAAAAAAAATTTCCATAGGTACCTACTCCTGACAAAAATTGACACCATAGGTACCTACTCAAAATCCAATTTGTCCTCCAAAGGAATGATGGTCCTTTAGGGGTTAAATTATGAATTTTTAACATGCTAAAAATAATAACATCTATAACTAAATTATTATAAATTATAGATGTGGCACACGTAAGAAATGAATTTGTAGAAGTTAGTTTTAGAAAGGGATCACAATTAATTATAGTTACCTTGTATGTAGAGTGAAGGAAGTTCTAAATAAATATTCCACGTCTCCAAGACATGAAGTGCCTAGATTCTTTTCTAGAATCCACTACAAACCACAATGGCTTCATTTGACATGAAGAAGTGGTTGCCAAATTTTGGGGTAGTCTCTAGAGGAATAATTAACTAACAAATGATTAATTATAAAAAAAATTCTAAATAAAGAATTATGAATACGTATCAATTTCTTCTTTTAAGGGATTTTTCTTTGTTCTCTTTTTGTGCATTTTTTGGACACTATATGATCAAACTATAAAATTCAAAGTGCTAAAAATAGGTGTATTAAAAAGCAACCTAGAGCTCTTTCATAAATTGAAGAA
Source organism: Neckera pumila (assembly GCA_963969595.1). Classification (NCBI taxonomy): domain Eukaryota; kingdom Viridiplantae; phylum Streptophyta; class Bryopsida; order Hypnales; family Neckeraceae; genus Neckera; species Neckera pumila. The sequence goes on along the minus strand of OZ018415.1, from coordinate 2,466,092 downwards.
GCATATTTTAGGCAAGAATATGCAAAAAATGGGTTCTAGAAAGAAAAGGGTGACAATAAAGCTCAATTACCTTTAATAATGTATATACTACATATTCATACTTAGTATTGATATAGGTACATCTTGACATAGAATCTACTTCTAAAACAAAGCAATGCAGATGCCCTCCAAAATGCCATTTTTTGCTACTATGCCTAGTTATTAAATATTATTAGATTGGTCAAATTTTCATATTTTCTTGTTGGTAAGAGATAGGAAGTTCCAACACATCAAAGAATGTGACATTGGGATACTATATGCAAAATTGATGTTGTAAAATCATTTCTTCACATACTTACACGATAATTCTGAACATGTACATAGAGTGATGATGGTGGTTTTAGACAAGGTGCAAGGTTTTGAGTGTACCCACCTTAGTTGAACCACCCCCAATGTACTACATATTCTTCATTCACAATATGCAATTGTACCAAATTTCTATCAAATTTCAGCAATCAATAAGAAGATGGAGATATTTTATATGCAAAGACAAATTTGTAACAATGTTATGCATCAAATTTGAATTGAAGAAGATGGTCTTACTATACAGTAGAGGAAGTTACTTATTGTTACAAATTTGTTGTTATTCTTGAAGGGATTCAACTTGATATAGAAGATAAAGTTACTTGCTTGGATTGGCATTGAAGGTGCATAATTCAAGTGCCTAGTATTGAATAGGCAACTGGAGTATGGGATTGCATTAAAGAGATTTGTCAAATGCATGCCATTTGATTCCTATTTCAAAATATGTATTTTTGTGGGTTTAAACAATATTAAACTAGAGATTGTGCCTTTTGAGTATGAGAAATATATATATGTCAGTATTTGAGTGAGATGAGGATTCTTAGAGATTGGAACAATTGTCAAATGAATGGAATCCTCTAATGAAAGAAGTGAAGTTAATTTTGCTTTCTGAATAGCTTTACAAGTCTAGGTGTATAGTAGTTGCGGCAAAAGACCTTGACAATGCTAGTATGCTACTGTATATAAGACCAAAATCAAATAGTTTATCAGCCATGATTTTGGTGGTGAGATTGACGTTTTTCTTTCTATGGAATATTTCTTACATCTGTAAGACGAGGTTGATGATGCACATACAAGTCTTATAGATGAAGTCTTGATATAAATGTTGCATTAAATAATCAAATGTTTCCTTATTATTACATTTGTATTCATTTGGAAGAATTAGTATTATATGAATTTATGAAGGTTTCATATCCAATACAAATTGTAGTAGAATATAGTATTACGTAATGCTTATGCAATGGATGATTTAGAAGTATGAGAAAGAATACATTTTGATATTGAAAGATAGCATAGATGAAATTCTCATGGAAGTGAATGTGTAGAATTTAAGGATATGTACAAAAAGAAAGATTCTGAAGATGGATATTAGAGTGTTAGATAAGAAGGGAGTACTAGTAATCTAGGATGATTTCAAATCCTAAAAGATGACAAAATGGAAAATAGTACAATTGAGACGTCCAGGGAGAGTAGTGATAGAAGCAACAATGTCAAAGAGTTGGTTGTTTATGTGGATATCATAACCATTGTAGGAAATTTCAGTGTGAAATGTCTAGTGAAGGTATGGGAGAATAGAAGCTACCGGAATGCAATTTGGTGTGTTGTTGTCATTGGTTTGGGCCTTAATTTAAGGTATAGTACTTTGTCTTACTCTACATGTGTGCATTTCTATTTGTTTCTACTCTTCTTTTATTTATCTTGAGCTTGTGCTATAATACAGTTGAGGTATATTAATAAAAGTAGAGAATATAGTGCCTAATTAACCCCTAAACTCCCAGTGTCCCCTTGAGGGATAAAATGGATTTTAGGTAGGCTCATACAGTCTCAATTTTTATTGCAAATTTTTGAATTTTTTTTAGAAGATAGAAAAATACATGAGATTTTTGGAAATAAATTTTACTGGTGCAGATTATTTTAATTGGTGCTGACAAGCAAAAGATGTGCCATCCTAAGCCCAAAATGGAATTTGTTGAATAGCACAAAAAATTGTAGAAAGTCAAAATTAAATTTTCAAAATGAACTTTTGTTTCCAGTAGAAGCTTTTTTTTTGTCATATATGAAAAGATTTTATTCATTTTATTTGGATTAGTGATGAGAAAATTATGGATAATCTTGCATTTTGGGCAATCTAAGATTCTAAGTATCTTCTTGAAAAAATAACTTATTACTTGTAGGATTCATTTTTGAGTGTAATTTAACAATTTTCAAAAAATAAAATCAACAAAGTTTAGTTAATTTGCTGGAAAAATCTCAATATTGGGATTCTTGTATTTTAATTCCATCTTGGAGCTGTTAACAATTTAGTTTTTCTTTCAATGTCATACCTACTTCTATTTAACAAATTTTTAAAGAAATGAAAATCAAGTGTGATTTTTTTGAATTTTTTAAAAGACTTTCAACACAATTCTTCAACATAAAAAATTAAAAACTCAAATGTGATACAAAAAATTTAAACTAAGAAGATTCAAAGCTTTAAAATATAATTAGGCAAAGTGCAAAAAAATCAAAATTACTTTGATCAAACTCAAAATATTTTGAGTGATTTTTGGTGAAAAAATGCCTTTGGAGTTCACGAATAAAGTTGCTTGTATTTGCCTATGCAATCTATATTGATTTAATCATTTTCAATTTTTTATGTAAACTTTTAGTTCTATAGTAATATGATTGTTAGATGAAGGATATGATTGTTAAATGAAAGCAATATTGGTCTTGTGCTATGGTGAAGGTCATTCAATGCCTTATTTCCTAAATACCACTCATTTGGATCTATATCTCTTTTGCTTCCTTTTAACCTCTAAAGGACCATTGTCCCTTTGGGGAACAAATGAGAATTTCGGGCAAGTACCTACAAGCTGAAATTTTGTCCTGATTTTTTGAAATTTTTTTTGAAGATAAAAAATTTGATTAGCTTTGTAAGAATATAATTTTTTTTCAATTGGTGCCTGCCCAAACAACTCGGAACTTGGAAAAAGCGGGATAGGGGCAGCAAAAAAAAATTCAAAAATTTGAATTAAAATTTTTTTCCTCCTAGATTATATTTTTGTCTATCTATGAAGCTTTGATTCATTCTATTTGGATATGTTATGAGGAAGTTATGGACAATCTTGATTTTTGGGCAATTAGAGTATCTTCTTGAAAAGTTAACTTGTAGGATTCATTTCTGAATGCCATTTTTATAATTTTTCAACAAAATAAATTCTATATCATTTAGTTTGCTTGCTACAAAATCTCACCATTGGAATTAGTGCATTTTAATTTCATTTTAGAGATATTGATAATTTAGGTTTTCTTTCTATCTTATAACTACTTCTACTGAACAATTTTTGAAGTATGAAAAATAAACTTTTTTGATTTTTTTTTCCTAGACTCTCAATTCAATTCTTCAATCTCCACCATAAATATTTAAAGCTCAAAACTCTGTAGTGCAAATATTTAAAGTTAACATTAGAGAAAATTTCAGCCTACGGAAAGGCCGTTCCAAGTTGACATGCCATGCTGTTAACTTGGACTTTAGAAAAGTGTCCTTGGTGAGTAGTCAGAGTGTATGACTGCTTGTCAGAGCAGTCAGATTTTGTTGATTTTTGATTTTTGATTTTTGATTTAAAGAATATATATTTTAAAGATTTAAAAAAATATACTATTATTAATTTTTTACTCACAAATTTGGGATCTTGCGCCACTGTCACAACAGAATCTGCTACGCGGAAATAGGGCAAAAAACAATATTTCAACCCCCAAAAATACTATTTTAGGGTCCTTCGAAGGATTTTGGAACAGCCCTCCGGAGGCTTGAAATTTTCTCTAATGGAAAGTTCAAAGTCAAATAATCTAGTCCCACAATGTATTGAAACATTGGATTTTTTCACTTTAAATGCAAATATCTTGCAATCTGTGCGATCAAAAATTTTGAAATTTTTTCTACACATTCTCATACTAGTTAGGTGTAAAATCCTACGGTTAAATGTGCCAAAGAAAACATTCTCAAATTTTCTTCTTCTTTGCTATAGAAATGACAGTTTTAAGTGTTTTTTGGCAAAACAAAAGCCTTGGTCCTTTAGAGGCTAATTATTGTCTTTTTTATTATAGCTTCTCTACATTTTCTAGTAGCACTACATCCTCTTCACCTTAATGCTTTACTAAAGGTTGGATATTGACTAGTATGTATAGTTGACCAGTATGTACAAAATAGGGTAAGCAGTGAATAAGTACTAAATAAGCATTTAGAGCTTCTAAAGGAGGATTATATACACATATTTGTACATATTGCCACTAGTTGATGGAATTCAAAGGAGTGGTACATAAATTTGCAAATTAGATTGGTTGGTCGGTTGTTTTTGATGAGGTTGTGAAGAAGTGATGTTGAAAAGAGTTTTGTAGGAGTAGAAGTTTAACATTTTAAAGGCTATTGTATACTTACTAGGTATTACCATGTGAAAAAGTAAGAGGCTTTGCCATTAGGTGAAATGTGTTTTGATTATTCCAAACTCTACGACATGTTGAAATCATATTGTCATGTTGCAAATGTATTAGAATGTAGGAAAGATAAGAGATATTGCCTCTTTGATGAAATATGTATTTGTTTAAATTTCAAACTTTTATCATCACATACGGAACTAATATTACCATCACATATAATATAATGTGAGAAATATAAAGCATTTGCCTTTTAGTGAACCAAGTAAAACTCACTACCTCCCTTGTATACCTCCTCACACTCATTCTGCAAATTCGTTGAAGATTTGTTACAGTCCGCTTCTAGCTATGGCGTGCAAGGGTTTCAGCGAACTCAGAGAATCACTGTTCATCTGTACCCATTTAGCATGTGACTCCCTAATATGGATCCATCACAAGCCTTCACGTACTCCACCCCAGTGGCAGTTGTCGATCAGCCACCTCCAGCTTTTGCTGCAGCTCCGCTATGAGCTCCGCCATCTGATTTCCTCTTTTCACATGACACCTCTCCCGCTCCCTCCCTTCATCCGCCTCCCAAGCCAACCTCCCATTCCGCTCCTTCAACGTCCTCACCGGCTGTCCACTTTGCACCAATTCGTCTCTCTCCTTCCCCAAAACCCGCTCCCGATCACGCAACTCTCGAAGCAACTCTCCATGCCGATGCTCCAAATCACACACCTCCAGCTCTAAGTCGATGCGATCGATGCCCAGGCGCATCACGCGCACTACTTCCGCCTCCAGAGACTCCGACAGTTGGTGGATCGAGCGCTCGTAGGCAGCCAACATGGAACTTGGGGTGAGCACGAAGTTGGTGGAAGTGAGATTCTCGGAGCCGTAGTTGTCGGGGGTCGAGGTTGGCGTTGCCAGGGTTGCAGTAAGTAAGAGCGGATTGCGTGGACGGGGTGGGATATCGATATCGCTGGTAGCCTCCCTGGTGGTGTTGGTGCCCGCGCTGGTTCCCGTGTTCGTTGAAGCTCCCCCGCCGTAGAGAGGAATGATGTCGAGGTCTCGTTGTAAGGTGTATCCGCAGACGGGGCATGGCTTGGGTCCGTTCTGGAGCCACTGGTGCATGCACGGCCAACAGAAGACGTCGCCGCAGGAGGTGGTGATGGGGTCCGTGGGAGGCTCCGTACAGATGAAGCACTGGAGGATATTTGGTTGGAAGGCGTCGTCAGTTGTGGCGGAGACCGTGGATGAGGGAGTCCCTGGGCTGTTGTCCACGATTGTGGTCGACTGATTGCCCTGGGTGGAGTCACGAGTGCTCATGATTTCAGCGAAGTCGATCTTCCTGTGCTACGTACTCAGCTAGATGGCACGTGACACTGCACTTCAACTTCAAGTGTACGAACTGCGGACTTGAATGTCACTCAGGTATGTTGAACATATGCAAATGAATTCCGTAAGCAACTCTAAACAAATGAAAAGGAGCAGAGGGTTGGGTGCGTGAGTGGAGTCAAATAATGCTCTCCGGCCCTCAATTCGCTTTACTAGAAGAAGCTCTAATCGCACTGACTCATGGGTTCGAAGCTCACTCTAACCGAACTGAACCTCCGATCTCTCGCGTTGAAGAGTTGAATGTGATTATGGCATCAGGGCCCTTGTTCTCTGCGCTTATATACTTCAATATCAAAGCCTCGGTGGTAGCTCGTGTGAATGTTTCTCGTTAGATCATCCAAGTCGGTCTCGGTAGTACGCGATCGATCATTCAAGTTGGTCTCGGTAGTACGCGGTCGTGCAAGTCGGTCTTGGTATATATGCTGCGATTGGGTGACACCGCGTGCCGGGATTCTTAATGCTGTTGGAATTGAGGCTATGAATATCGAGTTTGGCATTTTGGAGAATTTTGAGAGATTGGCAGTTTTTAATTCAAATGCTCATCTGAATGCTCGGACCTATGCCAGTTTTGTATTAGTTAAGTGTTTAGTTGCACATATGAATGTCTTTAGTTAGTTGCACTTGATCGAATGTCACAGTCAAGACTTTTGTTGCTTTGGAATTTAATGTAACCCGCCATTGTAACATGCAAATATGACCATCATGCATTCAATTTTCGGATGTTCTGTTCGTTTATTACAAACTTTGATTGTATGGTCAACTAGAATTCGCCAATAATAATCGCTTTTAGACTTGTAACTCTTTTTGAACCCGGCAATCCGCATGATCGATATATGCCAATTTTGTCATAAACCATTCCCGGAATCATTTTGCCAGGCCCCAGTTGTCATTGGCAGAGAAATCATGCACATATAAATACTTTCTTTCAAATTGCTTACCAATTGCTTACAAAATTAATCATATGTACAAACTAGTTGAGTTGCATGCCACAATGTGCTAACAAAACATGAAGTTACAAAAGCACTCATTTGTGCTGGGGTATGGGGTGATCGATCACGGATCTTCCATTCTTGATTATCAGAAGCTCATGAGCATCCTGTTAGTCTTATTTACCTTTTTGGTGCTTTCCAGTCTTGGTCGCGTGTGTGCAGGTATATCGAAGAGGCGTTCTCGCTCATCAAGTACGTCAGTGTTATTGGTTTGTACGTACTAAGCCCTCCCGAAGGCTAATTTGCAAACCGCCCAGTTAGCTAGCTTCTCTTTTGTTGCAACCAAGTCTGACTAGCTTAATTAAGTAATGGCCTCATGGGATTGATGTATATTCCATAGTTAACTACACTAAAAATGATATTTAGTGTTGGCAACACTAATTACGAACCTTGACACTAAATATCATAAGTAAGTAACACTAAATCTAATTTCTAACACTGAATATGCTCTATGGTAAATCTGAAATCTGAAAAGGTTTACATTTAGTGTTAGAACACGTTAAAAAAATGAACTAAATCCGCTACAATTCAGATTTAGTGTTGTGGCTGGTAGGGGGATAAAACACTAAATGTCATACTACACTAAATATCATTTTTAGTGTAGTGTACCCTGTGCCGTTGCCACAACCAAAATCATAATAAAAATAATTTTCTAATTCATAGTAAAACTTTAAAATTCAATATCTTTCACATCGTCGTTTCAAACGCCACAAAAATAAAGTCCGTCCACCCCTCCTTGCCAAGAGCTTTCCAACAGTACCAAGAACGCAACCAAAATCAAAGTAAAAGTAGTTTTCTAATTTTTTGATTCATAAATACTTTGAAATTCAATAACTTCCACACCGTAGCTCCAAACGCCACAAAACCAAGCCCGTGCACCCCTCCTTGCCGAGAGCTTTCTGACAATACCAAGCACGCGGCCGGGGGGCACACGGTCCGGGAGATCTCAACGTAACAAAAGAAACAAATTAGGTGTCTAATTATAGGTAAAAAAACCATGCTAACTTAATGTATGGATTTCTTTAAACTAGCGCAATTCTGGGCACCAAAAAAACTTCACTTGCACAAAAGGTTGATATCGATCAATTAATGAGTCAAGCCGAGCATCATTCCTAAAAACTGCCGAAGTTGTGGAATATTTCCAATTTGGCGAAGTTGACATCTTCCTACAACACAGGAGATTTGTACGAATTCCCGTCTTACGTTCCCCTATACAAACCTTTCTTGCGTTTTGAAACATTTATCTTATTTAACTTCCCAAATGGATATAGACTCCTAACTGGAAGACCAACTCTTTAAGAGTATGATAAATTGTGTTCTTTCTTAATTACAGGCTCTTATAAAAGTTCAGCAGTCCATGTGAAAAAATCAAAATAATCCTGAAAATGTTCAGGACAGACCACAGAACTGGTTCCCGGACAAATGCTCGACCACAGAGCACCAAGCAGAATTCCTAGCAAACACAACACGCGCTATTTGCCTGGAATCACCCAAAAAAAGACTCAGTGACGACCCACTATGGTCACATCTTCGGCGAGGCATGTCTGTAAGAATGGCTGGGGAGCAATGAAAAACCTGCCCCTTGTGCCGAGCTAGCTCTCTTGGTGTTCAACAAATTGAACGACATGGTCCGGCCTACTTTCATCCCCAGCCGCTCAGAAGGCTCTTCATCTCCCCCCACTTGAAGATTAAGCCTAGGAAGTTGAAGCTATCAACCTTGATTCGTAGGAAACAACGGAAGTACACCATGAAAAGCAAGTTGAAGCTATCAACCTTGGTTTGCTGGAAACAACGGAAGTGGACCATGAGATGACAAGCTCGGTACGTTCTGCTGGCTCTGGCTACGACTGGCAGAAAGTTCCGGCATGGCCAACCGAGGGTCGGGCATGGGTGGCCGCGGCATATACCCTCCTGCCATAGGACCATAAGGCACATGCTCATAGCCTCCAAAGGGACCCGGCCTAACCATCCCCTGGAAAGGCATGGGAATGGTAAAAGCCGTGGCACCACCGTCCTCTCGGCTGGAAGCCATAGGCATCAAATGGGGACTCATACCAGGAAGCATAATCCCAGGAGGCAGAGGCGTGGACGAGAACAGGTGATCAGATGCAGAAGGTCCATCACTGAAATGACCAGCTTGCATGCGCTTGAGATGCAACCGATACTTCTGCAGATGCGAAGCCACATTCTCTCTTGTCAAACCTTCCACATTCATCAGCTGCATGATCGTCTTCGGCACCGCATTTTTGATCCCCAGGTGTCCAACAGCTTCCACAAACCGTTTATGCAACTGAGGTGTCCACACAATTCTTGCAGGCCTTTTGGAGTTCGGGTCCTCGCTCATGGGACCCCCTGCGGAGTTTGCATCCTCCAGATCAAAATCTGTTGATTTGGGTTCCGACCCCTCGCCTCCTCTGCTGTCGTCATCCTCAGGCCTGTCCTCGTAAGGTTGATATGGCAGCGAATTCATTCGACCAGGCAAAGGGGTCTGCAATGGCCTTTGCTCGTCAGTATCCCTGTCTGCTACATTGCCATACTCTCGTCCTGCATTTGTTGCAGTATTTGTGGCACCTTGTGATCCAGCTCCACCAACTCCAGCATTGTTCTTCACACCTCCCTTTCCGAGGTCATTTCCAGTGGCACAGGGCTGCCTTGGAATTTCTGATCGAAAAGCACCACTGTAGTCCATGCCATCTTCAACTGCATGGGCCCGTCCGTCCCTTCTCTCTTCGACTCGCAGGTTTCCTCTGAACTCTCCTCTGAACTCATCATCTGCTCGGTTCCCTCGACCCTCCTGTTCCACTCGTCGGCCCTCCATTCCATAGCTGCCATAGCTACCTGCAAATTGTCTCGTAAAACCAGTCAGCTACTTTTCATACATTATGCAGAATGCTACCAGTAGTAACAATATGAGATGGGTTCTAGTCCACTCCCAAAACCATCTGGAACGTACAGCCACTTGGAGCAATAGAGAGACATACATGCCATTAATTAACTTAATTCCTCACGTTCTTAGCCCCTAAGTGCCCACATGGCCCAAAGTGACCGCTTCCACACGTAGGAGTATAATAAATCATCTAGGAAGCGTCGAGGTAGAGTTTAAATGTACTACGAGAAGAGGAAAACTTATTCTACCTTGCTGAACGATAGGATCATGCTTTGATAGTTTACGATCCACTAATAGGGTCCAAAGTGGAGATTTCTCATTTTAAAACTTGAGCACTGGGGGTTAGAGCATGCAAAGAAATGATTTCATTGAGACCACAGCCCATTGTGCTGCAAAGAAAGAAAGTCCAGTGTCTACTAAGAGCCGCAGTAAGTGACGTCAGGTTGCTCGCAAATCCAACTCATCCACTGAAGGAAAATTCAAAACGGTAATTGAAGCTTAAAGGACTACTTCTTTGGACAACAGACGTCAGCCACTTAATAGATTTTTCCGCGAACGAAATTTACCGGCGTTTTCGTGTTCTTGAAAAGCTGGAAATGGATCAAAAGAGGGAGTGGGCTTCTGCTTGAAGATATTATGAAGAGTGGACTTGGATTCTCTCCGAACATCTTCTTCTGTCATTGGCTCGTCATGTTTGATCCTGAAGGCGTTTGCCAGCATACGTGAGATCAATGAATGGGACAAAGGTGTGAGCTCTTCCTTCGAAGGAAGGTCTTTCGTCCACTCCGACTCATGCTCATCATCCTTCGTCGCCATGCCGGAAGGAAGAAATGTAACACCTATACGTTACAATCCGCTACTTTGATGAATGTGGCCGCTAAATTGTCCCCTGTACATCAATAATGCACATCACAAACAGTTAAAGAGCAGAAAGGGCTCTGCAATGGCTGCATAAATTCTCATTGTAGCTCTCGTGCTACTGTACGAGATTGCCAATCTCTAAAAAAACCACCCTCACACTATAAAACCGCAATTCACTCTTCACCTAAGGTGGGGACAATACTAATCACCACGTCCATCCAATTCCAGACTCCAATAAAAAGACGGTGTAAAAGCTTCTGGTTTTAAGAAAACAGGCAGAGATAGACATCAATATGCCAACAACATGAACAAGAACAAGAACTTAAAACAGAAATAAAAAACCTAAAATTAATTAAGAGTGTTCAGCAAATCGAGATCGTTCCAAAGCAACTCATTGAAGCCCTAAGCCTATCCGTTCAAACTCAGAACAGAAATTTCCGCTCGAGTACTTCATGAACACTACAATTCGCAATCTTCTGCTAAATTTCCAGCACAAAATTTTGCACAAAAACTGGAAAACAATCTTTTTCTGCTAAAAAAAACTCGACAACATTCGACGAACTCCTACCTCTCGGCCAAATCAATTTCGCTCCAAAAGCAAGTCGATTTCCTAATCGCTCCACGACGTTCATCTCCGAATGCCCGTCCATAGGGATGAACTAGCCCAACTCAGCTCCTCAACGCCACACCCCTGTAACACCACAGAAACTAAAAAAACTCCTCATAAACTTTCCAACAACAATTGTGTCGTGTGGAGAATGAGAAGGGAGAATGCATAAAGGAGATCTACCTGAAATGCGGAACACAAACAAAACTTCCCAAGCCAAAGGTAATCAAGCAAAATTTGACAACCAAAATTACATCAAATGTAATTGAAAACAGCAATGAACCTCACTCCCCGCTCTCTTCACAAAACCTCTACACAGCAAGGAGAAAATGGCAAAGCTCAGCTCGCCAAAGCCTCGGATCGCAAGACTCACGCACCAAACACGAAGGCGTCTGCGAAAACCCCAAAATCACTGCGATCCGAGAACCCCAAAATCACTGCAATCCGAGAACCCCAAAATCACTGCAATCCGAGAACCCCAAAGTCAGTGCGATCCGTGAAAGGCAAACTATGCAGGGAGCGATAGGGTGGAAACTTCGCAAGTGAAAACTTCTTCACGCCCATTCTTCAGCTCCAGATAAGAAATATGGCCATTCTCAATCTTGACAGAATGGGACCTAGGAGAGTCAACGAGACAGTGCCCATGTCCCCATTCTCTGAAGATTGAGTATGGGGTGAAGAAGTTGTGACAACCTCTAATAATGCACCAATTCAAAAAAGTCAAAAAAGTCAAATCTAAAAGTAAGCGGTAATATGAAACTACTTAATCAGTTCAGCATATAAATTTTTTCTTTGTATCAAGCCCACCTTCTCTGTAAAACTCCATGTCTTATTATAGCAATTCCAATGGTCTCATTTGATACAAATGCAATTTGAAAATAGCAGTAAAGTTCACAACCAGCATTATCATTACACCAAAACAAAGGATTGTGCCTAAGACCTAAGACCTACTTTGCTAAACGATCAAGATTGTCTCTTAGCACAAAGCAATCAACGATGATCATTTAATTTTTTAAATGAAAGATTGACAACATGTGGAGGGGTCAGTTTTTCCTTTAGAGATCCGACAACTAGGGTTCAACAACATTTGATTTTTTTTTAAAAAACATGATCGACGACATTGGAGGGGTCACTTTATCCTTTTGAGATTCAACACCAAGGTTTTGTTGAGCTGGAGGGATCAAAGTGGAGGTAATGATTGCCACTTTTCAAGGGATAATAACTTGTTTAAGTATGCCCTAAATTTTAGAAGGAAAATCTTTTTTATTACATAGCTTGATCTTAAAGTGAGGTTTTGTCATTCCAAAATTGTAACAAATATGCTTGTATTGTATTACTTGCGCATTTTAGACAACTTGATTGAAAACGGGATTTGAATACTAGTCCATGAAGATAAAAAATCTAAAGAAAATGAATCTTATTTTTATGCAAGAAATATTAACTTAAAAAGTAAAGGATGAAAGAAATGTTTTAATTGCTAATAACTTTCACATGAAATTGATAAATTTTAATTTGAATGTAGAAAAGTTATACTTTGCCATATCTAAGCCAATTTCTTTTTTCCTATTCTCTTTGAAAATTTTAACCCTTGAGCTCCTCATGGTTAAAAATCTGGCCTCTCAAAATCTATTTTTTTGAAAATAAGATACAAATTCAACTTGTACTGCCACCAAAAACGTACACTATGTGAGGGTTGTATTGTAATGATGCTTTGGAGTGGACAATTGTAGTTCCACCTGTTGTATGTGCACGGCGGTGACCTGTCAGGTGTGCTTTTACAAAGAAAAGTCATTTATTGTGCATTGGGCCTACAAATTATCAACCAGGACCACCGGCGTGGACCGGTTCTATATCGTTGGTTTATTTGCGCGCGCATGCCAAAGTGACAATTCATGCTCCGCAATATCATTCCTTGCCGCCTCAGCAAGAAGGAGAGCTCATAGAGTAACTCGACCTACACGTTGGTGAGAAGGTTGACCATTTGGTCATGTTTATCATCTATGCTGGAGGGCTTCACATTCCAAAACTTCAGGGAAGCGATAAGCATTCAGGCAATGGTCCTTCACAGGCTTGGCAAGGCTTATAGTGTAGTAACTTAGTTTGCTCTACAACAAGTCAGTTTGTTTTTCCTCTTGGACCAGACAACAAGTTTCACTTTAGATTCTGTCCTCCAGTCCTTTGGTTAGTCATTGTTGGTTCTTTACTTTGTAAATTGTTATTCATATTTTTCTCAACAAAAATTAGAAATGCAAAGGTTGCTTACATTCAAACCGCCACACTTCAATTTCAGTTGGCAGGCCCTCATTCAATGAGTACAATGAGGGATTAAATGTGAACATGAACTCCTCCACTTTGAAATTGATTGTCCCCAGTTTTGACAGAGTCTCTATTTCTAAGCATTGCCCGTAGAAGTGTGAACCCAACCCTAAATCCACCCTTCACCTGAATGCAGTAGTTGCTCAACGACGGCAGGATTCCTGACATGGCAGCGAGTATGTGGGCGTACCTCCGAGAGCGTGGCCACTGTATCGGTTAGAACCGAACGTGCTCCCAATCTAAATTTCACTAAGCGCTGTCTGAACCTCATATTGATGGCTCTGCAAAAGTGGTGTGCCGATATCAAATCCTTTTGGAAATTGGCTGTCTGCGAGGTAACTGCAATTTCTAACCCTTGACAAAAATTGAGTGTAATCACCCACCCTATCATGCAAGATTTCTACTTCCAAAGTGTCAAACCAAGCCAAATTTTGACTTGCCACCACTAGTCAACAAGACTTTAACTATTATAATCTGACAATCCATACGGTAGAAAATTGCAAAAATTTCATAGAACCTTCAGTGTGGAGTTCTTCCCCAATTTAAATGGCCAAGTCCCAGGATGCAAGTTCTCAAGTTGTGTGGCCACATTGTTTGGCAAGTAGTTCCCCATGGCCTTGTTTTAGGAAAAAAATTGTGGGCGCTCAGAGTTTAAATGTTACTTCTACCTTTAATGCCTACAAAACAAAGTTTTTCATAAATTTTATTTCACTAGCCAAAATTAGATTCTTTAAAGCTTTTGGACATGTATCAATGGGTGATTGCAAGAAAGACCGGTACTATTTTGCATCACAATTGACGTGACAGAGTTGTTATTGGCTATAACTTTTGAAGCACAAACTCGATTAACTTGAAATTTTTATTAGAGATGGGTAACTTGATAGTATTTAGGTCCCTTATTTTTCAAAAAAATTTAAAATTTATTTTATATTAAATTTCAATTTAGCTATTTTGTCATACTTTGTGGTTTAGGGGGGTTTAGTACTGGGGAGTATCCAAAATTAATGATCTAAAGCTGGAATTTTTCACTAGAAGAAAATTGTGTTAAATTCCTTGGAAACGCATCACCTTGTTTTCATTGAGTTCTCGTTTTACAACGTAGTCAAAACGCAGTCAAAACTCAAAAAGTGCAGGAAAACGCAAGAAATTGTGTTTTTTGGCTTTTCCACTTCGTTTTGAAACATGAATTCAACGAAAACAAGGTGACGCGTTTTCAAGGAATGTAACACAATTTTCTTCTAGTGTTTGTGGTCTATTTCCATACTAAGAAATCATGTTTCTACCAAAGGAAATTTAAAAATATTTTATTTTATGTCTTCCACGTGCGTGTAAACAGGGCTCCCTTGCATGCGCAGTTTTGAACATTCAAAATTGTTTCAAGATCATTTTTTCAATGAAATCTCTTTCCCATGAAGTCTTTCCAAATGGCCAAATGTTTGTTTCATTAAAAATTGTTTTCCTATTTTTTACAAATTAAAATGTGAAAGTACCTATTTTCATGAGATTTTGCACTTTTCTAGTTCTCCTACTTAGAGAATTTTTCTATGCTTTTCCTTTCTAGGGTACCTTTCTTCTTAAAGGTGTATACATTAAAGATTATTTTCGGGTTTTTTTTTAAATGTTTTTCTAATTATATACAACTTCTCCAAAAGAATGAAAACTATGAAAAATGCTACATTTTTCGGTCAGTCTTTCTTGCATTCACTCCAATCTACCTTGTCCGTTTTGAAGAAGAAATTTAAAGAAAACTTTTGATTTTTTTAATACCTATTTAGATTGACATGAAATCAAACTTCATATATAAAACATGATGGTTAGGAGCTACCACAAAAAATCATGAAAAATTTCAAAATAATTTCAAAAGTAGATGGAAGCATTTAGCGTGTCAAATTTGATGAGCGTGGTACAAATATTCCTCAAGATGGATTTTGGACCAACAATCTTATCATTATTATTGATTATTATTTAGTGTTAATCAAATTCAATGTATAAAGTGAAAAATGTGACCTTGATTTAGTAGCTTTGGCTCTAACACACTAATGAGGTGGTTATAAATTCAAACTTGGGCACTGGCGGTGCACTTACCACCATAGTCCATCCGGGAGTTCATCTAACTAAAGTAGAAAGTCAAATGACCTCGTATTCATATAGGGCCTAAGAATTACTCTGAGAACAAACATGTTGGTTCTTATAGGATCTACCTCCTATCAAAGGCATCAAGGATGGAATTCGACATCCACATCCTTGACGCAAGGTAGAAACCCCTATTTGCGCCATGGGACTATTTGTGCCACTTTCATGGCCCCTATGTATTAGTAGAGTACATTTGAAAGTTTCAAGTTTAAATTGTTATTGATACAAACAATACAAACACCTAAAAATCATCAAAATAAGCAATTCAACCTTTTTGTAAAAGTAATATTTTTATAGTATTAGCAATTGAAAATCATGAATTCTCAAATAAAATTAGATTTTTTGGATATGGCATCTAGTTTTTTGAACTTTCAAAGTTGCAGCTCTTTAGACCATTGAAACCATCACATAGGTGGATATGAAACTGAAATTTGACAAAATCAACAATCGACTAATTTGAGTAAAATAAAGGTATAATTTAATGATGCTTTTCAAGGCGGCTTTAATAGAAGTCTAGGGTTTAGGGTTTAGGGTTTAGGGTTTAGACTTCCACTAAATGTGTCCCTTTACTTAACTCAAATGCTTGAAAATTTTCAGATCATTTGGAATTGTACAACATATAGGAAAAAAATAGTAAGTACGAAGAGGTAGAGAATGACTCAAAATACTAAATTGTCAAGAATTTAATTATGGAGTTGAAAAATGCCAACCCCAACGGTTGTAATGTTGTAATAAACAATATACACCCAATGTTATTTGTTTTATTCAAAAATATTGAAAATTGAGTTAGATAAAGGACTTCAAAGTTTATTTTAGAGTAGAGATTCTATAACTATCCTCAAACTAAAATTCCTCATAACTTTTGACTCGTTAATCCAAATGGAATGATTCAAAGCTTTCCAAGTACATATAAATCTATAAAACCAATTTCAAATCTTAATTTTTCAAAAAAGTGTTTTTTAAAGAAATTTTTTCAGCTGCCCAGGCTACCCGCCGAACACGGAAAATTACATATCATGCAATAACTTTTTACCCATAAAGTCCAAATTTATGAAAATTGTTGGGCCTTGAAGCTACTCCTCGGGCACATCTTGTGTAAAAATTTCAAAGAAAAAAGTTAAAACTTCCATTTGTAGTGAGCTGCCTAAAATTGCTATGTTGCCAAAAAATGGTGTTTGGTCCTTTAGGGGTTAATTCCTAAAGGACCGTTGTTCATTCTGGGGACAAATGCGTTTTTGGGTAGGTATCTACGAGCTGCAATTTTGTTGTAATTTTTTGAAACTTTTTTTGAAGATAGAAAAACTGATAATCTTTTTGGGAATATAATTTTTTTCACAATTGGTGCCCATGAAAAAAAGTTATGACCAAATAAGCTCAAAACAAGGGACGACGTCACAGCGGGCAGCGTAGGTATTTGCACTTTTTTTTTTTTTCTAGTATTTTTTTTCTCATAGATTATATTTTTGTCTATCTTAAAAGCTTTGATTCATTTCATTTGGATTTGTTATGAGAAAGTTATGGACATTCTTGTCTTTCGGGCAGTTAGAGCATCTTTTTGAAAAAAATAGCTTGTAGGACTCATTTCTAAATGCAACTTTTCAAAATTTTCAAGTTTTTTTTTTTGACATGGTTTAGTTTACTTGCTAGAACAATCTCACCATTGGGATTAGTGCATTTTAATTCCATCTAAAATATAAGAATATTTTAGATTTTCCTTCTATCTTGTATCTACTTCTACTTAACAATTTTTTTAAGAATGATATTCAAGTTATTTGAATTTTTTTTTTTCCAAAACTCTCAACTCATTTCTCCACTACAACCATTTAAAGCTTAAAGCTCTATATCGCAAAAAATTTAAGTTAAAAATGTTCAAAGTCAAAAAATCTAGTCCCGCAATGTGTCTAGAAAAACTTGTTTTTTTCACTTTAAATGCAAATTTCTTGCAATATGTGAGGTCAAAAATTCTGAAATCTTTTCCACACACTCTCATACTAGTTTGGTATAAGATCCTACGGTTAGATGTGAAAAAAAAAACATTTTTCCAAATTTTTTCACTTTTTGCTATAAAAATGGCAGTTTTGAGTGTTTTTTAGCACAAAAAGGGCCTCAATCATTTAGGGGTTAAAGCATGATACAGGTTTTCAAAAATTTAAACAATATGGATGAAAAATGTTTGCAACATTTCCGACATTTCACTTGTAATATTCCAAACATTCAGACATTCCAAAAAATACTTAATTTATGTCTGGATCTGACCTTCACGTGATAATGCACTGCTAGGGTTCTTTGTTGGTAATTTCACCCTCCCGACTTCCCGAGCCCGCCGGCGCCACCCCATCATCATTCCCCAATCCCCACCCTGCCGGCCGTTACTCAAAACGTTACCCGCACAGCCAACGAAACCGACAATCCCGGCGACCCCACTCTGCCCCCACGGAAATTCAAACCCCAGCAATTCCTGCAATCCCTGCAATCCCTGGAATTCAAACCGGAAGACGCTTTCAATGTGGCTGTTGGATGTCCAAACCAGGCAATCAACAGCCTGCCTAGCTAGCTATGGCACGGCCAAATAAGTTTCAGACATGAATCATGATAGATTCCCAAGGACCCACCTTCAAGCCGGCCATCAGTAAGTTAGTAGTGTGGGGTTCAATGGAGTGAGGGAGTGATTGCAGCTCAGTGGAAGTGAACTCACGGGAATCCAGTTTCAGGTTTTGGGTTCAGGGCATGTACGTGAGCTCCGCCTTGCTGTTGGAATCAGTGCTTGTTGTTGGTGGAAAAAGCCTGGCTATGGCGCTGTAATATATGTGCAGTGCAGCTGATCGATCAATCACCCACCTAGCTTGTTGACCGTTTCTTCCCAGTTGGGGTTGCTAGATTCGTTTCTAGCGTGACGTGTCCGACAGGCGGCTGGTTTTGTGTGAGCTAGCTACACGGAGGAGATTACCCACTTCGCACTTCTTCGTTTTGTACGATCTTTCCAGTTTCCACTCTAGAGCGAGCTTCTGATTGAGATATTTGTCTGTGTGAGCTGGGGTGGAGCTAGTAGGACTTGACGACGGCGTCGCCGTTTGTGCCCAATTTCGTAGGTTTTGAATTTGCTGCAGTTGAAGATCGTAACGTGAAACGACGTTGTACGTTTCAGAGGAATTGTGTTGTCTACCTAGGTAGCTTCAGAGTTCGGTTTCTCTTTCTAGCGTATGGTGGCAGTCCATCTTTTGTTTGTTTGCAATCGGAGTTGGATTTGGCGAAGTTTAGAATTTGTCCCGTTTGAGTACGTTCAACTTCGTGGGCTTTGAATTTGGTGGAGATGGTAGCGTGCATCGAGGTTATACGTTTATAATCAGGCGACGTGATTGCGCTTTCTAATTTGCGAGTTTCGTTAGTGTTTGTACCGCTTGCTGCTGCGTATATATGTTCTGTGTGAATCAGCAAGTAAGCTTTGTAGAGGGATTTGAATTTGTTGGTGGCTATGGCGCCCCAAATGTGGAACGACTTTGTGTCCCTGGTGTGCGCTCACCCGGTCATCACCGCCGTGATTTTCATCTTCTTCACTCCGCCGTTCTTCCCCATCGTGAAGTTCTTCTCGCCGTTACTGATCTCCACCGCGCTCTTCATGCTGGCGCTTTTCACTATGGGGCCCAAGAAGAACTCGAGTTCTCAAGAGGAAGATGAGGATTGGACGTTGAGGAGAGATGGCGATGGGGAGAAAGTGGCCAAGCGGATGAAGCCCGACGGAAGCTGGAAGGATTGGGTGAAGGGCATTGAAGAGTCTAGCGTCTCGTGGATGTCGTCGCCTCGATCTTCCTCCAAACTGCCCAAGAATTGGAAGAACGACGAGACGGTTTCCATTTTGGAAGAAGCTTCGTGGGTGAAGGGCGCGGAGTTCATGCCGAATGGGTTTGATGGATCTGGAGAAACGAGCGCGGAGTTCTTGCCAAACCTGATGGCACCCTCGGAGCTCTTCAAGGTGGACTCAGGTCAGCGTTACAATGCTTTCATGTTTTGTTTTCGCTGGGATGGATTCAAGAATGTAGGTCAGGCTTCGAATTTTCGCGAATTTTGCGTAATTTCTTTTGCCAGTTTGGTAGCTGCAATATCATACCATGGGATGCTACTTGAATCTAGTTTAGGCTACCAATTCTGGAAAAGTTTGTATGGCTGTTTTCCTAGTTTGGTAACTGCAATACCATGGGTTGCTACTTGAATCTAGTTCAGGCTCTCAATTTTGGCAAAGTTTGTATAACATTTCTGCTAGTTTGGTAGCTGCAATACCATAGCTAGTGATTAATAAGAAAGTCTCATTGAAATCTTGCTGCATTCTCGGGTTTTCCTTCTTGATAGTCCGGTACGCTGGTAGAGCTAGACATGTTATTTTTTGAAATCTGGCAATGTTTAGCCTAAAAGAATATGTGATGATTCAGGTTTGCAAAGCGCGGTTGAACGATCGATGTACTCTGACATGGAGGCCGGTGAAGACAGCCCTGAATTGGAAGACGTTATGGAGCCCGTTGCAGTGTCCGTTGCAGAGCCCGTTGCAGAGCCTGTTGGAGAGCCCGTTGCAGAGCCTGTTGGAGAGCCTGTTGGAGAGCCGGAAGGCCCGACCACAGAGGTAAGAATTCATTAATCAAGTGATCGCATTGACTTGTTTTGTTATAGAATATTATGTTTTTTGTTTATAACCAAACTGGTAGTCCATTCTGAACTGGCAGCACTTGGTTATTACAACCATGAATTGACGCTTAAAATCGCGTGGAGAGGGTTATGTTTAGACGAGTAACACATGTAGCCTTGTGCTTAGTTTGTTCTCTCCTCAGTTTGCAAAATTATTTCTTGATCTCTTCACTGTCTGTCAACCCGGCTCACGTGCTTGTGTGCCGCTGGCACGACCAGATTTCTGGAGCTTCAGTTGAGCCATCACCGTCAGTGCCCAGCCATGTCATTCTACATCAGCCTATGGAGACTCTGCAAATTCCTAGAAGAGCCGATTCTAACGTTACCGACAGCCCATCCACAGATCTTGACGATGATTCCCCTGCCATTGATAATAGCAAGAGGCTTCTGTTTGCCAAGCTGAAGAAAGGCTCTTTGAATGCGAACTCTGGTTTATCTGATGTTGATACTCCAGAGGTGGTGAATTTGTCATTGTCTGGGAAGTTGAAGCAAATGGAGAAGCTTGGGGAGTTGTTGGACGATGCCGAGCTCGCCGAGAAGACAGGTCAGGAGATTCCTGAGGACGCCTTGTTAAAACCTACTATTGCTGAGCAAGTACAAGATGTAAAGGACCAGCTCGTGGGCTTCATCACAGAGAAAGACACTGCATCTTCTCAAACTGAGAAGAAACACGTTGTGGCACCATCTGAAGCAAAGCTTGACAAAGAAAATGAGAAAACAGGTCCTGTGAAGAACACAACTGACAGTGATTTCTGAGTGTGATTTGGACATGGAGATTTTCCCTTCAGCTGACCCGGCCAAGATGAAGCTCCATCCGCCTGTGAAGTTGGACGTTGAGCATCTGGAGAAGAAGCTGTACACCTCGATGTCGCTGCCCAAGGGTGAGATTTCTGAGGTCACCCAATAGGATATTGCAATTTGAGCCTTATTTTTCTTTAAAATTCTTAGTCTAGTATTGTGTAGTGATCCACTCTAATGGGGTGGACGCTAATATTTGAGGTACATTTTGTACAGAGAGTCTTATTATTACCTGAGTCTTATTATGTTTACCTGTTTATTAGTTGTTTCCCTGGTAGGCTCCCCCATTTTTCCCTCTTCCACTGAAGAGACGTGAAGAGTTTGAAATATTTGCGGCTTGTAGCTTGGTAGGAGGAGCTGGCTTTTGGTGAGCTCTGAACCAACGATGGTAGAGTTTTTTGTTTGTGGTAGTACCGCTTGCAGTCTAGATCAGGGCTGCTGCTTCAATTCAATGTCCAATATAAGGTTGGATTGTGAATGATCACGGATCGTCAATTGAAGTTTTTTACTGCTCAATTCGGAAGTGCTGGAGGTTTTCTATATTTCTTATCGATTACCTAATGTCTGCGGTCATGCCTGCGTGTCCCTTAAAGCCCCTACTATGAGCCGTTGCAAAAATGAATCCTTGGGACGATTGCAGGGAATAGAATTCGAGTAACTTCACTTCAATATAACCAACTCTTGCATTTAACCGCTCTTGCTTGAGAGACAAATGGTATGTCGCAATAGTGTGTCCTACATGAACTTTTCAACTACCAATTTACATATTGTACTGAGTATCTACTTTCATATTCTTTTCTACTTCAAAATTATTATACTTGAAACTGAATTACATATTCATATCTACTTTCATATCTACTTTCACACTTATACTTGAAACTGTGCGCGTCATTGCCTTGCTTACATTATCCATGTTTTTTTTGTTTTTTGTTTTAACAAATGGAAAGAACCAGTGCATCATTATCCATGTTTGACAATATGTGGAATGCCGACTGCAATGTAACATTAAGAAATTTTATTTCAGTAAAAGAACACGTAATTATATGCTCACTGCACAGACGGATTTTGAAGCCTTCTTCCGAACAAATTCCAACTCAATTTTCTTTGAAATTTGATGCTCTAAATCCATGCTGGGGTCAGACTCTAGAGATAATCAAATCAAGCAATGAAATCATATAAATTCAACGCAATTGTAAATCTTGTCAAGAAAGGTTTCTTTTTTATAAAAAAATTCCAACAACCCTTTACCGCATAGCATGCGGTGGTTGTGTGGTTGTTGGGAAGAAGCATTCCCTCAATAGGAAAAATGTGCGGTTTGTGTGCGGTGGGTGTCCGTTTCTATGCAGTGTCCATAGACACATGTACCTTAGATAGGAAGCCTAAAGACATTGACAAGCAATAATATTGACTTCTTTGGAATGTTATATTCTCTGGGCATTTATAAATCACTCAACAGAGTGACCTAATCAAAGTGTTCAGCTGAGAATCTGTGGCATATTCTGCCAGTATTTGAGATCTCACGGATTGATTTCCAGATGTTGCGTGGATTAATTGGACAAGTTTTTGCTGAAACTCGTTGCTAACAACGCCGATTGCTACAAGCCTAGTCCACAGCTCTGAGCACTCTCTTCCCAATCCCGTACGTCCTTGCAAAAACCGATTCAGTATTTCATTCAACCAATCTCAAATACTCTTCCATCATAATGTCAATGCAGGAGAGTTTCGCCGTTGTGGCATATTTCTATTGGTTAAGGAGAGGTAGATTAAGACTGATAATGCTCACTACTTGCCTTGGGCAAATTTTCAACAAGGAAGGGTATGAAGTAGAGATTTCATTGTTGTGGCAATGAGATAAATATCAAAGAATTCTCTACTACTACCAACCGATATTAACTTACACAAAATAGTGAAATTAGGTTGCCTTACCTGAGATAAATTACCTTATGGATCAATGCTTGTTCCACATGGAGGTGCATGCCACTCTCTAAAGCAAGCCTTGAACTGGTGCACAAATCTTTGCCATACATATGGCTCTGAATTGAATGCATCATTGTACAAAAACAACGAATATTTTTATAGTGTGGACTGTCGAGAAATTAGTGTGGAGCAACCTAATTTCACTATTTTGTGTAGTGAGTGTGGATCCACGTAACATAATCTATTTGCAATAGACTTTTGCCATTGTGGGATGTTTTGATTGATTAAGCAATCAAAGAAGTCAAGTAGCTCAACTCTCCTTCATTGACATTATGCCCGATAATTACAAAGTAGGTCAAGTCATAAAAAATAATTGCAGGTTAGTACCAACCTCGCCGCCCTCGGCTCGGTAGGTCCTAACCGTCGACTATTTTTGATAGCTTGGCCTGCTTTGCAATTACTTAGTCCATAATGTCAAGCCTCTTCTCAGCCACTTCTCAGACTCATGTCAAGGAGAGACTCATGTCAAGGAGATATGCTGCTATGTTTGTTCCGTGAGCGATACAGCCACTTAATTTAGTAGGGGATCACGCAAGCGCCCTGTCCAACAGCTTGTTTTATTGGGATTAAACCGAGATTGTTGTCACTTGTTACATAAGAAAATCTCACACCAAACACCCCAAGTCTCACCTCAGTCAGCCGCACATGTACAGAGAATTTCAGGCAAAAAAGAAAATCTACCGCAGAAAACTATTAGAATACCCTCCAAAAGGTTTCTGTAAGCATCTCAGAAGCAGAAAATTCTAAGCCTCCCAGTTTCACTAGTCCAGAAATCAATCAAGTCTTCCAAAGGCGAGACTGATTATTTGACGTATGTAATGACAATATGTCACTAAATCCCAAGAACTTACCACAAAATAGCACTGAACCATGAGCTAAGATTCTGAAGACCTCAGCTCCATGTTGATGAATTCTGAAAACTCGTGGAAAAGATTAAAACAAACTGTTGCCAACCTACTGACCTGCATAAACGGCACTTGATTTATAGCCGCAGCTGCTGCAAAAACATGCTCATAACTTATACTGCAGAAATATATTGGCAAATTCAAGTAAATTGTGTCTGAGCATCAACAAAGTGACGGGCAATACTACTGATTTTAGTTAATTAGAAATGTGCTCATCAAAGATGCACTAAGGTGGTATGCTCTTAAAGCGACCATTTAAACCTATCTAACTCATCATTGACAGTAGAACATACTTCAAGCAACATGTCAGTCCTTCCTAGATAGGGGTCGCAATTAGAACACGGTTGATTTTAGGTGTAGTTACCTTACTCACACAAATACACCGATATGCATAATAATCGGTATATCTGTCAGAATAGCATACTAAGTTGGAAAAGGAAAACCAACAATTGCAGATAAGATCAGTCGTTTCTACAGTATGACCTTGAACACTGTTGCCACAATGTTTCCAAAACCTCATATCATCCATTGTGCAGAGCCAGCACATAGGAAAATTACATATTAAGGTACAAGCACCCTAAAGCGTCCCTATACCCATAGGCGTCCCTTTCTAGGAAGGGGCGTCATTTCAAACCTAAATGCAGATATGTCAAATATAGCTTATTATTTTATGATTGAAATAATAAGCCATATATGGTCCGCCGAGAATTGCGTTTCAAAATGACGCCCTTTCCTAGAATGGGATGCCATTGGGTATAGGGATGTCATTGGGTGCCTCTCCCTTATTCAGAATTGCATGCTCAAACTAGCCCCCTTCAATTCAAATCCCCAAAATGAAGGAGCCATGAAACTCATAACCTTCTTGAAAGAAAGGCCACATAAATATTTGTCCGAAAACCAAAAAAAAAAACACCGGTTCTCCATATGCTACTCTTGATTGCTCTTCTAGCTCACCTCTGGGGGCTTTCCCCATCATTTGGCTTTCATTGTTGTTCAATCCCGCTTGTAACATATGTTCAATTCCTCCTCTCTCAAAGCCCTCAGGCATGTACTTGCCTTTGGGCGTTTTATCAATAAAGAGTCTACTCTAGAATGGGTTTCTCTTTCAAACTTATTTGTGACGACGGAACCGACAATTGAATGGATGAATGTATACCAGTTGGTGGATGGACTTCTAATAAACCATCTATTGAATGGATGACTTTTCAAAACCGTTCCACACAAAATGTGGGTGTTGTTTTTTGACACTTTTTTGCATTAGAAGAATTCTGGGGCCTTTGGAGGGTTGTTCTAGAGTGACCATCCAGTCTATTAAAACGCAGGTAGGTCTCCTATGAAAATTTTCAAAAGTACATAGTCAGATGATGTGAATTTTGCAAAACTAGTCAATAAGAGCAGGTCTGTCGCCAACTTCCACAATAATAAAAACCAGTACAAGCTGACTGTCGTTTGTTCTTGGTTCACTAATGGAATAAACTCTGGATTTCAAAAAAAGAAAAAGGCCAATATTAAATAAGGTTTTAAATTAAAAATTAAAAATTAAATTATCCAATCAAGCCAATTATCTAGTCCAATCTACTTAAATGAATTTAAGTGGCTTTTGAATTTGTGTGTTTAGAGATGAAAATAGGAACCTTTTTATACAAGTGAGGTTGTAGTAGGGCAAGCAATGCATGTGGGATATGTAAAGATAGGATGAACAGGAGCTCCACTGCTCATAGTTATGTAAGAAAAAAAATAGTGTATTAAAAGCAGAATTTTGGGCCTCATTTAGGCATAGTAAAACAACTTTTTGGAAAAAAATTTGGACTAGCAAAAGCTGGATAAACAAGCTAATTTTCATAAACAAAAATCTATTTGTGATTATTAAGTCTCCAATCAAAAGTTATAGACAAAATTCAGACCGGATGTTTGAAAATGTCAAAGAAAATGTCCAAAAAATGTTCCTTCAAACATCCGGTCTGAATTTTGTCTATAACTTTTGATTGGAGACTTGAAATCACAAATAGATTTTTGTTTATAAAACTTTGCTTGTTTATCCAGCTTTAATCCGTCCAAAGTTTTTCAAAAAAGTTGTTTTACTATACCTAAATGAGGCCCAAAATTTTGCTTTTAATACAATTTCTTTTTTTCACTTAACTTTGAGAGGTGGAGCTCCTACTCAATCTAATTTACATATCCCATATGCATTTTTCTATCTATCACTACCCTACTTCTATAAAGATCTTCTCCTCTCATCTTCAAACATTTCAATTGTCTACAAAATAAGTCTTTCACATTGGCATAAAAAAAATTCCTGATAGTAAGCCACTCGACTATTTTTGGATGTTTGCATTTTTTTCTACAATTTGGATTGAGAGAAAGATGCATTTAAATAGAAAGTGTTTAATAGTCAAGGTTATGGTGCTTTAATACATCTTACCCCTGATTATTAAACACTTTTGACTTAGATTTTTAGCCAGGCTCTGACAAGCATCCAACATCAAGATTGAAGGTGAACACAAATAGCAAAAAAAAAATTAGTTAACCCCTAAAAGCCCATTGTCCCTTCGGGGGACAAATGCGTTTTTGGGCAGGTACCTATAAGCTGAAATTTTGTTGTGATTCTTTGAAACTTGTTGAGAAGGTGAAGAATTGAGAGAGGTATGTGGCGGAAAAAAAAACTTGAAATTGGACCTTCTAGCGAGAAGTTATGCCATTTCTTGGAATGCGTGGGGAGAGAGGGCAGCAAAAAAAATTTGCAAAATTCTGAATTTTTTCTTAAAGATATCTTTTCTCATAGATTATATTTTTGTCTATCTGGAAAGCTTTGATTCATTTCAATTGGATTTGCTATGAGGAAGTTATGGACATTCTTGTTTTTTGGGCAGTTAGAGCATCTTTTTGAAAAAAATAACTTGTAGGATTCATTTCAAAATGCAATTTTTGTAATTTCTCAATTTTATTTTTGTAATGGTTTAGTTTGCTTGCTAGAACATTCTCACCATTGGGATTAGTGCATTTTAATTCCATCAAAAATATATGAATATTTTAGATTTTCCTTCTATTTTGTACCTATTTCTATGTAACAATTTTTTAAAGAATGATAATTAAGTTTTTTGAACTTTTTTTTTCCTAGACTCTCAAAAGTAAAAATGTCTAGATTTTTTTTATCTATAAAAAAAATCTAGACATTTATGAGTTTGGCATATGGTGCTGATGTTGCCATATGCATGGACAATGGAGGGAGGGGTGTAAGATAGAAATATCCAAAACCATCAATATAAGCAATTCAACATAGTTGGAGGCACCTTTATCTTAAAATAATATTTTTGTAGTATTAGCGAGTGAAAATCATGTATATTCAATAAAAAAATTTATATTTTCTTAGTTGTAGTATGAAGATTTTTTCTATGAATTTTCAAAGTGGCGACTCCCTAGACCATTGAAACTATCACATAGGTGAATGCAAAACTGAAATCTGCAAAAATCTGTAGTCAAGAAATGAGGGTTAAATGTATGTTTTTCAAATGTGTTGGCGAAACAAAAAGAAATATTTCAAAGATACATTAAATGGAAGTCTAGGGATAGATTTAGTCACATTCTAGGATACATGAATGAGAACAAGTGCGCTAATGGGTGTTTCTATCTTATAGGTTCGGGATGGCGGGATATAACAAAATTGTTTGCTCTGTGTGATGCTTTGAGGCAGATTGAATGAGTGCAAAAAAGCTTCAGGTGCTAAAATAGAATCCATATATCTAAAAAGCCGGATTGGTTTGAACCAGTGATTTTTTTTTAACTTAAGGAAATTTGAACTTGGGCTCCAGGTGAGAAATAAGTGGCTGAGGTTAGGCACCCTAGAATTTTTTTTGGTGCAAAATTTGGCTCTAAGTTAAGAATCAATGTGAGTAATATGGCACCAAAACAAAATTGGAGAAAACATCTTTGGCAAATTCAGCTCTTGGACTGGTTCAAAATAGGGCAACAAAGTTTCAAAGAGTGGTGCAAAATGAATTAGGAAGACTGTAACTCATAAGTAGAAAAATCCCATTTTTTGATTACATGGCAACATCAAAAATTTCATTTCAAGTTTCCGTTTCTTCTTGCTTGAAAAACAGGCCCAATATTCTCTCTTTTCTAAAGCACAATCACATAAACTAAGTCGCAAAGGTGCAAATTTGCAAACTAGGCCAGATTCACTAGTGGCTGCAAGCCCCAAAATTAGCAGTAAACCTCTAAAGGATGGCCACATAAATTTCTCCAAAACTAAAAGGGCCTGTTCCTCTGGCAACCATTTCTAATTTTTTACTAACAGACAAGAAAATCTGGCAATATGACACAAGCACCGGTGTGCATGCAGCTACAATCTCTATTAACCCCTAAAGGTCGGAGACTATGTTTTCACCAAAAGCACTCCAAAACTGCCATTTCTAGTACAAGTATCAAATTTCAGAAAAAAAAAACATTTTTAGACAAATGTAACCGTGAGATCTTGTAATAAACTTGTTTCAAGATATGTAGAAAAAATTTCAGAATTTTCCACCTTGTAGATTGCAAGATATTAGCATTTGAATTGACAAAAACCCTTTTTTTGGCCCTGTGGAAATTCGGACAGCTGCACTTCACAAGGTCACATTTAAATGAAAAAGCATCCAAAATGGTGGTTACTCCTTGGATTCACGCTTCAAATCAAGTTGGATACATGCTTGAAAAAATTCAAATCATTTGGAATTGTACAACATATAGGAAAAAAATAGGTTGTAGAAAGAAGTAGAGAATGATTCAAAACACAAAATTGTTAATAATTTAAAAATGAAATAAAAAAATGTCAATCTCAATGGTTGTAATGTTGCAATAAACAATATACATCCTACGCTTTTATTTTTTTCAAAAACTATTAAAAATTGAATTAAATAAAGGACTTCTAAGTTTATTTTAGAGTAGGGAATCCATAACTGCCCACAAATTAGAACACCTCATAATGTTTATTTCGTTAATCAAAATGGAATAATTCAAAGCTTTAAGCGTATATATAAATCTAAAGAACCAATTTCCAGTTTTTATTTTTTTTAAAAGTGATTTTTCAGAATTTTTTTGAGCTGCTTGCCGACCACTAAAAATGACATATCATCCAATAACTTTTTAACCATGTAGTCAAAAGTTTTGAAAATTGTTGGGCCTTAAAGCTCCTCCTTGGGCACACGTTGTGTGAAATTTTCAAAGAAAAAAAATCAAATTTCCATTCGTAGTGGTTGCCCAAAATCGCTATGTTGCCAAAAAATGCCGTTTGGTCCTTTAGGGGTTAATTTTACCAACTTTGGTGTAATTTAGGTGACGCCAAATGAAAAGTTGTTGAATCAACCATTCCACATATGGCGACAAGGTCGCATATTCCAAGAATTATTGTAGAGGTAGTGGCTGCAAGGATGTCATCAAAGATCCAAATATGGCTTTTTTAGACTCTTTTATCTCCACATTTTTCCAAAGTTGTGGTGCAGAAGATAATTTATTGGTGCTTTTAGTCTTCTTAGGACATAAAATATTATATTTTTAGATGATTTTTGGTGAAAACATGTATGATTGTTATAGAAATATACCACAAAAATTTCAATTGAAGATGATTAATTTAAATTGCTCAATGGTTAAAAATATCCTAAATCTTAAATTATAACAAATTGACAAAATTGACTTTTAAATATAACATAATTTTAAATAAAAATAAAAATAAAAGATACAATAATAATAATAAATTCTAGAATTAGACCTTTTGGTTTTGGCATTTAGATTCATATTACAAAAGCTATAGTGTTAGATAAAGACTAATTTTGAAAAACACTATATAAATGTTCACCGTTTCTTGCAATGACCCAAATTGCATTCAAAAATGAATCCTACAAGTGGGTGATTGCAAGAAACACTTAATGTGGTATGTCACACCTTAGTTTTTTATTTTTGTTTTGGCCATAACTTTTGTATTTTAGCTCCAAATGACTCAAAATTTACAGGGAAGATACTTACAACTATTATATACCTTATCTAGTTTTTGATGATTTTTCAAAAATAAATTACAATTTTTAAACAGCCCCGAAAATTTCTCACAATGGCTGATTTAGGGGTTTTTAGCACTAATTTGAACCCCAAACAAAAGAATTTTAAGCTGAAATTATAAGAGGATGGTCTCTTAGTAGACTAATAGCTACCGTCCAAAGGAACTTTAAAAATACTTATTTTTATGTGGTGTAGAAGTCCACAAAGAGAGCTCCTTTCTACATTTTTTTTCAAAGATATAAAACAATATTATGGTGAGTTTCTTGGTCAAATCTCATCACCAAAAAGTCTTCACAAATATTTTTTTTTTTATATTTAAAAAATAATCCTATTTTTTACAAATTAAAATGTCAGAAGTGGTATTTTTTTCACCGAATTCTATGTGAATTCTATGTCCAAAAGTCTAGTGAAGAAAATACCACTTCTAACATTTTAATTTGTAAAAAATACGATTTTTTTCTAAAATATCTAAAAATTGAGTATTTGAGAATGACTTTTTGGTGATAAGATTTGACCAAAAAAATCACCAAAATATTGTTTTGTATGTTTGAGAAAAATTG
Organism: Neckera pumila; assembly: GCA_963969595.1. Lineage (NCBI taxonomy): Eukaryota > Viridiplantae > Streptophyta > Bryopsida > Hypnales > Neckeraceae > Neckera > Neckera pumila. The sequence continues at coordinate 2,435,505 of OZ018415.1, read as the reverse complement.
TAGGAAGAAGCTCTCTTTGTGGACCTCTACACCACATAAAAGTAAGTATTCTTAAAGTTCCTTAGGATAGTACCTATTAGTCTACTAAGAGACCAATTTCTCCAAATTCCGGCTCAAAATTTGTTTTTTTGCGCTTAAATGGTCCTAAAACCGCCTAAATCAGCCATTGTGAGAAATTATTGGGGTTGTGTAAAAACAGTAAATTATTTTTGATAAATCCTCAAAAATCAGGTCAAGTATATAATGGTTATAAGTAGCTTTTTTATAAATTTTGAGTCATTGGGACCTAAAAGACAAAAGTTATAGCCAAAACAAAAATAAAAAACTAAGGTGTGACAAAACGCAACAAATAGTACAAGTGTTTCTTGCAATCATCCAAGTTATTTTTTTTTAAAAGATACTTAGATTGCTCAAAAAACAAGATTGTCAATAATTTTCTCATCACTAATTCAAATAGAATGAATTGAATCTTTCCATACATATAGACAAAAACACTTTCTATGAGAAGTAAAATTTGAAACATTTTATTTTGATTTTTTTGTGGCTTTTTTTGTGTGTTGTCCAGCAAACTCCATTTCGGGCTTTGGGTGGTACAACTTTTGCTTCCAGGTTCCAATTGAAATAAAAATAATATTTAAAAAAAGCTAATGTAGTTTCTTATCTTCATAAAAAGTTTCAAATCACTAGACAAATTGAAACCATAGGAGACTACCCATAATCAATTTTTACCTCCAAGGGGGTAATGGAAGTTCAGGGTTTAGATCAAAGCAAGAAAAATCTATCTTATTTTACGTCACACCCAATGTGCTGATTTAGTTTTGGCTATTTCTTTTGTGCTTTGGCCCCAAATGACTCAAGATTCATAGCTATGATACTTATGACTATTGTACACCTTGCCTAGTGTTTTTTTTATAATTTTCAAAAGTATTTTATTGTCCAACAATAGCCCCCAATTTTATGTCACACTTGTCAATTTGGAGTTTCTTAGTACTATTTAGTACCTCCAAAAATGAACCTTTGAGTTAAAATTTGGAGTAGACTTGTAGCTATTGTCTAAAGGAATTTGGAAAATAATTAATTGTATGTGGTGTGGAAGTCTGTAAAGTGAGCTTCTTTTTGCTTGCATTTTGAAATATATAAAACATTATTTTGGTGGTTCTTTTGGAGAATGACCATCTCCATAGAGTTGTTACAAATGGACAATTTTTATTTCATTTCATTTATTTTTCTATTTTTAACTAATTAAAACATCAAACTATCTATTTTCTTAAGATTTGGCACTTTTCTAATTCTCCTACTTAGAGAATTTTTCTATGCATTTCCTTTGGTGGTTACCTTCATCTAAAAGGTGTGTATATTAGCCATATTTTTTAAATTAAAAAAAAATTCTAATTTTACCCCTTAAAGTTTTTTGACTATGTTTTCACCAAAAATGCTCCAAAACTGCCATTTCTAGTACAAGTACCAAATTTGGATATCTAATATCAATTTTGGATACATATAACCATAGGATCTTATAGTACTCTAGTTTGAAAAGATGTAGAAAAAATTTCAAAAATTTCCATGGTGTAGATTGCAAGATATTAGCATTTGAAGTGGCAAAAATCTTTTTTTGGGCCCTGCGAAAATGGGCAGCTGCACTTCACAAGGTCAAATCATTATGAAAAATTTCCAAAATGGTTGTGCTTCTTTGGATTCATTTTCCAAGGCAAGATGACTGCATGCTTGAAAATGTTCAGATCATTTAGAATTGTACACCATATAGGGAAAAAATAGTAAATAGAAAGAAATAGAGAATGATTCAAAATACTAAGTTGTTGAGAATTTCGTTTTGGAGTTGAAAAATGCCAATTCCAATGGTTGTAATGTTATCATAAGCAATCTACATTTTACAAAGAAATATTGAAAATTGAGTAAAATAAACAACTTCAAAGTTTTTTTAGAGCAGAGTTGTCATATCACACAAAATCGGACGAATCGGACAGAATCAGGGTTGACTGGCTGCAAACTTTGGAGGTCAATAACTTTTGCAAAAATTATCCAAATTAAACATACGAGATGTTTTTCGGCATCTACAGAAACTGTAGATGCCGAAAAACATCTCGTATGTTTAATTTGGATAATTTTTGCAAAAGTTATTGACCTCCAAAGTTTGCAGCCAGTCAACCCTGATTCTGTCCGATTCGTCCAATTCTGTCCGATATGACAACTCTGTTTTAGAGTAGAAAATCCATAACTGCTTGCAAACTAAAACTCCTCATAACTTTTGACTCACTAATAAAAATGGAATGATTCAAACCTTTCCAAGTAAATATAAATCTAATAAACCAATTTCAAATTTTTTATTTTTGATAAAAGTGATTTTTTCCTATCTGCCCAAACTACCAGAATTGAGATACAAACTACATATCATGCAATAACTTTTGACTCATATTTCCAAACGTCATGAAATTTTGTGCATATAAAAATATTCCATACTTCCACCTTTGATTAAAATTTTAGCCAAAAATATGCAAATCTCTAGTCAAATGGCGGCATTCCAGTACAATGGCACGTTATTTCAGTTTAGGACGGCCGTTCTGAAATCTACATTTGTAGTACATTGTAAAAATCTATGCTTATCCGAGATATCTAACATCTATATCTATCCTAGATTTTTTAGAAGGGTCGGTTTGAAATCTACAACAGTCTTAGATGTTTGGAATCTATACTTGTTCTAGATGTTCAGAATGGGCGGTTTGAAAAATGGCACAGGGAATATGGCACAAGGAAAATATGGCACTGGAAATACCGCCATTTTAATGAAATTTGCCATCATTACATTGCAGGGGTGCAAAATTCATGGCCCCTTCAAAGACTGAATTTTTTCCCAATGTAAAGCACTCTAGAAAAAAATCATGAACACTATTCAAAATGCAATAAAATTGACAAGTGTTTCTTGCAATCACTCGATTAAAATCCAGTATTTTACTGCAATTTGCAATTAGAACCTTTTACTATGGAATCTTGATTTCTAATTTTAGAATAACAAGGCAAACTCCAAACTACTACTTACACCTAAGTGAGAACTATGAAGAAATTTTCAGAATTTTGGAGCTGTATATTTTGTATTTGCTAAAATAATAAGAATTATTATTTTACAATTCCAAAATTGACAAATTTTCAACAAAAACTGGCGTTTTCAAGAAATATAGAAGACATCTCTGAAAAATTGAAAATTAAAATTTTCAATCATATACTGTTGCAAAATGGGAGCCTACGGATAGAGGAACTTTGAATTTTGGAAAAAGTGGCCATATGTCCGTCCTTTCAGGGTTAACTGAAATAGTTGACACCTTCAGAATAGAACGCTGCCGTCATTTCGGAGATGCTGCCTCAGTTCTAGTTAGTAAATTCCAGATTTCCAGTATTCTTGGAGCAATTTTTTGACTCAAAAACTGAAACAAAAACGGAATCCTCAGTTCCTGAAGATTAGCACTTAAGTTACCTACTACTCTCATGGATTGAACGCCGGAAGTGGCCTGGCTGCCTCTTTGAATTGTGGCTCTACCTCCATCCGCCAGCAGGTCAGCTCCTTTTCACATGAGGCGAAGAATCTCGATATGGCAGGTCCAGGCAACGATTGACACCGCAGCCACCGCTTATTATTCCTGTCTACGATCGAAGTTAGTAAGGGACCAGACCCCAAATTTAATCTGGAGAATTAATTACGTATGTGCCCACCTCTAATTAAGTCTTCCTACTATTTAATTCAAGGCTTCACATTCACGCTTTCACCACCGCTGCATGCTACACAAACACGTAGAATTGATTGAGGCGGTACCGTATTTGTAGCACATACGTAACTTAAAACAGCCATGTTCTAGGACGGTTGAGTTCTAGCTTACAAGTATATGTTCAAGCAAAAGCAGTTTCCGGACGTACTACAGCATTATTCAAGGGTTGAAAGGCGGTACTATCTCGCCGGGGAGGTGCTCCTCTGGTTCTGTGTACGTTTTCCTTATCAGGAATTTGACAATTTGTCCATGTGTTTCAAAAAAAGAAAAGAAAAAAGGGCGGTACTATACCAGCTTGCATCCACCTTGCGGACACAGCTAACCGTCACAGGATACAATAATTAGAAATTCAGAACTCGATGAATTGTTTGCATGCATGTGTCAATGCTTCTGAGTATGACGGTGGAAACTTGCAAGATTCTCCCCATTCCTCGCTCGAGCAGCGGTGACTAGATTTATGTTAATTCGCTAGATTCTAGGTGTTACCGAGTTAGTAGTAGATGGAAAGGTGCAAGCATCAATTTAACTAACCTAGAATTCCCGTGCGATACTCGTGCAGCTGCGCAGGTGAAGTACTTTCAGACGTCATTTCGTTGAATTTGGGCACGTGACGTGTCAAACAATCTAATGCCGACAATGTCAACACTGAAACAGCTTGCAACAAGCTAGAATTCGGAAAAGCGGTGCACGAGATGTACCAACGGGGTCTCAAATTCGAACACGTAAGCTTACTTGGCAACAAAGTTCGTTTGTTTCCAAGACCCAAGGCCCAAGGCCCGGGGGAAAGTATAGTTTCTCCGACACCAAGTGATAATTGATAAACGATTGACAGCTCACAGCTAGAGGCACACTCCGTATTTTGACGTAGAACTTAATTACAAGAGGCAAAACATTCTCTACTTTCTCAAATCTTCAGTTAGTATTGAATTTAATTCAGTCATTCACTCAAACTCCGTCCCTAATAAAATTAAAAGGAAGATTAATTAATGAAAGAAAGTAAAGTATGTAGATGCCAAACAAAGCATATTGTACTCTGCACTAAAGGCATCATTGACTACAGTCCGGCTATCTAAAGGCACCCAAGACATTCCAGACTCCCGAATAGTCCAGTGAGAAGAACTGAAAAAGTCTGACACTCCCCGCTTCGGAAGGCTTTACTTGACCCTACAAGGATAGGGTCGCATGGTCGAATCTCTGATCGAGGCCGTCGCCTCAGGATCACGACTCCGTAAAGGCAACCCAATACCAGATGAGAACGTCAGCAGGTTCTAGTCCTGTAATCCGTGGTTAAATCCTCGGCTAAGATCCAACAAAGCTCACCCTAACTTCCTGCCGCAGAAGTAATGACCGGCAACAGTGCAGCACATTCAGGTCAGGTTCGCGGCCTGGTCGGGTGGTCTGAGATAGATCAGTCGGCCCTTTGACCACCTCCCCACCGCTTGTTCACGAGCGCGACCACTGTCCACCCACTCGAGCAAGCTCTGCGAAAGCCAGTCAGATCGAATTCTAATACAAATAGCCGCGCCGCTTGCAATACATGCTCACTCATTCTCTTCGCTTCAGTCTGAAGCCCTCGTCGATCACTGGAAACAGCTCGTCAGAGTCAGATTGTAAGTTCTGCTCCACAAGCTTATGATCATCGCGCATGTCGTTCTAGCTATTTCAGTACGCACCTCTCGAATTCGTGGCCGGTGGGCGGCGATCAGTGCAGTTCCGGTGGCGTCGATTAATTGTTGGCGGTGATCGATCGGTGCACTGATCGATCTTAGCGCCGAACATTTTCAAGATTGATGCAATTGCCAACCAGCGCGCAGCGTAAGGTACGTACAGGTTTGAGATCAGATTCTGCACTGTCGCGATGTATTGCGCTTGCTAATTGAAGATTGAAGCATTTGAATTGATCGGAGAGGTTCGGTGCGTGGTGCAGGCGGCGATTCTTGTGAGATCGGTGAAAGTCCAGGGAGTGCTGCTCATTCGGTTCTTGCATGCACAATTTGTTGCGAATGAAGGGAAACTACAGCAAGGTTTGAGTTCATGAAAGGAAGTTCAGAGAAAATGAGTGTGTATTTCTCTTGAGTTGTCTGATAAAACAAAATGATCACATTGTCTTCACAATCACTGTTTCTCATTCTACTTGATAGTGTGTGTTTGTTATTGACTCTTTGTAAAGTTCATTAAAATTTTGAAGATCAAATATTATCATGCAATGCATGCGTGCATTGTACTTAATTTCATCAAATCTCATAATATTTGTCATTGAGGTGATAGTGTACATGAAATTAGAGTTGTATTTTCATGTTTTATCGTTTGCATGTTTATAATATTAACTTGTGATGTTTTTATGTGATAAGTTATTATTTATATAATTTTAAAATATATATATTTAATAATATAAACACGTTATGAAGTAGAATGAAGGCAGTGATTATGCAGGATCATTTTGTTTTATCAGACAACTCATGAGAAATACACTCTTATATTTTTTGAACTATCATTTGTGAAATCTAACCTTGTGTGATTTTCCTGCATTGTGACAAGTTTTGTTTGCAAGGAAAAAAAAAGACACTTCATGACTATGCTCTCATCGACAATGATCAAAGTTGACACTCAGGTATTTATAAACTTCAAATAAATAATATTAACAATCAAATTTGGAAATGATCTAAAATTCCGGAATCCAGATTGCTCTTGTGATTATGACTGTTTACTACTTAATCTTTGAGAGGTTGGAATTTCAATTAGAATCCCCAATATAATGTAATTAGACATCAGTTTTAACAAAAATGATAGAAATTTGTGACATTGGTAGAGACTTTTCTAAGCAAGTGTTTGGAAACTCTAATCTACACCATGCTAGTCTAGGCAGTCGAGCATCAATCCTTGGTTCTAACATAGTTTTTTCGTCATTTTCGTGAAATTGGAGCAATTTTGGTCGCCAATAATTGTGATATTTATCTGCACAACGCTCTAAAAACTTGAACAAAGATAGATTTGGAGTTCTGTGAGGGTTGTGCTTCCTGAAAAGTGCCAAATTACTAGAAATTTGCCAATTCAACAAAACTGAGTGCACTGAGCAGTTCAATGTGGCAATCAAACTTAGAGCTCGGTGCTCTAATATCCGGGATGACTTCAACATAACGAAATTGAACTTGTTAGTATTCTCTTTATCAAAAAGATCCATCGGTAAATAATATATTATGTATATATCCAATACTTCTGCTAGTGTAGGTTCTAATTCAAGTCGGCTACCTTTTTAGTGTTTCTCTGTCGGCAAGTTATTGAAAATAAGAGTTTAAATAATTGTTGCAGATGCAATCGACACTAACATTGGGCGGGAAGGTGTGCTTGATTGAGCAGAACTTCCAAGATCCTAATTGTTTTGGGCTTGAGATAGTAGTTATGTATTCTGCTGGGTTGCCTGGTTCTATAAATTCAAGTCATTAGGCTTATAAAATAGCCCCTTGGCGGCAAGTTGAGCCTCTTGCAATTGCCCGTGTGGCTTTATATGTTGAGAATTTGAAACATATTACACAATTTTTAACAACCCAAGATATTATCAAAGTAAGGTGATGACTGATAACAAGCGGTGGTGGATATGTATATGGACTAGGCACTTCTTGAATTGCGAGCTAGGAAGCTTGAGAAGTTGGGAGTATTAATTATCATACATAATTGTTCTTTATCAAGAACGTCTTGAAACGTCAATTTCGTTAAATTGGCAGCATTCCATTCCATTCCAGCATTCCATTCCATTCCATTGACACTTTTCTGTAGACGAGGCCTGTAACGAAAATCCTTACATGTCCAAGTTTTCAGCTTTGGATAGACGTCACACAAGTTTTGCGTCTAAACAGATTTAGCAAAATTCACGATTTGGTTGACCAAAGGGCTCAGAAATAGGAGATTGAAATATTATGGATTTATGGGTTTTAATCCTTTAATTGAGACTAATCAATGAGATAGTGACAGGGTTGCCTTATAGCTTCAGCTGCGGACTTTGAATGGTTATTAAGATACTTAGGGTCAGCATACTCAACAAGTGCATTGTTTGTTCTGGGAAAAGTTCGAATCTGAAATGATGTAGAGGACTAACTACTATTTTGTCTATAATATTGATCTTTATTGAACGATTTTTGCTCTGACCCTGGAGACAAGTAGAGAACATAACCAACGTACTAGGCCTAGAGAAGATCCACTTTCTAACCTGCGTGTGCCGAGAAATGTTTCTGTAATTGGAGTTTTGTTAAAGCATAGATTCCAGCACGCGTTCTAGCGGAGGATCTTCTGGCTCATCATCTGCACAAAATATCTGCGGGGCGTTGCTTTGGTGAAAGGATGAGTATGCTTGCACTAGCGCCTAAACAAGTTCTAAGGCAAGCACATCCTTCTAGCTAGTGGTACGGTTACCTTGTTCAATGCAGGTGGCATGTCTGTATTTGAACAGTTATTTGAATGGTTTAAGCATATATGGTCAACAATTGCAATGTTTATTCTGGAAAAAATCAACTTGAATCTAAAATGGTGCAGATAATTGTGTACGGTTGAAGAACTATTTCAATTTTTGCACCTGGAGACTTGCTAGTGGAGAACACTCAGTACATGTCACTTCTTTCTTGAGGCGAAGGGCATTTACGCCACATATCATCAGATGAGAAATTAGAGTCGTCTGACCAAACTTATTTCATTGCTATGCAGATTTTTAGAATATCGTTTCTTTTGGAATTCCGGCCAGATCTCTTACAGAGGCATTGTACAGTATGTAGAAATTGATCAGCGGCTAGTTTGTGCAATGTATACGTAAGTGCATGACGTCTGTCTGCTGAACTTCTAATACTATTAAAGTCAAGTTCGTTAAATTACATTTGTAGTATTCCATTATTTTGTCGACTTGGCGCGGTTTGGCGCGGTTCAGTACGCCCACCGTGAACCCAGAATCTATACCTGTTCTAGTTTGTAGTCTGATATTAGGCCTCTGTGAACTTTTGGCATAGTTTTTGGCTATGCTATTATCGCTAGTTTAACGAAATTGACATTTCTTGAAAATTTTCAAGGTGCGACAGGTTTTAGATGAGTAATTGAATGGAGATCGAAGAATGTCGGGGCCAAACCATATTACCAATTTGAGATTCAGCTATACACGTGAGCTGCTGCAGAAGATCCATTATCTAGCTAGCCTGCTTGCGCCAAAATGTAAGTTAAATTCTGCTATTGGATTTCATATTTAAAACTTAGATTCTAGCGTTCAAGCGGTGAATCTTCTGGCTCTCAAATGTCTGTGGTGTGGATTGCGTTGGGGAATGGGTTAGTATTTCGCCTGGAGCAGCCAACTTCAATTCTACCTTCCATGGATGGGCGAACTTATTCCATTGCTATGCAGATTATTAGAATATCGTTCAGACTCTTGGAATTCTGGACATGTACTGAGTATCCAGGGCATCAATTTTTGTGACAATGTCAAATTCGTTAAAATTGGCGATATATATTCCATTATTTTGGAGCGGTTCAGGCCGCGCAGCCTAAAAGCAAACTCTACACCAATCCTAGTTTTTGGTCTGAAATTACACCTTTGAGAATTGCACCTTTGAGAAGATACTGTATCACAATTTTTAGTTTGTGAAATATCGCCAATTTAACGAAATTGATGTTTCAATTGACACGCTTACCTCGGACACTGAAAGTGGCATTGTTTGTATTTGAACGGTTATATATTTGCATTATTTGGCTGAAGACTGTTAAGTATATGTACTCAACAATTGCAGTGTTTGTCTTGGAAAAAAAGACTTGCATCTAAAATGGTACAGAGGACTATGAACCTGTTTTGCACCTGGAGATTAGTGGAGATTGAACACTCAGTACACGTTGCCTCCCTTTGAGGGAATTATTTTGAGGTAAATTAAAAGGAATTTAAGCCATAATCATCAAACGAAAAATTGGAGTTGTCTGAACGAAACTTATTCCATTGCTAGGCAGATTTTTAGAACTTCGTTTTACATAGACTTGTTTCTGATCTGTTACAAATGCATTGCAATTGTACAGTACGTAGTGACTGATCAATAGCTAGTTTGTGCAATGTATCCATTGAATTGGGTACATCAAGTGTAAAACGTCTGTCTGCTGAACTTCAAAGCTAAAAAATTTCAAGATATGACAGGATTGGAAATTTTGTTAAATGGCGGTATTCCATATGCTATTTTTCCATTTATACAGGACAGGTTTAGATTTCAGACCGCACGGTTTAAACTTGAAAGTGCCAAGTTTGTAGAATACCTACCGCCATTTTAAAGAAATATCAGTTCAAATTTTGGATGAATAATTGAATGTATAAGGACAAATTCAAGTTGTTGATATGAGTCGTTCAATTTACATTACAAATTCTCGATTGATGAATTCAATCGATCTGCCGATTGATCTTTCGAAGGTCTACTCTTTCCCCAGGAGACTTGAGCAAATTCTTCAGAGTTAGCAGAGGTAAGAGTGAAGCATATTGAGTTATGAAGACAAAGTAGCAAAATTAAATACTTTAGAGAATTTTTTCTTATAAAAATGAAGTTCAAACTCAGGATGAAGCTCTCATCGCACCTTTCAACGCCCACTACCACAAAGACACTCTGGCCCATCCCTAAGTCTAATTTGTTGCTAAAAAATGCTGAGCTCTGCTCTACGTTCTGCTAACTCAGTCTATCAGATTTATTTCCACCAGGATTTCCTAGAGAGAAACGTCTGAAACTGGAAGGAATAGCCCTAACTACAATAAAACAATGACAATCAGTCCAATAACGCGGACCATTAGTCGTCTCATTTTCTTCTCATTTTCAAGAGCTTCAAAGCAAGAGCTTCCTTTTCAGCTAATGATAACTCCTCAAAGTCTGAAGGATAATCCTCCATGGTATCTTCCTTTCGACCTCCAAACCCTCCTTTCTTCCCCACTTGACATCTCTCTGGCTGAGAGTCTGAGTCTTCTGCATCATCATCATCATCACTACTTTCATCATTATTATTATCTTGAGCTATTCGCTTAAATTTTCTTTGCTGTCTTTCTTTGATATTGTCACCATCACTCTCGCTATCTTTAGAATCAACGGAGTCTCCACCACTGTCTGCAACTTCATCATCCTCATCATCCGATTCTGCCCGAAGCTTCTGCTTCAGCTTCGTTCTTTTCTCCCTGAGCCTTTGTTTCTCTTGAAGGCGATCCTCCTTGTCTCTCTGCTTCATTTCCATCTTCAACTGTTTGAAACGTTCATTGGCTACTTGTGCGATTTCGTTGCTCACACCTGTATATAAGGATAACCTGTTTACACAAATTAGTAACATATATATTATATACATACCAGTGCTAAATGCAAAAGATTATAAACTCTACGGAGGAAAGATTCACCGGTAGGTGCATTTAAGAATTAACCCTAGGTGCCAAATTGAATTAATCATATCTTTCCATATAGACAAAAATATGATCTATAAGAAACTAATTAATTTTTCAAATATTTTAAGTTTTTGTGGATTTTTTCTTACTAATATACTTTGAGTAGGAATTTGGTATCCTTTAGCAATATAATGCAAATTAAAGTTATGACCAAAAAAATACAGCTCTACAAAATATGATATAGAATAGTACAATTGTTTCTGGTAATAACTCATATTGTCATTTTTAACAAAATTGGCATGATTTCAAGCAACCATGGGCACCAAAATTAATAATGTTTGATTCTACAAGTTCATTTATACAAATAAAAAACTAAAATAGATCGTGGTTTAGTTTTAGGTTGAACATTCTGAAAATTGTCTATGTCTTTTAATTCCACCAATTTAATGGAATTGATACTAAATTTGTATTCTTACTTCTTCTAATTTTCTAAAAAAATGTTAAAAGTAAAGCAACCCACTAAATAAGAAGACTTGAGAGCTAGTATAGTAGTGTAATGTATTTACTAGTTTTAAAAATTCAAGTTTACACGACTATGATTTATCTTGATAGAATGATAGAATATATGACAATAATTTATCAAAGACACTCTCTCCCTTCACTAAGAGCCTATAAGCCTGTTGCCATTAAGCTCCTGGACCTCCACGAGTGGGAGGTCCAAGCGCTCTCCATTGAGGTCTCTATCCAATCGAATCTCCAAATTGGACCTCCGAGCTTCGACTCTTGCAAATTGGCTTTGTAGAGCTAGAGGGCTTGGACCCTGGCCTAGAAAGGGTTTTTTTCAAGAAAAAAATAAATTCTGGGCCTTGCAGTTGTGCCACTTTGGATGGCAAGTGCGACACATGCTGCTAGTTGACTCACTTTTCACTATAGCTAAAGTCGGTGTGGGTTCGAGCTCCCAATGGAAATGTCTTGGATTCCTGGCCTGGATGCTCCGGCTCCTGGACGCAAGCCTCCGATTCCTGGAGGTCTAGGAGCCCAATGGCAATAGGCTCTAATAGGATCTTGAATAGGATAGATTAATGGAATTGAAGAAATAGACATAAATGATTGACACTACAAGAATGTTAGATTGTGAAGCAATGTCATTCTAAAGCCTAAGGATGCTATTCTAATGACATCAAGATTGATACTTAAAAAGGATTTTTGAGTTGTAATTGATGTATAGTGCCTATTGTCAGCTTGGTAAATTGGGTGTGATTTCCTAATTATCATTCATCTGAATAATGTTCTAAAAACTAAAACTAATGTGGATTTACATTTCAAGCCTTGGCCCTCATCCCAAATGCCAAAATTGTGGAATTTATCCAATTTAACAAAATTGACATAACCTCAATTGTCATTAACCTTGAAACGCTACATTAGCAGATAATCGACTAATGGATGACTTTGTAAGGCTATAGAAGATGGAAAAACACATTTTCTTCATCTAATTTTTGTAAGAGGTGTTTCGATATATTTTTAGAAAATAGTATTGAATACTTCTTCATTGTGATAATTTTTATTTTGCTACATGAGAGGATGCTTGGTTTACAAAATCACGGATCATTGTATAATGTCTTTTAACATCTTTTAGGTCCTTATTTTTATGTGAAATTTCAAAGTTATGAAAATGATCATTTTTAAATTTGAATCTTACTAATAAAATGAAACTTATCAAGTCTAGTTCCTATTCAAATTTGAAAAATTGAAAAATTCTTAGAATCCCATATTTTATTGCATTTTGAACTTAGATGGTCAATTTCGTTAAAATGGCGGCATTCCATTACAATGGCACATTATTCAGTTTAGGACGGCCGTTTTGAAATCTACATTTGTAGTACATTCTAAAAATCTACGCTTGTCCTAGATATCTAACATCTATACCAATCCTAGATTTTGTAGAACAGTCAGTCTGAAATCTATATGGTTCCTAGATGTTTGAAATCTACAACAGTCCTAGATGTTTGGAATCTAAACTTGTTCTAGATGTTTAGAGCGGGCGGTCTGAAAAAATGGCACGGGAAATATGGCACAAGGAAAATATGGCACTGGGAATATCGCCATTTTAAAGAAATTTGCCATTTGGGCCTATTACCATGGCGTGTTGATTTTCTGAATTTAAAGTAACATAGTAAATATTTTTGCAAAATTATTATTTGAACTATTACTTAGACCTATAAACTATGAAGCAATCTTCAAGATTTGGAGCATTTTTTTGTGTTTAATATGAAATTTGTTTCACTCTCTAATCTTTATTCCAAAATTGATACTTGATAGTAATTTTCACCCAAAACCTAAAAGATTTAAGAAATGTAGAAGACATGTGATTACATCTCTGAAGAATAGAAAATAGAAAATTAAAAAACTTCAAGCATATACTGTTGCAAAATGGGAGCAAAGAAATACTAGTGAGATAGAGGAATTTTGAATTTTGGAAAAGGACAAGGAATGTATGAGGGATTACCATGCAGGAATACTTTGACAATTACCGCATGGTAACCACCTCCGAAGTGATAAACTCACAGAGTCACAGTAGTTTACCACTTAGGAGGTGGTTACCATGTGAGAAATATTTGACCATTACCTCATGGTTACGTCATGGTAACAGCTCCTACCTCCCTTGTGAAGGTGGTCGGTGTCATTTCAGAGATAGCGGTGGTGAAGCGTGAATGTGAAGCCCTTGAATAAAGTAGGAAGACTTAATTAGAGGTAAGCACATACCAGTCAAACGGATAAATTAATACTCCAAATTATGTTTGGGTCTGGTCCCCCTCATCGGTCTCAGACGTACAGTAATAAGCGGTGCTTACCCGACTTTAACTTATAGTGGCCCTTCCCTGGACCTGCCATATCGGGATTCTTCGTCAAGGAGCTGACCTGCTAACGGATCATGGAGACAGGGTCACACAATGTGAAATACTTCAACGTCGGGATTCAGTTTTGATATTTTTGAGTCAGAAGATTGTTTCAAAAATACTGGAATTTACTAACTAGGAAAGGGGACATGCATTCTACGTACACAAACTCGTAGAATTGACAACTTTGCGTGGGCGGTACGCCGGTACCGAATTTGTTGCACTGACGTACGTAACTAAAACCAGTGGCCAGAGCCATGTTCTAGAGCGGTTTTCTAACTTACAAGTATATGTTCAAGCAAAAGCAGTTTCCGGACGTACTTCAGCATTATTCTGAAAGGCGGTACCAACGTGCATCCACCTTGCGGGCATATCGATCAGCTAACACTCACGCATCTAGATACAATAATCAGAAACTCAGAATTCGATGATTTGTTTGCATGCATGTGTCAATGCTTCTGAGTATGACGGTGGAAACTTGCAAGATTTTCCCCATTCCTAGCTCGAGCAGCGGTGACTAGATTTATGTTAATTCGCTAGATTCTAGGTGTTACCGAGTTAGTAGTAGATGGAAAGGTGGAAGCATCAATTTAACTAACTTAGAGTTACCGTGCGATACTCGTGCAGATGAAGTACTTTCAGACGTCATTTCGTTGAAAATGGGCACGTGACGTGTCAAACAATCCAATGTCCCGACAATGTGAACACTGAAACAGTTGCAACGAGCCGGAATTTGGAAAAGCGGTGCGCGAGCTGCACAAACAGGCGTCTCAAATTCGGACACGTATCTGGCATTCAACAAAGTTCTTTTGTTCCCAAGACCCCCAAGGCTCGGGGGAAAATATAGTTTCTCGGGCACCAAGTGATAATTGATAAACAGTTGATAGCTCGATCACAGCTACAGAGTTACGTTCCGTATTTTGTCTTGGAACATAATATATTACAAGAGGCAAAACATTCTCTACTTCCTCAAACTTTCTCAAATTGAATTTCATTCAGTCATTCACTCAACCCCCCTGCCTAATTAACTAAAAAGGAAGATTAATTAGTTAAAGACCGTAAAGTATGCAGATGCAAAACAAGCATGCACACTACACTCATCACTGACTACATTGACTACACTGACTACAGCCATCATACCAGTGCCATTAAAGGCACCCAAGACATTCCAGAATCCCGAACTGAATAGTCAAGTGAGAAGAACTGAAAAAGTCTGACACACTCCCCGCGTGGGAAGGCTTTACTTGACCCTACAAGGATATTTACGAAGGTCGCAAGGTCGAATCTCCTATCGAGACCGTCGCCTCATGATCACGATTCCGTAAAGGCAACTCAGTACCATATGAGAACGTCAGCACGTTCTCGTCTTGTAATCCGTGGTTAAAAGATCCAACCAAAGCTCGGTAACTTCCTGCCGCAGCACATTCGCGTCAGGTTCCAAGCCTGGTCGGGCGGTCTGAGATAGATCAGTCGGCCCTTTGACCACCTCCCCACCGCTTGTTCACGAGCGCGACCACTGTCCACCCACTCGAGCAAGCTCTGCGAAAGCCAGTCAGATCGAATTCTAATACAAATAGCCGCGCCGCTTGCAATACATGCTCACTCATTCTCTTCGCTTCAGTCTGAAGCCCTCGTCGATCACTGGAAACAGCTCGTCAGAGTCAGATTGTAAGTTCTGCTCCACAAGCTTATGATCATCGCGCATGTCGTTCTAGCTATTTCAGTACGCACCTCTCGAATTCGTGGCCGGTGGGCGGCGATCAGTGCAGTTCCGGTGGCGTCGATTAATTGTTGGCGGTGATCGATCGGTGCACTGATCGATCTTAGCGCCGAACTTTTTCAAGATCGATGCAATTGCCAACCAGCGCGCAGCGTAAGGTACGTACAGGTTTGAGATCAGATTCTGCACTGTCGCGATGTATTGCGCTTGCTAATTGAAGATTGAAGCATTTGAATTGATCGGAGAGGTTCGGTGCGTGGTGCAGGCGGCGATTCTTGTGAGATCGGTGAAAGTCCAGGGAGTGCTGCTCATTCGGTTCTTGCATGCACAATTTGTTGCGAATGAAGGGAAACTACAGCAAGGTTTGAGTTCATGAAAGGAAGTTCAGAGAAAATGAGTGTGTATTTCTCTTGAGTTGTCTGATAAAACAAAATGATCACATTGTCTTCACAATCACTGTTTCTCATTCTACTTGATAGTGTGTGTTTGTTATTGACTCTTTGTAAAGTTCATTAAAATTTTGAAGATCAAATATTATCATGCAATGCATGCGTGCATTGTACTTAATTTCATCAAATCTCATAATATTTGTCATTGAGGTGATAGTGTACATGAAATTAGAGTTGTATTTTCATGTTTTATCGTTTGCATGTTTATAATATTAACTTGTGATGTTTTTGTGTGATAAGTTATTATTTATATAATTTTAAAATATATATATTTAATAATATAAACACGTTATGAAGTAGAATGAAGGCAGTGATTATGCAGGATCATTTTGTTTTATCAGACAACTCATGAGAAATACACTCTTATATTTTTTGAACTATCATTTGTGAAATCTAACCTTGTGTGATTTTCCTACATTGTGACAAGTTTTGTTTGCAAGGAAAAAAAAGACACTTCATGACTATGCTCTCATCGACAATGATCAAAGTTGACACTCAGGTAAACAAGTTCAGGTATTCAAATAAATAATATTAACAATCAAATTTGGAAATGATCTAAAATTCCAAAATCTAGATTGCTCTTATAGTCTTGTGATGTTGATCGTTTACTAATATATCTTTGAGAGGTTGGTAATTCAATTACAATCCAATCCTAATTCGAATATTATGAAATCAGTTTTAACAGAAAAGATAGAAATTTGTGACATTGGTAGCGACTTTTCTAAGCATGCGTTTGGAAACTCAAATCTACACCATATATGCCAGTCAGGGCAGGCGAGCACCAATCCTTGGTTCTAGCTTAGTTTTTTCGTCAGTCTCATTAAATTGGAGCAATTTTGGTTGCCAAATGCCAATAATTGTGACATTCATCTTCACGACGCTCTAAAAACTTGAACAGATATAGACTTGGAGTTCAGATTTCATGTTGTGCACCTGAAAAGTGTCAAATACTGGAATTTGCCAGTTCAACGAAACTGACCTTTTTGGTGAACTTAGTGCACTGCGCAGTTCAATGTCACAATCAAACTAAAATCTCGGTGCTCTGAAAGCCTGGATGATTTCAAGTCTTCAACATAAAGAAATTGAACTTGCTAGTATCCTCTTTGCGGAAAAGATCCATCGGTAAATAATATATTCGGCATATATCCAATGCTTCTGCTCTTGTGTAGGTTTTAATTCAAGTCGGCTTGAGAAGTTGAGAGTATTAATTATCAGATATAATTGTTCTTTATCAAGAAGGTCCAGATTAGTAGTTCCATCTTGGAACGTCAATTTCGTTAAATTGGCGGCATTCCATTCCTCTGACTGACACTTTTCTGTAGACGAGGCCTGTAACGAAAACCCTTACATGTCCAAGTTTTCAGCTTTGGATAGACGTCACACAAGTTTTGCGCCTAAACAGATTTAGCAAAATTCACGATTTGGTTGATCGAAGGGCTCAGAAATACGAGATTGAAATATTATGGATTTATGGGTTTTAATCCTTTAATTGAGACTAATCAAGGAGATAGTGACAGGGTTGCCTTCAGCACCGGACTTTGAACGGTTATTAAGATACTTAGGGTCAGGTGAGCATACTTAACAAGTGCATTGTTTGTTCTGGGAAAAGTTCAAATCTGAAATGATGTAGAGGACTAACTACTATTTTGTCTATAATATTGATCTTTATTGAACGATTTCTGCTGACCCTGGAGACAAGTAGAGAACATAACCAACGTACCAGGCCTAGAGAAGATCCACTTTCTAACCTGCGTGTGCCGAGAAATGTTTCTGTAGTTGGAATTTTTGTTAAAGCGAAGATTTCAGCGTTCTAGCGGAGGATCTTCTGGCTCTGCATCTGCACAAAATATCTGCTTTGGTGAAAGGGTGAGTATGCTTGCACTAGCGCCTAAACAAGTTCTAAGGCAAGCACATCTTTCTAGCTAGTGGCACGGTTACCTTGTTCAATGCAGGTGGCATGTCTGTATTTATCGTCAGGAATTCGGGCCTGTACTTCCTGGTTCAGATGTTTTAAGTGAGGTGCGCGTCCGGGTCTGTTCTTGTTGGTGCGGTTACTTTGGCATTAGCCATATGGAAATTATAAGATTTAGAACTGTAGGTGGAAAGATTACGTGCGTTTTTTGGTAGCGCGAATCTTGTTGTAGAATCGGGCACGTCTTATCCCTTGAGCTTCTCAGCAATGATTTGGACCGTCGGCCAAATGGACTTGGAGGTGTTAAAGGGATAAGTTTGTATGCTCGCGAAAATACAATTGTGTGAATTCATTCTGATATCTGAGTACTGTTGTCTCAACCTCATACAGGTGATGAAGAATGAGATTTTTCTTGAGCGAGATTTTCGTGCAAGCATAATTGAGAAGGCGTGATTGATGTTCGCTGACTAGCACAGGGATTAGAGGTAATGCGAGCGATTGTGAGGTCGGTTCTGCTGCGGAGTGGACCTGATCTCGGGTAGCCATCAAGGTTGAGAATCCAGATTTGAAATTGGAGACTCAATGTCGGCGTATCTTCGTGACAGGGTGATGGATGATTTGCAGGTGTTATCCCTGCTCGAGATGAAGCCTGATAAACTGAAGGGTTCTTCTCTTTATACCAGATTGTTTTTAAAGGGTTATTAAGGAAGAAACTGATTATTTGATACGCTCTAATTTTCAATCGGCTCCAGCATCAGGATACGAAGTGTTGTTGTGCCAGAAAGAGCCAGCAATACATTTTTTTCGGCATCTAGACTTGGCTTACTTGTCAATCTGAAGAGTCGCGTGAGTGCGTGGGATAATCTAGCACAAGTTGCATCGGAAGCTGTTATAAGGGAAGCGTGAAGAAAGATGGCACACGAAACGCCTGGAACGCCGACGTTTTACGTATACATTGTGATCGTTATTGGATTGGTAATATTTGCCGGCTTGATGTCAGGTCTTACGCTGGGTCTGATGTCTCTCAGTTTGGTTGACCTTGAGGTTCTGCAGAAGTCTGGAACGCCAGCTGACCAGAAGCATGCTGGTATGTGCTATGTCAAATATAACTTCTCAATTCATACTTGCTCTCCTCTAGTCTTCTTGGTTGAATAATTGTTTTTTCTCCAGGCATTTACTCCTCTAAATATTCAGCTTGGGTGTTTTCTTGCGGTGGTGTTTACTATGAATCAAGGGGTGGTTAATCGATTTCTGATGAAATTGTGCTTTGAATTTGCTAGCTCTATAACGATATTGAGAATCGTTGTGGATTTTCTCGTCAGGGAAAATTCTTCCGGTGGTGAGGAGACAGCATCTTTTGCTCTGCACTCTTTTGATTGGAAATGCACTGGCCATGGAGGTACGTTGTAGCGAAGGCATGGGCGCTTGTTGAAAATGAGCTGATCTGTGAAAGGGACTATGTGTTCTTTTCAGGATTGTGTACGTCGTAGATCTTGTTGTATCTTTGTGGTAATTTGAGATTACTCAACTTATAACGACTTTAGCGAGGATCTGGTCATTGCAATGCCTGATCATCTCACAGCTTTTAAAATATATTCGATCTGCAGGCACTCCCGATTTTTCTCGATTCATTGGTCGAGGCGTGGGCTGCCATTATCATCTCTGTGACCTTGATTCTTCTATTTGGCGAGGTAAGCTAGCATATTTTGTCTCCCTCGTGCCTGTCTTAAGTTCTCATCATATTACGCGGCCATTTTATTCAATCAGGGCTCTCTCACCTGAATCGTGCACATCTGCTTGGGCTTAAATTTGAATATGAAATGCAGTATCAACCAAAGTGGAACTCCCAAATTTAATATTTAATAATCATATTGAATAGATCATTTCATTTTTCTGACTTTTAGGTCATCTTCATCGGAATTTGTTAAGTGTGCATAGAAAAGTCGGAGGGTTCAGGTGAGTCCGGTCGTTTGCGCCGTGGTTGACTGCCAACTTTACGGGCAAGTTGTAGAGTATTTGATGTCCTTGCCATAGACTGATGTGCTCACAATGCTTAGCATCTGGTTAATGCGCTGTAATCGATATCCTGTGTTTGATTTCAGATCATACCTCAAGCGGTTTGCTCACGATATGGATTGGCCGTTGGATCTGCTATGTCTCCAGTAGTGCGCATACTTCTTGTGGTTTTCTTCCCAGTCTCATATCCAATCAGCAAGGTACGCCCAGACGGCTAGTCTAGTATCGTGCGCTTGTGTCCAACAGTCGGTAACTGTCTTTGTTAAATACTACCGCTGTTTGCAGCTGCGGATCTTACACCTTGGCATGTGGGATCCAGAAAGCTGAAGTTCAAATGAAAGAGATCAGCTTGCACACTTATATCTTGATAATAATTTCATGAAGTGTACATCTTTTTCGTTCGTCTTGTTAATGTTCTGATATCGATTGCTGTTGATTGTTCAGCTGCTTGATGCTATACTCGGAAAAAAGCATGGATCTCTCTTTAGGCGTTCTGAGCTGAAGACTCTCGTGGATTTTCATGGTGACGAGGTAATTCGTCTTCCAATGTTTCCATGCAACTAGGGTTGGTAGAATCAGGCCGTGCGTGATCTTAGGTTTGTTTACTTCTATATGCAAGCAGTTGTTCTAGAAATCGGAATTAATTGATTTTCCTAATATTCGAAGCTTGGTGCGGATCATCTAAATCATGATCGTGACATCCAATTCATGATCGGGAATGTGGTGAATGGACCTCCTCACAGTTTTCATTTGTCATATGTTTTCCACTACCCTCACGCACTCCTCATCATGGTTTGCATTATACATGGGAAATGTTTTTAAAGTTTTCTCGTATGTGTCACCGATGTCGCCGGATGCATTGAGTTTTGCTTCTGGTGTCAATAGAGATAATTGTGCGTTAGAATTAAGCGAGGACTGTGAGGATTTGTTCCTCTAAGAATATGTATGTTCTTCTCCGAGAGCGGGATGTGATGGTTTGAAGTCGCGTTGTTTGATCCCGAGTCTGTGTATGCTTACCTGTCACCGTTCTTGAGACGAAATGCTCATTGCTGGTAACACTAAGGCACTGTAAACGTCAATTTCGTTAAATGGCGATATTCCATTACTTTGGCGCGGTTCAGGCTGAGAGGCCTGAAACCAAACTCTATTTCTGTCCTATTTTTTGGCCTGAAATTAGTCCTTTATAAAGGTATATGTCACAATTTTTGATTTGTGGAATATCGCCAATTTAACGAAATTGACGTTTCTATGTTGACGTAGTGTCGTGAGTGGACTCATGAGTTCTATATCTCGCGAGTTATTCAGGCTGGAAAAGGTGGAGAGTTAACCCATGACGAAACAACCATTGCTGGAGCTCTTCAGTTGACAGAGATGACTGCTAAGCTCTCAATGACACCGATTGAGGATGTTTTCGCATTGGATGTGAACGAAAAACTTACCATGTAAGTTATCACCAGATCAGCTTTTCTACTTCTTGAGAGGCATTTTGAGACGACTCAAAACTCATAATTTCTAGTTTCCAGGCTGCTATTCTATATGTAGTGGGTGGTGGAGATTGAGAAATGATTTGCAGATAGTAACTATCCCTCTAATTTTAAGAGTAATCGTTCATTATTAACAATTGCTCGTTGTGGTGATGTAGGGAGACAATGAGGAATATCATGGCAAGAGGGCACAGCAGAATTCCTGTATTCGCTGGTGAAAAAAACAATATTATTGGCCTACTACTTGTACGGAAAATGCATCAGAACCAGTTCACTAGCATTACTGTTTAGCAATTAATTGTCCATCTGTCCTGTCTCTGCTGTAAATTGTAAAATACAAGTGCAGATTCTATATATATTCCCTGATATATTTTGCTCACTGGACGTTTTATAGTAGATACGTTATCCTCGGCGGGGTGATCATTTGAGTTTCTATGTGTAGGTCAAGAACCTGTTAACCCTGCCTCCTCAGGACGAGACCCCGGTGCGAAGCTGCACTATCAGAAAAATCCCCAGGTACTTCAACTTTCTCTGATTCTTGGTATCCCGGACACCGGTGGCGAATAGCGCCGTGTTTTACGAGAACGATGCGTTCAAGTACAAGCACAGTCAAAATGCTATCTAGTAGGGGTATATGATCATGTTTTGTAGACAGTAACCAGCGCGTGAGGATTCAGTAAAGTTATTCCCTCAAATACGGTCTGCTAGGTTTTTTCCTATGTTTGCAGATACTGGATTGTGTATCGGATCTGACCTCTTAAACTTGGGATTTATTTAGGGTGGCCGAAGATGAGCCATTGTACGATATTCTGAATGAATTTCAGAAAGGCCATAGTCATATGGCTGTAGTTGTTAAGTACAATGGGGAGAAGACCGAATCTTTACAAGAATTCCGTAACAGACAACTCAGAAGTTTGCGCAGCGCAAAATTCGCACCTGATACCTCTTCTTCACGACGTAAGTACTGATCTGATGCAGAAATGTGGGACGTTTTGCATTGCGGGGTGCTATCCTGTGATGCACAACCTTCTCCTGGCAGTTAGTTTCACATGTCGATCATTCTGTATTTGCAATGTAACTGAGGTTAAACATTAGTTATATGACACAAAGTGTTTTGCAGATGCAGGTGTAGTCAAATTTGAGAAACCAGAGGATGTTTCTATTGGGATTGGGGAAGGCTCTACGAACAAACAATTTGTACAAAAGGGAATTGTGGAGAATGGACATGGAGATGAGGTGAGGGTGCCCATGTTAAAACTGAACGACGAAGTTACACGGGGCCAGTTGCTTCCACAACGGACATCCAAAAAATGGGTGAATTCTGTGGACAGAGATGTTTTAGAAATCCGTGACGCGTCTCTGCCAAGATTTGCAAATGACGAGGAGGTTGTGGGCATCATTACTATGGAAGACCTTATAGAAGAACAGACATGCCACCTGCATTGAACAAGGTAACCGTGCCACTAGCTAGAAAGTTAAAATGTATTTGAACAGTTATTTGAATGGTTTAAGCATATATGCTCAACAATTGCAGTGTTTATTCTGGAAAAAATCAACTTGAATCTAAAATGGTGCAGATTATTGTGTACCGTTGAAGAACTATTTCTGATTTTGCACCTGGAGACGTGTTAGTTACGGGGAATTTCGTTAAAATGGCAGAATTCCAAGTGCCATTTTGATGGCAAGCCATTTTGACCATCTAGGACAGGTATAGAGTTCAAAACAACGGTTTTGAACCATCTAGGATAGGTATAGATTTCAAAACGGCTGTTCTGAACTGTAAAAGTGCCAAAGTTTTGGAATGGTGACATGTACTGAGTGTCACCTCTTTCTTGAGGCAAAGGGCATTTACCCCACATATCATCAGATGAGAAATTGGAGTCGTCTCACCGAACTTATCCCATTGCTATGCAGATTTTTAGAATATCGTTCTCTTGAAATTCCGGCCAGATCTGTTACAAAGGCATTGTACAGTATGTAGAGATTGATCAGTGGCCAGTTCGTGCAATGTACAAATACATTGAATAGGATATAAGTGTATAACGTCTGTCTGCTGAACTTCGTATCTGACTTCATGGCCATTTTTATTAAAATGGTAATATCATTTTAAAATGGCATGGAAACAGGTCAAGACGGCCGTTCTAAACCTATACCTGTCTTAGATGGTTCAAAATGGCAATTTTGAAATCTATACCTATCCTAGATGCTGAAAATGACACATTGTCAACACAAGGAGATTATTTCAATTTACTACTATAATTTTTGCACATACCTTTACCACTTTCAAAGTGGTAAACATACTACCATTACCACTTTCAAAGTGGTAAACTCTTCTACATTACCATTATGACAAACTGAAATAATCTCCTTGTGCAAAGTGGCACTTGGAATACTGCCATTTTAATAAAACTGCCCATCTTCAAGTCAAGTTCCTTAAATTGACGTTGTCACTGAATTCGGTGTACTGTCCTTTGAAGTTAGAACTGATTTTGGCTCCTCCCAGCGACTTATTAACCGATGCCCCAACGCAATGCACACCGCAGACAGAAGAGCCAGAAGATGCACTGCTTGAATCTATGTTTTAACATGAAATTAATCCAAATACAGAAATTACCTTACATTTCCCGTCGCAAGCAGGCTAGAAATTGTTCTTCTGCAGGAGCTCACGTCTGGCGATATTCCACTTCACTTTGGCGCGGTTTAGGCCGCGCGGCCTGAAACCAAACTCTGTACGAGTTTTCACCTTTGAGAACTACACCGAATTTTGGGTTTGTGGAATATCGCCAATTTAACGAAATTGATGTTTCAATTGACACGCTTACCTCGGACGCTGGAAGTGGTATTGTCTGTATTTGAACGGTTATATATTTGCATTACATGGCTTAAGACTGTTAACTACATGTACTCAACAATTGCAGTGTTTGTCCTGGAAAAAAAGACTTGCATCTAAAATAGTACAGAGGACTGTGTACCTGTTTTGCACCTGGAGACTAGTGGAGATTGAACACTCAGTACACGTCGCCTCCCTTTGAGGGAGTTATTTTGAGGTAAATTAAATAATTATATCATCAAATAAAAAATTGGAGTCGTCTGAACGAAACTTATATCATTGCTAGGCAGATTTTAGAACATCGTTTCACATAGATTTTCTGATCTGATCTGTTACAAATGCATTGTACAGTACGTAGCGACTGATCAATGTCTGTACGAGCAATGTATGGTATTGTATGCATTGAATTGGGTATACCAAGTGTATAAAATCTGTCTGCTGGTCTTCTAATCTTGGAAATCTTCAAGATGGGAAATTTCGTTAAAAAAGCGGTATTCCGTATGCCATTCATTTCTCATTCATTTCTAGAGCAGGTTTAGATTTCAGACCGCACCGTCAAAACGCGAAAGTGCCAAGTTTGTGGAATACGTACCGCCATTTAATTTTAACAGAATATCGGTTCAGGTTTTGGATGAATAATTGAATGTATAACGCAGACCATCGGAGCGAAACCATACCACCAGTTTGAGATTCAGACTTGAGCTCCTGCTCGCCAAAGAAGATCCATTTTCTAGCCTGGTCGATTGCGTCACCTGAAGAAACGTTTCTACTAAGATTGGATTTAATAATATTATGTGAAAACAGATTCCAGAGTACGTTCTAGCTGTGCACCTCCCGACTCGATCTGCAGCTCCCTGAAATGTCTGCAGCACATAATACTGTGTTCAATCTGTTGGTGATAATTAGCCTGGTAAGAATTTTCGTCAGGAGCGCCCAAATACATAAGCCTGTAAAGTAAGTACACCTATTTATTTTCGACCCTGAGTGTTACTAAACAACACATCCCATGGTCTAGATTCTTACCTGAGATGTAAACTCTCAAACATGAGAATCTAGGATCAATTCTAGGTATTAATTCTATCTATAACAATACTTTGAAGTTTCATAATATTCATACTCCTTCCCAAAATCACAAGCTAAGAAAATCTGGAAAACTCTACCAATCTTACTCCAATAGTCCAACCACATCAAATTGCAATTTAAATTTTTTTAAATTTTTTTCTAGGAAACAATATTATTAATTTTTGTTTGTACTTTTGCACTTGTCCAAAGTTTGGCGGCCTTCTTTATGACCCATTTTTTTTCTAATGAACAAGGCTTTACTACCACATAACCTAGTTCATAACTTTCATTGGATCAATAATGTGCATATGACAATCACTCCATAAATGACACTGCCTATTTTTTAGATTTTTTATTGTTAACTAAACAACAATCTAGGTGACTATCATTAATTACCTAATTGACCTCCAAATATGTTAGGTGGTATCACTTTTGGCTCCATTTTTATTTTTATTCCAATGCTCATCAAATAAGGTCATAAAGAAAAGCATAATTTTTTCTACTACATGGGGGGAGCTCGTTAGAGAAAATTTTAGACCTCTAGAAGGCTGCTCTACAAGCCTCCGGAGTACCCTGAAATTTGGTTTTTTGGAGCTGAAAAAGTCATTTTCCCCCTATTTCCGCCTACCTAAAATTGCAATGGCAAAGGCGCAAGAAACAAATTTTAAGAGTTCAAAATTAATTTTTAAGAAATAAAAATAAAATAAAATAAAAAAATCTTTCAAATTTAATTTTAAAATTAAAATTTTAACTAAAGTTTTGTAAAAGTAAAAAATAAAAAAATAAAAAAGTCTCAAAATCCGACTATTTCGGCAAGATTCAGCTTAGTTGACTACTCACTACAGCACTTTTCCAGAGTAGCAGCTTTGAAATAGCTTGGTTTGTCACTTTGGAACAGTCCTCCGGAGGGTTGAAATTTTTTGTAATGTTTAGCATTATGGTGCTCTTCTTTTCATACCTTCATGTGATTGAGTATGCATGTATGATTGAACAAGATCCAATCATTGAAGTTATGTTCTATAACTTGAAAACTATAAATTGAGCCTCATTATGAAAACATCCCTTGTCACATCTATAGCTCTAACATGTTCTTTTTCATAACAAGGCTTAAGATTTACCCTACACAATCCATGACAACTTGACAAAAGAGCTACAAAGGAGTTAGAAGAGTTAAATACTATGGAGGAAATGAAACAGAGTTTCCAAGGTCATTGAATCTTTACCACCTGCTTTTAAGTGTTAATCTCCATTTCATTACCAAAATGAAAAAAGTCTTTTAACTCCCTTGTGTGCTTGTCTAAATTGTTTGTCTAAATTGCTTGTATAAATTACATCATTCTAGGGTGCTTTGACATTCAAGAATGGTAGAATGTTTTGTCAATAACTATTTAGCTTCTACTCTCCAAATTTAAATTGAATGTAGCCGGGATATATTACAATGAACTTGGTTCTCAGCCTAAGTCTATTAATGCCCCCCGGCCTCTCCTCATACAGGGACCTCATATTGAATCCCCAGTGTGCAAAATGTTCACGCGAGGTACATGGTCCCACAATAATTGTGGAACCATCTACCCTACGTGAACATTTTGCACACTAGGGATTCAATACCGGTATGAGGTCCCTTTGATCAAGAGATTATGAGGTACACAAGGCCAAATCCCGGACCAAATAGAGCCTACATGATCTAATACCTGATGTACGACAGTAATACAAAATCAATCCTGATTCTTCTGCTTACTTTTTGTACTTGTTGCATAGTAAGAGGCTTGTCAAGAATGGTTTCTATCTCTTCAATCTTCTCTCTTTCACCTTCACAACTGTTCTTAGCTCTGCAATTTCTTGCTTCATCTCTCTTGTTATGATTTCTCTGTGACGTTCAAACTCATTTGGGTGGTTAGATGGTATTTTGCTACATACTTAAATCCAAGTATTAGTATGTTTAGTACTAGCTCCCTTTCGTCTTAGCAATTTAGAGTGAGGTACGGTTGAGCTTCGCAGAGCTTCTTTACAAACTCGTCTCTGCTCTCCAGAGTTTCAAGCATCTCAAGAATTGTGTTTACTCCGTTAGGTTTGTAGCTTTTGTTAATACCACAAAAAAGGGAAAATTTAGGCATGCTGACATTGTTTCTAATAGTTCTGTTGTGAATTATTGCTCTGCAGCATAATAGCTTTTGCGAAGAATCTATATTACGGTCTGCAACAGTGATTCTGTGACGACCACAAAATTAAATGAGGCACTGTTTTTTGGTTTGTTAAAGCATCTAAGACTTTAGATTGATCCTGTAGATAGTATCCAAAGCTGGTGTTATGAGAATTTGAATCTTCTGAGAATCTTTGTTGCTCCCCATTCAATTGTTCTGCGAGATCTTCAAACAGTTGCCTCTTCATCGAAGCAAGAAACAGTCTATAAGAAATCCTTGAATCTCTTGCATTATTATAGCATCTTTGATACCATTCAAGCTAGACATGGCCCTACAGGTATCACATGGGAAAGGCTTGACTGTGGATCATCCAACTCAAAAAGGAACCTTCACGAATAAACCACTAATATAAAAAAACTATGAATATAGTCATAATTCAAAAATTCAAACATTTGAAAAATGCCACTAATTGAGGAAGTTGCATTATTAAGTCAAATTCACAAGTTTTCTTATACATAAGATGTTTGAATCTCAATTTTTTGTATTTTAATTTATAGAAAAATATTTCTATCACAATAAAACATATTTAAATATCACGTTACATATCAATAAAAACAAAATATTAGTTAAATTGTTTTTAAAAAGTTCATTCAATTTGTATAAGAACCTACTAATTGCTTTATAGTACATTGTTCTACTAGGACAAAATTTGTTGCCAATAATTCAATGACTAAAGGCAAAGTCAAAAAGCAAATATTTGCTTTTTTTTATGTACTTGTAAAATAAATGACAATAAAATGGTCTTTAATTGAAAATTGAAATACTAAATTGATTGACTGACACGAATTGAATTAACATGTACAATAAATATTTCTTCCGCCCTATAGAATACTGTCAAAGAGTTTGTCTTAAATTATATAATAGATTCAAACTTACAACTTTAAAGATGACAAATATTGAACTAAGAATATTGTAGTCCATGAAGTCATTAATTATAACAATATGAAATTCTTAAATGCAATATCATATAGTTTGTTGTGTGTTCAACTTAAATGTGTGCATTAATAGTACTTGGAGCATATAATCAACAATCAACATCTTTGAAATTATACTAGAAGTGTATTATGCAATCTATATTTTCAAAAGTTAAAAAAAAATCATATACTAATTTAAATTCATTTTCTTGTTGTTGAGAGATTTGTCATTCTCATTGAATAGATTTTTCAGTTTATTAATTCCTACTTTTGAGTGTCCAAAATCCCAAACAATAAATCTTAGTTAGATATTTAGAGAACATGTTCTTCTATTTAAGCTACAAAGTAACTGTGGGATTTTAATAAAATTAAATTCTTCATCTTCTACATAGTATAAAACAAACTCTCCTCTAAGCGCATTCTAAGACACTCAAAAACACTCTTCTATCATTTCATTATGTAGAATCACATCTCCACAAAGTTGTTAAAATTGGATTACTTTTATTTTATATTTTTGAATGTTTTTAGTAGTTTCTAACAAATTTTTAAACATCCTAGCATCTATTTTCTTGAAACTTTCCATCTACTTGTATTGTACATAACTTTATGAAGAAAATTTTATTTATGCCTTAATAGGATTTTGAAAATATTCAAAGTATTTTATTATTTTTTATATTTTATTTTATTTTTAGAATTCTTCTTTTAAAATCCTAATACTCCCAATAGTCCAGTACTACCCCCAAAATTGATCCATATGCAAGTGTTTTATGCTTTCATCCAAATGCATGTGTTTACCTACAACTCTTGAAATTCTTATAAATCTTTTTGAAATTTGAAATTGTCTAAGGGGATTTCAATGTCACAAAAAATTTACCAAAAACAAAAAATTTAGTTAGAGATGTTTTCAAAACATCTGCCTTGAAAATCATAAAAATATCACTTTTAGTATAGGATATTAGTAGTGTCATAAAAGAATTATTTTTAATGTAAATGTAAATTTCTTGATATATGGATAAAATTACTACATTAGTTGTATAAATAATAGAAGGTTATTTAGAATAAATTTAGGACCTAACAAAGTTCTATAAGATGAATACACCTTGGGAGGGTCATTAATAAATGTTAGTTTTAGAAATATATATAAGTCCCAGTATAGGATTTTTTTAATTGAGAGAACAAATTGACTTTTTTTTTCTTCCAATATATGATGTTAGTATTGGAATTTGTGGAGCTAAGGTCGGACCACCCATTTCCAACCAGGGACCAATTTCCAACCGGTAGTGCCCCTATTTCCAATCAAGGCTTGTAATGTTCTTTTACTCCTTTTGAAAGTTGGAACTAGTAAGTTCATGACACATATCCTAAAGTATGCAAAAAACAACAAGAAAGTAGATAGTAGGAAGCTAGTTCTTGAGTGATTGGAATTGGAAGACTCTACTGATTGGGAATTGGTTCGGAACACTTTTTGGCTCCCAAAATTCATAGAAATTTCAGTTTTGGAAAAATAATTCTGAAAATTTTGCAATCTTAGTATTTTCTATCTTCCTACACGGAAAAAATCTCCATCACATTCAACTGCTCACCATCTGCGCCACAGGAGCTTAAGTGACTAGATATAGGTGGTCCGACCTTATAACAAACATAGAGTAGGGTAATCATCTACTATCTTATTTGAATATAGGATGTTTACAAAAACAAATTAGGTCTAATATCACATTGTAGCTTTATAGCAACTTGGCCACTTTTTGCCTAATAAGTAAAAAAAGTGCAAAAAATGATTAGACAGTCCAAAATATAAGATATTAAAATTGGGCAATTTTTAAATATAACAAGTTAATTAAGCATAGATGAATAGATGGATATTCGGACAAACAAGATCAATAATTTTCCAAAAATGTAGGCACCCTTTTGCTCAGAGGCTACGGTGTTGGATTTCTTTTACACTTATTGGAGCAAGCCTTGTCAAAAAAGAAGCCTGAATATCATAGATGTGGCACGCGATTTGAAATCTTGGAAATGACGTGCGTGTCCAAGAAGTTTTATTCACAAATATGGATGAAAGTGAAAATCTTATTAGTTTAGCAAATAAAAGTGTTTTTTTCACTAATGGACATTTGTAAGCCTCTACACCAATTGTGTTGCCAAATTGAATGCACTTTTTTTGCTTGCAAATCTTGCTTGCTATTAAGTTTTAAACTTCATGGTTATGTTTGTATGAGCTGAATGCATATAGATATTGAAGATAGTTTGTTTGTTTTTTGTATAGGGGGACAAGCTAGATCATGGCATTGTAATGTACTCTCTAGGCAAGGTAGTATATTGTTTTTGCAAGATTATAATTATTTTTGTGACTAAAGTAGAGATTTACTTTTTGTTCCAAACTACAAATGGATCAAATCACACTCAAAGGGATCAAAAAAGGATCAGTCGCACTAAAAATCTGCAGTGTAACTTCTTTCAATCTATTGTTTTATTATATTAATCTATTAATTATAAATAACTTAGTCCTATTTTATTAGGACTTCAAGTCATGTTAATGCTAATATGTTTTAATTCACCCCAAAACATAAATTCTTTATTAAACTTCCAATTGCAGTTTAAGTATCAACTTGTCAGGTTTTTCAGTGGGTGAAAAGGAGTCTAATTTCTAATGAATAATAATGTGATTGAATCTAATAAAATCATGTGTGTATATAATCATACGATAGAATAAAAAAGGAATTTTTTTAATGCAACTTAAATATTTATTTATTTCCTATAATATTCAAAAGTAAAAACACATGAACGTCCTTTTCAAATATAAAATAATCCAAATGATGATTGTATCAAAACCAAAAATGTATATGTTATTCACATCAAGGGCCCTACATAAAGCTATTTTTAAAATTGGAAGTTTTAAGTGTGATTTTAGAACAAATCAATAGTTTGTCAATAATCAATTAACTTATGAAAATTTAATTCTATTTGGTAGTTAAGATTTAATGACGTCAAAAACCTTTTCAATAGTTGTGTTCTTAAGGAGTATAAAAAATATAGATTCAAATAATTATCTGTTTAAAGTACTATATTGTTAAGAAGATACTAAATTTCTAAGCCTTAAAATTGATTATTTAGAGCCCTTTGGGGACTTTTCTATAGAAAAATTCTCAACTTATTAAAGGGGTGCATTGCATTAATATTCATCCATAAAGTTTCAAAAAAAATGACAGCATCAAAGTAATTTATAGCTTTGAATTCAAAAAAAGGACTCGAGTCCCATCCTAGTAAAGTAATCTCAATGGTCCCTTTGAACATACTTTGACCCAAATTATGTGGTTGGTTGTTCTTGGTGGAATTTTGCAAGGTCTTGCATTTTTCTCCACCATACTATTGTTGTATTGTAGAGTGATGAGTGATTCATTTGTAAAAAACGCCTATCGTATTTTGTGTCACACCTTGTATGTTGATTTGTTTTTTGGCCGTAACTTTTGCATTATAGCTCCAATTGAATCAAGACTTATAAATAAGGTATTTATGACTATTATACACCTTGCATAATTTATTTTTCAATTTAAAAAAAAAATTAATATAAAAAATAATCCTTGATTGTATGTCACTTTGTCTAATTTGGAGGATTTTACTACTATTTTATACCCCAAAAAACAAATTTTGAGCTGAAATTTGGAGGGAACTGTCTTCTCATAGCCTTGTAGTTACTGTCTAAAGTAATTCTAAAAATAATTAGTTTTATATAGTGTAGAAGTCTACAAAATGAGCTTCATTTTGCTTGCATTTCAAAACAAATAGATCACTAGAGAAAACTTTAGGCCTTTGAAAAATTTCACAGCCGTCCGAGGTACCCTGAAATTTACTTTTTTTTGCTCAAAAATATGTTTTTCTCCTATTTTTGTGCAGCACTATCTGCTATGATAGTGGCGCAAGAACCAAAAATTGCGAATAAAAAATTAATAATTTATTTTTAATCTTAGAAAATATTAAAAAATAAAAAAAATAAAAAAAAAATAAAAAAATCTACAAAATCTGATTGCTCCAGCGAGCAGTCAACGATTCTAACTGCTCATGCAGCAGTCAGCTGGAGTGACAGACCAAGCTTTTTAATAGCTTGGTTTGTTACTCCAGAGCAACCCTCTAAAGGGCTGATATTTCTTCTAACGGTTATTTTGGTGGTTCTTTTGGTGAACGACCATCTCCATAGAATTGTTACAAATGTCTAATTTTTATTTATTTATTTATTTATTTTTATTTTTATTTCCTATTTCTTACTATTTTCTTGAGATTTGGCACTTTTCTAATTCTCCTACTTAGAAAATTTTCCTCTGCTTTTCCTTTGGTATTTACCTTCATCTTAACCCCTCAAAGACTACTAAAAGACACAATGTGTCTTCTTCAAATTTTTAATGGCAAATTCTTAATAGGGTGAAACAAAGCTCAATTTTTTATAAACTAGGGACTTGTAGAATGACAAGTTGACATACTTATTGCATTTTATGATTATCAAAATTTTCGTGTGAGGAGTATTTAAAATTTTATTTAGAAAATATAATTTAATAGAAAAAAAGAAAATATAATTTTTTTACAATAAAAGGAATAGTAGGGATGGTAAAAAAATAATTTTGGACATTTCTAGTCTTCACTTTGCACAAAAAAATCAAGTCCAGAGAAAAAAAATTCAAATTTTTAATTTTAGAAATTTTCAAAATACAAGGTTCAATCTGGTGTAATTAAAAATACAAAATGATTTCAAATTTTTTGAAGATGTTCCAAGTAATATGCTAATAATATCCATTGTTAAATTTCAAAAATTGACGCATGCATAAGTTTTTTTAAATTTTGTAGATCTAATTTAGTCAATTTTGACTTTCTATTCCTTCTATTTGAAAATGTTTACAATTATGAGAGGTTTCTATTTCTCATTTTTTAGAAATAATAAATACTACAATTGCTTTAGATTCCAATATAATTTTTTATGGAGGATAAAAAAGCATTATTCATCTTCTTATAATTTTTCTTCCCCCAAAATTGCGTTTTTTGCCTATAAAGTTGATCATCCAAAATTGTTATAATCAAAAATTCAACAGCCAATCTTTTCCACAATTAAATCCATGCATACTAAATAAAATAGTCTTTACTTTTGAATGGTTAAAGTTAAAATTTTCAAGCGCATCTATGTGCCAAAAAATATCAAAGCAGGACAATTCATTGAAAACCTCCATTGTCAAAGAGTTGTTAGGACTTGAGGGGTTAGAGGTATATATATTAACCATATTTCTTAGTTTTTTCTTAAAGTATTCCAGTTATTTTTCATGAATATTATTCAAACGTAACAAAATCAACAAGTGTTTCTCACAATTATCCTAATGAAGTTATTTTCATCTTTAGGATTCTAAGCTGAGTGGCATATAATGGTCTTACTAAATCCTAAGCACTCATTCTTACATTTGCAATGAGGCAATCGTAAGAATACTTGTATTATTTTATGTTATGTCACACGTTATGTGTTGATATTCTTTTTGACCATAAATTTTGCATTATGGCTCCAAAAGACTCAAGATTTAGATAACAGGTATTTAAGACAATTATACACATTGAAGAATTTTTTTCTATTTCTCCAAAAAAATTTATGATCTAAAGATAGCCCCAATTTTATGTCACACTTGCCAATTTGGGGAAGAGGGTACTACTACTTCTAGTCTAGAAAAAAAGAATTTAGAGATGAAATCTGGAAGAGATGGTCTTCTTGGTAGATTATCAACTATTTTTTGAAGGAATTTTTAAAATAGTCTATTCTATATTGTATAGAAGTCTACAAAGTAAACTTCTTTCAACTTGCATTTTTAAACATACTATTTGGGTGGTTCTTTTGGTAGAATTGTTACAAATAAACAAATTCTATTTTTTTTAAATTTTATTTCCTATTTTTACAAATTAGAATGTCAAAGTACTTGTTTGTGTGAGATTTTGGACTTTATTTGTTTTCCTAATTAGAGAATCTTTCTATGCTTTATCTTTCTAAGATATCATATTCTTGAAGGAAAATACATTGACCTTACTTAAAAAGTTTTAAATTTTAAAGTATTCCAGAAAAACTCATAAATACTATGAAAATGCAACAAAATTAATAGGTCTTTTTTGCAATTATCCAATAGTCTACTATAGAGAAGTAGGGTGAATGCTATTGTAATAGTGAAATTTGTTGTCTTGCTTAATGCATTGCTCACATCTAAAATGTTATTGTAGTAGCAAAATTTGCCCTTACTTCTCCATAGATGCACTATTAGTACTAGTAAAAATTTAAATTGTTGTTGCTTATGTACTTTTTATGTGATTTGTAGTTAAATTCCTAAACTTGATAGGTGTGAAGAAAAAAATAAAGCTTTTGAACTAGCAAGGCTATTATAAAAAAATATAGAAAAATTTTAAACAAAAATACCGCCATCTAAAATACCCCAGCTTAGAAAATTAGGTAATAATAGGATACCATAAATTTGGGGAAAAAATATAACAACCCCTAGTATATACCCTTTAGAAGCATGATATGAAAAATAAACATATAGTGACTCTCCAAGGAATAATCCTCCCAAATCAAGGTTACAACTTAGGTGATCAAGTGTTTTTTTGATTTGCGTTATCTTTAGGATCTTGACATAGTCATGTAGTTTGTGTGAACTTTGGACTTGCATCCACTTGGCACAAGAGGAAGTATAAAAAGTAACCAATGACAAATGTCTTCCAAATGTTGTGTTTTGTCAATTTCTGAAGCACAATTAATGGACAAGCATCAAAATTGATGTTACAAGGTGTATCCAAAGCACTATGAAATACCAACAACCATGTATGGATACATCTGCATACGAACTCACTTATACAATTATCCCTTGGAATTACATCTTTAACCCCTAAAGTTTCATGACTATGTAATCACCAAAAACGCTCCAAAACTGCCATTTCTAATACAACTACCAAATTTTTGGAAAAAAACAAATTTTGACACATGTAACCGTAGGATCTTGTAGTATGATATTTTGATAACATGTGGTAAAAATTTCAGGAAATTCCACCGTGTGGATCATAAGATATAAGCATTCAAAGGCTTGAAAACCATTTTTTCAATCCTGCGAAAAACCGGGCAGCTGCACTTTGCAAGCTCACTTTTCAATGAAAAAATGCCGATAAAGGTGTGCTTCTTTGAAATCAGTTTCCTAAACAAGTTGTATATATGCATGAAAAATTTCACATCATTTGGAATTGTACAACATATAGGAAAAAAATAGTAAGTAGAAAGAAGTAAAAAATGACTCAAAATACTAAATTGTTAAAAATTTAATCATGGAATTTAAAAATGCCAATTCCAACGGTTGTAATGTTGTAATAATCAATCTACATCCTAAGATTTTATTTTTTTCCAAAAATATTGGAAATTGAGTTAAATAAACAACTTTAAAGTTTTTTTTAGAGTAGAGAATCCATAACTGCCCACAAACCAAAACCCCTCATAACTTTTGACTCATTGATTGAAATGGAGTGACTCAAAGCTTTTTAAGTATATATAAATGTAGAGAACCAATTTCAAAAAAAAAATTCCGGAAAAAATGATTTTTTTTTATCTGCCCAAACTGCCCGGTTACAAAAAAAAGTAACATATCAAGTCACAACTTTTTACTCATATTTTGAAATGTCATGAAACTTGGTACACATGAAGATATTCCTCGCCCCCACCTTCTATTAAAATTTCAGCCTCAAATATGGATATCTCTAGTCACACGTACCTGCCCAAAATTTCTATACGGCCAAAAAACGCATGTTGGTCCTTTAGGGGTTAAAAAACCATTGTAGCCTTGCTCTTCTCATACCATAAAGACCATAACAATAGATACTTGATTATGATGGGATTGTCTACTCTATAATATATATGTAACTAGAATTTGAAATAGAATAGTCCTAAAAACAAAGTTGTCTGTTTTCCAAATAAACCAAATTTCCTCCAAATAAAGAATGTTCATCTATAATTGACAAAAATAGCACCTCAACAAACTTAATACTACTAAACAAAAAAACTATTTTTATTGGATCTTATAGGCAAGTGAAAGAGGATTCTAAAGGATTTTAGCATGAATTTTTTAGACACCATATGAATAAGTTATGAAATCTCAAAGTATTGTTTGTTGGTATAACAAAAATTCAAACTAGACTCTCCTAGGCTCCCATGTTCTAGTTGTGTACATCTTGTATCATCAAAATCTAAATTTAGTGTAGTTCTTTAAATGAAGGTGACAATTTGGGCAATTATGATTATAGGCGCACATTAGGTAGGCTCATCCAAAACCGCCATCAACACTCTGTGTATCCAAATGTCTTGTTCCTCCTTTCACTTGCCAACAAAAAAAATGGTAAATTTGACAAATCTAAAACTAGGCACAGAAGCAAAAAGTGGTCAATTTTGGGGTTACCGACCTTACCTTAGTGCACGAATACATAACTCACATAATTCTAGAATCTTCCAGGTTTCATATGCTGTCCAAATAAGGAACTTAGTCAATGCAATCAGTCCATGTGTTTCAGAAAATAAATAAATAAATAAATAAATAAGGAACTTAGTACCAAGAAAATGTACTTCCATTTGTCATGGAGGGCAGACCTATACGTCTCTAGCTTAGCTTCTGAGTATTGACCTCTCAATCTCTACACAAAATAATGAAATTGGGTTGCCTCAACAATTAGGTTGCCTTCACTAACAAAAGTTAGCTCATGAGCCATTGCTTGTCCACATGGAGGTGCATGCAATTCTCTAAACCCAAGCCATGCACAATGCACCAACCCATACAACACACATAGTTCCTTGATTACTGCATCCTTCTGCAATGAAGGTACATAATTATATAGTGTTGAATGTCAAGAAATTAGTATGGGGCAACCTAATTTCACTATTTTGTGTAGTGATTGATCTCTTTAGCCAATGCAAAATTTGATGTAATTCTAATTCTAATTATCAGATCTACACTCTTCCGGCAATCAAATGCATGCTCCCCTTTCTCAGATTCTACAGTAGAAGATCTGTTAGAATGACCTCTGGCTGAGCACTGTCGACTTTGCATTGTAGCTAGAGTTGTTCACGCCTGGCCTCGGTGGCTGGAATTCTGTCTGGTTCGTTCAATCCTCGGTTGTGGAATTCCAGTTGTTGATCTGAGTCGTTCAATTTACATTACGAATTCTCGATCGATGAATTCAATCGATCTGCCGATCTTTCTAAGGTTTACTGTTCCCCGCAGGAGACTTGGGCGAATTCTCCGGAGTTAGAGGAGTCGAGAGTGAAGCACATTGAGTTATGAAGACAAAGTACCAATGAATACTTTAGAGAATTTTTTCTCAGAAAAATGAAGTTCAAACTCATTATGAAGCTCTCATCACACCTTTCAACGCCCACTACCGCAAGACTCACTCTGGCCCATCCCTAAGTCTAATTCGTTGCTAAAAAATGCTGAGCTCTGCTCTACGTTCTGCTAACTCAGTCTATCAGATCTGTTTCCACCAGGATTTCCTAGAGAGAAACGTCTGAAACTGGAAGGAATATCCCTAACTACAAAAAAACAATGACAGTCAGTCCAATAACGCGGACCATCAGTCGGCTCATTTTCTTCTCATTTTCAAGAGCTTCAAAGCAAGAGCTTCCTTTTCAGCTAATGATAACTCCTCAAGGTCTGAAGGATAATCTTCCATGGTATCTTCCTTCCGACCTCCAAGCCCTCCTTTCTTCCCCACTTGACGTCTCTCTGGCTGAGAGTCAGAGTCAGAGTCTTCTGCATCATCATCATCGCTACTTTCATCATTATTGTCATCTTGAGCTATTCGCTTAAATTTTCTTCGCTGTCTTTCTTTGATATTCTCACCATCATCCTCGCTATCGTCAGAATCACCGGAGTCTCCACCACTGTCTGCAACTTCATCATCTTCATCATCTGATTCTGCCCGAAGCTTCTGCTTCAGCTTCGTTCTTTTCTCCCTGAGCCTTTGTTTCTCTTGAAGGCGATCCTCCTTGTCTCTCTGCTTCATTTCCATCTTCAACTGTTTGAAACGTTCATTGGCTGCTTGTGCGATTTCGTTGCTCACACCTGTACATCAGGATAACCCGTTTACACAAATTAGTAACAGTTATATGTACATACCACTGCTAAATGCAAAAGATTACAAACTCTACGGACGAAAAATTCACCGGCAGTTGCATTTAAGATTTAAACCCTGGGTGCCAAATGGCCTAAAGTGGCCGCTTTGGTCAATGGAAACAATGTGCTACAGAAATGAAATATGAACTAAGGAATGGAAGTACGAAAACAGAAAAGCACATGATTACTAGGACACCTTGGTAAAAGAATCAATCAAAACTGATATCGGGGGAGTAGTACCAGGTGGCGCATTGAGTACTTCTTTGCTCTGTTGAGCAAGAGCAGCAAGAGGAGGCATAGCAACGCCCTCGTCATCAAACACCATACGACGAGCTCCAGCCCTGGCCGGATCTATCTTTAACTTGTTCTTTTTCAAAACTTTGACACCCGCGCTGCAAGGACGCCAAGAGATTACAATCGGTCAGCGGAAATAAAAGAGGCGCTTGGACTTAGACCTAACCCTTCTAACATGAACTTCGCAAGAAAGATATTAGCCCAACAAATGAATCACGCATTAAGAGAGTGTTTGCTGATTAAAGTCTCACCTCTTTGCCTTCATTTGTTTACCCTCAACCTCTTCCTCATCGGGCCTTGCTTTCTTCTTCGTCAGGAACTCATCGGCAGCTACCTGTCCTCTAGGTCTTTTCTTCGTCAAAAATTCATCGGCGTCACTATCATCCTCACCGCCACCACCGTCCTCCTCCTCCTCCTCATGTGCTCTAACCTTATCAAATGCAGATGAGAAAACATCATTATTTTTCCGAGAGAACAGACGATCCAACTTGTTCTTCCTCTTCTTCTCCACAGGGCCATTCGCTGTCTCTTCTATGTCATCTCCAGTAATCATAGGTTCGACCACGTCTTCACCGACATTTTCATCGTCACTTCCTTCATCGCTCACATCCTGGACAAAATTCAGGTCGATTCATTCAGATATACAAAACTATAAACAACACTGCCGGGTCATTGCCAATCAACATCAAAGCAACAGAAGATCAGAGA
The DNA here is from genome assembly GCA_963969595.1 of Neckera pumila. Classification (NCBI taxonomy): domain Eukaryota; kingdom Viridiplantae; phylum Streptophyta; class Bryopsida; order Hypnales; family Neckeraceae; genus Neckera; species Neckera pumila. The sequence goes on along the minus strand of OZ018415.1, from coordinate 2,395,722 downwards.
ATCTATTCCCATAATTCTCAACAATAATTCACCCGTCATACTACGAATGAGGATTTTGCAAAACAGTACAAACTAAGGAATCACAAGTAACCACAGAGGTACCAGAGAAAAGAGTAAACTATCTGCCGCATCACAGACTGCGAAGCTTCGCCAACGAAGTGAATAGGTACCTGGTCTGAACCTTGAATGTTCTTGCCACCCTTCACCGTTCTCTTCAAGAAACGAATGCGTGGGGTGGTGGGCAATCCCAAAGATGCAGCATACGCCTCATGCGGAAGCTGAGTTAAGTCAAATATTGACTTATCTGCACGAACGTGTATGGAGCGCAGATATGTCGTAAATGCACGTTGTGCCATGTACTTCAGATCTGGGTCTTTAGATAACAATCCAGCGAGAGCTCCTGATACAGGTTGAACCTTTTCCTTATTTGCCTGCCACATTTCCAATGGACCTATCACTATGGAGAAAAGGTTCCAAGTAGAGCTCGCAAAGCTCATCGATTGTGTCTTAAGAGAAAGAAGACGGACATCAGAGAACAAACTAACAGTATTCTACTGCACTTGCACAATTTCCTTCAAGCAAACACCAACTAAAAACTGGACTCACCTTGATCACTTTCACAGGAATCTTTGCTGCTTCCAACGCTCCTAGCATCAGCTGCTCTGACGGTGAGAGAAAGAGAAGGGAGTGACCACTTGCGGTATACCGAGCAGTACGCCCCACTCTGTGAATGTAAGTGGGGACATCTTCAGGGCAATCCACCTGATTCACGTAGCACAATGAATTCAATGAGGAACAAAACTGGACAAAAAGTCACCTAAAACGTAAGAAAGGTCACAAGAGGTAATGTACCTGCAGAACCCAATCAACATTCGGAAAGTCCAATCCTCGTGCAGCCACGTCAGTAGCAAACAAAAGTGCTTCCTTAGTTTCGTTATATTTGTAGAATGTAACCATCCTCTGCATCTGTTTCATGCGCCCATGTAAGCATGATAAAGGTATACCAGGCCGCAGTCTCCGAAAAGCTTCATGTACAAACTTCACCTGCTCACCATCCACAACCAACCGCATAAGCATCACAGTAATCATTAAAAGTAGTGAAGCTCATGGAGACAACATTTGCAGTTACAGAAATGAGCAAGTGCATGGTAAGCATCTTTACCTGCTTGCAACTGGATAGGAAGACAAGCATCTTCGTGTGTAGGTGTGTCTTCACAAAACTCCACAGCACGTCCATTTTCTCATCCAACGGAACGATCATGGCAGTTTGTTGCAGTCTAGCGGGTGTGGCAGCTGCAGATTCTGCATGAACTGCCAAATACTCGGGATCTCGTAAGCTCAGGCGAGCTAAATCCTTGATCGACCGAGTTTGTGTAGCTGAGAAAAGCATTGTCTGTCTCGACTTGGGAAGTTGTCCTACGATGGCATTCAAAGTTCCAGAAAAACCCATGTCCAAGATGCGATCCGCCTCATCCAGCACCAAAATCTATTTTCCATCACCATACCAACTGCTTCAGCTTTGTTACAACTATTTAGGATTGGAAGAAAATCAAGGGAATACTGAGGAACGGAAGAAAAGAAATGTCCAGGAAGTATTAATCGGAAAACCCTATCCCAAGACACAAAGACAGTGACGACGAGAAAGTTCTACAGGGCACAGTCCTGCTTCAAAAACCTTTCAGGCACTGCATTCTATCATCCAAGACATAATCAGCAAGCGCAATTCTTAGTAGGAGGCCATGAAGGTAATGGAAACCCTATGCCTTTCAGTTCACCTGAAGTTGTGAGCAGTCGAAGTTCGGTGTCTCATCCATGTGTTGTAATAGCCGGCCAGGGGTGCACACCAATATATTCAAGTTGTTCACGGTCTCCTTCTCCGTATCCACCCCCTTGCGCCCTCCTATAAGCAGCCCTGCGCTGATGGAATGGTGTTTTCCCACTTTGCGAAGCTCATCGAAAATTTGAACAGCAAGTTCTCGCGTCGGAGAAATAATGATAGCGCCCACCCCGTCTACGGAACCCCACTTCAATCGATAAAGCTTCTCGATAACCTGCACAGATTATACTCCTGTAAGCACGAGCATTGCCCTGAAATTACTCTTACTTAGGTCAGACATGCCTTCACACCCTCCCGTTCTCCACATACAAACCACACACTAACCATGGTTGCAAAAAATGTTTGCTCATATGAAATTTATATTCGCACCGGTAGCAGAAATGCTAGCGTCTTGCCGCTGCCGGTCTTCGCAGCTCCCAGCACGTCATGACCACAGAGCGCATGGGGAATCGATGCTCTTTGAATAGCAGTCATATGCACAAATTTATTCTCCTTCAAGCCCCGCTGCGTCCGGTCCGACAGAGGCAGCACTGTAAAATCCTTCGCTCCAGCGTAAGGCCGTAAAGCACCCTCATCTCCCTCGGGATCCTTGGCAATCGTGAAAGCGAGAGGATTCGTCCCGGGCGCAGGTGCCCCTGCAACAATTCGAGCCTCAAGAGACTCAATCTCTTCCTGCTCGTCCACTCTCTTACCCCTAAATTTTGCCCTGTTGGCTTTCCCTTTTCCAGTGCCCGCTTGGCTCTGCCCCGGCTTCACCCTTCCAGGGCCCATCGCAGAACAAAATTACACCATCCCAGAGCCCAACCTAACAATTCACCCTGCTGCTGCTGTGTCCCTCGTTACTCTCATATCCACCTCCTGTTTTGCCGTGTTTCCAAACTCTCTGACCTCTCCCTGACATTCATAGAAGCACAAATTGACACAACGAGCAGCAGAGAGGATTGCTACAGCAAACACACGCAATTGATCAATCACTTCAAGCTTCAAACCCTTGCGCTTCCCTAAAACCCTAAACCCTAACAAAACAGAAGCCTTGGAACCCTTGGCTGAGGAGCATGGGCTGAAGCTTCGTCCAGCGGTCGAACTCTCTCCGTCTTTCGGTCGTCGACAATTCTTCAGTACTGTACTGAAGACTGTGGTGGGAATCCAACAGTCGGAGTCCGAATCTTGGGCGCCGGGTTTCAACCGTCCATTGGTCGCTCGCCCCGTTAATTGATACTGTACTGGTACTTCTGGTGGTCAGGCTTTGAAATTGAGCGGAAAAACATTTGAAGAAAAAATGAAATCCAAAGCTTATTGATATAAAATTTGAATTTGATGAGGGAGTCTCTCTCTCGTCTAACTTCGGTATTCTTATGTTATATAGTGTGCCGTATGCCGTTGTCACAGTAAAAATAATTTCTAATTTCTAAAAACTTTGAAATTCAATAACTTTCATGTCAAAGGTCCAAATGCCATGAAACAATATAGCATTTAGTAGCCTTCTTGGAGGCCTACTTTTACTCTCATCCAAGCAACCTCTGGAGAATGTATTAGAAAGAACATTAAAAAAAAAATTACCCCACCCACCCAAGTTGCAATGAGCAGCCACGTGTCCCAGTAGCTACTGATGGTGTAGAATATTCCACACCATTTTGTTAGGGGAAAGCCGCAGTGCCCCATTGCTATTGAATGTTATGAAAGCCCTTGCACCTTTTTTTGCAAAGAACTTTCTAACGGTACCAAGAATGCAATCGGGGGGTGCACGATTCTAGAGATCTCACTGTAATAGACAAAACAAACAAACAACCTCAATTAAGTGAGGGTGTGAAGACCATGAAAGTGATTTTAATTTTTCACATGTCAACTATAAATTTGTGGCTACCAAAAAATATGAGGTTAAAAGGCATAGCAAGCATAACCCCAATCAATTTATTACTTCTCAAAATCTACTCTACAATTTTTTTAAATGAATTTCTAATGCGATTTTTTCTCCAAGATCTAGTGCCTATTCAAGGCTCAATTCCAAGAACCCTTCAACATTAGAATTAAGATTTGCAATGGACACCCTTGCACAAAACCTTGAATAGAAAATTGCAACCATTCATTTTCAAAATCAAAATTTGATGCTAAAATCAAAATTCAAAAAGAAATTTTCAAACTATAAACTATTAAAAATAGTAATTTGGTAAGGTTTTATTTAACTTCAAAGTTTTGTTGACACCAAAATTTGGTGCCTTGGGCATTTAGAGGTTAAGGTATGTACACCTATAAACATCACTTATAACAATCAAGCATTGTCACTATTATTAAACATAAATTATTTTCATTAGATCTTATTGGCAAAAAGAAAAAGATTCCATTGCACTTTCACAAGTCAATGGTGTGCATTATTTGGACATCATATAATTATATTAGAAATATTTTAAATACATCTTGTAGATGTACCACAAATAAATAGCAACCTCTTATAGACTCCCATATTATAATTGTGTACAACATTTGTAATTAATCAATGTGAAGTTTTTGGTGATGATTTTTGGTCCAAATGTAGGTGTTGCATTTGGGATAATGTTGATAATAGGTGAACATATCTTTACACCCACATAAATAGAATTCCATCCTTTTCCAAGCTAAGAAAATGAAGTTTGACAAATTTTACTATTATATAATTCAAAAAATTTGAAAATTTTGAAAACATGTAACAAAATATTATAATTATAAGCTATGTTTATAAGAATCCAAAAATATTGTGTATTTTTCATTTATGTTTTCTTCTTTTACCCCTAAAGTCTTTTGTCAACGGATATTTTTTGGACAATGTCCAATTCAAATTTGACAACAAATTGCATATGACAAGGGAAATGTTTTTTGGCAACGTCAAATGTTCATATATATTAGAAAATAGGGAAATTTGCTTGTGTTTGCAATAGTAATGGACTAAAATTATGGAATTATTCTCAAAAACATGATGGGATGGGCTAATTTCTCACTATCAAAACATTCAATAGTCTTCATGCCCACGACTTTTTCCCCACCAAAATGATGTGACATATTCCACATCATTTAATTTCACTCCCCCAATGAAATAATGTAAAATATTCTACATTCTATTATTAGCTACTAGAGAGCCTTGTACCATTGCCACAATCAAAGTCAAAATAAATAAAAGTAATTCTTTAACCCCTAAACGCCCAAACACCGTTTTTTGGCAACATAGTGATTTTGGGCAGCTCACTATGTACACAATTTTATTTGTTTTCTTTGAAATTTTCACACAACATTTTCTTAAGGAGTAGCTTTAAGGCCCAACAATTTTCATAACTTTTGACTACATGATTAAAAAGTTATTGTATAATATGTGATTTTCAGTGCTCAGCAGGCAGCTCAAAAAATTCTTAAAAAATCACTTCTAAAAAAAATAAAAATTTGGAATTGGTTCTATAGATTTATATATACATGGAATGCTTTGAATCATCCCATTTTGATCAATGACATGAAAATTATGAGGAGTTTTAGTTTGCGAGTAGTTATGGAATCTCTACTCTAGTTTGAAGTTGTTTATTTTACTCAGTTTTCAATATTTTTTGAAAAAAAATAAAATCACATGATGTAGATTGTTTATGACAACACTAAAACCTTTGGGATTGGCATTTTAAAATTCCATAATTTAATTCTTAACAATTTAGTGTTTTGAATCATTCTCTACTTCTCTCTATTTACTATTTTTTTCCTATATGTTGTATAATTCCAAATGATTTGAAAATTTTCAAGCATATAGCCAACTTGACTTTAAAAATGAATGAAAAAAGTAACCACCGTTTTGGACGTTTTTTCATACAAATGTGACCATGTGAAGTGCAGCTGCCCGGATTTTTGCAGGGACAAAAAAAGGATTTTTCTCAATTCAAATACTAATATCTTGCAATCTGCAAGGCGGGAAACTCTGAATTTTTTCCACATCTTTTCAAACCAGTGCACTACAAGATTTTATGGTTATATGTGTCCAAAAATGTTTTTTTTCTAAAATTTGGTACTTGTATTAGAAATGGCAGTTTTGGAGCGTTTTTGGTGAAAACATAGTCAAATACATTTAGGGGTTAATTGTTTGATTCAAAGCTTTATGCATAAAGGTGCAAGGCTTTGTTGCAATGTGAGAAGGTGCATTCTTGGTACAAATAGAAAGCACTAAGTATGAAGGAGTGCAAGGGCTTTGTTTTGTGGCATTTGGACATGTGACATGAAAGTAAAAAATTCATAACTTTCACACTGTAGATTTAAACACTATAGAACAAACTTTATGCACAACCCTCTTTGCAAAGAATCTTTCAACAATCCAAGAACGTGGCTAGGGGACTTATGATTTTTTAGCTCTCACCACATCAAACAAAACAAACTAACAAACTAATTTAAAGTATGAACTAGTGTGCATTGCCACAGTATGATATAAATTCAAAATAAATTGGTAACTTTTGAATTTTTCAATTCATAAAAATTCAAAATTCAATATTATTTTGCTCTGAGTCAAAATGCCAAAAAACAAAGTCCGTGTACCCCTAATTTGTTGCGGTGTGAGAGGTTGCGTTCTTGATACAAATAGAAACCTTTGTGCATAAAGGAATGCAAGGGCTTTGTTTTGTAGCATTTGGACATGCAATGTGAAAGTTATATTTTTCCAAAATAAAAGATAATATAATTCAATTTTATAATTTTAAAATAATTCAAAAATCCATAACTTTTATAAGGAAGGTCTGAAGGCTATATAACAAAATCTATGCACACTTCTTTGTAGAGAACTTTTCAATTGTATCAAAAGCGCGCCACAGGATTCTTAATTTTTTAGATCTCACAAAATCAAACAAACAAATTTAAGGTATGAAAGTGTGCCCTGTGCCATTTCCATAGCCAAAAGAAATATAAAAATGTTTTTTTAATTTTTTAATTCAATTTTCTTTTTGAAATTCAATATCTTTTACATCATAAGGCTTTGTTGTGGTGTAAGAGGTTGCATTTTTGATATAAATAGAAAGCTTTGTGCATGATGGTGTGCAAGGCTTTGTTCTATGGCATTTGGATATGCAATGTGAAAGTTATGTTTTTTCTAAAATTAAAGATAATTTAATTCAATTTTTTAATTCATAAAAAGATTTAAATTCAATAACTTTCACACTGAAGGTCCAATACCACGAAACAAAATCCATGCACCCCTCCTCGTGAAGAGCATTCCAACGGTACCAAGATTGTAGTAGGGACTCACAGTTTTCTAATCTCTAAAGGTCCAAGTATCCAAAAAATGGATGTACCTTGATCAACCTTCGTTGCATCTTTTAAAATAACTACTTTTGGAATTTGATTTAATCTGGAAAAATGAAGCGCTTGATAAGTTTGTTTCCGTTCTATTTCAAAATTTTGATAAATGTCAAAATTGAAAGAATTACTGCAACTAAAATTTCCATGTGTTAGAATTCAAATAATACAATATGGTGTGTATTTCATTCATATTTCTTTTAATTTAAAATTATTTTAAACAAAAATTAATAAATTATATTTTTCATTCTATCCTTCATATATGGTAAAAATTACAAATTATTCTAAAATATATTATAATTGATATAATTTGATTTCCACCTTTTGCTTTAAAAAATCACAATAATTTGATTCTTTCAAAAATATCAAAATTTTATATTTTTATTAAATAAAAAAATAAAAGGATAAATTTGTTGTTTTATAGTCAAATTTGACTTCAAGGTCTGTGTTGTGGCTGTATTAGGTGTAAAAATAAAATATCTAATTGAATTTTTTGTAATAAAGTCCATTTCTATTTATTCTTCTTTGGAAAAATTTCAAATCATTTGAATTGTTTTTGATATGTTTACTCTTTGTATTCAATTTTTGCAACAAAAATGATAACAATTATAATTTTTCACAAAACAAATTAAAATCCCTCATACTAATATACAATTCATAGTTTCAAATAATAAAAATATAAGATTTTTGTTTGAACAATTTGAAAGGCTAATTTTAGCTCAAATAGGAAATTTGACCATTTCACAATGGATCGTCTTTTAGAAGTTAAACTACAACCTTATCAAATAAAACAAAACAAACAACCACTACAAGAGAAAGGGGTGTTTTAAGTATAGTCCTAGTAGTATAGTCTTTTAAGTGATGACCTTTAAGTAACTTTTTTAGTAAAATTTTATTGAAAAGACAATTTGGTTCTTAAAAATTAATTTTTTTTTCTTAGCATCCTATTTTTCTTTGGCAAGGCACATTGGGTGGTATTAGAAACGTCTTTCTTTTTTGCACCCTATTTTCTTGACCCAAAAAACAGGGTGTGAATTCTTTTTCAAAAAATCACAATAACCCTGGCAATAACCAAAGTGTCTTGACAAAAAAAAAACAGGGTGTGAAGAGGGAAAAAAACGCACACTAACCAAAGTGTCTTTGCCAAAAAAATAGGGTGTGAAAAAGAATTATAAATTTTACACCACGTCAAAATTTAAAGTGTTCAAATGCTAGAATCAAGTTGTTTGAAAATGCACGGGAAAATGCTGATGGAGCAAGATTAATTTGCACGCATGTATTTTTCCTATTTTCATTTGAACCTTTTGCTTTTCAATTCCCTTTTTTACTTTACAAAGAAAATAGCCTCCAAAAAATTGCATTGACATGGGTAGTATAAGTAATGATAGGGTACCATAATATAAGCCATTTTGTTGAATTATATAATTATAAGGGCCCTTTTAATGAAGCCTTGGAGGTAAATAGCCCCCCCTCTAAAATACGCCCTTGCTGGGGTGGTGGTGTAAAACATACAAAGAATGATCCACCCAAGTGAGTACTTGAGTACGTAGAAGTAGGTATAAGGTGGAAGGAAAAACTGAATGGAAATACAAGGTAATGCATATTGGAGATATTTTTGAGAGAATAATTTAAAATATTGCCCTTTTTGTACTTGGTGAAAAGATAAGAGAATTGAAAATGTACCAAGTGGATACCATTCAAAATGGCATTTTTGCATTTACAGGGAAGCAACAACGCTATAGTGTGAGCGATGAACAATGAGCGATGAGCGATGAGTGATTAGAATTGAATGCTCATTGCAAATATTTTTACTGAAAATAGAGATGTCAGGTTAATTAATAGTCTTATTAGATCCAAAAATAGTATTAATGTAAAAAATTAAATATAGAAAAAAAAACTCCAAAATTTTTCTAAGATTAGATTTCAAATAATCAATTTTGCAATCAAATACTGTATAAATGAAGGACTAGCATTCCTTGCAGTAAGAGAGATACAATCCTAGATTTGATGTCATCCATGTCATCCATGTCATCTATTTATCATTCATCCATATCATCCATTCATCATTCATCCATATCATCCATTCATCATCCATCCATATCATCCATTCATCATCCATCCGAAAAAATCTGTATTTGCACTGTCGTACGCGCAATCTAGGCGTAAGTATCCTTAACACAAAAATGTGCCAAGATAACACGAAATATCGTCCCAGGGAATTTTCGGATTCTATGTAGTATGTTCTAGCTATCCGGCTTTTCTATCTTTCTTTCTTCTCACTTACTTACTCTAATAGTAATTTAAAGATACAATGCTCAGCTCCTAAGTCAACAATCCAACAACATTACAATAGCACACTCTCGACTTAGACCATATTCTCCTAAATCCGGATTCCTCCTCACCCGTCCTTTCCTTCCAACATCCAAACCACAAGGCAACACAATCCGGATACACTGATAAAGCCAAACTGCATACCCGAGGGCTTAGATTTCGAAAAGGGAATGAAATACAAATGAATATCAACTAGAAGGGAATGAGGGGCAATTAACTTGCCCGCCCTTAAAAACCCAAATCAAAACCAAAGTCAACACCCTAAAAACAACAAAGGACAGCCCAAAAACCAGGGCAACCTCATACACACACCAAGGAAATCCCGATTAACCGGGAAAGTCCTTATCCCTAAACTTCCGGAACCCGGGCCCACGCTAGGATTCCGATTCCGGATCTAACTAACTAAATTCTAATCCACCTCCACAAGTAATCCCCTTTGAACTACTTGGTCATCCGAGACTTCTTTGAACTCCCGGCTCCCTGCTTGGTTGTCGATTTACCGGAACCCTTGGCTGGCGTCATCTTGGCAGCTCGAGGCAGATTTTGCCGGGTCGCAGGAGACGTCTCCTCTTCATCCGTATCCTCCTTAGACTCAGTAGCGGATTCAAACTCACCGGATTCAGAGTCTTCAATCTCTTGCTTCGTTGGCTTCTTACCTTCCGGCTTCCGCTTCTCCGACTTCCGGAGTTTGAGTTGCTTCCCAGGTTCTACCATCTCCAGTTCTTCTTCCGGATCCGAGAATTCGACCTCCACTATTTCCGTCTTCGTGTTCTTCCGGGTTTTCGGCTTGAGTTCCGGTCTCGCCTCTGGAGCCGGATCTCCTAGATCGATCAACTGTGTCCCCCCGTGCTGGTGATGGCTCCGCCATGTGGGGGAATTTCTCCGGATGCTTCCTTGCCGGATTTATCGTTCCCATACCTTCTAAGAGGTCCCTTCGGATTGGCAATCTCTGCCTTGTCTTTCCGGATCCCGCCGGAGACTGTGAGGAAGGACTAAAAGTACTCACCGTTCCCCACTTCTGGAATTGACCCGAGGAAGGTACCTGGGGCAGCTTGAAGAGAGACTTCAAGCCTGGGTCTTCTTTTGTTCCGGAAGTTCCGGCTCCGTACTTGACTGGCGACTCCATGAAGATATCCGGAAGTGGCCCAAACTCGTCCTTGGCCACATCCCGAGGTCTCAGCAACTGCCGCATCTCGTCCAAAACGGTCTTCATCTTGGCCTCATAATCGACCAAGACTTGCAACACTCGAGATCCGGTGACAATGCCGTCGGTATCGAGTTTCTTCGTGAAGAGCGCGGACCGGATGACCAAATGTTCCGGTTGTTCTACCAACCCCTTTAAATCCCGAACGAGCTTCAGGGCATCCGTCTCCTTCTTCTGGGCTGAGATCGACTATCCCTCCGTCCAGTAAAACTTGTTCTTGTAGTGATCCCGTTCCGCCTTCAGTAGTGCGATCTCCTTGTCCTTCTCTTGGAGTAGTGCCGGATCAGGTCTCTTCCGGATTTCGTTGAAGATCTGATCCGTCTCAACGTTCAATTCGCTGGCGACGCCCGTGATCACCCCTGCCATCTCAGCGTGCATCTTCCGGCACTGTGCCATCCACCGGGCTCCGGCATCATAGAAGTCGGAGACATTGGTATACTCCGGCGACGGCTGGGTCAGGGTCGGATTCGATTCCGGCACGTCCATACTCGCTCTTCGTGAGTCCGGATTGGTTACCTTATGCTGCTTCTTCTTCTCTAGCGGCCTCGGTTCCGGATGCTCCTCCTCTTCTTCTTCTTCTTCTTCGGTCGCTTCTCCCGTCGGCTTCAACTCCTCCGTGAATCTGTATTTCAGGATTTGCATTCCGGTCTCATACGTAACTTTTTCTGGCGGGGTCATATAATCATAATAATGATACAGGTGGAACAAGTACGTACTGACTGGACTCTGCTTGGCCTTCTCGACCGCCATCGCCATCTTCTTGACCTTCTGGTGAATTAGGCCTGCCCAGTTCACGACCCGGCCTTCCAGTGCTCCGAAAATCGTATTCGCGACTGTGACCGTAACTCTCGTTGGTTTTTCCGGATATACTATGGGAATCAGGAAATTCAGTAACCTCCTATGACGCTCATTGATACAGTCACTCACAGAGAAACCCTCCTTGTGGTGCGGTGGCGCCTTGAACTTTCCTTCATGAAACTTATCCGTCCGGGTTGCGCTTCCGGATCCGGACTGCGTCAACCCGTAAGTTTCCACCCACATCCCTTCCGTCTAGGATGATAACCGCCCCCTTGGCGTCGGCTCGAACTGGTTCGGCGCCCCAAAAACTAACTCCCGAAGAAAGTCCTTGCTCCTCATCGTCCAGGGTTTCCGGATGAACCCTATACACCCTAGTCTGGACAGATCTTCCTCTAACTCTAAACGTTCACCGGGATCAGATGGAATGATTGGGTATAAGAGTTTAACAGACGAAACTGTCTTCTGCCCATGCGCTGACGTTTCCGCCATTGAACTCTAATCCGGTGCAATCGGCACCCTCCTTTCCTTCTCTCCCTATCCGGCCTAACTCACCACTCTTTCACTCTTCTAAGAGAAAACGCGCTCCAAAACCTGCAAGCACGTACCTCCTCGAGCGGAAGAAAGAGGGAGAAGAATGAGAAGATCATCCGCTTAAGTACCCGGCCAGTGACCGACACCCGTTGGTTCGGTCATTTAATGCGCCGCCTTTTTCAAACGGATCCCTAGTTTCCGTAGGCCGGACCCCTAGTTCGTAGGTTTGCCGGAATCCGGATCTCCTTCCGGTTTCCGGATTCCGGTAAAAGTCCGTCTCTTACTTCTTCTACAAGTTTTTGTGAGCCGGAACTTTTCGACTACCTAGTTTCTACTAAATGTTCTGGTTCACGGTTCCACTACTCCAAAATTTCGAAAATATTTACGGAATTGATCCTAAACTAATCCGGATTTCTAAATAATGACATTGCATGCTCCCACATGCACATTATAATATATGTCTCAAAAATTGTATGTAATTTATATACATCTATTTATTTAAAAAATTAAAATTAAAATAATAAAAAAAACATTTGTATTGTTGAAATTGAAAACTTTGTTAACTATTTTGAAGCTGGTTTAGGGCTCCTTGGAACCAAATAGAACCTTTAAGGTTCATTTGAAAAAATGTAACAATCAATCATACAGTGTAGTTTTTCTATAGCTTAGGGCTCCTTGAAACCTAGGAGCATCTTCAAGATTCATTTGTAGGACTATAACATTTCAATATACTATTGTTTGGCTGAATTCAGCGTTTTCTTATATATATATATTTAATGTTTAGGATTTTACACATGATTTTTGAGGTCCTTGAGGTGCCATGAACTATTTCTATCTTGAACTATATAGCCTTCAAGGCACATGGCAACTACTACATCGGTCCATTATTTATCCACTTCTAAACATATGTGGTTTACTAAAAGCTAATTACACATCTTATAGATTGCTACTTGGAGTACTTGCAAGTAGGAGCTTCACTTCATCAAAACTCAAACTAGGGGCATATATATACTTGTCGTCCTCTGAGCTTGCCTTGCAAAGAAACCTGAAAATATACTACAAATGCTTGCAATTCACCCATGATTTCCTACTACCAAGTGCAGTTGTACTCATGGTGATGAAGTCTTTGCAAATACAAGCAGGGAATTCTGAAATAATGATTTGGTAGACCTTGTGGACGGGAAATACACCAAACTTTAGGGTTATCACTCTACCATAGCCAGGGTATGGTATAACAATTACGGATTCAACAACCGCTTTCAGATTTTGTGCTGTCTCCCATTTGTTGCGGTGGTCAACTGTGGGCGCATTAGGGTTCCGCCGGATGGTCCTCCCCAATTGCTTTGTGGGGTGCATATGACCGTTTGTTGGTTGCAAATCACTATCTGGTTGATTCAGATGAAGGAAAGATACACCTCTCTCTGTACTCTCTTCATTAAAGAGGTGGAGTGCTGCTCCGCCTACCTTTTTAGTTTGAAATTGGAACCCTGCTTCTTCTAGAGAAAGTATTTCTGATTTGGTGAGATGCGTTCTACATGCAACAAACCAGACTCTTGGAAGAGGAGGCCAGTCGTGAACTCACTTCACCTTGGATCCTCCTGCACAGCGTAAGAGGTTGTCGGCACAGAACCAAAAATCAAAGTTGATGATGACCTTTGTTCCATACTCTGTCATGCGGCCGTTGTAGGTAGGTGTTGCCGTTCCACTTTTTTTGGACTTGTTTATCTTGGCCCCGCATTTCTTCTTCATCCCAACTTGAACTCCATGACAAGTCTTTGCTTCCTTCTTACACCTTGCAATGTGCCACAAAGAAGGGTTGCAATCTGTTTCAAATACCTTTGTAGCGTGAAGATGTACTAAGCTTGATTCTCCTTCTGGTATAGACATTGACATTGATACATTTGCTTCTATATGTGCTTTGGTTGACCGAGTCTGAACTTTAGGTGCAGAGAAGTTCATTGTGTCGTGGCGGTGAGAGTTGCCATTTGACCCAGGTGGCAAATTCAATTTGTGCTTTGCGGAGCCAAATACTTCTTCACCTTCCAAATGGGGAACCCGCGTTGGTGAATAGGTCAACATGTAGTAATTTGGCAACTGCATTGGCAAACTTTGCTAGATTTTTGGTTTGTCTAGCAGCTCGAAGGCGAAGCTCGTCCAAGTGGGGGCCAGTGCTAGATGCATATCCTTGGAGGTATACCCAATAATTAGTCGATTGCTGAATAGCTTGCATCATGTCATCCATAGTAGTGATGTATAAGCAGGTGCCCCTCTTCCCAAACATTTGCAACCACTTGTTGTGAACTGTCGCCACCAAGTTGCATGAAGGCATCTTAGCTAGCTCCTCTAAGTTTAAGTTTTGCACCAACAATAATGATTTTAAATGACAATATAACGCTTTTTGGTTCCAAAATGCCTTTTTTAGTACTGAATGGAGATCTGAATGAAGTTGGCACTAAGAAATGGCTCCTCGGATCCGAGGAGCCTGCTTTTGGCTTTCAAAGAGCTTTACCGAAATCAAAAGTTCTTTGTACCAAAATAGGGCTCCTCAGAATCGAAGAGCCTTTTTTGGATTTTGAGGAGCCTTCATTTGACTCCAACAAGCCTTTTTGCAGCTCTAGTAGAGCATAGCAACAATCCAAAAAAATTAAAATGGCCCCCAAAGAAAGTTAAGATAAATTATCCTTGCTCTAATAGTCATTGATTACTTTATGTTGAGGTGCAATGGACCACTTTATCTTGAGTTCATTTAGGGTTCCAAAGAGCTTCATTTTGAAGATTCTAGTTCCATTGTTCCTGCAAAAATAAAATAAAACTCATGTATACTTTTCTTGTATTGAAAGCAATTATAAAAATATGCAACTAAGTTGGTAATACCACCTCCAAAGGTGATACACTACAAATATAGTCCACAAGTGCCCAAGCCCTTACATTATATTTTTTATATAGTTATCAATTTCATGTATATCTACAAGGTGCATAGACTCAACCTTAGTTGGATCCTACTTCATCTAGAAGACTCAATGCATCACTGCTGTAGTCTTCTTCACTCTCAAGTTTGAGCTTCCAAACATCTTTTGTGTCATTTTTGAGTTTCATTTGCACAACAATTGAAACAGTCTCTACTCCCTCGGAATTGAGTAGCTCCTACTCCATCCACATGGACACCGACTCTAGATTGAACCTCGCACAAAGAACCAAAGCTGATACCCATGCCACACCATCATCTCTACAAGGAAATGAAATGGGAATGCTAGACCCGTCACCTAGAACTAACGCCATGTCTATATTTGGATGAGCATGCAATCTACAAACTCATGCTCAAACTTTGGCTTAAACTTCTGCTTAATGCAGTTGTTAACATTGGAAAATCCTATAGCTTTTTGGTAATTGACTGTTAAACAGTGGATATGGATTTAAGTGGTTCTATATCGGATTCTATTAGTTTGAAATTCAAATTCAAAAGATCTGATCTTTGGATTTCCTAAACAGCTAGCTTCAGAGTAATTTGATTTCACTTGTCAGTAAACAATTTTGGGATTGATTAACTACAGATAGCGCCGCATACAGAGAAGATCACATGTCAAAAGCTACCAAAATGGAGACTTCATTAATGTAGGAGTGATATCTTCAAATCTAAGAAGGATCATAAGACAGTTGATCAAAAAAAGGATGTTTTCAGTGATCATTCATGTTTAGCTAATTGGATGTCATTTGGTTACAAGAAGCCCTAATTGTTCCATCAAGAATACATTCATTGCAGTCTAATATCCTTATAAATTGGAGAGATTGTAAAGTTACTAAAGAAGAAGTAGCATAAGTGTTGTTGTATTTTTGGTTAGAGGGATGCTAGAGGGTTCCTATAGAAAGAGACGTAAGGCTGGTCTTCAATTTTCTAGTAAAATGCAGTTAGTGAGAGCAAAGATGGTTAGACGCTTGCATAGGACTAATGGCATTCAGATTAGTAGCACTATTTGAACCTTGTTCTATGAGGATCATGGAGTTGAAATTGGAGATTTTCATTCTAGGGACAATTTGACAGAAAACAATGATGGAACAAATATTGTCAAGGTAGATAGACTAGATGAGGATGAAGAGAATGTACGCCAATCAAGTCCTACAAAAAATGGCATGTTTTTGACTACAACAAAGTTGGTAAGTTCATCTATCTACTGCCACAATTAGATCCAAGGATGACTAACTTTTACTAAGTGAATAGTTCATTGCTCATATATGCAATATTTCTCTGCAATTGTCATGTAATACATGTTATTGTTTGTGACTAGCCATAGTTATATCTTAAATGGAGAATAAATAATTAAATTTTATCCAAAATAATATAAAATATTATTTATTTCTTCCAATGTCTTTTGCTTTTTTCAATGAACCACTCGTGTGACCCTGTGCCGTTGGCCCAATTTTCATCTACTCCCGGTTCCACTCCTGGTTCTACTTCCGATTCTACTCCCAGTTCTACTCCCGGTTCCATTCTTGGTTCTACTTCCGATTCTACTCCCAGTTCTACTCCCGGTTCCACTCCTGGTTCTACTTCCGATTCTACTCCCAGTTCTACTCCCGGTTCCACTTCTGGTTCTACTTCCGATTCTACTCCCAGTTCTACTCTCGGTTCCACTTCCAGTACCAAGAACGCCACCAAAATCAAAGTAAAAGTAATTTTCTAATTTTTTAATCAATAAATACTTTGAAATTCAATAACTTTTGCACCACCGCTCCAAACACCACGAAACCAAGCCGGTGCACCCCTCCTCGGCGAGAGCTTTCCGAGGGTACCAAGCACGCGGCCGGGGGACGCACGGTCAGGAAGTTGTCCACGCTACAAACAAAACAAACAAACAAACAAACAAACATCCTCATTTAAGGTATTGATAGATATTTAAAAAATTGCCCCATATGTTGAACTTAAGATATTACAAATGTAATATAATGAAAATTTCATATTATTCATCTCCTTTTATCAGTCCATAAACTAATCTTATTATCCAACGACCCCCTAAGTGCAACCCAGCAAACCCTAATTGCACTCCAATGAACCCTAGTCACACTCCAGTTCTCCAATCTTCATTCTTCCTTGCTGCTGATTCACTCGCCTCACGCTCTTGAGTCTTGCTGCTCTTCTTGCTCCTGTTTGCAAAGAATGGAAGCTAATGTGGGCGCTTAATCAATAGAAACAACAAAGGGAGAGAATCATGGGGGCATTGGGGGCAAATGCTTCTGTAAGTTCCTTTTTGAAATTTGTATATGCATATCAGAAGAGCTCATTCTGTTGCATTTTAGGCTTTGCCACACCTCCTCCAAATCGAGGAGCTCAACGTCCGTCCCGGGTAGCCAAAGGTTCATCTTGAGAACCCCAAGTTCCAGTTCCAATGTTTGTCTCAAGGAGCCTCCTCGGAATTGAAGAGCTCAAGGTCCATCCGGAGGAGCCCAAGGTTGATCCCGAGGACCCCAAGTTCTACTTCTGACGTCTTTCATTTTGACCTCCTTGGAATTGAGGAACCTTATAGTTGATTGTAGAAGCCCAGAGTTTGCCCAAAGTCTGCTAGTTCATTTCCTGAGGAGCTACTTTGTCCCTTTAAATTCAATACACAAAGGGCTAAAACTTTGGGACCTATTGTTCGATATATTTTAGGGTTGCACTTAGGGTTCACTTTTCTCCCGTCCTCTTTTTGGGCCAAACCTAAGTAGGATTTTATGCACTGGCAATTTCAGGTTCAATTTGGTTCCTTGTTTGTTATTTGTGCTTTCTCGGCCATAGGTGTTTTGTTTCCAAAACTGCATTCATTTCAACTCTCTCCATCAGCCTCTTCTCTCGCAATTTTTTGCATGAAATTTGGTGGTGAGTAGTGGTTTCAGGTTTGATTTGGTTCCTTTTTGTTATTTGTGCTTTCTTTGCCTTAGGTGTTGTGTTCTTACTATGCATTTTTGAAATTTGAAATTGGTTCAATTCTGGAAGTCTTGGTCTTCAGTTAGTCTATAGATTTTAAATTGGTTAGTTTGCAGTGTAATGCCAAGTCTCAGACGGATGGGAGTAGATTTTAAATTGGTTAGTTTAGCTTGCAACTTCCGTCATGCTACTTGACACTCTAGGTACAACAATCCTTTTTGCACTCATTTTTCCTCTCTCTTGATCTTGCAGTAATAACCTCTTTCTCTCGCAATTTTCCGCATGAAATTTGGTGGGGAGAGGTGTCTTTCTCATTGATCCAACAAGGAGCTTGCGCAGGCCACGGATATAGCGTTGCGTGTTGTTCAATTCTTTTTTTTTCATAGAGATTCTTGAGATTCAAGTGTTTGGAAAGTTGAAGAATTTGTATTGTGATCTAGACTACATTTGATGGTGTCAAATTTTTGATTAATTATTTGTATGTACTTTACATTCTTGAAGAAGTACTGAACACTTTAAAAAAGAAACCCGATTTGTCTTAAGCACAATCTTGGGTTCATCAATTTTGGGTGTTAGGTAGAATTAGTGATAGAAAAGAGTTAGTTGTTAGTCATTTATTGTGCGCCATGGGTGCTCTTTAGTGTGTGATATTTGAGTCTTTTGTTTTGGTTTCCATCTATACATACTAGCAAAGGGTGAATTTGCAAAGATTCATGCTAGTGAATTTTGCAATTGCAATATTTGAAGTTGGATTGAAGCCAAGTTTTACGATGGGCTTATCGCAAGCGTTTGAAATGAATCAGTAGTTCTCTTCTTGGATGATAACTGTTGGTGATAATTGGATTCAAACATGTGATCAAGGCTGAGGTACATTCTCACAAACAAATTGAGTCAGCAGCAACTTACTCTGAATTAAGTTCAAGCGTAATGAATTGACATGGTCATTCAATCGACAATATGTGACACATACATATTTCTTACCCTCTTGGTGAATTTTGGTGTGGTTTTGTGATTCTTGGGCATGGGTGTGTGTGTGTGTTTCTTGTGATGGTGCGGAATTTTGTATCATGAAGAGAAGGTTTGATAGGGTTTTGGTTGTTGATCTTAGATTTTGATTTGCACTCAAATTCTGTACTTTGTTTTTAAGAATATGTGTTTTCATTTGTCATTTAGTGTAATTTGCATTGTTTTTTGGACTGTGGAGCAAGTATTGTTCACAATCGGAGTAAAATTGCTGTCTTGCGAAGAGTTTTGTTAATCATGTTTTTGAGAAAACAAGTCTCTCAAGTCTTCATTGGAATCGAGGAGGGGTAAGTAGCTTTTGGATGAGCTTGTGACAGGCACCAAGATTAGAGCCTGAATGTGATGCCTAGCTTGTGACTCATTTAAATCTCGTACAAAATAGTAAAGATTTTGCAGTACATGCTTGTCCGGATGCCACTATTCAACTTTTTGAGAGAAAAGTAGTTCATTGCTGCTGTGATCCATCATCGTTGCAGGAACTTGGCAATTGATAAGAAGTAATCACCGTCTTCATTTTTTATAACGAGTTTCTATTTGTTTCAATTTGTTTACTCCCGCAAGTATGTAATTGCAATACCATTGCGTCTTTTGTTCCTCTTGAGCTTTCCGTGTTTTGATAACCCAATTTGCCAGAGTTGGTCGTGAATTGTGGATTGAAACTCTAATATGTCACAGTTGGTTGTTCCTTGATAATTCAGATGCTTTGTGGAATAGGTAGGGTTTTTAGCTTCAGTGAAAGCTTGTGTTAGGTCGACTTCCGGTTGAGACTACAGATTGTTGAGTGACATGTGGACATAAAACCACTCTACCAATACTAAGTGGCAATGAGGTGTGCATAGCAATTTTGATTAGAATTTTGCATTCGTTTCGGGCGTACTCAGGAGAGCGCTAACCAACATGTGTCCAATTTCAAACGAGCACCAGAGTTGAGGAAGTTCTTGCATGCTTGTGAGCTTTCCTTAAACAAAATCAACGCAAATGGTCGAGTAGAAGAACTGAGTTTCAATTAGAACTCCAAAATTGCAAGGATACTGAGTCTTCTTGAATCTGCAGAGTCGTTCTGTTTTGTTGTAATCCCTTTGTTTTGTTTGGAGCTCCGGGTAGAATAAAATTGATTAGGAACATTGCAAATTTTGAATTGAAGCCACGTCACATTGTCAAAATGAGCGGAAGGACAAAACTTTGGTAGTAAATCAAGCAGAGTTTTCAGTGTCTTATATGCTACTTGTCTTTGGGAGCAATGCTACTTTCCCTCTCCATTGTTTTGGCCTCAAGAATTTTTTGCTCCTAGAATTCCTTACAGAGATTTGTTAAGTCTTGGTTGATATGCCATAATGCCTAGTGACTGAATTTTGATGGTTTACAAAGTGCATTGGACCTTTCTCCTTTAGCAATCTTGGAATATTCTGTTGCACTTCTGCATTCATTATATATCACGTCCATAAGCTTTCCGTTTTGTTCATCTCTCACTTTTCTTTGTATATTCTTGAAGAGATCGCTTTTGCCTCCTTGTTAGCTTTGGCTTGTAGGTAATTTTTGTAGACTAAATTGTGCAGAGAGGTTTTCTAAGGTTTGGTAGCATTGCCAGGCTAAGTATGCAGCGGTAGAATCAAGATTGGAAGTTGCTCTTCATTTGGAAAGCAAAACTTGGTTCAGTCCCTTTGTCTCCTTGGGCCTTTTTTCTACTAACCTAAGTAATGTATAGTATATCAACGTCCACGATGCTCAAATTAGCTCGGAGGTAAGCAAATAAATGAGATATCACTGTTTGCATAGAACTTTGGAGATATCACTGTTTGCATAGAACTTTGGAGATATCACTGTTTGCATAGAACTTTGGAGATATCACTGTTTGCATAGAACTTTGGAGATATCACCGTGTGCATAATCTTTCCAATGTCTGTCCTGGTCTCACCTTCTTGTAATCGAGGAGCCTCAGTAGACATGAGTAGTCTTCGAATTAGTGAAAAGTTGATGAATTTGCAGCGACTGAATAGAGATGGAACATACTTAAGTCTCCACAGACTTCTTCTCAGTCTCCGCAATTAGTTAGAGACGGTATATTTCCACATTTGAAAGAGTAGGAATAGAGTTACATATCTGCAAATTTGTCTAAAGTTGAGTATATAAAGATGGATTCCTTACTTGCTTTGTTTGAGGTTGAGTTGATGAAGATGGGCTTCAGCTAAAGGAATCACTCGTATATTTCCAATTTAATAGCAACTGTTGGCAGCTAGCAGATATTTAGAGCTAATGGATTTTTAGCTGATATATGTTTGTTTATTATAAAGGTTGATAGGTTCTGTACATACAAACCACGGAGCTACATTATATTTGAATTATTGATTTTCCGTATGTAGTCAATGGACGAACCAGCTGGCGCATCCATGAAAAGCTTGAGCTTGATGGAGGCAGTACTAAGATTATTATTGTGCCCAATAAGGATCAAACTTTGTTTGCATTCAATGTGAGTTTGCGTGATCGAGGGTTTCAGTGAATTTCAATTTATTATGGTGGCTCATTTGAATTCGTATTTATTTGTATGCAGACAACAAATGAACTAGAAGGCGCATCCATTGGAGAGGTCCAACTTTATGGAAGCAGTGCAGAGATAATAGTCGAGCCCATCCAGGACCAAATTGCGCCTGAGTTGATTGTGAGTTTCCCGTGTTGTTGGTTTTTTGCAATTTCAATAGATTGATTGTAATATGAAAGATTGGAAATTCTAGAAACAAGATATATTACGCATGGTGAATTAATTTTTTATCAAAAGTTGGACAAGGATTGATTGAATAGATCCAACAAAACAGAATTGAACTAGCTAAATTTGAAAAATGTTAGATATTATGTAAATACTTTGAAGATCTCATCATGATGGTTGATTTCAAGATGCCCTTTGTAAAGCAATTTGTGCAGTTACTATTTCAAGCAAAAAATTCACTTGGATTCTTTCAAGGAGATCTCTCAGCTAAAGTAAGTTATGGCAAAATATTTCGTATAGTATAATTTAGTCTGGCCCTCTTTGGGCCACAAGAGCCTTCTATCAGCCCATAGGAGGGCATGGTCTGGCTACAAGGGTGTGATATTTTTTTGAGATGGTTTATAGAGTTAAACCATTAAAAATTGTAATAAAATATGTTGGAAATTGGTTTATGAATTTGGATGATCATGATCATAATAGATAGATTGATGAATTGTAGTAGAAATTGTTGAGACTTGTTCTCATGGGATTGTCAACAACTATTGTTGGAACTTGCCCCTGACTCTTTATTTTGGTGCTTGGTATGATGACAACTTTGAATTGCATTGTTTGTTCTTGCCTAGATTAATATTTGAGCATAATAGTTGGTTTAGGATTGCACTTTATTATTGGTTTGATGTAAAACTTGAACAAATTCTCAGTTATACAATTAGTTGGTAGCTATTTGAAATTTTTTCAATTTTAATATTTCTACCCTCTTTGGCTCCTTGAAATCAAAGAAGTGTATCGGATTGTTAGAGGGTAGTGAAGGAATGTACCCAGACTGATTAGTTTATCAATCAAGGGGTCCTTGAATTGAGGAGGCGTGTGAGTTTAAAGAATTTGATAATTCTAGGGTTTTAAATGAGGATATTTGTTAAGTGAAAATGTGCTAGGGTGCTCTCACAGCTTGGCCTTTCACGTAATTTGTGGAAGACGTAATCTTCTTTTGGTAGCTTCAGTTTTGAATTGAGCTCACTCACCAACTTGGTGCTAGTATATATGTTCATAATATAAATAGTCAACTAGCCTTTTAAAGGAATGGGCTCTTGGTTTTTGTTTGCCTTGATGCGGTAATTTGGATGGATATGAGTATGTTCTTGTTATCTCTACAATTAGGGAATTCATATTTGGAATTCAGAGACAATGGAACCGCATTTGTTCTATGTGTGCTAGATTACAAATTCAAAGTATTTAATAGAGTGTAGTGAAGTGTCTTCAAGCACTCCTTGGACCACAGGGACCTGATGTTATAACTTAGTTCTTTCTTGTGTGTAAGATAATTTAGAGAACAACCTCATCAAATAACAAGGGTTGGTTTAGGAAGACATCTCTAATCTTTCTTTGGATTTGAGGAGCAGTAATTGCCTTTCAAAGAGAGCTCGTGGTTGAGCCCTTCTCGGATTTGAGGAGTAGTAGTTGCTTTCCAAGAGAGCCCATAGTCAAGCCCTCCTTGAATTCAAGGAAGACTAGTTGCCTTTCTATGAGAGCCCGTGGTCATGCAAAAGAGACCTGAGGTCTATTTAGAGATTACAAAAACTAAAGCCTATATTTACATAATTTAGCAATTTTCTTTAAATTGAGTATCTATTCAGACAGAATTGTTTATCAACCAAGGCCCCTTGAAATTGAGGAGGTATTCTTCTTAGCAAATTTTAGGAGGTGAATATTTGAGATTAATATCTATTAGTGTTCCTCAAAATTGAGGAGGACTATTGGCCTATTGAATGAAGTGCTAGTGCCCAAGGTCTTATGGATTATCAAATGATTTATTAAATGTTGATCACTAACATTATTGTCATAGTCAAAATGAGGAGCTAGTTGATTAATAGTTGGTCCAGGATTTTGATTATATTAGAATTTATGATACATATTTGGTCTAATAGTTGTATGCCTTTATGCTCTTCTAATCCAAGAAGCAATTTTACCTAACTTCAAGGCCTTGGGCCGTAGGAGCCTTCTCGGATTCTGAAGAGCAATAGGAGCCTCTTTGGATTCCAAGGAGCCTCCTTTGATTTGTCCAACGAGCTACATCTTATCGCTCCTCAAAATTGAGGAGGGGTCCTAGCCTATACTCAAGCAAATTTGGTTCAGTCAAATTGTATCATTTCTTAAGTAGATGGTTAGTTTCATAGAAATCACTTATTATTGTAGAAGTATGGGATTTTGCATATTGAGATTGATATGCCTAAGAGCTCCTCGGATTTGAGGAGCGATTCTAGCCTGTTTCTAAAAGCCTTTTACATCACAAACCTACTATTATTTTGTTTGGAATTGGCTAGTCATTTTCTAAGAAATTTATAGAAATTTAGTTATTGAAGATCTATACAAATAGATAGTTGGATGGTTTTGTGCTCCTCAAAATCAAGGAGGCTTAGCGTATCCACAAGTGCCTACTTCAAAGTCCATTTGAATTACTATTGGTTGGGTTCAAATGATTAATACGGATAGCTATTTACAATTTTATTTCAATATGAAGGAGACATATTTAACTTGGATGTTGTATGTCTTATCTCTCCTCAAAATCAAGAAGGGAACTTGGCTCATTAGAATACTTAACCTCATTACTATTGAGCAAGGTTACAAATCATTTATGTTCTAAATTTATCTAATATTTTTATATGATGGAGACTTGTTGGGCCTATTTGAGGGATGTCCTATTGCCCTTGTAAATCAAATAGGGATATAAGCATGTTGAATTGTTATATGGTGTGACTCTATTCATGACTGTTTAAGAAATTGAACATATAAATAACTTACTTGGAAACATTGATTGTGAACTTTCAGGAACCACCTTTGTTGACATGTGCAGAGACTGGAGATGCTTGGCGGATGAAGGAGAGACTTGACTCCAACTCAATTATACGGGAATTGCAATTCAAACTAGATAAATCAAGTTGTTTTAAAATTCCTTTGTGCAAAATGATCTCACTTCTAATGGTGAGGCCAGTTCTTCAAACAGATGTTGTACGCCTTCAATCAGAATTTGTGCATGAATATAGAGAAGGTGATAGGATGATGTATGTATCAATAACCAATGACAAGGGACTCATTCAAAGGGTCACAGAGGAGATTTCCAGTGGTTGGGGTGCTATCTGGATTGCAGAGAATGCAGCTTTTGAGGAGCAGTTGAAGAGCCATGAGGATCGCTCATGCCTAGCCGGATTTATATTTTTTGTTTGGAACAGTAATCACCGGCTTATGGCATGGACAAATTACATCAGTAATATGCATGCTAAAGAAAGAAAGTGGCATATCTGGGTTAACTACAACAAAAATGATGTTTTATGACTGCAAAATATGATTGCATTGAATCGTAAAACCTCAAAATATGACTCAGGCAAAAATCATTGTAGATGATTTGCACTATGATTGGGTCCAATCATTATCGACAAGTTGCTTCAGACATGAGTCATATTTGCAATCGTATGGGTTGGGAAGTATAATTAGCCAAAATTAGCCATATGTTGTAGCACAAGAAAGTAAAATCCCTCCAGTAGACGTTGTAATGTGTTTAAAAACGCCTTTAGGATGACTCGTGTATTATTCCCACAGAGATCTAGTTTGTATTTCTATAGTGATGACTGGAACAGGATGGGGAAGTCACAACAACCACAAGCAAACCAGATTTTAGAATGGAAAGCTAAAAGTATCTATGTGATTACTTTCCATCCGGTTGGACTATCCCACGTTAATTCTAATCCTCTCAACAGTAACAGAAAAGTGTTTAAACAATGAACCACTCCCTTTACCACTAATAAACTCCGATCCTAGGACTCAAAACCGGAATCGGAAGGAGTGTCGTTATCATGTGCCTCTTTCAAATTTTGCTTCCTGATCTTCAAACTTAGTAACCATTTAGAAGTTTAGCCTCCATAGTATAGGATTCCGCATATTTTAATTAAGGAAGGCTGCATGAATTTCTACCTTTCAATGTTTAGAGTGACAAAAGTTTCACTAAAAAGAAGAAAAATAACAAAAGACGAATAAAGAAATGGGACTTCAATTTCTCCTCACAACTAATTCAGAAGCTTTATCCGGATCAAAGGGTCACTCAGGAAATCCCTACCGTCCTCACACTACTACAACACAGATTCCCCTGACCTAAGTTCCTAAATAGAATCGCTACTCCCGGAAACCGGATACAGGAATCATCCGGGGGCACTCATCTTCTTCCCAAACTTGCAAACACAGCTATCCGCACAAAGTAATGGTTCTAGCATTACAGGTATACCAATCCAGTGTCAAAACTTTTCAGACCAACACTTAGGATGTGAAAATCAGATTACTTTGCATTGGAAAATGAAAAGAACATAAGTATAAGATAATATTATCCTATCATGCCTGGGATTGAAACTAACTTCAACCCCCTAAATACCAAACACATGGACACCAAAAAGGCCCCATGAAAATCCTAACTACAGACCAAAGAATGATACGCGTCACTCCTTCAATCTCAAAATCCTAATCCCCTTGCGTTGACTTCCTAATAGCCAATGTCCTGATGGAAATTCTTCCATCATGTAAATATTAGATTTAATCTTTATTAACTCTATATACAATATATAATAAAAGTGGTTTGGTTGTGGTGAAAACTACGGTTATTAAGGGCAGTTTGCACCTTATAGGCGCTCACTGTTCTTGTCACATGCATAGCTCAGGGGGGTAGGTAGTAGGTTGACCGGTACAACTTTCCTGCCTCACTAGCGTGCCAAGCCGTGGGCCACCCAAGCCAATCAACAAGCCATTGAGATTCAAATCCGAATCGATGGATTTTGGGCCCGGACCAGCTGGCGACCTTTGACCACCGCTTCTCCAGCCAACCAAGTCCACGACTTGACGATTGGAGATTTATTTTGAAACCTTTCTTTCAACTTTACGGTATATAGAAGCCTTTGATAGGGATCTTTAGTAATCCCTTAGTTTTATTTTATTAGGTTCAGATTGAAAATGGTTTAAATATTAACTTTTTGATTAAATAAAATGGTTAAGGAATGCAGATATATGGTAGTGTGAAGAGGGCAAGAGAATATACTTATCTTTTGGATGGACTTTAGAGATAAGAGTATGGGCTGATGTGCTCTACTCTCACCTTAGAAAGGGAAAAAAGAAAGATAAGGATATTCCTTGTGTGTGTGGAGAGGTGTGTGTGTGTATAGTTTTTGTTTTGGGAGAAAACCGAATTTTGAGGAAAGATATCTCCATATGTATGAAAGTTTTTGAAATGAAAATTTGTGAGTTTGTTCCTTGTGAAATTAGCTTTTCAAAATGAGTTTTCAAGCTTGATTTGAAGGATTACTGAGGGAATTGTGCTAGTTTGAAGGTAGAAAGTTTGCGGTTATCCAACTAAGAAGAGCCGAGACTTTCGAGGCCTACAACAAATGGGCAGTAGTTTGGATTTGTATGAGATTTTGTGAGGTTGAAGATTGTGTGACTAGCTTTTCAAAAACTTATTATACTTCATAATTAAAGTATTTTTGAGGGAGATATGAAGATTCAAAGGTGGAGAGGTCTGTTGTCTTTAGAGAATGAAGGTTGAAACTTGTTCTGTCTATAGTGTCTGGACAGTAGCTTAAAATGAGCTGAATTTTGGAGGAGTGTTAGTATACTTTGTTAACTTTCCAAAAAGTTAAGATACTTAATATTTGGAGTTGTGAAACATCTGTAGCATTAGTTTGAAGTTCAGAGGTATTTTAGAGTTAGTTTTAAGTTTACTTGTTGTGTTTTTGAACACTTCAAGAATACAAGATAAGGAGAAATGAAGAGATGAAGACTTGAAGACCCTTTTGTATTGTGGTTTGTAGCCCAATTTGTTCATTTGTTATTCCCAGCCGGTTTTGGAGGCTAGTTGTTTTTCTTTTCTGTATTGTAAACCTGTTGCGGGCTCTGTGGGAATCCAAGAGTAGCCCCATTTTGTGTTTGTGGCGACGAAGTGGGATTGATCACCCACATGGTCGATCTTATATGTTGTTCCCACCGGTGAGGCACGATTGCTGGTTATTGTGGGGTTGAAGTTTAGAAGCCCATCATCCGGACGACATCTCGTGTTATGCTGTCCCGTTTTACCTGTCCAAGGCCCGTGGTTTTTTATTATCTACCTGACCGAACCCTGACCCATTTAGAGCCAATACAGGATAGGCCAACGGGGAGGAGTTTGAAAATCGAAGTTTAAAGATTGAAGACTGAAGATCAAAAGAAACAAAGGTTGTTTGAAGTCCCTGGCTAACTTATCCCAGTTGCAGCTAAATACCCTGTGTATTCCCAAAGCGCTCCTCTCAACCCGACATCGGTCCTTCCCACATAAAGTGGATCTCAGATCTAGGAAAACCAGATCCAACTGTCCAGGTGCATGCAACCAGAAAACAACTAGAAAGTTTTTTTCTAAAAACTTTAACTTTCCTCCACTTAGTTGCACTAAACTTATCTTTTACTTTCCTAAAATTAACTTAACTGGACTCTACTTTATTTTCCACCTACCAAAAGTTGGAGCCCCACTAACTCCCTAAATCAGATCCTACAAACTCTGTATCTATTTCTTCTTTTGTCGCTTGGATGGCGTTGGAGCTGTCTTAACCACACCTTTTTTTGCTGGCTATTGTCTACTACCAGTAGACTTAGTAACCGTCCCCTTTGGAGGAGTTGGAGGTTTACATTTCTCCTTTTCGCGTACAGGTTCGGGTTTGGGTTCAGATTCCTCCTCTCCTTCCTTAGTCTCTTCCCCTGATTCAGATTAACTCCCTTCCTTCTCAGTGGTCTTTGGCGACTTACCCTCCTCAGATTCAAGCTCAAGTGTGGGTGACGCTTCCCTTCTCCTCATTGATGTTGATTTCCGTCGAGTTGATGCTGGCTTGTTGACCAACCGGAAAGGGTGCTCTGTAGAGTATTCAGATCCGGTTCTACAATCTTACTCTGACTACGAGTCTGGGATCCAGGCGATAACCCTTTTCTAGTTGCCGTGTCAATCTTCAACTTGGAGTGGCTGACTGGTGTGGTCTTCTCTTTCGTGCCTGCCTTCGACTTCCGATCAGCTCAACTCCGCGACGGCGTTGCCTTGGTAGGAGTCTCCTCCTTCACTTATCCTTTGGCCTTTGCCGATTCCAGTTCCAGGTACACGCCCGCATTTTCCATGACTTCTTTCAACTCAAACAAGGTACACTCCATCTTCTCATGATAAGACACCAAGATTGCAACAACCTTGAGTCCCATTTGAGATCCTTCCTTGAGAATCCCAGCCTCAAAGAGTTTGGCTTTGTTAATTATCTTGCCCAAGTTTCCAACAAACTTCCGGATCTGGTTAAGGGTGTCTAGGGTTTCAGTCGGGAGCTGTCTAACCTCAATCTCAGATTTTTTTCCCTAACTCCTTCTTCAGATCTTTTACTTAACCGATTAGGCTTGCTATCCGGTTTTCAGACTTCCGAGTCATCTCCTTATCACTCATCATTTTCTCTCGGATGTCCTTCAGTTCACTTATAATTACTCCAAGAGGGTTAGTCAACTTCGACCAAACCGGATCCTTACTAGTCCCCTCTCCAGCTACTCCCTTGCCTTTCTTTTGGGATTCCTCTGGTTCTTCTTCCGGTTTTGATTCAGCTACTGACGCTGCTTTCTTCTCTTCTGGTTCCGGACTAATGGCATATTGTAACATTACATCCGCGGCCTTGTACTCGGTTACCTCCTTTCTTCTCAGTAATTCATTGTGCTCATAGAGGTGGAAGAGAAAAGGAGAGAGACCGGAAGGTCTGGACTTGCCTACCTCTGAGACCATATTGCCCACAACTTCCTTCAACACTAAACCCCAACTCACTTTCCTCTCTCCGGTCAATGCACCAAAAATGGAATTTGCTATGGTAATGGTGGCCCCGATAGGACGCTCTGAATTTAGAATCGAAACTAGAAACTTCAAAATTCTCCTAGCCTCAAGTTTATGCAATCTGCTACGGCATATCCAGCCTTAGGGTGGACAGGGTTGCAAAACTTACCATTATCAAATTTGTCATTCCATCCAGCTATTCCTTCCCCCTCTTTGGGAAAGTTGTACACCTCTCCCCACAACTCCGGTGTCCATCTGGTTGGCTGCGCCCGGATTGTGTGATGCCACTCGCTTGACTGCTTTGTGAGCAGCTCCCTCACAATCGCCTTCTTCTTCAGGTTCCAAGGCCTCCACATGAAGCCATCGCATCCAAGTTCCATCAAGTCCTCCCGCAAGAGCACCTTCTCCTTGGCATTCTTTGGAAGTCCGGACACCACGGACCAGAGTTTAAGCGAAGGCGACTCTTCACTTGCCTCTACCTTCACCATGGCCCTGAGCAGCTCCCTCGAGCGACTAACAACCTCTCAACTCTTCCTGCCCTAAACACTTGCGTTCTACTGCTGTCCTTTCTCACAAAACCTAGGCAGTCTCACAATTGCTTAACCGGGACCGGAATCTCAAAGCTCACAATCCTCCAAGCTCTCAGCGCCACACTTCCTTGCAAACACTCACTCACAATCACGAAACACCAGAATGAGAAGATAGAATGGGGAGGCTGCTATAGAACCCCTTCCTCTCCATTGCCCATCCGGTTTCCATACCATTGGAAATAACCGTTCCCGTCTTCATTGGGAAATGATTTCCGTTCAACGGCTCTCCAATTTTCCCGGTAGTGATCGTTTCTTCCCGGATTCACTTTTTGATACCGATTTGACTGATCTTGAATTCTTGGAATCCGGTAGTGATCCCATATTGGTTTCCGGTTTCCGATATAAGACAAGACCAATTAAGATCCGTCTTAACCATTTTATCTCATTTAAGAGATACTATGGTTGCTAATCTAAAAATCTACTAAACTTTGTACTTCTATCCATAAAACAACAAAAAAAATATGGAAATAAAATGTCTTTAGCCTAATTCTATTACAAAGTAATAGAATTTGGCATTCCGGGCTCCCACACCATATTTTGCCAACGTGGCGTATATGTTGACCATTTTTGATACACTTGACTTTTTCTTGAGGTGCTTGGGCAAAAGTAAAAAAAACACTACATGGCAGATGACTGCGTGCAGTCATATTTTTGGCTGATGTGGAATATGACTATGATGAGTCATATTTTGACTAATGCGGCATATGACTATGGTGAGCAATATTCTTTGTTGATGTGAGTATGACTCTTGTGAGTCATATTTTCTGCTGAAAAATGATTTTTGTGAATCATATTGTTAGATGATGTAGAATATGACCCTCGTGAGTCATATTTTTTGTTGAATTAAAATGTGACTCCTATGAGTCATATTTTTAGATGATGTGATAGTTTATATGGAATGTTATTAATAATTTTATGATTCAATGTAGTCATATTTTTAAAAATATTGAGTCAAATTTTTGGCATAATTGTAAGCATCATGTGACTATAACCAATCAAATTTTTACCAAGATATTTTATGATATATAATTGAAGCAAGTGATATTCCAGATAAGTGAGAATCACATTCTTAGATTTGTATGCACGGTTTGTAATTAAGGTAACTAAGGCTAATGATAGTTTCCATCATAAACTTTAGTCACATTTTCTATACATTCTAAATGAAAATGACATAACAAAAGATTCCATTCAATTAAAATTTAATTGAAATGAGTACAATGCGAGTCTCTATTCAATTAAAATGTGTACATATGATTTTTGAAATGTACAAAAGATATTCATCTTAGAAAAAGAAAATGCAAGAAAGAATGTGACTCTTCTCAATCACATTTATTAATCACTAATACAAAGCATATTACAATGGCACTCTATAAATGTATATTCCTTACAAATATGTGAAGATGTTGCTTCTTTTGTGTTGCAAATAGCCTCTAATAACTTCTTTCCAGCTTGGTGCCTATATATACAATCAAGGAGGTTAATTTTCAATGAAATGAAAAATATAATTCATCCTTCAATGATATAAGGCAATATAAGTATGTTGCACAAGTTTAAGATAAGAAAAAGTCATGATTTCTATCTTTTAAAAATTGCAAATAAACAAGAAGAAAGAATAACCATGGTAATAGAAAGAACAAGAAGCCAAAGGTAGCAAGTACTTAGAGGTAACAACAAGCAAGAGGTAAGATGCAACAAGATACAACAAAAAACAAAAAGAAACAAGAACTAAGTTGCAACAACAAACAACAAGAAACATAAGTTAAGATGCAAGAAAATGCAACAAATAAGAAGAATAAGCAAGAACTAAGATGCAACTAGAAGTAACAAGAAGCATAAATTAAGATGTAACAACAAGAAGTTAGAAGCAAGAACTAAAAAGCAACAAGAGAAAATAAAAAGCAAAAACTAAGTACTAAGAGGTAACAAGAGGAAAATAAAGGCAAAGAGCAAGAACTAAGAAGCAAAAACTAAGAACTAAGAGGTAACAAGAGGAAACTAAAAGCAAAGAGCAAGAATTAAGAAGCAAAAATTGAGAACTAAGAGACAACAAGAGAAAGTTAAAAGCAAGAAGCAAAAACTAAGAAGCAACAAGAAGCAAGAATTAAGAAGCAAAAAGAAACTAGATCTAAAAGGCATTAACAAGAAACAAGAATTAAGAGGCAAAACCTAAGGGGCAACAAGAAACAAAGAAGAAAAAACAAAAATAGCCAAATGTTGCACTTTGAAGAGGCAATTCCAAAAAAATGATAGCTAGGATTTTAAAACCTAAATTAGTGGCGGGTACATGGAAGTGGTGGCTAGGGTTTCAAAAACCTAGTTATATGACTTGCCCTAGTCACGTAATGACTTGCTCTAGTTATGTGATTTGCCCTAGTCATGTACATGACTTGCTCTAGTTATGTGACTTGTCTAAGTCATGCACAAGACTTGCTCTAGTTATGTAACTTGTCCTAGTCATGAACATGATATGTTTTAGTCATGAGATTGACCAAACATGACTATACTAAGCAATGAAGCTTTTTTAACAACAAGTATTGATCCAAAGTGAATACATATATTCATTATATTGACACTAAA
The DNA here is from genome assembly GCA_963969595.1 of Neckera pumila. Taxonomy (NCBI): domain Eukaryota; kingdom Viridiplantae; phylum Streptophyta; class Bryopsida; order Hypnales; family Neckeraceae; genus Neckera; species Neckera pumila. The sequence goes on along the minus strand of OZ018415.1, from coordinate 2,363,096 downwards.
ATCTCAAGTATGCAACTCATGTATTAAACACATGAGTCATTGGCATTAAAACGGCTTAGAGGACAATTTTTGTAAAAATTATCAAATTAAAAAGATCAAAAAGTTAGGTGAAGAACAAATTAAAAAAATAAATAAATATAGGAAATGTTGGGTTGCATACATATTATAAAAAATTCACAATATATATAAAGAAATTGGAACACCTATACATAGTTTTAAAACTCCATACAAGAAATTTCTTCCAATTAAATTATTTTTTATTAAAAAGCCTAAAAAATTGGATACCTTATTTCATGATACATGTATTGAAATGACTCATATAATTTGGTTTATAATGCTATTATCGTCCTAAGAAATTATTCATATCACATATTATTACATTTTTGGATTCTTTTTGGAAAGGCTACAAGAATTGTCTACATTAAGAAAAATTATATCCCTTGAAATTGGATGAAAATGCATTGTAAGTGATTATAATCAAAGCCATATAATATAGGACTATGGAAATTGCATACCCGAGACAAAAACTCCACAAAATGCATGAAGGAAAGCTGCAAGGCCTTAAAGCACCTACACTTATGACAAAATAAATCTAAATAGATGCCATGCATTTGTCAAAGTATCTACGCCCGTGTACAAAATTTGTAGGAGCAAAAATATTTGATAGAGGCACTATTTAAAAGCATCTTTGAAGCAAAAAAGGGATTATAGTTTTATAGTCTATATCCTTGTAAAAAAACCCAAACAACCATCTTTAAAAATTGCAATACAAGTGCGCGTGTGCCCACGGTAAGCTTCAATCTTCATATGAATAATTTTGTGACTTTTGTAGGGCGTCTAGAGATTCAAAAAATGTAGCTTATATGACATTGTTGAGAACATTTTCAAGAAAGAAACAAACTTCAGCATATAATATATGTAAGTATTTTATCTATATCCTTGAGATAAAGCATGTACAATCATTTTCTTTGTTGTTGAGCTTCAAACTATAAGTTGGATATTTAAGTATTTTTCAATTGGCATTCTAAGCAATAAACAAGTGTTTTCTAATGATAAAGTATAAGTGGATCAAATCTTAACTAAAACTGATACAAATTGTAAAAATGAGAGGTTTTGAGGTGGTTTTACATGGTTTCATCTAATCTAGGCCAAAACTCTAGACTTCCAAATCCAAGCTAAGAAATTCAAAATGTTTGTGAACTTAAGTTGTAGAGCACTGCATATCTATTCTAAAATAGTAAATATCTTTATAATGGGATATTCTTAGCAAAAAATTTGGATGAAGTTTTTGTCTCTAATTCATCCTTCAAGACTTCATCCACATTTTCTATTAGCCTATAATTCTAAATTAGTTTTTATTTTCAAGATTGGATTCAAAATGTCACCTAAGTTTTAAAGCTTCCTTCTAATTTGAACTGAATGACTTTTTTTCATTTTTAATCCAAAACTAACACTCTTGACTATCTCATTTCATCGTATTTTATCTTCCTTAGTTTTTTATCTATTTTTACAATTGTGATATGTTATTGGAGACCTCTAGAATTTACCTAAGTGATCTTGAATTCAAAGTTGGATTTTAGTAAATTCTTAAAAGTGTGACTTATTAAACCTCTTAATTTCTAATGTAACTATGCTTTCTATGAGAAGAAAAATAACAAAGTGCCAAATTTAAGGACATGCCTCAAAATCCGTTTCTACCACATCTCCATTCTCCAACACTCATATTGTAATTGTAATTGTATCATGAGGCTTGCATTGATCCATATTTGTTGCATTTATTGTGTCCGTATATATACAACTTAAATGATGACTTTTATAACAAGTTGTATAAATCCTATCTATGATCTTATTCTTCTCATTCAACCTATTTCTTTCTACTTCCCCCTCTTGACTTTTTCTAAGTTGTTTTCTATATTTTTCCTTTTTTTTTCCTTTATTTTTTGGGATATTTTAGAATGAAAATCTTTGACTTCTATTTCTACTAATTAATTTTTAATTATTTATAAATCAAACAATTGTAGTGACATAAACCTCATAAGTGCTAACTAAATATATACTTAAGACTTTAAAACTCCATTTGGTCAACTATGCGTGTTATAATCAACAATTTTTTTTTAATTGATATATAGTCAAACCTCTATAAAGGGGTCAAATTAGTCTTTTAACTATGCCCAAAACTTCAAGTAGCAACTTGGAACTTGTACTTCTATTTCAAACTCTTAGACTCTCAATACAAATTGCACTCCTCACTTACTCTTGTTCCATGGCCACTCGGATATGGATTTTTCTCACACCCTTTTTTCTCCTCTTTAGAGTAGAGTTTTTCCAAGCTTTAAGTGTTTTTTCTAAACTCTACAACCTTCATCTACATCATTAGATTAAATTTATTAGATTTCACTCTGTATTAATCAATCTAATTAGCTTTCAATTTGTATCACACTCATCAACCTCATAACAAGTCCCAATAATAGGATAAGGCAAGCCCATTTTCTAACCTGGGTTCTTAGATTTGGTACTGCACGCTTTGGTGTTATAGTTTGTTCATAGGTTTTAATTCCTCTCTAGTTTCCTCCTAAATCTTTAAAAAAATATAATTATCTCTTGTTGTTAATTATTTATTCCTCTCTACTTCCCTTCTAAGTCCTATGAAAATTTTAAATATATTAATTAAAATATAAACATATGCCTTCCCCAATTATTTGAAGCTACTTCTATAGGTGACACATCACCCCAACGGTGCCAGTATGTGAGCCCAAGAATGCAAGCTTGTGAGCATTGAGCCTACAACATAGGTAACTATAATATAGACATTTGTAACATATATACACTATAATCATAGACGGCTTCTATAGTATATACACCTAGAACATAGGTGTGTAGTATTCTAGGCTCATGGACTCACACTCCTATGCTCACATAATAGCAACCCTCAATGGCCAAATTACAAGAGGGACATCTTACATTGCTCACCTTTTCCTTGGGTTGCCCTCAAAGAAGAAAAATGACTACCAAAAAAATGTGATTACAAAATATGACTGACAAAAAAATATGACTACAAAATATAATTGAAGCAAAAATATAAATAGACACTCTCCAAACATGTTTCCGGTCCAAATTTTCTTTAGGCTATTTGAAAATTTAAAACATATTAGTTAAAATATAAACATGTACCACCCCAAATTATTGGACGCCAATTTTTATAATAGACACAACATACAAAATTTTATTTTATTTTTTTAATAGGCAATCATGAAATAAAGTAACACTTATACCCAAAGGAATACAAGAGGGCCATCTTAGATTGCATTTCTTTTCCTTAGTATGTCCTAAAAGATATAAAGTTTACTAACAAAAAAATGTAACTACAAAATATGATTGTTAAAAAAATATGACTGTAAAAATGACTAAGGCAAAAATATGACTACCCGCCCAAAATTCCCTTGGCTGCTCCAAAAGAAAAAAAAATGTCACTACCATGGAAAAATGACTGCAAAATATGACTAACGCAAAAATATGACTACCCACCTAAGTTTTCTTTGGGCTGCCTCCAAAGAAAAAAATGTCACAAGCATGGAGATATGATTGCAAAATATGACTCCAACAAAAATATTACTTGTAATATGACTTGACATTCCCAAACATTTTCTCTGCTATTTCTTACAAAGTATTTTGGCATTCTTAACAAGCATATAGTATATGCCCATGAGGTATAAGGCCAAAAAATGACTGGCAGTCATATTTTGCAGTTGTATTTTTCACCAAGGTATTGGCCTTCAAGAATATGATTGCGAGTAGTTGCTAGTCATCTCCAGTCATATTTTTGCAGTCATAAAATACCCGTTTTCTTGTAGCAGTTGATTCTATTGTCCTTGAGACCAAAGGCTTTACAGGAATCTTGATGAATGCCATGAATGATATAAACAGGTCATATTGTTGCATCTTTTTATAGAATATTTTTTGGGATTGTTGTATTGGATTATCATTTTGCATATTATAAAATGCCTCATTCAATTTGTTGTAGTCTGTACTAATTAAATACAAAATCTTATTAGATCTACGGAAAACACACACGTGAAGACCAATGTTGTATACCGGCTTCATTGAATTAACACTTATAGATCATTGAAGTTGGAAGACTTCAAAGACCTTCTTATAGAAGAAGAATATCAGACTTGTGAGACTAGGGATAAACCTTATCCTTGGTATCCGCTTACCTTCAATATCTTCATCAGGTTCCTATATTGGATAAGAATTGATAACAATATTTGAAATAAATAAAAGATACAAATCAAATATATACAATTTGACTTTTTCATTTTACTCTTTGTAACAAGAAGTGTCAGCTGCTTCGGATGAGGCTACCGGCTTATATGAAGAACGAACAATTAAAGAGGAGAAGGATTCAAGAGCTTTGCACAATGTTATGAAAGCGGCAGGCAATGCAGTAGTGCAATCTCTTTGGTCTGAGTTTGATAAGTTCAGTGCGGTGGGGAATCCCAAGCATGGAACACAGTGGCTAGAAGAGGTGAGTCTCATTAGGTTCATTCATTTCTTACTGAATTCAAGTCACATCTATTTGAAATTGAAGAACATTTTTGGCTATAGGTCTTCCGTTTCATATGAATCTGATTATTAATTACATCTTTCTTGTTTTGTAGATCAATCTCCATTGGAGCAAATATGAATGTCTGGACATGACTTTGGATAAGCTCCAATACCTAGCTGTGACCATTGTCTTGCCAATTTATAAGAGTCGATGGTTGTCTTGGTGGAATTCAAGCAAATGATATGAATCGAGCAGCCCTTCAGTTTCCAATTCCCATGGCAATGAGGAGAAACTTAAAAATTGGTTGCCTAAGGCAACTTTTTGGACAGAGGTGAGTAGCTAACTGATATGTCTATACTGTTCTTTGCCAAACAATAAATTGTAATTATCTTTCTATGAGTGTCATATATTGTGAGCTTTTAATTTTTTACTTGTAAACAAAACTGAAAAAATTTGTGGAAATCTTGCAGCTTGAAGAGGCTACTACTACATGGTTCAATGCAACAATAGCTTCAGAGTGCATCATTGTGAATTGGGATGCTGATGATAGCCTTGACTGGATTGATGACTATATTAAACGCTATCAAATCATTCTTTGGGATCACGCCTTTTATGAGTTATTTGGCAAGAACTCAAAGTATTCATGTATCGTGCCATTCCTTGGGCAAGAAGGAATGGAGCACATTATGCTCCAATGCGTATACCAGTATTTTTATTAGCCTTCATTTCAATTCTATTTTTGATTCTGTGTTTATTTTTTGAGGATTGATTTAAAACTTATATTATGTAATTTTTTTAAGATTCACTTTTGTTGTAGGTATTTCCTTTGCAAGTTAGCTCCAAAAGAAGGCATTGCCAAGAGGGCAATGCCAAAACTATTTGGAGCGTGGTTAGACAAAACCTTGCCTATATGTGTATTTACTGCCTCACAGATTTGACGTTTTTCTATTGAAGAGCTCGTTGCATGTCTATGGTACTTGGAATGCAAGAGATCTTATGCACGTGCAGAAGAAGAAACGGAGAAGGCAGCTACTACAAAGACTCTTGTTGAAGAATTATCTGGCGATGAAGTAGACCAAGAAGTTGTGGAGCCACCAACCAATAGTAAGACAAAAATGAAGCAGAAAGCACAGTCGGCTACGAAGAAGCCTCGAAATGGGAAAGCATCTATGGTCACATCTGGACATGAAGGTGATGTTGCAGTGGTGGAAGCAGAGGTTGTCGCAATGGCCTCATCACAAGGCCCTACTCTTCTCCAATCTTCATCTATGGTTGTATTTGCACCCTTGCAGTGGCAAATTGCAAGCACCCTCCGCTTTGTGACGACAAACATAAATGTTAGTTGCCTTGTTCTTCAATACTCCATACACAAGGCCATCAAGTATGTGGTAAAGAACAAGCAACAATTTCCTCAACAAATCCAAATATTGGACTTTGCAAAAAAGGTAACCACTTAATTGCATGCTTGTTTTTTTGTTCTATTTTTTTTCCTTTGTATTAAAGATTCTTTTATTAACAAGTATGTTTTGGTATTGACAGGCAGGTCGAGATTGTCCAATTGGTGGACTTAGCAATGGGAAGCTTGCTTTGATCTCATCATTGGTGATATCCCTGATGGCTTGCCGGTACTAAATATGTCACAACGACCATATACTGCTCCATCATAGAACATTTACACTCCCGATTTAATTTGTAGAATCCATCTTCGAATTTGCAAGTGATATGCTTTAGGACAACGGTGCGGTAATGTTGTTTCTCCTGGACAATCCCAAGACGCGATGTGGAGTAGACAAATTTGCCAAAATACATGGCTTTGAGTGCATCTACGATTGGTAGGGAGTTAATAAGCTACGCTTGACTTCCTACAGGAACATCAAGCACACTGTAGGTAACATTTAGCCATTATAAGGCTCTTCATTTCATTGTAAATTTGTTAATTAGTTAGTTACCTTGACCTAATGTAATAAATATACGTTTCTCTGTTTGTTGCTTTTACAGACAAAGCGTTTTTGGATTGTATTATATGTTTGAGTTTCATACAAAGGGAAGGAGGTGGAATCAACTTTTTCAAATGACAAGAATCAAAAGCAAAGTGGGCATGGCATAGATTTAACTGGTATATTATCTTTTAGATGGATACTTCGCTTCAACTATTACAACGTAACTAAATTGATGATTTAGTTACCTTAAAAAAGTTACAACTATTACTCTAATGGGCTACAAAATTGGTATTATATACATAAAATTGTTATGGTCTAACCCTCCTCAAATATAAGGAGGCTAAAGATTACAAGAAATTTTAGTAATCTACCACTAGTTTTGTATCAAAAATCTTGCTCTTGATACATTTTTGTATAATTTTGCAAATCATTGCAATTGTATACTGAAGGTCATAGATTTTTTATTTTCAATGGCAATGCAATATTGTGCTTCTATCTTAAAGAAATGCGCCAATTTTAATTTAATGAACTGGATTTTTCTAAAAAGAATCCATTGGAAATGGATTTTCAGTGGTAATGGATATTCTTTGGTAATTTACTTTAGATTATCAATTTTGTTGAGATTATGTGGTTTTGTCAATGGTTGTATAATAGGAGAAGAATTTCTGCACAACTTCACCACAGTCAACAGTCAACTGAAGAAAGATGGGAATTCCGTGGAAAGGTGCTCGGGAAAAAGATCCTTTGTTTCTCCAAGTTCTCATTGAGAGTGTTTCGAAGCCTGGTGACGTAGTGCTTGATTGCAATGCATCCACAGGTTCTTTTACTGCTTTAAAACTAAAGTCTATAAACTTTATTATCTTTATTTGTTGCATATTTCATTTCATTTTTCGCTAGACCTATTTAAATAAAAAAATCTCCCTAACTGTTTATTTCACCTACACTAGGGGCTAATATTCATGCATGCAAAAGGGCTGGCTGGCATATTGTGCCGCTCGAGTTAGACTTAGCAATTTTCCAGGAGGTTCTTACCCCCCTCAACATCCCCAAGGCTACAACAATTATGTTCGATCCAAGTAAAGTATTGTGAACCATCAAGCGAAGAAGATGATGACAGCTTTGCTAGCAAGGGTGTTAAGAGCCCTATGCCGATTGCACAAAATCGCTGCGGTCCGTAAGTTTAAATCTTCATCTCATCATTGTGTTTGATTTTTGATTAGCACTGTCTTGATTTTTTATAGTTGTTGACTTTATTTGTGATGTACCATCTTGTTGCACAGGTTGCTGAGATTGTTTCATAGATCACCTATGCCATGGTCACTACTTGTTTATGCTGAAGCATTAGCCGTGGCTACTGCAAAAGAGGTTTCACCGATGGCAACACTTAAGGGACCGAGGTTATGCAATAGGGCCTTGATTTCAAGGAGCTTTAGTTTAGTGCCAAAGACTTTTGATTTTAATGAAGATCCTTGAAAGCCAAAAGAAGGCTCCTTGATTCCAAGGAGCCATTTTTTAGTGCCAACTTCTTGAAGAGACTCTCTTTTAAATTTTAATGCCAACTTCAAGGGTTTAGTGCCAAAGACTTTTGGACTTCAATGCCAACTTTAAGGGACTCTCCCTTAAATTTTTTTGGAGCCTCATTTTAAAGACTCTAACCAAAATATTCCATTTTAAGTTTTTTTAATATATTTTGAAATATTTATATAACATTTCCTATAAACATTTCCTACTTTTGATATTTAAATGAAATAATTTACGTGTTTAAATAACATGGGGATTGCATTTTAAATTGGGGGGGCATATGTTAGTAGGGATTGTATGACATTTCCTTCACTACAAGAAAATGGCCAAATATGTGACTGCAAAGAACGATTGCATGAAAAATGTGACTTCAAAACGACTAGGGCTCCCTAATTGCTCCAATGCTGCTAATCTCATAGTACTTGAGTGACCTCAAAGTCGCATCTGTGACTTCAAGATGAAGAGTCAACGAGGGGCGAGTTTCATCCGCCACATTCCGTTGACAGCGTCATCAATAGTCAGATGTGGCAAGGTGGCATTGAAAACAAGAGGGCGGCTATTATATATTATAGCTTACTTTCACTGCAGTACAACAAAAAATCAACTGTAATGTAACTGGCATACGACTTCAAGAAGTTTTGGCTTATTGATGGAAAAAGAAAAAGAAAGAGGCCACTACAAAAGACATGGTAGAAAAAGATGTTCTGAGCAACTTTGATTTCACTGTAGGGCCATTATGGAATGACTGAATAATCACTGCACCTTCTAGGTATTTTGGCACAAAATAGTTCTATTCCTTAGAATGTTTCTATGTGCTACATTGTTAAAAGATGCAACTTTAATAAGATGATGTGTTGTCTACAAATAAATTGATAAATGTTAGGCAATTAAAGCACCTTAGCTCCTAAATACTCTTAGTATGCACTCTTTGTTTATATTTTACTTCTTTTTCCATAGGAATCAAATGATTTGAAGTCATTCATCCGAGATTTAGAAAATGATGCATACAAAATGGCTTTTTTCTTCTTTGTCATTTTTTGTTTTCTTTTTTATTTCTTTTTTATTCTCTTTTTTAAATTTATTTTCATCATTTCATCTCTTTTTCTACCTTTTTCCTTTTAATGTATTGTTCATTTTTTATTTTATTTTTATTAGTTTCATTTGCTATTATTTTCTAGATTTTTTTCTAGAAACAAATAGAATTTTTTTTCTTTTTGGTAATTTTCAATCCTTCAAATTTTTTTCCTATTTTGTAATCCTTATAATATTTTTGTTATTTGTTTTTTTCCTTTTTTCATCTCTTCTTCATTTCTTTAAATCTTTTTTAACTTTCTCTTTTCTACTCTTTGTTTATCTTCTTAAGTTTATTTCTTCAAACTTCTTTAAAAAGAAAAAATTATTCTTTTTTTTTCTTATAAATTATGCATTCTCTTATTATGCATATATCTTTCTTATAAATTATGCATATATCTTTTTGAAAAATTTACTTGTAGGGTTCATTTCTGAATGCAATTTTCACAATTTTTTACAATTTTTTTTGAGAATGTTGCGTTTGCTTGCTAAAACAATCTCACCATTAGGATTATTGTATTTCAATCCCATCTAAGAGCTATTAATAATTTAGTTCTTTTTTTCAATCTTGGACTTATTTCTATTTAACAACTTTTTAAAGAGTGAAAATCAAATGTGTGTTTTTTGAAATTTTTTTGGTAGACTTTCAACTTACATCTTCAACATAAAAAAGGTGTTTTCATAGTCCTAAAAGTAACTGTTAGTCCCGTTCCCCTCTTACATGAACAACAATGCTACTTCTTTGGTGCTGTTGAAGTTGGATTTTACAAATTGAATTGTAGTTGCAAGCCGTGAAAGGTTTGTGACAATTTGGTATCATTTGTGCATTTTTCAAAACTTGCAATGTGCACTACTATGACATAGTGTCACAAATTGGATTTCTCACCTTCAGTAGAATGACTTTCTGTAACTATAGAATCACTTCTTGCGAGTCCAAAACAACTTCTCGCAACTGCAAAATGACTTCTTGAGAGTGTAGAATGAGTTGAAACATCTTAGATAATTACTGTGAAGCTAATCAACTACTGCTTCACTGCTTTGTGCATTGTAATGCATTGTGCAATTTTTAAACATTTGCTTACCTTTCATCACACTTTTGATGCATTTACAACATCTTTTTATTATGGTTCATATACAAAAAGGCAAGACAAATTTTAGAGAGGATGTTATAAAATGTCAAGAGAAATGTCCTTTCCAACCCCTTTCACAAATTTGTCCATAACTTTTTATTTGAGGCTCAAAATATAAAATGAATTTTTAGAGATGAAAGTGAGGTTGATTTTCTAACTTTCTTTAGTTCAAAGGTTTTTGAAAAAAATTAATCTACCATGCTTAAATGAAATTTGAATAATACTTATAACACAATTCCTGCGTTTTACATGGTTTGTCTTGTCTCCTAACATCCCACTTGTATAAAAGGCTTGTCATTTCATTTCTTCATACTCACACATTAAGTGGCTTTGAAAGCTATGTAACACATGTCAACTACAATGTATGATATACAGTATATGGTGTATTGTACATGATATATGATGTTTTGTATATGACATATTGTATATGGTGTATGGTTGTGAAACTTTGAAGGTATTGCATAATGACTACTTCCCAAATATTAGGCACCACATTTTTTTCAGCAGATGTCATTTTAACTTTAAAATGACTCAAAAAGGACTAGAGACGTCAACAACAATGACTACAAAATGATTGCAAAATAATTGTAAAATGACTTTTCAATGACTCAAAAACACCTTCCTACGTGGCCGTCCATGTCAGATTCATCATGGGTCAGTTATAACTTCAGAATGACTAAAAAACAACTGGCCACGTGGATGTCTACGTCAGATGTTTTAGGGGTCCAATTTCCATATGGCAGCTTTATAGACATTTCCTTAAGCCCAACTTTCTTTATCACTTCATCCGTTTCTATCTTGGATGTAGAAATGGATGGTGATAATAGACTGCAGTCGTTGTCCTAAACGGCCTGTCCACAACGACTCCAAGGCCTTGAATCGTATTGCAATCATTGTGTCCACAATGACTACTTTTCAATCGTTTTTTCTATCATTTTTTTGTAGTGGCTTAGAAGTGCAAGAAGGCTCTTGGGAATCAAATGAAAGCTTTTTGGAAGCTAGAAAAAGCCTCCTCTATTTTGAGGAGCCCTATTTTAGTGCCAAGGACTTCTGATTTCAATGAAGGTCCTTGAAAGCCCAAAAACGGCTTCTTGATTCCAAAGAGCCATTTTGTAGTGCCAATGTTGTCGTGTTGCAAATGCAGACATTATGTAGATTATGTATATATACACGATTTAGATAGATTTTAATGTTTGTTGCATCATAAAGAAGTTGAAGTCATTTGAGGTAGCTTCATCTCATTTGATATTCTTTTTCTTTGTGTTTTATTTAGATTATACTATGTCGAACTAGAGGTTTTTTTTTTCTGAGTCTCAAGAAATTGGAGCTCTAGTTTTTTTTTACCTCTACTAGATATATGTGGATTTTAGTTCTTTATTCCGTAGATAGAGTGGATAGAGTGAAGTTAGAGATAAGATAAGGTGGAGATAGAATAGAAAAGTAAAAGATAAAGGAATAGAGTGAAGTTAGAGATAAGATAAGGTGGAGATAGAATGGAAAAGTAAAAGATAAAGAGATAGAGTGAAGTTAGAGTGGAGATAAAGTGGAGATAGATGGTAAAAAGGCAGTTACTTTTCATCTTCTCTCCTGTTGTGAGTTAAGAGGGAAGACCAATTGTTTTGGGAATTATTGAGTTATTGTGTTGTTGTGTTATGTTTTGGAGAGGGGGGGGTTTTCAATAAAAATTAGAGGAGTTGTGTATTATGATGTTGTGATTGGAAGAGGTCTTTTCTTGCTTGAATTGAAGTTGTGAGTGGAGATTTGTGCTAGTTTGAGTGGAGGAAGGTCTGCTGCCTCCCAATTGAAGGGGCTGAGACTTTGACCAACCATAGAAGACGGACAAATTTTTATTTTGCAATGAAATTTTGAGAAGTTGTAGAGAATTCTGTTAGCTTTTCAAATAGCTATCATTTGTTGTATTTGGAGCATTTATGAGTGAGTTGTGAGTGTTGAAGTGAAGGAGGGTCTGCTGCCCTCACTTTTAGAGGCCGAAACTTTGGGCAATCATAGATATTGGAGAGAGTATTTGAATGAATTGAAATTTGGTGAAAGTATAGAAAATTGTATTAGCTTTACAAAAAGCTATCACTCATTCTATTTGGAGTTGTGGAGCATTGGTGGCATTCATTCAAAGTTTAGCTTTGAAATTGAAGTTGGAGTGAAGATTTGAAGTTGGAGTTGGAGGAAAATTTGTGTGTTGTGGCTTATGGCTTGTCTTTTATTGTAAACTTTTGTTGTTGCGGGCAGCTTGGGTTAAACCAATGCTTAGCCTCGTTTTGTGTTTGTGGAAACGGTGGGATTTAATCACCCACATGGTCAAATCTGTTTGTTCTCACGGTGAAAGCTAAAGCCTAGTTAGAGCTGGTCACTGGGAGTTTGAAGTTTAGGAGCCCATCATCCGGACGGCATCTCGTGTTATGCTGTCCCGTTTTACCCGTCCGAGGCCCGTGGTTCTTATTACCTATCTGATCGAATCTTGACCCATTTAGAGCCAACACAGGATAGGCCAACAAGGAGGAGTTTGAAGGCCGAAAAACAAAGAGAAGATTGAAGACTAGAAGACTTGAAGATTATTTGAAGTCAATGACTAACTAGTTCCAGTTGCAGCCAGATACTTTGCGTATTCCTAAAGCGCGCTCCTCTCAACACGACAACATCAACAGACTCTTCTTTTATTTTTTGTTAGGTGTCATTTGAGAGACTCTAACCAAATCATTCTATTTGAAATTAAAAAAAAATATATGAAAATATTTATATATTAATATCTATGAATATTTCCTACTCTTGATATTAATAAAAAATAGTTTTATATGTTTATATGGTATGGGGACTGTACTTTAGAATTCCAAACATGTCTCTTTATTTACAAATATATCAATTTTCACAAAATTATTATAAACTAAAAAGTGTACATTTGACATTCATGAAGAGCTTAGTGATTTTTATTTTGATAGAATGTGAATAATATTGTTCATATTATTTCATGAAATGTATCCCTGAGTTTGCTAAAGTAGAAGTAGGCAAATTGAGAGATTGCATTTTGAGATGAAAATATTTATTTTCCTCTATTGGAAAGCTAAGATGTAATAAAATCTTATCTTTGATTTTTTTATAATATTATGGACTAAATCTCAGAAATACTTTTATTCTATTGGACTTTAGTGCTTAAATATATATGGAAGATGCTTAAATCAATGTTGAGATCTATGTTTTAGAAGTGGCATACAATTGCATTTTTGGTCCCAATGTCCCACCTAGCAGTCATCCAAACTTATTCTCATCAAATGCAATGAATCATAGATGTATTTCATCCAAAAAAAATCATGTCCATAACAACTCATCTACATCAATTTATATACATTCATCTCCTCTATACTAATTTTAATCCTCTTTACGCGAAACCTTCAGATGAGTTCTTCAAACTAGGGATCCATACACTTTATGATGTTGCTAATTCATTTAATATAAAAACTAAAAGGCCCATTTTTTTTTCATCCATCAACTTTCATTTACATTCATTCATCAACATCTTCATCCATCCAAAGCAATAGATGAAATAAGTGACCTACATTTATTTTTTATTTTTTACTTAAATCTCATTTCTAAATGTGTAGTTATTGATAACTATGGAATATAAAAAATATAAAAAAAAATTATTTTACTGCTCAAATGTGACCGCTCATTGCTCAACGCTTGTTGCTCCCTACTCACACTTTAGCAACCATGGCAGGGAAGGAAATTTCACATCTGCCAACTTTGACGGCCTTTCGAGGGTTGAAAAATTAATCTTTGACCATGAAATCTTTGATTTGACATAATCCTTATATTAATTATGTGTGTGCCAAATTTCAAGGCCAAAAGATTTATGCAAAACAAGATATTTGAGATCTACTAGCATGAGTAGTTGTGAGAAATTTCACTACTGCCAACTTGACAGAATGACAACCTCCTAAGGACTGAAATTTTATTCTTTTCCCATAAAATTTATGGCATAAGACCATCTATATATTTATTACATGTGTGAAAATTTCATGTCCAAAAGATCTACACAAGAAAAGATATTCAAAATCTACGAACCTGTATAGTTGTGAGAAACAATTTCACTACTACCAACTTCAACTCTATCCCAAGGGTTGACAAATTATTTACTTACCATGAAATTTTTTTCATGACATTATGTCTATGTTAATAACATATGTGCCATATTCCAAGGTAAAAAATTCACACAAAACATTATACCAACATGTGTAATTTTAGAAAAATTTAATTGCTGCTAACTTTGACACTATCCCAAGGTTGAAAAAAATATTCCAAAGTTGAAAAAAATATCCCAAGGTTAAATTATTGTCATGAGATCATCTCTATGTTAATAACATGTGTGTCAAATTTCAAGTCAAAAGATTCACACAAAAAAAGATATTTGAAATCTACGAACATGTGTAGTTGTGAGAATGACTTTTTACATCCGTGTGAAACTTTATCCATAAAATAATATTATTCCAAGGGTTAAAAAGATCATTCTCACAAGTACTCATGTTGAAAGAATTAAAATATCTTTTTTTGGTGAATCTTATGACCTTGGAGTTTGGCGCACATGTTATTAACATAGTGATGACGTCATAAATTTTTTTTTTATGGTAAATAAATAATTTGTTGACCCTTGGGATAGTGTCGAAGTTAGTAGTTAGTAGTGAAATTGATTCTCACAACTACACATATTGGTAGATTTTGAATATCTTTTTTGTATGAATCTTTTGGTCTTGAAATTTGTTTTACATGTTACCAACATAAAGATATCTCATGCCCAAAATTTCATGGTAAAAAAAAAATAATCAGTCCTTGGGAGGGTGTCAAAGTTGGTAGATGTGAAATTTTTCTCACAGCTACACATGTTGGTCAATTTTAAAATAACTTTTGTGTGTAAATCTTTTGACCTTAAATTTTGTATACCTTGTTATTAACATAGATATTAACACAGAATTGTCTTTTCCTTGAACTCCTTGGATTTGCCTTTTTTGAGGTGGATCTAACCTTTTTGAGGTGGGCAAGAATGACATTGGTTGGCTAACTTTTTAGTCCACGTCCAAAAAAGGAGCTATAAATTACACTATCCTACTAAACTTTGAAAAATTCCACAAGACAGAGTACTTTTAACTCAGAATTTGAAGAAACTATAGTCATTGGATTCATAACACAATCTATTTTCTAAAAGTAATTTTCATTTTTTTTTAACTTCAAATTTTGAAAACGGGCAGCTCAAAAAAGATGGCAGCGACTTGAAAATGGTTGCTTGGGTCATCAGGGGTTAACAACATCATCCCTACCATCAATTTGGATTTTATCCTTCACTCAATATCAAAAGATTCTTCAGGAGCTGCCTCAACATTCTTGGGAAGGACAACCAGATGCATTTCATGCACAATCTTGAGCTTGAGCTTATATTACATGGGAGGAGGTACCAAAAGCTACAGGAAGAGGATAGGTGTTGGCCACTCACTAACTTAAGTGCCATGGCTGTTCTCTATAGTAAATGTAATTGCCAGACTTTTGAATCTTTTTTGGGTTGCCATCAACTGTACTGTACACAGTATAAGCTTACAAGGGTGAATGTTTTTCACAATTACTAAAGAGTGCTAAAATACATTTCACTAAAAGGCACCGTAAATATATTATATCATCTAACTCTGATTTCACTAAGTTGAAGCACAGCTCTAGTTGAAGAATCCCCCGGCTTCGGACTCCCAATCCCTTGCCTTGATGATGAATTTAGAAATGAAAATTCCTCACTGTCTTCTGTCACAGTCGCAAGTCCACTCCTACCACCGGCAACTGCAAATAACCTGATGCTTTCCAAGTGCTGTTCTTCCATCCCTACAATTGGCACCACGACTTCATGGTCACTCTCTCCTTGCAACATGGCCACCACTCGCTCAATATTAGGTCGTTGCTCGGCCTCGTTTTGGATGCAAAGGAGAGCAATGTTGATCAAACGATGCACTTGTACTTCTTCATCAAATTGTAAGCTCATGGTTGGATCCACTAGGTCCATCAAGCTGCCACATCGATGCAGCTCCCATGCCTGCAAGAACACCAAAGAGAAGGAATCATATTGAATAGTTGACTACTAGGTTAATTATGGTAATCACTTATCCATGCTCAGAAATTGAAGAGTATACCAGATATCCAACTTGAGCATTGAAAATTGTTAAGTACTTAAATCAATAGCTGAAGTCATCATCTTCATGTGCAGTCATACTAAGGTAACTACACCTAAAAGCGCACAAATAAGCAAGTCATCACCTTCATTGTCATACTAAGGTAACTACACCTAAAATCCCACAAATAAGCAAGTCATACAAAAGTAACTACACCTAAAATCGCACAAATAAGCAATTCAACATGATTCCCATTATTATATTGAAAAACTTTTTGTAAGATTTTGTTGTTGGTAGTCAAAAGGGGATTCCAGTTTCTCTTAGAATGCATTTTTACACAATATGAATAAAATAGGGGTTAGGGTTTAGGATAACCAACTGTAAACTCTCATGAATAGTGGAAGTACATTTTAGGCAAGAATCTAGACTGTGCAGTTTTAGAAAGCGGTTGAAGATTAGTTGTAGTTACCTTAGCACAAAACAAAAGGATCAACATTTGAAAAGGAAAAGCAACAGAAAGTTTACCAATTTTGAGAGATACATTTCGTTGGGTGCAAGTTTTTCGTCAATATTTCTTCGACCGCTTATAACCTCCAAACACAACACTCCAAAGCTGAAAATGTCTACTTTATCACTCAATTGACCTAACGACGCATATTCCGGTGCCAAATATCCCCTGCATACATGCAATTGAATTCCACAATTACAAACATGGTAGTTACTGAATTCAACATCTGATCTATCATTCCAACCATTAGCAATGGTCAACAAAAACCTCATCCAACAAAAACTGGTTATGGAGACCAAGCTTCATGGTGTCTGAGAAGTTTTCTTTTAGCAACAACTGAGGCATCACAGAGGCATCTAAGAGGTATCTCAAGTAACTGGAACTATCATTAGTAAACTCCCAACCCAAGAAGTACTAACACAAGCATTAGCAAACTTCCAAACCAAGCAGTACACAGATTTAAGGTACTTAGTGTTGATTGAGCTTACTTGGTACCAGCCACGTGTTTCGTTAGTATGTAACTTTCTTCATCAGGAAATAGAAATGCCAACCCAAAATCAGCTATCTTGGTTTCATAGTTCTTGGCCAACAAGATGTTGCTAGCTTTGATATCTCGGTGTATGATTCTTGGTTGAGCATGAGTATGAAGGTAATGCAAACCACGAGCAACTCCTAAACAAATCTTCAATCGCACAGGCCAACTGAGGAGGGCCTTGCTAGCACCTCGGTTGGAATTAGCTGTGGCAAAACGGTCACAGGATAAGATTAATAAGATGCTCGACCACTTAATATGAAGCTTGAATGAATTCCAAAAGGTTCTTAGAAACCAAAAATTCAAAGGCTTTTGAAGAAGACCTGTCCAATGGTTTTGATGAAAAAACAAACTTTATACAAAAGAAAAAAATAATCTTAGTCATAGCAAGAGTACAACTTACATAGGAGAACCTGATCAATGTCGTAGTTATCGACATACTCATAAACCAATAGCCTTTGTTGTTCTCGAATGCAGCATCCTTTCAGATTCACCAAATTCCGGTGCTTCAATCCGGTTAATAGAACAACCTCATTCAAGAATTCGTCTACACCTTGAGCAGTCCTAGCAAATAACTGCTTCACTGCTACTTCATTTCCGTTTGGCAATATACCCTGCAACAAGTGAGAAGAAAATCTCATTATCTCAAAAATAGTGAGGATATTTGGGTATACCCTAGAAGTCACCTCTTTGCATGAAATTGAATTTTCACAGTGTGTGACAGGATTTGGTGATGAGTAAGACTCTGCAATCATGTAATATTGGCTTAAGTCATCAAAGGTAAAAGACAATTCTTCCACAAACATCTTATTGCAAAATTCAGTATATGCTCGAAGAGTATTACCTTGTAAACTGCCCCAAAGGATCCTTGGCCCAACTTCATATCAGGGTGAAAATCTCGTGTGGCAATTCGAAGCTGATTGTAGGGGAATATCGTAGGCTTCACCTCAAACTCCTCAAACTCTGTACAATACATCTACATGATTAACTACTATTGTCCAATCTCACACAATTTATCAACGAATGTGCTTGTCAACATGAAAATTATCACATAATAAATGGCAAAATAAAAAATTTCTACATGAAACTAGCGTATGAACTAAAGAATATGGCAAAATTGCTTACTTTGTTGAACTTGAAGCTGGAGATACTGTTTGTATCTATTGTTTCTATAGAGGAGAGCAACCAGACCCACCAAAAAGACTAGCAGTGATGATACACTTGTCACCACAGCGATTATCACGATCTTCCGCTTCTCTTCAGTGTTTTTAGCTGAAATAAGATGACCGCCTCATCAATTATGGGGTTTGAACATACACATATGGATCAAAATTTCACTAATATAGTTGCTATTAACAAAAATCCAATTGATAAACAATACCTTGATTTTTACAAATTTGTGTGCAAAAACATCTGGTTCCGTCATCAGAATTTGGAAATTCGCAATAAGGGTTCCCTTGTAGTCTGCATAAGTGAATCGGTTACGTAAGATATGAACCAAAATCCAACCCACAATCACAAGTCCTCACTACCAAGGAAGGGTGTTGTTCTTAACACTTTTTCGACACTTTTGTTGCATTCTAGCTGAAGACCTATCATCAGTCGACCTATACGATGATAATTTTTTCGAAATCTTATCATCCTGCGTACCTTATTTCAGTGGTGATGTCCTCGATTTCCGACACATTGTAGTTCACGCTGCTGATATTGTTGAACATCAATGAAAGAACTTTCAACTGTCCATATGAGCCAGAAGATCTCGAGCTGAGAATGTCTCGAGAAGAAAGTTCAATGATGTCAAGTGACCCGGTGAGATTATTATAGTCTAGATACCTGGAATATCAACATGAATCCCATTAGGCAACTGCCATGGTAGAGATACATAGCGTACAGTTGTGAATTGCTCATAGAAAATATAGTTCACAAATACAGCATCAAATATACACTGTTGAGAGAATACTGCACGATCACGGTTGGTAATATTAGACGGACAAACTGCTCAATCAACTTACAGTTCTTGAAGTTCCGAACTTTTCCAGAAATCCAGAGCTGATCCTGTAAACGCATTCCTGCTCAAATTCCTATGGAAAATGCACATCAATAAATTAGTGTCTGTTGGTACTTGTTTGCCAGTTTGAGCTATGCACAATGCAATATCTGTTGTTTTGTACCAAAATTGATGTATGGCACAAAATTGATTCCTATAGATTTATGTAACCTTCAAGCCTGTAAGATATACCCCATCCACTAGGTCACATGCCACAAAGGATCACGGGGACAAATTAAGACCTTTGGTGCAAACACTCAAGTTGAATTAAAAATCTTAACCTCCTAAGGTTTCAAATTCGGGAAAATTCGGGCCTCTAGAATAAAATTATCCACAAGGGGAAGGCAGCCCCAAGAATGATTTATGCTAAGGTTAAGTTTTCACAACATAAAATCTCCCCAAAATTCTGCTCTATCAATTGCTGTCAGAGAATGTGTTTGTAATCACTATACTCTTAAGGTTCTTTAGGTTCTCTACGGTATTTTCTCAACATTTTACACTAATTTAAATAATCACTCACAATAATAACTAAGAGATATTTAAGTTTCCATTATGTAAGCGTGTTACAAGTGGATATTGAAATCTAATTTTTTTGTCATGTTACATAGGGCACCCTTATTTAGAATGCAAGCAGAGACTTGGCTCCTAGCTACCAGCATCGATCCAAAACTTACACACTGCGCAAGGAAGACATGGTTGTCAGATTGGGCAGTGTCCCAGTGAAGCTGTTGTTTGACAAATCCCTGCCAACACCAGAGCCACAGATAAGTGATTGGAAGGTTTGACTGCATAGACTCTAACCCAGATGAGTTATATGTTTCAATGACCACAACAATGAATCAAAGATTGGTCACCGAAGACTGAACAGTAACTGCACTCTGGAAATGTGAAGCCAAGCTTATTACAAATTGAAACAGACAACTCAAAAAGTAACGATATTAAGTGCAAGAAACAGACAACTTAAGCACAGGGAACTGCAACTCACAAGATTTGAAGGCTCGTGACATTAGAAAAATTCGGCGGAGTTCCATTGAACCTGTTGTTGGATAGATCTCTGCATGCAGCCAGAATTGAGACTCAAGGGTTGTTTACAAAAGACAGCACCTGCAAGGCTACTGACGCAAAAGACCTCTAGGTGCTGTGTAAACAACCCTTCAGACATCCGTAATTAAACACCTAAAACATTGCCTATGTCCCGTATCAAAAATTGAAATAGAAACCAGGAATTAAGGCATAAGCATCTGGATTCTTACAATTGGACGAGCTCCACCATTTTTGAAAAGGTATCTTCAGGTATCTGTCCCTCAAAATTGTTTCGGCCAAGGATCACTTTCTGGGCGAAGCCTTTGCTGCGCATTGTAGAAAGTGGAAAGGACCCATTGATAATAAACTGATTTCCACTGAGGTCCACGTTCTGAAGGAACTGGAAGTCCGGAATTTCTCCAGAGAAACCATCGTCGTGAAGATCTCTGTGAAACCAGCGAGAGCAGCATTTGACATGTGAGTTCACATCAGCAAAACATACTCCGTACTAATCAAATCTACCAGCATTTGTATTTGATATTAGATACTCCGTACTCCTTATAATACTACAGTGAAATCTTGATGTTGGAGAATCTACCGGATAAATGTATAGATCTTTCAATTCGACGCTTGGAATCCGCAACTGACAAGCTCTAAGAGGATCCTTCACATTTATGGTGGGTGGAATCTGAGACTTACAAATTATAAAGGTCGTGCATTGATGTCATCGAGTCGGGAAGAGTTCCAGTAAGACTAGGGTTTCCTGTCAGCTCTCTGCCACACAACGTCCACCCACATCCAAGCACCGCCGTCAATGGCCATGGCAGTGAACAAGGCTAGCGATGAATGGATCTAGACCCTGAGCATAAGCGAATTCGAAGGACAGTTGAGGGACTCACAGTGTCGTCAGGGTGCTGATGTCTCCGATTTCCTGTGGCAGATAGCCGACTAAGAATGCATTGGCGAGGGTCCTGTGTGTCACCAAGATCAGAAAGGTCAATCAGAAACCCTAAAGTAATTTCAGAAAGGATGTGCTAAGCAAATTATGTACTGGGTAACTCAAATCTGGAGAAGTCCTGTTGTGGAAAATAGTCTATGATGAGCCACGCAAGCGAAGATGCACTTTTCCCACAAATCAGTCTGCAGATTTGAGTTATCCAGCATAACCCTAATGAGGATGTTACAATCTTCGGAAACTGAGTACTGCAATGGAAACTAGAAGGGAAGATTGGTCATATTCGTTAAAATGGCGAATTTCAGAGCGCCCAAAAAAGTGGCATTCAAGTGCTCAAAACTTTGAAACTAGTACACTTTCAAGTGCTGAGGACGGGTATTGAGGTGTCCAACTGAGACCTTGAGCTCTTCAATCTAGAATAGGTTTAGGGTTCAGTTGGGCAAATCAAAATGGTTCCAGTTGTCAAAACTTCGGGTTTACTCGCCCTGGCAATTTCTTAAAATTTCGCCGTATAGCTAATATGGGGTGAAGTGGTTATAAACTTATAACCCATGTGCAGATTGTATGGCTTCATTGAGGTTACGGATTACAAAATCAAAGAACGAATGAAGTGAAAGAAGTTCAGTACTCACAGGCCTGTGATATATGTGTTACAAGAGTCTAATTCATTTGTCGTCGCATTAAGCACACAACTGACGTAATTGAGGCACTCCACTCCACGCCAGTTGGGATGTGGGTCTGCATATTCTTGACTGCAAGGGTATATTACAGAGGAGCTCCAGCCAAGCAAGTTCTTCGCAGGTTCAGGAGTACTTGCATTCCACACTCCCCATAGGGCTTGCATAGCATTCACTGTCAATTCATACCCGAAGTAAAGTCACTTAATTACACATTAGGGGTGTCAAAGTTCAAGGCTTCTGTTCCAAGCATGGAGACGATTTGGGAAACGCTACAAGAGGGTTAGTACTGTAAGAGGCGTCAAATCCCACGATTCCTGCTCCTCAATTTACAGGTCGGTTACCAAATTCTTCCTTCCTCAAAGCAGTAGCCCCTTTGCAGAATTTTGGAAAGTGATACTGAAATCGCCTTCTTCTCATTGACGCCCCTGTTTGAGACGAGATTCTAGAACTCAGAATCGCGCATCATGCACCCAACTGAAAATTGTGAACGCGTACAATCTCGACTCACTATCAAACTCCGCAAATTTGTCTCTAACGGAGTAATTTTCAGGCCAACGTGCAACTTGTAATTGGAATTGGGCGTTGTCCTGATGGTCCGTAGCTAGGCACCCGGACATGATTCTGCCAGGGCGTGCTTGGACGGCCGCGTCGCACAATACTCGCTCTTAATTCATCAAGATATGTTCTCTGCTGTCATAGCCGCTGCCATGTTCAAAACGTGAATGCTCAATACAAATGGAACTTACGTTGGGCATTTTCGTAAAGAAACCAGAACCCACCGACGGAGGTGATAGGTGCGGACGAATATACAATCAGCAGGGCGAAGAAGGAAGATTTGTGAAGAAAACGACGCAGCAATTCCTTGACACCCATGATGGTTAAGTGGGCTCGCCCTTGTTGCTTGCTTGCTCCGGCCGTTCAAGAGTGCGATCTCTATTCCAGCTTGAATTGACGGAAGGTAGTGACGGTTTTGTGCAGATGAATCACATGGTAAGTTCGTAGAGACATGACTTGCTTGCTCCCTCGGCGTTCAAGAGGGCGACGAATCTTTATGGGTTTTGTGCAGTTGAATCCTGTGGCAAAGAATTCGCAGAGACACGGTATAAGTAAAAATACTTGCACCCGGGATTTCCTCCCACTCACAAAACGAGTGACTGCTGACATCGATCGATGCCTTTCGTGATTAATAGTCTAATTTATACTCCGGCCATGAGTAGAACTTGAGTGGCTTTGACTAGTGGCGACGGAGGTCGCGGATCTGCAAGACTTTGCGACCTTGCTCTCTGTCTCTCCTTGTCCGAGTGACGACCCTCGGGCTTTCAACGAGCTTCCAGCAAGGTTCCGACCCGAGGTCGAGAGCCTCATTTTCTTCAGTCTACAACGCGTCCTATTCCATCGCATGATTCCATCAATCCTCTGCCCCCAAAAATATTCAGAAAACTAGTTAGAATAAGCTCAGATTGGATTTGCACTGGAAAAAAACAAATATGCAGAGAACGATTTCTCACGGTATTGTATTATAATGGTACATACTACAAGCACACGGTACTGCAACGCATACTATAAACACACGGTATCATTGTTTTTTGACAAAAAAACAAATATGCAAAGAGTGATTTTTCACCGTATTGTATTGTAACGGTACATATTGCAAGCACACAGTATTGTAACGCATATTATAAGCACACGGTACCATTGCTTTTTGACAAAATCTGAGCTTCTTTTAATTAGTTTTCTCAAAACACGAAATTATATTGGAGGCAAAGGATTATTTGTGAGAGACACAACAAAACATATTCTAATAATCTTTTGAATCATTAAAAAAAATGTTTGAAGGCTCCCAAGATCATAATATTATTCAATTGAGCAAAAAGATTTTTTTTTTTCTTGTAAGGTTGTTAGAGCCAAAAAATGGCTTATGAATGATTTTTATGAAGTATATTGTATGAAGTTTTATAAATTTTCATCCAATTTTTTTTAGGGTTCCGCTTGAGTGTGCTTGTAACCAAGGGTAGTAGAAGTTTCCTCATCAACGGTGCTAGTATGTAAGCCTAAGAATGCGAGCTTGTGAGCATTGAGCCAACAATATAGGTACCTATAATATAGACTAGTGTGACCCTGTGCCGTTGGCCCAATTTTCATCTACTCCCAGTTCCACTCCTGGTTCTACTTCCGATTCTACTCCCAGTTCTACTCCCGGTTCCACTCCCAGTACCAAGAACGCCACCAAAATCAAAGTAAAAGTAATTTTCTAATTTTTTAATCAATAAATACTTTGAAGTTCAATAACTTTTGCACCACCGCTCCAAACGCCACAAAACCAAGCTGATGCACCCCTCCTCGGCGAGAGCTTTCCGATGGTACCAAGCACGCGGCCGGGGGACGTACGGTCAGGAAGTTGTCCATGCTACAAACAAAACAAAACAAAACAAAACAAAAGAACACAAAACAAAACAAAACAAACAAACAAAACAAACAAACAAACAAACAAACAAACACTATAAAAGGTGTATGTATCATAAATACCTATAATATGGATATTTGTAATATATATATATATATATATATATATATATATACTATAATCATAGACAATTTCTATAATATATACACCTATAACATAGGTGTATAGTATTCTAGGCTCATGGGCTCACACTCCTATGCTCGTATAATAGCAACCCTCTTTGAAGCTCCTTGCTCTTGATATAAAAATTAACCATAAAAATGAGCTTTCTCAAGTTTGTGTCCAACTCATGAAATGTATATTACTAAATCTAATTTCTATTCCAATTCAAAATTTTCAAAAATTCTTAAAATTGAATATTTTATTGTAGTTTGAATATTGGGCCTAAAACCATGGTCTAGTTATTATCTAATTATAGAATAATACAACAAATTTGATGGTCTAGTATATGCCTACGGCAAAATTTTCAGACTAATTTTTTAAATAGCTAGGTCTTGATATTTGATATGAATTTACTTCACTTTTTCTTCAAAAATCATGGCAATTTCAAATTTTACAAAAGTATCTGGAGATATTATGACACATAGGATATATGTGATTTCATCTTTGAAAAATATAGTATAAGAGTTTTCACCCCTATAATGTGATAAAAAGAAGGAAAACAAAGCAGGATATAAGCATGCTTGGGGTATACTAGTCAAGAACCAAGGAATCACCAAATCAGGAATGTAATAATCTTCAATTAGCCTATTTTACAAATAAAAGTGCGAGTAATTTTTTAGTTATTGGTTATTGTTAGAACATATATAGTCAAATCATTTTCATAAATCAAAATTTATTAAATTTTTAATTTTTAATTTTTATATTTATTAGGATTTAGTAGCTGATATTAGGGTTTTCACATCGGGCATTCTAGGGTCATTGGATGTCCCGGATGGACAAGCGGTCCGGATGGGTTTGCATAGAAATCGAAACCATGGAGCTTCAAATTTTGCCAAGTAAAAAAAAAGTTATCATTGACTGGGTGGGGACTTAAAGACAGGGCGGGGACTTAAATACAAGGCGGGAACTTAAGGTGTGTCCAAGGTAACTCCACGTCGACTTTTTTTTTAACTTCACATAAAGTCAACTATATGTTGACTACATTGGACGGGCGGAATTTCAACCGGATAGGCAAACCGGACAGGCGGGCAGCTTGTCCGGTATGATAACCGTGGTTGATATCATGTCAATAGAATATATACATGTATATACAAGAATTTTACCATAATTTTTTGCCTATTCACTACTTTACAATTCACTTTTCATATTTCAATTATGAAATCCAAAAGAATCTTCACATTTGAATTCCTTTTGGGTAATAGCAAGAAACATTTGTCTTATTTTTTGTCACACGTTCACTAAAGAAGTTGTTTCGTGCTATAAGTATTGCAAAAATGACTGAATGAATATAAAATTCAGAAGCAAGCTTCCTATAGCAATTTAAAAGGTACTTGATTTATTTCAATTTTTTCAAAACTAATTCAATAGGTGAGATTGAATTTTGAATATATGTCACAAATGCAGTTTTGGTGTTATTTAATACTATTGAGTACCTTTTTTAAAGAGTTAAATCATCAAATTTGGTAGGCTATCTCTTCAAATAGAAATATACCTTTTCAAGAGAGAAATTTCCAAAAACATGTGCCAAATATATTTTACATTGACCTAAAGTGTGCTATTCAGGTTGAATTTATGTTAAATTAAAAATGGTTTTTTAGTTTTAGCTTTGATCTTTCTTCTTTGCTTTTAATGGACAACAATGGCCACTTTTGAAATAAACTTTTAAGTGCATTATACAAAAAGACTCAATAGTATTGATGGGCTTATATTGGAGGCAATTTGTCTAATGTGAATTTTTTTTTTATGGCAAATTAAGTTTTGCCATCCACCTTTGCCATTTAGTGATGAACATTAGAAGTTGTCAAAATAGTAGATCTAAAATCCAGTTGACCATTTATGGTCATTTTCGTTAAAATAACTGCATTTCATTACAATGGCACATTATTTCAATCCAGAACAGCCATTCTGAAATCTACAATTGTTGTACATTCTAAAAATCTACGCTTGTCCAAGATATCTAAAATCTATATCAATCCTAGATTTTTTGGAATGGTCGGTTTGAAATCTATATAGTTCTCAAATGTTTGATATCTACAACAATCTTAGATGTTTGGAATCTATACCTGTTCTAGATGTTCAGAGCGGGCAGTCTGAAAAAATGGCACAAAGAAAATATGGTACTAAGAATACTGCCATTTTAACAAAATTGGCCAAATTTAGATTTCATATTCCATGCCCCCAATAGTACTGGAGGTGACTCGTAGTACAATTTTGTTTTTTTAGTCATATTGTACCTATTTCTATTTAACAATTATTTAAAGAATGAAAATCAAGCTCTCTTTTTTAAACAATTTTTATAGATTCTCAAATCAATTCGCAAATCAATTCCCCACCAAAAAAGATTCTTAATTCAAAATTTGTTGTGTAAAAGTATTAAGTTAAGAAGATTAAGATTTCTAGACTGACTGTGTATTCCCCTATTGTATTCTTTATACCTTTAGAAGGCTTTGTATGAGGAAAAGTGCTCGGGCTTTGTTTTGTGGCGTTTGGACTAATGATGTAAAAATTATGAGTTTTTGAGTTATTTTTGAAGTTAAAAAATTAGAAATCAATTTTACTTTTTTTTTTATTATAGCAAAGACATATGGCACACTAGTCATACCTTAACCTCTAAAGGACCAAGGCCATTAGAGAAAAATTCAGCCCATTACAAGGCTGTCCAAAGTTGACATGCCATGCTATTCTTTGCATGGCCTGTCAACTTTGAAATTGCTCTTGGTGAGTAGTTAGAGTCTCTGACTGCTCGCCAGAATGGTCAAGTCTCGTAGAATTTTATTTTATTTTATTTTTTTTAAACAATTTTTTATTCGGAATTTTTGGTTCTTGCGCCACTGCTGCTGCAGTTTCAGCAGGGTGGAAATAGGGGAAAAAGGATTTTTTTAGCAAAAGAAAAGAAAATTTCAGGGTACCTTAGAGGATTGTAGAACAGCCCTCCGGAGACCTAAAATTTCCTCTAATGTCTTTTTTTGCCCTAAACCTCTCAAAACTGCTATTTCTAGAGCAAAGAGTAAAAGAATTTAAAAATTGTTTTTTTTGCATATCTAACCATAGGAGCTTATACCTAACTAGTATGAGAATGTGTGGAAAAAATTTCAGATTTTTTAACCACACAAATTGCAAGATATCTGCGTTTGAAGTAAAATAAATAAATTTTTCAACACATTGTGGGACTAGATTTTTTGACTTTGCACATTTTTAACTTAAATTTTTTGCACTACAGAGATTTGAGCTTTAAGTCTTTCTAGTAGAGAATTGAGTTGAGAGTCTAGGAAAAAAAAGAAATTAAAAAGAAACTTAATTTTCATTCTTAAAAAAATTGTTAAGTAGAAGTAGGTACAAGATAGAAGGAAAATCTAAAATATTAATATCTTTTAGATGGAATTAAAATGCACTAATCCCAATGGTGAGATTTTTCTGGCACAAACACTAAACCATGCGAAACTTTTTTTTTTGAAAAATTGCAAAAATTGCATTCCAAAATGAATCCTACAAGTTATTTTTATCAAGAAGATGCTCTAATTGCCCAGAAAAACAAGATTGTCCATAACTTTCTCATGAAAAATCAAAATGAAATGAATCAAAGCTTTCCAAATAGACAAAAATATAATCTATATAGAAAAAAAAATTTAAGAAAAAAATTAAATTTTTTGCTACCTCCTCTCCCCTGTTTTGAGCTTATTTGGGCATAACTTTTGTTCCCGGGTACTGACTGAAAAAAAAATTATACTCCCACAAAGCTTGTCAATTTTTCTATCTCCAAAAAAAGTTTCAGAAAATCACAACAAAAACTCAGCCCGTAGGTACCTACCCGAAATCCCATTTGTCCGCCGAAGGGACAATGGTCCTTTAGGGGTTAAGTTAAGTTGTTTGTTTTGTTTGGGTTGTTTTGTAACTTTGTTTGTTTTAGTGAGATCTTTTGGATTGTGTATCTCCTAGTTGCGTTCTTTGGTATCTTTGGAAAGTTCTCTAAGAGGAGGGGTGCATGGGCTTTGTTTTGTGGCATTTGGACATATGATGTGTATGTTGGAATTATTTTTGAAATTAAAAACTTAAAATTACATTTACTTCTATTTTGATTGTGGCACATAATCCATACATTAAATTAGCTTGAGTTTTTTACTATATTTAGATACATATTTTTCTTTTGTTATGGTGAGATCTCCCAAATTGTGAATTCCTAATTAGCATTCTCGGTATTGTTGGAAAGCCCTTAGTAAGGAAGGGTGCAGGGGCTTTGTTTTGTGGCGTTCCATATCACTCTGTGAAATTGATTGAATTTTAGAGTTATTTTTGAATGAAAAATTAAAAAACTACTTTTACTTATATATTGACTGTGGACACTAGTGACCAAGTGACCAACTGAGCACGAAGTGAGTCCTATGACCATGCAGTGAGACATTTGACATTTGAGTAATATTTGAGTAACATTTGAGTAGGGAATGTTCCTGTATAGTGAAGTAAGTGAACTGAGAATTTGAATAATTTTTATGTATTTTCTTTTATAAACGGTGCCCTATTCCATAGATACCTGTATATAAGTTGCATTTATTAATTGTGCAACCATACACTAATCCTAAAACATGAACGGAGATCATCTCTCTACGCCTATGCGATGTCAAAAAAAGTTACAATTTACCACTTAATTGTCTTTCTTCAGGTGTACAAATTGGGCAAGGCTTCTCGTAATACTAGTGCAAAACACTAGTTTTTATGACATGCTGAAATGACATTTTTTTCAAAAATGTCATTTCAACCATGCTAGTGAAAATTTGGTAGATTTTAGAAGAATTATTGATCCTAGAATGTTTGTTTCAATCAAAAATGAGATTAATGTCATTTGGTGCAACAAATTTGGTAGATTTAGAAGAAAACATTGTCCCATAACAATTGTCATGGGGAAGACAAGTAACAGAAATAAATGACACTAGTAGGATATTCCAAGACAAAAAAATTTCTTTTCCAATATATGAGTGAAGAAAGGTACATATGTTTAGGTTGCATAGAACTTTGGAAAGTAAAATCTACATTTTTTCAAAATTTAGGAAAGTAAAATCAACAAATTTGGAAGATGTTGAAAAGTAAAATCTATACCTTCTGAAGATTTTGAGAATTGAAATCTACATTTTTTAAGATTTTGGAAAGTGAAATTTACATTTTTTCAAAATTCAGGAAAGTAAAATCTACATTTTTGGATATTTTGAAAAGTAAAATCTACTTATTTGATAGATTTTGAAGAACTAAAATGTACACTACAAGTATGTTGAAGTGACATCAAAAAAATGACATTTTAAATGACATTTGGATGTCATTTCAACCACCTTTGCGGGTGGCTTAAATGACATCCAAATGTAATTTAAAATGTCACTAAAACCAGTGTTTTGCACCAGTGTAACGAAGCTACTTGTTGAGTATTACATTTGAGTTTTGGCTCATGCATGTGCGATGCGGTTGACACTGAGTCTGCAGGTAAGAGTGATAGTAAACCAAAGTACCAAACCTCCCACGCTGAGTTTGGAAACTTCACAGCTGATCTTCAACGGTTGAATTAAATAAAAGCCAGGCCACCACCGTAGAGTCTGCATCTAATTCTACCAATGTCATCAACTAGCGTAGCGATTGCAAATGTAGGAAGTAACACAGACAAAACAAAGTCACATATCGATTACCTCGATCAAGGTCTCTGAGCCCATCAGGACTAGATTTTTGAATGATTGTCAGTTATTTCGTTCTCAATTATATGAACTATATAACTAGTTTTTGCTGACGAACCCAAGTCAGTTTTTCAGAAACAGCACTCTCTTGTCACTTTCAATGCCACATTAAAAGGACTTCCGTGTGTATTGCGCTCAAAACCATGAACTGACTGGCCGACTGGGCTGTCTAGGCAATTTAGTGTGGTGATTCTTACTTACACTAGACAGTTTTTTGACAGCCGCTTTCAACCACAACGGGGAGCTTCTGGTGGTTGTGGGTACCTATAAACCTATTCAAGACTAAGCTGCTCGAGGTTTACAATATTGATGGGGATGCACAATTGAAGGTGCCGTGAAATGAAGATCAAATCCTGAGATGAATTTCAATGCGTCCAGAGACCTCAACACTTCTACCTGCCTCAGCCAGGTGATTATCATGCCTCCTAGGTTTGTCCATCTTATTTTATGTATAATAATTGTTGAAATTTTGCATAACATAAATCTATACCTGTCCTAGTTTTTGAGCTTTGCGCAGATGAATAGGGCTGTTTTGACGCTCAGAATCGGGTCAATTAGAATGTGACTATCAAGCAAACATAGAGAATCCATCTTGTGAGCTAGCAGTTGGGCCTAAGGTGTTTTCAGCTCTTGCCAAAAATGTTATGCAAATGTTACTTCTTATGGATGGTTTTCCTTTGAAACTTTTAAATCTGTTTTAAAGTTGACCTGCAGACTCGAGCTGTGTGCAACTATTCTCCATCATTCGCCAATATCGTTTGTTCAAGCAGTTCAGAATATGACAGCACGAGCCTCTCATAGCTGAGCTGCTGCGGTGTCTGTAAGCAAGCATAAACACCTGCTTTCAGAAAAGCAATAGGCATCGGTGTGGGGTTTGGCATTACAGGGCTTCTTCTATTATGTGCTGCTGGTTTCCTCTTTCACAGGAAATGCAAGGAAATGATTGAAATAAAAAAAATTGCAGATGCCAACATGCCATATTACCCTGGATCTCCCCCACCCCCACCCTGAGCCAACAACACGCCTTGGTTCTAGAACCTCTTTGTTTGTCTAGAAGTCGGTGAACTTGAGTTCCAACTCTTTACTATGACATTAACATTTCGAGACTCTTCGTTAAGATTCATGGCATTATCCCTCACCTTGAGCCAATTTTTCTGTGGCTATTGCTCGGCCACGGTTAGCAGTCACTGAAGAGAAATACATTTGAAAATTGATCTTCCTTGGACCCATGTGACATTACAATGAGGGTTGTGCAAACATGGCACCTTGAGCCATGGCGCAAAAGAAGTATGATGTAAATGAATTATAGTTGGGCATTCCATTGGAGAGCTCCTTGTTGAAAACCGGGTTGAAAATACGATTGAAAAGTGGCCTCAGCGCTGATCTCACCTCTCAACTGTACCATTAATACTTGTTCGACGCACCTATCTCGTAAGTGAGCTTGGTAATTGTTGTTTTGAAATCTTGTGTTTCTTTTCTAAATAGCATAACATTCATAAATAGGGAGGCTGGGGTCTCTCTACGATGTCAGTGTAACATGAACAATTCGTTGTAATACAGTGGCCCAATTCATAATTCATGGACAAGATTGCATTCTTGAAAGTTGACCTGTATGGCCAATGGAGCCTCTAAAATGACCTTTCCACATGTATTTTGTATTAAGCTAAAAATTAAATTGCAAAAAATTAAGGTTCCGTCGATTAAGTGTTTTCTTACTTCAGCACTTGTAAATCGAAGTTGACCTCCATGGCCAATGGAGCCTCTATGTGTCTAGATGTATAAAAAGATATACGTAATACTTGGGAACTTGAAGTGTGAAAAGGCAACGTCCCTTCTCGTTCACAAATCCAATTGAAATCTCCCTAGTATATTTTCGATTGTACTAGCTTCAAGCTAACTCTTACTTCTCTCAGTTGCGAAAATGGCTCTCCAATGTGTGCAATGTCATCCCTCAGTACCAAATCGAACTTACCGATTGGCAAACCCTGCTGTGACTGTGAACCAAGAATGTTCTTCCTTTCCTAGACCCGACAGTTCAGTGTAGCTAAACTGAGCCACTTCTTCAGCTGCTTGAGCATATTATTATTACGAGTCATTGAAGCTCCCCGGGACGCCGCGAGCAATGAGCGCCTGTCGTTCCCTCTCCCTGTTGGCCTTCCCCTTCGCATAGTACTCAGGATCTTCCGCCTGCCAGTCGAAAATCGGGTACTCCACATGCTCACAAGCCTTGCAATCGGGGCGGCACTTGGTGAGATACTTCAGACGCTCCTGAAGCTCTGCAATGGATGGCAGAGGGGGTGGGGGTACTCGCGGTATGTTTGTATTTTCGTTCGGCAGTAGCGATTGCCTCCTAGCGGCTGGGCGGGCAGACACTCTCTGATCAGATGCTGGACGAGGGGATCTAGCTGCAGCAACGTTCCTTGGTGCCGTTTGCACTTGCTGTCTCCTTGGGGCATTGCGGGTGGACCTCCGAGCTGGTTGAAGTGCTTGGGTGCGTTTGGTCCGAGCTTCTTCCTCCGGGTTACTGGTCTTCTCTTTCAGCTTCCTGGGCTCAATCACAGTTCACCAGATCTCGTCAGTCTAAACCAGTCTAAGTCCACGTACCAGTTCTAGGCAGTCAAAACGCGTCAAGTTGCGGATGATATACAGTATGAGCAAGCAACTGGACAGGGATCGGAGCTAGATCGAGCACTCACCCTGCGTCCTCTTTTGAGTTTGCAGTCTCCAATTTCTCCTTGCCTTTTCGAACAATTTCCGCACGCCCACTGCTCCCACCTGGTGCCTCGTTCTCCCTCACATTCGCACTCAGATTCACAAATTTCACTTTCCTGGGGGCCAGAGCCGGTTGCTGATCAGGTTCTTGATCGGGCATCTTACTGTTGGAACCCTCCAAAGAAGGCAAAAAGGTTCTGAAGTCCGCAAGAATATCGTTGTGGCCTGCAAACAGCGTCTCGGCCAACTTGTACACGTCATCGATAGAATTGCTTTGTTTTTTATACAAGGCTAGAATCTCACAAAACTCCTTGTACTTTCCGAGAGCTTGGACCTTGCGCTTAAACATGATCCCTTGTTGCTTCACTAAAATTCCGGGAGGTTCCGCCGAAGGGAGGGTGATTCGGTGGTCTTCCGGAAGGAACATGTTGAAGCCCAGGATCAGACTCGTGTCGCCCCGGAAGAGCTCCTTTACGCGACTGCCGACGCCGGCATAGTCCACTTGCTTCAGTCGCACGTCCTGCATGAGCTCCGAAAACTTCTGGTACCTCTCCGCGTCGTTCTTGAATGTCGCCATCACTTCTTTCATGTACTTCGCGCCGGTCATTTGGTCATTCTCCGCAGAGGGTGCCACTGGCGATGATTCTCGCTCTCGTTTGAGGGAAGGTTCAGATGCGCCGTTTCCACGTTCTTCCCTCTCTCTTTTCCATTTCCTCAATGTTGCAGCCATTAGTATTCGTCGATACTGACTGCTCGCAGGGGATTGGATAGGTCACTGAGTTTTACTTTTAGTTACCCTAGCAATGAACCTGAAGCTATTACGTGATCTTGTGGCTCAGTACTTGATGCTTCGCAACATATCAACTGCGCAAAATACTGTGAACATTGGTGAGCTGGCAACTCTGTGAAGGGAGAATTCCAAATCTATTGGCTTAAAGTAGATCTATTTCTGACTTACATTCCAAGCCTAAGACTCTAAAGCTACAGGTTTCAGGTGGATCGATACTGAAAACTCAATCATGTAAAAATTTGAAAGCTTATCGAAAACCTCATCTGAAACATACATGTCATTGAAATCGATCAACATCAAGAGAATACCATTGGGATGCTGTTTTAATCTGCAGAGCGGTTCTTTAGTTTAAGCAACATCTTTCCCAATATTATTTATTAAATGTTGTAGGTCTTCTTCCCAATGGTATCGGTTATTCTGCTGTTGAATTGCTTCAATAGAGGGTGAACTTTAATTTGCACTAGTAGCGAGGATTCTACGTTGCTCTTCGTTGCTACACTGACAATTAAATATTGTGAATGAGGAACGAGTTGACTCCACTTACCTCATCCGCCTAGCCAGGCACGCAGCCACGTACTTTCGCAATCCAACAATAGAAGTGTCGCCAGGAAATCGACGGGTCCTCCCTCGCACCAATTTAGCAGCAACTGATCTTCGAGTTAGCTCCTTGAAAACATAACCATAGCGCAGAAAGCGAAGCAGAAAAAGCAAATCGTTGCAGAACTAGAGTCTGGATCGTCTAGAGGTGAGGCCAGAGCCCAAGCACATTGACAACAAAGACAAGACGTTGTGAGCAAAGTAACTGTCAATACAGGACTAAGTTGGCGATGGTAGCGTACTTATAAAACCTAATTTCCCTCCTGACGAGATCAACGCCCAATCACGAGGTACTTTTCTCGAGACTATCTTAATTTCTTTTGATCGAACCCTAGCCTCCTACCGAGTCCATGCATACGGGGTCATCAGTACTAGCTCTGGGCATAGTGTACATGCAGTGATGCAGCTAGCTGCATCATTAATTCGTTGAAATGATATAAACGTCTTTCCAAAGTTTAAGAATCCGGCTCCAAAAATTGTAACAAATCTCTTTCCAAAGGTTCCTTTAAAAATGTGGACAGGTAGAGATTTACGTCTCACGCGGCGCGTACGTGAGCGTTCTGGAAAATGCCAACTGAAGCAGTGGAATCCCGCTAATTATATAAGAAAATTGACATTTTCCACTGCTTGTGGTTGCGGAATATGGCACTTTTAGAAAAAAGCTTAGATCTTTGTGCGGTGAGTGTAACAATATTAGCGCCTCAGGATCGTGCCAAAATAT
This sequence comes from Neckera pumila, assembly GCA_963969595.1. Classification (NCBI taxonomy): domain Eukaryota; kingdom Viridiplantae; phylum Streptophyta; class Bryopsida; order Hypnales; family Neckeraceae; genus Neckera; species Neckera pumila. The sequence goes on along the minus strand of OZ018415.1, from coordinate 2,327,831 downwards.
AACAAACTAGTTTGAGTATTACATTTAGCCGATGTCGACCTAGCTTGTCAATAGTACGTGTTCCCTCTGATCAACCCCGCTTCTGGCATGCAGGTTGACTAGTATCCGATCGACGTCCCCTTGAACTCTTGAAGTCCATCTTAATCGACTCATTGCTGCATGAACTGCTCTCGATCGAAGAAAGGAAGATTAATTGTTCTCGCTTCATCTGCCACGACTCATGATTTGACGTACTAGGTGGAGCCGTGGAGGTAGGCAGCAGCTAGACGAGTATGTCGATCGATCTCGGTACACTACAACAGAAAGCAGTGACTGCAACATACTAGCAACGCATTTGCAATGGTTTTGCAATGAAACAATGTATAACGGAGCTTGGTTTGGAACCCAAAAAAGACATAGTGCATTGCAAAAACATTGTAAAACCATTGCAAAACCATTGCAAAGTTGTGATTAATTCAATATAAAAGTGTTGGACAAAGAATCGATTGTATTGTATTGCTAAACTGTTGCAAATTCTAAACCATTGCAAACACAGAGCAATACTTTATATTAAACCATTGCAAAATCATTGGAACAAAATTTGTGGGCATTGCAAAACCATTGCAAAAAGTATTGCAAATGCTGCATTCTCTTGTAGTGGTAGTCAGTAGGTGGACATTTTGGATTTCTTATGCAAAACCCCTCTGAAGTTGTACGTCAAAGATTCCTTTCGAAACGCACATCAACCCAATCTGTAAATCTATGGGCAACATTAGAGGAAATTTCAGGCCTCAGGAGGGTTGCTGTACGGCCCTCCGAGGTACTCTGAAATTTGTTGTTTTTTTGCTGAAAAACTTGTTTTTCTCCTATTTTTGCCCTGTTGAAACTGCAGCAGGAGTGGCACAGGAACCAAAAGTTTCGAATAAAAGATTATTAAAAAATAAAATAAAATAAAATTTATCTTAAAAAAATTATTTAAAAAAAAAAATTAAAAAAATAAATAAATAAAAAATCACGAAAGTTGACTGCTCCCCGCAGCAGTCAGTTTGGTGTGACAGACCAAGCTTTTAATAGCTTGGTTTGTCACATTCTAGCAACCCTCTAGAGGATTCAGTTTTTTTCTAATGATTTCATTAAAATGGTAAAATTTTTTAAAAAGGGCGTGAAAACAGTTCAGAACGGCCATTCTAAATCTATACCTGTCCTAGATGGTTCAAAACGGCCGTTCTGTGAAATCTATACCTGGCCTAGATGATGAAAATGGCACATCATAAAAGTGGCACTTGGAATACCGCCAGTTTAATGAAATTGCCCATATCTGCTTTTGTCTTGTATATATTTGGAATCCAAGTTCAGGCAACTGGGTAAGCTAGAGTCACGTACGATGGAATTCAAGTTCAAATAGAAAATTAAAATTAAACCCAAATTTGTGCCATGGAGTGAATGGAGATTCCATTTGAGCCATGACTAATTAAGAGGTCTATACTTGCTGAGAACTCTACCTTGAACGACCATCAGGACTGCAAGCTGCAAGAGAATGAAGGTCGTGATCGAGTCATGAGAAAGAGACGAGCAGGCTAAAGGAGAAATGAGCAGTACGGATTGTTGAAATCAAAGAAATATTGTTCAATTTCATTCCAAGATTTTTAGGCTGAAATGTAAGACTGGTGTAGATAGGGGACTGAGAGTCCATAAAGCCCGACCTTATTTGTTGGTTTTTGAAGACAGCACTAATTTATCCTACTAGGGTATAAGACACTAAATTATAAAAGTGACAATCTTTTAAATTAATAAAAGTTGAAATATTTTTGTAATAAATTTTTAAATAATAATGTATAGAAGAAAAAATAATTTTGTATTGTCACAAATAGTATTAGATAGAGCGATAGAGGTTTTGCATTGACAACAACTGCAATCTAACTTTACATTATGATGTTCTACAATCTACACTATAATATAAACCTGTGGTGAAATTTTTTTGAAAATATTGTATATTTATCTAACTACAATCTAACTAGGAAATTGGCTAATTGCCACACAAAAAATGTAAGACTGGTGTAGATAGGGCATTAAGACACAAAAATGTTAGTCAAAATGACATATTAGTTGTCAACAATGGAAATAGAGTGTCATTTGCATCCATATAAGATTATAAGAAAAGATAATTTAAGCAAAAGAAAGATTGTCACTATATTATTCCTCTTTTTGCATTAGAAAAAAATTGTGTTGTACTCAACAAAAAGTGTCGGGGGTCTAAGTGGGGTATTAGGAGCCACTCACGACATGGAAGAGGGTACTTTTGGAGTTCCTTTTGGAGTTCCTTTGGAAATGTTTTACTCAAAAACTATATCAATTTCATCAAAATTAGTTCTAAAAATTATTCAAAGTTGTCAATAATGATCGCTTCTACTCAAAAGGTCATCACTTTCTATGAAAAAGTTTCTAAATCATCTAATTTAAAATTCAACAAAGGAGTAAAAACCACTGGTTATATGAGGTTTTTTGTGCTTAATTAAGATGAAATGATGACATCATAAACTACATAATAGTTAAACATGACACTATAACATTTATGAAACATAAGGCATCCTTATTTTTGAGATATTTAAAAAAATGTGAGCTACACAATCAATAATGCTCCAAACAAAGCAATGGTTATGTCCAAGTTGGCTCCTAATACCTCATTTGGACCATGGTGGATTTTGTTGAGTTCTCCTTTCATAGCGCAGAATTTTGCATTCTAATATAAAATTCTACGTTTTACTTGTCAAATTTTGTGTCTCAATTGTCTCTTAATGAGACTTCCTTTGAATGTTCTTCTTTTTCAAGCCCATTGATAGTCTCCAGGCTTTTATTTCTTTATAGGAACGTCAATTGTCTATGCTAGTTTTTCCTACATGTTTGATCTTCTAGTTTCATCAACGCACAAGAATGTGATACAGTAAAACCTCTCTCATTAGAGAAAATTTTAGGCCTCCGGAGGGCTGCTCCATAGCCCTCCAAAGGACCCTAAAATAGTATTTTTTGTGGCCAAAAAATTATTTTTTGCCCTATTTTTGTGCAACAGTTTCTACTATGACAGTGGCACAAGAATCCAAATTTGCTAATAAAAATTTAATAATAATAATAATGATATTTTTTTTATTTTTTTATTTTAAATCTTAAAAAAATTAATTAATTAAATTTAAAAATAAATAAATAAAATTGCAAAATCTGACTGCTCTTGCAAGCAGTCATACACTCTAACTGCTCACCAAGGGCACTTTCCAAGTTGACAAGCCATGCATGAATTAGCATGGCATGTCAACTTGAAATCGCCCTCCCGTGGGCTGAAATTTTCTCTAATGAAAGTAATAGAGTTGGGATCGGTTTGACACATCACATTAGAGAGGTTATTACATTAGGGAGGGTCATAATGTTTGTATGTGGTTCATATTGTTAAGTTGGGACCGACAATCAGTACTTCTTGACAACACTTATTAGTTTAGAGAGGATTAACTTTGAGAGGTGCTATTGTATTTTGCATATTGAAGCTGATCAAGAAGAATAGACAAAATTGCTAAATAATGTAATGAAATAAAGCTCTTAAATGAGACGTTAAATCAATCAACCTTAAAGTGTCCATGTCTTAAGGTGTAGCTATTTGGAGTGGATACCTTCACTACAAGAGAAAAGAGTTTTAAGTATAGTCCTAGTAGTATTGTCTTTTCAGTAATGACCTTTAAGTAAGTTTTTTAGTAAAATTTTACTAAAATGACAATCTTTTAAGTAAAATTTTACTAAAAACCTTACTTAAAGGTCATCAATTAAAAGACTATACTACTAGGACTATACTTAAAACACCACTTTCTCTCGTAGTGCTTAGATTAAATGTAACTATAAAAGAAAATTTATATAGCCACTATCTTCAAAAGCAAGTTTGTACAATAGCAAATGAACCATTTGTAGCCAATATTGTAGTTGCTTGTTATTTTTTGAAGATTTTATATTTAGAATTTGTCAAATAAATGAGCACTACTCATTTAAATTTTTTATTCTATTCATATAAATTCATTTATTTTGAAAAATAATTTTTATACTTTGACAAACTCTCTAAAAATTGCTTGTCATTAATTAAGAATTAAATGTATGGTTTTCATTATGAAATTGGTCATAAAAAAAAGTTTAAGAAAAATCTATTCACAAGGGCCATTTGTGTTGCTTTATACAACCATCAAAGACAATACTGTGAAGGAGAAGCATAGATTTTGGGAGAGGGGCTTTGCAGAGTAAAAGCAAAATGGAATAATTGTTGTAAAAATAAACTATAATTCCTAATAATAATAGAAATTAATTTTTACTAACATTACAAAGACTAACATACTCTTAGTGTTGCAAAAGAGACTCACATTATCTACTATCTTAAAACCAAAAATGCAATCCTCTATGTTGGGCATTTGATGATTGAACGCTCATTATGATTGTATTTGCATAGCATAATATTGGTTATACATTAGGAAAGATTTGGGGCCTTTCAAAGACTGCAAGTTATCCTGCATTCTAAGACTACGGGAATGCAAGAAACACTTAAAGTGTTTTGTTACACCCTAGTTTTTGATTTTTTTTTTGGCCATAACTTTTGTATTTTAGCTCCAAATGACTCAAAATTTATAGAGAAGCTACTCGTAACCATTCTATACCTTTTCTAATTTTTCAAGATTTTTTAAAAATAATTTATTATTTTTAAATAGACCCAATAATTTCTCACAATGGATGATTTAGGGATTTTTGCACTTTTCTTAATCCAAAAAATAAATTTTGAGCTAAAAATTTGGAAAAAATGGTCTTTTAGTAGATTTGTAGCTACAGTTCATAGGATTATAAAAAATCTTTACTTTTATGTGGTGTAGAAGTCCACAGAAATAGCTTTTTTTGCATATTTTTCAAAGGTATGAAACATTATTTTGGTAAGTTTTTGGTCAAATCCCATCACCAAAAAGTTTTCTCATGTGGACAATTTTTAAATTATTTTTAAAAAAAATCCAATTTTTTACAAATAAAAATGTCAAAAGTGGTATTTTCTTTACCAATTTTAGAATGAATTCTATATTCAAAATTCTAGTGAAGAAAATACTACTTTTGATATTTTAAGTTGTAAGAAATAGGGTTTTTTTTTTAAAATCTAAAATTTTATATTTGAGAAAACTTTTTGGTGATGGATTTTGACTAGCACTTTTTTTTTGGCACTATAGTGCCAGTTTGCACCAGTGACTGGCACCTGGCAAAATGTCCCTTACAAAAAAAAGGAGATTTTGACATGCTTTTTGCCACCAGGGCAACTGACAAAAAGTGATAGGAGCCACCTCAGCGACAATGATGGGGGCCCACTTGAATTTTATCGCCAGGGTTTTGGACAATTACCTCCACTTTGCAGGGCCAGTTTGCCACTTTTTGCCATTGCTGCGTCCTCCATGCGCTGCTCTCCCCATTTTGATTGCCATTGTATTCTTCTTGTGCACCAATCGCCCCACTCTCTTCGCTGTTGAATTTTGTAGTTCTTCAATTTGTTTGGCCAGAGTGGTTCTTCTTGGCTGTGTAGGTTTCGCCAGTTGAGCAGCAGGAGAGTAAGCCTGTACAAAGGGGAGTGCTCAATTGATTTCCTTTGAATTTTAATGATTGTTGTTAATTCTTACGTTCAAGTGCTTTAGTAATTGACAATGGCGGCTATGTATCTTAATGCTGGGACCCTGAGTTCCGTTCACTTGAAATTGCGAGTGAGGGACGTGGATTTGCAGGAGTTTTTGCGATCTATTTTATCATGTAGTAGTTCTTTGAGTGTTGGCCAGGGTTTTGTTTTAGGATGGAGTGATCTTGTAGTCCTGCATCTCCTCTGCTCTGGTTGTTTCCGAGTTTCTGTGTCATGGACTCCCCTCATGAAGACCCTGAGCAAGACGCCGTCACCAAGGCAGTTTGGGCAGCATTCATTGTGCAATCCGCACGAAAGAAGACAAAAAGAGTAGCAAAAGAGGCGCTTAAGGTGGCGCGAAAGGAATTGGTCCGAAAGGGAAAACAAATTGAACTCAGGAAGGTCAAAGCGCGGAAGAAGACGATGAGGTCGTACTTTGGATCAACTTGTGGTGGTGGCGGTGGACAGCCTCTCGCATTTGTCTTGGATGGAGCAATGCCGGATGTACCAGGTGCGGAGCCGAATTCATAGCCCGAGTACCCAAGTGACGATGATGTGCAGGAGTTGGTGATTGGGATGAAGAGTACCTCTATCTCCCTTGACATGGCCGTGATGCCGGGTTCCTCTTCTGGATTGGGGGACACAATTGTGCTGGGGGCAAAGTCTCCACTGATAAAATTTCGGGCTCCTCTTCCGACTTTGATATGGCCAAGTTGACGGAAATTCCTGATGACTCTGAGGAGTCCGACAGTGACTCCGACTTCGAGTTGCCTCCGCGGAAGCAAAGTTGCATGGCGCGTAACCAGAGGTCGAGGGACCAGAAGCGGTACAATCGTCACTGTAAGTTTCAGAATATGTGGGCAGCAAAACTCCCGTGAGCTAAGGGGATGATGGCCAGTGACGGAATCTTGCAAATGGTAAAATGCAAAGTCTGTTATACTTTTGAATGGAAACCGTGCATCATGGCGCCAAAATTTGACACCTTGTTCAAGCATGATGGCAAACGCATTGCAAAAAAAAATATGCCTCAATACAAGGTCAAGGCTAGTGAGAGTTACGTGGCTACAAAATGTAGACACTGAAAGAACTTGTGGCTCTATGCTGCGAAGTCCCTAGCCATGGTCCTAGAGCAAATGAATTCGTGCAGTACCTTGGAGTCGTAGAAAAAACTGGTTCAGTTCGCCACTCTGTTCCAACTCTTGTCAGATGGTCGTCCAATGCTTGAATTTGAGTCTTGTCTTGCTCTGTACAAAATTCTTGACGTGCCTAATCTCCCATTCGCACACTGGTGTGACAACTCCGGCTAGATTATGGCAAGTTACATGTACAGGCAAGTTTTAGAGTTGACTAAGAGGCTCATTCAGAATGCTACTTTTCAAGCAATGACCGTTGATGAGGTCACAACTGTCAACAATAGCAGCTACTTGTCTGTTCATTGCTACATTGTGCAAGACTAGGTTAGGCTTCTTTTGTTGGTGTCCTTGCAGCAAGTTGTGGGTTCAGCAACTATTGAGAACCTAACTGACCTGATCATTTCTTCAGTCACTACAAGAGGGGGGGTATTCTGCCGTTCACTTTTGTTTGCTATGGGGAGAAAATTCATGCAGAACACAAAGGATCCCCAGTGGATTGCCAAGTGTGGGTTTCTGTGCTCAACAAAGTGAAAGAAGAATGTACTAGTGAGTTTACTTTCCTGTAGTGTGTTTGAAATTTTGTTCGTTGTTTGTTATTTTCTTCCTTTAGTATGTGCAATGCAAAGGATGGCATTGTATGAGCTCTTCACACACTGACTAGTGCTTTTTGGTGGCTGCAGGTGCTGCCAAAATGCTAGTGCGGGAACTAGATGCACGCTTTCCGGCTCACCATGTCATGAACGCCTTAGGTGTTCTATACCCACAGTACTGGTGTGCTTCAGACGCCAAAGACACATTTGACAAAAACTTATGCATCCTCATGGATGCCTACGGTCACGGCAAGATTGTGGATGAGGGCGAAAAGAAAATGGTCATACCTCCTTTGATCAACCGAGATCTCCTTATATCGCAGCGTGCACTTTTCAAAACGTGCATGAAGACGAACAGTCGGCCAACTATGTTGCCATCGTTTGATATGAATCCCCTTACTAAAATTTGGCGCGTTTTAGACAGCAACAACAGCTTAACCCAAAACATTGGGGAGTACTTGAAGCTAGCCAAAATGGCTATGGTACATGTTTTGGATTCTATGGAAGACAAGCATCTGTTCTCAAGTGTTGGCTTCTTGAAGTTCAAGGTTTGCAACAACCTAGAAGAATACATTCAGGTGGTCGTTGGTATGTACTCACAGAAAATTTACACAATAGGAAACTTTCCTTACCAGAAAGTGTTTGATGGCTTGTATACTACAGGTAGAAGAGGCCAATATATGGCAAGTAATTAGGTAGCTACGAAAGGTGTGTGGTAGCAGTTCAAGTAAGTGGCAGGTGCAGCGCTAGTAAGGTATGCCTGAAGAAGGTTGCTGGAGTATAGTCAGAGGAAAGCAGATTTTAAACTTTGCCGCTATGTTATGCTATTCGTTTTCTATTGCACTGCATGGATTTGTCTTTGGAAATCCAACTTTATTATGCTTACTATTGGTCCATTTCATTTGACAATGTTATTTTTGGGTGACTAGGGTAGCTGGAAAAGGCAAGTGGTAGCAAACTAGCAATTCTAACTTAAGCATAGGAGTTTTGCTACATTGGCCGCAAGTTGTACTGTTGAACGCTTTGGTTGGTGCATAGCTTGAATACTACAAGACATGTCTCCAAGGTATGAATTCCTCTATCTAACTCCCTTTTTTGCTTATACTTACAATTTGAAACATACTAATTTGAGCACCGGAGGGGGTTTGGGTGGGGTGCAGGTCTGCGGTCTTTCCTTCTGTGACGTTGGATAAAACTTTCCAGCAATTCCTTAGACTTGGCCATGTTTGAGATGTATGTTGTGCTCTTTGTGTTTACTTTATTAGGACTTCAGATTCATACTCATAGAAGCATCGGAGGGATATGGGTGGGATGCAAGTCTCTAGTTTCTTGACTGAAAGCTGATAACAATGGACTGTTCATTATCCTCTGGTGAACTCAATGCGTTTGTATCTTTTCTTTGGTGGCTAAATTATGAAGTTATATTCATTTCTTACATGTTCGTCAAGTCTTCCAATGTGATCCCAAATGGTTACTGAGTTCATTAAAAAACATAGCTTTGCTAGACTGTTGGTGTCCATAGTCATCAGCTTTTTGTTTTTCTGGAGAACATTTGTATTGACTTCAGCATTGGAGTGGGTTTGTGTAGTTGCAGGTCAAGTGCGCTACCCTATCCACGTTTTCTTCAAGTTTTTAGAAATGTCGCCTAAATCCAACTCATAATTCCATCCATATCGCCAAAATATACTTGCAAGCATTGCATAATTCGCCCAAAACACCCCACTATTTGAAAAGGATTTGCCTAAAAAACCACAAGTCCCATACAAAATTTGCCTAGAAAAATTTAAATCCCACACAGGATTCGCCAACTAATGCACTCCAAATTTCAAGCATTCACCACTGAAAACCTCTAGCCCATCAAAGGAAGTCGCCACTGCAACTGCCACAATAAATTGGAATTTGCCTTTTCATTCATTTTAGAAAAACAAAAACAAAAGCCCTGGTTTTGACCAAAAACTCACCAAAATAATGTTTCATACCTTTGCAAAAAATGCAAAATGGAGCACTCTTTGTGGACTTGTACACCACAAATTAAGTATTTTTAAAGTTCATTTGAATAGTAGCTATAAGTCTACTAGAAGACAATTCTCTCCAAATTTCAGCTAAAAATTCGTTTATTTAATTTTAAAAAAGTGCAAAAAATCCCTAAATCATCCATTGTGAGAAATTATAAAGACTGTTTTAAAATAGTAAATTATTTTTTGAAAAATCCTTAAAAAATTAGAAAAGGTGTATAATGATTATAGGTAGCTTTCCTATAAATTTTGAGTCATTTGGAGCTAACACACAAAAATTATGGCCAAAAAAAATTCAAAAACTAGGATGTGACAAAACACAACAAATAGTACAAGTCTTTCTTGCATTCACCTACTACTGTTTACAAAATCAAGCCAAACTAGGGAACGGGTCTGAAATGGCCTTCCAAATCCCCTCTAATGTTTAGTTGGACGTGTTCTAAGTAAACTAGTCAAGGATCAGGACTCCGTATATTTCTTGTCTTTATTCTTTTCTTCTAAAAGAATTTTTTTTTTTAAATTTATTAATGAATTATTATAAATAATATAACATAATTTATATTATATTATATTAATATTATATAATATAATTTTAGAATAATCGTAGGTTTGGTATCCTCAAATCCTCGAGTCTAACTACCAAAGCTCTTGAGTATTTTGGTAATAGCTCTTAGCGAGCAGAAGATCTTTATTTGCACAACAATATGCTTGTAAAGCACAACCTTGTCTCACAAAAAAAATTTAAAATGGTAGAATGTGAAATCGACATCCTAAGGTTGATCACTTTTAACCCCTAAAAGACCATTGTCCCTTCGGAGGACAAATGGGATTTGAGGCAGGTACCTACAGGCAAAAATTTTGTTGTGATTTTTTGAAACTTTTTTCAAAGGTAGAAAAATTGCTAAGCTTCATGGGAATATAATTCTTAATTCAATCGGTGCTTGGGAACAAAAGTTATGCTCAAATAAGCTCAAAAGAGGGGAGAAGGGGCAACAAATTTTTTTTTGCAGAATTTAAACTTAAATCTTTTTTTTTTCATAGAATATATTTTTTGTCTATTTGAAAAGTTTTGGTTCACTTCATTTGGATTTTTTATGAGAAAGTTATGGACAATCTTGTTTTTTGGGCACTTAGAGCTTTTTTCTGAAAAAAATAACTTGTAAGATTCATTTTTGAATGCAACTTTTATAATTTTTCAAAAAAAAAAGGTTCCGCATGGTTTAGTTTTTTTTCTAAGACAATCTTACCATTGGAATTAGTGCTTTTTAATTCCATATAAAATATATTAATATTTTAGATTTTCCTTCTATCTCGTACATACTTCTACTCAACAATTTCTTTAATAATGAAAATTAAATTTTTTGAATTTCTTTTTTAGCTAGATTCTCAACTCAATTTTGCACTAGAAACATTTAAAGCTTAAAACTTTGTAGTGCAAAAATTCAAAGTTAAAAAATGTTTAAAGTCAAAAAATCCAGTCCCACAATGTGCCAAAAACCTTGTTTTTTTCACTTTAAACACAGATATCTTGCAATTTGTGCAGTCAAAAATTTTGAAATTTTTTCCATACATTCTTATACTAGTTAGGTGTAAGATCTTATGGTTAGATGTGCAAAAAAATCAACTTTCAAATCTTTTTACTCTTTGCTATAGAAATGGTAGTTTTGAGTGTCTTTTTGTAGAAAAAAGGCCTTGGGCCTTTTAGGTTTAAAGAACATCTAAATATAATATTCATCAAAGATGTTTTGGAAGATGATGATCGTGTACATATAGTGATGGAGCTATATGAAGGAGGGACAACCTACGATTATCCACATCACATCATGTCACGACATCAGCATATCCGTCATAACATCAGCCTTCAATCTCAATATCTAGCAAGATAAAATATTCATTTTCAGGAAGGGAATTTATCCCCTAAAGTTACATGACTATGTTTTCACCGAAAATGCTTGAAAATTGCCATTTTTTAGTACAAATATCCAATTTTTTTTTAAAAAAAATGTTGACACATGTAACTATAGGCCCTTGTAGTATGCTGACTTGAGAACATAAGGTAGAAATTTCAGAAATTTCCACCATGTGGATTGCAAGATATAAGCATTTAAATTCACTAAAACCATGTTTTTGGCCCTGCACAAAAACAAGGCAGCAAAACTTCACAAGCTCACTTTTCGATAAAAAAATGTCTAAAATGATGGTGCTTCTTTGCATTTTTTTTCCTAAATGAATTGGATACATGCTTGAAAATTTTCATTTCATTTGGAATTTTACCAAATATAGGAAAAAAATAGTAAATAGCCTTAATAATAATGAATGATTCAAAATACTAAATTGTCAAGAATTTAATTATGGAATTGGAAAATGTTAATCCCAATGGTTGCAATGTTGTAATAAACAATTTACATCCTATGATTGTATTTTTTTCAAAAAATATTGAAAATTGAGTATGATCAAGGACTTCAAAGTTTATTTTAGAGAAGAGAAGCCATAACTGCCCGCAAACTAAAAATCTTTGTAACTTTTGACTCATTGATAAAAAATGGGATGATTCAAAGCTCTTTACGGATATATAATTCTAGAAAATCAATTTCAAACTTTTGTTTTTGAAAAAAGTGACTTCTTTTTTATTTGCCCAACTGCCCAATTACAAAAAAAAAAGTAACATATTGGATCATAACTTTTGACTCACATTTCCAGATGCCATGAAATTTAGTGCATATGAAAGATATTCCTTCTGCCCACCTTCTATTAAAATTCAGCCTAAAACATGGAAATACCTAGTTACATGTACTTGCCCAAAATTTCTACACAAACAAAAAATGCATGCCGACCCTTTAGTGGTTAATGACCACAATGTGCAAATTTGGATGAAAACAATCGTGACCTCAATTGACAAGATTACTTGACAATTTTGAGGACAGACCATCTCCATGGACTGACTATCGAGCTCAATAAACTAACAGTCTAGCTAATGGAATAGTTGTCCAAATCGATAAACTTATAAACTAGCCGTCTAGTCAACGGACTACCATCAAACTTGACATTCTCACCATCCAGCTTGACATAGTGTCTGTCCAATGGCGGACACAAAGGACAGATTCCATAAACTTCATTCATTGATGCTGTAAACTTCAAGAGTAATCTTAAATTGAAATAAATTGAAAATTGAAAATATTTTTAGTGGTTTGTATCTAGATGCAACTTAGACGTGTCGCAACTAATGTATTATGACAAACCAACACAAATAGCCCAAGCCATGTCAATATAGAAAATCCTATCTCTGATTACATGGTTGATTAAGATACTTTTAATAAGCCAAAACACTCAAATGATCAAGAACATTGCTAGTGCTATCAATCTTTGCCATGCCTTTGGTATTGCCATTCATAGAGACTTGAAGCTTGAAAATTTGTTGTTCCAAACCAAAGACAAAGATTTGGCATTCAAAGTGATTGACTTTAGATTGGCCTAGCAATTCTTAGAGCATGGTGAGGTTTTGACCAATGTTGTTGGGAGTTCACTTTTAATAGCCCCCAAAGTCATGAAACACCACCGCGAATTCAAAGTAGACATTTGAAGCGACGGAGTGATACTATATCAATGGTTGCACATATGCAAGAAAAATACAAAGTGATCATGAAGTGCCATGACTTGTTTGCTAAAGATTCATGGCCACTCATCTCAAAGGGTTTAAAAGATCTCATTCAAAAAATGTTGACATATAATGTTGACAAGCATTTGAGTGCATCAAAGGTTTTGAAGCATCTTTGGATTCTAGAAATGTCAAGTAAATTAGAAGAAAGTAGGTGGAATTACACTCAATTATATTCAATTTGAGTGGATAAAAGTGTTAGTAGTTCATGAATGTTTATATTAATATGTAAAAAATTATATTTAAACAGTTTGTGGAAATGTATTCATGCAATGTGATTTAAGTGATTGATTCATCAACAATTCTAATGGATTCAGCACGATCTTGGGTATTTGGCAATTTGCATTAAGGGATGTTGAAAATTTGAACCTAAGTAGAAAATGACCGGATATTGCAAGTATTTACAAATGAAGTATAACATACATAGTGGTTGAATTTGTATTTGATTAGCTTGAATCATATTGAAACATTTTTGAAGTATACAACCCAATCTAGATTAGTGAAAGTATATGATTATAAGGGAAAAAATCACTAAAAAAATGTGTCCGCCACAACTAGTTAATGTCCGCCACAATCAAGTTATGTCCACCACAACCGGTTAATGTCCGCTGCAACCAGTTAATGTTCGCTACAATTGGTTAAAAACAACTAAGTGTCCTATACAATTGTCTTGCGACTGTAGCCTTTGTCATTAGCACCAAATCTTACATGTACATTGTTGTAGTTGTAAAGTAGTCATAGAATAAAAAGAAGGGTTATGGGAGTAAAATGAAGTTCAAATTCAAAATGGATGTGAGCTATTCACCATCCAATATTCATCATAGTTGGTGATGTAAACAATTCTACTCTCTATGGAATCCACTGTGTCAATTTGCAGTAAAAAAAACTAAATTCAACTAATAAATAACTACAATTTGACTAGGAAATGACTGCAATTTGACTAGGAAACAACTACAATTTGATAATGATTGTGGTTTTTCCAATCGTCTTATATCAATTGTCCCATATCACTTATCAAGAGTACCATTAGATTGTGATTTTCTAAATTGTCTTCTAAGTTGTTGTACTCTTATGTAAGAAATTCTACTAATAGAATTCTAAATTTTTTACAACCTATAGATTTCTGTAGTCTATAGAAATCTAAAAATATTTTAAATCTTAAATATTTTAAAAGCTATATAATTGTAACATTTGTTTCCTAAACAAGTACGTGAAATCTATTAAATACCAATATTTGAACTTTTGATATACATAAAAAGAAGCTAGTTTTGGAATTTTGAAATCTACAGATTATTGAGATTAGAATTTTGAAATCTACAAATCCTCAAAGTCTATGTGGTAATAAATGTTACATCAACAACCACGTCAAAAGAATACGTCAACAAATTTCCAACTAGGCTATTGGATGGGAAACAACCCCATTGTCCTTTGTAATTATAATTCCAAGAACAACTTGTCTATAGTGATTGCAAAATTCTAAATTAGCACCAATTGCAAATGTCCCATGTAACTCAAAAAAACAATTGTTCTTTATAGTCGCAAAACCTTCATTTTCTTCTATTGAAGAATTCACTAGTTTAATTTGTTTTTATTTTCCAATACATAGTATTTAAACTATAATAGCTAATGGGGCATCATTGATGAAATTCCTACAACGTGTAACAATTGTATTATACTGTAAATTTTCACAAAGATTCTCACAAAGAGGGAAATTATTTGAAAATTCATTGTCTCATTTACTTTTCAGAAATACCACCTCAGACATTTAATTTGCAATAGCTAGGCAACGATTCTCAAAAAACAAAGAAATATTCTTTGTCTTTTGTGTCTATTACAAATATCAACTAGAAATTAAAAGGTTGTCTACGTAGGTTCACAAAAAAATATCCTCATGAACACCATCAAAATATTACCACAATAATTGAAGATGTTTAGTGTAGAAATTTATTTATTTTAATATTAGTTGTAGCTATGAATGGAGACTATTATTTAGTGATCTAAAATGAGTATTTTGAATAGAATGAAAAATTTATAATTCAAATATACAAGGGATTTTAAAGTTTGCAAATCCAATAATAAACACTTAGAAATTGTCAACTCATTTATCTTCAAATTTCTCAATTTTTTTAATTTACAAACTTATAAGTTACTTAATAAACCTCAATTTTTTGGCATCTAAAATTGTTGCAATTTTATTTCAATTTGCATACTTAGAAGTTGAGAGATTAAGGTTTGTATTTAATTATAAGCAAGTGGAGTCATAACATGTGCCTAAAGACAATTTCTATTTTGGTCACCTTCACCTATCATTAGAAGAGTTTTGGGGCCTCCAAAAGACTATTTCAGGGCTGTCTTCCTTGTTGGGAACCAGTGCCCTGTTGTGAAAATAAAACAATAATATAAAAAATAAAAAATATATTTTTTAAATATTATTAAAAAATAATTTTTTTCCAAAAAATATTTTAAAAAAAATTAGTTAATATATATATCTCATATGGCAATCTCTCGGCCACGTTAGATTGGAGTTTCCACAGAGTTCTTTACTAGAATTTCCATTGAAATAGTTTGGGAACTTGCGGTCTTTGAAAGGCTCCTAAAATCCTCTAATGAGTTATTCTAAATGAAATATGTACATTTATACAAAGGCTCATCCATCCAAAAATGCCACTACTTATTTTGCACATCCTATATTTTGTCCTTGAATGGCCACCTTCATTCAAACCCATGAAAGCAATCAATGGAAATTGAAGAGTTCTTTAAGGAACCCAAAGATTTATTTTTTGCTTCAAGTGTGAATCTAGTGGCATGAGAAGGTATCCTATGCTTTTCATTGTCAAAATTGATTGAATATTGTGTGTGTCAATAGATTACAAAATGATTTAGAAATCATTTTGACCACCTTCACATATCATTGAGTGCAAGCAAGTATTTACACCAATGATGTAGTTAGAATTTTATTTTATTTTTGCAAAAATTGCAACTAAACAAATGAAGCATTTTGTGGGTATTTTTTATTTATCACATAAAAAGTTATTATTTTTCTTAAAATTTGCACATTTAATTCTAAAACTATCTTATTTCAATCTCGCCATCAATCCACAATTATTTAAAGAAATAAAAGTATCTTTGTGTACTTCTACCTTAGTTGGTACTCAACAGCATGAGCTCAGGTAAGTGCACATTGTTGTACTCATTCTCTAAAACCGACCACTACAAACTCTCACCTTCAGTGTAACGGCTCCGTTCAAAACAAAGTAGGGTCATTTTGGGTACACCTATTTCCAACATATCAAAAATTCAAAGTTTATTCATAAGTTGTCCAAAAATGGAAAAGATGATCATTTAAAAATGCTGTTTTAATTTCTATTGAGATCCAAATAAAACATTTGGCAATTTACTAATAGAAACAATGTTCAATTGCTTATTTGGATGCTTAGGTGTAGTTTAGGTTTTTTTTTTTTCATTATTCTTTGATAAAGCATAATTAAATTGATTTCTAGTAGAGTGGAGAAGCTATTTTCATCCATTGGCATGAAATGAAACATACAAATTGTAGATGAAAACACATATATTCATCCAAAAGTGTGTACACTCATCTATAATAAAGTGATTTTGTAGCAATTGATTCCATCCATTGAATATAAGGGAGCTATCATCCATAGCAAGCTTTAATTTTGAATGATAAACCTCTAAAGGAAAAAACATTGGTGCAAGGTAACAACACCTATTGTCAATCCCTTTCTAAAACGAATCTCTATAGATTCTTGCCTAAAGTATATTCCCACTATTCACAAGGGGGGACGTTAACCCCTAAAGGACCAACATGCATTTTTTGGCCGTATAGAAATTTTGGGCAAGTACGTATGACTACAGATATCCATATTTGAGGCTGAAATTTTAATAGAAGGTGGGGGCAAGGAATATCCATATTTGAGGCTGAAATTTTAATAGAAGGTGGTACCAAGTTTCATGACATTTCGAAATACGAGGCAAAAGTTGTGACCTGATATGTTACTTTTTTCATAACCGGGCAGTTTGGGCAAATCAGAAAAAATCATTTTTTCCGGATTTTTTTTTTGAAATTGGTTCTTTACATTTATATATACTTAAAAAGCTTTGAGTCACTCCATTTCAATCAATGAGTCAAAAGTTATGAGGTTTTTTTGTTTGCGGGCAGTTATGGATTCTCTACTCTAAAAAAAACTTTAAAGTCATTTATTTAACTCAATTTTCAATATTTTTGGAAAAAAATAAAATCCTAGGATGTAGATTGATTATTTCAACATTACAACCGTTGGGATTGGCATTTTTAAATTCCATGATTAAATTTTTAACAATTTAGTATTTTGAGTCATTTTCTACTTCTTTCTACTTACTATTTTTTTCCTATATGTTGTACTATTCCAAATGATGTGAAATTTTTCATGCATATAGACAACTTGTTTAGGAAACTGAATTCAAAGAAGCACCACCTTTATCGTCATTTTTTCATTGAAAAGTGAGCTTGCAAAGTGCAACTGCCCGATTTTTCGTAGGATTGAAAAAATGGTTTTCAAGACTTTGAATGCTTATATCTTATGATCCACACGATGGAATTTTCTGAAATTTTTACCACATGTTTTCAAAATATCATATTACAAGATCCTACGGTTACATGTGTCAAAAATTGTTTTTTTCCAAAAATTTGGTAGTTGTATTAGAAATGGCAATTTTGGAGTGTTTTTGGTGATTACATAGTCATGAAACTTTAGGGGTTAAACCCGTTCCACTTAGTGGGACCGGCAGGGTAGATTTCCCTTGGGGAAAATACAAGAATTTTTTATGTGCCACATATAAAGAAATGTTCAAATTTTAAATTCATATTTGCAATCAAAGATCCCAAATTAGCTAGAAGAGGTCTACACAACATCTTAGACATGGTATAAATTAGGGGGATTTTTTTTTACTTTTACCCTAAAAAAACACAAATTTAACACACCCTAGACAAGGTAAAAATTAGGGTTTTTTTTTTTACTTTTACCCTGGAAAACACAAATTTTACCCTACTGGTTCCAAATTTAACCTTAGAGCGTGCAGGGCGCCATTCCGTGGCGTTTCGATGATAATACTATTAGATAGAATGACTTCAAAAGCACTATTTCATCCATATTTTTCTTCTTGACATTTCATAGTGGGTTATGAAGATAATTCAATTGGATTTGTAGTCTTGTAGGTGTTTGTCTTCATGTGAATGAGAAGAAAGTAAAAAAAACGGATCATAGAATATGCTATTTCAGTGTGTTATGGAAAGTTGTTGCTCCTTGCTCTGAATCTGAGATTTCTCTACAAAAATTATACTTTTTGAATTTAAGTCCAACTAGCAAAATGAAGGTTATCTGTTCTAAATTCTATTCCAATTTGACTTTTGAAAAAATTCCTAATATTGAATATTTTATTGCAATTTGAACTTTGGGAGTATTTTCAATATCTATAATTATCTAATTATAGAATGATACAAAAATTGAGTTTATACCATGATATTTGTCATTATAATATACATGTATGGTAAAAAGTGTAGATTTTTTGAAATACTTTTCTATTTGATGTGATTTTTCTTCACTTTTTCTTTAGAAATTCTCAAAAAAAATAATTTTCCACCAAAACATCTAAAAAATTTGTAAAGAACCAAAGAAAAATACAAAATACATATCTGAAATTAAATAAATAAATTTTCATACAATCATATCTAATTGCAAAATGGTAGCAAACTGAGTAGTGAGGTTTGAAATCAATGGTCATGGGTCCATCATTTAGGGGTTAACCCTTTAGTAGTCGTATTCGTGGAGCAGCGTGGAAGTAGTGCAAAAACGCCAAAATCATGGAGGCCAAATGTAGAGTGCTTTGGTAATTTGGGACCAAATGACCCGTATGATCTTGGCTTTATATCTGTGACGATTGAGTGAAGAGCAGGACTCGACTGAAATGCTAAGCGGATTTCAAGTGTATGAGCTTTGACCACTCCAAGAGGGCCGTTGACTGGCACGGGCAGAGTCTTTCTTCTTCATTCAGCTTCGATGTTGGAGGACGTCCGATGTTCAAAAAAATTACAAAAAATACGCATTTGCAAGCTTGTCAGGAGGACAATTGATACAACCATGTGAATCAGTGAAATTGTGAACAGCATGATCGGCAAAGGCCTTGCAATCACCATCTCTTCCAACGCGTGCAGTATGAATGCATGGTCGGGCAGTCAAACGCTGACCTGTCGAGAAGACCGGAGGGAAGAAAATCCTTGGTGACGATGCTGCCTTGCCAAGCATCTCCATAGTCTAAGGATGCCCGCAGCTAATACGACGGAAAAGCTGACGTCCACAGAGGTGTACTTCACGACACGGAAATCATATTTATAATGAAGTGTACTACAAGAATTCTGTGAGGGCCAGTCTTTGTGAAGGGAATGCTGAGGAATGTGGAGGTTCATGGCGACTTACACAACAAGAGTGCTATTCTCCACGACGTTCTCCTCACCGTGCTATTCACCGCAGAATTGACCACAATTACTGCAAATATCTTGGCTGGAGAAATAGCAGTTTTCTAACCTGCGGTACTCATCTCCTACACTGCCGATATTGACTACAGAACACAAATTTCCTACAAGCCTGTCTTCTTCTCCAGAATTGAAATCTCCAACCAGAAACTCACCTCATTTGTGCCTTCAAGCTCTTCCATGAGCCAGTCTACCAATTCAGATGAAGACTTGTAATAAAGATCCTCATCTTAGTCTGCATCAAATCAACAAAAGCTAATTCAGCAAACCATTCAATCCAACAAGTTACATGGAGTTGAATGATGAATGATGAACTACTGAACCTTAATTGAATCAAATGCAAACCTAATAAAAAATTGAATGCCATCACCATCGTCAACTTTGATAGTGCAAACGTAATGAAAGGGTAAAGCAGTAGGATTAGAACAATGAAACCTTCACAAGGTTCCAAGCATACGTGAAACTATGAATGGATGAATCAAGTCATGCAAGTTTGCCTTGCATAGACTCCGCATGCTCCACTTGACCACAGACAGAGTGCGCGTCTGGAGCTTCAATTGTGCTGCACCTCCTTTGATAAAAGTAGAGTACAGCACATGCCCTGGGAACTGGGAGTTGTGCGAGGGCATGGTCTTCGCAGGGGGTGGAGACTTCTACAAACTAGTCAATTAAAGTTAAGGGGAAGTCAATTAAAATTATGAGGGCTGCAAGTCATATCTGATGGCATCTCTGATCATGAACTACTGTGAATACCATGCTCTTATGCAATCCGTCGACATGCATGTACCTTATTACATCGTCAACACAGACTTGCCCAAATTACAACATCAACAGTATGATAGCATTCATGTCACCGTCATCTCAATCTCTGAGTTTTCCTTCAAGATTGTCTTCTGTACCAAATTAAACGATTCACAAGTTACTGGTCATCAAAAAAAGGATCACTCCCTGCAGAACACTCTTCCACAAATCTAGTTGAAGCGTTACATGCTACATCCCACAGAAGAAAAAAAAAAAATATATATATATATATATATAAATAATTGTTCCAAGGATAAAAAAAACCTGACCGTACCACTAGCAATGGATATGGGACAAGATGCAAGAAAAAAAAAATGCTTCCTCTCTCTTTCATGCACACGTACAAATTTGCGTGAGCTAACAGATAATGTCATATTCACAGAAAAGGGGTGACACTTCTGTGCTCATACATTTTTTTTTGGGACAATCCGATGAAACGGAGGTCCACCTACTAAAGCATTTGAACTGAACTTCCTAAGCATATAAACTTCTCTGTATGTGCCGCAAAAACAAAGAACATTACGAATGTGACTTACAGTCTACCTCAAATCTGTCGATTAGCAATCGCTCCTCCCAGCTAACACCGTTCATTAAAATCCGACTTCATGAACACTGAGTTCTTCTTCCTTCCTGATGTGTAACTCTGAGACTCTAAAATACACGATACTGAGGCATCATAGGTACGCACTACATCTGCAAGACTTTGTATACATATCACTATCAGTAGTATTGGTCCATAGACGCTAGTAAGTATGAAAAAGCATTTACATAACTGCCTGGTGTTTTCAAAGCAAACTGTACATGTCTCCTGATTGACGGTTGTAGTAACCGCTTCCACATCTCCTTGTTTCATGAAATTGGCCACGGACGCTTCAACTTCTGAGGACGTAATGGCTATGCTGAAAGCAAAGTCCAGAATGAAGGAAAACACCTGCACATTGTGGGCAAACCAAGTTTGTTCGCTTTGTTCCTTTGCAATATCGACACTTACAGCGTTGGGATGTCCTAACCAGTCCATGAACACCTGGGACAGCAAGCCGGAATTGAGAAACAGCTCCCCTTTGGAAACTCCACGGTCGGCTCCATTCTCCAGCGAGTTGAAGTTGAAACTGTAGATGTGTCAATGCTGGCTTGTTCAGCTGCTCCGCCGCAACCTTGGGCAAAATGTAGCTATTCACTATAGAGGTATCGAGGAGGTAGAAGAAAATCTTGTGCCACCACTTGTGACTTCTCATTTGAGTGGTGTAGTTCCCCCGCAAGTGGTCTGCAACATCTACTCCGTGCATATATTCACAGTAACCTTTGTGAATCGGTGAGGTGTCCAAGTCCGTCACCTCTCCGTCTATTCGTCTCGGCACGGTGGGCCATGCTTGCCCAGGATGTGGAATGGGAAGAAAAAACGTGGACAACAATAGGACGGCTTTTCGGTCCACGAATACGACCGATGCTATCTCCCCGCTTCAATGCATCCGCCAATGGATACTTCCTTGTGGCTCTTTGGAGAACCTCTTCAGGTCTTGCAGCGACTTCGGCAGACCCAATCGATTGCAGCGCACTATCCCAATGCCAAATGTGCCTTTAGATCACAGCTCCATGAGTAGTTTCACTGACGTGAATAAATTGTCAGTGCAAACAATGTGTGCAAGGCCATGAAGTTCCTCCATGAAGTGCATGACAACGTCATGCGGATTTTTGGCGTCTCCCCTGCCGCCTCCTGCCGCCATCTCTTTGAACAAGGATCCCGTGTAAATTAGAAAATCATAAATGTACTTCTATCGAGCGTCAGCAAGGCACCAGACTTTCACACCCCACCTCGTTGGTTTCCTAGGCAAATACTGTCTTATAGGACAATGGTTTCGTCTATTGTTACTTCCTCTCATGGTTTCGTCTATTGTTACTTCCTGGTTCAAATTCCAGTTGGATTTAAACCTCTGCTATATCTCGTTGACAAGCCACCTCATTTTCCGGAGTTTGTTGTATTCTGCGTTTTCCCCTGGAACAGCAGCAACAGAGTCGTTAGCAACATGTAGGCAGCGAGTTATGTCTTCGTACCTCCTACTCGTCATAATGCTCGATATACTTGGGCAGTACAAAAATTCATTGGTCCGATTCCAATAACTCCTGTGATTCGGCAATTGCTTGATCCCCATGAGGAGATTGACGGCAAAGAATGCTCTCAATTCAATTTTATCCAAGCACCACCAACTTGGACCTCCAAGGGGCAAGTTACTTTTGCTGCTGAGCTCGCTGGCATATCGATTGGTGTCAGCACAGATGCGCTGTAAAGTATAGTCGCTCCAATAGCGCCCAAGTAAAGAACCAGCAGTAGGCATTCTGTGGAATGGAAAACTAGGCCCTCCAGTGGGACCCGAGAACGGTGGGGCTGGGACAGCGAACGTTGAGAATTCCGTTGTCCAAGTTTCTTCAGAAAACGCTTGCAGGAAAGCCAGACGCTGAGCCGCTGCTGAAAGTCTGCCGCCTGCAGGGGCTGGTGGTGCTACAGTTGCGCCACATGGGGCGGGCCCGCTATTGCTTGAAGGCATATGATAATCATGACTAGTACTTGCTTCACCACGTGGGACCCATTGAGAGCGAGGTTGTGGACATGGACGAGTGGAGCAAGTGGCCTCCGGCACTGTGGGAAGTGCAATTTCAAAATTCTTGAATTTCCGATTACCCTTCACCTGCTGTAGCGTCGTCATTTGAACTGCAATGGCCTTATCTGGTCTTTGAGAGAGAGCGCCACTTCTGTCGTGGTCGTCACTTGCACTACACAGTTGGACAGTTTGGCGCATTGGAAGGCTCAAAGTCGGAACATGCTCTACTGCCTGTTGTCTTCTTTCTATTGTAGCCTGTGCACGCGGAAGACACAGAGGTAGGCTATCGCAAAATACCTGCTGAAACAAGTGTGGAAAGCTGTCACGCTTTGGCGTGGAGTGCAGAGTTCTGGCCAAAGGAAGTGGTTGGCGGCTTGGTGACGGTGCGCCATCTGCAGGGCGCTTACTGCCGAGCAACACTCTGCGAAGTGGGAAGGTTTACAGCCGAGGTAAGACAAGGACGCGCTCCAGTGTCAGGCACATACGGTGCGTGATACGAGTCTTCGTCGTTGTCACTGGCGATGCAATCACCACTTGCAGAGGAACGCAACAAAGTCGAATAAAAACTTCCAAAAGAGGTATGACTCTCTTCTTCTCACTCTTGGGATGACGGATGGCCGCCCGTTACACGATACTCACAATCCTCTGTGTCGACGTGTGATACATCTTTCGAGTTGCACTGCTCAAGAATGTCGATGCGGTCCACTTCCCCACAAGGAAGATGGACCTCTCTGCCATTGTCTAAAAGAACCACGTACATTAGTTGAGGTCGATCGCTTTGGACATAAGAGTGAATAGCGAGACCTAGAACCCAGAAGGCTGCTTCTTCTGTTGCATGACTTCCTGCTTCTATTGATAGCAATGATGCGGGGAACCGCACTGGCACTGGAGTGTGCAGAGGGGCCGTATCACTTTCTGGCTGTGCTGTTCGAATTGACCACAAGTCACCTTGCCAATGCATGATGCATCAATTGTCGAAGGGCGCCACAGGAGTGTTGCTGCCGAATCCCACAACGAACGTTGAATTAGCCTGCTCCGTCGACATGTTCATCGGCACCTTTGGTAAGTGGTCAGTGCATTTGGACAGCTTCTGTGGATTTACATCGTCATCATCAACAATCGACTTCCCCAGCATGTTCTTCCGTTTCCGTGTATCAACAGATATTTCGTCTAAGCATGCTTCTGGTTCATTGGGAATAGTCGATGCAGTCATGGTGCGGATGTGGTGTGGACCTGTACTTGCTGGTGTTGCTGTGCAGGACGTTTGTGTCATGTTTGCGTAAGGTCCGGCTCTACAATGACGCGTTGGAGCTACAAACGCGACAAAAACAAGGAGGTGCTGAGACGTCCGGCCAGAGTAGGACACGAAGCGCGTGATTGACTTCCTCACTGAAACCGTTGCGATGTCCTTCCGACAATCTCTCTCTCCAGCCAAGGATTTGGGCACAATGGTGGCGGAAGAGAAAACGAAGTCCACGAGGTGTGTCTCTCTTCTTCATGCCTCTTTTAACAGCTCGTCGAAGTAGTTGTCTTCTATTAAGGAGACCAAGAATATGCCGTGTTTGTGAGTCTGTTGCTCCCACAGAGGTGGTCCACTGTCTCAAAGTCTGTCGTATGTAGGGCAACCAGAGCGGTTGCTGATCACGAGACGGCACAACACTGGCCATGAAAGAAGAGTGTCATTATTGGCAGGTGCTTCCGTGTTTGCTGAATTCTACGTAATTAGCACCAATCCTGCCAAGAACAGCACATTGCATAGTGAGGATGTGATAAGAAGTAAATGACAGGCACTACTTCCCGGAAAAGGCAATCCAAACTTTGATCCTACAATTTTCAAGAAGGAGGTACCGCTTCAGGACTGCTCAAGTAAAGGTATTTCAATCAGCGATATCCTGAGAGCATCTGCAGAGTCTCTACAATTTACTAATAACGTCTAGAGAGCATTGTGCACAGAAATAGTAATTTGATCTTACATGTTCCCATGTGACTTGGCATATAAGTTGTGATGCTGTGAACAAATGCACGTAATGAAGTACTTACCTTGACAAGGTTCTGATTGATTGAGTTTGTCCTTCACAGTGAGGATGGATGTGGACCGTCGCCCAGCATGTGGTGCAGAAGAGTGACGACGAGTTAGTGAAACGGTTGACTTCTTTGTTGAAAATGAGAACAAGAGAAATGAAGCAAAGTCACGTGACTTAGACAGCGGAAGGTTTGCACAGTGTTCCGAGCAGTCATGACTGCTCAAAGCTCACCGGACGTTGCTATTCAAGTATACTGGTAGACTACGTAATAGAAGCACTCATACTAGAAGGGAAATTCACATTGAGAGCTCTAGATGCACATGCTCTAAAATTCTGAAGTTCTTGTTCATACTGTATATGCATGTGTCTTAGAGCAATTGTTGTACTCTCTTCTTATGTATAAAGCAGGAGTGATGTGCAAGTTGCTTGAAACAAAGCTCATGAATGCCAGAGATGGTGAAAATGCTCCTGTGTCACTAGGCAGGTTGGTAGGCATCTAGGAGTGCTACGCAAGGTGAAATTCTTTGACGGCTAATTCATGTTTTTCCCTACTCAGAAGGTCCTACTCAGAAGGTCCTACTCTTTGCTCCATGATCAATGGCATGAACTCATGAACGGTGCAATCAATGTATACTACAGCACAGAAGTGCAAACTGTGGTGTCCTCTACTTAGTAGGAGTACGTTCCATGAATTTTTTACGAACTTTTAGTTGTTTTGTACGTAGTACTACTGATTGAGTTGAAGAACATCTGAGTGTTGGCATTGAAGCTGAAGACGGCATGGTATTCTTGACCAGATTCCTAATGCTCTTGAAGTGACAAGTGGTGCTACCTTACTTAGTATTAGAAGTAAGCTAATTCCAGTACCATAGCTTGTACACAATGCACATACAGAGATACAGTACAAGCTCATCTTTACTTGGAAACGCATATGGTGCAGAGTTGTTTTACAATCCTATAGTAATCCTGAGAGCTCAATGTGTCTAACACATTCTTTCTCTCACAGCGGGTACTCTCTAACTGCAACAAACAACCAGAAGTCCTACGACAAGAAACACGAAACTAATAGGCTGCAGAGTGAAAACAGTTAGATGAGAATGTGGATGGATTTCATCCACCAACACTCCCACAAATCCACCACATTCTACGAAGAATTCTTCTCTTCACACTCCCACTAATTGTCGTGGAATGTTCGAACACCTAGCAGCTTACGAAATTTCTGAAATGTGTCCCTCGGTAAAGCTTTGGTAAAGAGATCAGCAATCTGCTCTGAGGTGTGTATGTACGTAAAGTCAAGCAACTTGTCTTCATAGTATGTGCGGATTGCATAATACTTCATGCCCACATGCTTTGTCCGCTTATGGTATTCAGGATTCTTAACAAGAGCTAAAGCTGCTTGATTATCGCAGTAGATCATAATAGGAAGCTCCTGTTGACAATCGAGAGTTCTGTTGCCAAGATGTGGAGTCAACAGATGAGATCGCCTCGTGATAAGTCTGCGGTTCTTGTATCGCTTCTCCGACTAATGCAATGAGTGCATTGGAAATTCGAATAGCATTTGGATACATGGGGTCAATACGAAATAAGTCAGGAGGTTCTGGTTCTTCCGGTAGTTCAGGAAAGTTAGGGTAATCCGGAAGACGTGGTGTACAGTTTAATAGCTCTTGGATGGATCTGAACTTTGAATTAAGAGGTTCATCATTTGCATCATCAAGTTCCACTACTGAAGAGTGAACCACAATTGGGTCTGAGGAAACTCCCACTGCTGGTAATGAGTGATGAGAATCATCAATCATACAATTTGGAAGATCAGTATTGGGTGTCATTTGTGAGCAACTCCCACTGCTATTCAAATCTCCCATTCCTTCATTAGATGTGTTGCTGATAACATCAATAGGATGTTGAAATGGAATAACAGGATCAATCTCTGGTGTAAATGAATCAATAGAAATGGTAGTAAAGAGTTCAATGCCAGGATCGGGAGGAAAATTTGGGCGATATTTACCAGACTTCTCGTCAATAGTATAGTCAGCACTTTCAATGATCTTGTCAGTCACTGGTTCCCAGAATCGATAGGCTCGACTTGTAGAAGAATAGCCAACAAAGTACATCTTCACACTTTTGGGGTCTAATTTCGTTCGCAGTGCTTTGTTCACGAAAACCCATGATAAAGAGCCAAAAACCCTGAAATGTTGGACTGAAGGTTTCTCCTTGAACCACTTTTCATAAGGAGTGATATGACCAAGTTGATGGTTAATCGTCCTGTTCAACAAGTATACGGCAGTGCTAACAGCCTCAGCCCATAATTTCTTCGGTAAATCCTTGGCAAGAAGAAGACTCCGTGCCATCTCCATCACAGTGCGATTGTCTCGTTCAATATAACCGTTCTGCTGCGGGGTATAGACTGTACTAGTTTGACGATTGATATTCATATCATCAAGGTATTTGTTAAAACCGTCATTTACGAACTCCTTGCCCTGATCAGTTCGGATAGCAAGGACATCATGTCCTGTCTCCTTCTTTACTAGTTTAACAACTCGCTTAAAGAATGGAAAAGCGTCAGACTTTTGCTCAGCAAAATGAACGAAACGATATGCAGTGGCATCATCTTTGTACAATATGTAATACATGGAGCCTTTGAGTGATGGATTCTTGTTTTGCTTTCCTGAAACATCCCCATGAATCAATTGACCAGGTATAGTAGATCTTTGCTTACTTGGATCATGTTTGTAAGAAGATTTCTGTTGTTTACCAAGCATGCAGCCTTCGCAAGGGTGCTGAAGATGAACCGGCTTCTTCAATTTGAAATCACGCAGGCTGTCGTTAGCACTCATTTGATGCATAAGAGGAATATTCACGTGTCCCATTCTCTCATGCCATAAAATAAGATCATCATGAGCACTGGAAGAGCTAGCAACAAGTGCTGAATCCACTGAATCCACTGCAGGTAAATCTGATATAAGCGGATCCGTTGAAAAATATGTGTCGTTTGAAGAACTGGTGAAAGCATGAGCAGAGTCTAAAACTTCACATGTCACCACCTGTTTCGGAGGCAGGACCGTTATAGACAATTGATATAACTTCCGAAATCGAGTACCTTCCAAGACTTTCTTACCAGAAAGAGTAGTGAATTCACATCGGCCTGGAAAGGTAATGAAAGATAAATTTCTTTCCGATACAAGTCCAACCGAGAAAAGATTTCGTTTCAATTCCGGGACATATAAAACATCTCGCATGAGTCCTCTGTGATATTCACCATCGATTAAACAACGAATTTGAATATCTCCTTTCCCGCGAACCCAGAGTTTGGTGTCATCAGCGATCTGGACAGTGTGGAGACCTTCAGGAATGGATCGAAAATTAGAAAACCATTCCAACCTGTCGGTCATGTGTTCACTAGCTCCGCTGTCAGCAAACCACGCATCTATAGAAGATTCGACTGCTAAAGCATAACTCGATAATGTTGACGTGATAACAAAAGCAAAATCCTCATCTGAAACAGACTTGGAATCTTCATCAGAACTACTGGTAATGCGTAAACTCTCAACAAGGTTTGCCTCGCTCAATCCACCATCTATTTTTCGAGGATCCTTGCCATTTGTACGTTTCTTCTTCGGCTTGGGACAATCTGCTGACCAATGTCCAAACTCGTGACAGTTGTAGCATTTGGTACGCGCTTTGAGGTCTCGGATGTAACTCAAGTCTTTCTGATATTGTTCTTTCTTAGAAGAAGGACGACTCTGTGAGGTCGAAGCTGAGCGGGTAAAAAAGGCCTGATCAGTTTCAGTATCGGTACCACCTTGCCTGAGAAGTAAGCTCTCGTGCCGAATAAGGCGCTCTTCGAGATTATCTACTGTCTGATTTTCCTCAGAAACGTTTGACCAAGCGGCGATGATACTATTATAGCTAGGTGGAAGGCTATAAATGATCTTTGAAATAATCATCTTATCGGGAACAGTGTGGCCAAGATCTGCAAGAATCATCGCCATCTCACTAATGTTCTGGATATGAGACGAAATATCATCTGTACGCTTCATTTTATAGTCAAAGAACTTGCCCTGTAGTGTAAAAACACTTTCAGGAGTCTTGCTAAGATGTAAGGAACACAATTTTTTCCACATTGAAGCTGCTGTAGTACAGCTAATGAGTTTACCGAGAATCTTCTGTGATATAGACTTGCTAATAAACATTCTAGCATTAGCGTTCTTTTCCTCCCATGCTTCAATTTGAATCAGCTCCTCAGGGGTGACAATCACAGGATTAAGAGGAATCGGGCGTGTTTCTACACCAGAGACGACTCTTAACACTTTCTTAGCTTCAAAAACGATCTCCATGTGGTATTTCCAGACGGAGAACTGTGTGCCGTCAAACATTTTCACAGGGATCTTATCGTGCAAGTCCATGGAGGACGGATTGAAGAAAAACAAGAAAATCAAGAAGATCAAGAAGATCAAGAAAGTCTCTAAAAACACTCTACAAAGTATACTAAATCGAAAACTAATAGACAAGTCTAAAGAATTGAAAGTAACGCTTGCTTAACTACCTGACAATGCCTAACTATGTTCTGAGATCCACGCTCCAGCTCTAGCTACACTCCAGCTAACTACGCTCCAGCTTTTGGATCTGATCCACCAGAAGGAGTAGAAACCAAAAGACGAGTGAAAAGATTTACAGGAGGAGGTATAGAGAAATTTACAGGTGCTAAAGGATTTACAGAAACTGAACTCCGTGGAGATGAAGGAGATTCGATCGGAGCTTGCAAAAATGCATCGCGAAAAGAAGTGAATGACATCATCGAGATTGCAAGAAAACTAACGCTCATAACCGCATAGGGAAGATGATAAGACGCAGATAAAACGCTTAAGGCCCATAACCTATTAGATGTAAGCTAATTCCAGTACCATAGCTTGTACACAATGCACATACAGAGATACAGTACAAGCTCATCTTTACTTGGAAACGCATATGGTGCAGAGTTGTTTTACAATCCTATAGTAATCCTGAGAGCTCAATGTGTCTAACACATTCTTTCTCTCACAGCGGGTACTCTCTAACTGCAACAAACAACCAGAAGTCCTACGACAAGAAACACGAAACTAATAGGCTGCAGAGTGAAAACAGTTAGATGAGAATGTGGATGGATTTCATCCACCAACACTTAGAACCTGCACTTACTGATTTCAGTAAATTCTTCTACCATGCAGAGAAATTCTTCCTTTACTGACATGCACAACAAATAATAAAAGCTGTTGAGCTTCGCTGACGTAATGAAGCTGTACACTGACACACTGCCCGATTTGAAAAATAGTAGTTCAAAATTTTAGAACTCCCACCACTTTTGTCACTGGGCAAACAAAAATTTCTTGTTTTCCTGACATATCTCGCCCATACAATTTTACAAAAAAGCACATCATCGTCTTAGAGCGTTGAACACTCCTTCCCAGCTATAGAACTCTAGCACCGACCTCCACAAAAAAGGATGAATGAAAATTTGTAATTTTGAGAAAGATATAGAAGTTCTTGTCGGTACATCGTCCAAATTCTGGACGCCGGCGCGCTAAAGGGTTAATGCCCTGCATTCACAAGTCGGAGTCTAGAGTCCAATATAGAAATAACGATTTTCAACACTTTGAAAATTCATAGTTTATTCATAGGGTGTCCAAATCCTACATGGCTTCTTCCTAGTTCCGAGCAGTTCCCGGCTACCAGCTTTGGCGTGCCTCCACGACTTAGCAACGCCCTCTTCGCACTGGGAACTTTGAAGACTTTATGCTGGGCTAACTCGTGAAGAGTTAGGGCCCCCTTTTGGCCCATTTTTGTACAAATCCGAGGTGGGGGGTGCGAAACTTTTGCTCCCCCTTTTGGCCCATTTTTGTACGCATTAGGCCTCAATTGACGCTAAAAGTGCGCGGAACTCAGGTTCCTGCGGTCTTCCGAACCTCAGCCCGAACCAGAGATGCACTTTAGGCCCCCCTTTAGATCCGGCATAAAGTGGCAAAACTTCCCAGTGTTCTCTCCTCACTACCTGAATGGGACGCATCATGGCATTGTCCTCGTGATCTAGAATATGGCAATGCCACAAATATCCCGGCGCCGCAGTCGCGTCGAATGGAAACTCCTCTTCATCGCCATTGCCGAGTTGGAGGGGGCTCCATCGCACTAGCAAGCGCGTAACGAACCCCGGCAACGCCATCACGGTGTCTTTCCACCCGACGTGATACGCCATGGGCGCCACAGGATTCGCGCTCATACAATCCCTCTCGAACAAATTACATCCGCCTTCCTCGTACAGCGTCCGATTGAACGCCTGCAGATTCAGGACTTGGAAGTTGATGAGATGGACGTGCATGGGATGCGCGTCGGGCGTGAGGTTGATGAACTCCCAGACCTCGGTCGCGCCCAGAACAGGCGTCTCCGTCACGGGGTCCGTCCAAGTGAGGTTGGACAGGAGGGAGCCTGTTGGGAAATCGTTCTGGTCTGTGTGCTCGACCAGGGTGAGGGTGCGGACTAGGGCGCCCGTGACGTTGGTGACGGGGTCGGGCGTGCGGAGGAGGGGAGGGATGGGTGGGGAGGAAATGGCCGCAGCATCGTCAACCTACACAACACAGAAGTGGGTCGTTAGGTGTAAATTTCAATCTCCCATAGCGTCACATTCGCATGATTTCGACAACTCGAACGACATTAAATTGAAGATAGTGAATGCGTCAAATCGTTCGAAGCAGCGTGTGTGGTCTTCCACCTGTGTCACATTGTCAACCTACACAGCATAGTACTACCTCGTTGCAAGAAATTTCAAGCTATCGTAGCTTCACATTCTCACTATTTCGACAACTCGAACGACATTGAAGGTGGTGAATGCATGCATCAGATCATTCGAATTGTTTGTATGGGCTTCCACCTGTGTCACTTTGAATTGCATGACGCTGCGCGTGGAATTCGGAGTAAACAAGGGGTCGCCATCAGGGTACGGCACAAGCGCACTGTTATGCAGCGTGACATTCTCCCCCGCCATTGACGAGAAGTCGATGATGACATCCACTCGCTCCGCTGGCGCGACCGTGAGAATCTCCACATGCTGTGGAGTCACCAGGAGGTCTCCGTCGCTGCCGATTTGCACGAAAGCAGCTGCGTTCCCTAGCGAAAGCTCGTAAACGCGCGCGTTTCCGGCGTTCAGCATTCGGAGCCGGTACTTCCTTGGCTTCACGACCAGGTACGGCCACGCCTTCCCGTTCACGAGAATCACATCTCCGAAATACTCTGGGCACCAGTGCGGGTGATTATCTACCGACAGTCCCACAGTGGGGAAATTCACTGAGCCGTTCGCAAAAATTGCCTTGTCTTGAAGAATCAGCGTCACTTCGTCATCCTTTCCCGGCATCCACGCCGGTGGATTCGCCTTCGACCGGATGATGTAGACGCCAGTCAAGCCTGCCAAGATGTTTAGCCTTGTGATGCCCATTGTGTGGTCGTGGTACCAGAGCATCGTGGGTTGCTGAGCGTTTGGGTACGTATAGTTCTGTGTTGTGTAAGACGATCCGTGGTCTCCGAAGGCGGTGTACCAAGCTTCCGGGTGGCCGTCGGAGACGCTCGCCACGGTCGAGCCGTGAAGGTGCGTCACCGTGGCGACCCCGCCGCGTTGCGGATTCGCCCACATCACGGTGGGGTCGACGGTGAACATGTGCGTCGCGTCTGGGATGTGATTCTCCCAGCGGACGTGCGTGGGGAGGTCCTGGATGGCTTCCAGCGCTGGACCGGGGTAGGTCGCGGTCTGCGCTGTAGCACCGTATGCGTACAGCGTCGTGGATGGCAAGTCCCTGTGCAATTTCTGCACAATCACACCAGATCAGAATCGAATGCCTGTTGCAAGTAAACTTACGAAGCAAGACATTCGAGAACGCTGTCGCTTTCTAGCTCAACGTCAATCAGTTGGTCGCATTTCCAACCACAGAAGAAATTCAAAATGTCCATCTATGGAAGTTTTGAAGAGTTCCATAGTAAATGTCCAGCGAGTGTAGAATAGGATACACTGGAATGGAATTTAATTTGGACACAAAAGGACATTTGCCCATTTTCTGTATTGGATTCTTCTGTGATCAATTTCTCAATCACAGAGAATTCTGAAAAAGAGCAGACAAAAATCACAGAATCGCAATACTAGTCGAATATAAAGACTCGAAGATGGAATATGTTATCCTTTCTTCGTAACAGTGACATGGCTGCAAGTGGTGGAATATCTGAAGATCGCTGGCCGATTTCTTGCTCACCTGTTGAATTTTGTAGGCTCCCAGTGTGAACTGCGAGCCATTCGAGACGTGAATTTCCTTCAGTTTCGGCAACTCGTCGACAAACATTTCCAGCTGCGGCGATGCCACCATGTCCTGGCAGATAGATCCAGATGGTTCACTGCCCTGGCCGAGAATTTGCGGTACCCAGCAGTAACTCCATACGAGAAGCAAGACTGAGAGCCGAGAGAGCTCCATTATAAACCCACGCGCGTAAGTAGTGCTGCTCGAAATCACATGCCATCAGTCAGAAGTGCGTCGAAACAACTAGAACCTTCAAGAACTAATATTGCTTTCGATTTCACATTGTCTCTGGGCACAGTCCCACGGCTAGCAGCTCATGGTGTTCCCTGTTTCAAGCTTCACATAGCTAATGTGTCCCTGGTTTCTAGCCTCGCATTCACACTGCTTGTGCGTCCCCGATTTCAAGTCAGTCTGGATCGGACTTGCTGCAGTCGAGATCTATCTTTTCACCCAGTTCAATCATAATTTGGAACACACACAAAGCCTCATTGCGCATGGCCCTAATGCACTGGCTAGTTGCGTGAACAAGTTTGACACATTCCATTTGACAAGACCTCTGCCCTTAGCTAAAGACAGGCGAAGAGAATTTCAGTCCTGGGGATGAACTGGCCACAA
Organism: Neckera pumila; assembly: GCA_963969595.1. Classification (NCBI taxonomy): domain Eukaryota; kingdom Viridiplantae; phylum Streptophyta; class Bryopsida; order Hypnales; family Neckeraceae; genus Neckera; species Neckera pumila. The sequence goes on along the minus strand of OZ018415.1, from coordinate 2,293,925 downwards.
CGTGCAGTCAACAGTTGCCTTACCGCAAATTCATGCCTATAAACTGATTCGACGTTGGCTATGATCCGTATAATTACGTCTAAACTGTTGAAACTCTGAGAGTACTTTGAAATTTTGCAACAGTTCACTTGTTTTTACGAATTGTAGATTGTTTCAACAATCTACCGTACAAAAACTCAAACAGGAGTTGGGACTTGAGACATTGACATTTCCATTCAAGCAGTTAGAAAAAGTTTTTTACTCACATCAATGAGCTCTAATCCACATTGCAAACACGCATGGGTGAATTAAGGTATGTATACCCATAATCAACACTAGTAAAAATGCAACACCTATGTTTGGACCAAAAAGCATCACTTTTTCCTAGATATTGATTACAGAAGCTTGTACAAAACATGAAAGTTTATGAGAGACTACTTTCTCATATCTGGCAAGTCACCTCCTATATATGTATAGTATAGTCCAAGCTTTTATAGTGTCTATAAGGCAATACTTTGAAAACTCATAACTTATTCACATGGTGTCCAAATAGTGCATGCTAAAGTGCTTTAGAATCCACTTTCACTTGCCAATGAGATACAATAAAATAATTTACGATTAATAGTAATAACTATGCTTAGTTGTAATTAGTGATGATATTTTGTGCACAGGCTTTACAAACCACTGGATTCCATCATTACAACTAAGAAAGATGCTCAAAAAGATGAGATTATCATCATAGAGACATCACCATAAGATACTTATAGACAAGTGTCCACTTACATAAGAGCAGCCTTCAAAGAATCTTACGACAAATCAAAAACTTCATGCACAAGCATCACTAGAAATGCAGCAGCTATCAATCGATATGGTCATCAGGAACAAGTTTTTGGAACGGCCAATGTGGCCTACCTTCAATTCAGTTCGATATCACTGTTGTACATGTCATTAAATAGCCTGGGGTTTGACAACTACCCACCAGACGAAGCTGTCAAGGATGCTGATACATTGATGGGAGCATTCAAGTGTTTTACCAAATGCTTGTGGTGTTACTGTCAATGATGTTTGAGCAACTAGTAAAATATGATAGTCAAACTAAAATTAGATTAACCATCTTGCCTCGTCCTCACCAAGTTGAAAAGATTCCAAAGCGGTTTGATTTGCAAATATCAGGTTAAGGTCCTTCAGGAAGCAGCAGTTGCAGATCGCAGAGCCAAAGTGTCACTGACTGGCCGATTTAGTGTGATGTAAAGTACTCGTTATAAGAGTCTCCAATCTGACTCAACCCTGCACAAATAATTTGCACACGCAGAAAACTGAGTGGTGAAGCGAAGTCGATAAATTACAGCTATTGAATAAAAATATTGCTGTTACACAAATATTATAAACCTGATACAACAAAAAACTTCTGAAGTATAAGTTTTTCATGATGAGGATAACCGTAATAACCTTTTACCATGAAACACACAGCAGTCACAGTTCAAAATGACCAACCTGAATAAAAGGGCTCTCGCCCGTAAGCAGATTGCATGGTTTCAGATGCAGTAAGGGCTCTGGAAAATGATGGTTGCTGCCACCACAGAAAGCTCCCAAACACTAGACATCAGTAGATGGAAAAACTGCTTCAAAACACAACCTCCAAAATTTGCATACACTCACGAATGTATGTGGTAGCTTTGCTCCCTTTTCTAACTCCAATGCCAAAGGAATCCTGCGACACAGGACAAAAATGAGGCAGCCCGCGGAAAATTTAGCATAGTAATCTCTGTCAGCACGGAATAGAAAACAAATGATGTGACATATGTCTAAACATGTTCCAATAACCAACATTGGAGGAAAAAACGTCAAAATAAATGGTTGAGCAGTTAGGCTTATTTACCTGCCACCACTGACAGACTTGTACATTAATGCAACAACCGATCTCGAAGTGCAAACTCCGCCTATCTGCTCCGCGAATGGGGCTAGCAACTCTCCTGGATCATAGCATAAATGAGAGTCGAATTTGACAATCAAAAGCTACACAGTAACATGTCTTAGTAGCTAACATTTTGTTTAAAGATTCAGGTGAAGCTCAGGTTGAGCAGTTACGCTTATTTACCTATACCGGCCGTTTCAACGCCTACTGATGACACTAGTGTGGATTTCCCATCTTGCTGATTCTCAGCCTCCGCAGAGTGATCAGCAGAGGCAGTCCCATTTGGGTGAGCCAAGTTCCAAAGTCCTCTTGAACCGTTTGATATCTTCGACAGTGATTTACTTGACGAGGACTTCATTTGCTCAGCATGAAGAGTCTTGAACCAAATACCAGACGGAAATCTTCTTGGCTGAAAGAGCCAAAGTGCGACCTCCGCATATGGAAACCATTGTAAAATGAGGATCAGATACTGAAGGCACAATCGAACTATTGAAATAATGGAGTAGATGAGCGTAAAGAAGGTGTAGAAAACGGATGTCGTAGGAAGCAGCAGCAGAAGAGGGGTAAACATAAGCGACCCCACAACCAGCTGCTCCACTGTGCACTCGTAAGAATCCTGTCTCCCTCGTAAAGGATTCCTTTTCCTAGCCCTGTTTCAAATAATATTGCACATTCTCATCAGCAAATTATCAATTTCTGAAAACCAAATTTTCTGAAAACCAAATTAGATGATGTAATCCCCGTACATATCACATACCTTTTACTTCAAACGATGGTGAAAATTTGACAACGAACAGAAGGCTTAACAAAAAGAAACAGAAAATACTACCTAGCAGGAAACAGGAATGTAATAAAATACTTTACCCGAAAAGGCGCCAGAGAGCAGCTAGCGCACGGAGCTGGCTTGCGTACAAGGACGCGGTAGCCTGATGGAGAGCAGCAATGTGTATTGAACCCAATAGTAGGGAGTCCACAAGCATTGCAACTGGAACAGTAAGACCCAGCAAGATCCCAAAGAGAGCTAAAATTGGTAAAAATACTCGCAGAGCAGGCTTAACTAGAGCACCCAAGGTTGCCCAAGTCTGAATTACATGTAATGCAAGAGTCCCAAGTCTCGTAGCAAGCTCCTCGTTTAGTTTGAAGCCTGCAGGGACTCCCATCAACCATATGCAGCCAGTTCGCATGATGTCATTGGTCAGCATTCGGATCATTTTATGCACGAACTTGGCGATTGCCAGTTCGTGGTAGAGAACCAGAACTCCGGCTATGGCTCCCAAAACCATGTCTACCACTATAGCAGTCCAAGTCGCGTGCTTGTTATGAGCACAACGGTGGGCCATAGCTACATTTGCTTGCTCAGACCTGCACCAAAATAAGCAACTAAAATTAGAATGAATGATCTCCTGTCAAATTTAGTGAAGGGACCTGTGTGAAAGGATTTCAAATCTATACGTTGATGCGAGATATCATAGTCATGCAGAGAAGAAAATGTTACGGTCAATATCGGATCGCTTCCAAATCGCTGTTGTTTATAGAATTCTAACGTAAATTGCAAGGCAGCCAGTTTTGGAAAGAGAAATACCCTGCACCACCCCAGAGAAGAATGAATGGCCAGGCCAAGAGCTGATGACATCGGAGATGCAGAGCATGCCAAGTGTGGCTCATCTGTTGGACACATCGAATGCACGGGACGATAGATAGCGATCTATCTAAGAGAGTGGAACATGCCCGCGCAAGAATATAGAGAAGAGTAGCACAAGATGCAACGAAGGTTGCAGTAATGTGCCTCCACCAACTGCCAAACAATCACAGAGTGAGTGATATTACACATTGTAATCAACAAGCAGACACGATATGAATCATTTTTATACCAACAATTACTGTCTTCCAAACTCAGGCAACTCATCAACCCTCCCTTAAAAGGAACAAATTGTTGAGCAGAAGAAAAAAATCCCAAGTAGTATCATGATAAACTTCAAAGCAACAACCGCCTCACTTGTAGATTAAGCATGGTTTCGCAGGACCTGCGCCCAAACACAACGCAAGTGTCTGCTCTATAAAAGAAGTGCAGTTGAGCTGCTCAATAACCCTTTCCTGCATCCCAAAAACTTCAGCTTCATAAAAACGATTAGGACAATTTTCGGGACAGAAGGAATGGGCTGTTATGCAAATAACAATAAATAGTAATGCAATTGTAAAGGAAATCAGAACTCAATGGTGTTTAACACTCGATCTATTTAATGAGGACAAAAACCATCCAAATTCCAAACTTCCTACCTGTTACCATCGAGGATTCTCAAACACATGATCTCAACTGATGTAACTTAATAGAGGATCATATTTAAAAAGATCGAGGTGATGAGCTCACAATATCTGATGACGACTGCTGCACGGCTTCAGCATCCATCACCCATTTGGGTTTCATCGTTGACCTCAAGCAAGCTTGCTTTGCGAGATGTGCTGAGGACCACATGCGGCACGATAAATGACCCCTACCATATTGAGGCTGTTCATAAAGTATTATCTGCCATTTAGCACACTTTGAATTATCAAAACATGCTAGCACTTTTGAAACCTGGATATAAAAACAAAGGAACCTACTCAGATTGCAGTCAAAGCAATGAAGTTGACCTCAATAGAACGAATACTCGATCCTACACAGAGCTCTAACTCAAGGAAATATCAAACAATATGCTGACCAGCCATAGCCGGAATAATTCGGTGCATTATTATTATGCAGTCACAAACTTAGGACTTGTGGAATCGAACGACAGATTAACTAGACTCTGCAACCACTTTTGCTAAATATGCAAAAGTCAAAGTAGTGCCACTCACATGGGTATCAGCATAATAATGTGCATCCTCGACACTAAGATAGCATAACCTTGGCACAAATCCACCACCCTCAACCTTCCAGGACACTGCAGTTGCCCAGACAGGACTATCCTTGAAGCCGTTCACGCAACCACAAGTGTTCGCGCTATTTTCCTTGGTCGAGGAGATTTGAGCTCCACAGTCACCTATTCCGTTTAAACCATCGTTGCTCCGGCCCTCAAACCCCTTGTCCCATGAAAAAGACGGGTAGTATTGGCCTACAATGCACAGGGGTGTTGCTGTTGGAATCTGACTCCGCAGCATTTTGCTTGTAGAACTTAAAATGTTTTGTAAAGCCTGCACATAATATAGGAATCAACATTATTGTGGATCCCTATACGAGAATGAAAGTGCGGGTGCCGGGGACGACTGCACCTCCACCCCCCTGAAATGTACACCTTGTTACATTGTCTCCCTAGAACATACACTGGGTGTCTCCTGAGCAGTACCCACCCAGGCAATGTACAGTACGTATCCAATGCTGAGGAACACCCTGCTTACATGCTAAAAACGTACTATAGATAATGTGGACAAGGGATTCATATATACTCTGAAGAGCTTAAACCCTACCAATACGATCAATGGCTACTTGAGCACCCGCGTGTCGAAGCATCTGAGCAGAAGTCCCATAGTCACAGAGCTTGAATGTACTCATGATAAAAGACCTCGAACTGAACTGCAATTTCTCTGCAGATGAGCTCGTGACAAAAAAGCCTCGACTAATTTTAAGGTAGAGGATGCTATTTGCGTCCCATCAAACATTTTAGCATATGCAGTAGTGTCACTTTACGAGATCGCTATAGAGCTGTGGAGAGATCATGCTGCTTGCAAGAGCTAAATCTGCTAAGATCACTATATATGAATTTCTTATCCAGTTTCAACGCAGGAGGTTGTGGAGCACTGTAAGCGACAGTGGACAGCCCCATTTCCATCAAAAATCAGTGGCCATAGACATTTATCCAAGCCACGCTTACAACACTTGCTGATAAGTCCAACCAAGCGCATGAATAGATCAGTTGACGTTGCTAACAAGGGGTCAGGACAGGCGACGGGACCAGGTCCGTAACGGTTCTAGTTTCTCTAATGTAAAGCCTCCATTCACCATACAGTAAGGGAGAAAGGGAGAGGTTCCATTCACCACACAGGTGAAAATTGAGCCTTTCCCTAGAAAAATCTCCCATCTAAATTTTGTACATCTATTTTGCGTTCAGCTACAAAACAATTGCAAAAATGAAAATGTCATAAATCAAGTATTTTCACAGATAGCACAATTCAAAGCTCACCTGTATGGTCAATGGAGCCTCTACCTTACCTTAAGTTCTGAAATCACAGGAAGTTTCTTTAATGAGAACACAAAAACCTAACTCTAGAACCTCACCAACACGCAATTCGAGGCCAAGAGTGGAGACTGAACCTGGAGAGATTGCGAATCGGGCATTAGACAGGTGGCCGCAATCACGAGGTCCAACGAGCAGGGTTTTGAAGACGTCACCCAACCGACAAGCGCCATGGAAGCGACCGGATGAGCAAGGCTGAGATGTTGCGGCCACCATAGTCGACATTGCCAATGCCCCGCCATTTCGTCCGCCTCCTTTACAAACCACCCCCATTCTCCATGACCTAATTCAGTAACGCTGAGCCCATTACCACAGTCATGAATCCCTAATCGAGCTCACTGCTGTTGCTTCGCTGAGATCCGATCCTGCATTGATGAGACACGAGCGACCCTCATCCGTTCAAATAATCAAAAATCCGCTCAAAACCTAAAAGCCTCAAACACAGGACGATTCCTACCCCTCATATAGCCATGAACCCCTAATCGTGCTTTCTCTTGCACCCCGAACATGAGCGCTTCACTATTGTTCCCTCGCCGTATTCGAATCCACACCACCGCCCCTCCTTCGTCCTCCACAGGCTAAGAAATTCACCCAAAACAGGTGAAAACCTAATTAAAGCTTCACAAACACAACACAGGGCGACGACGATCCCTGGAATCCTATATGAAACGCCTTTGATTGCTTTCCAGAGCAGTTCATCCCTTCCCCAGCTAAGCCTGACAGCGATCCAATTTTCCAGCGTCACTCTCAAATTTTAGGGTTAAAAGAGTTTCACATTCTCTACAATTGTAAGAACTCCGTTCAGTCTCACGTGAAATTCCCAGCTTGCACAACATTAGGATTCGTTCTCCTCATGCAGCATTGATCGGAGAATTCCAAAGCATCGAGCGAGGAGTCTTGAAAACATGCGAGGAAATTTTGGTTGCAGAGATGAAGGGCAGAAGCTCCTTAAAGATGCTGGCTGGGCAATGAGTGAATACAGTACAAGCTGTCCCGTTTACAGTTGAGCAGGTTCCAGTTGGCAGGACATTACCCAACGTGAAGGTCAGATTCGCCAGAAATTAGGGCCGGTTTATACTTGGGGCCGGCCAGAACTCTCCAAGTTCAAACCAATAGAATCTCTCAATTTCTCCAAATCGGACCCAAGGGCTTTATACTTGGGGCCGGATGGAATCATCATTCATCCTACATGTCGCCTTAGGTGGCACGCCATCTGACCCCAAGGGAGCAATTGGACAAGGTTTTGGATGGCCCGAACTCCCATCTTGGACCGGATTGGGACCGGATTGGGCTCTTCCATTGGATCATGAACATCTCCGCCGTCAATCAACAAAAGTTATTATTTTAAACTTTGACCCTTCATAACTTTTGCATATGGTATCCAAATGCCATGTTCTTTGGTGCGTTGGAACCTCCTTTCACTTGCCAACAAATAAATTTGAAAATTTGACTAGTATGAACTCACATAAATTCATAATAAATTTGAACAATACGACTTCACGTGAACTTGACAGTATAAACTCACAGTAGGAATTCACAGTAGGAATTTACATAAATTTTACAGTAGGAATTCATACTGTGAATTCACATTAACAAACAGATAGTATGAATTCATACTGTGAATTTACATCAGCAAGCATTATTCACCCATAATTATTATGAATTCTTGTCAATAAACAATTTGATTAATACTGGTAAAGTACCTGGTCAAGCGTCATTAGTTTACTATGTTAGTTAAATAGTTTTTTAATATTTCTCCATGATATAGTCAACAATTTAGATTCTTAGGTGCACCTTTATTTTCCATAATTATAAGCATCTAAACAAAACGTAAATTTTTCCTAAATAAATTCTTTGCAAAATCATACTCCGGAGTACTATTTAAAAAAATACATATGACACTTTGAAATTTTTAGCAGAAATGGAGGTAATATTGATATTATGTTAACATTGTGATCTAATTGGTATACTTCTTGAGTTCATGTAAAACAAGTTTAGTAAATAAAAGTTCAAATGTACTTCATAATAGGCTTTCAAGATGTTGCCTACTTACCTTCAAAAAGTCTATAAAAAAATTAAATTATGTTTGATTATATCTATAAGACATTAAACTATATAAAAAAACTAAAAAAAATTATCTCTTTTCTATTTTTGAATTAGAATAAATAGGAAGAAAAAGGAAAAGAAAGGGAAAGAGGCTCCTTTTTTCTTTTTAATTAGGAAAGAAAGGAAGAGAAAGGATAACATGCATGTTTTTTATATTTATTAATTGAGCATTGAGAAAATCCAAGTGCACATGAATTGGAAATCCGGCCCTAGAATCTGGCCCAAGGGCTTTACATTAGTTGAAGCCGAATGGAAGAATTGGAGGCGGATTGTGGGCCGGATTGAAGGCAAATCCGGCCAGCCTTCCATCCGGCGCCAGGCCAAGTATAAACCAGCCCTTAATCATTTTTAAAAAAAAGTGCCACATCATCTTGTGAATGGTGTGAGGTGACATGGACACTTTAAAATCTGACGTGGAAATTCAGTCTCAAATGCAAAAGTAGATCTAGCAAAAAGTAAATTTTGTGTTTTCTAAAGTACAAATAAAAAAAGAAACTACTTTGTGCTATGCCTAGGGTATATATATGATAAACCTATTCTATCTAATATGAGGTCTCTGATTGCAAATATGAATTCAAAATTTGCAAAACAAAATTTGTGGCAAATAAAAAATTCTTGCATTTTTCCTGGGATAAATCCACCTTGTTGATCCCACTTTGTAAGACAGGTTTAACCCCTAAAATACTGAGGCCCTTTTTCTGCCGAAAAACACTCAAAACTGCCATTTCTATAGCAAAAAGTTAAAAAAAATTGAAAAATGTTTTTTTTTTCACATCTAACTGTAGGATCTTACACCTAACTAGTTCGAGAGTGTGTGGAAAAAATTTCAGAATTTTTGACCGCACAGAATGCAAGATATCTACGTTTAAAGTGAAAAAAACAAGTTTTTCAGCACATTGCGGGACTAGATTTTTTGACTTTGAACATTTTTAACTTAAAATTTTTGCATTACAAAGTTTTGAGCTTTAAATCTTCGTAGTGGAGAATTGAGTTGAGAGTCTAGGAAAAAAAATAAAAATAAAAGAAACTTAATTATCATTCTTTAAAAAATTGTTAAGTAGAAGTAATTACAAGATAGAAAGAAAATCTAAAATATTCACATATTTTAGATGGAATTAAAATGCACTAATCCCAATGGTGAGATTGTTCTATCAAATGATATAAACCATACCAAGAAAAAGAACTGAAAAATTTGAAAAATTGCATTCAAAAATGCATCCTACAAGTTATTTTAATTGCATCTATCTAATGCTCTAACTGCGCAAAACACAAGAATGTCCATAACTTTTTCATAACAAATCCAAATGGAATGAATCAAAGCTTTCCAAATAGAAAAAAATATAATCTATTCAAAAAAATATGTATAAAAAAAAATTCAAATTTTTGTCCTTTTATTTTTGCTACCTGCCGTCCCCTGTATTGAGCTTATTTGGTCATAACTTTTTTTCTCAGGCACCGATTGTGAAAAAAATTATATTCCCACAAAGCTTATCACTTTTTCTATCTTCAAAAAAAGTTTCAGAAAATCACGACAAAATTTCAGCATGTAGGTACTTGCCCAAAATCCCAAATGTCCGCCGAACTGACAATGGTCCTTTAGGGGTTAATGTCCCCCTTCCAATTGTATTGGACACTAGAGGATTGGGAAGCAAGTGTGAGCCTCCTCCTCAAAAGACAATCATGCTCATTGAGTCTATAAAATGTTTGAGTGGTAGAGATGTTAGGCAATTGGATTGAGGCTTCATAATAGGTATGCCGACCTTGGAGCATCCACAACATGTTTGTTTTTTCATTTTTTATGAAGTGCCAAAGTGGGGATATTAAATGATATCATAGTGGTGCTCTAAATGTCAACTTTCATATATTGGATAGAAAATATCCCGTTAGTACATTCCATATCCATAATTCTATTTTTATTGACAATTTGGCAATTTCATCCAAATTTTTTTTTAATTTGAAGTTCTCTAGTGAAAAAACTTCACGGTTTATTGTCATTTTTTAGCCAAATTGATTTTTTGGTGCAATCTAGCACTAAGCCAAAAAAGAAAGCCATGATCCACATCCTTGTTTGCTTAAGGTTGGACACTCTTCAAATGTGAATGATAGGTGTTGGGCTCCTCACAAAATTCTTTTGACATTCAATCCCATGGTGTTCAACAATGGATCTTGAAATCATTGTCCATCCTAAATTTAGTCACTTTATCCTTTATTTTACTCAATGAGAGGTTACTTGACTACTTATTGGCTATATTTGATGACTAATAAGGGTGGGGAACAAGAATTATTAGGGCTCTTAAAAAATAGATGTAAGCTTTTCTATAAGTGAAATTTAGTATGTAAGTGGGTAGATGCTCTTAGATGGAAGTTGATGGGATAGGCCTCAAAATAGGTGACTTAAGAAGTAGTCTCTCTATTACCACTCAACATGTGATGTTTGGAAGGTTTTGGAAGTTCATCTATTATTATCTCTCATTTCCACATTGTATCAATCAATTTTTCAAGTATCCATTCTTAGCTTTGGATTAGAGCAAAGGAGATTTTGGATCAATAGAAGCTACTTGAGAAGCAACTTTGAGGAAACTTGTCATTCAAAAAATGATCCATTGCTACAAGCGCTAAGCCCTCTTCTAGTGAAGTTTCTTTTTTATACTCTATTAATAAGATTTTTTGAAATTTTGATTGGTTCATCAGGTACTTTCAAAACTCAAAGTGGTTCTTTTCTCATTACTTAATAGATTCTCACCAATAATTGCCTATAGCAATTGTCTACTTGAATTACTGTCACTTCTAAAAATTAGCTTCATTTTAAATGTTTATTTTTATAGAAATTGGTATAATAGAGGAGTATTTCAACTTGCATTGGTTTAATTATTTTACAAATAGTGTAACTTTGGTAAATTAGTCTCACATTCATTATTAGAATTAGTTAGTATAGTCTTCCAAAAATTACTCCGTATCATTTTTAGAGATGGATGTTGCAATTTTTATCACACTTGAACACAAAAAAGTCATTCATCAATCATTTTTTGTATTCCATAGAATTTCAAGGTTAATTGGTATGCATAGATGACAAATTTGGTCTTTGTAGTGCCTAAGATTGTATCCAAGGGGTTAGAACAAGTCAAACAAGCCATTTCTAAGTTGGAAAAATTGTGTCAAAGTTTTAAAATACGGTGAAAATAAATTAATCTACAAATATATTTAAAATTATAATTTGTAGATTCACTACAAACATCCCACTATAGTGGCTTGACAATTGAAAAAAGACTTTGAAGCCGCATGGGGCGAATGTACAATAGGGTGATATACATATTGTGTCTTGGTATACATAAAGGGGCACTTTGAGAATTTTAAAAGATCATAAACAAATATAAAAATTAGTTTTGATATAAAATAAATTTTAGATGGTTTTAGAATATTGTTCTTATATAATCATCTTTAAAAATTTATAAAATAGTTGTAATATACTTCTAATATATTAGATTACTTCAAAACACTACATATCCTACTTGCAAAAGTATTCCTTAATTTTGATGAGAAAAAAGTTTTTTGATATACTTTTGAGCTATAAATTTTTTATACATTCAAAAATAAAAAAATAAAAAACTTTGAAGATTTTTAGATACTTTTGAATATTTTACCCACAAAAAAATTATGTCTATTTTAAAACATTATCTTATGGATTTAAAAAAAATAACCCAAAATATCATTTTAGATTTGAAAAACTTATTGAGTTTTGAAATCTAAAATCAAATGTTGACTTTTTTTACAATCAAAGTTTGGATAGAAATTAGAAAAACTAATGTTGAAATAGGATGTTTTGAAATTCAAAATCTATAATGAAAACAAATCCTTGCAAACTAAAGTTTAATATTCTATAAAAATTAGTATTAAAGTTTATTTATGTAGTTGACATATATAGTATATATATATATATATATATACCTATTTCATTTCATTTTCAATTTTCATATAAATGCTATATAGTTATAAAATTGATTTTATAACTAATAATTTAAATTAAATTCACAATATACACAAAAGTATATTAGTCTTTATAGAATCTTTGTTCTAAAATTGGATGAGTATATTGTAAACTTGCTTATAGAAGTAGTAGTTAAGGTGTTAAATATAAGACAATGATAATATAAAAATGTCTTGCATATCAAATTTATTACTATGTAGAAAATGTAAACATATCTTTATTGTAAAAATGACTTTCAAGATTATATCTATAAAAAATCTTGGCCATCGGTGTTCACCAAGAGGAAAGCATTCACTCTTGCAATTTCTCAAATTGGAGGTTGATTGTTTTTCTTCTAGTCAACGCTGGTGGCAGTATAGAGAATCGAACCCTATATGTATGACTTCTATTAGGCTATGAAAAGCCTTTGATGTTCATATCACAACTTTTGGCATATAAGAACATGTGAAATGGTTAGAAAATTATGAATAGACAATATAATAGACAAACATTATAGATAAGGGATTAAAGAATCATGCAAAACTTGAAAGATCACAATCAAGGTGTGAATGCACAGGGTGGAATCTTTTGAACTCTTCCAAATCCCTCCTAGTCATTCCTCAACATTCTGTAAATGAAGTTTTCTTTCTACATATATGAATTCTATAAAACTGGCATTTGTGTATAATTATTGTCACTATTTGCAGTTAATATAACAATAATCACAACTATCATTTACTTGCATGCATGTGTATATTAAAGTACGATTCATGTGTAAGAAAAAAAAAAAAATTTCAAATACTATTAATGAATTGGTTAAAACCTATCTCACTAAATAGCAAATCAAGGGGGCAAATAAAATATGAAGCAACACTCCTTACACGGACATCCACACCTTCTTAGTATCACATCTTGTGTTCTCTCACCAAACTCTAAGAAATTGATGTACCGAGCTCAAAGCTTACTTTCACTATCACAGTCACTTCTGCAGAGTACTCACAGACACTCACCTCACAATCAAAAATGTGGACATGTAAAAGCAATTCATGGCATCACACACAGGAAGAAGAGCCGATTGTGGAATGCACGACCGACAGAAATTAGCTCTGCACAATGTATCATATTATTCATCAATGAAATAACAATTGTAAAGTCTCTTGTAAATGTAAAGTCTAAGAGCTCTTTAGTTGCAGAATCCTCACACCTACAGTACGTGATTCACCAACAGCCAGCCTATTCAGGTTCATTTCTGAAGAACAGAAGCCGATGAGTCATGAATACAAAGAACCCTCATGACAAAATCATACATGGTCATAGGCTAATACCTGGAAGTCACAAGAACAATGGTTCTCTAATATCCAGAGCAAGTCGGCCATTTCATGACAATTAGGCCATTTGCAATAACATTACAGCCTGCTCTTTGGCAGATTCACTGTCCTCGACCTCTGTTCGACTGCACGACCAAATTCGCGTAATTGCTCTTTGGAAACCAAACGTGGTTTTGACAACCATGAGCCACCATCTACTGGTAAGACTGCACCATTGACGTAATTACCTGCCACATGCACAGTGAAAGTCAGTACATTACACCATGTTCAAGTAGGCACAGTGGGCATGGCACCTCTTCGAAGAAATGGAATTCTAAATTGCTTACTAATGAGGTGGTCTGTCAGATAAAAGGTCCATGTTAGTATTATGCAATGGCTCCACAGCACACTTAATCCCTACGATTCCAAAGTAAAAAAGTAGCCACTTCCACCGCTTGCATATCCATAGGAGTTGAAATAAGTCATTCAGTAAGCTTTAAAGATAATAAAGATCTACCAATAGAAAGGAGAAATCAACCTTAAAACATAGAAATGTGTTTGCAAGTTACTATAACTGATTATTAGCTTTCGTATTAGCTTTCAAAGGGGCACTTAGAGGTTGTCCGTCAGCTTCACTCATAACCTTCCAAATAAGGATCGTACACGGTCTGCTCACAACCTTAAGCTCTCCTAATAAATGAACTATTTGTAGTATCAGTCTGTAAGTCTCAACCAATTAAATAGCATCAATAAATCCCCAAGAAAACAAGAATCATATACTAGAATCTTGTGATTGCCGAGCTTCACAACAAAACATTACCTGTTTCAGCTGCAAGAAATATAGCAGCCATGGCTATGTCCCACTTTTCCCCCATCCTTCCAAGAGGGACATACTCTGTAGATTTTCCAACTTCCTCCGGATTCAATTTGCTCATGCCAGGAGTACCAGAAATGGGACCTGGAGCAATACCATTACAGCGTATGCTGTAATCTGTACCGAACTCCAAGGCTAAACTTCTTGTAAGACTGTCAACTGCTGCCTGCATCTCAAAACGATAGCTTCAATAATAAGGTAGCCGCTGATTATCGACCCATAATATGATGCACAATACCTATATTAGTGATGTCTACTAGAGTAGAAAGCAGATACAAGTGTTTCTTTTCCAACTAGAAGCTAGAGGAAGGACGAGTTTAATGCCAATCCTCTCCGGGTGACACGCAAAGCATCTTTCTCAACATCTGAATCGGAAAAATATAAAATGAAGAGAAGAAGAGCTACACCTTAGCAGCGGAAACGTGAACTTGATACCAATTTGCAGTGTAATGCAATGTGGCACTGATGTTGATGATCACTCCCCCTTCGCTTGGACCCTTTCCTTTACCTCCCTTCTTTAGATAGTTCACGGCTGCATGGCACATCGTGAAGGTCCCTACGGCGTCGATATCCATCACTGCACAATATTCACCAAAGTGGAAACATCAAACGAGAGCTCAAAGATTCACAAGAAGGTAGGGTCCTGTCCTCTGGGTTGAAAAATTGCCCACATACAGGGCAAGTGCCATCCAAATATGCGAAACTTGTACAAAATGAGATACTTTTCGGTTCTGTGACAGTCAAAGATGAGTCCACGAGATACACTGTAGATGCAATCCTCATGGTTCTATCTGAATCAAAGATCATTCCACGAGATACATTACAGATGCAATACTCATAGTTGAAGGATAGTCAACGTCGGTTGGGACCCTACTACTTCAAACTTCAGCAACTGATAATCCGTTCATCTGGTATCCAAATAACACATATGTTAGTGCATAAAAATCCTCTCAACTTGGGGACGTGACCGACACAAAATTTAATAATGAAGATAATAGTGAAAAATCCATTCTAATAATGAAACCACTTAAAAAAGATGAAGTCACAGAAATGGTTTCCGCACCATACATCCCCATGAAAGCAAGGCCAATTCTGCAAATTAGCAAATAAATATGACAATACTGCATAAATAAAGTTTGTGCTGGGCTTATCAAGAATAGCAACTTGGAACGTTAATCCCATACTCTCTCATCTTCCATCAACATGTCCACACACAGTACACCAAAAATCAACCAGCAATCTTACCAGTCTTGAAGCCATTTGGAGACAGGTCCTCGGCAGCAACCAGAAAATTGCCTGCAGCACCATTTATAAGAATATCGAGCCTGCCCAACTCGTTCACCACCGTCTCCACAACACGGCCAGCATCTTCCCTCTTGCGTACATCCCCCACCACACCTATAGCCTGCTCTCCCACTCATACAGGTGAACTTTGAACCTTTCCCTACAACAATCTAGACACTTGCATCATCTAAAATTTTGCACATTTATTTTGTATTAAGCTACAAAACAATTGCAAAATCAAGTATTTTCACAATTAGCACGATTCAAGCTCGCCCTTATGGTCAATGGAGCCTCTAATGTATTGTATGCTTAATGGAGCCTCTACCTTCAGTGACCTACCCAAAAGAGCTTAAAAAACACATGAGACCTAAAAATTCAGGGATACAGAGACTCTTTCCAATTCTGCACCATCGCCTTTGAAAATCATCAAACGGCATGGAAAGAGGGTTCACCTTGATGCCGAGACTTTCCAGCGTCTCCACAGATGAGTCGAGAACATGTCTGCGGCGGCCCATGATGGCCACCGTGGCGCCATGAAGCCCATACTGAGTGGCGATCTCGAACCCTATTCCTGAGCCACCACCTGTGATGAGCGCCACCTTGCCCTTCAGAACTGTATTCCGGAACGGCGACTCGTCTCCCATTTCGAAAATGCTCAAGCTCTCTGCACTGAAATTCGCAAATTCACAAACACTAACACCTCTAGCAGCTGAAATTACGAAAACCTTGGAATACAAAATTTCAAAATGGCAAGCTCATTCGCATCTGATCCCCTGTTTCAGCAATTGACACCGAATTGGGTGCCCGAAAATCCGAGATCGCACAGAAAGCAAGGCGTGCGCGATGACCGGTCTACTACCAAACTGACCAGGACTGAGTGGTCAAGACCATTGTAACTACAGTTCGGCAGGAGAGCGGGCTCGTATGGTCCCAATTTGTGCCGCAATTCAGAAGCTACAGTACGTGTAGGTCAGTTTCGGAAATAAGTAGGGAAAATTTGGATTGTGTCTAAAATTTTAAAAATTGGACAACAATTTTTGAAAATCTGAAAAAATTTCATTGCTGCTAATTCTAAATATCCAAACATCATTATTGAGAAAATCTAGAAATAGAATATTTAGACACATTTACGCATGAATAGTACAAATCAACCCAAATTTAGGAGTGTCAAAAAATTAGAAAAAGCAAAGTGCTGAAAGTTGAGAAATCCAAATCAAGCTGCCGAATTGTTAAACTACAAAAACTAAACTATTTCGGCAACAAGGTGCTGAAACTGCCCTATGCATATGGTATCATATTTGTATCATTATGTGCGCTTGGTGTACATTTCAACTTTCTATTATGTACGGGCCAAAGAATGACCCTACTTGTGCCAAATTCCAACTTCTAGTAGGCCGTGAGAAGATCTATGAACCTCTTTTTTCTCATATAATTTCCTTGATCTTTTTGTAGTGATTAGTCATAGGCTGAATCAACACTTTCTTCTTATAGTTTTGCCTTAGGTAACAAGGTCTTTGTGATTTTGCATCACAAATAATGAGCATCTTATGAACAAACCATGGTTCTATATTATAAACTCAGCTTGACACTAGTCTATGAAGTTCACCAACTTCTATATGAACATCTTGAGTATCCAAAACCTCTTCTTGAATG
Source organism: Neckera pumila (assembly GCA_963969595.1). Taxonomy (NCBI): domain Eukaryota; kingdom Viridiplantae; phylum Streptophyta; class Bryopsida; order Hypnales; family Neckeraceae; genus Neckera; species Neckera pumila. Next base: position 2,276,632 of record OZ018415.1, on the reverse strand, counting down.
GCCATAGGCCACAATGTTATGGATACTCGACAAGAGGAGTTTTTGGCATGGATATTCAAGATGTTCATACAAATTTGGTGAACCTCATGGACTAGTGCCAAATTGAATTTATAATACAAAATGGTGGTCTATTCAGGAGAATGTTCACTCTTTGTGATGCCAATAGCAAAGATCTTCTGGCCTAGAGCACAATTGCATGAGAAAAATATTGATTGAATTCAAGACTAATTGCTACAAATAAAACAAGGAAAGTATATGAAAGAAGGGAATTTATAGAATACATCACAAGTTTCAGACCGTATGGTTTGTCGACAGTCATCATGTGGTTATCATTGTTTCCATTAGAGAAAATTTCAAGCTTCCGAAGGGCTGCTCTATAGCCCTCTCAAGTACCTTGAAAATTTTTGTTTTTTGGGGCTGAAATTTTTTTCTTTCCCCTATTTCCGCGCAATTGAAACTGTAGTGACAGTGGCGCAGGAGTCCAGTTTTACGAGTAGACTTTTTTTAGATTGACAAAGCAAACTTGAAATGGCTTGGCATGTCAATTTAAAGCAGCCCTCTAAAGGGCTGATTTTTCCTCTAATGATGGATTTGCACATTAATTATAGTTTATTGCATCATTACAATGCATTATTTCACATTGTTATCGCATTGTTACATAGCATCATTTGCCATTGCATTGTAACAATGCGAAGTAATGCATCGTAACAATGCGATAAATTGTAATTAACATGCGAATTCATGAAACAATGATAACCACATGATAATTGTTGACAAACCATAGAGTCCAAAACTTTGTGATGTAAGACAACAATGTCAAGATAAATGAGACCAACTCATTACAGACCTTGAAAAGATATATGACTATAAAAAACAGGTGCCTTTGGATCAAAAAATGTATTGAATGATAATATTTTAAGAACATAAAGAACATCCTTTTATATTGTATTCTACAAATATAAGTCTACTTTTATTGAGGAAGTTGGTATTATTTAATTGTGATCTACAAATTATATTGACCAATCATACAAATTTTAGACAATGTTTTTGATTTTTAAGTAGGAGCTTGTTAATTTTAAGTGGTGAATTTTTTGACTTCAATCAATTGCAACTTATGAACCAAACATAAAATATATGTAAATAAATAATGAACAAAAAAAGAGCTCACTTAAAGACTTGTACATCTTCTAACTCATTATCCTTTTAGATGTTATGGAGTGACCACTTACAAATCACATAAGCACGCACATATTAAAGAGTTGTCAAATGTGCTCTAATTTTAAACTAAATCCTAAAGCTCATGCTATTCCTTTCACCTTTCATTCTATTATGCGTCCATCACATTTACCTTTCATTGACATGATCAATTGCAAACACCATGTGTCCTTTGTTAAATTAAAAAATAAAAATTGATCTAGTTGTGTTATATGAATGACTAAAAATTAGGACATAATACATATAGAAATAGACTTAGCATATATAAATTCTAATTCCATAATCCAAAATGCATAGAGACATGGATACTTGAAATAATTATAAACTAGAGATATCACAACTCATCAATATGTTCAACATCAACTTTTTTTTTTTTATAAAGGAGCCCATGCCAATAAGAATGCAAGAAATGAACACATGTCCACAAATATCCTCTCAAATATCCTCCTACAACAATTTAGCTACTTCTACAACAATTTTGTTAGTTTGAAAAAGAGAAGAAGGTGTGTTGCAAATACTTCATCAAGGTTTAACCCCTAAAGCACCGAGGCCCTTTTTCTGCTAAAAAACATTCAAAACTGCCATTTCTACAGCAAAAAGTAAAAAAATTTGAAAAATGTTTTTTTTCTACATCTAACCGTAGGATCTTACACCTAACTAGTATGAGAGTGTGTGGAAAAGATTTCAAAATTTTGACCGCACAGATTGCAAGATATCTGCGTTTAAAGTGAAAAAATCAAATTTTTCAGCACATTGTGGGACTAGATTTTTTGACTTTGAACATTTTTAACTTTATTTTTTTGCACTACAAAGTTTTGAGGTTTTAATGTTTATACTGGAGAATTGAGTTGAGAATCTAGCCCAAAAAAATATAGTTCAAAAAAACATAACTTTCATTATTGAAAAAATTGTTAAATAGAAGTAGGTACAAGATAGAAGGAAAATCTAAAATATTCATATATTTTAGGTGGGATTAAAATGCACTAATTCCAATGGTGAGATTGTTCTGGCAAGTAAACTAAACCATGCAAAAAAAAAAGATTTGAAAAATTTGAAAAATTGCATTCAGAAATGAATCCTACAAGTTATTTTTTTCAAAAGATGCTCTAATTGCCCAAAAAACAAGAACGTCCATAACTTTCTCAAACAAAATTTAAATGAAATGAATCAAAGCTTTCTAGGTAGACAAAAATATAATCTATGAGAAAAAAATACTTAAGAAAAAAAGTGAAAGAATTGCAAATTTTTTTTGTTGCCCGCCGTCCCTCATTTTGAGCTTATTTGGTCATAACTTTTGTTCCCAAGCACCAATTGTGAAAAAAATTATATTCCCATGAAGCTAATCAAATTTCCTACCTCCAAAACAAGTTTCAAAAAATTAGAAGAAGATTTCAGCCCGTAGGTACCTGCCCGAAAACGCATTTGTCCCCCAAAGGTACAATGGTCCTTTAGGGGTTAAATGCTTTCAAACAAGGAACTATGTAGGAAGGATGAGTAATATGTTGTTGATAAATTCCAATAATATAAATAAACCTAGAAGAAAATACTCTATATAACAGAATTTCTACCTTGGATCAATTTTGAAGGAACATGGTGTGCTCTAAAACAAGTAGAGAGCAACGTCCTTTCAAAATGCAATGTAACATTTTATAATATCACAATAACAAAGGCACTATCAAATTTCCTAAGCAAACTACCATAACTCCATAAGATTTTACAATATTGGCCTAATAAAATATTGTTTATTGACTAAAAATTAAATAATTCTAAATAATTAAACAAATTTAACGCATTGTAAATATGCTTCATGCTTTGGACACCCACTTATAAATTTACTAAATTTTTGTTTTTTTCTAATTTAGATTTTGTTGAAAGATAGTTTGTTATGACCAAATTATGGAAAGATGTGCCTATAATTTTTTGTAATACAACTTGTGAGAGATACTTATAATTCATAACCACATTAAATTATTTTATTTATGTTTTGCAAAATCAAATTCACACTCTAAAACCTATGTGATTGGTCAAATCAATTTATAAAATATAATCAATTTACAAAGACTAATTCCATTGTTACACTGTGAAATATCATTTTCGGAGCTCAATTAAAGCCTCTTAGATTACGTTAGAATTAAGATATTTATTATTACAATAGTATACATAAAACTATATGTTATCTAGCAATGAAAAAAATCCATTAGTTTTGTAATAAATTCTAATATTTTCTATAATTTTTGTAGTGAAAATTGAAAATAAATTAGTAATTTAAAAAACACTTTGATGAATTTGAAATTTCCTCAAAAGAGACAAATAGCAATGAAAAATGGTGTAAAATTTTCCAACCAGCTATTATTTTTCTAACCTCCAAATTCATTTAGCAATGACTTTTGAGTAAAATTACCACCACCAATATAAATTTTGATTCAACCTTTAAAATTTTGATGATTTTTGTATCTAGGAAATTTTTCTATAAGTGTTCATTTTATTCAAATTTTTGGTGCAAAATTTGAATTATGGTGACCTTTAATGTGTAATATATAAAAATAAATAAATAAATAAATAAATAAAAAATATATATATATATACACACATTACAATATAGTTTACATTAATTTGGGATTTTGACCAGAACTGATAGTTATAATGAAAAATAATATTTTTAATATAAATTGAAGAATTGTTTTTCAAGAAAAAAATAAGAATAAATATATGATTTCTCAATACATGGAGCTTCCATTTGCTTGAATATTTGGAATTATAAAAGATTTGAAAGAGAATAATATTTTTTTTGTTAGATTTCATTTTCTTACCTAGAATCAAATATGAAAAATGGATATATTGGAAGTTACAATCAAGTTTGACCATGGCTCATCTACTTTAGGGATGCAGGGATCTTCAGGGTATTCAAAAAGAAAAATGGGTGCAAAAATAGATAAAATTGCCAAATATCCTTATAAAAATATTTAATATATCAATATTTGGATGAAAGTTATTAATAATAGATATTTTGTAAATATCCTATGAATTTTGTGTATATTTTGTGAACGTTCACATTTATACGATTCTATCCATTGTTTCTTTATTTCTATGCATTTGAGGATGCAAGAACAAAATAAAAAATTAGCTAGTTGTGGCCTTGAGGCTTGGAATTAATGGTAGTGCTGTGAAACTTAGTATACTACAAATTAAAGTCGGAGCACCTAAAACCAACAATATACTCAATGGCGTCACTTTCTACACATGATAATCATTTTAGAACTTAAATGTAGATAAACCATAGATAACTTATTATTTGTTGACCAAAATAATAAGCTATCTAAGTATCTATAATCTACCTATATTTAGATTCTAGAAGCATTGGCCTTACCTAGAAAGTGATGCCATTAGATACACTGTTGATTTTGGGGTGCTTCCACTATAGGATGGACAGAGTTTGCGGTTGGAGAAAGAGGTTAAAATTTGGGTTTTCAAAAAGAAAACCTACTTTTAAGCATTAGGAAAAATTTCAACCCTCCAAAATGCCGCAAGTTCTACCTTTGTCCAGTGCAATTGTGAAAAAGAATAAAAAAAATTATTATTATTATTTTTTTAAATTTAAAAAAAATTAGGTCCTGAGTAGTGCCATGTCAGATTTTTATTTTTATTTTTTTAATTTTTTAATTTTTTATTCATTTTGAAATTGCATCAAAGGGGTCCCATAAATCATTTTCTTAGTGGCCTTGTGGAGGGCTGAAATTTTCCTAATGAACAATTGCTCATGTCGCTACAAGATAGGAACTTCTAAATTTTCTAAAAAATGCTATTTGAGGCCTGAATTTTCAAAACCTTTAGCATTTTGAGAATATTTTTTTGCTATTGTGGGTTTCATTGAGGTTGGTTCATTGCCAATTTGCCATTCATGCTTTGCCAATCTTCACGTGTAAGGGGCGTCAAAAGTGATATTCCGGGTTTTTTCTCCTATGATACCACGTGTGATCAAACACGTGCCGCTATCTGCCCCTTCAACGCCCACTATTGATCAGCCCGCATTTTGACGAACTACAGAGATCGTCGACGTTCGTTGTTTTGGCTCGTTCGTTCGTCGACGAAAGAGATCCTTGCGGAGCTGCTCGCTCTGGAACCACACACACCATGCGACTGGCTTTCCCTGTCCACCCCACCTTTCGATTCGCCATTTTCCCCCTTCAACCTCTTCGCGACAACGATTTGCTTCTCGCACATTTGGCTCGCCTCGCAGTCGTGTACACAATTGCCGTTCGCCGAAGTCGCCCCGAGCTTGCAAGGGCTGAAGGCTATTGCAGGTGGGTCTCCTGATTGAGCTTCGTGTGGGTGGAATTTCGTTCTGTTCTTGCGTGATTGAGCGAAACTAAGATTGTGCCATTGTTTATGTGATCAATTTTGTGAAAATATCCTGGTTACCGGTTTTTAATTTTGGGGATTGTGGTGTGTTTTCGTTCCATTGTTTGGAAAGCGATTGCTGGGAGGTTCGGAGGAGAGTTCTCCGGTAGGGTTTCGCAATTTCACTGATTCACAGTAGGGTTTGTGATTTGGAAAGAAATAAAATTGTGCGCATTCTGAGTGGGAGACGCCGACCTAACTGTGGTCTTTGCGATGTTGTTATAGCCGTTCCACATTTGGAGTTGAAGAGTCTCGGGCTTTGGTCCTTCGAATTCGACTTTAAGGGTTGTTCGAACTTGCCTTCTCAATATCTCTCTTGGTATTGATTGCTCTTGATATTTTGGATTCTTGCGAATCTTTTTAAGTTTTTGCTACTCGAACTCATTGTCTCAACAAATCTTTAATTCTGTGCAAATGCGGTAGACAGATACTCTCTCATTTGCAGATATCGATGTTATTTTACGCCGTTCATATTTATCCTGGCCTCTCTTCTGCTTTTGAATTACAGTATTGTACTTTGCATACTGAAATGGCAAATGGTTGTTGTTTTCTACAGCACTTTCGCAGGGATGGCGGGGGGCCTTCGCCTGTTTCTTACTGTCCCTCCTACAACAGCCTACACTAGAATCAATGGTACTGTCCCTCTAACACCAGCCTATACTAGAATCAAAGGTATGCTCTGTCTGCAGCACTTGATTGGGAATTACCTTGAACCACCAGTTACATTCTTGACCTGGATGTGGGCTTAAGGTAGAGATATTATGTGCGTCTCTTTGAGCGTTTTTAACCATTATGTAGGAGTGCGATTTTTGAGTGATAACGACAGACGCCTGGAGAGATCAATTTGGGTACAATAGTCGATTCTCTAGAGATCAAATTTTTATGACTGCGTATGAATTTCTTATGCGATGTCAACGTGGGAGGTTGTAGACTACTATTGAAGGGCAGTAGAGAACCCTATTTCCATCCACAGATCTTTTAGCCAAGTCATCCTTGCAACCAAGTCTACGATTAGATGATTTGCTTTGGTAACAGGGATCAATACAGATGGGATCATGCAAATCAAGCAGCAGTTTGCTGTACCTTACATGTTGGACTGTACGAGGAATTTTCAAGAATGAGCGACAGTGCATGATAGAGTGAGACCTGAGGATCAATTTAGCAAAATTCTCCACTTCAATACAGGTCTCCTTTTCTTCTGTGCAGGTGTTGAAAACGTGCAGAAAGTGCACAAGAGAGTGCATGGAGGATATAACATTCGTGCTGCTACAGCTCCTGGCCAAGGAGGTGGTGTATTGGACAGACCAACTCTTGATAAACCCACGCCAGGTCGTGAGAGCGAATTTGATCTGAAGTAAGTTGAACTGCAAACGCTATGGTCTGTGATATTGTCTGGGACTGTTTGAGAATTTACTATATGTAGGAGTGTGATGTTTGGGAGATCAGTATAGAGCTTTAGAGGGATCCCTCTGGGTACAAGAGCCATATCTTGTACCCAAAGTACAAGAGGTCAAATGTTTATCACTTTTTTTGAATATCTTATGCAATTTCACACTGGGAAGCTTCAGACTACTAAAATTGACAGTATACAGTCCCATTTCCATTCAAAGATCAGTGGTTATAGACTTTAAGCCAAGTCATGCTTACTCCCAGCTTGCTAATTGAAGGCCAACGAAGTGTATTGGAAGAGATGCTTTGCTGTTGGTAACAAGGGTCGGTTTACGAGACGGAAGCAGGTTCCTCACGGTTTTAGTATCCTCTACATTCTGTATTATAACTGTTGATTTTATTCATGTAGGAGGAAGAAGAAAACCTCACCTCCATACCGCGTCATGCTCCACAACGACAATTTTAACAAGCGTGAGTATGTGGTCCAAGTTTTGATGAAGGCCATCCCCGGAATGACTGTTGACATCGCTGTGAATGTCATGAACGAGGCACACATTAACGGGCTTGCAGTTGTGATAGTGTGCCCTCAAGAAGATGCGGAGGACTATTGCATGCAGCTGAGGACAAATGGCCTGTTAAGTTCCATTGAACCGGACAGTTGCTAAACCCTTCGTATGAAAGGACCTTTGAGTGTAAAGTATATAGACGTAATCCGTTTAGAAGAGAAGCAGCCTTCTCTGTACAAAAAGAATTGATAGAACGGGGCAAAACTAGGGCCCTGCTTACAGTACTCATGAACCTCCTGCTTTCTTCTTGTAAGGATTCCAGCACTGTTATGAATGCAAATGTTTCACAAGAATTTTTGCGAAATTGAACCGACTTGAACTCAGATGTGTGTAAAGTGACCGTGAAACACAACTTCTGTATTCGGATTCCTCCTGTTTGGTGTCTGTGTCGTCGATCAAAGTGAAATACAGAAACAGATACAGTATAATTTGTTCTCATCAGTTTGGGACTTCGAAACTCTTTAGCGAAGAATGAAATGGTTCTCAGAATATGTTTTAGCAGAATAATTATGCCTCTCAGTATAAGGAAACGATTCTGGAAATGCTACATTTGGAGCGTGGAGTGGGCCTCTGGGCAGGTCGACAAGGGAGGTGGGAGAGTGACGTCTTCCCCCTCATCACGCAATTCCTAAACAAATTCGTGAAGCACAGAAAGGGTGTTTGAAACACTGTTGCCGCGGCAAGGACAGCAAAATCACGGTGTGGAGTCGCGCGTGAGAAGTCACTATTGCAATTCCACTAGCTGCATGTTTCAAATGATACGGAGTAATACATAACAATGCTGACAAACACACTCATCAAAGACTTAATTTACATGAGAAAGTTGAACTAAGGAGGCGTTGCTCAGGAAATAATGATACCACAAATGACAACGCGCTCCCAGTTGGAAGGGAGAGGAGCGCACGCCAGAGCTACAGTAATTAATTAACTGTGTTTTTTTCTAGTATTTCAAGATGATCAAAGTTCATACTGTTATGGATCGGCCGCAAACTATTCTCTCTTTGCAAGTACTATTGTTCATGTCTAACGACAAAACTCTCTTCTACTCTTACAACTCCAAGGTGGAGGGATGCTGGAATACTGATCAGTCAGGAAAGCATCTCCATGAATTGTCTGGTAATATCTCAGACCCTAGACCCCTAACCACCGAGCGATTGAATGAACTCTACGAAAAGCAATCCATGCACCAGGCCACTGTTCTCCCATTTTACAAGACCTCCGTCGCCCTGCCATAATACCGATTAATAAACGAGCTTTTCATTTCCGTAATATCAGGATACTTCTCGCTCCGAACTGGATAAAACTTGAAGAATTTCATATTCTGACACCCTTGCCTCAAATCTTGGCTCATCTCCTCCATCGCCTTCTTCTTCGCTTGCTTCGCCTCCCTCACTTTCTTCTTCTCATTCCCCACCCGATTCTTCAGAAACGCCATGAATTTCTCCCGTTCCGAATCCAGCAAGATCTCCTCCGTCACCAAGTTGCTCACAAACTCCTCGAACTCGTCGAAATCCCAGTCGAATTCACACACCACGGGCGGCTTGACCTCGTCTTCAAAGGGATACATGATGGAAACGACTGTCTCGTCGATGGTTTGGTCTTCCTTAAGAGGAGAGTTAATGTAAGGGAGACAATACTCGTACTTCTTGATCCGCTCTTGGTGCAATTGCTTCAAGGCCGCTCGTCGTTGCGTGCACTTGAGGGTGAAGATTTAATTGGGGCGTCTTCACGCGTTCCACGGCAAGGTCGGGAGGGAGAAACGGGATCAAGTCCATTTTCATTTCCTTCATGGGGACGATGAGCTCCCCCTCGCGTTGCACGGACTTGATGCCGATCTTGTCTGAGGGAGGGAACGGGGCAGTGACGGCCACCACAGCTGGAATGTGAATCACTCGGGAGTGATGCGCGAAGTGGAGGAGCTGAGGCTCCGTGCAGCCGTAGAGGTAAACACGCTGGTTGTGGAGTTTGCCGCCTTGCGAAAATTCTCGCTCGAGGTTGGTGAAGTCCCAGTCGATCTCGTAGACTTTGTCGAACTGGTCCCACTCGGTGCCTACAGGGAAAGCCTCCTTCCACAAAGTGGAATAGGGCCGGGACTCTTCTTCCGAGTCCATCCTGCACTGCGGCATTGCTATAAAGTTGCAAAACTGGCCCCCCTTTCAATACCTCTAACTCCAAGCGCAACAATATCGAACCTTAAACCCTAAACCCTTGCAACCCTTGCTGCTAGTATATGACCAGATCGTATTCCCCTCATGCATGACACACAGCGATGCAATATGGCAGCTGTTGCGGTCCCCCTTTTTCAATTCCTTTAATTGCAAGCTTAATGAAGTCAGAAACCGAAACCTTAAAGCCTAAACTCGAGACACTCGTATTTGATTTCAAGAATGCCTTTCCTTCACGCAGCAGCAACTGATTGCAGAACAACCCTACATGCAGAGGTAACACTCGCACTCACAAATTGTCGGCAAAGTCCCAAGTATTAGGTTCAATGTCAAAAACAGTGAATATGGAGACCAAATTTGCTGTCAATATCGGTTTTATAATGCCGCATTGAAACGATCACACCCTGGGCAGCAAATTTTACGGACTGTCGAACAAAGCCTGCATGCAGACGTGATCGACACTCGCACTCACCCTGCGTGCGAAGCACGCGCTCTGGAGGCCAATATACCGGGGATCGCTGGAGGGGGTATTTTCCGTCCAAAGTGCCGTGAGCGTCTGTTTCGTGAGCAAACAAACTACACTAAAAACTGTTTTAGTGTCATAGCATACACAGTGTCACGGTACCGGTAGTTTAGGAGCGGCTCCACGGTTGACGGATCATTGCGACAGTTACCACCCTCATTGAGAACGGATTTCATCATGGCGGGTGTTCAGGATTTTAGGGTTTAGGAATGCAGTTGATTCTTGTAGAACGAGTACAGTGTGGTGGAGATTTCATTCCGATTTTCCGATTGATGAGGAGGCAAGGAGAAACGTAACAAGCAGTGTGTGAGCATTTAGGGTTTGAACATGGATTTAAGGGTTTAGAGATGCGATTGATTCGTGTAGAACGAGTGATTTCCCCGTGATTGATGGAGAGTCAAGTTGAAAGTTAGCAAGCATTCTTTGAGCACTAGGGGTTCTGGGTTGCGAGATTCTATGGAGAAGCGGATTCTGGAGAGTTTGGAGAAGGCGGGATGGCATTTGAAGCCCTTCGTTGTGAGCAACGTCATTGGCAACATTGAAGAAGAAGGTGAAGACACTGCGGCTCGCATGAATGAGCGAGAGTTTGAAAGGAGGGTGCGAGCTGAGCTTTTGGATACCGACTTGAGCTCCATCGGCGCTCGCTACTTGCCGGATGCGCAGTCCCTTCTCAGCCTGCGCACTCTCCAAACCCCTTGCGTTTTGCAGGTCCGTTTTCGGCCTCTACAATATTTCGAGTTTCGTCTGGATTGCTGCGTCGTCGAGGTTTATTCCAGGGTTTAGGGTTTTGTTCATGTAAGGTAGAGGATACTCTTTCCGTCACTTAAGCATTGAAACCAATATGCAGGAGAGTGCTGTCATTTGAAGGTCCCCCGATAGAGGGCACCGGAGGGATCACTTTGGGGACAAGAGCCACACTCTCTTGATATCAGTTTTATCACTCTGCATAATGATTTCGTATGCAATCATACGAAGTGGGAGGTTGTAGATCACAATTGAAGGGTCAGTAAACAGACCCGCTTGCATTCAAAGATTACTAGACATAGACGTTTAGCCAAGTCATGCTTACACCCAATGGTTGCTAATTTGATGGCCAATCGATTGTTTTGGAATTTATGAGTTACTATAGTTAGCAAGGGTCAGCATAGGAGGCCGAATCAGGTCGGGAATGGTTTCAGAATCCTCTTCCTTAAATGTGTGGAGAATTCTAGGTTGCAGCAATAAAAGATGCAAGTCAGAGTAACCAAGGATCAGGCTCAACTTCCGGGAGGCTGCTTCATCTTCGCCTTACCGACGGACACAGTTTTCTGACCGCAATCGAGTACCGATCTGTTCCTTCCCTGTCTGTTGATGTCCCACCCGGCACCAAGGTAGACGATAATTTTTTCTGCATTTCTTAACCACAAAAGCCCGAATTCGACCTTGTGTTTTTTTTAGCAGTTTTGCGTAGATAACATAAGGATTTTCTTTGTCTACTTGTATTTATTTACTGACCAATACTTGGAATGTTCTTGACCTACTCATGCACTGATTCTGGTGGTATAAATTAGACCCTTCTGAATTATAGTTTTCACAATATAATACTTGATTTGACCTTTTAGGGGGTGATTACATTTTCGCTGCACCAATTCTGCTTGCACTTGAATGCTGAGATGGACTTTTTGGTTGATTTAGGTTACGTTGCTGGGCTCAGTGGCAGTACACCTCGGGATAGTCCTCTTGGAGCCAAATGCAATTCGAATTGAGGGGGGCCATGTTGCAGCGCTTCATGAAGCCTGGGTTATGCAAAGAAAATACGCTGGAGCTTTGTCTCGTTCAACGACAGATGGTGGCACTGGACCACCTCCATTTCGTGGCTTGAATTCCACCACCAAAGGAGCTCAGGCTCAGGCTCAGGCTCCCAAACCAAGTGGTTAGTTCATGTCATTCGCCTCATAAGTTTTCCGTTTTGTTGTTTTTATGTTTGAATACTAACGACCTCTGCAAGACAAGCTTGTCTGTACTATGGAGGACTCGGAGCTTGATTGCTGGCCCTCCTGCCCGATGCGTTTAAGACCACTGCAGATGAAGACCCTTGATCCCAGTTCAAAGGTCATTGTAAACCATAGAACCCTATGAATCGGAGCGAGTAGGGCTTATGATAAGTCTACAAAAATTTCAAAAGATTACGAGAAAGGGGTCCCGAAGGAGTTGATCTTATTGACCTTTGTTTTTCTATATATACACTAGGATCGTCTATACTCTGCCTTCAATACCCTATATACGGCACGACGGGTCATCGATACTACTAGTGTTCCCAAGACTTTCTATGATTTTGAAAGCCTACCTGAAAGTGTTTCTGCTTACTTGTGAATTTCGTGGCCAGGTGCTCCGTCAAGTATCAAACCCAACAGACCTGTACAGGATGTTAGGGAGCAAGGAGGTGCAAGTACAAGCGTAGACAGCTCAAGGGTTAGGGCTCCTATCCGCCCTGGAGCAGAACCGTACCGTCCAAGAGGTAAGCAAGAGAACGAGAGAACTCCCCAATCACAATTGGATGTACCTCATGTTGCTAGCGGAGTGCCAGATTCCACTCTTGCAGAGGCTGCACCTCAAAAGCCCTTCATCGATCAAACAAGGCCACTGACAGCCACTGCTGGACCCAGTTCGCAATCCTCGGCACCAGAGCCCAAAGCAGGTATGATTTCAATTCTAATGCCTGCGAATTTGAGGGATCCAAACTACTAGTGAGGTCGAGTATACTATTTGCGTCACCCTTAAACAATTCAACATATGTTGAGTGTGATTTTCGGAAGATGTATAGAGCTGTGGAGAGTTCACCATGGGAACAAGAGCCAAATTCTCTCGAGAGCAAATGTCTCTGACTCAATGATTTTATATGCAATCATTCAAAGTGGGATGTTGTAGGCTACTATTGACGGGACAGTAGACAACCTCATTTCCATTCAATGGTTAGTAGGCTGTAGGCATGTAGCCAAGTCTTGCTTACACCCAACTTGCGAATTGAACGCCAACCAAGCTATTGGTAACGGGGTAGCATAGGAGACGGGATCAAGTCCCTCATGGTTTTAATATCCTCTACCTTAAATGCTGATTTTCTCATGTTGCTCGGGATGTTTCATTGACTTCTTCTTGCTATTTGGGTGCAGAAGCGAGGGTACGAGAAAAGGCACCAGACGTTGCACCAGTTCAAAACCGACAAGCTGCGCAGAAGCTTTTGGACAGGAGGACGGATGCAGGAGGTGGGAGCGAAAGAGGGCGTGGGCGTGGAAGGGGGTTCCGCCGGGGTAGAGACGACTTTGATGAGCATGATGAGCGAGTGATGACATTGGACGAATGGGAAGCCAAGAAAACAACAACAGCACCCAACTCTAGTCATTCTGCAGCAGTTTCTGACCAGGAGCTTGCAAGGAGACTCCAAGAACAGTTCAATTTGGAAGACTCGGCTCATGTAAGTACTGTAAAACAAATTCAAACTCAATTCTCCTTCTGAACGAGAACGAGGATTTCTTAGGACCATTTCAGATTGCACTGGCCCAAGCATCAAGCTTGAGATATCACCTTGATTGATGGAACTGATCAGTTTTGTTTGTTTATCTTGTTTTGTTCTATGCCGTCTTTACACTAGTCCAAGGAAAAAGAATGAGCTTGAAGAGGTGGTGCTTACATGGCTCCTATGTGGCAAGCTAAAATATTCTAAGTCTTTGAGGTGGATTGGACTCTGTTACCTCAAATTCGTCAGACGGTGCCATAAGGCGTCATAAATGCAGTGGATTATCTTAAACTTGTTATCTCACCCCTAATTGCACTTGATGTTGGTTCAAATTTTTGAGGTTTGTTGCTTTGACCTGTGCAATTTGAAGCGGCCCATAGTTTATCTGATTGGATTATCTATTTATTGAGTGAGGATGTGTGGGATAGCAGGATGCGCAGCCTAAACAGATGAGCGCAGCTGAGCAGCTACGACAAAGCATGTTCAGCTTCGTCCCAGAGCCAAGCAGTGTGGAGAGCAGTAGAGGCAGAGGACGTGGACGAGGACGAGGACGCGGACGCGGTCGTAGGTAGATGCTCAGTTACTCCTCATGGCAACTGCCATCTAAGCTTACGATTGAATCTGCTTTCTGAGTTCTCATACTTTAGTGAACCTTTTATTAATTCCACTCGTGGTTGCTGTGATATTCCTGAAAGCCAGGGTCATTGGTGTATCCAACCTTTCAGATTCAGAGCTTGAGATACAACTGGAAAATGTTAGAATTTTTTGCAGTTTTATGGAAGAGGATGACAATATGTCCTTTCTAATGACCTTAGGTGATTTTCAAATACACCGCCTTCTTGACCAGAAGCTTTTGTTGCATGAATAAGTATATCTTCTCTTGTAGATTATCTGCACATTTTCCGCAGATGCACAGATGACAAAAAAACACTGTTTTGGGGGAAGGGCCACTATTTCGTTGAGGTCCAAAATCGACCTTAGCTCTAGGCCCAATGCAAAATTTCACCGGTTTCACACCAGCACAAACTTTCTATATTTGTACTTGTAAGGGGAGTACAAAATCATCATTAACCAAGAACTCTCACTTTTGGATTCTTGTTTGTAATGAAGACATTAATTTGAGGATGTTTAGCACGGTACAATACTCTTGTGCCTTTCAAAGAATTTTGCATAATATAGAATACAATTGGCATTGTTTGTCTTGTATAATTAACATTCAATTCTTACACAATCCCAATCAAGCATACCAAATTTTAGTTTCAAAAATATAAAATTCCATTTTTGATGAATTATACTATTTTATAGTCATGATTTTTGATTGAAAAGCATTGGTGATGAATTTTTTTAATTTGATTGCATAGTTATGTAGGACACATCCATTTGCACATCTTTTATATTAAAAATCATTTAGTTAACAAAATTATGATTTACAAAGTGTTCAATATAAGGTGTTGTATGACTAAATGTAGTAAAATGGATACCTCTATATTTTAACTCGTAACTTGTTAACTTATTAGAGTACATCCTCCTAAAATTTTAGAATAAAAAATCTTGCCAATTCCAAGATCTTGATACTTAGATTTCACAAAGAAGTATTTTCAACCCTTCCCAAATAGTTAGATTTCATGTTTCACAATTTTAATCCAAAAATGTGTAGATCCTACAACTTGCAATGCTCCTTAATATGTTGAAGAAATAAGTTGGGAATAAATATAAAATATTTCATATTCGTGCTTGAAAAATATAATAAGTAGAAAGAAGTAGAGAATGATTTAAAATACTAAATTGTTAAGAATTTAAATTTTATGTAATTGAAAAATACCAGTCTAAATGGTCACTTTAGGGGGGTGATTGTAAACTAGGAGCTATAAAAAAACAATAATACTGCTATAATATTTTCCGATAGTTCATAGTTTAGGGTCTAAGTTAGTGTAAATCGAGTTATTACTAAAAAATAGCAACATGACCATTTTAGAATACAACCATTTAAGGCCTAGATGTTGTGGCCATTTCAATGTCTAATTAAAATGACAGATGTACATTGTATTGGTTATGAAGTGACCCAATGGCACTTATAGATATTAAAGTAACTCACAACAAATATTTGTAACAACTTAGTTTGTATTTTGTTGAAAAAATATATTTTCAATTAGTACTCATTTTATACTCATTTTTCTTGTGAAAATATCAATAAGAAATAGTGGCCTAAATAGGATAGTAATCTTTAATAGTGAATTGAATACCATTACATTTGACAATCTTAAAGGATTCAAATCATTGATTTTGATTGAATATGTCAAAGACTTATATACTTTAATTGCTAAAGTCACATATAGATACTAAATATTAGCCGTATGAAATACAAAAAAGAAATATAGAACATTTGTATTGACCATATTGGAGTTTGAGCCAATGTGTGAAGACAAGAGTTAAGATTTTATTTCATTAAAAATTAAAATGTAATGCAATCTTTATTTGAAAAGGTATTGAGAAACTATGGTTTTTAACTTGATTATATACTTGTATTGCAAATTAAAGTCTATATCACACAAAACTCAATTATGAATTGTAGAAGAAATTTGGTAAACCTAGTTACAATTTCTAACATTTATCAAGCATATGAATCACATGCTTGAAGACGGTTCAATTACTCTAAATGTTCTCAATATATAATTATAGTTAATTTGTTTGTTACTAACATTCCTTGGGTAGAAGTGTGAAATACTTGTATTGTTCAAGTGTCATATGTTGTGAGGTCAACTCAAATGTAAAAATATTCTTGCAATATTGGACCAAGGTATTTGACATAAGTATTAGAAGTGTAAGTTGTTGCATTCCAAATTGTAGTCTATATTTTTTTTGGAAAGTGAAAATGGTCTATAAAAAAAAAAGAAAGAGGGTTTACATAGGCATGGAAAATTTGCCAAATTCATTTGCAATTCTTTCTTTCATGAACATTGTTTGCTCATGTGAACAATCTAAAATGTAAAGTAAGCTATGAGATGTAATCATTTGTCATTCATTTTAAATGTTTTTTTTATCCATTTTTGTGTTTTTTTGTCTAGAAACTTAACTACTTTTTATATTCTTTAAATTTTAATAAGAACACTATTTGGTGCTACTCAAGTTGTACTCTATAGTTTGTAAAAAGCAAACTTTAGTTGTTGAATGGACCTTGACAATTGTTAAGGAGTTCCAATCAGAACCGAGATCAGAACTTTAAGTAGGCAATTTACTTCTTTATAATAGATAGTAACATCGGAATAGCCTTCAAGAGTTTATATTTGCACAAGTCTTTATGACTATAAAACATAAAAAAATTCCAAATATTTTCAAACAATAAACTTCAAGAAGTTGATACTATTTTAGTCATTAATCTAGAACCTCAATATAGAAGTCCTAGTTTTTTGAACTATGCAACAAACTTTTACAGAACATCTCATATTAGCAACTTTTACATTGAAAGACACCACTTTACCTAATATGACTATACAGGATTCAAATAAAGTTCAGTCAAGTTTGTTTTGTATACCAAGGAAAGCATCATGGCCATGCATATTAACCCCTAAAGGACCAAGCTGCGTTTTTTGGCAACATAGCAATTTTGGGCACCTCACTAGGAATGGAGTTTTTATTTTTTTTTCTTTCAAAATTTTACACAACATATGCCCAAGGAGTAGCTTAAAGGCCCAACAATTTTTTAATAACTTTTGACCACATAGTTAAAAAGTTATTGCATGATATGTAATTTTCATTGGTCGGCGGGCAGCTCAAAAAACTTCTTTAAAAACTAATTTTTTTTTTTAAAGTTGAAACTGGTTCTTTAGATTTATATAGAAGTGTGAAGCTTTGAATCATTCAATTTGGACCTATGAGTCAAAAGTTATGAGGAGTTTTAGTTTGTGGGTAGGTATGGTTTTGAAAGATGCCTCACCTATCCACAAACTAAAACTCCTCATAACTTTTGACTCATAGATCCAAATCGAATGATTCAAAGCTTCACACTTCTATATAAATCTAAAGAACCAATTTTAGAATTTAATTTTTTTTTAAAGTAATTTAAAAAAAAGTTTTTTGAGCTACCCGGGCTGCCCGCCAACCAATGAAAATTACATATCATGCAATAACTTTTTAACTATGTGGTCAAAAGAGTTATGAAAATTGTTGGGCCTTAAAGCTATTCCTTGGGCACATGTTGCATAAAAATTTGAAAGAAAAAAAATAAAAACTCCATTCTTAGTGAGCTGCCCAAAATTGCTATATTGCCAAAAAAAACGTAGCTTGATCCTTTAGGAGTTAAAGGATACAATCGAGGGCTTAAATATCATGACCTCTATAACAACGAGGCTTTGAAGTTTATGTTCAATGCTCGAGACATTGATCATAGTGAGTGAGATTCGAGGCCAAGCATCATGCATCCTACCACCGAGCCATTGCCCAGTCAAGTAATAAATATGGCCATGAGCAACACCTCCACACACAACTATTTGCTTCCTTAGACACAAGTTGAAACTTCCCTAGAGAAATAGTGAGAGATATTGTGAGTGATGGATTAGTATTACATCTTGGAATTACATGTAGGTGTGGAGGGCTTGGGGTTCTATAAGAGAGAGAAGAAGCACAATAAGAGATATTAGTCATAAGTGTCATTGTTTCAATTATACACACTTTTTGCACGTTTGCATCAAAAGCAAGGGTGTGCTAATTGATCTAGTACGTATCTTCTATTGTAGGAAATATTGCTTCTTATGGAAGGCAATATGGACTTACAAGCAATCAACAACCGAGATGTGTTCCAATGTAGCATTTGCATGGACCACCCCATAAATTCAGTTCTTACCTCATGTGGGCACTTGTTTTGTTGGTCATGCCTTCATGGATGGTTACAACATCAAGAGAAGCCTTGCCCTGTGTGCAAGCTCATTATTAAAGATCGGGGCATCATTCCCGTGTATGGATGCCAGAGAGGGTCAAGTTCTAGGGTAGAAGGTTCTTTGCCCCTTCGACCCAATGCACCAGCCATGCGGGAAGTAGAACAATCTAGTGAAAGCTCTCATCCAACCAGCATGCCCCTTGCATCATATTTCAATGCAACACCAAGCCGACCAGCTTCACTGCGAGATCTACACATGGATTCTTTGAGGTCAAGAGCACAAGCAGATTTTCAAGCAATTCGTGCATCACATCCACCATCATCAACAAGCTGGGTAGCTGAAGCTTCCAATGAATTTGTTCGAGATTTTGATCCATTTAGAGTACTTCTTGGAGAAGAGCCATTAATAGATGATCAGAATGTGTTTATATTCAGTGTTTTGGTTCCTCAAGGTGAAGCATTTCCAGGAATGAATGAATTTCGGAGCTCGTGGTTGCCGTATTACGAAGCCCAGATCCCTCAACTGGACCCTTATGATCATTACAATGATTTTTTGGCGGCTTGGGCTAGACATTTTTACAGAGCTTGGGATCGAGCAGGTCAGCCAGGTTCTTCCACTACAAATATAATTGAAGCTCCAGTTTCATCGAGGTTGCCTAGAGCACCTTATTAATAGTTTAGAGTTAGTTCATGTTCTTTAGCATCTATGAAGACTAGCTTAAAGAGTCAAAGTAAATTTGTGGTTGAAGAGATTAGTACAATGGAGTTCAATAGAGCACAAGATGAAAAGAGCTAGAGGACTAAGACAAATTGGTTACAAAACTCATTGAGCGATTGTTGGCATTGGCCTTACTAGCTACTTTGTGCATGACTATTGTAAATGTCAATTTAGCTTCTTGCTAGACTTTGTTTTATTGTGGATCAGGATAAATTTTGATATATCTTGAGCATTTGTTGAATGCTGAGTTCACCAAAATTACATGTGTAATGTATGCCATTATATATAAGACTCTTATAACTTTTTACCTTGTAACCAATTTATAACCAATTCATTGTGACTCTTAAAATTGCACCATTGGCATCTTGATTTAAACAGATACAAAAAAAATATGATTGATTTTCAATTGTATACTTATACAAGCCTATTCTAAATAATTACTTCATTTAGAAGTGCACAAATAGAGATGCACAAAAAATATTATTATTTTCTATCCTATACCTATACTAAGCTTATTTTGGATGGATTTGGATGGATGTGCACAAAAATTACTTCAAAGCTTATTTCAAATGGTATGAAGTGTCAAATAGGAAGCCCATTTTGGTATGTCTTAATCACTATCAATATACATTAGAAAAAATATTCAACCCTCTACAAGGTTGAATTGATGCATGAGAATGTGCATTTAGGAAAAATATTAGACCAAAAGGCTGTCAGGCAATAAGGTGAGCAGTCAACCAAGATGCCCTATCAAAATTTCGGTTAAAATTTTATTTCTATTGTTGTTTAAAATAAAATAAAATTCAAAAAATAAATAAATACACACACATATATATATATGCACTTCACTGTAATTGCACATTTGACAAAACCCTAACAGCCATGTAGAAGGTCCAAATTTTCTGTAATGTATGTTTATTGGATTCACAATTTTTTTTTGCAAATGAACACTACATCAAGGCTTATTTCATATGTATTGTGACATGAAAGTTATGTTTTTTGTACAATAAAAGATAATTTAATTCAATTTTTTAGTTCACAAAAGCTTTGGAATTCAATAATTGTTTTACACTGTAGGTCCAAACGCCATGCATCCTTCTTTATGGAGAGCTTTCCAATGCTATTATAAACGTAGCTAGAGGATTCATAGTTTCTTAGATCTCAACGTATTAACCCTTAAATTTTTTAGCGACCCAAAATGGGTCAATTCATTTTTAGAACGGCCATTTCTAAATTTAGGAATTAGAGAATTACTTGAACTTGGGCTCATTCTCAAGAGAATCAAGTTAGCTATCTAGAGGTATTTTTAGATTTAGAAGAAGAATCACTATTGAATTTACAAAAATTTACAAACCATGGGTGGTCTCGGGGCTCTAGCAAAGAATCTTCGCTATAGGAAACTTTGGCCAATGAGGTGGAGGCATGTATTTACGGATGGGCAAGGTCAAAATTGTACATCCGGTATCAACAAGGTCAGATTCAACTTTTGGATAGGACACAGGTGGAAGAGTAATGAAGTTGGACAATGATGACATTTCGAATTCTAATGAGTTTCCAGCCACTAGAAGAAAATTGCATTTTACTTGTCAAATTTGCGTTTTGTTTGACATAAATTGCATTGTACTCAATAGAAAAATATGGAATCAATTTGTAACGCAAAATTTTGCGTTCCAATATTTCAACACAAATATGACAAGTACAACGCAAAATTTTGTGTTAGAATGCAAAATTTTGGATTACCAAAGGGAGAACTCAACAAAATCAATTCCATACTTTTTTGTTGAGTACAACGCAAGTTTCTATCAAGTACAGTGCAGTTTTCTTCATGCTAACATAGACCGTTCATGACCCTTTTCAATGAGCTATCCAATACTAGATTAGACTAGGAGTGGCATTGCCCTCTTTTTTTTTTAACTTTGCCCGGTACAGCCATTGGATTACACACAATAGGAATTTTTTTTGAGAAAACTGCTCAAATCTGAGTGCAAAATGTGTGTTATATTCCTTCACTTTACCATGTTTGATCTTCAATTTTGGCTTTAGATTTGTGACAAATCTTCTATCTCTCATAATTTTTGAAATTTAACAATGAAGTGGTCACCATTGCAAGACCATTTTTTCACTCATTTTTGGTCCTAAGAGCTTCTTCACGGCAGGGCGCCAAGGGGCCTAACACGGACAGTGGGTGTGCCCTGGCTTCATTAACATCCCCACGGCTGACGCGCCAAATGGGGAAAAGTGCCCGGCCGCGCCAAAATTTGAAGGATACACAGGGAAATGGTGAGCCTTGAGCACGGCTCGCCAAAGGCTATGACTACCTTTTTCAATCCAATTTCGAGGCACTGACAGTCCTTCTCACCCATCTTCGAGGCACATACCCCATTTGACCTTCAAATTTTTCTCACAAGTAATTTTAACCTCAATAAAGTTTCCTTTACTTATGTGAAAAAACTGAAAAAAAAAAGCATTACCCAACTAGAATAGAGTTTCCTTTATTTTGTATCTAGAAAATTGGGAGAAATGCTTATTCACCTTTGTTGAATTGTAAGAGGGAAGAGAAGCTTAGTATATACACATGGGGTGGTAGGAGGTAGAGCAACCCATGTGGGATAAGTAATTAGAAGGAGCTCCACCACTCATAGTCATAGTTTTTTCCAAAGTAGGAATTGTGTTAGAATTAAAATTTCAGACCTCATTTAAGCATAGTAGAATAGCTTTTTCCAAAAACTTTGAACTAAGAAAAGATGTGAAATAAAGATAGATTTCATCTCCAAAAAACCGTTTGAGATTTCAAGTCTCTAGTCAAAAGTTATGAACAAATTTCTACAATGCTTTCTACAAATGTAGAATTCTAATCCTCTTTTGAAATTTGTCCATAACTTTTTATTGGAGTCTTGAAATCACAAACGGATTTTTGGAGCTGAAATTTGTCTTGATTTCACATCTTTTCTTAGTTCAAAGTTTTTTGTAAAAAACTAATCTACTATGCCTAAATGAGGTCTAAAATTCCACTTTTAACACAATTCCTACTTTGGAATAAACTATGAGTGGTGGAGCTCCTACTACCATGGGCCCAGATGCCCCCGAATCCCTCTCTCCCTCCGTGCACATCCTCAGGAAGCGTTTGCCCAAATTGGCCGACGGAGTCCCAGTGACTCCAGTCCCCATTCTTGATTGGCTCCATGTCCCCCAGGCAGACCGCCAGTTTAGCCTTGCTCCTGCTATCTAATTTACTTATCCCACATTGTTTGTTCTACCTCCTACCACCCGATGTGTATATAGTGAGCTACTCTTCTTTCTTACAAACTCAAAATAAGTTGGAAGTGCTTTTGAAGCAATATGAGGGAGTGCTTATTAATGGATTGGAAATTAAAATTTTGTAAGTTTTATATGAAAACTAAATTATTTAAAATAAAACCCATTTGGCGTGTCTGCTTGGCGCGTCAGCAGTGGGGCAGAGCAGGAGCGGCGCTCTCCAAATCCACTCTCCAAATCCACACGCCAAGGTTGCACTTGGCGCCCCTCCTTGGCACGTCAGGCGTGGGGATGCTCTAAAAATACAAGACTTGTTTTCATGCATGTAGAACTTGGTTACTTTAAGAATGAGCAAAGGATGCCAACTTTTTAAAATGTTATGTGTCCAAAAGAGCTAGTCAAAGCACAATTTCGACTACTCCAAAACATTAATTTCATTGTAGTACCCTTCATATTTAAGTTATAATCTTCCAGTCTATGACTTGGATTGAAACCAAACTTTGTATAGGTGATAAGGACTTTGTTATAGGTGATAAGGACTTCGTTATAATCTTCAAGTCAACCAGTCTTTGTATAGATGATAAGGATACAGTTAATTTTGCCTAAAAATGTTATAATCTTCCAATCTATGACTTGAATTGAAACCAAACTTTGTATAGATGATAAGGACTTTGTTATAATCTTCCAATCTATGGCTTGGATTGAAACCAAACTTTGTATAGATAATAAGGACTTGGCTGTCTACAAGATACTACAATTAATTTTGCCTAAAAAAACCTCATAGTACTTTGAGCTTCAACCCTTTGTAACTTACAAAATCAAGATCCAAAACATCTTCAAAATGGCTGAAAAATTTAAGGGTTATATAGACCAATCAAAACAAACTAATCCAAAATATAGATTCTGGTCAATTCATTGTTGAAAAAATAATGATACTTGTACTCTTTGGGATTCTAATGACTATGATTCTTTGCTTCCCTACATGGTTTCAATGGCAATCCAAAAGCACCGCTTTGAATAGTGAAAGAATGAATTAACCTTTCACCATGTGTAGAAACTACATAAGTAGGTCCACTGAATTCATTATATGGTGACTTTCCAACCACATTCCAACCCTTTCATCCCTTGACTGCACACTCAATGCAATAAAAACTACATTCAAATACAACAGAACTGAAATGGATCCATCAGTAGTGCTCCGAATTGGGCTGCAGTCCACAATGGGTCTGCCACGGCTCGAGCAATCACCAAGATGTTCGTCATTTGAGAGGATCAGGCCATGATGTCAAAGTGGTGTACATTCTCATTCCTGGAAAATGATGGAGTATCAATTACAACGTGCTGAATACATATGTTCAACAACATTCCCCCTTGGAAGATCAGGGTCACAGGATGTACCATCCAGCTACCTCAATCACCAAACATCTTGGAATAGGATCCGAACACGCGGGAAATATTATCTGGCTAAAATCTCAAGTATCTGCCTTTCTGCAACCACGATCACCCCACCCCTTTTGAGGGTAACACAGTATGAGCACCAGTTGCAAAGCGATTTCTTTCCTGGCAGCTCATTTTGATAAAATGTTTGGGGCCAAGCTATGTCGAATCGCCAAGACCGACTCAGCTCAATCGAACTAGGATCTAATGTCGGCACCGAATCTGGATGAGCTCACTTGATTATTCCCTGTTGCCTGTCGTTCTATCAAATGAAAACGACATTAATTAATCTGTAACAATGCCTCAGTTCTAGCCGCCGAAACCTCCGCCTTCGCCATCTCCAAAAGCATCGTTGGCCAAGGTGCCAGCTTACCACGAGAAGAGCATGCCTGGAAACATGCCTGGACCTCTGAAATGGAGAAACTCCAAGCATGGCATTTAATGGCACGAGAAAAAATTTGGAAATCAGGACCCAGAATTATCAGGGTGAGTTGTCACAAGATGATTTCGGTACTCTACCAGCTTCTTCGCCACAGCTAGTTTGTTGTACCGATGGGCCTGCAGACAAACGTCTAATTGGTAAAGCTTGAAGTAATGCTTTCATTTTCTTTTCCCACAAGTATTCAGGGAAAATAACTCGAAATAAGGATAAACAGGTACAAAATTCAGAACACACCTGAAGAATGAGCTGCTCCAGAAAATTGCCTTTATCCACCGGAAAGTCGGGTACCGACAGAAGCTCGAACAACTGCACATACAAGAGGTGTTGTATGTCAGGCGTAATATCACTGACAACAGCCAAACAGACTGCTCTCCTAAAGAATGGTAGGAACCATAGGAAGAAGTAAAATGACACAGGACCTTGTTAAGGATCACAGCAAAGAAGCCATAAGACCACAAAAGGTTCTAGTGTAAGATATCTGTTGGAGAAAAGAAGGTGACAATGACCTCTTTCGTATTTGAAGACTTCGTCTTCCGAAGAGCCCTGATAACAGAAAGAAGGAACGCGACTACATGTGACTGCTCTTGATGCATTCCCAACGGTGCCATGTGCCTCTTTCGCCTTCCCTGATCCAGTGCCCGGCTCCCTATATCGTTTGCTAGCTCTAAATCGATTTCGTTGTCTACCTTTTCCACAGCTCTCATTTTGTCCCCATACTCATTCAACTTCTCAGGGATAGAAACTGATGATTTGTGATTAGCTCGCAGCATATTCCCCTTTTCTGGGTTCTCAGTACCTGCCGCTAGGCTTCTAAGATCAGTATCTTTCCTTTCCTGAGTACCTGAGCCTGGTTCCACCGTTTTTCCATCTGCGGTGCCTGTATTCACACTATCAACGCTCGGTTGTTGGCCCCTCTGCGGTGATGTCACCTCTGCGTTGGGTGATGATGTCTCTGAAGAAGAATCAGCAAGGCTGGAAAGATTGGAAGAGGAAGGAGATGAAGAGAGGGATGGAGAAGAAGGGGAATCGCCCTGCAGCTGAATACGCCGGCGTCGCTTCCGATTTCTCTGCAGAAGACCCCCAGTACCTTCACTCCACCCTTCATCCGCTCCACCATCGTTCTTCTCCTGCCGATACGGGTTACCAAACATCAAGCGCTGCTGCTTTGTCCTGTCGGGTTCTTCAGCCTGTGGATGAAGTAAATCATGAAAGCCACCACGTAAGAACTAGTATGGCATAGGAAATCACCATTCTGTACAAGATGTAGACCGCCTGATTTTTAAAACACAAAGTAAAAACTGGCAGCCTGATATTTAGAACACAAAGTATAAACTGGCACTAGTCAGGTTAATCATGGTACCGGGGAAAGTTTCAAATATCTTATGCTGTAAATATGGCCTATAGAAAGAACCTCTAGAATATTCAGTTCCAAGACGCTTACATATGGGTTACGGGGTGGCTGCTGCTTGAGAAGCGCATCATTGAAATCTCCCATCTGGTTAAATTGGAAACAAATTAGACGGTGAAAAGCATTGCTCCAACAAGAGAGTGAAGAGATACAACACTGTATCCAGTAAAGAACATCCAATAATTGGGTTCATTACTATCATTGTAATACCACTTTACTATCATGGTAACTATCACTTTAATCTACACTCCAGTCTCTGTGTTCAAAGCTCATATAGACAATCTCGTAGTACGTGCAATGCAGTCAATAATACTCTCAAGGGGAAAAACAAACTAAGACCTTGCAGTCATCAATAAACAAACCTTTTCAATTGGGAGAGAGTGTCGGGCATCATCCTCTTCCTTCGCCGCCAATAGGGTAGCTAAATTGCTGAGACTGGACTTAATGGATGGTTTTCCACTGTCTCGTTCAAGTCTTCTGCTTTGTCGAGACTCCAGAGCCAATGCAACTCGGATGGGCAAATACTGCAGCTGACTGCATCCAGAAGAAAACAAGTTCAGTCGTGAGATGCGGAAGGAGCTATTCATAAATAAAAGATGGTAAACATAGAGAGAAATTGAACAGAGAGGAGGAAGCAAGTACCTAAGGAGTTGATCCCGTGGAATGTCGAAAGGATTCTTGAAGAGGCTAATATCTTTCAAGATACCAGTTGGAACCGCAGGTGCTGCCATTTCAGGACCAGTCATGTTCAGCGCAGGTGGATATGAAGCAGTTGGGACATATGGTTGGGGAGCAAGGGCAGGGGTAGGACCAGTCGGAAGAAGAAGCTCCCAGCCTGTTTTGCGAGCACTAACTTGTTCACCATGACCTATTCCGCGTTGATGTGTGATAGGAGTTGCTGTAGATGTGAACCCTGGGGGCACCTCTGCACTTGGCGGAGTGGATTGCGGAAGATTCCTGACCAGAGGCCGAGTCACATTGCCTGCATTTGCTACTTGTTGTCCAGCCTGTTACAAATCAACAAAAGCCATAGTCAAACTACAACACAGAGATGGCAAAAGATGATCGAGGAAGACAATTAAATGTCCAATCCATTAAATTAATAAACACGGACAACTCCAATCATTACAGTGCAATTCTGTGAGTGTCATTAGAGTGCCAATATCACCATTACCAGGACTAGGTCCTGATCCTCTAATTGACTACGGAAAATTATAGCTCAAACAAGGCACTATTTTTTCAATAGTATTGCTTGCATTAAATTTTGTAGAGGTTCGTAAAAAAATGATCTTTCAGTTAAAAGACAAACCATGATGCGGCTCATGTCGACATCAAAAATCTCCTTGGCTTGAGATTTGAACCGTTTCAGCTGGGTGCCTACAAATCCTGCAAACAGGTTACTCTCCATCGATTCCGGTACTACATGAGCGTTGATGCCCCAACGCTTCAAGGCACTTCGTAGAGGAGGTCCATAATAGGCCGGAATACTGCAACAATACCTCTCCATATCTTGCCGCCATTGAGGTAATGGAGACATTTTGGATTGGCCAGGCATCTTGCCAAGTTGATCTAGCAGCTGCCATAGGACCTGAACTTCAACCACTCAGATCAGTTTTACAGTACGCGATCGAAGACAACTGGTTCACATATTCGGAGACGTATGAGATAATACCACTTTCAAGCTGGTGGTCGTAATCGACAGAATACGCTAATAGATCTTAGTTGACATTAAAAAGCCGTTGGTCCATGCATCTACGTAGCAATAGCAATGTAAAAAAAATTACTCACTGGATAGTTGTAAGGGAGAACAAAAAGAGTAAGATTGCTTCCAACTCGATTGAGTCTCAAATACCTGCGGTTCAAGAAAACAATCCATCATTGAAAGCTCAGATCAATGACACGGATTTGCATATTCACAGCCACCATGCAAGCAGAAGCCTTGACCAAAAATCAATGACTTACCCAAAGGGGTCACCGTAGCCATGATTTGTGCCTTTACTATGCCGGACAAATACTTGCCAGCAAGCCCCAGCATTTGCTTTCATGAGGAACCCCATGATTGGATTGGATTCAATCTGCAAAAAATTAAGTACATTCACCAGAGTCTGAGAACAAAGACTCTTGAGCAGACCTAAAAAGATACACCACTGTACTGAACATGGTTGGCTTATACTATGTGCATGGCGGAAAAATGGAAACACTCGACGTACGCAAAGCAGAAGCTTACCTCATATTTGTCGAAAATAAAGTTGCTAGGTATATGAGGATCAGCATCAACTGGCTTGTAAGCAATCATAGGGTGAGGTTCTCGAGGTGAGATACCCTGATGCGTGGGATCTGGCCAGTAGGCTTCAGGAATAGGCCAGTGCCCTTGCCCCTGGGCTTGACCGCCTCGGACCAGTAACATTTTCCGTTGACAAGCCTGTTGGACCTGGCTCAAGAGGGAGAACGTTACTACCAACTAAGAGATCAAAGACACTACATAGACTGCATTTGCCTTCCAAACCTACAGGATTAACAGTACCGCCTCACATAAAACCTCTTCTTCCACAATATTATCGCTCACCAACAAAAACAGAACAGCTCGAGTCAATATGACAGCTGAACGGTTCGGATGCTTGAGTAGGATACCTGAAGTGGAAGAGTAGCAGAGTTGGGCATGGGCTCAAAAGAGACGATGACGCAAGGAGGCAAGCGTGAGGCTGTTACTTCTGTATGTTGCATCAGTACCTTCCAGCTAGTTGCAACGAAGCACTTTCCCCTATTCACAGAAGTCAAGTGCTCTTCAATATACAAAATTTCACTTAAAAAAAACATTCTGCACATGCAGTAAAAAAATTGAAGAACTCTAAGGCTGCTAAATTGATCTTGGAACGGTTCAGTCAAACACGTGATGCATGCATGAGCAGCGTGGCTTTCAATTCCGCATCAACAATTCAAGAGTCAAACTTCGGACTGTCCTCAGGGACTACAGGCTATAAAAATCAAGTTCCAGTTCAGTTACTTACCCCGTGTACTCACAAAATTGTGAAATATTGGTATCCATAACCATAGCAGACGCTGCTCCAGAGATTGGCGCATTTTGAGGAATAGGTCCACTTCTCTCCAAGACCGCAGCACTTACAGACGGTATCCTGCGCAATTACATAAGAAATTTCTTTCTGTAAATACTTCCTTCAAGTAAACATGATATCATGGCAAATATCAAAAGATGTACGTACAGCTCAGTCAATATTTCGATTCAAAGATTCCAATGCCAGAATTGTAACTTCATCTGAAGTTAAATCTATTTCATTGTCCATCATTCTCAATCTGCTCAACAAAGGTGTAAACTATGCCTTGATATGACCAGGATTTCTAAAAAGTTACTCATTTATAGAGGACTACACTACGAAGGTGAACAAAAAGACAATTAAAGGTACCCCAAGACGACAGACTTGAAAGAGTAAAATTTAGAATAGGTGAAAAACATAAATCATCACCTCAAGACAGTTGCGAACACACGTTGATCCCACCGAAATGGCTGCTGTGCCAACTCGCTTCCTACGGCAGGGGGGCCGGTAGGTTGAAGGTTGATACTCACTCCATTCTGAGCAGCGCAATGAGAACTTGAGAAGCGAAACAATCGACGCAGCATACCAGGTAATCTTCAGTCACTGGCAACTAATCAATGAAGAGCAAGAAGCATACCAGAGAGGTGAGTTCTGTCCCATCGGTAAGTAACAAAATGGTGGTCAAGTCAATGACACAGGGATTGCGCCCTTGCCCTGCATGCAGAACTGCATAACTTAGAATCATGATTTCTAGTTCAATGCACGCCTAAACTACTTCAAGGGATTCTAAAGGGTATCAAAAATGTCGGCACGTGAAGAAGACAGATGGACTGTACCGTAACGATCAATGTCAAGTGCAAGACGTTGTACATGCAGAAAGCTAAAAATCCTGTGCAAAGCTGCTCCAAGATTGGTCAAGTCCCGCGCTTGTACGCTCTTCAAAGCACGCATAAAATATGTGAAGGGGTACTTATCAACCACCTGATCATAGTAGGAGTCAGTCAACAGTCAGATTACTGAAAGCAAACACTCCACACTCCAATGCACTCAACACACGTTTCACTAGAAAGAACCCCTTCATTAGCATTCAATTGAACATAGGAAAACCTCAGGTAATACCTTGATGTAATCCGCTGCTTCGTCGCAAGTGACCAGCATGTACCTGCACCATATTTCCGCCATTAGCCCTTTATAATCCTCTCACTAGCAAGCTCAAGAAAGATATGATTCCACACTCACTAATAAGTTTTCCTGCTACAAACACCGAGGTAAGAAGAAGAATAATCAAGAGTAGAACTCGCCAACCTGTCCAAACGACATGACGCATCTCGTGATCGTACCTGTAAACAGCAGAGGACACAAAAATTAGTGCGGAAACGGAAAGCTTCCTTTTCTCACCTAACAATTAGGTCAGTCAAAAAAGCATGAGACGATTGGAACAAGAACACCACGAATTACGATTATAAACTCAATTTTGAACAGAATGGAAGCCACAGACCTTGTGGAAGTGCTCCACGGCGCTCTTCGCACAATCCAGCAACGACAGTCCATTGTTGCAGCGCTGGTTCATGGACGCGCTGGTATCCAGCAAGAAAACGATCAACATCTTGCCGACAGCCCCCCGAGACTGCACTTCTACTCAACCCTGCAGCTTCACGCATCTCCCTTCACCGATTGCCGCCACAAGAGCTCAAACGAAAATCCTCCAAAATTATCGAAACTCCGAGGAATGATCGGTCGAAAAAAAATATATATATATCAGATAAAATAATCCTCTGCGTCCGTTGTCAAGCCCTAGTCTAGCTCAAAAACAACAAAAAGCCGCTCTCCTCCTCTCATTCCTTGCGTGAAGTTCTTCTTCGCCCGGCCTCTCCCGATCTTTCAACAAAAAGTAAGAAAAAGCTCTAAACCGCCATAGCTGCTCCACCTAATTGCGACACCGACACAGCATCCTTGAGCTCGAATTGCTTAAGAAATCAAGTGAAACTCCTCGCCGTCCTCGTTACTAAGCAGTCACATTGTAATCGTAACGGACAAAATGCAGCGCGACCTGATGAAAAGGGAGGACGATGGAGCTCGCATGCTGGATGCATGTGCGATTGACGCGTCGAATTGGGAGCTGGCCTGGCTATGGCGATAGAGCTTAATTAGCTCAACAGGACATGATTCCGTTCCTGCGATGGCGATGGTGTGACGAGTCGTGCTGAGGAAGAACCCTAAAAAATGGCTTCTAAACCCTTGTTGCAATTAGAGAAGTTTTACCTCCGAGAAATCAGTAGGGAGTACTGTTCGGAGTAAGAGAGCATCTCGAAGTATCCCCTCTCCTCTAATTTTTGGATTTTTTGGATAATAAGCAATCAATTCTAGTGTATGTCAAGCTTGACCTTCACTTTCGCCCCCCAAATTTTCCATGTTTGAAGGGGTCACTAACCCCTCTACACACTATATATTCTCTTGGGATTAGCAGGTCGTCGTAATAAATGATAAGATACTTATTGCTTTTGCAAGTTCTTTGACTTGTGATTGGTTGGAAGTATATTTTAAGGAGCTGTATTGTTGGAGATACAAGTGCCCATCTCCTCTAAATTGGATAGATCTCAATTGAAGGAGCTTGGCTAATTGGAGGGCTGCAGGAGATGCTCTAAATAACTCTTGCTTTGGTAGGGACAGCCGCACCTATTTCTAAAAAGTAGATGCCAAAAAATTTGGAATTTTTTTTATTATTTTTAAATTGTATGGAAAAAACACATATATTTCTATTTTTGAGCATTTATCAAATCACTCTCTCAACTTTGATTGAATGTTTGGCAAGGAATGCTAACTAGTTGACCACCGACCATTGGGTACACTACTAGTAAATCTACTTTGTACGTTCAAACCTGCTCAAGTTTCTTCAAATAGTATTGGGAATTTGATTAGTGAAAAGTCTCTTCACATTGATTGAATGAATATTAGATGAATTTGGTCAAATTAGTGTGAGCAATTGGATGACTTTTAGATGAAAGGTGGAACTATTTGAAGTAGTGAAAAAATAATGTAGACCAAATTAGATGAATTCTACTAAAAACACCACAAACTTTTGCGTTGATGAGGCTTGCAAATTTGCATGACTTCTAAATTAACATAAGTTAAAATTAATATTACAAGGACTACAAATTGAATTTATCCCTTGTAAAAACGGCATTTACAATTTGGATAATGAATATTTTCAAGAGCTTATTATTGGAGCTACAAGAAATGAATGAAGTACATAAGAGTATATTGATGAAGAAATTCTGACTATTTATTGACATTGCAACTAGCTTGGTTACTCAATGCTTCATGGTTGCTATGCAAGGTTGTAAATGAATTCATGCAGGGATGTGAAGGAAAGGAAAACTTGTGAAAACAAAGATTTGATGTTTGATATTGTGAAGATGTTCACATTTAAGATTTAAAAATCACATTTGAAGTTTGTCCAATCAAACGTTTGTAATTCTTAATGTTTTATAAAGACTTGTTTGATCTTTTGCAAATTTAAGTAGGCTTAGTGACTTAGTACTATTGAATTAGAATATGCAATTTTTTTCATTTAAATCACCATGTTTTACAGGACAGGTCAAGTTTTGTTTCATATCATTCTAAAAAGTGTTGCAAAAGAAAAATTAATTAATTTTAGTCCCAAAAGACTATAAAAATGATTCAAAAATCAAAATTGATTAATTTTATTTATCCACAGATAAAATACAACTTTGAATCACTATCTATAAAGTTTTAAATCATCCTATTGAAGTTTGAGTTTTTTGTATAAATCATATTTACATTTGATAATATATTCAAATTATTAAATTCCATTTCTGAGTATTTCTAAAACAATTATACAATATATTAGGTAGGAGAATCTCAATTCCTTGATCATTTCTTAATTTCTATAAAGTTGAGACAACCTTTAGGGTAGGTTCCTATCAACGACAATTTTGAATGGGCCATTTAGAAATTTTGACATAGGATGTGGACATGCACACGCTTGGAGAAAATTAAAAAATATCAATGGGTTCAAGGATCAAAAGGTATACTGTCCAAATAATTTGGACAAAGTAGGTAGCTTACGCTAAACCCTCTACTTTGCTCCAGAAATTTGGCAATTATATAATGATTATAATATAGTGTACAATTATAAAATATAAAAAATAATAACAAACTATGCTTGGTGCAAAAATCTTATTGTAACAGTCTTGAGCCAAAGTTTGCTAACCATGTTGAACAAGGCCAAAAGTATTTTGTCTCTTCTATTTCAAACGTTCAAGTCTTGCAATCTTTGTGGTCAAAGTTTCTCAAATTTTTTCTATGCAATCCTTAAGAAATCACATGCAATTTTATAAGCACAAAACATCTCCTCATTTTGTTACATTTGGCCATTTCAAAAAGTAGAAATGGAAGTACTATGAACTTTTGAAAAAATAATATTTAAAAAAAATGAAACATGGATAATTAGAAAAACACTGTAAATGTTCAATTTTCAAAATTTTAGAAATAAGAAAATATAATCTCCAAAGTTTTTGAATAAAACAAGTTAATGGAAAATTTTATGAAAAAAATGCTTTGATATTTAAATTGTTAGAAACAATGAAAATGTTTAAAAAAATAAAACAAATTATAAGCCATTTTTTAAGGCTGTATGGAAATGAAATTCAACTAATGAAAAAATAAAAGAATGTTTTTGAATGTCTAAGAATGCGCATTTCATTAGAGAGAATTTGGGCCCTCTAAAGGGCCGCAAGTTCCCATGAGTTCTCCACAAGTTTTGAATAGACCCCAACTGCTGAAATTACGCCATTGCAGGGTAACATGGCCGAACTTTAGCCACATCAGATTTTCAAAAGTAAATAAATAAATAAATAAATCATAAAATGAAATTTTCAATATATATATATATATATATATATATATATATATATATATATATATATATATATATATATATATATATATATATATATATATATATATATATATATATAATTATTATTATTATTTTTATTTTTATTTTATTTTTAAATGTACTTTTCAGACAGCCCATACCACTGTTCATAGCATGGGGACAGATTGGGGAACGGGCCTGAAATGGCCCTTTCTTGGCCCCAAATCCCTTCTAATGTTTGCACTTACATGAAAGACAAGGAACTTATTTTTTTAGAAAGTCTTCAACAAATGAATGTAGTCCTAATGGAGAATATTCTTTTTAAATTTCCAAGTGAGATTCAATTTTTTAGATGCTCTTTAGTAGTAAAAAAACCACAGATTTTTAAGAATATTAATATTTAAATTGTATATGATTTTTTGGAAATTTCAAAAAATATAGACCAAAAATGAGATTATATAAGAACCTCGAGTACCAATTTCAAATACATTGGCTCTATAGTTATGCTTGCATTTGAGTTGCTTGCACAAAAAATTATAAAGAATAATACCATTGTTTCTTGTTTGTGTCCATTTAATTAAATATCATATATTTTTACTCTATGCATTAGAAAGTAACAATTTTCATCAATTTTTGCTTTAAATATAATTTAGTTCTTTAGGGGTTAGTACTTTCATGATGCAAAAAAGGACTACTATTATAAAAAGTGTGGATTATTTAAAAATCAAGTATTGGTTAAGTATTAGTAATTGTTCATTTAGATTTGGTCTAATAATTGATAAATTATTGCAAAAAATTGGTCAAGCTACAAGCCTAACCACATTGAGGAAAAAATTTCAGGAAGAAAATGCAATTATTTGGCCATAAGTAGTTGTAGATTTCTGTTGATAGTAGATAACAAAATTACAAATGTAAATATTGTAAAAGTTAGTAACTTCAACCAAATTTTTGGAGCCACACCAAATGAAATAGAAAAATAGCCACAAAGAAGGATGGGTCAATAGTACACATAAATCTATTTTGCAAACCAATGTCATCGTCATAATCAATTTCAATCCACATTGGTAGTCACTCTTTGCGTAAATTCCATTTATAAGAAATAGTCAAGAGAAACAATGGCCATGATTGCTAGATCATAATTTTTCAAGATTTGATTCTACAATAAGCAATTTTTGTCCATTTTCCTTCAACTGGTCAAAAAAATTAGTTGGACAGCTATAAAGTCAAGCAAGTTTTTAATTTTAATTTTGGTGGCAACAATAAAATTTCAAGAAATTCTCAACAGTTTTTTGAAAGAACTAGCCATGTATATATGTTGCATTTCCTTCCACATTAACCCTATAAAGATAGGCCCATGACCATTGAGTTCTAGCCTCACTATCATTACTTTGATTGTTGCCATTTTCTAACTAGATATGAATAAAAAATTATATACATATTTTTCAAAGATGAAATCACACGCCTGCTACAAGTTATAAAAAATTCAACCTTCATTTGGAAAAATTTGAAATTATTGCAAATTTATTAAGAAAAAAAATGAAAAAAAATTCATATCAAATACAAAATATATTCAAAAGATTTGAAATTTTTAATATAGATGTATAATATAGTATACAACATCATGGTATAAATCAAAGTTACCATATCATTATGTAATTAGAAAACCAATTAACCATGATTATAGGCCCAAATATCATATTGCTATAAAATATTGAAATTTAAGATTTTCTCAAAAAATTGATGGAGTAGAAAATGCACTGAATAAGATTCATTTCATCAATTTGGCTCAAATTCATAAAATACCACTTTTATGACTAAAATTCACATCAAGAGTAAATAGCAAGAAATGGCCCAAATATATGACAGGGGTGATCCATAGATTAAGCATCGTCTTCTTTAGAAAAAACCAATAAGATCATAATGAAGGACTTTCCAGTACCATTCATTGAAAATGCACTCAAGTACCCTCTAAATAAATTAATTGGATGAAAAAACATTTTTTTCCATCTTCCAATCTCAACTACAGTCATCCATCGGACACTTGGTGTCCGCAACAACGGTATAGGGTTAAACAAAATATAAGAGCTCAACATACAGTTTGTTAACAACAAAATATATATTGCATTTCCAACACAAAGTTAATTGATAAGCCACTAGAGAAATCCAACTAGTCCGCAGGCTCAATTCCATAGTTTAACCATGGAATTTTAAGTTTGCGTAAAGAATTTTAGAATACATTCTATTCTCAAGTTGCAAAAATCCATCGTTGCACAATAGAATTGGATCTTGTGCTCTACAGCACTTAAAAAAATGGATAATCAAGAACTCCCCCCATCCCCAAATAAGCATGTGCAACTTTTTAAGAACATTTGATTTTAAGATGTTTTTGGTATGGTATACCTCGTTGCAAGGAGGGTGCACGGACTTTGTTTTGTGGCATTTAGACCTATATTGTGAAAGATTTTGAATTTCAAAGTTTTAATGAATTAAAAAATTTGAATTTTTTTTTCTCTTTTATTTCATTTTAGTATGGATTCCAGATATTGGCAAAAGGTTGTCTAATGAGTTGGCTTAACCCCTAAAGGTTTTTGACTATGTTTTCACCAAATCTGCTCCAAAAGTGCCATTTCTAATACAAATACCAGATTGTAGAAAAAACACATTTTTGAACATATGTAACCGTAGGATCTTGTAGTACATTGGTTTTAGAAGATGTAGAAAAAATTTCAGAATTTTCCACCATGTAGATTGCAAGATAATAGCATTTGAATTGACAAAAATCCTTTTTTAATCACTGCAAATATCCGGGCAGCTGCCCTTCACAAGGTCACATTTGTATGAAAAAATGTCCAAAATGGTGGTTACTCTTTGGATTCATTCTTATAGGCAAGTTGGCTACATGCTTGAAAATTTCAGATCATTTGGAATTGTACAACATATAGGAAAAAAATAGTAAGTAGGAAGAGGTAGAGAATGACTCAAAATACTAAATTGTCAAGAGTTTAATTATGGAATTAAAAAATGCCAATCCTACGGTTGTAATGTTGTAATAAATAATATACACCCAATGTTTTTTGTTTTATTCAAACATATTGAAAATTGAGTTAGAGAAAGGACTTCAAAGTTTATTTTAGAGTAGAGATTCCATAACTACCTCCAACTAAGAATCCTCATAACTTTTGACTCGTTAATCCAAATGGAATGATTAAAAGCTTTCCAAGTATATATAAATCTATAAAACCAATTTCAAGTTTTAATTTTTCAAAGAAGTGTTTTTCACAGAATTTTGTGAGCTACCCGAGCTACCCGCCGAACACGGAAAATTACATATCATGCAATAACTTTTTACCCATAAAGTCAATAGTTATGAAAATTGTTGGGCCTTGAAGCTACTCCTTGGGTACATCTTGTGTGAAAATTTCAAAGAAAAAAATGAAAATTTCCATTCGTAGTGAGCTGCCCAAAATTGCTATGTTGCCAAAAAATGGTATTTGGTCCTTTAGGGGTTAATGAATGGAGTGTCATACCGTATCAAATTGGATTTCTTTTTGTGGCGTATCAATACAATGCTGTAAAAGCTTGGATTTCTGATGTAATGTGTTGATATAATGAGGTCTGGTAGATGGACAACAAATCTAAAGGATGAAGTAATAGACGGTCAAGATTAGGTTCTAGAAGTTTTTGTAAGTGTTTTGGAATCAACAGCTAAAGGATGAACTGATATGAACCAACAATTGGCTAGCATGTTAGCGTGCATCAAAGTTTCACGTTTGTATTCAATTGCGCTCTTTAGTTTGTGAATTTGTTGGACTTGCCGCTGTGTATGTTACGCTTGTTGCTATTGCTATAGTGTTGTTGCACTTGCTATTGTGTATGTTTTGTTTGAGGTGAGATAAGGTGAGGCGGGGTGTAGAATATTTTCAATAGGTTGTGTTTAGCGTTATGTTGTATTCATTTTGTTTCTGCATCGCAAATGGGAAGCAGGAAATGGTTGTGTACATAGTGTGGTTCACTTTATTTCAACATGTATTTTGATTAAGGCAACATTCATCTTTAAGCAACGTGATTTTATATAGGCAACATGTTGGTGCCTCCTAATTTGCAAGTTTTGTTTTTGTTTGCATAGTGTGGGTCACAATATTTTAAGCTATAATTAATTACAGAAATATGATGGCATCTATTTGTTCAGGATATATTGGCTATAAGAAGATTGAACTTGGATAGGAATGAGCTTGCCACTCTTTCCAATGCCGCTCTTATTGATTTTGCCATAAGTGAGGTTAAAAAGAAGATCTCTAATCATAACGAGTGTCTAAAAGAGTAGTAAATAATTATGAGGTTAAATTTGTAGACGTCCAGGCAATATCCTACTTATTACAAAACTTAAAAGACATAGGTGTGCTTAAATTGATTGATAATATACAATTGATTTTGCAAGATTTACGTACATAATCAGCATGATTGATGTTTATGCGTTGCTAGTGTGCAGTTGGTAATTGGCATCGAGAGTGGCAATCGTAAGGCTATTTGGTGGATTTTGACATCTTTTTTCATTCTTCTATGACCACAACTTTTTCCTAATGCAAGGACATAGTCTTCTTTTTTTTAATTTCAGGATATGGGTTAGATTGGTGTCCCATCTCAAATACTAAGTTCTTTTGAACAATAGGATTATATTTACATATGTTTGATTGTAGCTTATAGCCGGAGATGGAAAAGAAGAAGAATGGAAAGATGATCGGTAATTGAAGAAAGGTAGGGGAAGGAGCGGGAGCGGGAGCAGGAGTGGGAGTGTAAGAAAGTAGTATCAGTTGTTTGAATGAAAGAAAAAAAACAACTTTACAATGGCGAGGATTAGGAAATGGTGCTCCAAAAGGGTTGGGGCTGTATAATACCTTTTTTGAGATTGTGGAGTTTGTCTATTCAAAAAAACTTCTACTTCATCTAGGGTTTTGAGCATCATGTCACGTCTGGACGTCAGGGTTAATAGAAGAACTTTGCATTAATCTAGCTAATGTTTTTAGTTAAATTTAACACAGTGGTGTTTAAAGTAACGCAATTTTAGCATTATTTTAGTCGTAATTATGTAAATTTGTGTTATTTCCAACACAATTGTGTTAGCTTGAATTAATTTCTTCTAGTGGATGTATGTTAAAACATCAGGATTCAAACCTTGTGACCGTCCAGATCAAATATTCTCTTTCAAGTTTGTTGGCCGAGATAATTTAATTACTATGGTTGACAAATTGAATGACTGCAATCGCAATGCAGATGGACGGACTTTGCAGATGGACTCTGCAAATGGACTTTGTGAATGGATTCACTACAACTTTAGAAAAATGAACTGAGTGGGCGGACAAGTAGACAGACTTATATCTTATGAATAGACTCACTTTATTTGAAAAAAATTATTAAAATTCAGACTACATTCTACTCTCAAGTCAAAGAACTTGCAAAAGCAATAAGTACCTTATCATTTATTACGACGACCTGCTAATCCCAAGAGAATATATAGCGTGTAGAGGGTTTAGTGACCCCTTCAAACATGGAAAATTTAGGGGGCGAAAGTGAAGGTCAAGCTTGACATACACTAGAATTGATTGCTTATTATCCAAAAAATCCAAAAATTAGAGGAGAGGGGATACTTCGAGATGCTCTCTTACTCCGAACAGTACTCCCTACTGATTTCTCGGAGGTAAAACTTCTCTAATTGCAACAAGGGTTTAGAAGCCATTTTTTAGGGTTCTTCCTCAGCACGACTCGTCACACCATCGCCATCGCAGGAACGGAATCATGTCCTGTTGAGCTAATTAATCTCTATCGCCATAGCCAGGCCAGCTCCCAATTCGACGCGTCAATCGCACATGCATCCAGCATGCGAGCTCCATCGTCCTCCCTTTTCATCAGGTCGCGCTGCATTTTGTCCGTTACAACTACTATGTGATTGCTTAGTAACGAGGACGGTGAGGAGTTTCACTTGATTTCTTAAGCAATTCGAGCTCAAGGATGCTGTGTCGGTGTCGCAATTAGAGGCGCACGAACCCAGATTTTTTAATAAAAAAGTATTAAAAAAAAATAATTTTAATCTTAAGAAAATATTTATATATATAAAAATAAAAAATAAATAAAAATTTGCAAAATCTGACTGCTTCGGCGAGCAGTCATACACTCTGATTGCTCACCAAGGACATTTTTCCAAGTTGACAGGCCATGCTTGAAATAGTATGGCATGTCAATTTGGAACGGTCCTTCCAAGGGCTGATTTTTTCTCTAATGTTGCTTTTGTACAAAGATGCATTCAATTCAAAGTCATGTGTATGGCATAGATTTGTGCACCAGTTCAAGACTTGATTCAGAGAGTGGCGTGCACCTCCATGTGGAACAAGCATTGGTCCATGAAGTAAATTATCTTAGGTAAGGCAACCTAATTGTCAAGGCAACCTAATTTCACTATTTTGTGTAGTGAAAATTACTTTTTTGACTTTCTACACTGCCCAAAATATTTGAACAAGCAACTATACTATGAGATGTTTGTCTTTGCAATTATAAATATAAACGATATGAAATTGGTGGCATTCCATAAATTATTTTGTATTTGCTTGTTGTACAAATAGATATGCAAATTGCATTTCATCCACAACATTGTGTATCACTAAGATGGGGTGTCTATTTCAATCCCCCTTTCGGCCTCGCTTTCGGCATGGCGGCCCTCTAAGTTGCCCCCTAATTCATTATTTTCTTTCTCAAAGGTTTATGTTGCCATTCTTAATGGAATTATGCCAATTTAACAGAAGTAGTATTTGTAGCATCGGATACTTTTCAATTGGGTCATTGCAAGAAACACCGGTCCATTTGAATTGTCACAAGGAGCTTGTGGAAGCTTCATTTTGCAATAACTTTTGAAGAATAACTTGCATGAAGTTGAATTTTTTATTGGAGATCTCTGTCTTGAGGTTAATCATATCTCATATTTTTTAGAAATTTTCAAAAATCATTTTATATTTAAATTTCAATTTAACTAATTTGTCACGTTTAGCAATTTAGGGGTTTTGAGTAATAAGGAGTACTCAAATTTAATGATTTAGAGCTGAAATTTCTATAGTCTATTTGCATAGTAGGAACTCATGTTTCTACCAAGGGGCATTAAAAAATATTTTATTTTGTGTTGTCTACGTCCATGCAAAGAGGGCTCTCTTGCGCGCGCAGTTCTGAACATTTTAGATGACTCCAAGATCAATTTTTTGGTCAAATCTCTTCACCATGAAGTCTTCCCAAATGGTCTATTTTTACTTTCTTTGAACTTCTTTTTTCCTATTTTTTACAAATTAAAACTTCAAAGTATGTATTTTCTTCAAAATTTCAGCTCACTCTTTTTTGTGAATAACTTTTGATCTAGATTTTTTTTACATCTGAAATTTTGGGGATATCCTAATTTTAGTCTTGTACTAATTTTCCTTATTTTATATTATTTTTAAAAATTCATATGCAAAATCTCATGAGTACCCGAAAACAGGCCAAAATGGACCAAAAGTGGACGGCGTTTCTTGCAACGACCCAATTAAGGTCTTACTCAAATCAAATCTTCTAATTTTATCCTAGCATTTAGTTATTGCAATTGTAGGCTCCACTTCAAATACTTCAACGTGCAAGATAAATGTAAAAATTCTCCCCTATTTTGTGGTTGGATGATTTTGCATTGTGCACAATACTTAAGCTAATTTTGGATCTTTGATTCCAAATATGAATTCTAGTTTGCCAAATTTCATCATTTAATTGTATATAGTAATTTCCATCACAAAAAAGTTTAGAGTTGGGTTCGCACTTGTAGTATATACTAGGAGGGCATATAGAGCTTGGATCCTCGTAACAAAAAGAGAGAGAAACTCCAATTTTTTAATTAGGCATACATTAACAATTTTGTTTATTCAAGATTCCACAATAAAGTCTACAACAGTGGACCATATATAGCACAAGATCCATATAGTTATCTACTTGCCCTATCATAATAATACTAATAACATCAATTCAAAGGCATTTGTGAGTGAAGAGTCTTTTGGGGATTGTTTGACTAAAGTGGGATCACTTTAAACCAAACTAATTTTTCCAATAAGCATTATTGAGTGTTGGAAAGCTTTCAATTTTTAATCACATAAAGACAACTTTACAATAAAGTTTGGAAAATTCTAAGAAAAATATTTGATTACAATATGCAAAAGTTACAAGAGGTCAAAGTTAAATTAGTAGATTTTCTAAAATCATACCCTATTCTCAATGTTCACATCTTAAAGAGAGTGCAATAAGCCATCTACATTTTTACTATTTCTTCTATGAATTGGTTCAATCAAGATGCTTGGAATTGGATGATTCTACCTTATTCATATCCCAAGGGCATAGATGGCAAGGGCTACCCTTGCTTGTTACCTCCGAAATGCAGTTCATACCTTCAATATTCTTTACAATCATTGTAGGTTTTTATTAAAGCACCTTTTGTCACATCAGTCTGACACCATTAAAAAATTGTGCCTTTGGGACACATGTAGTACTTGTTGGTCCCCATCATTTCTTTGTAGCTTCTCATCTTCACCCTTCCACATAATCATCAAAAAATTGAACAGGCCATTGTAAATGCTTACGCAACAAGATTAAAGAAACTAAGAAGTTCTCTAAGATTCTCTAAATTTTAGGAGAGTTTTAAGGAAGAAGTTAAAAAAGTGAAAGACAAGCATTATTGACCAACTAT
Source organism: Neckera pumila (assembly GCA_963969595.1). Classification (NCBI taxonomy): domain Eukaryota; kingdom Viridiplantae; phylum Streptophyta; class Bryopsida; order Hypnales; family Neckeraceae; genus Neckera; species Neckera pumila. Next base: position 2,234,057 of record OZ018415.1, on the reverse strand, counting down.
TTGAGTTTAACCTCTAAAAGACCAAGCCCTTTTTTTTTGTCAAAAAGCACTCAAAATTGCCATTTCCATTGCAAGGTGCAAGATTTTTTTATTTTTTTATTACATATCTAACCTTAGGATCTTGCACTAGATGAATATAAGAATGTACAAAAGAAGTTTCAAAAACTTTGACAAGGTAGATTGCAAGCTATCTGTGTTTAAGGGGAAGAAAACAAATTTTTGTATATGCTGTGAGATTAGAGTTTTTGACTTTGAATCTTTTCAACTGAAAATTTTTGCATTGCAGATTTTGAATTAAAAAAAAATTGTGTTGAAGTTGAAAGTTTGGAAAAAAAAATTAATTATTTATTTTTAATTTTCATTCTTTAAAAAATTACTAGCTAGAAGAAGGTACAAGATAGAAAAAAAAACTAAATCTTTAGTAGTTCTAAGATGGAATCGAAACACATGAAGGCAACCATGAGATTGTTCTATAAAGCAAACTAAACTATGTGGAACTTTATTTTTCTTAAATTATAAAAAATTGAATTAAAAAATGAATCCTATAAGTAATCTTTTGAAAAAGATGCTTGAATTGTCCAAAAAACAAGACTCTCCATAATGGAATGAACCAAATCTTTTCATGTAAACGAAAGTATTATCTATAAAAAAATAGAAAATGTTAAAATTTTATCTTGTATTTTTGTGATATTCTTTTTGTGCTCGGGCCTGGCAAACTACTTTTTGAGCTTAGTGTGGTTGAACTTTTTCTCCCAGGCACCAATTGGAACAAAAATTATATTGCCTTAAAGCTAATATGTTTTTCTATGTTCAAAAAAACCCTCCAAAAAATCACGTCAAAATTTGACATCATAGGAACCTATCCAAACCTTGTTGTATCTGCTTTAGGGGTTAAGAAAAGAAACTACACTAATGATGGTAAATAGTGTTACCTACACTAGTTGATTTTAAAATGTTAAAAACTTATTATTCTTCATGAATATTTTTACCAAGAGCATAGGTATTGATATGTTTCAAAGTTGTGGTTCTCAATGAATGTCACTGGTAAAAATACTCATCAAGAGTAATAATCTATGGCATTTTGAAAGCAATTAGTGTGGAGAACACTAAATACCATCATTAATGTAGTCAAGTTGGAAGACCTTGCCACTCAATCTTGAAAAGCCCGCATTTTTTAGAAGAATCGTCGTAGAGATGATGGGTAGAAAAATTTTAAGGAGTAGTAAACATGTACATCACCCAAAATTGCGGTTTGAGAGGTTCACGGAAACAGGCTCTTCAAGACTTCAACCATGGTGAAGATAATCTTGAGCCTTACGGCAACCACAACGAACGAAATCTTGAACCATACGCCTGGGGAGCTGTGCAAGCCGGCGACCAGATACTAAACATGGCTGCCAACAATCCAAATTGCATTAAATTGCATTAAATTAAGTTATCATAACCCTTACATCCTGCAGACAGACACATCGATCCTTCCGTCTGGAGTTGCGTGCTGCGCGCTCGATCAGGCCCTACCCGATCGATATGTACCGACTTTCGGCGCTACTGCAAATTATATAAGAGATCGACAACCAGCTTTTGTAATACATAACTTAGTATACTCCAGTTCATAATCATCGAGAAGTTTCTGTAACTAAGCTGTCATTAGGGGTGGCGTTTGAATTGCGTTATATATTGACTGCTTGCGTAAGACCCAGAAACGCTACCAGCATCATCAAACTTGGCTGACCTCTATCTAGATCCTGGCGGCTTTGGATTGATCGTCCCCTCTAAGCACGAAGCCTGGGTTATATTGATAACTAGTTTGCAAATAGGCTTTCCAGTTCTGCTTGCTTGGAAAGTGGTGGTGTCACTGTGCAAGATACCATTTGCGGCACATCGACGTTGCTCAATCTCGTACGTTATATTAATTTTGTACAGCTCTCGATTCGTCTAGCTCCTTTTCTCCGTTGACGTCTTCTCATTGTACAGAGTTTGTCTAAGTTATCTAGATTCTTCATCTTCTTGTTGTGATCGACCTCGGGCACACCGGACACCTCGATTTGTATAGACGTTCGGTTCTAGATTTGTATATACAGACGTTGCCTCGATCTAGTTGGAAGAAGAAAGCGACCATCATGGTTTACGGGAGTGCAGCCGTGATGCCGTCCGGCAGCGAAATCACAGAGGCCGGCAACACCATTACTCCCAGTGATCGGACGGCGCCGGGTCTGTTGAGCGTGCAATCCGATCCGTCCGTCTTGTCCAAACTAAGCTCTCACAAACACCGCCGCCACAACTCCATGTTCTCCATATTCTCTAGCGACTCGCTCCAGTCGAAACTCAAAAGTGGTGGAGCTTCAGATGGAGCGCCTTCCAAGACGATTACCCCCACTGGCGTGCGTATTCCGTCAAGTCGACTGAAATGGGACTGGAAGCTCGGCGATTTCTGGCATTCAAGGAACCATAAATCACAAGAGGAGGTTTCTTCAGTGAAGAAGAATGATCTCAACCCCGCCGTCGTCGCCGTCTCGATGGAATCGAATTCTTCCGTGGACTCCATAGCCGACAACTCAGTACTGGGCGACGCTTCTTCAATGAAGACGAAGAACGATCTCAACCCCGTCGACGTCGTCGTCGCCTCGATTGAATCGTATTCGAATTCGAATTCTTCCATTGACTCCATAGCCGACATTTCTCTCATTGCTACTAAATCCCTATCGCCACCTCCAAGTGATCATCTCGTCACCAGAAACGAATCGCAAGCGAGTCTCCACTACATCAGTTTGGGCATCTTCGAGAGCTCCAAGGACAGCAGCTCGGATTTGGAAGTAAGTGGGTCGTCGTCGTTGACGACCCTGAGCGGGGGCTTAGTGGACGTCGTCCAAGGCGAAGGTAGGGTTCCGCTGGCGAGGCGCTGGCGGGAGATCCAAGGCGAACACGACTGGGAGAATTTGCTGGAGCCCTTGGATCGTGATCTTCGGGCAGAGATTCTGAGGTATGGCGACTTGGCGCAGATGGCGTATGACAATTTCCAGGATCAGAGCTGGTCAAAGTACGCCGGGAGTGCGAGATTCAACAAAAGGAATGTGTTCGAGAAGCTGCACAAGGAGAAGACGGGGTACCAGGCAAGTTTGCACTTCGAACTGAATGTCTTGTTATTCGATTCAGAAATATATGTGATGATCGATTTAATTTCTCTAAAGAATCAACCTTTTAACTTCAAAATCCAAGTTCAAATATATGTGATCGATTTTTCTGTAACGGATCAAACATTTTAGCTACAAAATCCAAGTTCAAAATGTGATCAATTTTTCTCTAGTTAACTTAAAGATGTTCAGTTGTCTACAGTCACTTGCTTTGGGAGTATTTTCTGTGTCGAAATAGTACTGACTTTACACGTGGCTCTCATATTAGTCTCCTGTAATAAATTGACGACATTTTTTCAACCAAAGCATAACAGAACAAGTATTGAGATTCATGTCAAAGCTCATTGGCTAGAGGCGGATATTCTACACTTGTCTTTAACTTAACCTTAAGCACATACTATCAGTGACCAGCCAGAAGCATGAATATCCCACCTACATGGGTTAATACCAATGTCATTAAGTTTATCGAAATCCTTGACGTTGTTCTTTCCCAAAAAAATTGCACAACAGCAGGACATGTGTTACAAATTGGTCATCGAAACGTGATACGAATTTCGCGTAGAAAACATTGTAAACCCTTCATAAATACTATGGATATGAGAGTCATGTCTTCAGTTATGTAGTATTGGATATGCACTCACGTGATGTGCAGTTTCAAAATAATTGGGCGGTGGATCACGCGAGTACTACTACATAAGGCTCATCTATAAACATTTTTTATGACAATTTTCCGCTTCTCTTTGTTCAGCTATGTTTTGAACATCAACGATTTTGTAATAGATTTGTGACGTTATGTTTTGAACATCATCTTCAATCTTCTTCATACGTACGATTAATATTGACAATTCATACCAAAGTTTTAACACAAACATATTGTAAACTCTTTTTCAGGTGACGCGCTACTTGTACGCGACTTGCGAGAATCCTTTACCGGGGATCTTGCAAAGCTCCATCTCCGCCGAGAAGTGGGACGTGGAGTCGAACTGGATGGGGTTCGTGGCGGTGGCGGTGGACGAGCAGGAGATCATTCGCTTGGGGAGGCGGGACATCGTAGTGAGTTGGCGAGGGACGTCGCGCCCCATGGAGTGGTTGGTCGATGCGCAGATCCAACTGGCGCCCATGACGGTGGCGCCCACGGCGGATTGTGCCAACAGTAAACCTTCGGTGTTGAAACCCAAAGTGGAGAAAGGGTTCTGGAGCTTGTACACTTGCAAACGCTCAGCGTCGCAGTTCAATCAGAAGAGCGCTTCGGAACAGGTCTCTCAATCTTCCTCTCTCTCGCAGTATCTCTATCACCCTTTTGCTTGCACTGGAAATCGATAACTCGAGTATGAATTCGTTGCTCCTAATTCTCATAACATAACATGTACACGTACTCTGCACCCTCGCTCATCACTGTTGGTACTGAGCCCTTGTAAAGATTGTAATAAATGAAAGAAATTCTCATGTTTTTGATGTTGCAGGTCATGCGGGAGTTGACACGGCTCCTGACGCTCTACAAAGGAGAGACTCTGTCCATCACACTCACAGGGCACAGCTTGGGTGGAGCTTTGGCGGTCCTGAATGCCTATGAAATTGCTGAAACGGGTCTCAACTCGCAAACCCCGAACACTATCCCTGTCACCGTGTTCTCCTTCGGCAGCCCTCGCATTGGAGATGCCATCTTCAAACGGAGGTGCGTTCTTCCATTTCTTTTGTTTGTTTGGGTTTATTAGACTAACTCTGACAAATCTTGCATCATGTTATTGTTAGTTTGGTTGCAACAACAAATTCTTTCCAAAATTTGAAGAAATTGTCCCATTTTGCTCCTTAAATTTTACTTAAAATAACTACACCTACTTGTGTCCAAACAAGCAATTAAGGAATGTTCTTACTATTAAATTGCTTAATGTTTTGTTGGATATTGGTGGAAGTTAAAAGAATATTGTAAGATTTTCTTTTTATGCATTGTTTGGACACAAAGAAGTTTCAAAAGTGTTGAAAATAGGTGAATCCGAAAGTAACCTATACGTTTGGCTCTCATGAATAGAAGCAGTATAGTTCAAATAAGAAAATTGTGGAGTCATTTTTAGAAAGGATCACAACTAGGTGTACTTACCTTAAAGTATCACTACCCAAAATGCAACACCTAAAATATGAGAGCCTACAAGATACCAATGTCAAATTTTTGATACAATCAACTTTGAACTTTCATAACTTATCCATACGGTGTCCAAATAAAGCATGCTAAAGTGCATTGGACTCCTCTTCAACTTGCCAATGAGATCCAATAAAATTACATTTGATAATACTAACCAAGCTCATTTGATATTAGTGTTGATGATTATGGATGCACTTACCTTACATATGATCATTTTTGGGGGTCTGACTAGTAACAAGCCTGACTCGTTGTGCAGGTTTGAAGACTTGAACTTGAAAGTCCTTCGCGTTGTCAACATTCACGACATGGTGCCCAAGGCCATCGGAGGCCTCCAGCCCCCATGGAGCGAGCATTACAAGCATGTAGGCGTGGAACTCCAATTAAATTCCAAGTTGTCGCCCTACTTGAAGCCCGGTCGGGATCCCATCGTGTGCCACAACTTGGAGTGTTACTTGCACCATGTGGATGGGTACCAGGGTTCAAAATCGAAAGAGTTTCGGTTGGAGACGGGGAGGGATCATGCGCTTGTGAATAAGTATTGTGATGGGTTGAAGAAGGAATTTTGTGTTCCAGGATATTGGTGGCAAGAGGAGAACAAGGGCTTGGTGGTGAATGGGGAGGGAAGGTGGGTGGAACCGGATCGAGCGTTGGAGGATATGCCATCAATGGAAAATCGAGACAATTTTATTTGATTGACATAAACATTCCTGTTGTGATTGGGAGGAGAATTGGTTTTAGTGGATTTGAGGTTTTTGAGGAGCGTCACATTGACGATAATTTGGGTGAAGTCAAATCACAAATGTGCAACATGAAGTGAAATGCACAGGCAGGGCCAAATGGCTGGAATATTGAGTGGCAGTCCAGTTTTGTAAGATTGGGCAAATGTAGATAGTTTTATCTGTTTGGATAAAAAGTAGCTGGAGTTTTGACTTAGCCTACTAGTAGAAGTGAGACTATAGGTATTGCTACATTGCACATATTTCAAAACAAAAAAAAAGTTTTTGTAGTGACACTCATTTTGAGTGAAATGCACAGGCAGGGCCAAATGGCTGGACTATTGAGTGGCAGTCCAGTTTTGTAAGATTGGGCAAATGTAGATAGTTTTATCTGTTTGGATAAAAACGAGCTGGAGTTTTGACTTAGCCGATTAGTAGAAGTGAGACTATTGGTATTGCTACATTGTACATATTTCAAAACAAAACAAAAAGGTTTTGTAGTGACACTCATTTTGAGTCCTTGTCATTAAGAAAAAACAGTGTAGCAGTCGGTTTCTCAAACGTCATTTACTGTATGTCAAATCAATGAAACGTCAGTTATTGAAACGCCAGTTAACCCAACGATTCCTAGCTCGACAGTTGTGATGCGACGAACTAGAACCTTGCAAACAGTGTTCACACATTGCAAACCTCATAAACGATGTTATTGTCTCTCCAGTTCTCAAATCAGATTTTACCCTATGTAGAAGTCCTGGCCTGTTTACAGAGGCCAGAATATACTTTCTCAGAAGTCGGTAACCAAAGACCCATTCAACGAGAACTTACGACAAGCAGGTGACAAGCAATTGACAACCACTTGGACAACTACAGCAACCGGGGAGAACCTGCTCGACACACTCCCATAATTGTGGCATAACATGATCATACACAACCTGGGAATGCACCAGATTGCAAATGAACAGAAGTTACGACGATATACATATTTCATTGGGATAAGATGTAGAGACTAATAGCTCGACACCCTGAGTGTGCGCAAGCGTCAGAGACTATGCACCTAGTTCTTGCCTGTACAAGACAAAGGCCCTTACACTAATTCACAGTGAAGCAACGTATATAATGCTTTACAACGAGTAGTTGCTTTTATGAATGACATAGAGTGAAACGTCCACATCTCCAATAAACTAAGTTAGTTGGATACCATAGTTTCAGTCTCTTTCACGAAGCCTTCCCCGGTCCAGTCCTTGTCTGACGCCAACCCCTTTCGCTTTTTCTTCTCGACAGTCGCCGCTTTTTGTCTTTGCACTAAATCGGCATGCGTTGTGAAATAGTCCAAAGAGGCCCTGGAACCATGATATGTGAAATATGAGATCGTTGATTTGCATTTACTAACTCATAAGGTTTTCCAATCCTATTTTTAAAAACAGGCAAAAAAAATCAAAAAGATCAAAAAAGTCTTTCCAACCCCATAGATTCAATCAGGGTCACGACTTGTTGAAAAATTTTAGATTGATACAAATGAGGGATAACTCGAAGCTTAAGGAAGGTCATCAACAGATTAAAATCAGGGAGGTGAAAACTAAGCTTACCCCCGAAAATCTTCAATTGACGAGAATCCATGTTTATCCATGAACGCTTGCAATTCTGTACACAACGTCTTGACATGGCCGTAACCATGCAGCATCACACCAGTACATACCTGCTCGCGTCCAATACAAGTGTAAGCGAATCATCAACTCAGTGTCTATGAAAAGTTATTGTGCTATATTTGAAAAGAAATGAACAGAAGTTGCATACTCGATGCCGACAAAGGCTTCCAGTTCTATACAGTTTGAATGCAAAAGAAGTTGGATACTAACCTGCACAGTGCTAGCCCCAAGGAGTATGAACTCAGCAGCATGATTGCCAGTCTCCACTCCCCCAATGCCAGATATCGATTTGCCTTGACCCGGAAACTCGGCCTTCATCATTTGAGCAATAGACATAACCTTCGCCAGCGCAATGGGTCGCACAGCTTTGCACGAGTACCCACCAGGTGTTGAGTACCTGCGTAATATTTTCATATAGCGTAATATAGTAAGAAATCTCCACATTGGGCTTAAATGTCAAATTTTCTTACAATAAGCACACGCAAAACTTTGAGAACTGCTCTTCTCAATTACATCAAGTCAGTGCAGTCCTCTGAAAGAGCCCAGCAGATACTCTTTTTGATAGAGCAAGTGCCCACTGCCAATACCAGCAGACTAAATGGTAGAATTTACATTCTCTTCTAATGGCCCCGAAAAAAATCATATTCAAAATGAAATATTAGTGCCAAAAATCCTTCCCGTTCACGGAAGGCACAGAAGTAAGGGTGGATTGAACAGCAAGGAAGTCAACCAAAGATACTTACCCTTCAACACAGGGCTCAGGTCTCAAAGTATCAAGGTTAATGCCCATGACACTCGTTATTGTATTGATGGCTGCTACTCCCTCGCAACCGGCATTTAAGGATGTGCGCGCTGGCTGTCCAACCCAACACACAATGTCACAAACCTTTCAAAAATCTGAACGACAAAGCAGCATCACATATTGTATTATAAATCTCCACGATTAGATCAGAGAAATACCCTGAAATTTGATTTGCATAAAATGGTTGCTGTAGGAAACCCACCTGCGTAATGTCCGTGATGTTGGGCGTCATCTTCGCCCAAACAGGGACCGTGGCCTTGGCGTTGATCCAGCCGCAGACCTCTCCCAGAACGGAACAGTCTTGTCCCATGGCCATACCCATCTTTCTCTCCGGCATCCCGTGTGGACATGAAAAGTTGATTTCAAGGGCATCCTGCCAAACAAGGTAATATCATTTCAAGGATATTCCTAGAGTGTCAAGGCACTAAACCATTAAACGATCCTGCAAGTTTCATGTGAAAACAGGATTATGCAATAGTTGAATTCTAGTGAGAATTCGGTGGAAATGTCTACAAACAAGGATAAGTATCCAAAAACAACACACATTGATGTCCATTAACCCTTTAGTGTCTAAATGGCTAACAATGGCTGCTCCCATATCTACAAACGTTGAAATGAACCATTTAGGAAGCATCAAGGATTGTAAAAAATACGCCCAAAAGAGGAGAAACCATGCCCTATATAGTCAAATGGTCATAAATATGTATTTGGACGTTGCTATGAGCTCTGCAAATTGCGCTTTCAGAGATTCAGAATACATACTCCAGCTTACCACACCCGTTTCTTCAACGCGCTCAATAATCTCCTCCCACGCGTCACGGTTGTACTCCTCCATAATAGATGCGATCAGGATCCGATCAGGGTACTCATCCTTGAGCTGTTTCATCTCAGCAAGCATTGTCTCGAAAGGACGGTCACTGATAAGCTCGATGTTTTGCCAACCGATGACCTCGGCTTTGGTCCCCGAAGGTGCAGCGGCCTTCAACCTTGCGTAACGTGGGGTCACGTTCACAACCTTGGATGAATCTAACGAAACCTTCATAGCCAGTCATGAAATTTGTTAGTGAGAATACCATGACAAAGGGAGTCATTCTACACGGTCATCACTTTCAACACGTTCATTCCTAAGAAGCGCGAAAGGACAACACTGAAATTCAAAATAAACTAACAGCATCAAAAGTACAGGCCCACTTCCTAACAAAATAGTCTAAGCGCAAAGAAATCAAACACCCCCATCGCCAAAAGCGTTTCAAAGGATTGACATGTAACCCCTAGAGGACCAAGAGGACCATTTTCGAAGAGGACGCATAAGGGCTGTTTGGTTTAGGGTTAAACCCTAAACACAACGTCACTGATTCTAGTCATATAAAGTTTAGCCGTATCTCAAATAAATTTGCACAATATGATTGGTCATCTTGAAACCCAGAATCCTTGGACCTTTAGGTGTCAAGTTGCCATCTAATTTCACGCACTCCAAATTGTAAAACACTGAGTACAGGTCATGCAGATGCTCAAGCATGGCATAGACATTAACAAAGGGTGCAATTATAACTCGAAAACACAGTGTAGAGGTAGGGAATGAATACCGTTTTGGCAATCACACCACCCCATCCTTCATCGAAAGCACGCTTCATGACAGTGTAGTTGGTGCCTGGTGGTCCGGACGCAATTACAAACGGGTTCGGCAACTTCAGACCATTTACAGTGACACTCAAATCCACACCTTCAGCTGCAGCTCGCACCATCATTCGCTGACTACGGGCTGACCGGAATCTGCACATCAATCGCATTTATTGGATGAGGTGCAAAGAATTATTGTTCTCCATGTGAAGTGATCAGTCTAATGAAATACTAGGCCAGTACTTGATCATATACTGGAAATTTCAGATCACGAATCTAGATCGAAGGTGCCAGACATTAGCTAGATGAATGAACAATTGGGATCCCAGAGTAGATGCCCCAATTCCACCGAGATCCTTAAACCATAACGCAGCAACCTTAAACCAATGAAAACTGCCACAATCTAAGATTCTATTTGTGAAAATTGCCTTACGCTTAAACTTCTCAAGCCAAGCTTTCAGCAGTTAGGAAAGCATAGTCTAGAGCATAGTCTTGGGAAAGACATCATAGTGAATTTGAAAATGCATAACTACAAAAATTACGAGAAAGACTTTGCGTTGGGTTTTGTTTTCTATTGGCAAGAACAATAAAAATTCAAAATTAATTATCATCATCAGCACATAGGTGGAATCCTTGTTCAAGGGAGCATCCCTTGAATAATTGAATTGTTTTCCATTGACAGCAGAGAAAGCAAGACGATTGAACAAGAACAAAGCCATTACCCGACCACACATTCTTTGTATCCACATGGAGCAATTAGATGATGTAACCACGAACCAAAAATTAGGGCAAACGACGACACAACGAAACTGGGCCTTACCTCTGTTCATGATGCCGGGAATGTTTGTAAAGTTCCGGGGAAGCTACAACACCTTGATCCAAAGCGCCCAAGCGCAAAGCATTCGAGAGGCCCGCCATCAATCTTCAACCAATTACTCACAAAATCTCAAATCGACAAAACCGAAACAAAGATTCAGATTCAAAATAGATCGAATTCCACAAAACTACGCAATCCTAAACCTTCCAAATCCATTCAAACCCTTCCAGACCCCGCGACAGTGAGCACTGCAACTTCTAGGTCACCAGCTACCGATCCATTTCAAGCAAAACCCAAAGATCCAACTACGGAGAATTAGCTACCCAAAACGCCGAAAACCCCACAAATGCTGTCAAACCCGCATCTGGGATCACAGCATTCGGGAAATTGTGAGCAAGTGCTGGTAAAACCCACGTCTGGAATCACAGCATTCGGGGAATTTAGGAAATGAGGGTGCATAAGAGACATACCTTCCGGTGTCGTGAGCTGTGATTTGAACGGTAGCGAAACGGTAGGCTTGAAGCAAAGACGAGCAAGAGTGTGAGAGTGCGGAATTGGGGATACTGCCAAGTGACGAAATGTGAGATCCAGGATCGGAATTCCATGCTTTGCCGACGAGGATGAGGACCGTATGCTCATGTGCTTCTTGCGTTCCCTGCTTGTTGTTCGATGAACGAAAAATTAGGTAAATTTGGATGAATGAAATGCTGGATATATTTGGATGAATGAAATGCTGGATATATTTGGATGAATGAAATGCTGGATATATTTGGATGAATGAAATGCTGGATATATTTGGATAAATGAAATCTTGGATAATATTTTGGATGAACATCTTGTATGTAGAGCAATCATAACAAAGGTATATATACCCATGATTACCAGCGTTCACAGAACTGGCTAAAATTTGCTCCATTGCTACTTCAGATTTTTAGTAGCTAAATGTACATTGGAGAAAATCTTCAAAAAAATTAGATTTTAGTCAAGACTGCAACAACCAATAGCATTTGATAGTCAATTTGTTACTTCCTCCACATTGGAATTAGCATATGTTATGTCAGTTTTGAATTATGGTGCTTCCAATCATCCTTTACAACTTGCAAATTCCTTTCTTTTCTATTTTTTTTCAATGCCACTCACTCTCAAGGTAGCCAAAGTTGATGTTTGTTTGTCTCTCCAGGTAGTCAAAGTTGATTGCTTGTTTGTCTTGAAGGTAGCATACTGCACTAAATTCCATAAACTAGTTCTGGGATCACTGATTATTACCAATTATTGCAATTTATTCTGGAATGGTGAAAGGATGAAAGCTATGACTAAAGTTGTACAAAATGATCCAATTTCTAAATTTATAGGTGCAATCTTTGTTTGTATAGTTTCTTTGAAAGTCAATCATTCATCAAACTTATCAAATCTGTAGCATAAATAATTGTTTTAAAGACTCTAACAATCATAAATGTTTTTTTATTTAAGAAGAGATATATTGTACTACTTAATCCTTAATTTCTAAGAGTATTTGGTAGGAAGGATAATGTAGATTTGGAGCTTATTAGGCAAACTAGATCTTGGCCTAAGAAGAGCCTATACATAAAAGTTTCATTTTTGTAAGTTTACTTTATACAAAACCTTGCAAAAGAAATTGAGGAAGTAACAAATGACCATGCTAGTCACATTCTTCAAGAATATACAAAAAAAAATATTTCAAATACAAAGAAGGCTGTATTTCATTTGTTTCTTGATGCTCCCTAATAAGTTCTAGAAGACATGGAGACTTCTAGGTGGGTAAAAGGAATTGAATACATATTAACTGAAATTTGAATAAAAAAATAGTAGGTGTTTTATTAGTCTATAAGAGTTCCAGTTTATTCAATACAAAATAAAAGACTTTAGTGGAAAAAAAATATGATATTGACTTTCAAAATTCATATGAATAAAATATGAGCAATTGATAGTATGATCATCCCTAAATCAAGTATGATACAAGTTGTAAAGAATACAATGAGCAATTAAGAGGGGATTCATTCACATAACAAAACTAGTTCAATAGTTGTCTCCTATTGTGGCAATTTATTAGACAAGCTTTTCTATTCATATTCATATTTTTTGAATCAATATTTGAGCAAGGTCAAGAATTATTGATCTTCATACCACTATGCAACCTTTGTAGCTTACATCTAAGATTATAAAATAGAATGCCAAAGAAATTTGGATTGCTCTACAATGCTCTTTACTATGATATACACCTATGTTGAAAACTTTCAATATATTTATATTTGACATAAACTATATGCTTTTTCTTCAAAAATTCACAATAAATTCAAATCTTAACAAAAAAAAATAGAAATCTTATGATTTATAGGAATTCGAACATGTAATTTCATTTATAAAAAAATAAAAATAAAAATCATTTCATATATTGAGATAAATGAAGCATATAAAATAAAATATATTGAAATATTATGACAACATCATAGGCTCCATCTTTAGCCCTTAACCCCTAACTGACTAATTAACCAACCTTATGTTATTGATCTAAATTTTTAGACTTATTTATGTGTAAGCAGTTAGATTCCTTTCACTATTTTTAAGAATTTTATAGGCAATGTTGAAGGTTAACTATTGGAAGCTTTTATTTTATCACTCAAAATATAAATATTTGATTTTAAAGAGGTCCTTTAAGGCATATATGTACTAAAGAGTAAAGCTTGTCAATTTTATATCATTTTCTAGCTTTGAGCAAAGCTTGTCAATTTCACTTAGGATTTGAAATCTAATGAATTTTAGTAGTATCCATTTGCTATGAACTGAATGGTCCCTATGGAAAGAATAAAGTATTCTCATGATTTCTACCATTTGAAAATTTAAACATGTATGCATTGATTTTGAGGTATTTGCAGTTTCTGCTTTTTTTTTAAATTGCATTTTAACAATTGCAAAGTGGATTGTATAATGAATTTGATACTAAAGGGGGGCACTCCGTGTGGAATTTTGTATATCATGTGCGGGGTTCTTTTTCTTTTTTTGAGGGGGAGGGGAGAGTATTTAGATGACCATAAACAATAAAATGGTCTCTATTATTACCTAATTTCTTCATTCTTGATATTTTGTGCCTCTCTACAATTACTTAGAATTCTAAAGTAGGGTCCAATTTTGCACTACAAGAAAAAGGGGTGTTTGAAGTGAGTTTTTAAATATAGTCCTAGACATAAGATTATAAATAATGACTTTCTAAGAGATTCAATAAAAATTTACTAGAAACACATATATTTCTACTATTTCTACTAAATTTTTAATGAAAATCTCCTTAATTGTTAAAACTTATAATCTTATGTTTATAACTATACTTAAAAAACTCACTTAAAACATCCCATTCTCTTGAAGTACTATGGGCAATTCATTATCCCCCCCTTAGTAATTATACAAACACAACCATATTCTAATTTAGTATTGGATTTATGCTGAATGGGTGCCTAGGCATGGTCCATTGTGCCTTTCAAGCAATGGATCTTCTCTAAATGCCTACAAAGTCACAAATTTGCAAAAGCATTGATAAAAGATGAAAATAACACAATTTAGCTATTTAAAAAGGCTAAACAAGGCTACAGTGATTCCAAAGATAAGGATCTATAGTGCTAATTTATTCATTTTAACTGAAAAGTCCGCTCATGCCATTTTAAAAACATAAAGTTTGTTGTAATTGGGCACTCTTAGAGAGAGTTATGAGCGATTGAAATTTGACCTTTGGAAGGGCATTCTAAACTTCATCCATTTTTTTCTAATGACTCCTAAATTCAAATTGGCTTGGGATTTTTGCTATAGATTTGTATTGACACCTAATGTCTAAATTTTAAATTTAAACTTGGATGAACAGACTTTTGTTGGTTTCATCCATTTTGTTTTCCAAATTTCATCCCTATATATCTTATTGGCTTTTAAGTCTTCTTTAAAGTTTAATTTGAATCATTCTAGTTTATTCTAAGCTTTTTTTAGGAGTTTTCAAATCTAAGTTTGTTCTTAAATTATCTTCAAAGTTTTTAGTTCATCTCCTAGTTCTACTGAAGGCACGCATTAGAGGAAATTTCAGCCCCTTGGAGGGCCGTTTGAAGTTGACATGCCATGCTATTTCTTACATGGCTTTTCAACTTTGAAAATGCTCTTGGAGAGCAGTTGGAGACTCTGACTGTTCGCCGGAGCAATCAAGTTTCACAGATTTTTTAATTTTTTAATTTTTAACATTTTTTTAAGATTAATTTTTTTTTTTGTTTAATAATTTTTTATTTGGAATTCTGGGTTCCTGCGCCAGCTACCGTTTCAACAGGGTGGAAATAGGGGAAAAACAATTTTTTGAGCAAAAAATAAATAAATTTTAGAGTACCTTAGAGGGCTGTGGAGCAACCATCCAAGGGGCTGAAATTTTCTCTAATGTAACTACTTCAATCTAATAAATAAATATTTTTAGACTTCTAATATGTGTTCCTTAAAGAACTTGATTTTATCTATCAAACTTGCTAAGTTACTTCAATTTTGAGCCAATTCGTTACTAAACAACTAATGTAAATTTTGAAACATGGGAATTAGTAGCAAATGAGCTAGTTATCCGCAAAGCCAAGGCCTCAACCTTTAATCAATACAACATTGTATTTCTAAACACCCCCTTTCAAGACAATTTTGGAAACACTTTTGGAGACATAGAAGTTGATGGCAAATGAGCTAGTCATCCATAAAACTTGACTCCTCAATTATAGTGTTCTATTCCTAGGGATTCCTAAGGATTCCTTATAAGCATAATCTGATGGAAAATAAGAAGATAAATTGATTTTTTCTCAAGTATTATACCAGCACTATACACTTTTTTGAGTAGGTGGCATTTTCTGAGGCTGTTTTAGAATTGTAATTACTATATTGGTCCTTCATTGAAGGGGCATTTTGTCACAGTAAAAAACATTTCATATACCTATATTTATTGGACCATGGAAAGTGGTGGCAAATCAGCTGGTCATCCGCAAAACTAACTCCCCGACCTTAAATCGCCCCTAAATATCCCATTCCAAAATATCCCATTTTAAGACAATTATAAGTGAAACAATTAATGTAAATTTAAAAACATAGAGTTTGGTGGCAAAATGAACTAATCATCTACAAAACCAACTTCTCGACATTAATTCCATACAATGCCCTATTTCAAAATTTTGAACCATAAAAATTGATGGCAAATGAAATGGTCATCTGCAAAACCAACTCCTTGACTATAACTCAATACAATACCCTATTTCTAAAGACTTCCCTATAATTCATCATTTGAAACAATTAATGTAAACTAGATAAAAACAAGCTGAAAAAACTTCAATAGAACATGTAATAGAACAAACAACCAATCCACCCAACAAAAACAATTGAACAAGATGGAAAAAAAAACTACAAATTGAACTAAAGTTTTTTAATTCAAATACAAATGCGTAATATTAAACCTCTATAGTTGACACAAAGACAATTTTCTCACTCATGAACTAAAACTCAATCATTAAGTAGATGCAACAAAATAAAACTTTCTCACTTACATACTGAAATTCAATCCATAAGCAGATGCAGCGGAATAAAAATTAATTCATAAGCCAAGAATAAATCCCATAATATGCAACCATTGTCACTTCAATCCTTAAACCACAATTGTAAATTTGTGCAAAAACCTAACCTGGACTTTGTATCTTTAATATTTGACCCCCTTTACAGTACACATCAATGTTAGAAACTCATACAAAGCAACATGCACCATCTCCAAACAACACACTATGGTTGGAATTTAGTATCTTTGAATATTAAAAAATATTTTATACCTTCTATAAAATAACAAGTTTTTGGGATATAACGAGTACTATGTTTGGATTAGATTGTAAATTTTCATGCAAAGTCATTTATTTTTTGGTTGAATTTCCTTTCATAATTCAATTTAAATTTTCTTCAAATTTATGTTATAAAACTCAAAATATTTCATAACTTTGCAAGGTATGAAATATTTTTTTGACCTTTAGTAGTGTTCACAGCTTCATTGGTACTCAAGAGTTCACCTATACTAGCAGCTTTATTAAAACCCACGGCTTTGGCATCCTTCATCAAACCCTCAATGTCAATGTCATTTATCAAATTTTGTATCACCTACTACTGGGAAGCACCCCGTATGTGCACAGGATGGCTAATGCACCTCAATTTCACATGAAAAGCAAGCTAGAGCCTCAATTCCAAACAAAAAACACTTTGTAGAATTTGTTACTCAAGAAAATGCTATTGAGACTCAACCACGCAAAACACTAATTCATCACCATAGATTGCTCTGGTAAGGAGTTTAGGGTAGGATTTTAGGGTTTTAGATAGATACAATATACAATATTGCGAGAACTGTACTAGAATGGAGGATATATTATTCAAGAAAGAATAGAGTAGAGAGAGCATGTTATGATGAATCTTACGGAGACCGCTAGTATTGGCTCACCCTTGCCTTTGAATGACTCTCTGGCCAATTGGGCAAAGGTGCTCCTATGAAGGTGGACACCTGCACTTGGGACACATCAAATCAAATTTCAAAAGCCCACTAAGTCAACAACATGCTCTCATTGAACCTTGGAATTTGGACAACGATGCGACCGTTTAGTCATTTCCAAGAGAAGAACAATCTGAGAATCAGTGCCATTGTACCTCTTTATTGTTCCCCTTGATTGATCTACAAACTTAGCTATTTCTGGAGAGTTCCTTCCATCAAGATATCATTCGTCACAACACTTTGTTGAGTATGCAAGCTCTACCATGCAATTCAAGAACGTTGAAAATTGTCACTTAAATGGGGAAATATTAAGTAGACTAGGTATACGATTTTTCCAAGTTGGGTTGACAATTCACCGTAACGGCTCCTAGGGAATCAAAAACCGATGTATCTTTGGTTATAAGTATCATTAGGAAGAATCGGAGCCCTCAAAGGGGCTGTGAGTGAGGGGAACGAGGGAACAACAACTGATTTTTTTTTTTTTTTTTCAATTTTCAAAAAAAAAATCTTTTTCTGGAACACCTCTTTTTAACAAAGAGCATCAATCTGAATCAATCATCTCAATTACAATATGTTTTCTTAACTCATTTGTTCCATCTAGTCATGCATCTTCTAGATTTCATCTCACCAGATTTAAAATTGCATAAAAAGCTGTTGCATTACCAGATCATGGGCAACATGTATGAAACAAACAACTTGTTACAACTATTGATATATTGTAAGAAATATATTGTAAGAAATATATCATACTAAGTGAAAATTTAGCAATATACATCAGTACATGAAACTTGAAAGAACATGTACAAAGGCTCAAAATAGTGGCAAAAAATAGCTCCTAAGAAAGCACCTGGAGTTCTTAGAAAAATATCCACAACTTCCTATACAGTCTTTTTTCTAAGTAGGACTAGTAGGAGTGTTGGAAAAATCCCTGTTCATATATACTAAGAAGTTTCATGAGGATTAGGACCTCACCTGCACCTATGCACCAAAACAGACAGTTAGTATGTTAAAGTACGTATGCGAGGTGTCTTAAGCCCTGAACAACTTGTTATTGTTTTCGCATCAAACATCCTAGAAGAGAACAGCCTTACTAAGTCCAAACCATATACCAGGAGAAATAGAAACAAAAGCAAAACCTGACTGTTTGGTGTAGACTGAGTGGAAGCCATGTTTGGCAAGAAAGCTCTGTTTGTGGCAAAATCTCTCACAGACCAAAACGCTTGTGGAATCAGCAAAAAGATGCAACAAAGTTTGAACCCCAGTGGATAAAACTTATAGCAGGTGTCAAGCAAAATGAATTGGCAATCTCAATGCATCCTCCTCCTCTTGTGAGGTCCAGAGCTCGTTGGAGAAGAAATCAGTAGGAAAACCTTGAGCTCCTGAGGTATCAGTCATAAAGTAAAATCAGCATGTCATCATGGGACCATTGTGATGCTGAACACAACTGATTATGTGAAAACCAAGGAATTAAATCCAATGGCCCCCAAATCAAGAAGTAATTGAAGCCAGAGTCATTGTCAATTAATATTTGAAGTAGTTGCAAGCCATATGCCCATCTATAAATAAATGGAGGCTAATTAAAATTTTAGTGCGGTAGTTAACCAGTATTTACCAATTGGTAAATAAGGCACATCCATAACTTCACCTGCTTTGATTAATAGGAAGCATAACTAAGTACCATAAGAGGCATTTTAGCAATGAAAAAGTATATTGAAATAATTCTCAATGATTTAATTCAAAAAAGCCAGAAATCCAGGCCACTATGTACAGTCTAACAGAGTTATACAAATTATGATATTTGTCAGTGGTATTATAAGAATTGCCACCAATTATGTCTACATAGTCATAGTTTTAGGTCTTTTGATTCCAAATCAACTCACATACTATGTAATGTGATAGTATACTAGATAATCTTTTCAAGTTTATCCATTGGAAAGAAACTTGATTTAGAAATCTAGAAAAAAGAAAAAAGAAAAAAAGAAAAAATTCCCCTCTAGCGAACGGGAGAGCCTGGACAGCGCCCGACACTGGTACTGAACCTTATTTTTTAATATTTTAAAAAACATAAAAAAAAATTATTTAAAAAAAAAATTAATTAATTTTTTTTTTGAATCTGATGTGGCACCATGGCGACCACATCAGCTTCCTAATTTGAGAATTATTTTATTTTAATTATTTTTTTATTTTTTTAATTATTTTTTATTTTTTATTTTTTATATTATTATTTTATTATTAATTTGTATTATTTTATTTAATTTAATTATAATATTAATATTATATTATTATTATATTATTATTTTAAAAAAAATTAAATTTTAAAAATGAACCCCTTGTTCAAGAACAGAGGTGTTCCCCTCAAAGGGGCTGCACCTCCCTGAGTGGAACTCCTCAAAGGGAAGCAACCCCTTTGAGGGTTGCCATTTTTTGTAATGCTTGAGTTGTCACATGCACTGCAACATGTAACACGTTGCAGCAGCAAATGAAACAAAATCCTAAGTTCACCAACATGAATTCAAATGCACTAAATTCACTCAAGCACATCATCCACCCAATTCAAACTAGCACTACGGATTCAATGGTTTCCAATACTCTCGACCATCAATTGGATAGGACTCGGACCAAACACATTCAAAGACCAGAAAGCAAGCAACTTTCATTTCAAAAGTAACGATAGAGGAGGAAGATTGCACCTTCTTGTGCACAAGTACTATACACCTGGGCTCCAGCTGACCTTTGTTTGCAATCCGTCTAGATATTCACAATTGCATAATACTCCTCCAAGCCCCTTCACAAATTTGACTGAATTGCACCATACCTCATAGACAACCTTCAACCAATCCCGCCTCCTTGTTCTTATCTTCAAGCGGCCCAATTATGGCAACACCCAATGCAACTCTAGTGCAATACCAATGCCACATCAGTTGACCTTTTTTGGATGGAAGTTCTAAAATCTTATCTTTAGTAAAAATGGATAGTCATTAATCTTTAAAGTGAGATGTTAACACCCCGCCTTGAGTTATTTCCAGGGCCACCCCCCCTTGAGTTATTTTTGGAGCATGTGGCTGTCTGTGTGGTAGGAAAGGTTTGTTTGCTAGCAATGGTATCCAACTCCCGTCCTTGCACTCTTGTTGACCTTCCCTTCGTCCAAGGTTGACAAATTGCTACATCTAGGGCAAAATCACGTTCATTTTTGGGACGTCCGGACGCCTTGACGTCCAAACGTTGCATTCGTTGGGTGAATTTGCCGTCGGATAATTCTAACGGGTAGATGGTGGTATACAGACGCGTTGGTGGATGGCAAATGGGCTGGCGTCTGGCGAACGGCAAATCTCTCAAATCCCCAGCGCTTAACTGATCCGTCCGCTCATCCGCCTATCCAATCATCTCCCCATCTGCCCGTCTGTCCGTCCGCCCGCTATTGTGTACTTCATAGTATACGATTGGACTAAAACCTCGGGGAGGGAACTTGGTTCTACTACTACAAACCACGTGCGAACAAGTGGTTTCTAATAAACTATAATTTCAACCTAAAATTTTGAGCATTATTTGGTAATGACTATAGGTTTCTATTGCCAAAATTTCCAACTCAAATGAAATATGGAATGATTTCTAGAGGAGGTTGAAAATGAACCTAAAATGGCATATTTTTCAACTCAAATATTTATAGAGAACACATTTAGATGACCGTTGCATCAATATTCAACTCAAAATGAGCTTTGTTTCAATTTTGAAATTTAAAAAAAAAAAAACATGCTTGTCTTCCGTTGGTTAAAGAATTATGTTCAAAAACTGAGTTGGAAACCTACCAAAAAAAAGAAACTAAGAATTGTTTTCATTTTTATTTCTTTAAATAATCATTATGTAGAAAAAAATATAAGATCATAGGGAAAAAAATTTGCTAATAAATCTAGTATTGAATTGAAACAAGCCAATCCAAATGGTACAAATGTTGTAGAAAACCAATTGAACATATACACTTTTTCATTTTAAAAATTTGTGAAAATTGAATTAAGAAACAAATCTCATTTTAGAGGGATATGTTACAATTGCTTACAAAACAAAATTCCTTGTATCTTTTTTTCAAACATTATAATAGAATGAATTAATGTTTTCATATTAGATATGGATCTATTCAACATGAAAATAATTTTTATGATTTCTAGAAATATTGCTTTTAGCTCAACAAATTTTTTATTTTCCTAAATTTAAAAAAATGACATAATCACTAATTATAAAGTTGTTTCTTTTGTATAATTGGGTCATATAAAACCTAAAAAGAATCCCTACTTCAATGATAATCTTAGAAAATATCGTCAAGAATTGTTATTCATCAAAATTATGCTTAGATTCATGTTGACCCATCATTTGTATGACATTGTATAACCATTGTATAACCATGTTTAAGAGTATTATGCTTTGCTAGTTATCCAAGAGGGACTTCTCATATAATTCAAAGATTGGGGTTGGTTGATGAGCCATAAAAGACAATTTTGTTTACTTTAGAGGTCTCCTTTTCAATAATGCAAAAAAGACCCTTGCCTCATTGGTAAACAATGTTATAGAACTCTCATTCATGCCGACCTTCAATTGCATACCATGGTACAACCCAAGCAATGGCCTTTTCCGTGCAGAGAAGGGATTATGCTTTGCTAGATAGCTCGGAAGGACTTACCAATTTATTCAAGGATTGGATTTGCCTAAGGAGACATACAAGACAATTTTGTTCACTTTAGGGGGTCTCTTTTTTAATGATGCAAAAGGTACCCTTGCCTCATTAGTAAACAATGTCATCGAATTCTCATTCACACCAACCCTTCAATTGCATACTGTTGTACAACCAAGGAAACGGCCCTTTCCATGTTGCAAAGATATCATACTTTGCTTGATGTCTTGGAAGAACTTACCAATTAATTCAAGGATTGGGTTTGCCTGAGGAGCCATACAAGACAATTTTGTTCACTTTCAGGGTCTTCTTTTCAATGGTGCAAAACGTACCCTTGCCTCACTGGTAAATAATGTTATGGAACTCTCATTCATGCCAATCCTTCAATTGCCTACCATTATATCCTACAACCAAGGGAATGATCCTTCCCATATTGCAAAGGTATTATAACTTTGATTGATATCTCGGAATGACTTACCAATTAATTCAAGCATTGGGTTTGCCTGAGGAGCCATAGAAGACAATTTTGTTCACTTGCGAGGTCTCCTTTTCAATGATGCAAAAGGTACCCTTGCCTTACTGGTAAACAATGTCATCGAACTCTCATTCATGCCGACCCTTCAATTGCATACCATTGTGTTGTACAACCAAAGCAATGGCCCTTCCCATGTTGCAAAGGTATTATACTTTGCTTGATATCTCGGAAAGACTTACCAATTAATTCAAGGGTTGGTTTTGCCTGATGAGCCATAGAAGACAATTTTCTTCACTTTAGGTTCTCCTTTTCAACAATGCAAAAGGGACTCAATCCGTATTGGTAGACCATGTTACGGACGACCTCTTTCGTGCATGCCGACCCTTCAATTTGACTTCAGTTCTTCTTAGGAACAATATATGCTCATAGATTCTTCTGGGGACCCTTTTAGGGGTATGATAGTTTACTTTTGTTCCAAAGATCTTTTGCAGGGAAGAAAAAGGGTGACCAATTGACAAGTCTTTAGACAGTATCTCAACATTTCACAATCCAGAATCATGCCCTAAAACCAGGACTGGATTTTGGAAACAAGGGGTGGCCGTCAATTTCGGTGGTTGTGCCCATGCTGAGAAGAATCAATCGCCTTGAGCCAACTTGGTTGGAAGACGTGTACAGGGATTGGTCCTTCTGGTAAGTTAGCATCCACACCATTGCACGCTGAAATTGAAACCCCCAAATTCAGTTACACTACACTAATGATGGTATTTAGTGTTACATACACTACTTGCTTTCAAAATGTCATAAATTATTACTCTTGATGAGTATTTTTACCAGCGACATTCATTGAGAACCGCAACTTTGGAACATATCAATACCTATGTTCTTGGTGAAAATATTCATGAAGGAAAAAATAAGTTATAACATTTTAAAATCAATTAGTGTAGATAACACTATTTAGGTCCATCATTAGTGTAGTGTGCCCTATGCCATTTAGTTGACACAGCTGAAATAAAATAAAAGTAATTCTCTAACTTTCCACTTCATAAAAACTTTGAAATTCAATAACTCTCACACCATAGGTCTAAACATCACAAAACAAAGCCCATGCACCCCTCCTTGCCAAGGACTCTCTGATAGTACCCAAGAATACAATCAAAGGATGTAATAAACAAACAAACAAACAAACTTAAGGTAATGGTTTAGTCACATCTCACTAGAGTGTCTTGTGTTGTTGTCACAATCAAAGTACAATCGGAAGTAATTTTCTAATTTTTTAATTCATAAACACTTCAAAATCCAATAACTTTCACACTATTGGTCCCAATATAGCAAAACAAATCATGTGTATCCTTTTTTGGAGAAAGCTTTCTAACTGTACTAAGAACGCAACTGAAAGACATTTGGTCTCGAAGAATTTTTATATCAACCAATATAATTTTTTGGGATTTTTTCATATCGCCCATGTAGCGATCAACTGTACAATGAGAATGCCGATTTTTTGCTATTTTAAACTCTTTTGATCCATTTGTATTAAACCTTATAATATTGTAAAAAAAAATTATATAGCTAGAATTGCATGAAATTAGAAGAAAAAATACTAAAAAAACTAAAAAATTTTATATCCTTATCGTTAACTTTTGGGCCACATTGATTTGTAGCAACAAATTCATAAAAACATCCAAGATGACTCCAACAGATTCAAATATTTAATAGCTATGGAAGGTAGATGGCATTAAACAAAGGATTGATGAATATCATACCCAAATAGCAACTTCAATGCTATGGTGCCAAAAATTTCACTAAAGTATGGAAAATAAACTTTGGTGCCTTATAATATTCAACAATGAACTCAAAAAAAAACAATATTCAATAACTATCTCATCTCCTGGAAGACCAACATGCGATTTTTGGCTACATAGAAAATTTGGGCATGTACTTGTGACTAGAGATTTCCATATTTTGGGCCCAAGTTTTGCTTGTGCCATTGCCACAACCAAAACAAAAGAAAAAGTAATTTTTTAATTTTTAAAATTTTGAATGCATAAAAAATTTCAAAATTCAATAACTTTCACACCATAGCTCTAAACACCACAAAACCAAGCCTATCCACCCCTCCTCGTCAAGCCAGCTTTCCAACGGTACCATGAACGCAACCAAAATCAATGTGAAAATAATTTTCTAATTTTTTGATCCATAAATACTTCAAAATTCAGTAACTTCCGCATCGTAGCTCCAAACGCCACAAAACCAAGCCCGTGCACTCCTCCTCACCAAGGGCTTTCCGACAGTGCTACACATGCGGGCGGGATACGCATGGTCCGTGAGATCTCAACGTAACAAACAATCAAAACAAAACAAAACAAAAAACCAAACTTAAGGTATGGAATGGATGGATATCGGAACAACCATCCAACATTAAGCCAAACGAATCCAGTACTGTAGTATCTGACACGTGTCAATCACAGAAAGAAACCAATGCCGGTTTGGCAGTCCAACTGTTCAAGCCAACGTTTGATGGGACAAGTACATGGAAGTACAATGCATTTACCACGTGTCTGCACGATGGCCAACGACCTCATACACCGCTTTTCAGTTTAGTGAATCGTGAACGATGCAAACTTGCAGAGTTCTCACTATTTCTGGAGGGGTAAAGTATATCCGGGCAGCATAAAACAAGTGAAAATTTGGCATCAACTGAAACCGAAAAAGTTACTCTCCTCGCTGTTTCGGCTGCAGGACGCTAACTTAAGTAAAGCCTCCACTCGAAGTGGGACCAGTAGGGTAAGTTTTGTGTTTTCCGGGGTAAAGTAAAGAAAAGTCCCCTATTTGGCGCCATACCTAGGGCATATTGCAGACTTCTCCTAACTAATTTGGGGCAAATATGAATTCAGAATTTTGCAGGAATTTTTTTTTGTGGCACATAAAAAATTCTTGCGTTCTTCACAGGGGAAAATTCGGCCCACAAGGCTCAATTTGAATGGATAATTTAGTGACTCATGTTTCGGCTTTTAGTTACCCAGCCCAGTCACCCACTTATTTACCGCCCCACCGTTATTCTGTTGCAACTTCACTGATTTGTAGTAATTGAAACGAGAAAATTGACAGTACCAACAAAATTAGCCACACTAGAATTGTGTTCCCTCTGTTTCTGAATAATATTTGTATTTCCTTTGTAAAACACATTAAACACGGGTATTATTAAAAAATTAAGGTAGTAGTATTTATAGATTTGGAGGATATTGTAATAATGTTTCAATGCGCACTTAATTTTCAAAATATTATGATTTTTGGTAAATGCATAACATTATTAATGTTCATTGGGGGGGTCCCTTTTGCTCCCCCCCGAATCGGGAGCCCCCCAGCAAAAAAGTAAGCATGTAGCCAATGCCGTTCCTCAAAGCACAGTATCTTTGACAATGCGCAGATCAAATAGCTCCCCCTGACCAATGATACTGTCAGGATTATAACTAAAGTCTCCCTCCAAGAATATTGGGGGGGAGTTATACCTCCACCTGGGGGGAGGTACAAGACTCCGTTAACAATGTTATGTGAGTACCACACACACTATAAGGGTGAATTGATAATTGTTATTCTTGTTAGTGTTGATTATTCCTTGATTAGGGTCCATAATGTGACTTTTCTTAGTAAATCCAATCCAAACAATCTATTTCTAGATTCTTTGATCTTGATCCCTTAAAATTCCTAGTGTCCTTTATAAGTTAAAGTGGATTTTAGATAGGTTTAAGTCTCTATTTTTCTTGTGAATTTTTGAAACTTTTTTGATGATAGAAAAACACATTAGCTTTTTGGAAATATAATTTTTATTTCAACCGGTGACTGAGTGCAAATTAAAGTTATGCCATCCTAAGTTTCAATTCAAATGGAGTTTGTCAAACAACACACAAAAAAATCATAGAAAGTCAAAATAAAATTTTCAAAATTTAGATTCTCATTGAGTATTTTTGTTTATGAGGAAAGATTTGATTCATTCTATTTGGATTATAGTAGTGATGAGAAAGTCATGGGCAAACTTGTTTTTTAGGCAACCTAAGCATCTTTTTGAAAAATTAACTGGTAGGATTCATTTTTGAACACAAATTTCACAATTTTCACAAGAAATAATTCAACAGGTTATAAGTTATCTTGCTAGAACAATCTCACCATTGGAATTAGCAATTTTCAATTCCATTGTAGAGCGATTAATGATTAGAAAATTTCCTTCAATCTTGTACCTACTTCTATTTAATTATTTTAAAATGAAAATGAAAATCAAGTGTCTTTTTTATGAAATATTTTTTCTAGAGTTTCAATTCAATTCTTCAATATAAAAAATTCAAAATTCAAAATGTATAGCACACAAATTGTAAGCTAAGAAGAATCAAAGCCTTAAAATCTAGTCAAATAAGGTGCAAAAAAACCAGGTTTATACACTTCAAAAGAATATATATTGCAATCTATGCAATTAAAGTATTTGAAATTTCTTCCACACATTCTTCTATCAGTCTAGTGCAAGATCCTATGATTAAAGGCCAAATTACCTAATTGACAGCCGATACTTGTCTATTTTTTTATTTTCTTTAATTCTATTTAATCCAAAATAATGATTTTGATCCATGCTTAATTCAAAAATCTACATTTGGACTATATATACATTATGGTTTCATCATTCAAATGTAGATTTAATGTTGATTCTGGACTTTAAAAAGTCTATAATTTGTTAAATTGGTCTTATTAATTATGTGGGAAAAAAACAATTTCCAAAGATTTGGGCACTTTGCGATAGAAATGGTAATTTTGAGTGGTTCTTAATGAAAAAATGCCTTAGAAGTTTAGGGGTTAAAGTGATAAAACTTATGATTACGGGATTTTTTCATGTGACACAAATTACAAAAATGACCACAAGAAGACCTATCACTAATCCAATCATGTGGATCTAATCCACTAATCATATAGATTTTCTCGCAAGCAATTTCCTTAACCCTTAAAGTTTGAAGGCCATTTTTTTTGTCAAAAATCACTCAAAACTGCTACTTTTGTTGCGTTTATCCAAGAAATCAAAAGAAATACTTTTTTAAGAATCTAATTACAGGAACTTGTACTATACCTTTCTCAGATCATGTAGTAAAAATTTTGTGATGCTTGACCGTACGGATTGGAAGATATTAGCATTCAAAGTGGAATTTTTTTTTTTTTTCAAGAAAATGCTTTGTTTGCCCGCAAAACAAGAAACTCTATAACTTTCACATCACCAATCCAAATGGAATGAGTCAAAGCTTCCTATTTAGACAAAAATATAATCTATTAGAAAAAAATAATTAAAAAAATAATTTCATTTTTTTATGGATTTTTTTTGCTGCCCGGTCTCCCCCATTTTGAGGTTATTGTAGCATAAGTTTTGCTACCGGGCACCGATTGAAATAAAAGTTACATTTGCAGAAAGCTAATAAGTTTTTCTATCTTATGGGAAAGTTTCATAAAGTTTCACAAAAATTGAGCTCATAGGAGCTTGCCCAAAATCCATTTTGTCCCTCGTAGGGACAATGGGACTTTAGGGGTTAATCTATGTAGACCATATTTCCACTAGCAGCCCTTCAGGCCAAACTACAAAAACTTGAAAAAAACTTAGGCAATCTTGTCAATCACGAATCAAAATTGGTTGTACTGAGATAATGCTCAATTATTTTGATTTTCTTAGCTTGGTTTCAATTGAAAAGCATCCCTTATTGCTTCAATCCAGAACTTGAGACAAAAACCAAGGCAACTTCCCCTTCAGATTTTGTACTTTCTAATAGCATTTCTTTAAAAAGATACCTGAATACATTCAGTTTCACTTTTAGGTGTTATCTGAGTGTCCAATTGTACATACAACATAACAACCCAATTGTACTTACAAAATTTTTGTTTTTTTCCCAAGAGGCAGGAGGAACACCTTACCACTCGACAAGTATTATAATCAAGTCTCAATTGAAGGTTGTTTGATTCCTTGTAGCCTAGGAAAAAAATCATGATTGCGAGCACACTCGGCCCATTCACTGTATGCCTAAAGTGTTTTGTGGGGAGAAAAAAAAAAGAGGCGTCCTTTTCATGGTTACAGAATTTGTTCACAGGCTAACTGAAGTACTGAGGCTCGCCAGTTGCAAACGGGTTGAAATTTGTACATCATTAGATGATATCTGGGGGTCTTGGAGGGCTCCGAGTTCCCCTGCTGTCTGTTGCGTTCCCAGACTGTGGGAACGTAACAGCAGCAGCTAGCTGACGTGGCACAATGACTGCCACATCTTTTTTTGTAAAAAAAAAAAAAATTTTTTTTTGCTTAAAATAAAATTTTGGTAATTTTTTTTTTAAATTCTGACACCCCCATACCGACATTCACTGAATCTGGGCAGATTAGGGAATGGGCCTGAAACGGCCCTCCAAGACCCCCGAATATCATCTAATGACAATAACTGATGAGAATCTGAAAGTAAGTTGGCACTCTGCAAATAAAAGTTTCAAGTTGAATTTGCAGGACGGTCCAGTGATGATGGATGCACCATACCACAGTGGTCAGTACTAACTGTGCTGTATAATATGGTATAACCAGGCAATGGTCCTACCTTGGGGACAAGTTGGACCCATGTTGGGAAGATACATGCAGGGCAGTTTCGGCACTGTCCTCTCAAAATAGTTTAGTTTTCCCATTTCAACAATTTGGCAGGGAGATAGGATTTTTTTTTGTTTTCGGCACTTTATGAGGACACTCCTAATTTTGGGATTGATTCTTTCTAATCATGCGTAAATGTGCTGATTTTTCTAATTTTACTCAAAAACAATCATTTTTCTCGAAATAGTTGTAAATAATTTTTTAAAATTTTGACATCTTCCAAATTTTCCCGAGTTATTTATGAAACTGACCTACACGTACGGTATGCTTTGGTAAAAATCTTAGTGGGAAGGATGGACGGATCAACCTTGTAAGGATGCACCCCCCCCCCCCCCCCCCCACCCCCCACCCACCCCACCATGACCAAGGAAGTCACCAAACTTCTTTGATTATTGGATCAATAGGTGCATTTTCTTTTTCTACAATTAACAGTGAAGTCATCCATCAGACCACTCTGGTCCATAGCATCTTTTATCGGGTCAATTCCATTACATTGTAATATAACTAAGCAATGGTTCTACTTATGTTAGGAAGGTATTATATTAGGCTTTGTTAGAATTGGTTGCTTAGACTCATAAACTATTGGTTGACTTAAATTGCTAAATTTTCACACAACGTCGACAATGCTAAGTTAACCCCTAAAAGACCAAGGTACATTTGGAGCATAAATTGCCAAAAAAATTCCACTTTTAGGACAAAGAGAAAATAGAAAAATAAGGAAATTTGTATAAAGTACCCTACTCACCCTAGACTAAATATGTGAATATATGGAAAGTTTTTAGAAGATTTGATTTTACATATTGAGAGATTATAATATTTGAAGTTAAAAGGAATTGTTTTTGTTCTTGATGGATGATTGCACGTAAAACTTGTACTATTTTTCGTCACATGGTGCATGTTGTTTAGTTTTTTGGCCATAACTTTTGCATTTTGACTTCAAATGACACATAATTCATAGACAATGTACTTATGACTATTATACACCTTGTCTTTTTTTTTGGAAAATTTAAAAATGTTCTACAATTTAATAATAGCCCCCGATTTTATCACATTGCCAGTTTGGATTTTTTACTACTATTTAGTACCCTAAGAAACAAATTTGGAGTTGAAATTTAGTGGAGATGGTCTTGTAATGTATTTTTAGCTACTACTCAAAGAACTGCTTAAAATAATTAATTATATGTTGTATAGATGTCCATAAAGTGAGCTTCTTTCTACTTGCATTTTGAAACATGTAAGAAAATATTTTGGTGGTAAATGACCATATCTAAAGAGTTGCTACAAATGTACAATATCTATTTATGTAAGTTTAATTTATTTCCTATTTTTATGAATTAAAACATTTATTTTCTTGAGATTTTGCACTTTTCTAGTTTTCCTACTCAGAGAATTTTAAATTGAATTTCCTTTGGTGGTTACTTTCATCTTAAATGTGCATACATTGGTCATATTTTTTATTTAAAAAAAAATAGATTTCGTAGTTTTAAAATATTCCATAAAAAATCACAATAATTTTTGCAAAACGCAACAGATAGTACAGTTTTTTATGCAATCATCATGATCTTACCCGATAGAGTCAATAAACCTTAACTCCTCGTAGATTGATACTTTTGACAATTGCATCCTACATCATATTAGTTGCATACCTACCAAATTTCAAAATAAGGGACGAGTTTTGCAAATGCTACTTAAGCTACCCAAAAGATTTAGGGCAACATAACTTTTGATCTAAGTACTCAATTGAAAAGAATATTTTTTTCCACCAAGGGGGATATGTTCACACCTTTTGTCAAAATTTTATTAACGTCCATCCAAAGTTGATTTTGTAAGTAAGTATCCAAGATTTCTTGCATATATTAAATGGTCACTTGGTCCTTTGGGAGTTAAATAGTTCATGGCAAGACATCATTTGCCAGCATTGGAGGGATAGAACTGATAAGCTAGGTCTACTTCAACTAAGCAATGGTTTGGACAATGGATCCCACTTTCTCCAAGCTTTGAATTTAGATGTGAATAGCACTATAAAAACTCATGTTTTAGGTAACAAGCCCTAATTTTTTTAAATGAATTTTCGGTGATGTCAATATTGACAATCCAATGTTTTTATGTCAACATGGATGTTACGTTGGATGTTCTTCTTGACATAAAAACATTGGGTTGTCAACATTGACATCACCTAAAATCCATATAAAAGAATTGGGTCTCATTACCTAAAACGCAGGTTTCTTATAGTGAAGGAATCATAGAACTTCTATTGAGGGCACCTCACATATTGAAGAAGGCAAAATCAAGCAACCAGACAGCCTCGAATGTAAGGAAGGGCTCCCTACATCTACGCCCTTTAGATGGATCCACGGTGGAGATGGAAGAGCAGGCATGGTTGCTTGGTTGGCTTCAGTTTCAAGATTGTAGCGGCATTTGGGGTCCACCTAGCTACTTGCCCAGGCGGAAATTTTGCCCCCGCTCAAATGCAATCCACCTACCCTAAGGTTTTCCTTGAAAATAAAATGTTGTAATTATATTGTAGCACCTAAATCCTTTATAGCGGAGCCTAGAGAGGAACGCTGTTAGGTGCATAACTTAAGTAACAAGGTGCGTAGCGCAATTGAGGATAAATATGAAGGGATAACCTCTATTTCTAGCTTACATATTTTGGTTTTATTAAAAAATATTTAAAAAATTGACATTACAACCAGGACCCTAAATGCAAAGAATTTTTTTTTAATGTTTTCACCATACAATGAGGTGGAACTCCAAATGTCCCTAGGATATCGGGCCGAAGGGAGCCCTCCTTTCTATCTCTACCATGGATCCATATGAATGACTTAGATGGAGGGAATCTTCCCTCAATTTTGAGGCTGCTTGGAGACAAGGAAGGCAAAATGATACTTTTAACCAATTTTAATAATGTTATATGAACATAGGACCAATGTCACTACAGAACTGTACTTTTGCAGAAATTACTTCAATAAAATAACATGTCAACTTGCAATCAATTGCTTATTCAAATGTGATTTGGTAGAACTTAGATACCTTAATCAATAACGAAGTAACTATTGTCCCTTCGGGGGACAAATGGAATTTTGGGCAGGTATCTACGGGCTAAATTTTTGTCGTGATTTTCTGAAATTTTTTCTGAAGATAGGAAAAGTGCTAAGCTTTGCATGAATATAGTTTTTTTTTCAATCAGTGCCCGGGAACAAAAGTTATGCCCAAATAAGCTCAAAATAGGAGGAAGGGGGGGGGGGGGGGGGGGGGGGGGCGGGGGGGGGGGGGGGGCGGCAACAAGTTTTTTTTTGCAAAAATTCGAATTTCTTTTTTAAATTATTTTTTCTTATAGATTAGATTTTTGTCTAAATGAAAATCTTTGATTCATTTCATTTTGATTTTTCCTGAGAAACTTATGGACAATCTTATTTTTTGGGCAATAGAGCATCTTTTTGAAGAAAGAACTTGTAGGATTCATTTTGGAATGTAATTTTTGCAATTAAAAAAAAAAGTTTCACATGGTTTAGCTTGCTTGCTAGAACAATATCACCATTGGGATTAATGCATTATAATTCTATATAAAAGATATTAATGTTTTAGATTTTCCTTCTATCTCAAACCTACTTCTACTAAACAATTTTTTTAAGAATGAAAATTAATTTTTTTTGAATTTTTTTTCCTTAGACTCTCAATTCAATTCTCCACTATAAAGATTTAAAGCTCAAAACTATGTAGTGCAAAAAATTTAAGTTAAAAATGTTCAAAGTCATAAAATCTAGTCCTGCAATGTGCTGAAAATTTACTTTTTTCACTTTATTTGTAGACATCTTGCAATCTTTGTTGCCAAAAGTTCTGAATTTTTTTCCACACATACTCATACTAGTTAGGTCTAAGATCCCACAGCTACGTGTGCAAGAAAAGACATTTTTTTGGTTCTTTTTACTCTTTGCTATAAAAATGGCAGTTTTGGGTGTTTATGGGCAGAAAAAAGGCCTTGGGCCTTTACGAAGAATCCAAGATCAACTTCTGTGGTGGATTTGCCACCAAAGGAGGTTCGTGTCATTTTCTTGTTGTTGAATGAAATCTTGATGTGTGCTACAAAAGTGGTATTTTCTTCACTAGAATTTTGGACATAGAATTCACCCTAAAACCAGTGAAGAAAATACCACTTTTGACATTTTAATTTTTGAAAAATAGGGTCTTTTTTTTAAAAAAATCTATAAAATTCCCATTTGAGAAACTTTTTGGTGATGGGATTTGACCAAAAAACTCACCAAAATAATGTTTCATACCTTTTGAAAAAAATGCAGAATGAAGCTATTTTTATGGACTTCTACACCACCTAAAAGTGAGTATTTTTAAAAATCCTTTGCACCAAATCTATAAGTCTACTAAAAGACCCTTCTCTCCAAATTTCAGCTTAGAGTTCATTTTTTTGGGTTAAAAAAAGTGCGAACCCCCCCGAAATCATCCATTAAGAGAAATTATTGAAGCTATTTAAAAATAATAAATTATTTTTGAAAAATCTTGGAAAATTGAAAAAGGTGTATAATGGTTATGAGTAGCTTTTCTATAAATTTTAAGTCATTTGGAGCTAAAACACAAAATTATGGCCAAAAGAAAATAAAAAACTAGGGTGTTTCTTTAAGTGTTTCTTGCATTCACCTTGTATTTATAAATTTGTATAGCAATTTTCATTCATATCAAGTTAAATACGTGAATGTGAGGAAAGTTTTTAGAAATTTGGATTGTATATATAAAAAGATTATAATATTTGAAGTTAAAAAGAAAAGTTTTTTTCCCTGATCTTGTCCGATAGAGTCAACAAACTTCAACAAACTTTAACTCCTCATAGATTGATATTTTTGACAGTTGCATCCTATATTATGTTTATTTACATATTTGCCATATTTACCCTACATAAATATATATTTATATTTGCCAAAAATAAAAGAAGAATTTTGCAAATGCTATCTAAGCTATCCAAAAGTTTTAAAACAATAGAACTTTCGATCCAAGCACCAGATTGAAAAGAATATTTTATCATACCAAGGTTGTATGTGTTTACAACATTCGTCAAAATTTCATGAACATCCATCCAAAGTTGACTTTGTAAGCAACTATCCGAGATTTCTTGTGTACATTGAATGGTCACTTGTTCCTTTGGGAGTTCAGTAGTTCATGGCAAGACATCATTGGCGGGATAGAGCTAATAGTCTAAGCCTAATTAGACTAACTAAGCAATGGTTTGGACCATGGGTACCACTCATCCCTAGGCTTTGAGGTTAGAGCCAAATAAACAATCATAGAACTTTTATTAAAGGTGCCTCACATATTGGAGAAGGCAAAAGGTACCTGCAACTAACAATATTATATAGACAAAGGATCAATATCACCACAATATTGTACTTTTGAATAAATTGATTCAATAAAGTAACATTTCAACCTGACTCAATTGCTTATTCAAATGTAATTTGGTATAACTTAGATACCTAAATCAATAACCAAGTAATTAGCTATTTATGGTTACTGTGATCTTGACATGAAAAATCTCATATCACCTTCCATGGTAGATTTGCCACTAAAGAACATTTGTGTAATTTTCTCGCTGTTGAATGAAATTGAGATGTGTGTCACAAGAAAAAATAAGCAACTGTACTCTAATTGGTTGTAACTTATCCCTCAAGGGCTGGCACACTTTTTGAGTAAGGTACCCAACTCCACCTTCTTCACATGTAGCTTCTACTAATGCAAAGCTTCCTCACATGCAATCCAGAGCCAATAAAAAACAAGTAGTTAGGAACCAGGTAACCTTCAAGCCACTGGGAGGTGGCGAGTCGGTTACAAAGCGTAACTAGCTCTATCCCTGGATTAAAACTCATGTAATTGTTGCCTTCGTAGATGAATATCGTGCAGTTACAAACAAACTATCCTGCTTGCGGATGAAACACCATCGAACTGCCACAGATGCAAAAAAAAAAGTCAGAGCTGAGATTACGCTTCAGCCCTTCAATTTTAAATTCTTTGAAGTGGTTTCGGTCAGTTCTGGAGTACGGCACTACTCAAACTTTTACTCTCCCTAGCTCTCCAGTTGATGCAAAGCCTCCACCTTTGGACGGTCAGAGCCAAGAAAGGACGTTCGAAGAGCAGTAGTAGGTTGACCAAGGTCCAAATTCACCAACCCCGCCGTAGCCACTCACCGCCCCGAGGAACGCTCGTCACGTTGCCAGGCCATGCACACACTAATTAATCACTGTACCAGTAATCAGGTTCCTCGTGATAATAATAATAATAATAAGAAGAAGAATTACGTACGTACAGGACTAGGGCACCTGGAATTCAATACGCAATGGTCGTGATGAGCCCGTGACGCTACGGATCCCAGAGAGACCGGCGCAGTTCCGTCAAATTGGGCCCCGCGTAACGTCGCCAGGGTGCTTCAACTTAAGTCGTATGTTCCGTTATTGTTGCCCTCAGACCAAGGTGCAAACTGTGCAAGGTCAAGCCCCAAGCAAAGTCCGGTCCAAAGCGCAAGTGCAAGCCCGTTCCTCCTCTTCAAGCTAGAGTAGAGTATTCAGGCCGTTCCAATCGAGGCGGGCGGAAGTTGGGACCTTGAGCGGTGTGCATGAACTTCCGCTGCTTTTCCTCCGACCGAGACAAAAGGAAGCGAAGGACAGGGGACGAATTGGAAACGGGCGCAAGTTGTGCGCGAACCAGGACGACGCAAGTGTCCTGCATGGCTACGAGTCTCCTCATTTTGACGGACGACTCACGGCGACTCCTTTGCTTTCGACCCGTCAAGTTTCCTTCTTGGGACTCAGTTAAGTTACTCACTGGGGTTCATTCGTAGACTAAGCTTAATAAGAAAGCAAAGTGAGTTTCAGCATCTGGTAATTGCGTTTTGAATCTCGAGAGCCGGGGTCGTCACCTTTTTCGAGCCGGAGACTGACTCGGCTGGTCGGTGTACAGGTCAGACTCCTTATTCCACCAGCTTTGATGATGAGTTCCCATTTGCGCCTGAGTGGTGGCTTTCTATCTTCAACGAGCGTTTGTGATGAAGTGGGTAGTTGCTGGTACTTCGTAGATTCCGGGACTCTGTAATGATCCTGTTGTTGGCAATGGCCGGAGGGTCCTTGGAGACAGCGAGGTTTGAGAGGTTTTGATTGACGAGGCAGAGGATCGAGCATCTGGTACGTACACGGCGGTTGTGATTTTGTTTTCGTAGAGGAAGAATTCTGTTGTGTTCGCAACGGCAGGAGGAACGTCGGAGAGTTAGAGAGTGGTTGCGGAGGCAGGGGAGAAGCGGGCACAACTTTGGTATTGGTTTTTGAGAGATTTTTGAGAGGTTGCGATGACGGCAATGGCGGATTCGAAATACTCGCGCATCAGTAAGAAATGGGTGGGGTTCGTGACCGCGATATGGGTGCAATCGATCGCCGGGAACAACTACACATTCGCCAACTACTCGCCGGCGCTCAAGGACGTGATGAACTACAACCAGACGCAGCTCAACAACCTGGGCGTGGCGAAAGACGTGGGTAAGTCGTTTGGCTTGGTCGCCGGGCTGCTCGCGGATTATCTCCCCACTTGGCTCATCTTGCTCATTGGGGCACTCGAGGGCGCTATTGGCTATGGCACGCAGTATCTCGTCATCTCTGAGAAAATCAACCCGCCTTCGTATTGGCAGGTACGTTGCGGGTCTCTTCTCTCGCCTTCTACGTTCAGATTTTTGTGCATTTGATGTCTGGCGGTTTTTCCGTGCACTTTAGATGGCGATGGTTTTCCGAGCATTTTAAATTGATTTTCTGACGCATTGTCGGGCATTCTATATGCACGTTCTTGCCCTGTTGCCCTCGCACTTGAGTTTGTTCAGTCAATGAGTCTATGGGGCGGTTTCGGATTGGGATTGGAAGTAGGGTGATTCAAAGTGGTCACTTCCGTCGTCGGAGGTTGCCATTTATTAGTATACTTGCAATCTTCAATGATGTTTCCCACGTTGGAAGTTCATCGTCATGTTCGTTAGCGTGTAATTTGCAGATAGGGTTTCAAGTACTGAGATCTTTTTGCGCCTCCCATTGGCAGCTCTTAATGTCGACTATGATTCACCGCGGAATTTTCGCTGAGCTCTTTGTTGGAGTTCTGTGCAGATGTGCGTGGTATTGTGCATGGGCGGCAACAGCACGACGTGGATGAACACAGCAGTGCTGGTGACGTGCATGCGTAACTTTCCTCGCAGTCGCGGGACCGTCACGGGGACCTTGAAGGGCTACATCGGACTGAGCACCGCCATCTTCACACAACTCTGCACAGCTCTTTTCACCAGCGAGGCGTCCTCCTTCCTCCTCCTGCTCACTTTCCTCCCCATGATAGTCTGTTTCACCGCCATTGCCTTCCTCACGGAGGTTCCGGCCTCCACGAGCGCGGAAGAAGACACGGAGGAGAACACCGGGTTCGCCATTATCAACTGGATCTCCCTCTCGCTCGCCTTCTACCTGCTCGCCTTCACGCTCCTCGAATTTTTCTTCCCGTTCACGTCGTTCCAGTTCAAGCTCTTCGCGGTCGTGCTCCTCCTCTTCCTCATCGCCCCTCTGGTGGTTCCTCTCAAGCTCATGCTCCGTGTCTACAACAAAACGGACTCGGCGAAAAGTGGCGTCACGAAGCCACTTCTGGAGGAAGAGAATGCCATTGCCATGCAATCTCCTGATGACGTGACGAGGATTGAGGGAGGGCCTGAAGTGGAGCCAGTGAAGAAGGAAGTGGCGAAGAGGGCTCCTGTGCTTGGGGAAAATCATAGTCTGGGCGAAGCGTTGATGACACTCGATTTCTGGTTGCTCTTCCTCACGTTCCTGTGCGGAATTGGCACGGGCATCACGGCGATCAACAACTTGGGACAGATTGGGGAAGCGCAGGGATTCACTGACGTGTCGATCTTCATCTCGCTCATCAGCATTTGGGGATTCTTTGGACGCATCGGCGCGGGCGCCATCTCGGAGTATTATGTCAAGTACGTCTCTGACAGTTTGTAGTTCATTGCTTGCAAATTAATTTTATGTGCTAATCTCGTGACTACGTTTATGCGTAATGGCCTGCATTCTAGGATCAAAGTCTAAGTAGTATCGTGGTCCATTACTTGCTAATTAATTTTATGTGCTAATCTCGTGACGACTTCCATGCCTAATTGCCTGCATTCTTAGGATCAAAGTCTCATTAGAACACACGTCTCGCCATTTTCAGAAGCCATGCTACAGAAGTGGAACCCGCATAGCTAGTTTCGTTCAATTGTTCATTGAAATCTACTACCATAACTCCAATTTATGAGTTTTTAGAGCTTGCAATTTCTCCTGAGATTTCAAAATTTTCTTTCTGAATTCAGCCTTCCATGATTGTGAGCCCAAAGTATTGTGAGCCTTCAAAATACTTGGGATATTTTTCCCCCATTTGAGAACTGAAAAGTGTTTCATGCCCCTGTTTCATGCCAATTGTGTGGATCTTATGGAAGTATCTGCTAATCATGTGTGTCGTGGGTTGTTTTGTACAGGAAAGCAGCCATTCCACGACCAGTATGGATGGCCATCGCCCAAGTCTTTCTCTTCTTCGGCTACATCCTGTTCGCCAAAGCGGCCCCCGGATCTCTCTACCTGGGCTCCATCATCGTCGGCGTCTGCTACGGCGTCCACATCTCCATCACCGTCCCTACCGCCTCGGAGCTTTTCGGGTTGAAGCACTTCGGCATGATCTACAACTTTCTCATCCTCAACATCCCTCTGGGCTCCTTCCTCTTCTCCGGCTTGCTGGCCGGCTGGTTGTATGACCGGGAGGCTTCCAAGGTGCCGCATCTCACGGGCGCCATGAACCAGCTGACCCAATTCTCCACATTCTCAAACTCTTCAAACTCTTCAGCCAGTTCTTCCGGGTTTTCAGGATTTTCAGGCTCTTCCGGGTTTTCAAGTGCAGCAGATTTCTCATCTTTTTCAGTTTCGGTAGGAGATAATGACCCTCCCAAGTGCTACGGACCGCATTGCTTCCGGTCGGTGTTCACGGTCATGGCGGGGATGTGCGCTTTGGGAAGCATGCTGAATATGATTCTGATCCTGCGCATTCGGCCCTTGTATCAAGAGTTGTATGGAGCCAATGGAAGCATCGAGAGGAAGAGGCAGCAGTCGCGGTTGAAATAGTGCTGGAGAATTTGGGCACTGGCGACGTCTGGCTGGGAGGTGGGAGTCTGGTATTGGACATAACCCTCTCCTTCAAACTAGATCAAGACTGTCAAATCTTGAACATTTAAGAGTTTTATGGAGATTTAGAGATCCATGGAGAGTCAGATCTTGGAGATATAAAGCTTTATGGAGATTTAGAGATCTAGTGGAGAGTGTGGGGGGAGGATTTATAGCTTGGATAGTAGAACTACTCCTAACAGACTCTTCATTTATGTTAGTCATTAGAGTAGAGGTATTCAACATCTTTTGGAGAGGATGGGATTGTGTTTCATCTTGTCTACAACTTTTTCAATGCATTGCACCTTGTGGCAATGAAAAGTGACGGGAGAGGGTTACGAATAAGATTGGAGATTGGAGAGGGTGTATTGGGGGTGTAACTTTGATTGAAGGCTTTGTGGATAGGTTACATAAACCTAGCAAGGCATTTTGTACAATAGTGGGTGTTGAAAAGAGTTGAAGACTTATATTCCAAGAATAGAGGGTAAGTGGGAAACTTGATTTGGAGAGGGGGGTACTTTGATTTTTGGAGCTCAAAACTAAGGAGATCAAGTTGTTACAAATGAATTCACTCATTAAGTGAGTGAATTGATGAATATATACGTTTTTGGTGAAATAATTGAGTACCTCCTATATATATTTATATTTTTTGTGAAGCTTTGAGATTACAATTGATATGTGATAACATAATATGTCGCCAATATAAAGTCGTGGCGATACCTTGTACCATATTAGAAATTTATATATAGTCCGTATTCTATGTTTGTATCAAAATTATTTTGTTTTTTGTTTGGAGATGCGATAGGCGAATAAGATGTTCTTT
Source organism: Neckera pumila (assembly GCA_963969595.1). Lineage (NCBI taxonomy): Eukaryota > Viridiplantae > Streptophyta > Bryopsida > Hypnales > Neckeraceae > Neckera > Neckera pumila. The sequence continues at coordinate 2,193,847 of OZ018415.1, read as the reverse complement.
TTGTATATTGTGCCATTGTTTTTTGTATATCAAATCAACAGCATTGGGAGGGGAAAAATTTATGTCTAGTGTGACCAATAGTTGAGTTATTTTTGAGTTAGGGGGAGGTGGGGGCAAAAGTGTCTCATACTTTTGGTCATGCTAAAAGGATGAAATTGTGAACTTTGACAATTCATGATTATTGAGACCCTGATTAATGTTGCCAAAAACAAAATCCAAGTTTTGGAAGACGAACAATTCTTCTTTTCTCATTTGTATTTGAATTTTTGGTGATATAAAGCATTGAGTGCCCTTTTTAGATGAAAAAATATGATACAATTTTTTTAAATAGATGTCACCAGAAAGAATAACATTTTGAAAAAAAAATCTTCCATATGTGCTTGTAAAAGCTGTGTAGTAAGTCTTAAAGATTTGGATATTGCTTTGAATGAATGGGAAAGTATTTGGATGAAACATTGGTTTGAAGCACTTTGATCATCATCTTAAGTATGAAAATCAAAGTGCTTAGGGATTAAGAACAACTCATGTAGTAGTGTTATTTGACACCATGGTTTGGTTGTAGGTAATACAAATTATCAATATTCAACCAAAGTTTTAAAGATTTGGTATTCAAGATAGAAAAATAACTTTTTTTAAACATATAATATAAGCATATGATATGTATGTGCAACAATATTATCAAACCCAACAACATTGACTTATCTTATTAGAATAAGTATTTTTCCTTGCCAAACTTGTGTCATTAATAAAAAAATTTGTGGAAGTTAGTACAGTATTGTGAATTATGATTTCAGCATGTGCTAATTTAAAATAGAAGAACTTTGTGAAACTAGTGTCACCTACAATATAGCATGTATAGTCATTAAAGAAATTAAGAATTTAGGGTTTTAAAATGATTATTAATTTGAAAATGAAATGAATCCCTTTTGTACATCCTTCATTATTTATTGCGATGAAAGATTGCGTTTAAATAATCTATAATGGTTCCTTTAATGAAATATCATTTTTATATGTGTAAGAGTTTAAAAATATGAATACCTTTGCATTTCATCATATATAAAAAATCATGAGTAAAGAGTGACATAAAAAATATTTGGGTAATTGAATTGTAATATAAAAGATGGTCTGAAACCTTCTTACACGTGTCAAATTTATAATTATCACAAGTCAATTTTTGCAATATAATATAGAGTGATAATGAAAGTATAAAGTGAAAATATCACAAACACATTAATTAAAACTTCTACAAATATCTCATGAAAATAAAAGCCTTATTCATTCATCAAAATGCAAGTGAAAGAAAGGTCGGCATATGTAAAGGTGCAACTGATTTTATCATTTCCCTTTCATGACCATCGTACAGTAGAACTCCTCTAAATGCATAGGTTCGGGAGTGTCTGACAACATTCATTTAGAGAGGTTTTGCAATTATAAGGGATGCATTTAGAAGGAGTTCTACTGTAGTACCGTCTCAAACCAGGACCGCTGGGACCGAATAGTTAGAGAGTTTTTTGCAATTATAAAGGGTGCATTTAGAGGAGTTCTACTGTATTATCAACATTTAAAGTTGCAACCAACAAACTTTGAAATTTGTTGTTTTACACCTTTTTTATATGGATGGACAATTTTATTTCTTAAAATATTATCGTAGTAGTATAAATTTTTTGCAATTATCATCGTAGTACAAATATGTTTTTTTGAATTCAAAGCCTCTCATTCTATAGGACAATTATCAATGGATATACTCAACAATGTGGAGCCCTAAATGATTATACATAATTTTTGTCATGTATAAAAATCATGTACTTTTGAATGGATTGGATCTAAAAATGTTGTAATAATGTTATGTGGTCCACATATTTACCTAAACACAATAATTAGGAGTGCTAATGATACATCCAAAAATCCTGAATATTATAGTCTCTAATATCACCTCTTCTCTCTCCCTCTCTTCTCATAAAACGCTCAGTACCCAATAAAATTCAATTCAAAATTCTCACAATCAAATTCTATTCGATCACAAGCAGTTGCATGCAAATTTGATATATTGAAAATTTAACAAATGTATAAAGAGTTCTCAACTAAGTTCACAATTATTGCAAATCTAAGTGCATTGATCTATCCTATAGTGAGGGCATAAAATTAGTGTTACTTCTAAAAGCTATCATTGAAAAAATTGAATATTTTAATATTAGTTGTCCAAAAACTTGCACAAGAAGTATAATACGATAATCATATACACTTTGAATGCCTAACTAGTGGCATTAGTGTAAAGAATTCTATCAATACCACAAAGATCATGAACCAAAAAAATTCAATGAATTTCCAAACCTTTTCGAACCAAAATTTTTTTTAGAGGTTCTAGGTTGCTCACTTGGCGATCAACACGTGATCAATTTACAAAATGTAGACACTTACTAATTTGATTATAAAATCATTTAAAACTAATTTAATCCATTTAGATTATATATATATTATATTATAATAAAGGCCACTTTATATTAGGGTCCAATTGTTGGCTTGACTTTTTTTAAATTACTGAAATCAACCAATGGGAGTGCCTGGATGTTTAAATTGGGTCATCAATTAAGCCTATTTAAAGGCTTAATTTTGAAAAGTCGTCTCAATTTTCTTTTATATCACATTGTTACTTATGTCGCGATGTTTTGGCACCAAAAAATTGTGCCTAGGTTCTAAGAATTGGGTGTCCATGTATCAACCTAATTTTCCACTAAGGTTCCATTTGAGTTGGTAAATTGGGCCAACTTGGAATTGGGCCTGGGCCCTAATATGAAGTCAACTGAAACAAAAATATGACTTTTAAAGCATGACTTGGATGGAATTGGCAATGTGCTGCTGAAATACAATTTCAATACCTTCGAAATCTCTACAACCTTGTTGTCAACATCTTATACATGTTGAGTTTTGGTGTAAACTTTACAATAAAATAGAACTGTCAAATACCGCCATCTACTGAATTCTAACACCAATAAGACCCTTCCATTTGCATCAATAGCCTACCCATTACCACAATCTTAGCAACCCTTTATCATGATGGCAATGCACCATTACGAAAATTTTTAGCCCTCGAAGGGGCCGCGAGTTTTGCACCCCCAAGGTGCAATTAGGGAAAAAAATAGAAATAAAAAAATATTTTTTATTTAAAAAAATTTAGATGCTGACATGGCACTACTGGTGCCACATCAACGCCCTGTCAGATTTTTTATTTTTTTAATATTTTTTTTTCTGTAATTGCACTGTGGGGGGGTTGAAAATCAAAAACTCGCAGCCCTTTGCAAGGTTTAGAATTCTTGTAATGTTGGGGAGCGGACACATCAATCCAGGCTTTACCAAGGGTCTATTCACGCTTTAACATCATTTTTATTTTGAAAAATCACAGAAGATTCACTTCTTGTTGGAATGTCTTCATTCTTTTTTGCAAAATATTTTTCTCAAACTTTTTAATCTTTGAAAAATATGGGAGCTGACATATAGCTTCTCCAAGGTACCTAGATAGCAAATCTGAATGGGAATGAAGATCTTATTCACGGGTCTACCCATGCTTCAACAAGGGTCTACTCATGCTTTAACATTTTAGCTTTGAAAAATCACAAAAAATTCACTTCTTGTTGGAATGTCTTCATTCTTTTTGCAAATGATTTCTCTCAAACCTGACATATAGCTTCTCCAAAGTATATATTGTAGATAACAAATTTGTATGAGAACGTGCTGATCTTATTCTAAACCAGCGATCTCAAAACGGGTTCAAGATTTTTAGCCAAATGTTCGTCTTTGGAAGATTTTTTTTGAATTTACACTAAGGGCATGAAAAAATTAAGAGCGAAATTCAGCCAGTTTTGGGATCGCTGTTCCAGAGTCCAGACCAAAGCTTGAATCAAGAGTCCATTTGTTCAAGACCCCACATCAAAGTCCACCCAGGAATCCAATAATGTGAACAGGCTCCAGCGCAAGCTGACTCACTTGGACCTTCGTCGTCGTCGTCTTCACCAAGCGTCCATTTCTCTCACGAGGCTGCTCCGGTCAGTATTGGCTATGGCGAGTGCTGGTGCCGTAGATGCCACGCTTCGCTCGCCCTTTTCTTCCCTTCTCCTTTCTGCCTCCAATTAGGGTTTCTCATTGTGCTGTACTGAGAGAGAGAGAGAGAAAGAGAGCGCTATTTTTTGAGCTACATACTGTCGAGGGGTTGTCGAGGTTGTGAATTTAGGGTTTGGGAGCGATCACCCGAGTAGCGACCGTGGCGACCGACAACATTCCGCCCCAGATAGGGGCGACGCTGGCGGGATGGAGGACCGCCTTCCAGGGGAAGATGCAGGCGGTGAAGGGGAACATTCAGGAGTTGAACATCCAGGGCAAGATTCAGGACTTGAATTTGCAGGGGAAGGTGCAGGAGCTCTTCAATCGGGACCAGCAGGGGGCCAGCGCTGCTACTGCTGCGGCGGAGCCGCTCAATGTGCAATCCGGCGGGGTTTTATCTTCTTGGAAGTCGTATGCTGCCCGGCCGCAGCAGCCGCAGGGGGCCACGATGCATGGCGCCTCGGGGCGAGATCTGGAGTCCGGGGTGTCGGAGTCGCTTGCGCCATTGCTGAAGTCCGCGAATTCCGGTCTTTCGAGTGCTTATAATTCGTGAGTGTATTGGTACTTGAATTTTGAAGGAGAATTATTGTTGGTAGGATATCTCGGAGTAGGTGTCGAGGAAACGATTTTTGAGGATTCGTGCTTTCATTTTATTCTTTTGGTTTCTTGAATTTTGCTCTTTTCCAAGTATGATTTTTATTGAGCAACCGGATTTGGAATGATAGTTGCATTTCATTTCACCTTCAGCTGGTTATGTTAATTGTGCTTGGTCTCCCTCTCGGATGTCAATGCTGTGTAGGGGCTGACGGTCCGATTTCTTGGTCAGTTGCTTTCATGCATAGCTGTGACATTTGAGCCTCGCCATTTATCGAAATTTTTAGAGACATAGCTATTTCTTTAACATTCAGCACATCCCTGGACTTTCTTGATGGTCCCTGGGTGGTCTCTCTGAGATTGACTGCCATGCAGAATGTTCCGAATAAGCTTTTATCGGTTCTTTTGCATATGTTCATGACATGGTATAGTCGTAGTGATGAGTGGATATGAGAGATGGATCGCAGCTCAAGGAAAGCAAACTCCTTCCAGGTTTTGTTTGAGCGGGGATGTATATCACGGGGAAGAGTTGGTTGGAAGAGGGGATCCTGGTCCTTCAGAATGAGGAAGGTTTATTGTGTTGGAGGCGTTTGTTTGTTTAAGGTTGTAGTTCGGTTTTATTGTAGTTATCAAATTTGTCCTCACTGGTTTGGAAATAAACTGACTACCTCCCCCAATCTACTGCAGTGTGACGAAAGGAGTTCAATCTGCTACAGCAAATGTGCAGTCTGCTGCGCAATTTGTGCCTTCTAGGCAAGCGCTTACGGCATTTGCTATAATGATTGCGGCAGGGACTTTCTTCATATTTATGGCTTTCTTTATGTTCCTACCTGTGATTGTTCTGGTTCCACAAAAGTTTGCTATCTCCTTCACGATCGGCTCCATCTTCATAGTTGGATCGTTCTTTGCGCTCAAAGGACCGAAATCCCAGTTTTATCACATGATATCTAAAGAGGTAAATACTATTTGCCACTGTGATCATACTTCCGTTCGTTTACGTTTTTCAATCTTAGGAGGGAGTTGTATGATTAATTTCACGTGAACTTTCAGTTAGTATATACTTTCCCAGTGAATGGTTTAGTAGCCCTTTCGAATCCTGTTGACCTCCCCTGTTTGTGTCTTGATTGTTTAAGGTAGATTCCATTTTGTTTTTGAATTTCAAATCTAAGATAACTCGCTTTGTACTCTTTTTATTTAAAGTTTTCAATGACTGGATTTATTTATCTATTAATTCCCATCAACATTACATTCTAAGGAAACATTGCATGAATGCAGAGATTGCCGTTTACAGCTGGGTTTATTGGGAGCATGGCAGCTACAATATATGTGTCTGTGGTACTCCACAGCTACATACTATCTGTGGTCTTTGCCATTATTCAGGTTTTATTTCCTAACTATTTTTATTTTTCCTTGATGAAGTCATTTGGAGGAATCTTTTGTTCGCAGTTGTATTTATATGAAGTTTTTCAACGCACTTCTGTTAATGGATCGTTTGCATATTTTTTCTCTGGAGGCAGGAACTCCTGTTATAGATAACAGTTGTAAGAGTATGTAATATTATTTTTTTGTGATCCAGGTGCTTGCATTATTATATTACCTGCTGTCGTACTTCCCTGGAGGAACTGCTGGCATGAAATTTTTGACTTCGATGATCGTGTCTTCCATCACGAAGTGCTTTGGCAGATTGACATCGTCCTGAAACAGCGGGGTTTTAATATCCATGTTCCGTACAGATGATTCCGAATCTTGGTCCTCTACATTTGAAGTGTAGGGGTCACAATGACAATTCTTAAGTCTTACCTTGGACGTTAAACTGGTGGGCGCGAATCCAGTAGATGTAGGCAGTTTCTCTGCTTGCTTTTGCATCTTTGTATAGTCTCAACAGTATCATAGCATGCCGTGAAATTAGTACGAACTTTAGGGTTTTGGCTAGTTGGTGGAACTCGATTTTTAAAGTGAGAACTTAATAATGACTCGTCTCCGTATCAGATTTAGCTTCATCAAGCATATCTTGTTCTGCTATAATTAGGTGTAATAACATGACAGCACCAAGCTTCATTTCAGGTTTTGATACCTCAAACTGCTACTGCTGTTCTGTGATATTGATTGGCATGAGTCAGATGATCTGTTTGCATGGTACTCTCAAATCTTTCCATTTGTCTTGATTTCTACATATTGTACAGCATTTGGGACGAAAAAGAGAGATTTTGAAAATACTAATAGCACTAAATACTACATGATCACTAATCTCAAATGTTGTATGACCCATGAGCAATGCATCAGTGCAACCTTGCTGTAGTGATTACTCCTCTGTGGTAGTGGTGGACGAGCGCAGAGAAATTTGAAGGAATCCAAATCTGAGATTCCATCAACCACTACAGGCCCCAGTACCCACTGCCCAGCTGGTTGATACCCAAGTTTCACCAGCACGGGTATGATCAAAATCCATTTTCCCGCTTCCCGAGACTTCATTTTTCCCTTACCCGAGACTTCCCCGCAATATCTGCGCTTCGTGTATAAAATCCACAGCCTTCTCATAGTTACTGTACAGTACAGTACGTACTTCAGATCATTTGTTCTGCTTTCTGCTTTCACTTCTACCTTCTTCGTTCTATGCGCGGTGCACTAACTTTGAAAGTCAGTTTTCTCCTTAGATTTCAGCAAGCGCAGTCCCCAATGAATTGGGATTCCCTATTACACATTCGACAATACCACAATGATGTTCGGTACCGCTGCTCAGGCCGATCATGACAACGTTCTGCAAATCCTGGATGATCTGGAGTAGCTATGCTGGGAGTCATGCCAGCAGAGCAGTTGAATTGTGAGCCTGCGGAGCAACTGAATTGTGAGTCTGCAGAGCAGTGTATTTGAGTTCCATTGGGAGCCGGCAGGGTCTTCCAACAATTCAGTCAATATCAGAGTTTCCCACCGAAGATCTTTCTGGAAAGATTAAGCGGAAGCCGGAGAGGATGATCAGTCTGTAGAGGAGGAATGGGGAGGAGCATTCGCAGATGATCACATCGACGAAGCCACTTCCGGTCTCTCCCCGCGACCATCTTTGCCGCCCAACGAGAATAGTGGGGTCACGTATCACAAGAAGAACAAGCAGTGGGAGGCGCACTTGCGGATAAGGGCCGACAACTGCGCGGACGCAAGAAGAAGGGCGTGCAGATCGATCGATCTTTCTCGGCAACTTTGACACTGGGGACGAGGCGAAAATGACCCACAACAGAGCTGTCATCAAACTGCTGGTAAGGGGATATATTTATTAAAGTTGCACAATCTGTGCTGTTGTGCATGAATCTGTGCTGTTGTACAAGTCCTAGCATGAATCGTCACGTTAGTTAAAATGGCTAGAATTGCATTTTCCCATCTGGAACTGTACAAGACATGGAATAGAATCTGCAATAGGCAGTCTGAAGGTCACTGAAATTTGCAATCTTTATGTACATCTCTTGAAGTTAAAAAGTTGCACAATGCAGGAGATGAAACTATCGTACTTACAAGTACATGTAAGCTTAAGTGGAATCAGAACATCCACCAGGATGCACAACAAAGAAAACTTCGTACTGTAAGCCAATACTACCGAGCGCTCTTCCGCTTGTGTTTTTCACCTCTTCCACCCCCACGTCCAGGATTCCGTATTATTTGAATCGGTCGAACCTGTGCATGTGCTACGCTAGCACTGGTTCCAGACGTGGACTGCGTAGGTGTGCCTTCGCTTCCAGATCCGGATTGTCCGCTTCCCTACACAGGTCCGATGTCGTTCAGATCAGCGCAAGCCTTCCGAAATATCACTATCGAAATTCATAACCGTTTCATCAGCACTTAGTGGTGTGGAAGAGTCTCAGAAACCTGAAGTCATATTGAACTCCTATACATTCAAAGAAGTTCCCTCACTTCAAGTGGTTTCATTTTCATCTCAGTCGCTTAATTTATGCAATTTTGTGCAAGTGTCTTGTTGAGATTTAGCCAAAGCCACAGAGCAACAGACGTTGGAATCATAAAATACAAGAGAGAAGTATTCGCTTACATGGTCACCAGTGTGAGTGGCTAAATTGGGACGATGCCCTAGAGCCTGAAAATCACCAACCTCTGAAGGTCCTCGACCTGCAAAACATCAACGTTCCTCAGAATTTCAACCTGAGACAATGAGGGATGAGAACGGGAAATAGTGGGAACGAAACTGTTGTCCAATATCGATCTCATGCTAAGTAGGCGTTGATTAAATTGACGACGTCTTCATATACAGGCAAACTCATAGCCGGATTCAGCAACTAAGACAGCGGGAAAAGTAAGGAGGACAAACGTTTTCAAAGCCACAAAAAGCAAGATACGAAAAAAGAGTCATACGTGATTTTTTGGCAGGAGGAACAGATGGTTCTTTTTCTACTTCGCGTTTTGACTTCTTCACAAGCTCAAGAAGCTCTTGATCACTCTCAGGAGTGTTGCTGTTTAGAAGCTCAAGGGCACGGTTGAACACACGCACAAGGTCTTGCGTTCCGGCGAACCGTGCTCCCATCTCCTTCCCCTTTGCCACGGCTTCCCTCATCGTGACTCCAGGTCACCCACGAATTTTTTTGAATCACGCTGTCAGTTTCTCAATGATGCTTTAGTGCCCTATTCAGATGTTTTCCCTGCACATTCCAGTAAAACAAATTAGCCTTCACGGAATGCAGCTTAAGCCACACAATCTTACGTTCGCTACGTTACTGACGCCTACTTCCTCTGACAAGCTATGCTCAGCCCCTTTAGGACCAAGAATTCAAGGTTTGAAAATGACCAATTCAATTGATCACGTTGTGATAAAGATAATTTTCATATCACGAAAATCAGTAACGACCATTGCATGACTCTGTCAACAATGAATTAAACTAAACTAAACTAAGATATGGCAAAAAAACGTCCTCTTATGACCCACTAAAAACTTCTAAATAAAGCTATTCATCCTGTTTCGCTGTTCCATATCCAGAACCTGCACAGAAATTCAGAGATGACTACCGGTATGCGATCATCCAAGAATGTAATGAATCAAAAGTTACAGTAGAAGTGTTCAAAAACGACAATAGGTAAATCTGTCAGAGCGAAAAAGAGAACTCTACCAGCTTCACCCCGCGACCGAGCCACACTGTCCAGCTTGGATTCCAACAGTGTAGTAGTTACTTCCAAACGAAGTATTCTCCTAAAACAGTAGGCAAACTCAGATTTCAGATGTTTTATTCCAAGTCGAAGCAATCTTTTGAAAATACGTTTCAGCAATGTTACGGCAACATTCTCATCTGCCACCCAGTCACAGCCAATGCGGTAGATTCACAAACTAAAGTCCTTCAAAACGACCAGACTACCAACCGAACATGTAAAAATGTTCATATAGGAGGAAAAAAAGAGGAGTATGAAAGAGAACCCTAAAAAATGTGTTCTAAGACATCGTGTGCCCATAGCGTCGAAGTACCAAGTTAAAGTTGTAAGCAAAAATATAAACCCAAAAAGCGTGCAAAATTATGGACAACGCGAGATATATTTGGTATGGAGAACTCACAGGTGCACATCGGCCAACTTATCTTCACAGACTGCAGAGAAGTTGTTGAGTAGAAGGACCGTATGTGCAATGAAGGTGTTGACCTATTCCAAAAAAGAACCAAGTGCTCGTTACTAAAAATCAAGAACACGTCGGTTGTGGAAACTGAAGACTATTGTAAGCCTTAACGGGTTGATCGCCACAATAGTTCCAAGTGAAAGTGGCATACTTTGATAGTTTTCATAGAGATACTATCAAGCAAATTCTCCTGGAATCACATGTTCGTACATATATGATAGTGCAAATAATCTTTAATTGAACAGATTGGCATATCGAAGATGGTAAACAACCGATGTACTATACAGCACAAATTGATGGGCATCAGGGGGTAGAAAATATGCATACCAGAAAAACAGTTCTATTATCAGCCATAGCACGCCAGCTCAATCGTCGGTCCGCGGGACCACTGGCTTTCAAAGTTCAACTACCGTGGTTGTGTGCAAAGAACAATGTTCTTCTAACAAGTCATTACAGGTCTTCTGATTCCTGCAATTCAGTATTCAGAAGTGTCAGTTTGCCGGCAACAAGGCTCAAAACACAATGTTTGGTTTTCAACAAATAACAGTATGAAGCTTTCGGCACCAAAGAAACAATACAAACACTCTCGCAACACATCTCACCAGAATAAAGCTGAATCGCACAACTAACCAACTACGTTTTTAAGTGTTGGCTTCAGAAAACAGCGGAACCAAAAAAACTGCTCAACGACAAGAGGTCGAGCAACCTTTTTCATTATTCTTCCTCAGTATATCAATGATTCAGCGCCACAACAGGACATCGAATAACAGACACAAGCACACAAACGAAGCAACAGGCATCAATTGCTTTTCAAATCACGCAAACGAAGACAGAAAAGAGGGTGTTAAGAACCCTAGAAACTCACGGAAACAACGCGAAACAGTGCAAAAAGATTGCTATTCCAGAAGCTTCCAATCAAGCTTCAAACAATCGCTTCTCAAACAAAAGAATCGACCTTCTCATCAGAAACTCCAGAAAAATACCAGAGCCAAACCACAACAAACCCTAGAAATACCAAAGCTCTTGGATCCCGAACAGAGAGACAGAGCAACGTGCTAACGATGGGAGAGAGGATAGCTGGAGAGGCCTGCGGCGTGCCGGGAGAGAGCTCCGCTGCGCCCAGAGAGAGAGAATGAGAGGTGCGAGCAGTGCTTTTTTTATGATTTTGAGAAAGTAGCCATTTGTTTCTTCAATATTCACTAGATCACTCCCAGCTCGCACTACACACCCCAATCTTATAGAACATGTCAAAAGCTCCATTCTAACGCCCCATTCATCCTGCTGGAGCTCTGATAAACCTCCTCTCCAAATTCATTTCAAAACCAAAAAACATTACCAGTGTCAGTGTAATGATCACCATTCGCGCAAATAAAATTTAAGATAAATAACTTCAGGAGGGCAATTCATGTTCAGGGTTTAGGGTTTAGGGCATTTCAAGAGCAAGGTTGCCATCAATTACTTCATATGCAAATTATCGTTGAAACATACCAGCTCACAATAATTACGAACAAAAACTAAGTCTCACAAGCCAAACACTGCCCTCGACTCGACTCCTATGAAATCGCACTCCTCAAACACACAGAGAGAACCTCAAATCGCCACTCTGCCGCACCATTGATCTCCTTCTGGAACTCTACTTCGCAAACTCATCTCAAAAAACCGACAAAATGAATTCATTCAGCATTCGTGCAAAACCCAAACCCTAAATAGACTCGCAATCCAGGAGCAATCCCGCACCGTTTTTTGTGCCGCGGGGAGCGTTCAAAGCGTAAAATTCAAGGCATATCGTTTCGTCCAATTGCGGCATTCGTTTCTGCCGATCACACGGTCATTGTCGACTCCCGGGAAAAAAAACGTTCTCCAGATCCCGAAAGCTCCAAGCCTAGGTAGACTTACAGTGCAGAAGACAGAGTACATGTTAGCTGAGCTTCGAGATGAATTTCATCGATAGTGGATGAATGAGAAATTGCGGAACATGACTGAGTACTTCAGTTATGCTGCAGACGGGTATCAGAATGGATGAGACTACATGTATGGTTTCTAAGGAAATGAACGGAAAGTTCGCAAGACCTCATCAACGTGTTTGGTCGCTGAATTGCTTAGAGGAGCTTGCAGAATTTTTCCCGGACGATTTGTGTAGGATTTTATTTTTTCGACTGCGTTCGCTGTCGATCTTGAGCGATGGCGAGCTCTCCTGTGAGCTCTCCTAAGAAAAAGAACGATTGGCTATGGGAGCTTGAGTGCCAATTATACTGGACGGCCGATCGACCACCCGAAGGTGGTGATCGGTGTGGATGGAGGTGGTACTAAAACTGTGTGGATATGCGTCGGGACGCCTCTTCCAAATTCGGGCGATGATTTGTCGCCTCTGTCCCGAGTCGCGACTGGATGCTCTAATTACAACAGCGTTGGCGGTATGCGCTCTCTCTGTCTTTTGTATGTGCAATAGCGTTTTGATAGCTATCGCTTTGGAGCAAAAGTGAAGTGAATTCGTTCTTTTTTGAGCTTTTTTGCTTTCTCATTTAAAAATTCGGGCCAATAGGCGACCTCGCAATTTGGCATTGGCAGACCTATTTGACATACTGTATATGCAACACGCACCGTTGTGTAGTTAGGTGACTCTGCCTTCTTGTCCATTCGATGATCTTACCGTTACTTACCTGAAATCTCCTCGACGCCTTGATCCAGAGATAGTGCGTATGCAAGTCAGGTTTCCATCCTCCTGAGCTCAATAGCATTTAGATATCCAATTGGAGCACAATTGGAGTCAAGTCGTTCTTTTATTATTTTTCTTCAAGCCGCATTTAGAAATTCTGGCCTAAATGCGGCCTCGCAGTTCGGCATTGACAGACATAATGAGATACATACAGTACTCCTAGTTAGACTCTGTGATAGAGCCATTATACGTACCTGAATATTTTTCAACGGCCTTGGTCCAGAGATAATGCTCATGCAAGTTAGATTTCCATCCTCTTGTGCAACTTTTGCAACTGTTCGATATATGCTTTTACTCCCGAAGTAATCATCGTTGACTACACTCGCATTGGAATGAGCGTAATGTGATAAGAATGCACTGTTCCTGAGATCTTGTATTTTATTTTATTTTTGGCAACGCCTCTTCATAAGTCTTCACGAGTATCTTAATGGAAAAAGAAACTGAATGCTCATGGTGGTAAAAGTAGGCTATCTCGAGCTGCAGAAAACACTATTACAATTACGCAATGTGCACATACCTGGTTACAGCATAGGATGAGTATAGGGTTAGTCAATGATCATATTGTTTTTTCAAACACTTTGTAGTCGCTTTTCAGCAGATTTACGGCAAAGTTATAGGTAACTGCTAGAATTTCACGAAGTTTAGGGGACTGTTTTGTCCTCAGTGGAAGCTGCAAGGCAAGCCATCGAGGAATCAATGGCTAGCACATTGAAAGAGGATCAAGTACCTCGATCCACTGTGCTATCGGTGTGTCTGGCCGTTGCTGGAATTGATCGTCAGTCAGACATTGATTCTTACCGAACATGGATCAGGTGTGGCGGTGTGGCCATCTTCATAGTAGCATTCTGAGCCAAGATTCACATCTGTTTTTTCTCATCGACGAGTTCATTGCTTGTGTTTTTGTGTATTGCGTTTGTCTTCAATTCGTTTCTTTTTCTGTTTCAACTCCACTTAGTTTGATAGACGAATCTATCCATTTATTTTAGATACAGAAAGTGAGCATGATTCAATTATCTATGTGTACTTTTTCTGAAATTTTCTTCTCCATTCTGCTCTTCCTGGTTTTGCATCAGTGCCATTGTTTCGGTTACAAAGCTGTCGTTCATGTTTTGTTTTGAAGGACTCTGGGGAGTCACCCATGACCTGATTCTCTCCTTCTGTGATTTTGACAATCTACTGGTCTTTAACAGAAAAAAAAAAAAAAAAAAAATTTATTTTCATCCTTTAATTTTCTATTTAGTAGAAGTAGGTTAATTAGAGATGGAAAGAAAAAATAAATAGTTAATAGTTCTAAGATGGAATTAAAAATATGCAAATTCTAATGTAGTGAGATTTATCTAGAAAGAAAACTAAGCCTTGTGAATTTTTGTTTTAAATTGTGAAAATTGAGTTTAGAACAAAGTCAATACGTTTTATTTTTTTTCATAAAGATGCTCTAAATGTCTACCAAACAAAATGTTCTATAACTTTTTTGTCACTTATCCAAATAGAATGAAGTAAAGGTTTCCAAATAGAAAACATATATTCTATCAGAAAAACAAATTTGAATTTCAAAGTTTTGTGATTTTTTTATATTGCTTGAACTTGATTATTTTTAGATTTGGTTGCATAACTTTTGTTTCCAAGCACTGATTAGAATAAAAATTACATTCCTAAAAAACTAATGCATTTTTAGTATATCTTCAGAAATTTAAAAACAACAGCGTATTGCCTTTGTTCTAAACTTTGAATCATTCATTTTGATTAATGAGATGAAAATTATAAGGAGTTTTAGTTTGCGGATAGTTATGGAGTCTCTACTCTAAAATAAACTTTGAAGTCCTTTATTTAACTCAATTTTCAACATTTTGGAAAAAAATAAAAACATTGGGTATAGATTGTTTATTACAACATTACAACCATTGGAATTGGCATTTTTCAATTCTATAATTAAAATCTTAATAGTTTTGAATCATTCTCTACTTCTTTCTACTTACTATTTTTTCCCTATATGTTGTACAATCCTAAATGATCTGAAATTTTCAACCATATAGCCAACTTGACTTCAAAAATGAACTTAAAGAGTAACCACCATATTGGACATTTTTACATACAAATGTGACCTTGTGAAGTGCAACTGCTTGGTTTTTTGCAAGGACCAAAAAAGGATTTTTCTCAATTCAAGCACTAATATCTTGCAATTTGCACAGTGGAAAATTCAAAAATTTTTCTACATCTTCTCAAACCAACGCACTAAAAGATCTTACGGTTACATGTGTCCAAAAATGTTTTTTTCTAAAATTTGATACTTGTATTAGAAATGGCAGTTTTGGAGCGTTTTGGATAAATACATAGTCAAAAATCTGTAGGGGTTAAGTAATGAAATTGACAAGAAGACAAATTTTAGAAATTGACATATGCTTTTGTTATGTACAAGAAGACGAAGAAGACAAATTTTAAACAATGAAGATTCTAGTGGCGATAAAAATAAAGAAATCATAAGTTTTGTGCAACGCCCCACAAACATACTTAGTGTCTATAATGCTTATGCTTGTATCCATGTACATTTGGAAGGAATATTCCTTTGTATTCTCATTAGCAAACCCTGTCTTTCAATAAGTTGCTTCATCTTGCTTTTGTTCTTTATTACTAGCTATATTTTTTTCTTTGTACTCCACTCATTTTTTTTATTACCTACAAACATACTTAATTTGTCAATAGATGACTATATAAGTCTCTTCACTGTTGCTAGAATAGTTCTTATGAGACTTTTGTCTCTAAATAAAGATTGTTTGATGCTTACATTTAGACAACTTGACAAATTGCCATGAGTTTTGGAAGTAGATTTATAATTGCGTCAAATTAGGTGATAAATATCCTTCTTACATTTATGACATTTTTGAACAAAATACAATTCATCTTCTAAAAGAATGCTTATATTATACATAGAGCATTAGGAAAAAATGGAGCCCTTAAAACCTTTTGAAAGAGTTCCCCTAAATAGAACTCGCCGCCCCTTTAAGGAATAGTTGGCACTATTCATCATCAATAATAAATAGTATCCATAAGTAAAAATTGTTAAAAAATACTAAAAAATAAAGAATATTAAAAAATATTAAAAAAATATTAAAAAATAAAAACATAATTAAAATAATTAAAAAATGTTTTAAAATAATTAAAGAATAACAAAATCATATACTCAATCTAATTTATTAAAGTTTCCAAAACATGCCACATCAGATTTGAAAATTTTATATTTTTTTAAATTTTAAATGTTTATTCAAAAATAATTTGTAAGCCACTTTTTGTTCCAACAACCTTATGTGGCTAATTCAAAGGAAAATATCAGTAGAAGGTATCAAAATCTCTTCAAATAAATATAGTTATTTGAAGTATGTAAGCATTGCTTAGGTAACCCATGGATCAATATATTTTCTCATCAATAAAATAAAAGTATATTGATTTGTCTTATTAAAGAAGGGACATTAGTATCATCTATATAATTATTGTCCCTACAAAATTCTATTATTATGAAAATTGATACAATATAGTTATATCTCACTATATACTAATCCAAAATAGCTTAACTTTAATAAATTAGTAACACACGCTCAAATATAATAAATCACTACAGTCATATATTAGTTAGTTGTGAATACAACAATGGAAACATAAGGGCTTATATTTAGATGATGGAGCTCCTCAACTCTAATAAAGACAATGCACTAATTATGCTACCAAGTTCACCTTGCTACATAGAGTCTTTTCTACATCAATATTGCTCAAGTTAGATAAGCTTCACATAAGAGTGATTGAGAATGTAAACTAAGTGACAAAATTGTTAGCCCTCTCATTTAAGCACTATGTAGATGGTCGAGCATTAAGAGGCAAATTGGCGTTTGCCATGCGTGATAATAGGGACCATTATATGGCTCTTGAATTGGACAGCTAGTTCAAAGAAGTTTAGATAACTTTAAAGTTTAAAGTCAACTATGATAATTACACCTACCATAGCTTCCTAGCAACTTGGGTAGTTATTTGCCTAATAATTAGTTAAAATGCAAAAAATAATTAGATAGCCTAAAAATTAATGTACAAAAACTGATTAAAAGCCATACATATAATTAAAATAAGTTAGTCATTCATCCAAGTTGTTCTTACAATTTTTGGATTGTTGTTGCTACTTTCAACCAAGGTAAAACCCCTAAACCCTTGTTTTGACTTCCAAATCCTAAATTCTTTACATTTTACAATATTTTTTTTTGCATGTAAAAAATATATTTTGTTTGTCAGAAATTACATTAGGACAATCAAAATTGTGAGCCAACAAATCTTTGTAATGTATATTTACATTTACTGCCCAAAAAAATGCAAATTTGTATAAAGTAAGTTGAATTTCTACAAATTAGGCAATCTTTCTCTTTCTCTCTTTCTCTATGTTTTGGGCAAACTAGATCAGTATTTTTCCAAAAATTTGGACACCCTTTTAGTTCATTTTATGACTAAGGAGCAAGGAAGCTACAATTTTTGAGACTTGTATACCTAAAATCAACTTGCCAAAATTGTGCTATCATCATTCATAAGAGTTTGGGGCCGATTTTGGATCCACAAATCAAAAAAATTTGGGTTCATTCAAGAGATTCAAAAAATCTCCTTGACTATGTACAAGATCCAACAAAAGAAAACCAATAATACTTTATTTGGATGGTTTTTACTTTCTTTGAATAGATTCTTTATTGTAGATTCTTTATTCCAATAGTCCTTATTTCCATAGATTCCTTACTCTAGTTGATTTTTTTTTATTTGAGTAGATTCCTTATTTCCATAGATTCCTTACTCTAGTTGCTTTTTTTTTATTTGAGTAGATTCCTTATTTCCGTAGACTCCTTCCTTCAGTAGATTCATGCACCGGAGCCCAGTCAGTGAAAGGCTGGCTGGGGCTCCAGAGCTGAAACCTAAATGCATGCAAGTAGTAAAGTAAAAGCTCTGGCTCCAGCCCAATAAAGAACAAACCGTATCTCCGCATCGCCACCGTCCGTCGATGAGAAAGCCCATGATCCCTCCCGTCCTTTCGTTCGTTGCCGTCCGTCCGTCCGTCCACCCCCGCCACCGACGAGAAACCCGATCATCCCCTTCTTCATCCTGGGCCGACCAGAGGTCGGTGTCAGGTGCCCAGAGTGGCCTCACCAGACTGAGTCGCAGCACCGGCCACGCGTCTCTCTGCCACCTCATTCTCTGACGCGCCCACGAAAAGACTCCACGTGTCCCCATCCGCCTGGCACGCCACCCCATGGCCGTGCTCGCTGCCACTGGGCACCGCCTTATAGCACTCCCACCCCATCCCAAGAATCCACAGCCCCTCTCCCCTTGCAATCTTGAGCTCTCAAGCTTTTAGTAAAGCTTAGTGGTGTCTTCGCCTTCCCTTGCATTTCTAATTTTCTCGTTCAGTACCCCAGTTGTGATCTGTTGCTGCACCAAACTTTTGTGAAGAATCCGCGCTCATCACGCACTCTGCACCATGTCTGATCAAGCTTCAGGTCTGCCTCGGTGCTAGTATCACGAGAGCTTCTCTCGGAGAGAATATTCTGTTTTTTTTGACAGTGTTTTGGATCTCTTGGCTTTGAGTTCCAGTTGTTGCGGAGATCTTGGCCATGGGTTCCTGCAATTGCTTTAGATCAGGCTGGGTTCCGTCGCGAGGGTGTCAGTCGTGTGCAGAATTTTTTATCTGTTTTGCTCTGTTTTGGGTCAAATGAATTGGGATCTGCAGTACTATGTGTCAACTAGTGGGATCTGTTTTGGGAAATGGCGACGTTTATGTTTTGGGTTTCTTGACTTGAAGCTTCAATAGTTTGAATGATTTCTGTCATGTGTTGTAGTGAGGCATATGGTGTTGTCGTTGTTGTTGTCAGATCTGTTGTTTTAATTGTTTGAAGCCGATGTGAGAAACTTGGGTACTGAATGGATGGAATTTGTTTCGGTTGCAGGGGATGCGGGTTACGTAGTGACCCCCGATGGCAGCGCCAAGAAGCCATCCCTGTTCGGAAAGTTGAAGGACAAGACGAAAAAGGCTGGATCCAGAATCAAGCACAAAGTGAAGAAGAACCCCGAAGATGGATCTCCCGTGGAACATGATGGCGAGGAGGAAGATGACACTGGCAGCGATGTAAGATACTCTCTCCGAACACCTCTTCCTTCTCTTTCCTGTGAGCAAACGAAATTGCATCCACCTCCCTTTTATATTTTGGTCTAATAGAAATTGCAATCTCGTTTTACAGGAGGCATCATCGCCAACTTCGTCGTCCCCGGTCACATCCACTCCTCGTGACTTCGGGAGTGAGCCCTCCCGTTTTTCTGGTTCGAAGGAACACTCGGGAACTCCCGACATAAGCGGGCTCAGCATCAACGAGCCCACAAGCACACCGCAGGGAAGGTCCTACGGAGAGCCGGTGCACAAGTCCTTCGATGAGCCCAAGTATAGTGAGTCTGCACCACCTCAAGAGTCATTCCAAGACTCGTATCAGGAGCCATCGCAGGAGTCGAACAAGGTACCATCATTTAAGTCCTCCCAGGAGCCAGCGCATGAGTCGGACAAGCTACCACCATTTAAGTCATCCCAGGAGCCATGGCAGGAGTCGAACAAGGTGCCATCATTTAAGTCATCCCAGGAGTCATCGGAAGAGCCATCTGTAACTGAGAAGGCCTCAGGCGCGACTGAAGGAGTCAAAGATGCCCTCTACGGTGGCGCTGCAGCCGCCGCTGGCGCGGTCGGTTATGGCGCCCACAAGAAGCACGACGAGGAGAAGCCCGTCTCTGAGAAAGCCTCCGACGCGACGAGTGATTTCGGTTCCAAGGCGGGAGAGGTTGGTGACAGGGGGTATGATCATGCGACCGGTGCGAAGGACTCAGTAGCAGAGCAGACGAAGAACATTTTTGGATTGTCCGGAAGTGAGCCCAGTGCTACTGACAAAGCAGCTGAGACCACCGACGCTGCTCAGTCAAAGGCAGCTGAGACCACGGATGCGGCGGGGTCGAAGGCATATGAGGCGAAAGACGCTTTTCAATCGAAGGCAGCTGACGTGAATACCGCCACGGATGACTCCGAGACGTACACGCAGAAAGCGGCCAACGCTACCCAGGGTGCGAAGGAATCTGCCGCGGGCGCTTTAGGCCTCGGTACGGCAGCTGAGGGACCATCTCTGGTTGAGAAGGCCAAGCAAACGTTGGGCTTCGACTCCGTCCCCGCGGACGCCCCAGTGAATGAGCAAGCCAGATCGAAAGCCTCCGAGGCCGCAGACACAACTCAATCCAAGGCGTACGAAACGAAGGATGCTGCTGGATCCAAGGCCTACGAGGCCAAGGACGCGGTGGGAGCGAAAGCTGCAGATGTGAACAACGCCACGGGCGACTCTCAGACGTACACAGAGAAAGCTGTCGGCACGGCCCAAACCGCGAAAGATTCGGCCACACATGCTCTCGGCTTGGACAAGCCGTCACAAGGTCCGTCCCTGGTGGAGAAGGCGAAGCAGTCTACAGGTTTTGACAACACGCAGGGATCTTCACCTGTTGAAACTGCGAAGCAGAATCTCGCTTCCGCAGTTGACACCACGAAAGCTCATGCTGCGAACGCGACGTCGACTGCTCAGGACTACACCACCCAGGCGAAGAGCACCGCCGTGGATACTGCGACGCCCAAGCACGAGGACAAAGCCTTGAGCGAGAAGATCACGGAGGCGCTGGGAGCCTTGCCCGCGAGGGCGCAGGAAACGGCCGCGAGCGTCACGCAGTCTGCGAAGACCACCACGCCTGAAACGGCCACTGATGTGCATACGGGTGAGCCCGTGTCGCCTAGCCTTTTGGGAAAGCTTGGAGGTTTGTTTGGGTATGGAGCGAAGGCGCCTGAGCATCACGACGCTCCCACGACCACCACGACGACCACCACTCCACCCACGCTGTGAAAATGAGAGTTGTGAACTTTTCATTTTTGCTTCGGACAATCGGAATGCGAGCTTTATGATGTATTGTATAGTGTATTCGTGTTGGTATGATACTTGCCTTGCATAGGTTCTTGCAACGTTGAAGGTATGTAGTATATTGAATGTACTCGCTTGTCTAAGCCGAATTCGGTGAAGGGCTTGCGACAGAACAACGTGAAAGAACAATTGTTCTCGTTATTTGAAAGCATTAGTTGTCCAAGTTTCTGACTGTGTGTCTGGATTATTTCGTGACTTCGTGTGGTGAAACTAATGGGTATCATTAAATAATAAGAAAATCAGAGTAGTTTATCCCCGGAGAGGAAGTGGTCACGAACAGAGTAAATGCTGATTCGGGCATTTAAATAATGAACCTTGTTTGTCACGTCTGCATTCCAATATACAAACCTTTTTCTAAGTGAAAAAATCCGTGAAGTTCCTGAATAATCTTCTCAAAACGTGAATTCATGGATATGGAATTCCTACAGTAGAGTTTTTTCAGACCTGATGCAAGTATAACAAACCTTTGTTTCCGTTACGAGTCTATTTTAGATACGTGGGTGTAAAACACTTGCTTGGTGGTCATTGCAGACAGAAGCGTGTGTTGCACAATCACTAAGGTAGCCAGCTCTTAAAGCGACCATGTAAGAGTTTCCTCGAAATAATTTTCAGCAAATTTTTGTAGGAAGAAAAATTAGTTAAGGTCGGACCACCCATTTCTGATCAGGGACCAATTCCCAACCGGTAGTGCACCTATTTCCAATCAAGGCTTGTAATGTGTTTTTTACTCGTTTTTAAGGTTGGAACTAGTAAGATTATGATACATGTTCTAAAGTATGTAGAAAGTAACAAGAAAGTAGATAGTAGGAAGCTAGTTCTTGAGTAATCAGAAATAGAAGACACTACAGATTGGGAATTGGTTCTGAACACTTTTTGGCTCCCAAAATTCACAGAAATTTCAATTTTGCCTTAAAAATCCTGAAAACTTTGCAAACTCAGTATTTTCTATCTCCCTACACGGGAAAAATCTCCATCGCATTCAACTCTACGCCGCAGGAGCTTAACCCTTGAATGTCGAGGCGGACGTTTTGTGTCCGATGGATGACAAGGAATCAAATTGTATAGGACAGAAGTGCAACTATTCATCTTCTAAATTTGTTTTGGAAAGGGAAGATCTTCTACAGTAGTTTGACTTCCAATGACTACTTTTGCAATTCTAGAAGTCAATGATTCACACGGTAATAGAAAAAGAAGATTTCGAGGGTCCCCCCTTCGGCATTTAAGGGTTAAGTGATTAGGTGTAGGTGGTCCGACCTTACGAATTTTTGAAGTTGGAAACGCATTGGTCACTAAAAGCAACTAACCACCTCCTGGTACATTATAGTAAGCAAAATGTACCTCTGTCATTATCTCTTTTAGAGCATAGGCTTTGCCGCTTTCAGAGCAGCCTTGTAGAACAGACAAATAAGCCTTTCTTGGTTAAAGCAGCCAGGCTCTGAATCCTGATAAGTGTGGTTGTGTGACGTGTTGACACATGGATTCCCAATTACTTGGGAATTATCTGAAACTTTTAGTCTACTTCTGTACTGGAAATTGTATATTGTTATTGCGCAGTGATGATTGGTGAAGAAAAAAAATTTGCACTTGAAAAAATTCTGAACTTTTCAGAAAAAATGAATCTGATATATGCTGATTCGGTCCTACACAAAATAGTGAAATTAGGTTGCCCTACCAATTAGATTCCTTTACTTCAAATGTCTCAACACTTGTCCACGTGGAGGCACATGCAATTCTTTAAACCGGGCCTTGAGCTGGTGCACTAATATATGCCATACACATGGCTCAAGATTGAATGCATCATTGTACAATAGCAATGAAGAGAGAGAGAGAGAGGGAGAGGGGGAGAGAGAGGTGGAGAGAGAGGGAGACAACCTAATTTCACTATTTGGTATAGTTCATTTGCAAGGACAGACCTTTAGACCATGTCTTCTAAAACTTTAAAATCTTTCTCTTTGTGATGAAATCAGTCTTCTATAAATCATAAAAATTATAGAACAATTTGACGATTTGAAACAACCCGGATGGTTTGAATAGGAAGCAAAGAATTTCACATTAAATACCGAATTTGAAGCTCTTGGTGTAAGTAGGCTCCTAATCACTAGTACTTTAGTATAAACAAAGTTACCCTTTAATTCTATATTAAGAAATTTGTTTGGACTCTTTCAAACTTCAAAGTGCAGTAAACTACTCATTTTTATGAAAATTTTCAAAATTTTTAGGGGAAATAGAAATTTGACTTTGGAAAACTTTATTTTGTTAATCCCTTTAAGAGATAAAAGACGGATAGTTCAAGATTCACAATATTTTTTGAAAATGTATTATAAAATGTAATTTAGAAGAAGAATTTAATGATGAGATGAGAGGATAGTCCAAGATCCCTCAAATTTTGATGATGTATTATAAAATGCAACTTAGAAGAAAAGTTTAACCCCTAAAGGACCATTGTCCCTTTGGAGGACAAATGGGATTTTGGGCAGGTACCTACGGGCTGAATTTTTGTCGTGATTTTTTGAAACTTTTTTTGAAGATAGAAAAATTGATAAGCTTCATGGGAATATAATTTTTTTTTCAATCGAAAGTTATGCCCACATAAGCTCAAAACAAGGGAGAGGGGCAGCAAAAAAATTTGCAAAAAATTAAATTTTTTTCTTAAATTTTTTTTCCCTTATAGATTATATCATTTGCCTATTTGGGAAGCTTTGATTCATCTCATATGGATTTTTTATGAGAAAGTTATGGACAATCTTGTTTTTCGGGCAATTAGAGCATCTTCTTGAAAAAAATAACTTGTAGGATTCATTTTGGAATGCAATTTTTGCAATTTTTCGAAAAAAAAAGTTCCACATGGTTTAGTTTTTTTGTAAGAACAATCTCACCATTGGGATTAGTGCATTTAATTCCCTCTAAAAGCTATTAATATTTTAGATTCTCCTTCTATCTTGTACTATCTTCTACTTAACAATTTTCTTACAAATGAAACCTAAGTTTTTTTGAGTTTCTTTTTTTTTCCTAGACTCTCAACTCAATTCTATTCTATGAAGATTTAAAGCTCAAAACTTTGTAGTGCAAAAAAATTAAGTTAAAATTGTTCAAAGTCAAAAAATCTAGTCCCGCAATGTGCTGAAAATCTTGTTTTTTTCACTTCAAACGCAAATATCTTGCAATCTGTGCGGTCAAAAATTCTGATATTTTTTCCACACATTGTCATACTAGTTAGATATACGTTCCTACGGTTGGATGTGCAAAAAAAACAGTTTTCAAATGTTTTTACTCTTTGCTCTAGAAATGGCAGTTTTGAGAGTTTTTTAGCAGAAAAAAGGCCTTGGTCCTTTAGGGGTTAATGATGAGATGGAGAAGTAGTCCAAGATTCCCCAAATTTTAAAGATGTATTATAAAATGCAACTTAGAAGAAGAATTTGATGATGATTCTTAAACAATAGATATAAACTATGATCCATAGGTCACATCCTGGCGATTAAATCAACGAGTTTAGAAACCAGTTTTTTCAATAAAATTTGAAGCCCAGAATTAAAAATTATTTCTTCTAAAATTGATTGTACAATGGCATTCAAAATGTTTTATACACTTTCAAAAATTGCCATAGCAAATTGAGGGATTAGAGATTTTAAACAAAATTTGGATATGTTGTGGTACAAATGGTACACTTGCATAAAAGAAAATTTTAAATTATGAAAATAAATTTTGATTTTTTAATCAAACTTATCGATGAATTTTTTAATACAAATAATTTTTTTTCAAGATTCTTGAGTAAGTGGAATGAGATTTTTTTTCAAGAATAATTTGGTAAGAATTTTATGAATTTTAAAATTTACTGAATGGAATATTATTGACTTGTATGTAATTCAAAATTTTTATATTTTTATAATTCACTCCAAAAATCTCCAAAAAATCATGAAAAATAATAAATAACCATATAGAGATCACAATAGTATTGTTCTTCTAATGAAGCAAACTTGAACTTGAAATGGGTCATTCAAACCTTGCCAACAACATATTGCAAGCATATATACAATTTTCCTTAAATTTCTATTGAACTTTAACGGTAAAAAATGCATTTCATATAATTGTGGTTTACACGAGTCTCTACTACTAGTTCAATAGGTCAATGCAAATTGCTAAATACCAATTTTATATTCTTCAAAGTCAGTGTATGCAAAGTACTTTTGCATACATTGTAATATATAATATTTTATCATATATAAGCATAAATTGTAGCATATTGATATTTAGCATATTATTAGTGTATATTGTGGTATTTGGAGATCTTCCACAACTTGGAATGCAACATTTTTTGTACCATTTGGTATTGTGCTAGATTTTTTTATTTGTCAAGTCGTTCACATAGATTTCTAGATGAATTTCATGTTATTCAAAATTATATGCTTAAAGTGACCACTTTTGTCTCCCCTAAATGCCCAAGGCACCAAATTCTAATGTCAACAATACTTTGATATTAAACAAAACTTAACCAAGTTAATAGTCAGTTTTAATAGTTTATATTTTCAAAAAATTCTTTTTGAAGTCTAGTTTTAGCATCAAAAATTTGATTTTCAAAATGAACGATTATAGTTTTTCTATTCAAGATTTTGTGTAAGGGTATCCATTGCAAATCTTGATTTTTTAGCATGGATGGCTCTTAAAAATGAGCCTCGAATACACTAGATCTTAAAAAAAAAATTACATTAGAAATTCATTAAAAAAACTGTAGAACAAGTTTTGAAAAGCCATAAATTGATTGGGGTTATGCATGTTATGCTCTTTAACCTTATACTGTTTTTTTGGTGACCAATTTTTCAAATTTGACATATGAAAAGAAGATTGAGAAACATCAAATTACTTTCACATTAACAACCCCAATGATTAAATATTTTAATCTTTCAATCCATAAGTGATATTGTTTTTTTGTGTTTTTTTCCATGTGATATCTAACATGTATAGTTTAAATTTGTAAGGTTACAATTTAAAAAAATTTGATAAAACTTATCAAATTATTGGCTTTTGGCTTTTAGTTCTATTAAATTTAGAGCAAATTCTAAGAAGCTCAATAAAACCTTTAGAGGTTAATATCATTGATTGGATGCTCAAGTAGGTTTAAAATATAGAGAAGATGCTCCATCAAACTTCAACCTGCCACTTTGTGTTACATGTGCATAGCTATGTAAAATTGGCTCATACCAACAAATAAGCTATTGAATTAGTTTGAATCTTCACTTAAATTTTGAGGACTAAAACTCATGTACTATCTTTGCTGGCATTAGGTGTCAATGTGCAAACAATTGATAATTTCCAAACAAATAAAATTTTTAGTGTCACTAAGAATATAGATAACAATACTATGAGCAATAATATTAGAAAAGCAAGATCTCTACAAACATAGTTGATAAGATTATCCTTTCAGTACGAAATAACTTAAAGCATTTATAAATCAATTAGTGTGGATAATAGTAAATATCATTCTTAATGTAGTAGAAGAAATCAAATGTGGTTACATTCATTTGTTAGAGTTTGACTAAGCTAATTTTATAAGTTAATAGAGGAAAATAAGTAGAAGAATTTTAAGGTAAATGAACCTGTTGCAAATACAATGAGAGTAAACCCATTCATACTATCATACTACTAAAATCACAACGACCTCTATAATATTGCAATTCAATTTTGAATAATATTATAGAAATTCAATTGCTTTTGTAATAGCCATAGGATACTTTCTACTATATATTGTGTATTCTTTTTGTGAAATATTTGAAAATCAAATGGATACTTCTAAAAAAATTTCAAAGAAACCTTTCAAACAACAAAACTATAGATAAATTCCATGTCTTTTAAAAATGTGATATTAAAGAATAAGGAAGCACCAACCGCTAGCGTTGCTCTACATATTCAAATGTGAAGATTCTACTTACATTGTTCACTTGATTAAATTATTCTTATTGCAATGTTTTCATCTTTGCAAAGGTTATTTTGTAAAAATTATGATATAAAGATTTTCTTTAATTACTTTATATTGCACTATATAACTTTTTTCAAAGAATATTGTATGAGGATGTCAATATTTTCATTTAAAGATTATACATACTTTGTTTATCTACATTCTATCACATGAAAAATTGATGAAAGTAATATATTTAATGCGTCGCAAAGCAAGCGCCAATCGCTAGTTGTGGATAAAATTGTAATATTGGTGTATATTCAAGTTCTAAAATATACACTACTAATATAATTTTGCCCGTAATGAGCTTGCTCCCATTTGACCCACAATGGGCTCACTTAGGGTTGAAGAGGTGAACCTTAGTCCACACTTATGAAAGGAAAAAAGGAACAAGTCCTCCAGCATCCCCGTTCACCCCCCCGCCACTACCCGAAACCCCGTTCACACACCTCTCCCTTTTGAAACCCATTCACACCTGCGCCACCACCCCCACCCTCCTACCAGAAGCTCATCACCCACTCTCGCGTTCGTCGCCACGGCCCCCACCAAGCGTCATCGTCTCCGTCGTGTTTCTTCCTGGATTCAAATCTCCATTTGCGAATCCTCACATTGCGTAGCGTGCAATCTGCGACCACCCCTGTTGCAATCACTCAAAATTTCCTTTCATTCTTGGGTTGCATAAGCGCCATGCATTCCGCTGCGGCCACTGTCGGCCACCGTCTCCACCCCGCGCCGACGCTCGCATCTTCGCGCGACTGCGGTACCAGCACCAGCAGCACCAGCCGAGTTAGTTTCCAAGTGGGAGTTTCTAGTGCTGTGACGAGGGCGACGTCGTTGCGAGCTTCAGCCGCGGCGAGACGAGGGCCGCAGGGCGAGCAGCGCTTCCCTGTGGGAGAGTACGGAGAGCGAATTGTGGTGGCGTCGTATGACGACGGGGAGGACGAGCACGGGGGCGACATCAAATTGGAGTGTGATGAGAGTGGGTGTGTGGTGGTGAAGACGACGTCCAAGACACTCGAGGAAGAGTTCGACAAGACGGGGTTTCTGTGCTGCGACTTGACAGGTTGGGGAGCGAATATAATAGCCTTTTGAATTTGAATGCGAGTGGGGAATTGCAATGTAGGGTTGGGAAATTGCTCTCATTTCTCGTGCTTCGATTATTCCGAGGAGCGGAACAGAGTATGGCTCCCGATGTTTCGAATAGTGAATTTTTGTCAGGGATTGGAGGGCGCTAGGTTGAATAGAATTTAATGAGCAATGGGATAGCCCGAGGACGCGGACAATCTCGAGGCATTACATGATTCGTGTGGAACCTACAGGGAATTGCAATGTGGGGTTCGGGAGCTTTGGCAGGGTTCCACTCATTTCTCGTGCTTCGATGATTCCGAGGCGAGAAACAGAGTGTGGCTCCCGACATTTCGAATAGTGGATGTTTGTCAGGGATTGGAGGGAGCTTGGTTGTTTTGAATTCGAAGAGTACCGTAATGCGATAGCCCTAGGATGTGCAGAGTCTTGAGGCATTACATTGTTCCTGTGGAACCTACAGGGAGTTGCAATGTGGGGTTTGGGGAGCTTTGGCAGGATTGCATTGATCCAAGTAGATTTCAAATAGAGAATGTTGTCAGGAGATGGGAGGGAGCTTGGTGGTTCGATTTTGAAAAATGATGGGACGGGATAGTTCTATGATGTGTTGAAGTTTGAGGCGTGAAGTGGTTGTCGTCTAGGGTGCTTCTATGCAGATGAGCCAGCGGCTGAGAATTCCTTCAAAGTGCTTGAAGGAGAAGGGTGGCGCTTGGGATATGAAACTGCACCGGAATCTGAAGAAAGCTTTTGTGCCATTGTAAGAGCGTCGGACCTGAGTTCTTTGGGGGCGTTTCGGGTTTCTCTATGTAATAACTTCTGATGAGTAGTGCATTTAGTAGTGAATTCTCATACAAAAATTGCGTTTTGCTTTTGATTTTGTGGTGCTAGGTTGGAGCTGGTGGATGGAGCCTTGCCCTTACAGCATCGGAATTCAATGACTTCTGCTACCTCATACAGGTGTCGCATTGTCATCTCCTAATTTTTTGCTAGAAAATAGATTGCATTTAACTTAGTAAGGCGGTGTCCTGGATTATCACCATCACTTGGTGATAGCTTCGTGAAGACTGCATGCCTGTTGGGGTTTTGCAGACCTTGAGAAAGGGAATTTCGACAATGGATGAGGACGGCTTCATAGGGAAGGACGAAGTTGTCATGCAGGTTCGTTTGATGTACCAAGTACAGCGTATTAATCCGCTTTGATTGTGAACTTAGTAACACGGTTTCAGTAAGATTTGACTGTTCCAAGATCTTTCAGACAAGCAAACATCATAAATCCATGGTTAGAATCTCCTCCATGGTTTATCGGAGAATCACAATATGCGTTATCGCTGTAACCATTGGAAGATTTTCCTACGAATCACGAGGATGATCCTTTCCATGATGTCTATTAGTTCCCAAAACAATCTAATTTAATTAAAAATTTTGTTGGTTTTTATCGAGGTCTGCAAGCTGCAAGTTAATTTGAATGCCAAAGTTACGTATGTTTCAAGCTGAACTAATCCAGATCGCTGACTTTTGAAATTTACAGGTGGAGAGAGGTAGCCTTTGGATGGAATGCAGCATTCCTAAGAAGGGAATTATGATATTTCAACATTTCTGGAAGGTAATAAATTTGCCTAGTAATTAAATTTGCACATGGAGGCAGCTTGTCTGTGTACAGTTATTTGACAGCAGTAAATTCTTTTGGAAGAAATTTCTTGTTGCTATTTTCTTTGTTTATTCTGGCATCACCTTGTCCAATGATGTGAGTTAGGAGCTGAGAAGAGCGAACATTGGCTGACCCTGTTGCGGATGTGTCGAGCAGCTTGGAAACAGAGCACTTGTTGACAGTCAACAGAAGACTGCTTTTAAGCTGCGGTTTCTTTTGTCAGCTGAATCAGGCAGACGACAGGTAAAGCAAGAAACTTTCAACTGACCCTGTATGCTATCACGTGTCGTCTATTTCGATGTTGTGTGGATGCTGAAATGTAACCAGAGTGTCCTCATAACATTAATATCAGTTGTGAGAACTCGATTTTCTCCATCGGAAATGTCATATAAAAAATCTCAAAAGTCTGTCATTCATTGTACAGAGCATCAGTCGTTCTTTATTGGGTCAAACTTCGACAGATTTCGACAGATTTTTGTGTCTAGATACAAGCCCAAACGAAATTGTAAGGAATAAATTAAGATTGTAACCACATCTCCATGAAAATCTGTTGTAAGGTTTCTAAAATTGTATTGTAGCTACCAGGATAACTCAAGTAACATGCAGAATTTGCCAGAATTGATAACCTCAATCGAGTTCTTGGTGCCACTCCCGAAAAAGAAACGCAAATGAAAAGAAAGAGAAAAAAATTAGAAAAGCTGAAGATCATGGTGCTCAATGAGTGGCTAGCCCTTGTCTTCGTCTTGTACCTGCCACCTGAGAAGAGGTAAACAAGAAGAATTCTATCGCTAAATGGTGTTGAGGCAGGCTCCTCCAGAATGATATCTTCATGCTGCTTCAATGGGGTTTAGTGGCTCCTATTTTTCACAATTATCTTTGCTGTATATCAACGAATCCATGTTCTTGTTGTGCAGGCTGAAGGATTTTGGCCGCCTGAGGCTGTCATGGATATGCTAAAGAAGATTGATGCAATGAATTTAGAACAGGAAGAACTTACAAATGTACAGAAAGCAGTCAGTTCTTAACGTTTTAGCTGGTCAGAATTCTGGTCTAGGAGTGGAAACAGGTCTGTTTTTTTTCTGGCAAAGGATCGCCATGCGTACCGTGCTATCTCCCTGCAGGTGCTTGAGCGTTATAGTTTTGTGGTGTCAGTGGTTTCGGTAGCAGAGAGGGTCTGAATTCGTAGTTGGAACAGCAAATTCACAAATCGATTTTATAGAGGTCACAATTGGACTCCGTATTCTGAACAAGTGCTGCATCGAGAATCACATACAGTACATTCCAGAGGTCCACTTCCTTCCCCAATCCGGAGAACCAGCCTTCGAGTTTCAATGTACTACAGTTTTGAGTGTCTCATGTAATAGGATGAATCCTGCTCTCTCGTAACAGCACGACAAGGCTTCAGTAAAGTGAGGTTATTGCACTAGGCACAACGAATTTGTAGGGTCTTCATTGTGTCTCTATAGAGGAAGCCATGATCTTTAGAAGTGAATTCTGCACTGTACAATAAGGTATGCGACCTGTTTCTGACCAGGGCTCCATTTGCTCAAGATAGGGTGACCTATTTTCATGAATGAGTGGAATATGATGTGGTTTAGCAACTTCATTATTGTGTGACAAATAACACATTGACACCTAATGAAGTTGCTATAACCAATTTTTAGTTTTGTGCTTCTCGGATATAGGCTCACATCAAGAACAAGTCAGATTGTAATCTACACTTTCCTTAATTTCTACTAATTTCAAACTTGATGAAAAATTAGCAAAAAATAGTGCAATCTTCATTATTGGAAACATGTTGTACACTTTAGAAGGCTATCTCATATCATATGGACCTAAATTGCACCTATAAATATTATGCTAAAATAGTTATTATGGGTTGTTAAAATGGTGCCTCCATTAAGTGAGGGCATATTGGAGTACATTATGGTAATGATTTTAGGTGATTAACAAGATGGAAGAAAGAAGGATTTGTATGCTTCTACTTCCAATTATGTCATTAAATTTAAGCAATTTGCTTTTTCAACCAAAGTTTTCTATTGGTATAGGAATTTATCTTAAAAAGATGCAAACTTTGAAAATAAGGATGTGTTTTGAAATAATGTGGACTCACTTTAATGCCTAAAGTTCCAATAGTTTTGAAGATTTGGACAAGTGTCTATGATCTCAATTTTTGGCAAAGCTTTTAAAGCTTTTTTCCAAGATAGAAAAATTAATCTATTGGGGGAATATAACTTTTATTTCAATTACAATAGTGCCCTAGAGCAAAATCATGCGACAATAAGCCCCAAATAGGTAAGCCGGGTGGACAACCTAAAAAAAAACACTAAAATAATTTTTTTTATATATTATTTCCTATTTCTTATATACTTTTTCTATGTAAAAAGATTTGATTCATTCCATTTGGATAAGTGATGTAAAAGTTATAGAGCTTCTTTGTCTGTTGGCAATCTTAACAAATTCTTCAGAAGTTAATGAATTGGATCCATTTCTGAATTGAATTTTAATATAATTTCAAATAAAAAAAGATGCATATAATTTAGTTTGCTTTCTAAAACAATCTCACTAAAGGAATTAGTGTGTTTCAATTCCATCTTAAAGCTATCAATAATTTTAATCAATAAACTATCTTTAGTTTTCATTTTCACTTGTACGTACTTTGACTTAATAATATTTTTAAGAAAGATAATCAAGTGGGTTGATTTTGAATGTTTCTTCCATATTCTCAACTCAAGTCTTTAACATAAATTTTTACAATTACAATGTGAATTACAAAATTTAAAATTAAGACGGGATCCAAAGCCTTATAATCTAGTAAGGGTGTGCCTATTGGCACAATACCATATTGCACTTGTTATTGTGCCAGTATGCTTTGTGCCGTTGCTACAACCATTGGTATGTCATTTGTCAATGCCACATTTGCAAAAAATACTTTATGAAACACTTCTACAGAATTTAAAGAAAACAAACAATTCAAAATTTTCTTTTCAAGGCTATCTTAAACAACAATTTCATTAGAATTTGTTTCAAAAATTGCAGCAATTGAGAAGAAAGAAGCACTTGTTATTCAGGATGATGAGCTAATGCAACATTTCTATTACATAGACATGAGGGTCAACTTTTGAATTTAGAATCTCTACACGTATAATTCTATCCATATATATTGGCATCTCTATTTTATCCCTTAAAGGACCAAACGGCATTTTTTGGCAACATAGCAATTTTGGGCAGCTCACTACGAATAGAAATTTTATTTTTATTCTTTGAAAATTTCACACAATGTGTGTTTGAGGAGTAGCTTTAAGGCCCAACAATTTTCAAAACTTTTGAGTACATGGTTAAAAAGTTATTGGATGATATGTCATTTTCAACGGTCAGCAGGCAACTCAAAAAAATTCTAAAAAAGCACTTTTAAAAAAAATAAGAATTTGAAATTGGTTCTTTAGATTTATATATACTTGCAAAGCTTTGAATTATTCCATTTTGATTTACGAGATGAAAATTATGAGGT
Organism: Neckera pumila; assembly: GCA_963969595.1. NCBI lineage: Eukaryota > Viridiplantae > Streptophyta > Bryopsida > Hypnales > Neckeraceae > Neckera > Neckera pumila. The sequence continues at coordinate 2,160,645 of OZ018415.1, read as the reverse complement.
GTTCTAGTTTACGGGCAGTTATGAATTTCCTACTCTAAAATAAACTTTGAAGTCCTTTATTAAACTCAAGTTTTAATATTTTTTGAGAAAAATAAAAACATAGGATGTATATTGTTTATTTCAATATTACAACCGTTAGGATTGACATTTTTCAATTTTATAATTAAATTCTTAACAATTTTGTGATTTGAATCATTCTCTACTTCTTTCTACAACCTAAATTTTTATTATATATTGTACAATTTCAAATGATCCTTTATTTCAAGCATGTAGCCAACTTGCTTTGAAGAATGAATCCAAAGAGTAACCACCATTTTGGACATTTTTTCATTTAAATGTGACCTTGTGAATTGCAGCTGCCCGGTTTTTCGCAGGGTCAAAAAAAGGGTTTTTGTCAATTCAAATGCTAATATCTTGCAATCTACATGGTGGAAAATTCTGAAATTTTTTTAACACATTCTCAAACAAGTTTATTACAAAATCCTACGGTTACATGTGTCTATAAAAGTTTTTTTTCTAAAATTTGATACTTGCACTAGAAATGGCAGTTTTGGAGTGTTTTTAGTGAAAACATAGTCTCCAACCTTTAGGGGTTATTTACAACATTGAAGAAGATCAAGCAATATATATGTGGTAAGCCACGTTTATAAAACTCTCTGATAAAAATGTGACTAATACTCTCTCCCATTGATTGTCCATGTCTTATGATATTTTGTAAATGTTATCTATCCTTTGGTTGAAAAATCCTAGCAACTAAATCAACCATTTAAATATATACATCTATTATATTAAGTACGCAATGTCATAATCTGTGTCACGGCTCCTATTACAAAATTTGTCACGTCCTAATCCTAGAGAAATATCGTCCAATTATTTCATCCAATGTTCACAATGAAAACCGAGAGAACGATGAGCAATTCTGTGATTTGTCATGCACATGTTTTCCTTATCTCTTGTCCTATCCCTAAGTATAGGTTTGACTAGTACATACATACACACATACATACATTTGAATTAGAGGATGCCTATTGAAAGAGGGCATGCTGTTTGGGGTTTTCTTCACATTGTAACCGCCTTGTTTATTGCAATATGAATGCATATAAATTGGTTTATAGTAGATAATGTAGTGACATTTGGACATTGTTCCTAAAGGGAGCAATGAGGAGATGATGTCCAATCAAATAGCTTATATATGTGGTGTTCATTTTTTGGAAATTCTTGAAAGGTTATGATCTTAATCATTCCTACAGATGTAATGTATATATAGTCAGTTTTCACTAGAAAGTTCATCAACTTCAAGAAGCTCTAGCATGCTAAAAAATGATTCGATTTTGAAACTGCAAATTGCGTTGGAACCGCAATGAAGTGCACTTCAACTTCATAACAAGTGAAAAGTGAATAATTGAAAACCATACAATAATTTGGATTCCTTTTATACACTATCTACCATTTCATAGAGATTGTTTGGAAGGTAGTAACAATTTTTTTGCATTTAGGTGAAGAGAAAAAAAGAAATCATACAAGCAAATCAAGCGGTACAAGATCAAGTATCTCTAAAGAAAATGTGAAGACTCATTTCTAATATGGACCATTAAATACTAGTTGTAATTTTCACAAATGGTGGCAACACTAGATGGTAGATAGTGTATAGAAAACATCAAAGTTTTTGTATGATTTTCAATTACATATGTGTATTTGCAATGATAATAAATTAGACTTGAGTGTGATTCCAATGCAATTTACGATTCAAAATTTTGTTCATTTTTTAGCATACACTGGCCTCCCAAAATTCACCAAATCTCGTAAGACTGTTGTACCGGACTGTACAATCAACTTCCTAGTTCTATATCATCATGGATTGCACAATCTTATTTGGGTTGAGGTTCGATTTTGGAGGTTCGATTTTTCCTATCTTTTGTATGAGAGAGCATCGGATGTTCACCTGTAAACTAGACACTGATTTACAGCAAGAGAAAGTCAGCTAAAACATTCAAGTCAGAGACTGAGGGAGCAGCAATCAATCAATCACAAAATTGTTAAGCTGCAACTTCTCAGTATATTCCTATTCAAAACTCCTATTCCATTAAGAATGCCCATTTTGAATTCGACATTGCAGCCTTGCACTGGCTCGCAGTAATTATCTATACCTTTAAGATGAAGCTACCTAGTGATACCTCAATACTATTGCATACAATCCTGAAGAAATGTCGCACAACCCCAATGATTCCAGATTGCTATAAACTACATAATCTACAGCAAAGAATTCAAAAAACTTTTGAATTCACTACAATCATTGATACCGATATTACAAAACCGTTTTTTCTACTTACCGTGTTTCGTTATCTACACGTAGATTAATTATGTACAAGTGAACACCTGCATGAATCTAAGGATCCATTTCTATTGGGAGATGAGGAATGAAAATAAAATACTCTTGACAGTAAAACATGCCTACTCCCAACTGGATTCACCACGGATACCTTTCTCCTTTGCTGTTCGAGTATTCTGAAAAGAGGGCGAAGCAAAATTTCAGTCCTTCACTCCAGAAGTAAACTGCTAAATCCCACAAACCATTCACAGTCAACAAGTGTATCCTTCTCTTTCAAGCAGGCTAGCTGAAACTTGGCTTGCTTGTTGCGGGAGCACTCTTTACCAATACAATGAGGTCTCTTTCGATATCCGACGCATATGGGGCAATAAATGTGAAATGTACTGACATTTGTCAAGCTATCTTTTAAGATGTCTTCCAGATACCTTCCCTTTCAGATATTCTCTAAGGTAAAGTTGAGGTAAAGTTGCAAATCTAGGCATAAGTGAAGGCGCTGTTGTCACTTCGAATGATTAAGTAATGGACAATGAAGCCTCGTAAACAATGATATGAGCGAGATAAACAAGAGCGGATTCCTATCTCACTTGAGTGGAGAGACTTACAGTGATCGACAAGCTGCCATGTTTCTTAGCGTGACGCTTGGCCCAAGCATCTACAACCACACAAGCATTTGCATCGCCCCAGACGTTGACAGTGGTTCGAACCATGCCGAGGAGCCAATCCACCGAGTACAACACAGCCACGTCGGGAATGTACGCTTGTAACCCCAAAGCCTGTTGTCCAAGAGCCAGTGGCTTAAGCTTTTAAGACATGGCAGATTGTAACAGCAAAGGGCTGGTGTGGAAATACTATAAGGTAAGGTAGAAAGCACCTAAATCGGACACTTGTTCAAGATGTGCAGATCTTGAGGGTAGCTAGAGAATAAAATGATATGCGCTTGTTAGGAAATGGTTCAGGAAACCAACAAAATTAGTTTCGTACTTTTCCAAGCTTGTATGACTATAATACAAATTTTTGAAAATAACTATGTAGATGCACCTACTATGGACACTAGACTAACACCAAGGTGGGCACGGAAACACCCAAAAGCAACATATTATAAGCTTGGATCACACACATGTGATTGGCCAACGCAAGAATCTCCCTCATGACAATGACAACTTCTTGGAACCCTTCTTGTCTACTTAAGGTCCCTATCTATTCACTTTGGGACCACTTCCATGTGGATTTAGGTCCTTTTCCAAATGTCCATAAACGACTTGTGTCCGATTTAGGTGCTTCTACCTTAACTACACCTAAAATCGCACACTGTTTAAAATTGCACACTGGATATTCTTGCCTAAAATGTACTCCCACTATTCATATGACACCATGATCGCTTTTGGGTACACCTATTTTCAGCATTTTGAAAATTCGTAGTTTATTCACACGGTATTCAAAAAATGCATTCTAAGAGAATCTAGAATCCCTTTTGAATACCAATGGGACCCCACAACTTTCTTTTCAATATAATAGTGAAAACCATGCTGAATCATGCTGAATTGCTTGACTGTGCGATTCAAGGTGTAGTTACCTTATGCAAAGGTGGAGGTAGGCTGAGAAAGGGAAACGAAGAAAAAGGCTAAATCTTAATAGTACAAATAAGAAGAAGAGTCGATGGATGAATGAAGTGGGTCAAACTGAGGAGTGACCTGCAAGATAGTGATCATAGACACCAGGGCGGAGTTGGGAATGGAAGCAGAGCCCATTGCTGCCAGTGTGGCTGTTATGGCCACCACTACCACGCTGCCAACTGACAATGATAACCCATGCGCCTGCAACCAGCATCAACTTCAATTACTGTTTGCAATAAATTTGCATTTCCTTCTCTTCTAAAGAGATACATACTGAATGTCCAAAGGATACCATTGCTGCATATTTTTACTATTGGATGTCAAAAGAATTTCCTTAATAAGGTAGAAAATACCATAACTGTTAAAAACCTGATGCGGACTTCTATTGACTGACCCCTGTTTCCAACAGCAACTAATCTATTCATGCACTTTATTTGCCTTCAACTAGCAATTTGGGTGTAACTATGACTTGGCTAAAGGTCTATGGCCACCAATCTTTGAATGAAACGGGGCTGCCACTGTTACTTCAATAGTGGTCTACAACCTCTGAATGATTGCATAAGAATCTCAAACGCAGTGATAATAATTTAATCTCAGCAGATGTGGCTCTTAAACCCAAAGTGACCTCCACAAGTCAAGAACTGATCCCTCAACAAAAGCACATCCCTACATCTATTACATTTAATGCAAACTGTGTCACGGTATCATTTGCACAGTTTTTCAATCATCCGTTTTTGATAAACACGAAAGACATCTAGACACCTTCTCAATGAAACCCTGCAGCTTAATGAAATCTTTATTGGTGTCATTGTATTTCAATGAACTCCATTCTAGTATTGCTTTCAATGCTTGACGTGACACACTAAGAGAGAGTCTGAGTTTATGTACCTGACAGATGAACATTACTGACACTGCTTCATAGAGAGCAGCACCATCGCGATTTATGTTGGTGCCCATAGGAATGACGAAGCGAACTATGCTGGTAGCGCATCCATAGTCCTCCCCGCATTTCATGGCCACTGGCATACTCGCAGAACTGGAAGAGGTTCCAAAGGCTAGTAGTAGTGCTGGAGTGAACTTTCTGATACAAACATCCTCTGTGTCAAAGACATGAATTGTGAAGGAGGTGATTCAAAATTTAAAAAAAACAGATTACAAACCATCCAAAACGCACAAACAGATTTGTGCACCTGAAAACGTTGAGAGGGTTCCGTTGCGAAAGCAGGAACACTACAGTAGGAATCACCACGCAAGAGTGCAGGCCGAACCCTACAAGCACGGTGCTCACGTACAGTGCCAATGCTTTTATCAGCTCCAGAAGACTACAAGACTTCAATATGGTACTTGCCAGCAGTGAGGCCACTCCAATTGGTGTCATAGCAATCACCACATAAATCTGGAATCAAAAAACGTTAGTAGATTCTTACATGAAAGAGTTAAACAGTACCGTCATCTCCATAAGCTTGACACACAATGATCAAGTGAACGACGTTGATGCTGGATATCCAATCAAACACATTCAGAATTGATCGTATTTCATGCTAGCACATGCAATCGAGATGCCAAAAATTTTAATGGGAGCTCACAATCTTCAGGAAAACGTCGTTGCAAAGCTCAAAGATCCGAATAAGGTGCTCAGCTCTTTCACCTGCCAGGTTCAACAACAGTTCGCTTCTTAACCCCTAAAGACGAAGGGTTTTAGAACGACCATTTCCATTGATCCTATTTTGAGAAATAAATTTTTGATGGGGCTGAATTTTATATCACCAGAATCAGTGACGAACATTGCATGCGTTTGGCTTAAAAATAAATAAACTTAGACAAAACAAAGTCCATAAATGAACTACTCAAAACTACAAAGACGGACAATAGGCCAAAATTAGGGTTTAACACAATTTGAAAAACATAAACGTTACATCCCTAGGCTTCTGAATTCTGGCAAGAGTGAAAGCAACCAATATCTCATCTCTAGAGTTATGGTGCAGGTGTAGAGGTGTTAACAAACCACATACCGTAGGTGTTGAGTGCACAAGCAAAAACAATAGCAAATGTGATGACGCCCATGTAATTCGACTGAGCAGCTGCCGCCACGATATTGGTAGGAATAAGATCACGCCCAATGTTCAGCAACGAACTCACAGCCGACTTCTCCTCACGCAACAGACCTTGAGCTCTGTCCACCCAAAAGATTAGGTCAAATTTCTTAATCCCCAAAGCCTAAATAGTATTAAGGAATCATGGTTTCAAAACGACCAATTCACTGGATCATATTGTGAAAAATATAAAACATATGAGCTCAAATTTTATATCACAAGAATCAGCTAAGAGCACTGCACAATCTCGGACAATAATAAATAAAATCGGACAAAAGAAAGTCTCCATATGCAGGTTGAACATGGACTCAAAGCTGCGAAAACAAACACGAGACCCCAACATTAGGGTTTCTTGGTCCTGCCTCCAGGGATTTACATTGACCGCATACAATTGAAACCTTCCTCACATTTACAATGGAGATTGAGCGTACTTACAAAGTGGTGGTAGTATTGGCGTGATCTCCACATGAATCCCCAACAGAAATGCTGTTCGAGAAAGGACTGCTCTGACCTGGCTTAATGATATAAACCAATGTGATACCCAGGGTTACTGCCAATAGCATGGACATCAAGTAGTACAGCAACGACCACCGAATAATCCGCCCAGCACTGCAAACAACAACACACTCAATCTTTGTTGGAGAATAAGAATTAGGGTTTGCGTCACGTCACGTGCTGGCTTGCTGGCTTACCCGCTGGCCGAGTGACGCAGGTTGAACACACCGCTCATTAGGGCAAACACCATCAATGGCAGTACCAGCTCCTGTAATGCCCGAATCAAGAGCTCACCCGGGTACCCTGCCCAATGCCCACATTGAAACCACCTTGTGAGTGGCAACATGGTGGAACATTCTACTTGCAACATTTTCTCAAGTATCAAAGACTCATACACGGCTTTAGGCTAACCCATTCTGTTCCCAACAGGTTAGAATTGACACTTGGAACTCAGACTGAAAGCTAAAAGGAATAATTACTGTGGCCCAAAGAACCGCACTGGAAAATGTTACATTTTTGCACTACAGTAGTGCAAACCTCAGATATGACATTGGGATGTTTCAAGCAACTGGGAGTTTCAAACAACTACTGTTGTGCGCGTTGTGCCAGGATTTTATTCTCGCAGGGCATGGGATTGACAAAACAGGGGGCTAGCTTGAGGTGCATGGAACAAGAATTCAGTACCCTGCTCCTGGCAGCGTAACGTACCGATGAGTTCAATGGCCACTGGTGACAGATGGGAACGGTAGAGAGACAGACCGCAAACCAGCCCGAACCCTACTCCCAAGAGGGTCCACCATATCAGCATCTTCATCTGAAACAGGGTGCTCCGAAACTGCTCCCACGACCTCTTCGAATCCTCTGCAACACGAGCTTTTCAAGTTTTACTCCCTTAATTTGAACATAGAGAATCCAGAGGAAGCAGAAACAGAGGAATCGGGAGAGAAAGCAAGAAAAGGATGCAATAGGAGATGGATTATTGTAGCACCTGTCTGAAGCAGAGTGTAACTAGCCTCCACTTCGGGCATTGCAACCTGAACCATGGCGATCAATTGAAAAGTTGAATTTGTTCTAATGATCGATCGCTCCTATATACTTGACCACTTTACCCAATTTTCATACCACCAAATTCCAGAAATCTTCGATCTTGGTCCTCTCCAACAAGTCCAGATCACATCACCACTACCACACTAATTACCAGACAGTACTATGATCCCATAAACTCAACCGATCGTCCCACGTTTTCCTCTCCTCGTCTATATCCACAATTTCCTCACTTGCTGACCGACGTGATTTCAAGCTGCAATCACTGTATTGCTTCTCTACTCTACTCGAAAAAATGCACCATTTCTGAAATCTAGACGAGTACTGTCGTCGATCAATCTCCCTGAAACATGAGTACGTACCCGCCAGGCTCAGAGATTCATAGTTCAGCCGCTATGTATCTACTTCCCGGAAGTGTTAAGAAAAGCCCGTGTCCGGATGTAACCAAGAGTACCTGTGAGGGTTTTGACGCATCAGCCTCATTCTCCGACATCTAGACGAGTAAGCTTACTGTCGATCAATCCTTCTGAAACGTGGGTACCCACCAGGCTCGGAGATTTATATGTAACACGTTAGTTACGCCGCGCCTGGAGTGTTAAGAAAAGCCCGTGTTCGGATTTAAGCTTAACGAAGAGTGCGAGGGTTTTGACGCAACCAGTCGTGAGATGTGGCGATGGTTCCCGTGTGCCGATCGATCTCGAAGGTGTGACAATGATTATTGTAAGCGAGGCTAATTTGTTTCTTACCAGAAGATCGATGAGATGAAATCATTTTTGATGGAAGTTCGTGGTGGTTGTGGTCGCAGTGTGCAACACTCAAGCAATCCGTGGTGCAAAGCCCCGGTCCACATTCCATCGGCGGACGTCGACAGCACGTCTCCGAGCAGCCGCGAGCACGCACACTAAGCTTATGAGAAAAGAAGCAGTCAGTCGTCCTCCATTAAATACTACTCACTACTGCCACCTTTAATTTATGGACTTTAATTTACGGACTACCCGTCTGGCTCCCCAAATAAGAATTTCTATTGCAAAGTGAAATTTCACATTTGGTTACTTTCCTTGAATCCTTCCCAGAATTTCGGCTTCGAAGAATGACCAGCCCTGCAGATCCGGGATCCGTGTCGATCGATCCGTCATCTTCAGTTGCTAGACCGTCGGTCAATGTTAAAACATCCGCTTTTCTTTGCACTATCATCACCAATCTCCGTCCTTGGTTTAAGCTTTTTCCAAATTTTTGACGGAAAGGTTGATGAAATCATTGCAAGTGCAGTAACAATAATACGACTTGGAGGGATCAGTGAGAGAAGATCTCGATCAATCCTGCTAGTCCGTCGCTCTGTAAAAACATTCACTTTGCAGGAACCACTATCACCATCATTATCACTATCTGAGGTTTGAATTTTTTTGAATCTTTTTAGACAGAAAGGGAAATAATTCATTGCAAGTGTGGTAACAATAATACGAACTGGAGGAGTCAGTGAGAAAAGAACGTTAAACGTAAAGAAGAACTACAGTACCGGTAGTTTGAGATTGATCAACTTACTATTACCGAGTTTCCTGTCTTGGCTCCAAGTTCTGTGCACTGGTCCATTCGGTAACAGGAACTGGAAACGGTTACGTGAATCGAAGGGATAACGTACAAATCGATCAGTCTCCCAAACCACCGGAGTAAGTTACGTCCATATACCGGCACGAGCAGCACGGGAATTCCTTTGGGTTTTTTTTGACACAAACAAATGAAACCTTTACTGCACGAAGTAAAAATACAAGGACCCAGTCGCAAGCGACCTGGGCAGATGAATCAAAAGAAAAAACGAAAAAAGAGAAACAGCACGGGAATTCCATTACGCCCAGACCTCTTTAACATCACATCGATCTTTCTGTTCTTGTCCATTTGAAAAGAGCATAAGCAGGCGTCTTTGTCTTGCACTAGTTGATCGTCAAAATGAACCGAACCACCTGTACAAATCCAAAATTTTGACACTCTGCTCCAGAACCTGGAGTGGCTGCTGCCGAATGAGGGGCGTGGAATTCCCAGCAGATCGTTGTCTAGATCGTTGTCTGCTTGGCTGGCAGTAGGGTGGCTTGGGCTAGAGGTAGAGTGACAGACTCCCCTGAAACCTGAGGATTTCTTCAATTCCAAACCATTCTGGTCCTCTAGAATGGCGTGAACCAGTACGCGAGTGGTGGGAGCAAGGAACGGTTTTCTATTGTTTAATTAACTAATCATTAGACGAATTCAACAAATATTTTAAAAAAGAGAGAATGGTATGAATTCAACTCCCGCAGGTGCCAGCTGCATGTGGGAGCCCATTGTCCAAGGAGGCGCCCTGCCGGGCACGTGATAGATTCTATGGATTCCTCATTCAGGATTTCCAGTCGGCCATTGCAGTAAGTTAAGTTGGAAATTTGGCGAGCGTTATTCGTTGATGCGGGTCCAAGCCGGCATTCGGGGACTGTGGTCCACTCGGTTTGCATTGCATGCAGCAGCAGTTGAGGTCTTGAGGTCTTGAGGACTTTGTGACGTTTCAGGCTTCACGTTTGCTGACACAACTGCTCTGCTCTGCTCTCACCTGGGTCGGCCTTTCCTTTGGGTGGGATCCACAGTCCGGGGAGATTTTTAGCACAACCGGCTAAAATCCTACACAAAATAGTGAAATTGGAAATACTAATTTCTCGACATTCAACACTATATGAATATGTACAGTCAATGCAGAAGGATGTAGTAATGAAGGGATTGTGTGTTCTATAGGTTGGTGCATTGTGTATGACTTGGGTTTAGAGAGTTGCATGCGCCTCCATGTGGACAAGCAGCAGTTCATGAGCTAACTTCTCTTAGTGAAGGCAACCTAATTGTTAAGGCAATCCAATTTCACTATTTTGTGTACATTTTCTTGGAGCAACTAGTTGTTTGAAGCATTACCTCGGCTAGACCTTTAAAAAATAGAGAATGTTCTTTGATTTTCCTATTAAATGATCGGATTTTTTTCAAAGATTTTGAAATCAATTCAGCAATTCCTGATTCCAACCGGCTAACTTGTAACTAAATGCCGGTACTCCCCATACATTTGTGGGATATGAATTGATGAAGACTAATGACATTCATTAGGAGGAGAATTGGAGTCCAAGGATGCCCAAGTTGGAAATGGGCTAATATCGGAAAAGGTACAACAGAAATTACAAAATAATGCTCACCTCAATTTTGAATTGTTTTCATTAGTAAGAGCAAATCAACAAAAAATAAAAATAAAGAACGATAGCAATATGAAAATTGTCCCTTGAATCTTATAGAATAAACATTGTTGCCAACGGTTGTACCGCTTGACAAGACTTGCCACATGGCAACAATCATCTCGGTAGTCGAAATATATTCTTAAATTAGACATCCTCATTACTTGAAGTAGCAAGCTACCAGCATCAACTCGGATTGTACAAGACACGGTTCCTAAACTGTTGCCACATAAGCATCTCATGAGTGCATTGTTGCCAACTCGGCTCGTACCACCAGCATCCCATTGGTCTATAACTTTGATAGAAACATGCGACAATGACCTCTGAAATGGAATTTTCTCATTTATATAAAACAAACAATTCATTTTCAAGCCAAAAGTATCAAGCATGTTGAAACCCGAATTCTCTTCTAATCTTAGTAATCCCTCATGATCAAAGTAACCATATTCTAGTCGTTGCCCTCTTTTTTGAGCTACTCATTCTCAAATTTTGAGTTTTTTTCTTAAATAAAAATAATTCCTAGAAAATAGACTACATCATTACAAAAAATATGGGGCCTCAACAAGGCCGCTAAGCCTGGCCCCATTGTGGTGATATTATGGGAAAAAAAAATTGAAATTTGAAAATGTGACGTGGTCGCATTTCGACCACGTTAGCGAGGTCAGCTCCACGTCGGTGCCACGTCATTTTGAAAATATTTTTCATATCTTTTTTTTGAAAACAAAAATAAAAAAATAAAAAATTATATAATAAAATCACGCACTTGCAATCTTATTGAGGCTTCAAATTTTTTGTAATGTAGGAATCCAGTGGGTAGTTTTATCAAGTTACACTCCGCCTTGTGGAGTTTTTCGAAGTTAAGTGGTGTAATTTAATTCTTAAGTGATGTGGTGGTGTTGTGTTGTGCTTATTTTTGAGGTTTTAATTTGGGCATAGATTAAAAAGTCAACCATCCAATATGATTCTTGCCCACCTCAATAAATTCAGATCAATTCACCTTAGAAAGCATAAATCCAAGGAATTTAAGGAGAAGACAAGTTTTCCATTCTTTATTTTTTACAAATGCTACTCTCATTTTGGTGACCACCTTGCATTGCAAACTCCACTATGAATTGAAAAATGCTTGGAATGTTATCATGTATATTTTCAACTCTCTTATCTTTCACTAAGCACAAAGAAAGCATCACTTCAAAATATTCTCACGAAGATATGCTCCTTCAAAATGCACTGCTTTTTATTTCCTTTGACCCAAAATTAAACTTCAAACTTCAATATATTAAACCATGTGGGCAAATAATAAAATAAATTGGACGTACTCATTGTCAATGTGAAATTTTAAGATCCTACGGTACATTCTATCCAATCTCCAGAAACAATGAGAAAAAAAACGCTCAAGTTCTTGGCAATTTTAGCCCATTTGAAAGTACACACTGTTTGGGTCATTAGAGGTCAACCAACCTAAATCATCCCCCCTTGTAGGAGGGATAATTTCTCCCTAAATGCTTGAGAGTGAACTTAGTTATAAGGAGGAGGGATAATGCCTCCCTAAATGCTTGAAAGTGAATTTAGTTATAAGGAGGAAGGATAATGCCTCTATCTATAATGGGAATGAATTTTGTTATAATTTGTAGAAGATCATTGGATTGTTGGAAATTTACAAAGGTAGTTTTACTAGTTGAGTGAAAATTGCAAAAGAATCATTGACTAGTTGGAAACTTGCCATGCTAAAGAAGCTCCCACTAGCTTCCAGTGGAAGAAAAAGACCCCCCTTGCAAAGGTAAACAATGTTATGAATTAAGCCAACCTAACTAGTGTTCCAATTGTAAGTAACTTTTAAAAATAAATATAGAATACTCAAAACTCTGAAAATTACCAACAACTATAAGTTTATTGGAAGCCACTAGCTCTCTCATGCCATGAATTGCCAACTCTGCTTTTATTTCTCAACCAGTAGAAAAGCCTAAATTTAGTGAAGCATAGAAAAAGGTAGTCTACTCTAAAAGCAGCCAAATCATCCCTATAATTAGCTTTGGAATGGACATGAGGTGGTCTTTAGCCCCTAATGGACTAGCTGATGCATTTTTTTGGCTATATAGCAATTTTGGATAGGTACATGTGACTAGAGATTTCTATATTTTTTGGCCCAAATGTTAAGAAAAAGTGGGGACAAGGAATATCTTTCATATGTACTAACTTTCATGACATTTGGAAATAAAAGTCAAAAGTTATGGCCTAATATTTTTTTTTGTAAATGGGCAATCCAAGAAAATAAAAGAAAATCAATTTTTCGGAAACAAAAATTTGAAACTGATTCTCTAGAATATTTAAATATTTGGAAAGCTTTTAATCATCCCATTTTGAGTAATAAGTCAGGAATCCGTACGCACGTATGAGTAGAGTAGCAAGCCAACTTGTCTTGAAAAAAGAATCCAAAGAAGCACCACCATTTTGGACATTCTTTTATGGAAAAGTAAGCTTGTGAAGTGTAGCTGCTTTGTTTTTTGCAGGGCCAAAAAAATAATTTCAGTGAATTTGAATGCTCATATCTTGCAATCCCTGCAATGGAAATTTTTGAAATTTTTACTACATGTATTCAAGTAAGCATATTAAAAGATCCTATGATTATATGTATCAAAAAAAGTTTTTTATGGAATTTAGGATTTGAATGGACCTCTTTAGCATTGAGTAAATAAATAAAAAATGTTAGTTATTGCAAAAGCCAATTATATTCCTTGATTTCCTGAAATCTCTTTACAAGTTGTAAATAGATAGATTTTGAGAGACCTATGGTTACAAATAGGTGCCTACAACATAAATCTTTGAAAATTCACAAGTAATTCAATAATGCTTCAAAAATATAAAACCACTTGTATTATGTTCCACATCTATTTTTCTTTGTCTAAAAAATGAACTGAACATATTTTTGTCCATGGAAACCTATGAAAAAGGCCAATTAGTCCTTAAAGCAGACTACCTTAGTATACTTCCATCTTTCAACTATTAGAAAAGTCTAAGTTTAGTGTAGTATAGAGTATCCAATGTTAGTTAGCTAATTGGATTTGAGAAAAACCTAGTTGCAATTTAAAAACATCAAAAAACACTTGGTTAAAAATCTATAAAATTTCTATTTAGAGTAAAAAATAGAGCAAAAAACAGACTCAATACTTGAGTTATCAATTTAGTTTGGAAATTTGAAGAAATTAGCTGCTAAAACTCTAAAAATATTAAAAAAAAAAATAGACTTGGTACTTAAGTAACCGGTTCAATTTAAGAATTGGAAGAAAATAGCTGGTAAAGCTCCAAAAACATCCAAAAGGTAGTAATACTATGTGTATAGGGCACATGTTCTTAAATTTAGAATTTATATTGTTCCTAATTGCCAGAGTGCCAGCCATGTATAACATTGTTAAATAATATTGGAGGGCTCCTTTTTCCCCCAAAAAAAAATGTGGAGCCTCCCAGGATTGCACCCAACCAATAGCTCGTTGCTTGCACTACACCCTATCTACAATATACTATGTACTCTACGCACCCAGCCAATGACTCGCTACTGAATCACAAATCTTTGCTTGCACTGCACCTTGCCTATAGCATACTATGTACTCTATGCACCCAGCCAATAGCTCACTACTGAATCACAAACCTGTCCAGAAGCATTGGTACAACCTGGTAAAAGTCAAGGTATCCAAAGACACCTCAGAGGTATCAAAGGAGTAATTATTCTTCCTTCAAGGGGGAATGGATCAGCCCTGTTAACAATGTTATGACCTAGTTTGGAGCCTTGTGTGGCCGTGGCATGAGGGAGAGATGCAACTATTATAATCAAAGCAAACAAATTTATACATTCTAACTCATCTTTTCAAAGCATAATCCAACAAGACCCAATATTTCATCTACTCATATATATCATAATCTTATGTAGTGCTAGTATGTAAGTCTACTGACCCCTAACACCAAGTAAAAACATACCTTTTGCTATACTAGTTATCTCCATAAGTCTAAAATTAATTCTAGAAAGATACAGCCTTATAACCTTATAACCAAGGGTATAGTGGATTAATTCTAGAAGGACACCAAGTATATATTACATTAACTCTAGAAGGATACAACCAAAATTATCAAACCAAGAATTAACCAAGTACACAAGCATAGCCTTATAACCTTATAACCAAGAGTATAGTGGATTAACTTTAGAAGGACATCAAGAGTATATTGGACTAACTCTAGAACAACACAACAAAAATTATCAAACCAAGAGTATATTGGATTAATTTTGGAGGGACACAAGAGAATATACAATAGTATATTGGATTAACTCTAGTAGGATACAAGCCAAAATTATCAAACCAAAAGTATATTCGAGAATACACAAGAGTACATTGGATTAACTCTAGTAGGACACAAGCCAAAATTATCAAATCAAAAGTACATCAGATTAATTTTGTGGAGGCCAAAATTATCAAACCAAGAGTATATTGGATTAATTCTGTGCATGCCAAAATTATCAAATCAAACCAAAAGTATATTGGACTAATTTTGTGCAGGCCAAAACGAGGGCCAAAATGATCAAACCAAGAGTATATTGGATTAATTTTGTGCAGGCCAAAATGATCAAACCAAGAGTATATTAGATTAACTCCAATAGGACACAAGCCAAAATTATCAAACCAAGAGTATATTGGATTAATTTTGGAGGGACACCAAGAAAATATACAAGAATATATTGGATTAACACCAAGAGAATACACAAGAGTATAGTGGATTAACTCTACTAGGACACAAGCCAAAATTGACAAACCAAGAATATATTGGATTAATTCTAGAGGGACACCAAGAGAATACACAAGAATATATTGGATTAACTCTAGCATGCCACAAGCCAAAATTATCATCAGATTGCACAATATTTGAATAGGTGCATTTTTTGTTTTTACAACTTCTTCAAAAGTCATTCATTGAGCACTTTCAATCCTCAATGTCCTTATTTATTGGGTTCACTCATTGATTGCATCTAAGACTTCAATTGACTTCAACTAATTTCTTTGTTTATTGGGTTAACAAGTCTTTAAAGAAACTAGGCTCTTTAGATTGATTTATAAAAGGTCTAATATGGCTAATGAAGAATTGATATGCAAAAGTTCAATACTTTTCTCTACATTATGTCTAAACAGTGTTCCATTTTCAATTAGTGAGGGACACTTTTTGAACCCATGTTGCATGCCATTTAAATATAGCGTGCCATCTAAATACAAGAAGATCACTTTTGGAATACATCATGGCCAATTCACAAAACTATGTCATGTGATTCCTACCACCTATGAACTAAAATAGCACTCTATTAGATTTCACATTCAAGAATTTCACTTTCACCACCTATGAACTAAATGCCCAGCATTCCAAAAATTATGCAACTTCTTGTGTTCACTGCAAAAGTGCAAATTTCATTCTTTCACTGCAACAACTGACCCCAATTTTGATTCCCTGGTAAAGGATCGCTCCTTGGACCTGCTAATAACTTATATGGAATAATGCCAATAACAGTACCACTGTAGAAGGACACTCAACCCATTATTTAAAGACTCTTGTGGTGAGATATCATTTCTATTACACTGAGAAGAACACATCTCACGATGGTGGATCTCAGCAACAATATATAACTTACTCTGTCAATACGCCCTATTTGCACCTCACAACGCTTATGATGCAAGGATCAAACCCAGTCCAACCCAACTCTTCCGCCAGCAAGTTCACCAACATTCTTGAATTGGACTCCTACTCATCTCTTGCCAACTCAGAAGCCAAAATCGAAATAAAGTCAACATGGCTACAAATTCCAGCATCGAATGGTCCTATTCCTTTCCATTTACCAGGAAGATGCTGGACAAACAAGTGGCAAATCACAAGTGTCTGTAGGCCAAATACAAATGCATAATATTCCATATAAATCTCAGTACAATCTTGCACATGATCCTCACTGACTGAAACTTTTAGAAATCAAATTTGACAATCTTAGGATGACACTAAGCTATAACGCATGTTGCCACTATATTTGACATCAGAAAGTCATTCCTTGGAACAATGAACCCCAACTCCTGTTGCATTTTAAAACTTGTCGAAGTCTCATTAGACAGTAAAGTTCTAAACCATAACTTTCTACATGTTCAAACGTTCAAAACCAATGATATATCTTCAATCCATCTACAATCCATCTCTTGGAGACAAGAGACAGATGGAATGCAGACAATGCAAGCAATGAAATTGTACTCTTTTAACATCAGCTCATGTGAGTGAACTGCACGACAGCCTATACAAGCGTTTACAAGCTCCTCGAATCCCAAAACTGATTAGGAAAACGCGCATGTGTCCTTATTCTCCTGCTGCTACTCCTTCCAGTTTCCTACTATTGCACTACGATCACAACATGCTTGTGGCGAGAAACACCAATTCATAATTCCTAGTTGAAAGTTGCATAATACCAAGACTCCCAAATGGTTTCAAACTCTCGTGTCGTCAAGGGCTTTCATTTTTGCTGCCGCTCCCACCAGTTCAGAAACTTGAGGTTGGCGTCCATGCAATTGAACTTGTAGAGACCTAATCCGAAATTCGCACCTTCTTCGGCCACAGCCCAGCTCATGGCGGCACCGCCGAGAAAGGCGCCCAACGCTCCTGGAAGATTCTTGGAGTACCGTAATGCTACTCCTGCCGTTGCAAGACCTCCAACAAGGGCGCCAACATTTGCGATGGTCGCTCCCTGTCTCACCTGCATTCGGATACATATTGCTTCAACGCTAAGGTAGAAATACCTAGTTTGCGACGCCCTAAAACCTTGCCAGATGAGTGCATATTAATTTTAAGTATATACACCACCTTAACATCAGAACCTCAGTTTTAGGTCATTTACAAACAAAAATTTGAACCCTTATAACTTAACACTGTTGCATATGCTTATCCACATACGGCATACTTTGGTGCCTTGCAATCCCCTGGCATTTGCTAACAAGAATGGATATAAATTAGTCAGTCTATTAATAGTAACTACAATCGGCGATTGAAGTGTCGCTTTACAGGCAAAAGCGGCCGTGAACATATCATCCTAACTGCAAGGTAAAGAATAAATCAAAATTGAAGAAATAAGATATGACAATGAGAATCGGCTCAAGGAGCACCAGCGTAAGTATCAGAATAAAACTCAAAAACATGGTGAATTCCATACGGCCAGGAATGGCACACTCGAGCTTCTTCCACAGATGAAGAGATTGGAAGGAGTTGCACCGTCGCACAATCGAGAGAAAGCGGGAGATTAATAGTCCTAGAAAAACGTGGCACACACTCTCACGATCGTCTTGTAAGAGGGCGACAACAAGCCAACAAATAAAAAAACCCTAGAGCTTTCGGTGCCAATTTTGGAAGTGAAACTCAACGAACTGGCGCTCACCCTATTGGGAAACTTCTAAGCATTATCAGAAATACTGAACGCCAATATAACGATTCAAGAGAGACATACCAGTTGAAGCTGCGGCCCGTAGACAGGGTCGGACTTGATGAACTCCTCCACATCCGCCTCGCTCCAGGGCGGCAACGGCGCGTCCCGTCGCTCGGAGATGCTGGCAAATTTGTAGAATGGCGCAAAAGCCTCCCGCCATGCGGCCTTGTCTATCCACCACCTGGGTTTGACGTCATCACCTGCCATCTCCACAAAAACCCAAGAAATTCCACTCGCTTCCGTGCTCAACCTCAAGGACGACCTCACTCTCTCACACTCCCGGCCCCTACAGAACAAAATTAGCTCCGACCCACTTGATAAAACAGGACACTGTAGCAATCGATCCTCGTACAGGAAATTTCAACAAGCACTCTGTCAGGTCGATCAAACTCTCCGCAGAAAGCTACTGCTACACTTCGAAATTGTTGTCGCTAGGCTAGTCTGTGTCTTTTTGCGGTTTTGCGTTCATGGAGAATTGCTGCCTTGGTCTCTGGCATGCGGGGACACGAGGACGAAGCTTGGGAGGGCCGATTAGGGCAAAGGCCTCGTTATCCACGGTTCTGAACTGGGACAGCACAACATTGTATTTACATTAGCTTTCCGGGAGTATAAGTTAATTTTTATTTCAATTGGTGATTGGGAGCAAAATGTTATGGCTCAATAAGCCCAAATTTTAGTTTGACGGGACGTATTAGTGAACTCTAGGCTTGGGTTTGGCTGAGAAGCAATAGAAGACAATTTTATTCATTGTAGGGGTCTACTTTTCAAGGATGCAAAAGGGACCCTTGCCTCATTGGTAAACAATGTTATGAGTTTTAGGAAATGGCTAAGACTTTATTTATTACTGGATAAAATGGTGGCTATGGTAGCTGAAACACCATAGGATTTCATTTAGCAATCTTTGAAATTAAAGTACCGGTAGGCAGAGCACCATTAGATTGAGGTAGGCGTAAGACCAATAGACTACACCTGATAAGTATATGATTTTACAATAAGCCTAATAGTTTGCCCTATAGTATATAGAAAGCCACCTATGTAGTATATTAGCAACATCTAATAGATGAAAGAGAGACATTTGAACATATCTCGCAAAATCTCTCTTCAATAAGTGGACAGGTCAAGTAAGTTTATGCTCTCATACTAATAGAAGATTTGTCTTAGTAAATTCCAATACATGTCAAATTGCTTGCAAAACACTTCCTATTAGATAAATAGGAGCATTCATTATCAATTTTATCTAGTCATCAATAACTATAACACAAATTTGAATAAGAAAGGAAGGCACAATAACTTATCTCTAAAATAAGTCATTAGGAGAAGTCTGATTGAATAAGTGTCATTACTTGAATCCACCATTTGGAGTATTCATTGTATCATGGATCTCATTTAAATTTAGTAGAGTCCAAGTATTGGAGAAAGCATTTTCCTTCAAAAAATGAAGTGGCCTAACTTCTCACATTTACACAGAATGATTCTCTGCTTTGAGCCTACAGTCTTCGACTTCCACCACCAGTATTTTGGAGATTGCTTATGTTGGTTTAAAATGTTATGTTCTAATTTGGATAATTAATTATTTTAGTAGACTATGAGCACAGGGATATAAAAAGAGAGGAACAACATGGAAGAAGGAGGTCAGATCAAAGACAATGGTTCTAACAAACAATATTCAAAGGAGAAGGTGCCATCTACCAGTGGCACGAGGAGGCAACCACCTAGAGCTCCATCTCCAATGCATGCACCCAAGCTAACTTTGGCGGAGCTTCAAGAGCGCTTGAGGATTCTTACCAAGTGCCACCCCGATTGTAAGGCTTGTGAACCAGTTGAATATCCAATTTTTGATTGGCAGCACAAAGATCCTGAATATATGGCTAAGGGAAAGGCGAATGTGGAGAGGGAGAAACAGGCGTTGATTGATTGCGGCATCCCAGGAAGCTACAATGACTCTAATTTAGATGAAGATGAGACAACTTCAATGCGGGTGGACTCACATGATGTTGACATAAATAAGGTAGAAGGGCATGGCCATGTGGAAGGCAAGGCAAGTGTAGAGAGGGAGAGACAAGCATAGATTGATTGGGGCTTCCCAAGAGGCTACAATGATTTTAAATTGGATGAAGATGAGACAACCTAAATGCACTATTCAGACACTACATTACATATTCAATGGTGGATTCATAGAATGTTAAAATGAATAAGATAGAAGGACCTACAATTAAACACTTAAAGCTATTTAGAGTAGTTTTCTTTATTAAGTTGTCACAAATGCATTGAGATCTAACTAACAATCTAAAAAAGTTGTTACTCTGTTGTACATGTTTTAGATATCATTTGAATGAATTACAATTTTTCAAGGCCTAATTTAGTAGATTTTAAGAACTATATTCCAATTATCATTTACATGGTTTGTACATCTTGAATGGAGTATCTATTTTCAATATTTTTATGGCATGCTTTTAGGTGGTAGGGTGGTTGCTAGACAATGAAAATGTCTATCTGAGTTACAATCATTACAATAGATTTACATAATGACACATGTTCAATGACTTATTCAAGTGAAAAAAAAAGTTTACCTTCTTGGTTACAATCATTATTAATAGTGGATTTACAAAATGACACATGTTCAATGACTTCCTCAATTAATAGTTTATCATGCCTTTCTTCACCATTCACGATCTTATTTTAAAGTGTTGATAATAGCAAGAGTTGATAATAAGTACTCTTATCTTTCTTGTTGTTGGATGTAATGTTGTGTGAAGATGGGAATTTTGAATTTGAAGCGCTCATCAAGAATGAATTGGACTTTACATTTGGAGAAGCTCTGGGCTACTTGAGTTACGGAGGCACTACTCTCAATAATCACGTCTCAAGCAAAGGTTACATTAGTGAATTTAGGGTTGAGTTCAATCGTGACTACAGTAGTTTCTTTCGTTGTTGTGTGAGTCTTGAAATCAAGCTGTGCAAGGCTGTTTGTTGAAACAGAATAATTGTTGGGTTGCAAAGGAAGCGGCCATGGAGCACCAGGAGAATGAGACTTGGAAGGTCCCCAATTTTGAGTACCTGAGGAGATGGGGAAGCCCTCCTCCTAAACACTTACCGGAATTCGAAGCGAATTAGGGTTTGGTGCAGTTCATTTTCTGTTCAATCACTTCTTTATTCATTGTGCAAGACGTCGAATGAAGTTGCGCGGGTTATTGTTGCCGCAGATTGTTGCTGCAATGTGAGCTTGCTGGTGGCCATGGCGTGCACCAGGATATTGGGACTTGGGAGCGCTCGAGATGGAGAGGCCCATACTCCTGAACAGTTACCGATATTCTGAACGGATTACGGTTATGCGTGATTCAGTTTGTGTTCAGTTTGTGTTCAAACATGACTGTTTTACATTGTGCTAGACGTCGAACGAGGTTTTGCGGGAGTTTGTTGCCGCAGATTGTTGCTTCAATGTGAGCTTGCTGGTGGCCATGGCGTCACCCCTCCGATCTCTGCTCCCGCTCCTCCTGTGTTTCACGGCAGCCCTTCTGCTCTGGCACCACATCCTGATGCAGCCCTCCTGCGGTGCTTTCCCCCCTGCTTCTCCCACATCCCTGCGCGTAATGGTGGTGGCCGATCTTCACTTGGCAGGGCCTCACACAGTCTGGGTCGACCGCGTGCGCCGTGAGTCTTTCATGCGCTCCGTATTCCGCACCGCATTCCGCCAATTGGGCCCCGACGCACTCATCGTGCTTGGCGACGTCTCCGATGCGGGCCGCAAGTCGAGCGACGCGCAGTGGAACGCTGTAGTGACTCGATTCTGGGATCTTGTGCGCCCGTTCTCGCAAGCATCCATCCCCATTCGAATCTTAGTCGGAAACCACGATGTGGGTGACCATCACGACCCTGGATTCTCCACCCGCCTGCCTCGCTTCGCGGCGTCTTTCCCCGGCTTGGACGAAAACTGCGGCAGCCGCTTCACGTGGAGTGGGATACAGTTCGTCTCTCTCAATGCAATGGCGCTTCAGAACGATGACTGCTCAAGTTGTTCGGAACAAGTCGAATTAGGGTTTCCTGTGCTGCTGGTGCATTTGCCGTTGTACCGTGTAGACGAGAGCGCATGTAGCGTCATCGATGTCCCGCGCTGTGCACCGTGGCATGATCTTGAAGGGCCTTGTTTGCGACTGGGCTCCGCGGTTCCGTCGGCGCGAGAGGAGCCGTATCGAGTTGGCCAGGACGTGGTATCCGCGAGAAACTCTGCGCGCGTTCTGGAGTCGTTTCGACCGCGATTGGTGTTGAGTGGACACACGCATCGCTGGTGCGACCGTGTGCACGGGGATGGACGTGCGACCGTGTGCACGCGAGAGGTGACTGTGCCGTCTTTGAGCTGGCGCAACAGGGATGATCCTGGGTTTGGGTTTCTCACGTTGGAGAAAAACGCTTCCGCCTTTGTGCTGCAACGGTGCTCGCTGGCTCGTGAATCGACTGTGGTCGTGGTCTACGTTCTTTGGGGTTGCAATGTTGTCTCCTGGATGTTGGTGGGCTTGTTCGCCGTGGTTAATCGATTTCGATCCAAGTCTGTGAAGCCGGAATAACAAAACATTTGAAGGAAATTCATTCCTTGAAAAGATGGCCAAATAGGCATCAAGCTTTTCTTTGCCTGGATGGCAAGAGCAGGTCTGACCAGAGATGTTTGGTGTATTGTCTCTGAGGGCGAACCATCATGGTTCGTTCCCTGCTGATCGACATTGCAGAGTTCCCAGCATGTAGTCAAATTCGACCAAGACATCTCTGCCTTGTCAGGCTTTTCCACGCACATTGCGGCAAACGCTACGTCTGGGCGATTGACTACGTTGACGCGGACTGAAGATTGGGCAGAGAGCTGAGGAGGTCACAGCGCGTCTATCACAATCTATTCCTACAGAATTTTAGGACTACTAAATGCTTCTCAGTGCGCGCATTGTAAAATGCAAATACTGCACATATGAAATTGAATCGGAATGGAAGAGGTGCTGGTTTAGCGTTTAGATTTAGGATTTAGGGTTTGCTGAAATGGAAGTGCCTGGAAATGAGCGGGTTTCACGCATCCTTGATTTGGCAAGAACTGTGGTTGCAGTTTTGCGGACTACTCTCTATTCCACGAAGTATGCTACTAAGCATTGTTCAAAACCCCTAAGGGTGCCATGGAGGAAAGTTCGTTGAAGAGCTTAAGATTGAGTCCTGATTGAGTCCTGATTTTATACTTGACTTTTGTGGAGTACTTTTGAATCATCTTCAACTCTTGATTCATACCATCTCGCCGAGCAGGGATTTCTAAGCAAAAATTGTTTAGGAAAGTAGTTGCTGAAGATTTACCACGAAGCTGGAACAATTGCAGGAATTATTGCTCAGGAATATATCTTACTTCAACTCCGATGAGGTCAGTCTAATGGCAGTTCCGCAAAGTCTAAGATATCGATGAAATTGTGGACTTTCTGCGCCTCAAGTGAAAGCTGGATTAGGTTTTTGTAGGCGCCTTTCCTCTGAAGCCGCTTCCTGCTACACAAAGTCAGCTGTGGACTTGCCTTTAAAGGGATTTTCCTCATCAGGATCTCTTCCACCTACAGTACATCCTGTCTCTCCAGCGCATGAACGTACAACGACTGGTCAGCTCTTATCTACCATGAGTGATCGCTAAGCAGTTATCCGAGCAAGAAGATTATTCTGTAAGTAATCGGTGGCCCCCTCTTCCTCGCCCTTACTTTGATACGTGTCGATTGTTAGTACTGTGAATGAATATTAAAGGCTCGGACTGCTAGGCTACGTTTCTTTGACCAATAACTTGTTGACTAATTTCACTTCGAGGTCACTCTATATATAAATGTCGAGCTTGATTGCTCTCAATGTGTATCCTTTGACCAGCCACATTGCATCGAACATATAGTCCTGCAATTGATCCAGCTTCGTGGTAAATCTTGAGCTCTTGCAATTGAGATTGAGAACCACACTTGGGTGGTCAATTTTGAGTAAGAATTTTGCATGGCTGTGGTGTTCTCCTCTATGATCAGTTTTTGCCAGTATCGTAAACTTCTGTTAAAACTGTCACTCAAATCATCGTGAAACGCTCTGATCGATGTACGCATTGACATGTGCGCAGGTATGAAGATGGTACTGGCAATGACCGGAGTCAAGCTCCTGAATCTTATCCTAGTGATTTCATTACTGGGGCATTTCACGGTCGAGAGTGCCAATTGCTCCGTTGGAGACAGGAATGCTCTCCTGCAGTTCAAATCTGGTAAGTCAAATTCCTCATGAGGCAATCAATTAAGGTAGAAGATACTATTTAGCGTCACTAATCATGTTAACCAATTTGGGTGCTAGAGCAAAGCTCCCTTGAGATCAAATTTCTATCACTGTAGGAATTTTTATTCTGCAATTGTTCAAATTGGCAGGTTCTAGACCACTACAGGTGACAGCAGACAAGTGGTCATAGACATTTAGCAAAGTTGCGCCTAAACCACTTGCAAATTATTCCAACCAAATGTATGAGTAGATGAGTTGCTATTGATATAAGGGTCAGTATAGTAGAAAGTCCTACCTGTTTTAGTATCCTCGCACCAATACGGCCGGGCATTCAATCCGAATGCTTGTGAATCATAAGTGAGCTTATATTCTATGCATGGCGAATGTCTTGAGCAGGATTGGCAGATCCTTATGGCGTGTTGTCGGACTGGGACACGAACCCGAACTGCTGCACATGGTTGCAAACCAGGCAATACCGAATGACGACATGCAACAGCGCCGGGCGTGTCACGTCGCTGACGATGGGCTCAGCTCTGGAGTACAAGCCGGGACCCGTTTACTTCAAAGTGAGCGGCGGGGAGTATGGCCCCTCCCTCAGCGCCCTCACGTTCCTTGAGAAGCTGGACCTACAGACGATCTACTCCGGGGGCGCCATCATCCCCTCCGGCTGGGCCGCCTTGACGCGTTTGAGCTATGTCACCTTGAACGTGCTGGTGGCTGGCCCGTTGCCACGGCCGGTGGTGAAGGCGTGGCCTCTCAAGTACCTGGTGCTCACCAACAATGACCTCAACGGCACCCTTCCCGTGGAGCTCTGCAAGTCCACCCTGCGCACGTTGAAGGTGAGCGGCAACAGCTTCACGGGCCAAATCTCCAGCTGCTTGAGCCGCTTCCCGGCTTCCTCGTTCAACGACTCGTCCACTGGTCCCTCTGGCAACGAGGGGCTGTGTGGAGCTCCCCTTCCCACTTGCAGCTCTTAAGATAAAAACACCAGAGCATCGTCCCTGGTATTAGATTGGTCACATCTTTGCATTTTCTTGTTAGTGACTGAAAGGAGGATTCCATCGCACTGAAAAATGCTTTATTTGGATACTGTATGCAAATGTTTGAGAGGTTCAAAGTTTTATTAGTATTTCCTATCTGGAATCGACACTTAAGCAGATGCTTAGGGGCTACATTTGCCTTTTGCGACTCCTCAGGTAGGGCCATCAAGGTGCAATTCTATTTATTGTATTTATTGTGTCATTCTAATTTAGAAAATCAACAGATTCAAATTGCAATAAAATATGGAATTTTAGGAATTTTTCAATTTTCTATATTGGTGGTATATGAAAACTAGACTCAATATACTAGACTCAATTGAATGCAAGGGAGGACCAGGAGTCGAACTTTGAAAAAACACAGGACGAAACTCCTCTAAATACTGGTTTTCAAACACAGGACCAACCTTACAATTAACTCTAATAAGTTCTATATCATAAGTCAATCACAAGTTATAAATAAATAAATTTTAAGGCTAGAATTTGACGAAAGAATGGAAGTTATTAAAATATTCTATACAGTGACTCACAAAAGTAGTTGACACCCCATATAAATCAATCTCTTAAATCTCTTAAATTGAGAAATTAGAATTATGAAGTGAAATTTGGACATGCTCTTATACAAAAGAGATGCTACCTTCCTGTTCAATTTCACTTAAAACGGACTATATTTAGACCTATTTTTATTTTGATGAAGTTTTGCTTGAAAAAAAAACTTTTTGTGAGAAGCCAAAATGTCTAATTCCTTTCCATGGGAAGAATGTACATCTTGAATAGAATCACATGTTACAAGTTTCATGAATTGTAGATTTATCATAAATAAAATATAAAGGATTGAAATTTGACCCTAAAATTTTGATTTTCGTATATTTTACTCTATGAATCACAAAAAAGATTCAAATTTTTTAGAATAAGTATGTGTACCCGAAATATCTTTTTTGTGATTTATAGAGTAAAATATAAGAAAATCAAAATTTTAGGGTCAAATTTCAATCCTTTATATTTTATTTATGAAAAATCCACAGTTCATGAAACTTGTAACATGTGATTCTATTCAAGATGTACATTCTTCCCATGGAAAGGAATTAGACATTTTGGCTTCTCACAAAAAGTTTTTTTCAAGCAATATTTCATCAAAATAAAAATAGGTCTAAATATAGTCCATTTTAAATGAAATTGAACAAGATGGTAGCATCCCTTTTGTGTAAGAGCATGTCCAAATTTCACTTCATAATTCTAATTTTTCAATTTAAGAGATTGATTTATATGGGGTGTCAACTTCTTTTGTGAGTCACCGTATGATGATTTGTGGATTTTCCATTTTCAAATGTAAGAAAGTTAAAAAATATCACAAAGGAATATCCAACACTCTGATGATGGAAATAGATTCAAGCAACTCCTCCCATAATTTAGATGAAAAATATTTTTTCCCATAGTGGAAGCTTGTTTGAAATTATCAAAAGGATACAAAAAGTGATTTGAGGCGTTCAAGGTAAGAGCTTTCCAACAACCCCAGTAAAAGTAGTTCCAAACCATTTGAAATGTCATGAACTCAATAAACAACCCTTCTACTTCCTACACTTGCCAAGTCTTTTTTTTTTTGGTCAAACGCTTTAAAGGACTCACCTATTTCTTTGCTAGGTGAATTCCTTTGCTTTCTTAAGGAGCACAAGCAATTTGTCACAAAACTCTAAAATTGCACTTCACCAAGGATTGGAAGCTTATTAGATACAAAACTCAAGAAGCCGCATAGAATATAGGCGTTTGTTGTCTAGATACTATATTGGACCAACATTTGGAATCTTTGTTTGCCAGGTATTTTCCTAATATTTCCATATTGAACTGTTTTGTCATGTACTATACCAAGTTCAATTTTTCTCTATCTTTTATTCCAAATAGGAATTTTATAGATTTTTTCAATGGATTTTTTCCAATGCTTTTCAATTACAGTTGTTTTTTTATGCACTAAGAGCATCACCATCCATTCCCTCCAAACAAGACTGGGAAATAGGATAGCCAGAGCACTGTAGTTCCCAGACTACTTCTGTCCCCCACTCATCTCTGCCCTCATCAAGCACGCCAAAACAATTCAATCTCATGCATTAATGACTTGGCAAAATCAAGAGCCAATCAACATGCCAATTGATTAAAAAAATATACAAAATGAGGTGTTGCGGCCCACAAACCAACAAATTAACAAGATCAAGCAAGAGTCAACAAACATGGTGGGGATGCTCTCCCAATGCTTGAAGAGAGAATTTTGGTGTGACTAGGCTCCTTCCATCCCTAGCTGGGTTCATGGAAAAAACTTGTTCCTAGCCAGCTATGCCCAAGGGAGCATCCCCATGAATGAGTGGCGATGCTGTAAGAGAGGTTCTATTCTGCTGTACAATATTCCACCAAAAGTTCTTGCACTACCTTTTTATTCCTATACAAACACCTCCATTTCCAAATGCTAGTTTTCACAATTTTGATGCAATTCTTGCATCATTGCATACCTATGTAGTGGCTTGATCATGCATACCAAATTTCAACTTCAAAAAAGCAAAACTCCATTTTTGGTGAATTTTTCATTTTATTTTCATGGTTTTACATGATCATTTATTAGAAAACATTGGTAATGAACTTTTTTTAATTTGATTGCAGAGGTATGTCGGGAACATCCATAAGCACATCTTTCCTTCAAGAAGCATCCCCAAAAAAGTTTTACAATTCTCTCTAAGGAGATTTCAATGCTGAAGTGACAATGTCCTAATTTTGGAAAATTGATATCTTTTTATTGTGATTAGATTTTGACAAGGTAATTATATCATTATGCGCAAATTTACAAAATTGGTTATAGTGTGAGGAGTGAAATCTATTTAAAATATAAAGATATCTAATTCACAAAGTTTGGTCATATGACACCTTACATTGAATTCTTCCTAGAAGGACTGGAAACTTTTTGGAGATGCTCATTGAATGAAAGATGTATGTATGGACGTTTTCTATATAGTTCTCCAATCAAATTTAAAAGATTCATTACCAATGTTTTTTAATAAATGATCTTGGAAATCCATGAAAATAAAATGAAAAAATTCACCAGAAATGGAGTTTTGCTTTTTTGAAGTTGAAATTTTGTATACATGATTGGAAATGCGATGATGCAAAGAATTGCATCAAAATTGTGAAAATAGCATTTGAAATGTAGGTGCATTACAAAAAATACGACGCCTCAATAAGGCTGCGAGTGCTGATTTTCGGGCCCAGTGAGGTGCAATTATGTCATTTTTTTATTTTTTTTTGAAAAAAAAATTTAAAAATGACGTCACGCTGACGTGGCCCTTCGACCACGTCACATTTCCAATTTCAATTTTTTTTCTTCCGGATTTTTTCCGTAATATCACTACTAGGGTCCAGGCTTCGAGGCCTTGTTGAGGCCTCATATTTTTTGTAATGTTTGTATGTGAACAAAAAGACAGTGCAAGAACTTTTGATAGGAAGTATCTTGTACAGTACAGGACCACTGGACCATTTTTACAGATCCGCTTTGCTACGGCCTCCAAATTACCGGTCTTTGTGAACATGCTCTCATGTTTGGAAAACCGAGTCTGGAGCTCCATAACCAGTTGTTGACTTTTCAACTCTAACATGGCACCGTCCCATTGGCAACCCATCACCATTGTCATTACAAGTTGCAACTCATAACCTTCTTTCCTTTCAACTTGCTTCCTACACCCTTGGATCATGAGGATCAAAGGTTGTGATTGAAAAATGTACAATCGGTTATCTAATACAAAAGTCATAATCACGCGGTTGCCGTGTGCCCGTGTCGAACCTTTGCAACCGACTGTCGGCAGTCGGAACAACTGTAACGAATGTTTTGCTTACCCATCAAGGAGCGCGTACCGCCGCCAACGGAAATCCAGCTAGATTGGTGATGAATCACAACGAAACTTGAGAAGCAAGCGATTGAATACTGATCTTGACAAAGTGGACATGGCAAAATTAGAATCTGACTTCCTTGTCACGCAATTGAAAACTCTCTCTTCTCCATATAAGCCTCATCGATAGATTCGGGTTGCAGAAGCAATCGACATTGCTCTCGCTGCTTGTGAAATCGTGAATCTCTGATTGCGTAAAGTCCGTTGTGGAGGGGAGTTTGCATCTCCGGTTGGAATTGGGTTTTGCAGTTCGCTGTGGGTGTGGGTTTTGAGACAGGGGAGGTTGTAGGATTTTGAGACAAGTGGGGTTTCGTCGAGGAGATGGACGTTGTCCTGGACCATGGCTGCCAGCTTCTGCCAACGTTGCAGACATGGGCCGGGATGGTGTGGAACTGCGGTAAAGCTGGACAACGAGCCCCGGCGAAGGAGGACTCGTTCTTCAAGGACAAGGAGGGAGATATTTTGATGGATGCGGCGCATTTGCTGCGACAACTGCCCTACACTTGCTCCGAACTTGACCTGCTGAAACGAAACATTCTAGTGCAGAACCTGTGGGCGTGCACTGTGCAATCCAGCGTAAGGAGGAGCACGCTGATGGAGTATATCACGCGGAGGAAGCGGGTGGATGTGGAGCAAGCAGTGGCGATGGTGTTGGCTTTCGTGTCTGCTGAGGTGGGGTCGAAGCTGGCGCCCCTTGTCTCGGACATGTTCGTGTCCTGCAACATGTGGAGGATGCTGGTCGATTTTGAATTTGGGGATAGCAATTCGCTGGATGCTGCGCGAGAGAGGAAGATGACGCGGGTGAGAGCTGCGGTGGTAACTGTGGCGGAGGCGGAATCGATGGAAGATCACAAGCTTTTGATTCGTGTCTTGATGCGGGTGCGAAGAGAGAGATCGGCCTTGTCTTGCGCGCAACGATTGTGCTTCCCGAAGTATCTCCTTGCGATCCTGCCTGAGGACGAGAGGGACGTGTGGGCCGAATCCTACTCTTGTGGATTGCAGAGTGAAGTGAATGTCGAGTCCGGGAGCGTGATCAGGGTGACCAAAAGGCTCTTCGCTCGTTTGCAACGCTGGTTGTTGAGACTCGATGGAGACATGAACGACAAGGCGGCGTTCATCCGTGAAGTTCGGAAATTAGAGAAGGAGGTTCACTTTGGAGATTTCGAGCTTGACTCCCTCCAGAAGACGGAAGATCCTGCGGCTCTGGCTTTCAGCTTCATGGCAGTGCAGAGGCGACTGCAGCTGAAGGTGGTGTCTGACATTGGGTGGACGGAGTTTCTAAAGAAAGGTCAAGGAAGAGGAGTACTGCAGAACCGACCAGAAATTGTCACCTCCTTTGAGGAAGAGCTTGCTCGCCACGCCACGGATGAGCGAGCTCTCACCGCCATCCGTCCTCCACCTGCCTACAAGCAATCGCAGTCGTCCACCACAAAGCTTGAGGGCTTGATTGACGAGGTGTGCACCTTGATGGAGGAATACGTGCTGCTGTTCGGCGATGGCCACTTCGAGAATTTGCGATTCGACAAAATCCGCAGAGAAGGGTGGAAAGGCAGAGGTCCCGAAGACGTCTACAACTTGCTTGTGGATCTCCTCGCGACGCTGCGTGAACGAGGGAACAACCGCTTCAGTATCGGACCTTGCCACAAATTTCTGGCCAAAGATATCATGTCCTGGAACAATGCCTGGGCCGACGATGCCTTTGCACCTGGCAAGACTCCCGGATGGGTTGACTGGTTGCAGAATCGGCAGAAGCTCCGAATCCATGTGCACAGTCCCTCCACGCCCTGAAGTCCTGAAGATTACAAGACATGTAGAATTCAAATCACAACATAGCGGTGTCACGAATTGGAGCCTGGAGGGTCATTGACACTGGGGGCGTTATCGAACCACAACATCGCCGCTCACGCGTTTTGCTTCCACTCCCAATTCATGGTGGAATCGAGGCCATTCATGCGTACATCATGGCAAAAGAAATGGCATTTGTGAGGGTAATTGAGGGATTTACCGACTTTCGACTCCGCTACTGTAGGTGTACATGTTGCGGCTACCGCAGTGGCCTCATGTTGGCATGAAGGAAGAATCATGCTGCATAACCGCCGTGCAGGAGCGACCCACTTTATCGCCGCAATTGAATTCTGAAGTTCCCCTTGGAATCCCCTAGGAGTATATTCGGTTTGTGACGCAATTCTATTGGGATCATGAGGGTAGAAATTGCATATACTTGCATCCACTTCTTCTGAACTCTACAATTCCTTAAGGTTCCACCTCTACCGACACAAGTTGCTGAATGCTTCCAGGACGATTCAAGCAGCTCGTGACCGCTCTTCTTCAGTGTCTTCCTCAAGCGATTTACTTGAAAATGCATTTGCAATTCAAATCTGAAGTAGAAACGTTGGGTTAAGGATTGACATCTTGGACAGGAGGGAGCTCTTATATAATGCATCGATGGTGGCACTTGTAGTGGTCAGAAGGGTCACAACCTCCTCTGCTTCCTATGGCATTTACTTCGAGATCTCTGCAATTGATGCGAAGAGTTTTTTTGAGCTCACTATTGCTACAGTTTACTGTTGCTTATAGGCTGATCGAGTACTCCATGATACATTTGGTTATATAATTTTTTCTCTTGGTATCAATCCTTGTGCTCAGTTGTGATGAAAACTGCTCACTCTTTCTAAGGTTAACTGCTACACCTCTAATTTTACGAATGAGAATGTAAGCATGCTTACTATTACTAAGCTGTCAGTTTTTGGTGAGTAGGAACTACTTGTTGTGGAAATTCAGTGAAATATACATTCAAGCGCTAATTACCTCATTGCGTGCATTTCTTAACACCGTGACCACTCCATTCCTCCTTCATGTGCTTGTTTTCTTTTATCAAATCCAACGCCGAGCATGCAGTTTTAATTCGGACCAGTGTGCTCTATGCCGTTGCCACAGCCAGCATCATAGTAAAAATAATTTTCTAATTCATAATAAAAGTTTTGAAATTCAATATCTTTCACACCATCATTCCAAACAACACGAAACAAAGCTTATCCATCCTTCCTTGCCAAGAGCTTTCCAACGGTACCAAGAGCGTGACGAAAATCAAAGGAAAAGTAGTTTTCTAATCTTTTGATCCATAATACTTTGAAATTCAATAACTTCCGCACTGTAGGTAGAAACGCCACAAAACTAAACTTGTGCACCCCTCCTTGCCAAGAGCTTTCCGACAATACCAAGCATGCAATCAAGGGACGCATGGTCTAGGAGATCTCAATGTAACAAAGCAAACAAACAAACAAAACAAATAAAACAAACAATCAAACTTATGGTATAGATTGCCCACAATAGAAAATGCAACATCCACACACACAAACTAATTCCACCAAATCATTCTCCGGATTTAAGAATGATGTAAGATTTGCCAACTAAATCAATGTTAATAAGTTCAAACAACACGGACTAGCTGTCTTCAATTTGACTAGTGTACCTTGTGCCGTTGCCAGTTGCTACAAACAAAATCATACGGAGCTGTAAAAATAATTTTCTAATTTTCTAATTCATATTAAAAACTTTGAAATTCAATCTCTTTCATACCATCATTCCAAATGGCACAAAATAGAGCCCATCCATCCCTCCTTGCTAAGAGCTTTCCAACGGTATCAAGAATGCAACCAAAATAAATTTAAAGCAAAAAAGTAATAAAGTAATTTTCTAATTTTTTGACCTGTAAATACTTTGAAACTCAATAATTTCCGCACCGTAGGTCCAAACGCCACAAAACCAAGCCCGTGTATCCCTCCTCGCCGAGGGCTTTCTTAAAAACTTACTTAAAAGACGTTACTTAAAAGATGTGATGTCTAGAACACTACCTAAAACACCCCTTTTTCTTGTAGTATTTCGATTGATGTGCTTGATTTTTAACCCCTAAAATACCAAGGCAATTTCTGGCTCCAAAACCACTGAAAACTGCCATTTCTGTTGCAATCACTCCCTAAATAAAAAATAAAAAAAATTCTAAGAATCTAACGGTAGGATCTTGAATTTCATTTGTCTTAGATCATGTAGTAAAAATTTCATGAAGTTTGACCATGTGGATTGGAAGATATTAGCATTTGAAGTTGGAAAAAGAAGTTTTTTGGAACTGCGGCCTGCAATTTCAGATGACATTAGGAAGAATTGGAGCCCTCAAAGGGGCTGTGAGTGAGGGGAACGAGGGAACAGCAACTGATTTTTTTTTTTTTCAATAATAATAATAAAAAAAAAATTTCCCCCTCTAGCGAACGGGAGAGCCTGGACAGCGCCCGACACTGGCACTGAACCTTATTTTAATATTTAAAAAAATATAAAAATAGTTAATTTAAATTTTTTTTTTTTTTTTTTTTTTTTTTTTTGAATCTGATGTGGTACCATGGCGACCACATCAGCTTCCTAATTTGAGAATTAGTTTATTTTAATTATTTTATTATTATTTTAATTATTATTTTAATATTTTTTATTTTTTATATTATTATTTTATTATTAATTTGTATTATTTTAATTATTTTAACTATAATTATAATATTATATTAATACTATATTATTATTATGAATTTTTAAATTTTTTTAAAATGAACCCCCCTGTTCAAAAACAGAGGCGTTCCCCTCAAAGGGGCTGCACCTCCCTGAGGGGAACTCCTCAAAGGGAAGCAGCCCCTTTGAGGGTTGCCATTTTTCCTAATGCTTTGACGGCCATTTGTGGGTTTTTTTTGCACTACACACCATAAAGTTAAAATTTTTTGTGTTGCAAATTTGAGTTGAGAGTGCGGGAAAAAAATTTAGAATATCAAAACTTGATTTTCACATATATAAAATTTGTTAAGTAGAAGTAGGTCCAAAATTGAACAAAATACTAAATTGTTAATAGCTCTTAGGTGGAATTAAAATACCATAATCCCAATGGTGGGATTGTTCTTGCAACCAAACTTTACCTTGTCAAAAAAAATAATTGAAATTTTTTGAAAAAAGCATTCAGAAATGAATTCTAAAAGTTTTCTTTTTGTAGACACTTAGATTGCCCGAAAAACAAGATTGTCCCATTAGATGATATTTGGGGGTCTTCGAGGGCCATTTTTGGACCATTCCCTGATCTGCCCAGATTCAGTGAACACCGGTATAGGTGTGTCAGAAGTTTTTTTTTCAAAGAACAAAAAAAAAAAAATTTTTTTACCAAAATATCATTTTAAACAAATTTTTTTTTTTTTTTTTTTCAAAAAATGACGTGGCAATCACTGTGCCACGTCAGCTAGCTGCTGCTATTGTGTTCCTGCAGTCTGGGAACGCAGCAGACAGTAGGGGAACTCGGAGCCCTCCAAGACTCTCGAATCTCATCTAATGATAATTTTCTCATGTTGAGTCCAAATAGAATGAATTAAAGCTTCAAATTTAAACAAAAACATGATCTATGAGGAAAAAAATTTGAAAAAAAAAAATTCAATTTTTTAAAGTTTTTTTTTTTCTGCCCGGCGATTTGCTTTTTTGACTTTGGGTGGCATAACTTTTGCTCCTAGGCACCGATTGAAAAAATAATTATATTTTTAGAAAGCTAATGTGATTTCCTATCTTCAAAAAAAGTTTCAAAAAGTCAGGTCAAAATTTCAGGTCGCATGAGCCTACCCAAAATCCCTTGTGTCCCCCGAGGGGACTTTGGTAGTTTAGGGGTTCATGGATACCTCGTACGCACAATTCAATTGTAGTATCAAATTTTATGATGTTAACATTGTCCAAGGTATCCGGCAACAAATAACGTGACATTAACTAGATTGATCGTGCAGCAAATGATGCTAATAATCAATTGTAGCAGCAAATGATGTACGATGGGTACATCTTGTTAACATCACATCTTGTTAACTTCACATCATCTTAGGGTACGTTAACGTCGTCTAGGGTATCCAATAATTAAGCAATGTATGAAGTATGCATTTCCAATGAAGCAAATGAACGTGACGAGAGTTCAACAATCAGCAGCTACCTACAAACTACAAAAGTAAGATGCAACCCAAAAGAGAATCAAAGCTATAATAAACAATACATTGAATTCTAGCTAGTGCGCTTACATGCTTCTCACAGTTGCAATGCATGTCCAGGCCTTCAATTACATCTCAAGTGCAAGCAATGCTCTTAATTTGAACCGAGTAGGCAAATGATTAATAAATTGATCGAGAGACTAACTACGTGACATTGCCAGCATCAAAATGTGGACCACAATGCAAAAGGGCCTGCATTGGAAATGGCATCACAAAGGCAAAATGGCGAAGCAATTGGTGTCATTAGGGGAGATTGGAGGGCATTGAAGGGCTGTTTCAGGCCCATTCCCTAATCTGGCCAGATCTGTGAACAGCCGGTACAAGTTATTAGAATTTTAAAAAAATAAAAAAAATAAAAAAAAATCTCTTCCAAATATTATTTTAGGCCCAAATTTTTATTTTTATTTTTATTTTTTTCAAAAATGACGTGGCACTCTCTCGACCACATCAGCCAGCAACTTTCCTGTGTTCCAAATTAGGGCACCCAAATTGACTTGCTGAATTCATCGTTTGTACAAATTACAAATGCCATTAGTGGACCCTTCTCCAGTGCAACCAGATTTGCAAATGTACGTTTTCTGTCGATATGTGATTGACTTTACAGTACAATTAACATAGATTCTATCAATCTCCAGTAGTGATTATTTCAGTTTTTTTGCTTTAGTTGGTAGCATGACGCACACCGCCTGGAATGTGGGTGGCTCAGCAAAATAATTTTTGTTCATTCGTCCACCAATGATATGCGTTTATTTATAAAATTATCTATGTTTGGTAAACTTCATCCAAAATTTGGCAAACCTTGAATATTTTGGAATTTTTTTATTAATTTTATTCACTATTTTTTCTTTTTCTTTTTCTAGTGTAAAGGAAGCCAATTCAAAAATCAAGTAAGATTCTGGTGAAAACTTGCCATGAAAAAAATCAATGATCTCCATCTGCCCTCTCATGCTAGTTGAAACAATTCAACATATCTACTATAGAATATGCCCAATGTCACAAAGTTATGATTTTAACTATTACATTGATGGTCACGATTTCATCTATGTTTTGGAGTGCAAAAAAGGACCTTCATTCAAGAAATTCTCAGTCCTCTATAGGGCCGCTCCAAAGCAGTTGAAAGGACCCTACGATTACATTTAAGTTTGCTGAATGATTTGTTTTTCTACTATAGTCAATCACTTGAAATCGCAATGTCCGATGATTGTCAGTGGTTCAAAACCCAAGTACAAGTAGTTAAATAATCAGGATTTAGGTATTGTAATTCACCTTAACCCTGATTATTGCATACCTTGTTTTCTAACCAAGTTATTTAAAAAAATGTTGATGTCAAATGTCAAAAATGTCAAATATAGTCCAAGCACATCTACCATCAAGATTTTTTTAGTGGTATCATGATACTTAACCCCTAAAGGACCAAATGGCATTTTTTTGGCAATATAGCGATTTTGGGCAGCTCACTACAAACGGAAAATTTACTTTTTTTCTTTGAAAATTTCACACAATGTGTGCCCAAGGAGTAGCTTTAAGACCTAACATTTTCAAAACTTTTGATTACATGGTTAAAAATTTATTGGATGGTATGTCATTTTCAACAGCTCGTTCAACGGGTGGCGAGCAGCTCAAGTTTTTTTGAAAAGTCACTTTTTAAAAAAGACCAAAATTTGAAATTGGTTTTCTAGATTTATTTATACATGAAAAGCTTTGAACTATTCCATTTTGATTTATGAGATGAAAATTATGAGGTGTTCTAGTTTGCGGGCAATTATAGATTCCCTACTCTAAAATAAACTTTGGAGTCCTTTGTTTAACTCAATTTTTAATATTTTTTGAAAAAACAAAAGCCTAGGATGTGTATTCTTTATTAAAACATTATAACCGTTGGGATTGACATTTTTCAATCCCATAATTGAATTCTTAACATTTTGTGTTTTAAAGCATTCTCTACTTCTATCTACAACCTTTTTTTCCTATATGTTGTACAATTCCAAATGATTTGAAAATTTTCAAGCACGTAGCCAAATTGCTTTGATGAATGAATCCAAGGAACAACCACCATTTTGGACATTTTTTTCATTTAAATATGACCTTGTAAAGTGCAGATGCCTGTTTTTTTTGCAGGGCCAAAAAAAGGGGTTTTGTCAATTCTAATGCTAAAATCTCGCAATCTACAATGTGGAAAATTCTGAAATTTTTTCTACATACTCTCAAACAAGATTACTACAAGATCCTACAGTTATAGGTGTCCAAAAAGTTTTTTTTTCTAAAATATGTTACTTCTACTAGAAATGGCAGTTTTGGAGCATTTTTTAAGAAAATGTAGTCTCTGATCTTTAGGGGTTAATTCATTGAAAATTGACGAGAAGGAAGGGTGAAGAGGTTATTTTTATAGATAAATTATCCATGGTGAATGGATAAAGGGTATGGGATATTTAGAAGAGAGATCACTCATTGTCAACTGCAAGAATTGTGTTAAAACTAGAATTTTAGACCCCATTTAGGCAAAGTAGAATGAACTTTTTCAAAACTTTTTTAACAAAACAAAGTTGGAAAATCAAGCTAGTTTTGATCTCCAAAAATCTATTTAAGGTTTAAAGCCTCCAATAAAAAGTTATGGACAAATTTCTAAAAGGGATTGAAAGGGAGATTTTTTCTTTATTTTCAAACACCTTCTCCAAATTTTATCTATAACTTTTTATTGGAGGCTCTAAACCTCAAATGCATTTGTGGAGATGAAAACTAGTTTGATCCTTCAACTTTGTTTAGTTCAAAGTTTTTTGAAAAAATTATTTTACTATGCCTAAAAGAGGTTTGAGTTCTAATTTAAACACAGAATTTACTTTAAACTTAACTATGAGCGGTTGAGAAACTACAAATTCTAAATCATATATCCTACATGGGTTGTTCTATCTCCTACCATTCCATGTGTACATAAAGAATTTCTCTTCTCATCTTCAAACATCCTAAACTAAGTGGGTTTAGAAGCTAGTTGGAAAATGTAAGAGTTCTAGTTTTTTTGGCAACTACCTTGAAAATCCACTTCATTTTGCTTAATTTCATTGAATTTGCTTAATTTTCCAATTAATCACCTTGTACACTCATGCGGTTGATTATTAAAGAAACTTCTACTACATCCTCATTATTGGAGTCCTAACGTCTTTCGAGAAATTCACACTCTGACAATAAACTGTGCTATATGTCCCTACTAATCCTTAGGCAATTAATAGACTGGTTTGGTCATTGTGGAGTGGCCCTCTAGAGGGGTTGAGAAATTTTCTAACAAAATAGTAAAAAAAAAAAAAAGTATGAAATATAGGTTATATAAAATGGCCAAAATTAAGAAATTTAGGTGAATATAGGTCTATAGAAATTTAAAAAATTTACCTATACAGCCCCCATGGAATAGGGGCTTGAATGAGTGCATGGTACCAACAAAGATCCCATATAGTGCATCCTTCTGAGATAGTAACCTCATGCCATTTGAGACAATGTTAATGTGATATTATTGATTTTGTCACATTTTGAAAATATCACATTCATTTGTTTGAGGACGTCAAGGATGTGTTGAAATGCCTAGAGAGTCAAGAAATGGATGATGGATTGTTACATGCAATTTGTTATTACAAAAAAAGGGAGATTTTATTTTTAACCCCTAAACGACCAATATGCATTTTTTGGCCGTATAGAAATTTTGGGCAGGTACGTGTGGATGGAGATTTTCATATTTTAGGCTGAAATTTTAATAGAAGGTGGGGACAAGGAATATATTCATTTGTACAAAAATTTCATGACATTTTGAAATACAAGTCAAAAGTTGTGACTCGTTATGTTACTTTTTTTTGTAACTGGGCAATTTGGGCAGATCAGAAAAAATCTTTTTTTTGGAATTTTTTTTTGAAATTAGTTCTCTGCATTTAAATATTCTTGAAAAGCTTTGAATCGTTCCATTTCAATTGATGAGTCAAAAGTTATGAGGGTTTTTAATTTGCAAGCAGTAATGGATTCTCTATTCTAAAAAAAACTTTAAAGTTGTTTGTTTTACTCAATTTTTAATATTTTTGGAAAAAAAATAAGACCCTAGGATGTAGATTGATTATTACAATATTACAACATTACAACCGTTGGGATTAGCATTTTTTAATTCCATAATTAAATTCTTAACAATTTAGTATTTTGAATCATTCTCTACTTCTTTTCTACTTACTATTTTTTTCCTATATGTTGTACAATTCCAAATGATGTGAAATTTTTCAAGCATATAGCCATCTTGTTTAGGAAACTGAATTTTAAGAAACACCACTTTTTTCAACATTTTTTCATTGAAAAGTGAGCTTGTGAAGTGCAGCTGCCTGATTTTTTGCAGGATTGAAAAAATGGTTTTGGAGACTTTGAATGCTTATATCTTATGATCCACGCGGTGGAATTTTCTGAAATTTTTACCACATGTCATCAAGACATTGTACTACAAGATCCTATGGTTACATGTGTCAAAAATTGTTTTTTTCCAAAAATTTGGTAGTTGTCATAGCAACGGCAATTTTGGAGCGTTTTTGGTGATTACATAGTCATGGAACTTTAGGGGTTAAAATGTGTACATACCACTTAGCTGTGGAAAGCCCCTTAATAAAGAACTACAAATTTTTGTAGAGAAGAAGATGCTAAATCCATGGATCACAAAATTAAGATGTCTTTCTAGTATATTTGACAATTCCTACCTCTTATAGTCATACTAGAGGAAGGGGTCATTTAGCACCAAAAAAATGGATACATCTTGAAAAATACAAGTGTTTTATTAGAGGCTATTTTATTTTTGAAGGCAATTTAAGGGTCTTTATAAGTATGAAAATTTCTACTAGTACTATTAAATAGACCCCCTCCAATTGTTATAAAAATTCAAAAGCAAACATTAATACTTGAAATGTAAAAGTTTTACATTTCAAGACTTCAGAGTATGCACATGTGAATATAGTTTCAGAATGTACTTGAGGAAATGCACAAAGTGAACTCAAAAACATAAATGAGTAGTGCAAATGATGTTTTTTTAATGAGAGTTCATACTAGATTTCCAGGAGCACCAATAACTAAATAAAAAATAAAATTTACAGAGTCTAAAATTGATATCCTCATTCATGATGTCGTCCACTTCAGGACGTAAAGCAATGCAAGAGCATCCAATACAAGTCTGTTGTAGACCCTAAGATCCTTTAAATTAATAAATAAAAACAACACCCATTCAATAAAACTTGTGTTATTTTTTATTTGGATTTTAGCCATTAAAATGGTCGTTTATGCAAAAATAAAAAAATAAAAAAAAATAAAAAATAAAAAAATAAAAAATATATATATATATATATTTATATTGACTTGTAGAAAACATGTGAGTTCAATCACCTCTAAGAAAAATTTAAAAAAAAAATTCATACATTTTTCAATGGCAAAAATGGGGTACAAAGTTTGACCATACGGTCATAGGTTCCTTTTCTTCAGGGTTAGAATGCATATTGGCAAAATGGAATATATATAGTGGCGGATATTCCTGTTTGACAACATGGTCATTGGCTCTTAATTGTCTCAACTGAACCGATTGCAGAGAGGCAAGCTCACAAGTCAATGTTTGTCCTCCCACACTCCAACACCTATTAATATTCGAAACATACTAAGTCTCCTAATTTGGTATATGTGAATTAATTTTTCACAATGTAACCCTCTGGATCATCAATATACCGTGGACTTTTGTGTGTTTTAAATAACGGAAGTCAAACTTACTTAGCCTATTACTAAACAAAGATTCTGCACTAAAAGTAAAATTAAAACAAGTGATAGGAAGTTGTGTAAAGTTCACACCGTGTGATTGAAGCTCACACAACCTAGTGAAATTACAGTACGTGCTTGACAGATACCCTGCACTATTTCTAGGATGCATTAGAAGGCCCTAAACCCAATTATATATATGAATGCAGCTCTAAGCTAACCCCACATACCAGTGTATTCATCAACGGTAGAGATTTGGGCAAGTATATTGAGTACTATCAAAATGTTAATACCTAGCATAAATTTTATCTAGAGTTATCAAATATCTTAGTAACACAGAGTATTGGTTATATCAGCATATTGTGCATCTAACAAATCATAGTAGTAATAAGCTTAGGGTCCCTGCACACCTGAGAGATAGAGTGGTGTTAAATCCATATCCACACTTTAAAATTACTTGTGCATTCACACCTAGTTACCGAGTCTAATCTATAACACTACCGAACCTACTTTTTGGGTGGAATTTGAAAGATGTTTCGAGAATGCCACAAAATATGGCGGGGTTTGACCGTTTGAAGATTTTGGCTATGAAATCTTACCATTTCGTAGATTTGAAAGAGGAAATGGTGCTGATAACTAAAGCCGTGGTTCCCCCGCCAAGTGGTAGTTTCTTCCCCGCTTTTTTTGTCTTACGTCATTACAGCTTGATCTTGCTTGTTCTTGCAACAATTCTTGTGAAATCTATTTCTTCCTTACTGCAATCCTTCAAAGCGTGATTGTGATCAAGCCAAACTAGGTCAAACAAGTGAGCATTTGGTCAATTTCTATATCTGAAGTTTGCTCCAGCCAATTTCAACGTTCTTGTTTTGATCATTGAAAGCGTGATCCATGGCAAGTTCAGCTCCAGCAAGGGCGGGAGCATGGGTCACTGGCTATGCGATTGCTTTTGCAGCTACGATTTCTACAAATTCAGATGATACTGAAAGTAAGAATTAAGTTGAGCTTGTTAAATTGCATCGTAATTGTTAATCTGTTGCATAATCTGCTGCATTTGCGTGACAGCACTATGCACATGAGCAATAGTTTCACTTGTCAATTCTTGTTCTTCTCCAAGCTCCTGCACCCTTGCCATCTCCACTGAAACATTTTGCAAGAGCAAAATTAGTGTCATAATGAATGCAATTACCTCTCCTGGCTCAGAGAACATCGTGAGAACTTTAATTTCAATACAACTTTGTCAATTTCCACTCCATTTCTTCACTCAATTCAAGCAATACTAATCTGATTCTATCTACCCTAAACCAAATAGGTCCTCAGAGTGGTCCAAGATTCTAGGGTTTTAAATCACAATTTCTCTATCGCTCAATTGCTCAATTACTCAAGAAAAAAGACTTGACAGCAAGAAACACTGGAAACCAAGAGTGGCGCAAGATTCTTGAGTTTGAATTGCTCAAGTCCTTGTCATCGCTCAATGCTTCAATCACACAATCACTAAAGAAAACGGAATTGAAAGTAAAAATCACTGGAAAGCAATAATTACTCCTGCCAATACACAATCGCACAATCTTCAATTGCAAAATTTCAATCTGCCGCAGTCATTGAAGACACTCGGCAATGCCAAATGACGAAGACTCCAGGAATTGGAATGCTTCGTAAAGCTAAAGGTGTGGTGTGAAACCTCTCGTTTCTAACCACGCTATTAGAAATCCACCTCAGGTTTGGAAATTTAAAAAGCTCCAAATCTTGATGTGCGGTGTGAACAAAAAGAGTTTTTTTGGCTAACTGCAGTGGTAGGCCATATCATCGCTTTGCAGGTGTGCAGGGACCCTTACTGCCTGCCAAGTCCAACAAAGTCATACTCTGCTCTCTTCCGCACCTCAGCACATGGCTCACTTGACAGTTATCAGTCCACTGATACACACCCGGCCATGTGCCAGCGACATAATCACTGTAATTTAGTACAGGTCAGAAAGGAAAACGAAATGTCAACAACCTTTGAAATGCAACCGCTTGTGCAGGAATTGACTGAAGTTGGAAGAGGTCGGTCACGCCGATTTCTAAAAGGAATCAGCGTTCTTCTGTAGTACTTCTTCGTGAAGAGGAGAATTAGAATTTGGAGAAATGGAGACTAGAACCAAGTTTAAGACCATACTATAACTTTTGACTTCCAAATTCCTAATTATCAGGCAAAATCCTCAGTTGTCTATCTGCTGTCAAACTAGAAGGGATGGAGAGGAGAACTGCATATCCAATCAGAACACCCTTGTTTTCTGCATAATCCGTTTGAGTTAATAAGTATGTCTAATTTGTGTGTCTAATTTTCTGCATAATCCGTCTGTCTGTTACAGCCAGAGGTAAATATCTCGAGGAGAAAGAAATTTTCAGGGATGTAAAAAAAGTTTTTGCAAAGAATGTGGTTTTAGAATTACATCCAAAACTCTACTCCAAGTGGTAACACTTTTGATGGTGGAATGGCACTCATAACATTCTTGCATAGGAAGTATGGGGTCCTTCTGCAGTGGCACACAATTCATAGGCAAGCTTGCATTCGAGAGTTTTTTTTAGAGTAAAAAGAGCCTGGATTTATGGGAAGCAAGCGATCCCCCGCAATTCAAGGATTATGTTGTGCAGACCCAATCTGGTAACAAAGTTAGCGCAGAACAGGATTTGTGAGGTGCATCCGTCACCTTTTGTGAGTGCTTCGGGTGTGACATTAAAGAGGTAGACCTGGGTGTGCCCTGGTCGGGTCCACAGATATGTAGTCACAAGATTTGCAGGCAGATATTGTGGTGCACAAGTAGATAGAACTTCTGGTTGAGGAAAAAGATCAGTGGCACCAATTGGCATTCACGTAGTAGCTGGGGGGGAATACCCAGAATAAATCACATAAGCTTGAGAGCAATGTCACAAAGCCTAATTCTATGCTATACTGCTACACTAGAATCATCCACGAATGTCATCTAATCCACACTCAGGAATCAGAGTTGGGTCTCGACCTTCTTTCTTCAGAAGGCGTTTTGCAAATAAACGGGGAAGTGGCGAACTAATTAGTGCCACCATGGGTCGACGTGTA
Source organism: Neckera pumila (assembly GCA_963969595.1). NCBI lineage: Eukaryota > Viridiplantae > Streptophyta > Bryopsida > Hypnales > Neckeraceae > Neckera > Neckera pumila. The sequence goes on along the minus strand of OZ018415.1, from coordinate 2,116,281 downwards.
CATATGTTACAATTGCATTGACTGAACATATCTACATTGCTGTCATTGTGGCCTTGCCACTTCAGAAATTCTCTTTGTGGAAGGAAAATTTGGTGGTGGACTTCATTGTGTAGGTTCTAGAGAGAGTCTCCAGCTCCTTGGCAAGCGCAACAGGGCCGCAGTAAAACACTCCTGCAAAACATGAAACCAAGACGATATTCAGATTCATTACGCCCATCAAGTTTTGAGGCAACCGTGACACTCTCTCGTTGGCTATCAAAACGAGGTTATATACCAAATGACCCTTTTGCTTAATGTGATCAGCAGAAAATATATATCTAGGCATTCAAAATTCAAGGATGGGATTCGTACCAATACGCTTGTCCTGGTGTGTAGCTGCTAGTTTTGAGAACACGCTTTTCCAATTCGGCCTTGCAAAATGTGTGCGTGCCTGCAAAGTTGATCACAAGCAAGGTTAGTCTAAATTAAACAATGGAATGAATACCGTTCCCACTCGTTTCAAAACAAATTTATCAAAAGCAGACTTTGCAGATTGGGCCCTAGTAGTGTTCATCCATGCGTCCAAAAGTTATATACTTATCAGAATTTCAGAGTATGTGCCAACAAGGTATTATTGGTCACATAGTACATCTCTAATCATGCACAACCGAAATTCTCCAGGAGAACTACTAATCGTGGTGGCCAATGGCTATGGAATATCTTCGATGGGCCCAATGACATGCACCAGGGCTCGGAAAGCTTGATAACAGAAAGGCAGATAAAATCAAAGCAATGAAGTGGAGAGGAGGACAACATACCCTTGTGCCGGAAACCACATCCATCCCATTCTTGGCTTGTTGCAACGCCTGCAACATCATCACCAACGTGGACCGGGCATCCCCTTCCTCGTACACACTCGTCAAATAGTTATGCATCTCAATGCGCTCATTGTTATCCATCTCTTCCACCTCGCGCATGATCCCCCGGAACCAATCAAAGCTGCCTTGCTCCCGAGTCACCCAATAGAAGTAGGCCTTGGGTTTCCGCTGGGCTTTCTTCTTCGTCCTCGACGGACTCTCGTCAGGGTAAAGAGTCGACGGATCCGACACGGAGTCGTTCCGTGAATGCCGAAGCATGTCCTTCAGAATACTGACGAATGGCGTCGCCCCAATTCCAAGTCCCACCAGAAGGAGAACGTCGTACTTGAGGTAGTCTTGCGCTGGAGCACCGTAAGGACCATCAATGTACAGCTTCGGGTATCTGTGGGCAACAGACGGCGTTCATGAGATGATGTCGACACACTTGGAAAACAGACCCTAATCTCTCTCATCAAGGAATATGTTAGCTAGAGGATGTTAGGGTTTAGGGTTTCGAGGAATTAGGGTTTTGGACCAGTACCTTGTAGCCAGCGTCAATTCCCCGCTGAGGTTGTAATTGTTGACAGTTTGCAGACGCTCCCGACCCCCATTCGCTTCGGAAAATATTCTCCGAAGCTCCGTCGTCCAGTCTCCCAGAGTCCGAATATGCACACTCAAGAACGGATCATTCGGTGCCGAGGTGATCGAAAATGGGTGCCATTCGAAGGAGGAGATTTGCGGACATTGCAAAAAGAGGTACATCCCGCTCTTGTACTTAAATCCTGCCGGCTTCGTGATGTGAATCGCAAGCACATTCCCAGTGTACACCCCCACCTTCGCCACGTCCACTTGGATCGAATTCGTGCGGTACAATCGCAAGAAGCGCTCCGCAGCGTAGAGCAGCAACGGAATCGCGATGTACATCCACGTTGAGCGCTCCCACCAGGGGTTGCGCAACAGCAGGAGGGTGGAGTGAACCATGAGGAGCGCGTACACGATGATGAAGAGATGGTGGAAGTACCAAAAGACGTTGAACCCGTGCAGACGGTGGAAAGGCCAGGGGAGCTTCACGAGACTGCGACGGAACCAGTGCGTGGCGAACAGGAAGGCGACGATCATGAGAACCACCATGAAAATGCCGGTCAGACCGACCGGCATTTTGATCACGTCGGCGTATGTGGGTTGGTGCTCAAACTCGTGCCCGAAAACCTCTTCGAATTTCTCGTGCGGTGCGTTCACGAATTTCGGAATGTCGCAGGTTATGTGACATATGCCGTGAATGGCGACTCCAATTGCTATTGCGCCAGCTACAATCTGCACAGCCCAAGTGTTCAGCGCAAGGGGAAAATGAGCGGTGGGATTCCATAACATTCTTAAGCCCATAAGTGCTGGCTCAATCCACTTCGCATCCATCTTACTGCCACTTCTGTATGGTCAGGTAGGGAGCCACAAGGGCACTTTCTCTATTCACGGGTTTTCTCCTCAAAAATCCTTGCACTTGACTTACAAGAAGACCTGTATCAAAGCAGGAATATATATGCGAGCCAGCCGATAGGAGTGCCCCGATTCTTTCTTGAATTAGGAATTGAGCCCCCAGGTGTTACGAGTTCTTCTTTCAAGATGTCTTGTTCTGGTGATTTCAGACATCAATTGGCCGAGTTGCTGCTCTTCACATCCATTACCTAGGTCATATAACGAATGTAGTGAAGAATGAGGATAATGATCGATTGACATATATACCTTGTGAAAATCGAGATTGTTGTCGAAGGGAATGATCTTCGCGAGTCTGGTCGACCGCAGGCGCGTGAGCGTGTTTCGACAAACGGGCAAGAGAATGAGCGCCATGTTCAGCTTCAGCGTTTCCGCCGCCCCTTTCGCCACGCAGAGACAGTACCCCATAACTACAAACGCCTCGCGCTCTTTGTACTGGAAGAATTTCCATATGAAAAGCCCTGCCATGGCCAACAGCCATAGCGCGATCATCCACAGCCGTTTCCAGTTATCTAGAAAGAAGTAGCCGACTTTCTCCGCCCACCGCTGAACCTTGGAGCGCTTGCTCGGCGGCGTCAACATCTGCGTGTACTGCACAACTGCTTCGGCCTTCTGCGTCGACCCGCGCATGAGAGTCTCCAACTGGCTGAGCTCGATGTATCCGTTCCGGTCCACGTCGAGCTCCTCCATGATGAGCGCCGCGTACTCGGACGCCTGCTCCTTAAGCGTCGACAGCTTGTTGGCGCTCGCGCTCAGCATGATCACTTGCTTCACTTCCTCCCCTGTGATGCGGCCGTCCAAATCCTTATCGCACAAGTCAAAAAACACCTGCATCTTCGAGTCGAAGCCTTTGTCTGTGATCAGGAGCCAGTACTCGTATAACTCCTTCTGGCTGATACTATCGGCATTCTCGTGTTGTTTCCGCCGCACCGCAGAGTCGTAGAGCTCCATCGCAAATTCCTTCGATTCCTTCATCCCTGTGCACATACCAATCGCCTAGTCAGTCACTCAATCTATTAATCTCCCGCTAGCTAGCATCGGGATCATCAATACATATAGCTAGAAAAACAATAACACTGGTTCCAAGACCCGCATGAATATAATCAGAGTGAATGAAGAGTCTGAGTAGCTTCTGTATAAATCTACTAACTGGTGCAACAGCATATGAAAAGCATCAAAAATTAAAACTACATTTTGGACGTTTGTTTCAAATTGGTTAAACAACATCCTAACTAACGTTGGCTAATTAAGTCTGTTGAAGCAGAAAAACTGCTCTAGTGTAGGGTAATAAATCGACAGGGAATGGGTGATGGACCGTGATCACGCACCAACGCATTCAGCGAAGTTGGATCGAGCCAACAAGCCCTCGGCTGAGGCGAGTTTGTGAAACCGTGCCTCGACTTGCGCCCAAGACTTCTTCTGGTCCGCAGTGGCGGTGGCCTTGCTGATCATTTTCAGGCCCTGGATGGCGTACTCCGCGCGTGACGCGCTCTTCTGCATGTTTCGACCGTCCAGTCCAAGCTCGGGGTCCATGCCGAGCGCCTCAGTCTGGAACAAGGGGACATCCTGCAGTCGTGTGTTCCGTTCGTTACGTGAGTTTCGGGTGAGAGTACTGCTGAATTGGTGCACCATATTCCCCACAGCCTTGATACTCTCCCGAAACGACGAGGAGCGCGAAGCTGAGGCGGAGGTAATTCGATTTTGGCGACGCCGGTCGGAGGAGCTCGTGCGTTCCCACAGCTGCTCCTCGCCGGCGACGGGAACCTCCGCGATTGTGCCTGAATTCACGGTCCGCAGGGTTACGGGGTCTCCGTGCACGTCATAGCTGAGTTCCAGCATTCCCTGCCCCTCTTCAGCACGGGGATCTGCCCAATTTGAGTAGCTTTCAGGCTCCAACAAGCCCACCACGTCCACCATCACTTCATCCGACCGAAGCTGCGTCCGCTTCGTCGAGGGCTGCCTGCCCATCAGCTTCGTGAACCCGCTCGATTTGCTTCGCTCCATTTTCTAAATCTTGTCTTTGGTGCAATCAATCTGTAGCTGCAACTTCTGATTCTATTCCTCTTCGCTTGTAGAAGTACGTGGTCGATGTAAGTAATGTATAGAATCGACTTCGAGCTTTGTCTGTTGATAGATTTACTGCCGAGTATATATATGTGTGTGACTCTATCTAGTGAGGTGCTTTGACCGCAGAAAAGATCTACTGGAGACTTGATGCCTCATGCGCACACTCACACCTAGAAAGTCTCTGCGTAGACGTTTCGTGGTTTGAACAAAGACTGGAAAAATTCTGGTGTGCGCGCGGCCCCACTGTCTAGATTCAATGGTAACTATTTGAATCGACCAAGCGCCGATACGCATCTGGCGCTGTAACACATTCTGCAATTGATGTTAGACCACCCTGAAATAGTCTAGCAGAAGCGCATCAGTTGCGAATTGTATTCACCTGGCTGCTTGTCGAATGAATTTGAGCTAAGTTGTTCCGAAGCAAATAAACTGTGGTTTTAGTATTTCTCCCGGCTTCTAGATATACACCCGGCCTAATTCGTGGCTGAGGAGCTTGGTCACGCTCCGTCTCTATTCCAGTACACCGAAACCGTTAAATCCTAGCACCCACCTAAATTCGAACATGCAGAGCAAGTCCGAAATCAAGTCCTATACTCTGGAATCCATGCCTCACCTCTTCCTCCCTCCACGTGCATGCAAGCTGCAAGGAGCAGCACAGCCAAAACAGCCCCACCCGCACACTTGCGGACACAGAAGGATCAAATTCACGTCTTCACTTCTCCAATAGAGAACTAAGCTAAGATCGTCGTCTTGCAATCCACTTCATGAAGCTAGTCGTCCACGAACTCGCATCAACGAATTGAACCCTATTGTGATATACCCAACTGCCAGAGCTCTGATAACAACCTTCACGACGGACGACCAAGTGAACGCTCTCACTCGTTTTTGTTTATTATCAACGACATTGTACACGGAAAGCGACGAATCAAACTGACTAATTTCCACTGTACACTCAGACCACTGTACACTCAGACCACGTTAAGGGACTCTGATCTCCTGAATTTCAGTAAATGACTTTGTTTCCGCCAGATTTAAGTTCGACCAAGCGACGACGTGAGTTGATAATACACACAAGTCCACGTGCAGGCTTTTATGGCTTCCCCCCAGCAAACGGCAGTACATTACCCCATGAACGTCCGTACCAGATCTGCAATCGCAGCGAAAGAGCACGGCAACTTTCGACGACGACGACTCGAAGGTGGCGGGGACTGCCTGAGGAACTTTAAAGAAAAGTTAATTTAGTTTAAGGTGGTGAGTGAAGAAAGCGAGTATGCTACTCCGTCCACACAGCAAGACGCTCCCAGAATACCACGTTGGCCGGAGGAACTGAGATTAGCTTACGGTTAATTAATCGTTACTGTGGCCCAAAAACTGGAGCATAAATGTATCTAGAAGTCTAAAATCTAGGACTGGTATGGATTTCTGTTTCAGGAAGGTGAAAGGTGCCCAAGTATCGTATTACGACCAGGCACGGCAAGTTAGCGAAACGGACATTTTTTTCTCTTTTCTCAGTTGTGAAGAGTTTGGTGACCTTGGTCCTCGAGGTTAGTCCCACGTTTGGTCACTTTGGTGACGTTGTCCCGAGGTTGGTGCTGAGATCGATTAGCTTACGGTTAATTACGTCACAGTGGCCCAAAAACTGTAGCATCTATAAATGTATCTAAAAGTCTAAAATCTAGGACTTGTATGGATTTCTGTTTCAGGAAGGTGAAAGGTGCCCAAGTATCGTATTACGACCAGGCACGGCAAGTTAGCGAAACGGACATTTTTCTTTCTCTTCTCAGTTGTGACAGAGTTTGGTGATCTTGGTCCCCGAGGTTAGTCCCACGTTTGGTTACCTTGGTGACGTTGTTGATGTTGGTCCCAAGGTTGGGGTGTGTGAATAGAGTGCACTAGAAGAATGACTTAGATGCCCTGCAGTCAGTGCCGTGCCGACAGGCTGGGGGGAAGACTTCAAGGACTGGTCGACGAGAGGAAAGTCGAGACTGGCAAGAACGCGGCTGTTACTGGGGAAGTCGATGACTGCCTGCGCCTGTCGTTGTTTAATTACTCGGAGTACTAAATTGGGAGTGCGTGATCGGCGTGCGGAGACTGGTGCCCGTCCGGACTGGTTGCGACTGAAGAATGCTCTCTTCGTGTCGGAAGACTGCTGGTCTCCGAAGGACGTGGTCAAGAGACTGCGCGGGTTCCGGGCAGGACGCTGGAAAAGTCCTCGCGATAGGAAAGCGTACTGCGGTGTTGATTTTGCGGTGTTGATTTTGCGGTGTTGATTTTGCTTTATTGACTGCCACCCCCGCCCTGGGGGCGACTCCCTTATTTATTACGGGGTACTCCATATTATGGCAGGGAGTCCAGGGACAGGTTGTACTACGGAGTCATCAGAGCATCTCCACTCTTGCACTGGGAACAGGCCTGGACCAGGACAGGTTTTAACCTGAAGTGCTCATCCATACTCAGTTCTTCAAGGCACTGTTTCGTCTAACTAAGGGAGCCGACCCATTTTTGATATATAGGTTGTTTTCATTCCGCTCAGCAGGAGATGAATAGTCATCAATTACAACATGGTTTCCAATGCAGTTGTGGTCCATTATGATTGGCTACAAGACTCTCAATATTTCACCAACCCTTGGTCGGAAATAAGAAGGTCTATATAACAAGTATAGGTTAAATAGAATCTTCAACAAAAAAAATCATAGTAATTATGTTTTGAGAAAATAAAAATCTGGAAAATTATGGGAACCTTCCAAACTCAATTTCTATACAAGGGAAAGTTTCTCCCTTAGAGAACCCCGCCCTGCAGATAAGTGTAATTGCTTATTTGGTCAGAAATGGGTCGACTCCCTTAACTTCTCATTCATCCAATGTAATACTTGAATCTGGAAAAGACAACCTTCCTAAATCATGACTAAATTCATGAAATTTTGGTGAATGATATTTCTATACAAAGATATATTAAGCAAAAATGTGCAAAAATTCATAAATAGATTGAGACGTTTTGGGATTAATTTGGCTTCTACTGATAATAATGCCCTCTCCAACCCTCACCCTGGCCAAAGCCCCCCAAAACAAGCATGGCCATCCTCCAAAGCCTGCTCACTTCTCACCAACCCTGTTTTTTAGTTTTTGAAAAAGTGTCAGGTTGGCGATCACTTAAAATTTGACAAAGCACTGTATTTCTACATTCATCCATCTTTTAGACAAAAAAACAATTTTCAATAATATTCATGTACTTCATCATCCAAATTTGGTGACTCCATTCACATTTTTAATAGAAGTGGAAAAATTCTAGTGAAAAAAGATTACTTTTATTTGACAAAAAATAAACATTTGTATTGAAATGGTACAATCTGGCTCCAAAGCATGCCCTAAAGTGCCAAAAAAAAGGATTGCTTCTCACGCTGCCTTGATTCTTGTCAAAAGATTCTTATTATGACTTGTTTCTTGTGCTTGATTTGGTTTAGGAAGTCAATTACTCCCTCTGTCCCAAAATGATTGTCCCTTGACAAACTTTCCTCAAGATTAAGGCAAAATTTGAGAATTTGGTAAAGTAATGAATGCATATACGTAGATGATCTTTTAATTTGATCGGCAGTTTGCAAAAACAGAAATATCAAGTTTGAAGCATGAACTATTTAATGCGAAAAAGTTGAGGCTGTAAGTTCACATGATAAATCACCCGCTAGCTTGCGATTTCGCACCGAAAATGAGTATTGAATGGAGCAACACATTCTTTTCCATCTTGTCTTTGTACTGTATGAAGATTTTGTGAAGATAGTTTAAAGTTAGATTTTTCTTGAATAGCTTGTGAGCAACTTGTTGTGAATAACTTGTATAACTAAAACTAACTATTTCACGAATTGTATCTTTGTAGAATTGACATTGACTATTTCATGAGTTTTGTCTTTATCTAATTGAAACCAAGATTATCACACTAAACAAGTCACCCGCTTGCCCGCCCTTAAGTCCCCGTCCAGTTCCTTAAATCCACGCCCTTCTTTAAATCCCCACCCTTAAGTCCCTGCCCAATTCTTTAAATCTCGGCCCAGTTGCCTAGCTCCATAGTTTTGATTTCTGTGCAAACCGGCACGCACTATCCGTCCGTCTAGGACGTCCGGTGACCCTGGAATGCTCAATGTGACAACCCTGATTGAAACTTTTATTGTAACATATTGACTATTTCAAGAATTGGATCTTCATATAAGTAAATTTGAAGTAGTGGACATCTATTTTTAGGAAGATGGACAATCATTTTGGGACAGAGGGAGTAGGCCATTAGGGAGTAAGATAGACCAATCCATTTTTGTCAGCTACCTAATTCCTTCATCCTACTTTTGACTCCAAATCCTGTCCAAAAACTCATCCAAATCTATTCATTTTTAGACAAAATCACTACATTAATGCCGACAAGGGATAAAGTGTCCTTTATTGGTAAAAATTTAAGACCCGTTGGATACATGGAAAGGCGGTTATATGTTGTTTATAGGACATTTATGACTCCACTCTATGAGCGATTTTGTAATTTTAGGGTAGGCCACTTCAAAAATTCATAGACATTACAATTTTCATTGAAAAAATAATAAATTCAACTTAGATTTGATTTATAGATCAAGCACACACCTCTTAAAAAATGTGCCCATCTTAGAGTTGGTCCCAAGATATTTTGATTGCTTATCAGAGTAGTAATAGGCTTGTCTACCTCTTTATTAAAAAAAATAAAAATCCTAAATGAAGAATGTAGATTAAGTTACCAATTGTGTGCTTATAGTTATGTCTATTTTCATTCAAGTATTTTAGTCTATTTACCTCCAAAAGGACCAAGTGTCCATTCTATGTATGTAAGAAATCTCATGTAGGTTCCTAAGAAGTCATTTTTGGTCTTATGTTCATGAAAATTGGACACAATGTGTAAGCACATATGTCTTTGATGAGAATTTGATTTTTTTCCAATCAAGTGCCTAAATCAAAAGTTATATTGCCCTAAATTTTTTGGGTAGCTCGGGCAACATGTGCAAAACTCTAAACTCTTAGTACAATTTTGAAATTTGGTATGTAATTTATAGGATATAAGATGCAAATGTAAAAAAACAACCATATCTAGTGTAAAAATCTCACTCTAGAAGGGATTAAAGTTTACTAGCCCTATCAAACAAGGTCAAAAAAAAAATTCTCCTAACTTCAAACATTACAATGTTTCAATCTACGCGGTCAAAGTTTAAAAAAATTCACACATTCCCAAATAAGTCTAGTACAAATTTGTACGGTTGAATTTTGAAAATAAAGTATTATTTTTCGTATTTTATTATTGCTCTAAAAAGTAGAAATTTTTGACGGTTTCTGTCCAAAATGTGCCTTAGCCCTGTAGGGGTTTAATTTTATTATTTTTTTACTATAGTAGAAAATATAGAAGAAGGTTTCATATTAATTTTTTGTGTTTGCGGCTTACAATTCTATGTAAATTTATTTGTATTAGAAATTTTAATTTTAATTTTATTATTCACTAAATTCTTTAACCCCTAAAGGACCAACATGTGTTTTTAGATCATATAGAATTTTTCAGCAGGTACGTATGAATAGAGATTTCTATATTTTTGATTGAAATTTTAATAGAAGGTGGGGGCAAAGAATACCTTTCATATGCACCAAATGTCATGACATTTTTACCGTTCATATGCACGAGTCAAAAATTATAAAGAGTTTAAGTTTGCGGGCAGTTATGGATTCTCTATTGTAAAATAAACTTTGAAGTCCTTTCTCTTACTCACTTCTCAATATTTTTTGAAAAAATAAAATCCTAGGATGTGGATTGATTATTACAACATTGCCACCATTGGATTAGCATTTTTCAATTCCATAATTAAATTCTTGACAATTTTGTATTTTGAATCATTCTCTACTACTATCTACTTACTATTTTTTCCTATATGTTGTACGATTCCAAATGAAGTGAGAATTTTCGAGCATGTAACCAACTTGTCTAGGAAAAAGAATCCAAAGAAGCACCATCATTTTGAACATTTTTTCATCAAAAAGTGAGCTTGTAAAGTGCTTCTACCCTGATTTTTGCAGGGCCAAAAAAATGGTTTTAGTGAATTTGAATGCTTATATCTTGCAATCCATGCGGTGGAAATTCTTGAAATTCTTCACATATATTCTGAAGCCACCGTACTACAAGATCCTACGATTACATGTGTCAATATTTATTTATTTTTGAAAAATTGAATACTTATACTAAAAATGGCAATTTTCAAGCGTTTCCGGTGAGAACATAGTCATGGAACTTTAGGGGTTAAGAACCAATATTGTCAATTCAATAAAAAAATATATTGAAAACAAAAAATTCATTTTATTGTGTACAAGAGTTAAAGTGGTAATCCCTAGTAGAAAATGTAGGTATAGAGGTTTTGACCTATATAGATGTATATTTGTGCTAATTTCAATTGGAAGAAATTGTCTAGTAAGAAATTGATATTGTAGGAAATAAATGATACTTTTGTGATTGAGGAGATACAACGATAGACCATTGGAAAAAAACTAGTCTATTTTTGTAGAAGGAAGAAATCAACTAGAGGAGCTCTAAAAACTTCATGCACACTAGTTTACATATCATTAATTAAAGGTTGTATTCTTAATTTCTTATTAGTAATTTTAAAATTGATATCTATGACATGAAAAAAATATGTAGATATATTCAATATAAGTAAATAAGTAAGTAAGTATATGCATATATATTTAAGTAGATGTACAATATATAAGTAGATATATCTATGCAATTTATAGCTGTTTTAATAACAAGCAAGCAAAAACATGCAACCTAAAGTAGAAAACAATACTTGCAAAATTGCTCCTATTTACAAACAAGGCTCTTTCTATATAGACCAGAGTGCCAAGCATTCAACAAAATGACCGGAAATCAAGAAAAAACATGGGCAATGGCAATTTTGGCATGGCTTCAAGGTAGGTATGGATAGAGAACTAGTCCAACACAAGCCACTTTTTCATTTAACAAGCCTGACACTTTTGGTTCACCGTGTTGATTTTTTAGTGAAAGAACGAAGATGTTCTTAGAAGATTTTATTTGTGCAACATAATAGAAGAGCATCTCTACTCTTTCATTGAAAACATGGAGATCCGAGGAACTAATAGCTTTTGTAGGCTCAAAGTGTGAATTACTAGCCAATGTAGTCCTCCACCCATACCTACCCTTATGATCATGGAGAATAATAATTTTCTGCAAATAGTATTCACCTAGCACCTCTCTAGGGCCACGTTGGCAGCCCTATTCACAAAAAAACAAGATAGAAGAGCTAGCCAAAGTTTGATTTGTGGCTACTGTAGGAGGCTTTGTTTCAAATCAAATAAAAAGCAAATCACAATAAGAATCCTCTACGTGGCATCATGAGAAGATGAGTTGGTTTAAGAGGATGGCGAGAAGACTACTTTTCATGTGGCCAGGGCGACAAAGTTTGCCTCTAAGGTACTACTGTAGTGTTCAAACTTGACCGGGTTTAGCCTGGCCCTTCCCAAAGAAAGAATGGCTCTGAGGTTGGTGAAAAGACCTAAAACCATCCCTTTATCCATTTGTGACAAATAGACTTCCATTGAAAGTGTCTCAAAAGTGCCATTAAACCATTCCCTTACTAAAATGCAATTGGTTGGCTATTGACTCTTTAGATTTAGGTTTTATGATTAAGCTATGTAACAATTTTAGAGGCCTAGGAGCTTCCACTTTGAAAATTTATAGTCATTGCATGTCTATTTTTTGTGGATAATTCATGATTTTCAATTTCAAATATTACATTTAAAAAAAAAAAAAGGTGCTTCTATTATTATGTTGAATTGCTTAATATCATGTATTTAGGTGTTTTCACCTTAGAAGGTTCTAAAACCAACAAGGGTTCTAGAATGGTTCAAATGTGTTCACCGTGATCATTTTAGGATGTAAATTGTGAGTGTTTATTTACCCACCCTTGGTAAATAAGCGAACACAACCGGGCTCTAGTTTCTGTGTGAATTTTGTACAATCTATGGGTGCCTAGCCCCAATCCATTGTGCCTTCTAAGCAACAAATCTTTTCCCTATGTTTCTAACATCCACAATGTACACGAAAACCAAAAAATTGCACTGCTTGGCGATTTCTATTCTAACTTTCTTCAATAAAAAGAGGTCACGGTGGTTTCAAATTCAAAATAGTTACAGTCTAAGTTTAACTATCTTGAGTCATATAATATGTCATGCCATTTCTGAAAACATAAAATTCGACCCTATCCCCTTCTCCTAGCAAAAGTTATGGGTGGATGAAGTTTAGCCTTTCCGGGGCTATTTAAACTTCATCCACAATTTAGGTCGTGCTCCCTAATTCAATTGACCTTGAAAATGGAACCCTAGTTTTAGGTGAATAATACCTACCTAAACCCTAATTTTTAACTTGGATGAACTATGTTAGGTTAACTTCATCCGTTCCTTGACCAAACTTCATCCTTGAATATCCTCTAGGGTTCACGGCATTAGATGAGAAATCAGCCCTGTGGAGGGCTGCGTGTTCTCAACCTATGAGAACTTGTGAGAACTGCCGAATTCAGGGCCGTGGCAGCTCGCTGACATGGCCGAGCGACTGCCACGTCGGAAAAAAAAAAAAAAAAAAATTCAAAAAAAAAAAATGAAAATTTTTTTTTCTGTTTTTTTTTTGCATTTCAAGAATGAAAAAATTTTTTTTTTTTTTTTTTTTTTTGAAATTTTTTTGTCGGGAACAGCCATTCCCTGAAACTGCGGGGGGGGACTAGTGTCGGGAACGGGCCTGAAACGGCCCTCCCGACCCCCCAAAACTCATCTAATGTATATCTTGAAGGTTGAACCACTTTAGGGTTACTTGAGGGCCCTACTTTGACTTCGTAATACTCACTTCTTCCCTTGATTAAGTTAACACAACCTAATTCTTTCTATCCTGGTTCTTTGAGGTTTAGATTGAACTCTGGTTAGTTACTATTTTTAATAGTTTTAAATTTTATCCTTGAAGAAAATAATCTAAGCTTTCCCAAATGCTATCTTGCTTGATATTCCACTTATCCTATCAAAGGTTATTGATGGATGAAATTTGATTGCTAATCGATGTTCAAAACTTCATCCGTCGATTATTCCTAATCCTAATTTGATAATTAACTTCTAATCTCACTTTTGAGACCTAGTTCACTTCCACTTAACACTCCTAATTTAGTTCCTCTTGGTTATCTTCTAATCACTTTTCATCCAAATTTGGTCCTAAAATTCATCCCTCTATTTCTCACTGGTTTTAACTCCAAATTCTAAGTGATAGATGGTTTTGGAAAGCTCTAGTCTTAGTCTATTGGAGTTTCAATCTAAGTTTGAAAAAAATCTAGCCTTGATGCTCTGAATCGATCTTGAACTTTGGCTAAATGTCAAAAATGCCAAATCTAAACAATTAAAAAAAAGGGAAAGAGTTTAGTGGATTACCTCGAGTTGCGCTTCATCCGTCATTTTGTAGATTAGCTCCTCCAAATACTCCCGATCCGCCATCTTCGGGTGCAATTTGAATTTGCGCTCATCGCTTAAAGATAGGCGTTTGATACAATTTTCGGGACTTTTTACAACTTCCTTCTTTTCCTTCTATCTCTATTTCCTCTTTTTCTTTTAGTATTATTCCACTTCAATTGTTAAATTATTCCAACAATTAACTAGGTCTGGAATAATTAATTGAAGTCAACTTTTAAACAATAATTGACTCTTCAACTTCTATCCTATCTTGGTCAATTATTATTCCATCCAAATGGTCCTAAATATTTTTCTAAGATTTCCACCTAATCCTATTTCTTCCTAAGTTCCCTTCCAACTCCTACATTGTCACTTCATCTCCTTTAATTTGCAATGTAACTTTGACAATCCCTAAGTCTCCTATTTCTTATGGTTTTTGAGCCTCCTTTGGCAATGGAAACGTTGCCAAGAGAGATTTTCTAACCTCCTACCTTATCTACTAATTCCTACTTCTACTTGCTAAGTTTTTGTCACGTATGTGTCTAATTTCTTTCTTCTTAAGATGCAAAGTGTTTTCTTTTCTTTTCTTTTCTTTTCTTGTATCTTTTGAACAATTTTTTCTTTCGTGTCAATTCAAAATTTTTAAATCACCAAACCGGTCCTTGGAGCCTAGAGTTCACAAGCCTGGACTTAATGGTCTCTTGCATAGACTCCCAAACTCTGCTTGGCCTCCCAAACTCTGCCTGGACTCCCGAATTCTTGCCTAGACTCCCAAATTCTTGCCTAGACTCCCGAATTCTTGCCTAGACTCCCAAACTCTTGTCTGGACTCTTCTTCGACTGCTGCAAACTGGCCCTTGACTACAGCAACTCTGGCCCCAACTGTCGCGCATGCCACGTGGTGGGCTGGGATTGGCCACACACCCCGTGGTGGTGACGAGGCGCGGGGAGGAGGAGGAGTGGTCTTCGTCACCTTGCCTTGTTTAGATCTCTTCTCTGGCTATTCTGGGCCCTTGTTCGGATTTTCTTCTCTGGCTGGCTCTAGACCCTTGTTTGGATTTCTTCTCTGGCTTGTTCTAGACCCTTATTCTGGACCCCCTTGTCAGTATTTTTTGACTTAGAATTGATTTTTTTCTCATACCAGCTAGACAACAAAAATGAGGAGGGAAATAAAGAAGAACACGGTTACATGGATTATTTTCTTGGGGACTAAAGCAAGAACTTTTGCACACCTAATTTTGGAGGCTAAACCTTGGAAAGAGTTCCAAATATTTTGGAAACTAAACTTTGGGAGGTAACTTATAAGGTGAGCAATACCTTCGCCGTATTTTGCTAATATCCAAAATTCTAAGCAAATCCAAACTAAGCGAGGTCAAAGCTTCGCCGTATTTTTGCTAATATCAAAAATTCTAAGAAAATTGGACTATAGCTTCGCAGTATTTTGTTAATACCCAAATTCTAAAAAAATCTAAATTAAGTGAAGTCAAAGCTTTGCCGTATTTTGCTAATACCCAAAACTCTAAGAAAATCCAAACCAAGCAAAGTCAAAGCTTTGCCATATATTGCTAATATCTAAAATTCTAAGTAAATCTAAACTAAGCAAAGTCAAAGCTTTGCCGTATGTAAGGTTTGCAAGAAACTTAGAACGACTTTAGACAAAGAATTGTTAGTACAACTCTACAAAGGCAAAAGACAAGCACAAAAAAACTAATACGGGGTGAGTACGGATGATTAGTAGAGGCTAAAACTTGAACACACATTAATCAAGATGGATTAGCACACAAATTTCTCAAAGAAAACACTAGAGGGCCTCCCTAAGCGGCATAGCCAAGGTACAGAGGGGGGTTATTCTAGGATTGGTACAAAAGTTAATAAACAAACTTCAAAACTCTATAACAAAAGGCCAAGTTAGTATTTTAGTCAAAAACCCAAAAACAAAGACAAACTTTGAAGGGACTTCAATGTCCTTCAAAGAGAGATTCAAAATTAGCAACAATAGAATTTAAAATGCTCCAAAAACACACGTTTACAACTTTGGCTCAAAAATGGCCAAAAAAGTCCAAACAAATGGACCAACGTGTTTTGAAAGCCAAAACAATGGCCCAAGGGGTGTTTTTGAGAGAAAAGTGAGCCCCTTAGATACATTTCCAAAAGTAATCACCCCCCTCTCTTTTCCTACTAGTAAACTCATCTCTTGAGATTTTCATCCTAATCTTTTAATTTTTGACTTTCTACGCTAAACCAAACTTCTAACTTTTGGAGAACAACTCCAAATCACAAACGGATTGCGCCATTGGCTTCAGAAGGCCATTTTTAACATAGGAATCTACCTTCCCCAAATTTGACCACAAAATGCAATAATGCTTAGCGCTAACTACACACCAAAAAGGGGTGAAAATCCAGTCTTTGGAATTTGACTTTTCTAAAAAAAATAACTAGCTTAAGTTCTTTAGAAGGTCTAAGGGAGCAAAAAAAGATCCAACTTTAACACTATTCCAATTCTGTGTGCTCCTGAGACGTCGGTCAATTCCGCCAAATTCTTTAAATTTGGCAATCGTTGGAGAATCTCGTTGGTTGGGGCACCTCTGGCTATCTTATTAGCATAAAACAAGCTAGTATAATTTTTAGTGAGCTTTTACCGCAACTTGGGTAATTTACAAGAATTTTCCATTGAAGGTTTTGGCGGTTGACCGTTCGGAAGGGCATTTTCTATAAGTCATAAAATTCCGAATCTTTTTATGGAATCTCTTATAGAATTCCACAAAACATGTGAAAGCTCATATTCTTACTTTGCACAAAGGTCATAAAAGAATCAAATCTTGTCTTCTCCTTTTGAAATCAATAACTAAAGAATCTTTTGCGTAGGGAGGAATCTTGGCAAATCAATTTCGTCATTGGTCTCCGATCATGATTTCTACCCAAGAACAACATACTGCATCTCTAGATTCCTTCCAGGTGTTCGTCTTGCGATTGTAACTCCTACAAGCCTAACAATTGGGGTTTCTGCTATTTTGTCGATAGAATGGGGAACATGAAACCTATTGTCGGGAATGAATATATGACCTCAACGATATTCCCTCAGACCAAATCTAGACCTAAGATGTCACCTATAGTGTGGGTTTGGCGATTCTAGCCCTATTTACTATAAACCCGTTTAATCACGTGAAATCCCAATTTATACTTATTTACAAATGGGAATCGGGTTTAGTTGAGGGCGACTTACTAATAAGGCACCAAATGCTATATTGGCACGTAACAAATCCATTTGGGTCTTATACTAGTTTTTGGATTTTTTTGTAACTAAAAGTATACTCAAACTTGTAAGAAATGAAAAAAAGAAAACAGAGAGTCTCGAGTGACAAATTGGGACCTTATACAAATGCACGTCCCATTGTACATGTCTTAATTTTATTTGAAATGTGATTCAAAGTATATATTGATGAATGTAGCGGCATGCGTTTAATAAATAATATTGCCACAAATCACTAAGTATATATTTAAATCATTTAAGAAACTTTTGTTTGTTTTAGAACCTTCTACCTTGGAAGATACTCTATTGAGGCCAGTTTGTATGAATAGTGTACATTTCAAACTTTAAAATATATTCTATAGTATATAGTGTTTAAAAAAATATATAAGTAGTAGTCCACAGTTCACACATGACACAATTAGGATCTCCTACCTTAACTCCTTCAGTCATTAGGAGAAGTCACAGTACCAAGGAGTATTCCTCTAACTTTGTCATCAATTTTGTTGCATGGCTAATTGTCCTTTGAATTGGAGACAAAAGCTTTAGTTAGTTTAATTAACACAAATTGACTGGATTTGGAGACATATGATAAGTTATTATTATTGTATTATATTATATTATATTATATTATATTATACTATATTATATTATATTACATTATATTATATTATATTATAAATTCTAGTAAGTTCTAAATTGTTGACTAGATTCCATCTCTTTTATTATTAAATATATTTTCATATTGTATGCTTATGAAATTTTATTAAGCATAAGATGACATGTCAAATTATTTATTAAACCTTTAAATTTAAAGGTTTTGAAATCTTTTTTGAATTTTTTTTGAGTTTTTATCTATATCTTTGTAGGAATATTCCGGTAGTAAATCTCATCAATTTGGTCATAAAGAAAGGTCATCTTTAATAAATTCAAAGATTGTTTGGGGTGATTGCAAAAGTATTTAGACAAAACATTTGCTTGAAATACTCTTGTCATCATCCTGATTATGGATATGTTAGAACATTTTAGGACTTAATTTATATATCTAAAAATAATTTCTAGTCCTCTTTTCAATTTTGTTAAACATAATACATAATTATCACATTTTTAATATTAGCATTATAAGAAATAATAGCTTGACACTTATCTATACAAATTGCCACTCTAGGCTGTCAGTTGTCACTATGGCACCAATGATTTTTAACATTTGTTTTTGCACTACATATAACAAGATTTCAACAAATATTTATTTACTACACAATCTAAAATTTTGAAGATGAAATTGAGATTATTTAATTAAATTCCATAGCAAGTTCTTTTTAAAAAGTTAAAAATTGGATTATAGCGACGTGAATAACAAATATAGTGTGCAATATAACTATATAAGCTAGATTTGGCTGCCTCACCAAAAAAAATTGGAACCACTACATTGTAAAATGTAAAAAAATAAAAAAATAGATGTCCAATTCTACATTGCACCCTCCCATTTATTGCAAAAGGAAATTGAATCTAAATTTAATATCTTAATGAATAAATGTACAAATTTGCCCTTCATTTGTGGTCGGCTAATTTTCTTATTTTATAGTTGAATTGGATCTCTAAGCCCAAATATGAATTCAAATTTGCCAAATTTAATCATTTGATTGTAAATAATAATATACAATGTATTCTCCTTAAGGCAAATAACTTAATTAATCCTCACCTTTGCAATAAATGTTAGGGTGCAAAATGAGGTGATAATTGTCACCATATAGTAGTTACAAGATGATGATAATAATAATAATAATAATAATAATAATAATAATAATAATAATAATAATAATAATAATAATAATAATAATAATAATAATAATAATAATAATAATAATAATAATAATAATAATAATAATAATAATAGTAATAATAATAATAATAACAATAAAATATAGTCAATGTTCAAACTTTAATCCAATTATTCTTGGATTTTATAAAAAAATTTGGATTTCCTAATTTCAAAACATATACATAGTTAATCTTGATTTCATTATATTAATTGTAAAGAAAGGTTGTATTTTTAAGATTCAAGCATAATCAAAATTAGTTTTGGAAAAACTGAAAGACAGTGAAACAATAGAATTATAGTATATAGACACAAATAGTGTCAAATAGTTACACTTATCTTCCAATTAGAAAAAAATCAAAGCAATACACCTTGGCTAAGCTAGGTAGGCATTCATTGTAGCCATAATCCATTTGCTGCCACCTTAATCAAGTCCTTGAAGGAAAAAAAAAAAGGATTGGAAATACGCCATTATTTCTTCCTATTTCATGTAATAAGTTTTTAAGAACAACCAACAAAAGTTGAAGGCAACCAATGGAAGTCAAGTGAATTTTTTAGTACTTAATTGGTATTTGTTTTAAAGGAATTCTAGTACATAAACTAAAATTTCAACTTCATAAATTTACAAAACAAAATTCAAGTATCAATAAAACTATTAAACAACTTGGATTGGATTTCTCTTGAAGTCATTAATAATCTGATTATAAAATGGAAATTTGACCAAAAGAGATCGTAAAACACAAAAACGTGTCCTTTTAATTTTGAGTACTCCAGCATAAGGTTCATCTTGCTAATATAAGGTAGGCAAACCTATCATGGATTCAATCAAGTGGAATCCCTAATCATGAACCCAATTTCACTATCTCACATTCTAATGTAGAATAGAAGTATTCTAATGTTATTCAAAATGTACATTACAAAGCAAATTTCAAGGAAATAATCAAATTTGGAGACGATTTTTGGACACTTAATGTCAATGTTTTATCAATTATATAATGGAATTGTAAATTTGTATATCCTCTAACAATACAAGTTTCAACATTAAATTTGCAATTCAATAATATTTCTATCAAATGAGTACTAAATGTCATGTTAAAATGTTGTGCATCAAAGCACCCAAAAAAAAAGAGAACTACTTAGATTTATTAGTTTGAAGAGGTAGTTTAAAGTGAAATTTTGTATATAAATGGTATAAGGGCATGGAACAATATTTTAATGATTTCCGATCTTTTAATAAATTACAAGATGTAATCTTCATTTTAATCTTCTTCTATCATTACTTAATGTATTTGATGAAACTTAACATCTCACAAAGTTTGAATGTATAATGTTATTAAGGTTTAGGAAGGGCGAATATTTGGTTTTGCCATTCTACAATTGTAAAGCTGAGATTAAATTTTTATAATGAAGGGCGAAAACTCTATTTGTGTCCTACTTAAGATGTTATTATAAATCAACATGAAATTTTTGAGACATTTTTTTCCAATAAAAAACCTAAAACAATCTATATACTTGGAGTTGAAGCCTTTCTTCAAGTCTAATTCAATTAAGAGTGGCAAAGAAAGAGAGACAAAATGAATCTTTCATAATACAATTGTACTTTAGGTAGAGAAAGAGAGAAAGAGTACAATTTTTTTATCGAGTTTGGCGTAAATTAAGAGTTTGTTCCATCTTGAGTCCCACTTAGTTTCCCTAGGGGGAACTTGAGTTAATTTACACCAAAACTACATACCTATGAGGAGGGAGACTCTATATAGTGATAACTTTGACAAACAAGGTGGACCATAAGAGCATGTAAATTTTATGAGATGGGGAGAAAATACTATAAGGACTTTTAAATACTTTTGGATTTGCCAACATTGATACACCTATAGTGTAATTCTACCTTGGAATAAAAATTGCATTGAGTGTTGAATTGGGGTTTCAAAGCGTTGAAATTGGGTGGAAAATTCACCATTTTATGAATTCAATGAACACAAGCATGCAACTTCTACACATGGCAACAGGCTCTTTTTTTATTCCACAATCTAGAAGGTACTTGTGGATTGTCATTAGAATCATATATGGAATCAAAAGAGACATATTAGCATCCAAAAAGACAATAATCATCGCCCCTACGATCCATAATGGGAAGCTTTGAAATCTTCCTTTGATTGCCTATATAGCCTAATGTATCTTTTTCTTTTCAAAAATGAGTTGACCCAAATACACATGTAATTTTCTACGGTTTGCCATTATTTTGCTAAACACAATTTCTGAATGCAATAAATACAACTATGTGCAATGACCAAAGGGTCCACAACAGCTTGCCTATTTTAAACATAATTATGTAAGCCATTTAATCCTAAAACACCTTAGATGCCACAAAAATGGCTAATGGAATGACATTCAACACCTCTAGAAGACAGAAAAATTTATTGTTTGCATCCAATTTTGGGGGGGGACTTGGTTGAGCATTTTTGCAAAAGGTGGGATTGCACTACTGTTGATTTTCCTATTAAGGAAGATGCTTTGTACCTAGATCATCGTGTAGTGTATTTTGATTGCTTCAAGCTCCTAGCTCTTGATGTGAATTTAAGCCATGAAATGATTTGTTTTTAATGTGAAATCAACTAAATAAATGAAGTTTGTGAATTCTAGTTTCTTCTATAACTTGAAAATCAATTTTTTCTTAAATCAATTTTTTTGAAATTTGAAATCTATAACCACGGTTTATAAATTTTGAAATTTGAAATTTGGATCTATAACCATAGTCCATAAACTTTTTATTTATAGAAAGACTCAATAAATTATTTTACTCCATAATATCTTGCAATATTACATATACCTAGTATGAAGAAATTTTCAGATATATTGAGCAAATCTTGTATTTGATATGAATTTTCTCCACTATTTTCTTCAAAAATCAGTCATTTCAAATTTTCACACTAAAATATGAAATTTTATGATTTGTCAAAGATATGTAATTTCATCTTTGACAAATAAAAATAAAGAATTTTCAAGAATTGTCACAAAATGGGAACATACAAAGTAAATGGATTTTGAATTCTTAGTTTGAAGTATAGTCATAGGTCCGTCTTTGCATGGTTAACTAATAGATGCCCAAACCACTATATTTTGGTGCTGAATAATTTTGGAACTAAATAAAATATTACCAAAATATTTTTTTAACAATTCTTTTAGTTGAAATTCCTATTAATTTTATTTTAAACATCAAAAATCTAATTCTGAAAAAATTGTTTATGATTTTTCTATTGAAGATTTTGTGCAAAGGAGTCCATTGCAAATCTTTTAGTATTAGGGTTCAATATTTTGTGATTTTTTAGTATTATGACTCTTAGAAGTGAACCTCAAATAGTACACCATATTTTGGGGAAAAAATCACATTAGAAAGTCATTCAAGAAAATTGTAGAGTAGATTTTGAGAAGCCTTAAATCAATTGTAGTTATGCATATTATGTCACATTTTTAACACCCTCCCAATTAAACATTATATTGGTTATCTATCAATCCGTAAGTAATATTGTTGCACTTTATTTTCCTATGTTATCCATAACATGCCTAGTTTAAATTCATGTGGTTACAAGTTTTTTAAATTGATAAAACTTATCAAACTTGAGCTTTTTTCTATTAGTTATGAACAAACTCCAAAAAGCTCAAGAAAAGGCTCATATTCAAGTGATAGTACCCAACAACCATGTTATAGACATCCTATTCTGCCATTCTAATAATCTTGCACAATATAGAATACAATTGTAATTTGATTTTACTATTTGACCCTTACAATATGACTAATTTGTACTTTTGAGAATTACAGTACAATTATTTTGCCAAAGTCTAGTTAAAATTTAAAAACATTTATATTACAAAATTTGGTCATATGACACCTGACATTCAATTCTTTCTAGATCATATTTTTGTTATTCAATGGAGTGTTTTTTTAATATGAAAGACGTGCATTTGGATGTTTCTCACATATCCATGCAATTGAATTAAAATAAATCCACCACCAATCAATTATCATATAAAATCATGAATATTAAAATGAAATTGTTTACCAAAAACAAAGTTCTTATTTTTTGAAATTTAAATTTAGTATGCTTGATAGGGATTGCATTAGAATTGGATGTTAATCATGCAAGACCAAAACTTCCAATTATATTCTATGTTATGCAAAATTCCTTTGAATGGCACAATCATAACATTCACTAACATACACTATTACTACCCTTTTTTCTACAATAGATAGAGTGGAATATCCTACACTCAACAGTACTTCATGAGTAGCCTGAGTGGATAGGTGGAGACTCAATGTGGTATGTAGGATGCATGAAGGAAAGGCATTGGGCATGAAAGCTATTGAATGTTATTTTGTATAATTACCGTAACACCACAAACTACACAATAGAACGAGTGCATGTCACCTATTTGTTTTTTGTTTTTTGTTTTTTTTACGCCATGACCTTTTTTTGGCCCATGAATGACAAAGAATCTTTCTATGTAGGACAAAAAAGCAATTGACATTCACCCTTGGAATTTTGTGCAAAAAGGGGAGATTCTACACAATAGTTTGACCTCCAATGAGTATTTTTGTTTTTTTTAAAGTAGATGGTTTCACTCAATACCGAAAGGGATGATTTCCCCAGTCACCAGCCCGGCATGCAAGGGTACTGTAAACAAATGAAAGGGAATTTCATTACAAGAGGCAAAATACAAAGCCGCTTAGAGCCACAAGTGGCCACAAGTGAGTCACCTGTTTTTTACCCTTTGGGATTGTTAAAATCTTTGTGTATTATTTATCAAATACTCAACATGGCCAGTTACCACTCACCAGGTGGAGAGTCAGAGCCAGATATCCATCATTGCTTGTTCTCTTTGTCTTTCACAAATCTAGATGTGGAGGTAAGGTAAAATAACTGACCTTCAATTGCACAGTTAACTTCTAAAGGACCATTGTCCCTTGGGGGGACAAATGCGTTTTTGGGCAGGTACCTACGGGCTGAAATTTTCTTTTGATTTTTTGAAATTTTTTTTGGAGGTAGAAAAGCTGATTAGCTTCATGGGAATATAATTTTTTTCACAATCGGTGCTCGGGAACAAAAGTTATGACCATATAAGCTAAAAACAGGGGATGGCGGGCAGCAAAAAAAATTTGCAATTTTTTTTTTTTTTTTCTTAAGTATTTTTTTTCTCATAGATTATATTTTTGTCTATCTAGAAAGCTTTGATTCATTTCATTTGGATTTTGCATGAGAAAGTTATGGACATTCTTGTTTTTCGGGCAGTTAGAGCATCTTTTTGAAAAAAAATAACTTGTATGATTCATTTCTGAATGCAATTTTTCGAATTTTTCAAATTTTTTTTTGCATGGTTTAGTTTACTTGCTAGAAAAATCTCACCATTGGGATTAGTGCATTTTAATCTCACCTAAAATATATAAATATTTTAGATTTTCCTTCTATCTCATACCTACTTCTACTTAACAATTTTTTTAATAATGAAAATTAAGTTTTTTTGAACTTTTTTTTTGGCTAGATTCTCAACTCAATTCTCTAGTATAAACATTAAAAGCTCAAAACTGTGTAGTGCAAAAAAATAAAGTTAAAAATGTTCAAAGTCAAAAAATCTAGTCCCACAATGTGCTGAATTTTTTTTTTTTTTCACTTTAAACATAGATATCTTGCAATCTGTGCGGTCAAAAATTCCGAATTTTTTTCCACATACTCTCATACTAGTTAGGTGTAAAATCCTACAGTTAGATGTGAAACAAAAACATTTTTCAAATTTTCTTACATTTTGCTATAGAAATGGCAATTTTGAGTGTTTTTTGGCACCAAAAGGGCCTCGGTCCTTTAGGGGTTAAGCAATTCAGCCTGATTTAGCATGGTTTTCACTATTATATTGTATTGAATTTTTTTTGGTGGGTCCCATTGGTAGTCAAAAGGGGAATCTAGATACTCTTAGAATGCATTTTTTGGACACCATGTGAATAAACTACAAATTTTCAAAGTACTGAGAATAGTTGTATCCAAAAGCGATCATAGAGTCACATGAATAGTGGGAGTACATTTTAGACAAGAATATCGAGTGTGCGATTTTAGGAAGTGTGGGATTTTAGGTGTAGTGACCTTATTATTATTAGATGTGGAGGTTCATTCCTTTTTCAAGCCTTGGTTGCATTTGATAGAACCGACCGCTACAACGGGAAAGATTCTGTCGATGTGAAGTCAACACATGTGGAGCATCCGGAAAGCTCCGAATGGATCATTGATTCAATGGTTGGACTTGGAAACTGTAGAAGAAAATACGTAGCCGTTACGTGCTCTTCAGTGCTCTGGCTTCAGTTGCGGAGCAGCATCAACAAAGTTTCACCTTGTCTTTCCGAAGTTGAAGAATTGCAATGTTGAAGAATTGCTCCGCACTTTCGCCCACATCTATCGATCTATCTACTGTTGCAGGTGCACTGGCTAGTGAGATTCTCATTACTTTTATAATGTTTACACATTCTTTCGACGAAGACGGACTCGGTGCGTGGAGGCGGCCGTGACTTCGGAGGGAAGAATCCATTTGAGGATAGAATCGCAGCTGTGATTCAACATTCTTACCTCATCTCTGATCTTTCTCTCGACATCAATATCATGTCAATTGTTGGATTATTAAACCTTAAGTTTAAAGGTTTGAATTTTTGCAATGTTTTTCTTTTAATCCTGGAAGAATGGAAGGCGGTGGCCTATGACAAAGGTAAAGTAGTCACCCAAAAAAATGATGCACTGATAGATGTATTTTTCATTTCTACAGTGATTTGGAAAGTCATCCATCAGACACTTTTTGATCTCAATGTCATTGCAGGGTTTATGCAAGGATACTGGGCACGTTTCCATTTGATTTTTTGAATTTTTTTTAAGGTAAAGAAATGTAGCATCTTTCTTGAAATATGCTTTTAAGAAAATTTCAATCAGGAGAAAAAGTCATGATCACTCTCCTAAGCACAAAATGCTCGATTCCAAGCAACATAAAAAACTCTCAAGAAATCAAAATTGACTTTTTCATTTTTTTGTCCACATAGAATATATTTATTTCTACATGAACGGTTTGGCTAGCTTTTCAGTGTGTTTTCAAAAGTCGTGATGTTTAACCCCTAAAGGACTGAACATGCTTTTTTGAGAACATAGCTTTTGGGGGCAGCTCACTACGAGCGGAGATTTTATTTTTTTTCTTTCAAATTTCCACACAACATTTTACCAAGGAGTAGCTTTAAGGCCCAACAATTTTCATAACTTTTGATTACAGGATTAAAAAGTTATTGCATGATATGTCATTTTCATTGCTCGGCGAGCAGCCCGGCAACAAAAAAAAACTTCTTTAAAAATCACTTTTAAAAAAAATAAAAATTTGAAATTGGTTCTTTAGATTTATATGTAGGTGGGAAGCTTTGAATCATTCCATTTGGATCTATGAGTCAAAAGTTATGAGGATTCTTAGTTTGAGGGTAGTTATGGAATCTCAACTCTAAAATAAACTTTGAAGTCCTTTATTTCACTCAATTTTCAATATTTTTGAAAAAAAAACAAAACCTTGGGTGTAGATTGTTTATTACAACATTAGAACCGTTGGGATTGGCATTTTTCAATTCCATAAATGAATTCTTAACAATTTAGTGTTTTGAATCATTCTCGACCTCTTCCTACTTACTATTTTTTTCCTATATGTTGTACAATTCTAAATGATCTGAATTTTTTCAAGCATGTATCCAACTTGTCTAGGAAAATGAATTTAAAGAGTAACCACCATTTTGGACATTATTTCATACAAATGTGACCTTGTGAAGGGCAACTGCCCGGATTTTTGCAGGGACAAAAAAAGGGTTTTTGTCAATTCAATTGCTATTATCTTGCAATCCACATGGTGGAAAATTCTGAAATTTTTTCCACATCTTCTCAAACAAGTTTACTACAAGATCCTACGGTTACATGTGTTCAAAAATGTTTTTTTTCTGAAATTTGATACTTTATTTAGAAATGGCAGTTTTGGAGCATTTTGGGTGAAAACATAGTCTCCGACCTTTAGGGGTTAAGGGTTAGTTGCTTATCGTAACGACTCGGAAAGACCCCCAGGCCTACGCATTGCTGAATAGTGTTACGAACAACTTGATATGGCAAAAAAATGTGGAATATTTTCAACATTATTTTATGTACTCTTTTATTTTTAAACAAATGAAACGGGATTTCATTGCAAAGAAGTGATAAGAAATTTATGTACTCTTTTGAATCTGAAAGTTTGATTTATTGCTTGTACTATAGGTAAGCTTAATTAGGGCTGCTGGGTTCATCGAATTCTCAATCTGGCAGTCTGAAACTGTCCTTACTTATTCTTACAGCTCCTAATTTGCTGACTTCCATCTCACCCTTGGCACTTTTTCTAGAATTCTTCAGTTTGTGGCAGCAGCAGCAGCAGCACTGTCAGCTTGTCAAGTTGTAAGTTACGGAGTACTCACATGTTAAATGTGTTTCTGGGTTGAATGTACGTAAGATAGAGTACCAGTAACTTACAGTTGTGTTTAATAAGCAAAGAGGGGCGGGATTTGTACTACGGAGTACTTCAGTAGGGGCATTTGCAGAATCCGCCTCAGCAGAAACGTTGGAACGAACATTCTAGCTTGGACCCCAAGAAATTGCCGCAAAGTTGGTCCACTTCAGTGAACTAGCTCGTTTTAATTTGCGAGGAATTGAGAGAGTGACGACGGTCTGTGATGGATCCAAGTCGACAAAATTGAGGTGAGTTGCATTGACTTGAGAAACACTGGTGAGGTGTTGCGAAGTTCAGAGTTTGATATCTCCGTCTTTGCCCACGATACTTCAGTTCACGTATACTTGTGTGCAAACTGCAAAGCTTAGGATATATAATGCCGACAAATTGTTGTATTGTTTTCAGGATAAATGAGAAACAACTGTCGTTGCATAACGTACGTGGAGGAAGATTACAAAAGATCCTATACAATACAGTACGCTCACGGTCTGTCTCTAGTTGTACACTCTGTAACTTATTAATTTGTGTGTTCCATGTTTATCATAAGGATATAATGACAGGGTGTACACATCTGATTGGACAACTTCCACATGTCAAATTGTGATCACAAGTGAATTCAATGTGCAATTATGAGCGTGTGTGTCCAAGACTGAGGTAGTGTAAGTAAGGTACACAAAATAGTGAAATTAGGTTGTCCCACACTAAATTCTCGATATTCCACACTATAGAAATATTCACTGCTTTTGTACAATGATGCATGCAATTGAGAGCCATGTGTATGACATAGATTTGTGCATTAGTTCAAGGCTTGGTTCAAAGAGTGGCATGCGCCTCCATGTGGAACAAGCATTGACCTTTGAGGTAAGTTATCTCAGATAAGGCAACCTAATTGATAAGGCAACCTCATTTCACTATTTTGTGTAGGAGGCCCTTAAATCAACTGAGTTCTAAATGCAATCCCTATTTAGGAATGAGTGACATGCTCCTTGAAATATCTATCATTGATAAGGTAGGTACTAGGCTTAAATGGGCAGTTTATAGACCTCCTATTTTAGAGAGGGTTGAGTCATTTCACTGTGCATTATTGTTGTTGGCATGGGTAGTTTGCACCACAAGTGTCACAAGCAAGAAAGGCTTAGTTTTCAAGGTTGATAACAAAAAACATGTAATAAATTGGTCTTTTATGAATCAACACCCACCCACCCCCCGCCCACGCCCCCCCCCCACAAAAAAAGTTATGTAGTGGGCGGAATACTTTTCAAGAAAAATCAAGTAATACATTAAATCCTAAAGGGTCCAACCTCATTTGTATATGAGGCCAATTTTGGAATAACATAATTTCTAAGGTTTTCTTTGATGTTCAAATGAAACTGAAATTCTTAGGAGATGTTCAATTCTTCACTTTAGTTTTGATGTACATTTTCAGGATTTTTGACCACTAGTTTTTTATTTTAGAAAATGCTTGTTCAAATAGGAAGGCAATAATCTAGCAAAAACTCATTAGATAAAAAATCAGCCCTCCCAAGTGCTGCTCTAGATTGACATGCCAAGCTATTTTAACCCCTAAAGGACCAACATGCGTTTTTTGGCCATATAGAAATTTTGGGCAGGTACGTGTGACTAGAGATATCCATATTTGAGGCTGAAATTTTAATAGAAGGTAAGGGCAAGGAATATCTTCATGTGTACCAAGTTTCATGACATTTCAAAATACGAGTCAAAAGTTGTGACCTAATATGTTACTTTTTTTTGTAACGGGTAGTTTGGGCAGATCAGAAAAAATCATTTTTTCCGGAATTTAAAAAAAAAAATTGGTTCTCTACATTTATATATACTTAAAAAGCTTTGAGTCACTCCATTTCAATCAATGAGTCAAAAGTTATGAGGGTTTTGGGTTTGCGGGCAGTTATGGATTCTCTACTCTAAAAAAAAACTTTAAAGTCGTTTATTTAACTCAATTTTCAATATTTTTGGAAAAAAATAAAATCTTAGGATGTAGGTTGATTATTACAACATTACAGCCGTTGGGATTGGCATTTTTAAATTCCATGATTAAATTTTTAACAATTTAGTATTTTAAGTCATTTTCTACTTCTTTCTACTTGCTTTTTTTTTCCTATATGTTGTACAATTTCAAATGATGTGAAATTTTTCATGCATATAGACAACTTGTTTAGGAAACTGAATTTAAAGAAGCACCACCTTTATTGGCATTTTTTCATTGAAAAGTGAGCTTGCAAAGTGCAGCTGCCCAGTTTTTCGCAGGATTGAAAAAATGGTTTTCAAGACTTTGAATGCTTATATCTTATGATCCACATGGTGGAATTTTCTGAAATTTTTACCACATGTTTTCAAAATATCATACTACAAGATCCTACGGTTACATGTGTCAAAAATTGTTTTTTTCCAAAAATTTGGTAGTTGTATTAGAAATGGCAGTTTTGGAGCGTTTTTGGTGATTACATAGTCGTGAAACTTTAGGGGTTAAGCTTGGCCTGCCAATCTCGAAAAGGCCCTCGATGAACAATCAACTTGGTTGATTGCTCGTTGAAACAATTAGATTTTGTGTTTTGAAAAAAAAAAATTTAACATTACATTTTTTTTTTTTTTTACTCGTAAAATTGGATTCCTGTGCCACTGTCACTGTAGTTTTAACTACGCAGAAACAGGAAAAAAAAGAATTTGTCAACCTCGAAAAACAAAAATTCAAGATACTTTGAAGGATTGTGGAGCAGCCCACCGGAGGCCTAAAATTTTCTCTAGTGGTAAACACTTTGGCTTCAACAACATACCTTTGATACTAGAATTACTTGATTGACCTTCAATCAAACTTCAACAAGGATGCTGCAGACCTAAAAGACTAATGACTAACTTCATTGTTAATTGTTAATTGTACAATGGGGTATAGTTCATTTATAAATTTTTCACTATTAGTTTTCACTAGACAATTCATCAACTTCATGAAGCTGTAGCATGGTAAAAAATAAACCAATTTTGAAATTGAAGTTTGCATTGAAATTGCAATTTGCATTGCAATTGCAATTTGCATTGCAATTGCAATTTGCATTGCAATTGCAATTTGCATTGCAATTGCAATTGCAATGAATTGTACTTCAACTTCAAAACAAGTGAAAAAGGAATAATTTAAAATCATACAACAATTTGGATGTCTTTTGTATACTCTACACCATTTCATAGAGGATGTTTAGAAGATAGTCAAAGATTTTTTGCAATGGGGTGAAGAAAAAGCAAGAAATTATACAAGCAATTCAAGTGGTATGAGACAAGTATCTCTAAAACAATTGTGAAGGCTCATTTCTAATATGGGCCATTCAATACAAGTTGTAATTTTCACAAAATGTGGCAATACTAGATGGTAGATAGTGTATAGAAAACATCAAACTCTTTGCATGATTTTCAATTACGTATGTGTATTTGTAATGATGATAAAGTAGACTTTCATGTGATTCCAATGCAATTTACAATTCGAAATTCCATTCATTTTTTAGCATACACGGGCCTCCCAAAGTTAACCTAATCTCAGCAGCAAAAATTCGTAAATGAACTATACCCCACTGTAGAACAAAGCATACACATATTGGGCAGGGTTGTGTCCTTCCAGGGCTAATTGAGGTACTCAGTGAGGTAGGTGCTTTGAGGGACTAATTACGTTAGAGTATTGTCCAACCAGACTCTCTTCGAGGAAAGACAAGAGTGGACTTCTGCCTAAACTAAACTATTCACCTCTATCTCTGATCGTACATTCATCCTCCAAATGGATACTACTCCCTCGGTCTATACGCAAGTGTCCACAGTTTTGATCGTGAAAGCTTAATTCAGAACGGTTCCAAATTTTACATCACGAGAATCAATTGAACATTTCACGTGTTCATTGCAACCTTAATATAATAGTACACTAGAAATCTTCTTTCATATGTCCTATTGAAAATAACCTTCAAAACACAAGGTCCAAAATGGACACCTATTTGTGGACGGAGGGAGTACTTCTTTTGACTAATATGTGAAATAGCTGGTTTTTGGGTTGACAAGAGCGTCCAGGACTGATGCAAGAATGCATCCTTAGCAGAACTTTAAGTTGTTGAATTTAGCAGAACTAGTTGTTCATTCTAGGTCAATATATCCACAACACAGTTCAATTTTCAATGCATTCTTTGTCTGAACTTTTGGAGTATTGCAGTCAAGCTAGGTCACTATATTCAATCTATTCACAAAACAATGCGAGCTAACACTAGGGAGTATTGCAGTCAAAGAGGTTCCCAAGCAGAGACATACTCATATCAAAATGACAAACGAAATTAGACTTGAACCAATAATGGGGCTAGAGTTCTTAGCAAACTGCAGATTAAAGTTCTGCTAAGTTCAAATGCAGAGGTCAGGCTACAGGAGTTTACTTGCCAGTCAAGGATTGAGGACAAAGTACCAGTCACGCAAGTAACGTAGGCCAGACGCCGTCATCACGAAGTAGACCTCTAAGATCACGACGTCATCCCAGTCTGGAGGGTGGAACGATTCCACCTGCAAAGAGGCAATTTACACAAGATACCATATTCCACAAATCTTGCTGTGCACACTATTCCTCAAAATGACGAAATTATTTGGTTTGCAACTAGTCTTCAGCAATACAGAACTTACACATGAAAGAAATCAGTGTGACCGACAGTGGCAAACGCAACATGAAACCATTCCACCTTCATGCCATGCAGATAGTATTGGTGCAAGTTCTGCATTGTTGCCACCAATCTCCTTCAAAACCAACAAATTGGTCACGAAGCGGTTGACAGTACGAGTTCATGACGCATTGCACTCATTAAGATTCCTATGTTGGGAAATGCCAGTCTCCAGTCCCTGTCAAAATCTCCCACAGCGCCAGTCACAAGCATTTGCTGCCACTGTTTCGTTGCACACCCCAAGTGGGGGAGGTGATGTTCAAATACTTTTGTTTAAATCTGCAATTCTGCAATCACGCGTGCAAACAACTCAGTTAAGGTAGAGAATATTTAAACTTAGAAGTGCCTCATTCAGTCTCTAAAACTACCCCCTGTTACCAACACCAACCATCTATTCATACACTTGGTAAAACTTACTAGCAAGTGGTGTAAGCTAAAAGTCTGTGTCAATGATCTTTGAATAGAAAACCGGTTGTCAAAAGTCTCTTACAGTGGTCTACAACCTCCCACGTTTGACTTGCATAAGTCATCCACACATAGTGATCAAAACTTGACCTCAACCAATTTGGCTCCTGTACCTAAAGATCTCTCCAAAACTCTGTACATCTCCCCCAAATCTAACTCCTACATTTGTGAAGTGACGTAAATAGTATCCTCTCCCTTACGTCACCCCTGATTTTCAGGACTATTAGCACAGCAACGAAAATCCAAGCACCAATGGATCCATGTAAATAAGAATAGCACGCAACCCTAAACCACTCCCTTCAATGCCATCTCTGAAAAATCCAGTGTCGTACTCCGCTGCCTTAGCCGGGTCGGCGAGAGAAGAAAAGACTGTGTGAAGCTGATTCCCTCGCTGGTCCAGTTTCACCACCACATAGGACGCGGATGAGCATCCTCTTTGACTGGACAGTCCGTTCGCAGCTTCAATCAAGAGATGTTGATCTCAGACATGCACTTCTTCATCTGCAACCACCTACTTGGGCCCAGTCGCTTCTTACATTGTGCTGCTTTAAGGCCATTGAACAAAGGCAATTGAGCATGCTCCTTCAGTCCTTCCAGTTTTAGCAACATAGACGAGCAAGACTTTCCCTCTCTTAGTCGTTGCTCTTGAACTTCTTGGCACTGCAGCCTCAGAAGAATTCATCAACTGGCTCAACCTAAAGCTGTGCAAAACCTGGAAATCAATGCTACGCTGAATTCTCATGTCCTATAATCTCAATCATATGCAGAATTCTTGATACCCCACCTTGCAAGTCGAGAGAGCAGGCAGAGATGCAAGCGTGAGCGTATCGAGCTAAGGGCTACAGGGAAGGAGCCCAGATCATGCCAATTCCCAAATTACAAGGATGAATAAGTAACTAGCAAGAAACATAGCCCTCATTGGTGTCGTCTTATCATACGAAACGAGCTCTAAGCAAGGAGATCAAGACCTTGTAGAAAGAATAATTGTTAGGCATGTGCAAGATTTACATTGTCTAAATTGCTTAAAACTCATTCAAATTCATGCTCCAGCTCTTCCCCTCTCGAGCTCACGAGTCTCGCGTTCGGACTCTCGCCTGATGATATCCTCCCACGCTCCCTGGTTCACAAAATCGATAGGCACTCCTGTGCCTACTCGTAACCCCAATTGCACCAATCCTTCACTCGTCACGATTCGGCACTCAACATGAGGGTTCAAAGTTGTACCCTGCGCCTCCAAAAATCTATCCTCCAATTCCTCCCATGAGAACAAGAGTGGAAGTGTTGAGCCTCCCCACGTATTGAAATCGATCAGTTTCCCCTTGTTATCTTTCGTGACATACACGTCGAATGTGTAGTCCCCACCCCCAAAATCGTCCTTGAGATTCTCCAAGAAGAAGTCCAAAATTAGGTCAGCGAGCTCCTCCTCTCGCCCTAACAACGTTTCGTAAAACCCTGTCACTTCCCTCTGGCAAATCCCGAGAAGAACGTTCCCGCGCACAAAGCCACGAAATTCCATCTCAGGCCTCACATCATACCACTTCCGCAACGCGAGCACCACTTGTGGGGGTCGTTCCATGCTCTTATCCTCACATGAGTCAAACGCGTGACAAAGATCATGGACAACGTTGTCGGACGCCTTGAGCAGCAGCGCAACCTCTCCAAAGTTCTGGCACTTCATGCTCCCTGTGGTCGCAAATTTCGCTCGACACAAATCAAAAAGTCTTTCAATAAAAAACAAAAACCATGAACTCGTCGGAAAAACATATAATTTGAAAAAAAAAATAACATAGAAAAAACAGTATGATCAACTGCAGAGTCCTTCACTGATTCAAGTCATGTAAGATTTGAACCCATCTGAATTATGCTGTTCACAAAATTATCAATGTAATTGCTGTCAAAAGATATAAACCCTAAACTGGAGACACTTCCTTCCAGATAGAAGGAATATAAATCCTGTAAGGGTTAGGGTTACAAAATCACCTGTGGTAGCAATCCAGGCCGTGTCCTTGGGCGCACTCCAATTGAGCTTGGGCATCACGTCCCCTCCCATTTTCTCGATCGCCGTCTCCACCTCCGCAGCTAGCTCCGGAAACGTCGGCACGGGCGTCACCTCATCTTCGCAGTCCTCCTCCTCCCATTCGGAATAGCCCTCCGCTTCCAGTTGGGGCACCCGCACCTGCGTCCTCCTCGGCATTGCATCGCTCTCCTCCGGAAGAAACAATCCATCCTCCAGAAGATAGCTCACGAAATCCTCCGGCAAAGGCACTATCTGCGTCCGAATGGAACGAGTTCGAAACTTGGGATACCATTCCTGAATCTGACAACGGACAACGTCGGATGCCTTCATCCTGAACAAAACAACAAAACAAAACAAAAATCGCACATACACGAAATGCACTACTGTATTCTGTGCTATTTCCCGCTTGCTTCAACCTGAAAACCCTAATCCCATTGGGATTGTCTTGGTTGAAGGTACATTATCAAATCACACTCACTATCGATCATTCTGCGCATCAAGCAAATATTCGAAGCCTCTTGGTGCTGCAAGTTTTTCCAACATCGACGCTAGCCATGAATTTTTCTGTAATTTGAATAGGACACAGTTATCCATTCAAGCTTCGGTGGTATTCGAAGCCAGAATACGAACTTCAAGTCAGCCCATAAGGTGGGTACACCCAAAACCGCCACAAATTAGACTAGTTACTATTATTAGACTGGTTAAATTTTGATATTATCTTGTTGACAAGTGAAAGGAGGTTCCAATGCACCAAAGAACACGGCATTTGGATACAGTATGCAAACGTTACAAAGGGTCAAAATTTGGTTCTAAAATTGTTTCTTCCGCATAGGTATATAATTGATTTTGGAGATGTATAGAGACTGAAGACGGCAGTTTTAGGTCAGGGATGATTTTGGGGATACCTACTAGTACCGTAAGCAATGCTGCGGCCATTTTGCAGCTAATGAATGACAAAGAATCCTTCTATGTGGGACAAAAGTGCAACTATTCATCCTCCAAATTTTGTGTGAAATGGGAAGGTTTTCTACAATAGTTTGACTTCCAATTAATACTTTTAAATTTTTTTTAAACTAATGATTTACGCAATACCAACATGGATGATTTTTCAAAGTCATTAGCCAATCCTCTAAGGGTTCATCCATTTCATTTTCATGCTCGTACAACAACGGTTTTATCACATACTGTCTTGTTAAACCCTTAAGACCCAAGGCCTTTGTTCTGCCCAAAAACACCCAATACTGCCATTTTTATAGCAAAGAGTAACAAAATTTGAAAAATGTTTTTCTTGCACATCTAACCGTAGGATCTTACACCTAACTAGTATAAAAATGTGTGGAAAATTTTTTAGAATTTTTGACTACACAGATTGCAAGATATCTGCATTTAAAGTGAAAAAAACAAGTTTTTCAGCACATTGCGGAATTAGATTTTTGAAATTTAAACATTTTTAACTTAAATTTTTTGCACTACAGAGTTTTGAGCTTCAAAATTTTATACTAGAGAATTGAGTTGAGAGTCTAGGGAAAAAAAATTCAAAATAACTTGATTTTCATTCTTGAAAAAAAATATGAAATAAAAGTAGGTATGAGATAGAAACAAACTCTATAATATTCATATCTTTTAGATGGAATTAAAATGGTGAAATTATTCTAGCAAGCAAACTAAACCATGTGGAACTTCTTTTTTTGTAAAATTGCAAAAATTGCATTCCAACATGAATCCTACAAGTTATTTTTTCAAGAAGATGCTTTAATTGCCCGAAAAACAAGATTGTCTATAACTTTTTCATAACAAATCCAAATGAAATAAACCAAAGCTTTCCAGATAGACGAAAATATAATCTATAAGGAAAAAAAAATTTAATTTTAAAACTTTGCAAAAAAACTTTATTGCCCCCTCTCCCCTGTTTTGAACTTATTTGGGCATAACTTTTGTTCTTGGGCACCAATTGAAAAAAACTTATACTTTTATGAAGCTTAGCATTTTTTCTATCTTCCCAAAAAGTTTCAAAAAATCACGACAAAAATTCAGTCCATAGGTACCTATCCGAAATCCCATTTATTTCCAAAAGGGCGTGCAAAAGGGACAAGGGGGAACTTTAGGGGTTAAATTTTTATTTCAATTTGCTATATATCTTATGGCCATGTTGCTTATCGCATATGTCTAAGCAAAGTAAGGTAATTAACCTAAAATTGCACAGTTAACCCTAAAGGCCCAAGGCCTCTTTTTTGCCAAAAAACACTCAAAATTGCCATTTTTATAGAAAAGAGTAGAAAAATAAATAAATTTTCCTGCACATCTAACCATAGGATCTTGCATCTAACTAGCATGAGAATGTGTGGAAAAATTTTCAGAATTTTTGACCGCACAGATTGCAAGATATCTACGTTTAACCCCTAAAGGACCGATTGTCCCCTCGGGGGACAATTTGGGTCCGGGCAGGTTCCTATGATCTCAATTTTTCGTAATATTTTTTGGGATTTTTAGAGGTTGTGTATTTTTGCGAGATCTTTGTGAATATATAATTTTTATTTTAATTGATGCCCGGGAGCAAAAGTTATGGCACAATAAGTAAAATTGAAATTTTGCGGGCAGCCGAAAAAAATCACAAAAAGTCAAAATTATTTCTTTTTCAAATTTTTTCCTCAAAGGTTATATTTTTTGTCTACATGTGAAGCTTTGTTTCATTCAATTTGGACTAGTAATGAGAAAGTTATGGACAATCTTAGTTTTTTGGGCAATCTAAGCATCTTCTTGAAAAAATAAGTTGTAGAATTCATTTTTGAATGCAATTTTTCAAATTTTTCAAATTTTTTTGTTAGATAGGGTTAGATTTTCTTGCTAGAACAATCTCACTGTTGGGATTATTGTGATTCAATTCCATCTAAAAGCTATTAACATTTAGTTTTTTCTTCAATCTTGTACCCACCTCTACTTAATAATTTTTTAATGAGTGAAAAATAAGTGATTTTTTTCCTAAGTTTTTTTGGTAGATTCTCAACTCAACTAATTAACATAAATAAGTAGAAAATTGAAATCAGTAGTGCAAAAAAACTGAACTAAAAAGATTCAAAGCCAAAAAATCTAGTCAAGCAAGGTAGAAAAAAACTTGTTTTCTTCACTTTAAATGCATATATCTTGCAATCTACGTGGTCAAAGTTTCTGAAATTTCTTCCACATATTCATATACTAGTCAAGTATAAGATCTTACGATTGGATATGCAAAAAAAAACAATTATTTAGACTCTTTTCTCTTTGCAATAGAAATGACAGTTTTGAATGGTTTTTGGTAGGAAAATCACCTCGGTCCTTTAGGGGTTAAAGTGGAATAAAAAAATTTTCAGTACATTGCGGGACTATATTTTATGACTTTGAACATTTTTAGCTTAAATGTTTTGCACTATAGAGTTTTGAGCTTTAAATCTTTATAGTGGAGAATTGAGTTGAGAGTCTAGGGGGGAAAAAAATCCAAAAAAAACAATTTCATTATTAAAAAAATTGTTAAGTAGAAGTAGATAGAAGATAGAAGGAAACTCTAAAATATTAATATCTTTTAGAGGAAATTAAAAAGTACTAATTCCAGTGGTGAGGTTGTTGTAGCAAAAAAATTAAACCTTGTGGAACTTTTTTTTGAAAAGTTATTGTAAAAATTGCATTCAAAAATGAATCTTACAAGGTAATTTTTTCAGGAAGATACTCTAAGTGCCCAAAAAATAAGATTGTCCATAACTTTCTTATAAAAAATCCAAATGAAATGAATCAAAGACTTTTAAATAGACAAAAATATAATTATAGATCATACAAAAATATAATCTATAAGAAAAAAAGATTAAAAAAGAAAAAAAAAATTGTTGCCTCCCGAAGGTTGGTTTGAACTTATTTGGGTATAACATTTTTTATTGGTACCGATTGAAAAAAAATGTATTATCACAAAGCTTAGCAGTTTTTCTATCTTCAAAAAAAGTTTTGAAAAATCACAATAAAAATTCAGCCCGTAGGTACCTGCCCTAAAATCCCATTTGTTCCTTGAAGGGACAATGGGCTTTAGGGTTAAGCTCAATTGCGTGACCACTATGCTATAGAAAATAAACAACAATTTTTGTATATAGGTGACGAACTGTGAATCAAAATGCAAGTGGTTCCATAATTTTTGGATGCATTGTGAATTAGTTACAAATTTTCAAAGATGCAAGGTGTAGGGTGGTAAAAGTGTCATATAGGTCATGCCAAAATAGATTTAATGCACATGGAGAAATGACATCAATTCAGATTTGAGTTAGCATGAGAAAAGTTAAATCAACAACAAGTAACCCCAAAAATCAACCACTTGTGTGGTTGCCACCTCTACAATGCTATCAATAGAGCTGCACACAATTCAAATGGGCCTTAACTTCACTTAATAATTGTCCTTGTAATGCACACTGTTTTGGATCCTCTGTGTTCATTTTCACTTCAAAAATAGGGATCGCTTTTTAGGAGCGGTTTGTGTTGATGGTGCAAAACACAATCAAGATCTCTTGAGATACTTTTACTCAAGGAATGCTTAATGAGGTAACTAAGGTAGATTCATCCATTAGCGTCCTTGCTCCCATTCTTGTACCTTAGATTGTTAGTTTGTCACTATTTTTGTCCTTAGACTTCTCACTAATATGTCCTTCAAATGCTTGGCTCTGATTGGCTGACGCATTTGAAGGACTTATTCCTCACTCTCATTTGTTCTCTTTTTATTTTTGCTCATTTCAGTTTTGGGTCCACCTATGTGACAGTTTCAATGGTCTAGGGAGCCGTCTCTTTGAAAGATCATAGAAATTACATACTACATTCAAAAAATCTATTTTTTTTTAATATTCATGATTTTCACTCACCAATACTGCAAAAATATTAATTTTAGGAAAAGTTGCCTCTAACTATGTTGAATTGCTTAATACTGACGGTATTGGGTGCTTCCACTTTACACCTAAAATTTTACAAATAAGCAATTTAGCATGGTTCCCGTTATTATATTGAAAAACTCGTGGGTAATGTTAGTAATCAAAAGGGGATTTTATATTCTTTAAGAATGTATTTTTTGAACACTATATGAATAAACTATGAATTTTCAAAGTGTTAAAAATATAATTTAAGCAACCAACTATAGATTCTCATGACTAGTAGAAGTGCATTTTAGACATAGATCTAGACTATGCAATTTTAGAAAGAGGTCAAAATTAGGTGTAGTTACTTCAATACCTAAGTTGTAGGGCCTTTGTGGGTAAGGATTGATGAACGTACATTGGTGAACCAACACAAATGCTTGTATTCATATTGTGCTTATAATACTTTTTGCAAAAAAAATCTTCAAATCTCATACTTGATTTTTGAGAACTTTAGGTATACCTAAATTTGTTTAAAGTACAGTTGATCAAAATAGTTTCTAACTTCAATTTTGTTAAATTAATGGATATTCCACCATTTGTCACCTGTTGAGATGTGTGGCTTGAAATATAAATCTATATCTACTCTAGCCTCTAGAGCTTTGTGTTGTTGTATGTCACAATTATTGGCATTGGAATCATGCCTATTTGTAGAAATTGACAATTTTTGTAATTGAACTATAGAATGTTCAATTGTGATCACCTTGATTTCTATAATGAATGTGCTCTCTTTAGTGAATGGAATAATTTTCTATCTTTTTCTTTGGTTGTCTTTTTCTTTGGTTGAATTTTTCTTTGGTTGCCTTTTTCTTTGGTTGCCATCTTAACAATAGAATTACTTGTAACGTACCCAAAATCGGGGGCAATTTTGTGAAAAAGCAGGTTTTGGGCAAAAAGTTGCCCGCACCCAATACGAAAGTAAGTATCAAACTTTCTTTCACGCCCAAATCGACCAAAAAGAAGTTTTGTCCGAACTTTGCCTGCGGGGTCGTGGTCGCCTGCGGGGCCTAAACCGTTGGAGGAAATTTGTGAAAAAGTCCCTTCCAAACTGGGGGGGACTTTACAAATAACTCTAATGGAGAATTGTGAAGTCTCACAGATGTTTCATAGTATATCTCAAGTCCCAACTTTCTCAGTCCAAATTTAACCCCTAAAGGACCTAAGGGGTGTCTAGATTTTCAAAATTGTGAAGATCTATTATAAGATGCAAATTAGAAGAATATTGCAATGATGACTTTCACACCATAGTTGTAAAATGCTAATAAAAAATCATATCCATACAATTAGATCAACAAAAATACATACCAATATTTTTCAATAAAGTTTGAAGCCAAAAATTGGAAATTCCTTCTAAAATCAATTGTAGCTTGAATATTTATGATTTTTAAAATATTTTTCTCCTATAATTTTTAAATAATAAATTCTAATTATAGTAATTTTTGAATATTTATATTTGATTTTTTGATTCAAGTCATTTTTGAAGGGTCATTTTTTTAATTGAAAAAGTTACTTTTTGAGGCTAGACCTCCCGATACCTTTTGAATTATAGAATATTTGCAAAGCAAAATCTTCATAATTTGAACCATACAAATGTTAAAGAACTAATATAAGAATCTTCAAAAATTATTGATGGATGAAAAAATGCACTTCGGTGAGTTCAGGATGTGTTTCTGTTCATTCATTGGTCAAAATCTTTAATTGTATCCAAAAAATATAATATTAGAATAGATTTTGGCAGCTGCAGGATCTATTGGAGCGCTAGATGGCCATGACGCCAGACATGCGCTTTAGCCGTCTGCTTGGCATCCGAATCGAGCTGACTGTGCAGACGAAGCTGGTGATTGACGGCCGACAATTTGGTAGCGAGTACGACTTATTTC